>JAWHQI010000112.1:0-1439375 GCA_033032865.1 Dactylorhiza incarnata | reverse complement strand
ATATATAATTCATAACCGGCCCAACCACTGCACTCAACTCAGCCACCAACTATGCATTCAATTCAGCCAAGTTACTTGTCTACTAATCAATCTATGTTGATCCAAAATGATCTATATAACAAAATAAAATGAAACAAACATCGCAAAATATTCGAAAAAGCTCGAACTTCAAAAATAAATGTGCGACGTCGAATCGGCACTGAATTTGGTTTTTCATCATAGGGGGATTTTTTTAATTCTTTCTCTTATATAAAAAACATATAAAATATTTCATATACAAGATCGAGTTCGGGTCTTACATCTTCATATCCCAACGTAAGTATATATTGGATCTCTTAAAGGAGACTGGGATGCTTGGTTTTGTTCCTGTGAACACTCCTATGGAGGAAAATCACTGGATTGGGGAGGATGGTGATGGTGATCACATAGATGTATCAAGGTACCAGAGATTGGTTGAGAAACTCATATATTTGTCCCACACACGTCCTAACAGTTGAGAGGTGAAAAAAGCCTTAACAAGAATTGTATTATATAAAAACTAGTCCTTACTCATATATATTGAGTAAGGGGAAAATGCAAAGACCGAAATACCCTAGCGAGGGTATAAAACATAAAACACAAAATATAACATGACGGACTTGAGTACAACTCTCCCCCTCAAGTTGGACGGTAGATATCGGTCATTCCGAGTTTATTAATGTCATCAATAAAAACATCGCACCCCAAGCTCTTGGTGAAGACGTTGGCTAATTGGTCTTTAGAGTGAACGAAAGGAGTGACATAATAGAGATATGGGAATATCAACCTGTAGACTCAAATCATGCAGTAAGGTGCGAAGCCATAAACCTATGCAGAGACCTTGGGACATAGACCGATACTCAGCTTCAGCACTAGATCTAGCCACCACATTTTGCTTCTTGCTACGCCACGTGACCAAATTCCCACCAACAAAGGTACAATACCCTGTTGTAGATTTCCTGTCATCACGACAACCAGCCCAATCCGCATTAGTAAATACCTCGATCCTTAAGTGGTTATTCTTTGAAAACATGAGCCCACGACCAGGAGCCTTCTTTAAGTACCGAAGTACACGGTAGGCAGCCTCGTGATGTTTAATCCTGGGAGCATGCATATATCTACTCAAGATGCCAACCGCATATATAATATCGGGGCGAGTGTGAGAGAGGTATAACAACCCCCCAACCAATCTTTGATAACTCGACGCATCAGTGTGATCGCCATCACTGTCTTCGTCGATCCTATGGTTCTCCTCCATAGGAGTATTAACAGGGACGCAACCAAGCATTCCAGTCTCTTCTAATACTTCCAAAACATACTTGCGTTGAGAGATAAAGATACCCTAACCAGAACGGGTTACTTCAATTCCCAGGAAGTAACGCAACCTCCCTAAGTCCTTCACTTCAAACTCAACCGACAGACGGGCCTTTAGATTTGAGATTTCATCCGAGTCATCACCTGTGATCACAATGTCGTCAACATAGACAATAAGAACCACAATTTTTCCCTCATTTTTCCTGACAAACAGAGTATGATCGGACTGTCCCTGTTTGTAGCCGAATTTGATCATGGCCTTGAGAAACCTACCAAACTAAGCCCTAGGAGACTGTTTCAGTCCACACAAAGACTTCCTTAAGTAACAGATAAGTCCCTCTTGTCCCTTCTTCACAAACCCCCGGGGGAAAGACATATACACCTCTTCATCAAGGTCACCGTGCAGAAAAACATTTTTATCGTCCAGCTGGTGTAGATCTCATCCCAAGCATGCAGCACAAGATAGAAGAACACACATGGAGTCCATCTTTGCTACAGGTGCAAAGGTCTCCTGGTAGTCAATTCCCTGAGTCTGGGTGTAACCACGAGCCACAAAGCGGGCTTTGTATCGCTCAACTTTACCATCCTGGTTTTGCTTAACAGAGAAGACCCACCTTGAGCCGATGACTCTTTTGCCAGGAGGAAGGGAAGAGACATCCCATGTGTGGTTCTTGTCCAAGACAGACATTTCCTCCTTCATTGCTTGAGCCCATGCCGGGATACAAACCGCCTCCTGCCACGTCTTTGGAATAGTAATCTTGGACAAGGAAGATATAAAACTCTGATGAAGCTGAGAAAGGTGATCATAAGCAACATGATTAGAGATAGGGTGTTCCGTGCACACAACCTTACCTCTTAGCACAGCAAGGGGAACATGCAGATCATCATCAGAACCTGAGTTCAAAGACTGCATTGGCAGTGATGGAGCAACGACGGTCTGTTTATCTGCTTGACGACGATGATAAACATGAGGAAGAGGAGTGATGAAAGAAGGACGATGGTATATGTGAGAAAACGATGTAGGTGTCAAGGGAGACGAAGGAGGTGACAACGGAGGTGTAGGAAGAGAAGCTTTGGTGTACGACAAGACAGGAGTAGGAGGAATCAGAGGGAGAGGAACCGTAAGATCAGAATCAAGACATCATTCTCCCCCTGGTGAACAGAGTGAGTCAAGTCCAAGTAATAAGACTCCCCGCGGAAAGTAACGCCCATAGTGCTGAATAAACGTCTCGAAGGAGGGTGATAACACCGATACCCTTTTGTGGTGGCAGAATAGCCAACAAAGACACAACGGAGAGCCCGATGGTCAATCTTGTCACGATGAGGTTAATGGACGTGAACGAAACAAACTCAACCAAAAATATGGGGCGGAAGATGAGAGGTATGAACGACAGACGTAGAGGAGAGACGGTCTAAAGGAGTAGTATAATTGAGGACCCGTGAAGGAAGGCGATTGATAAGATGAGTGGCAGTTAAGATTGCTTCACCCCAATATGATTTCGGGAGGTTCATGGTGGTGAGAAGGCACCAGGCAACATCAAGAAGATGCCGGTTTTTTCGTTCAGCAACACCATTTTGGGTAGATGTGTAAACGTAAGTGGTTTGGTGTATAATCCCATGACTAGTGAGGTTGGAGCCAAACACCCCACGATCATCGTATTCTCCCCCATTATCACTACGAAGAACACGAATATTACAATTGAACTGAGTTTGCACCATTTTATGGAAGGTTTGAAAAACCTGAAACACTTCTTTTTTTTTTCTTTAAAAGGTAAACCCAAGTAACGTGGGAAAAACAATCTATAAAGGTGACAAACCAACGATAACCAGTTAAAGATACAACAAGGGAAGACCCCACACATCAGAATGTATAATAGCAAAAGGAGTAGTACTAGGAGAAGAGAAATGCGACGATAAATGTCGAACATGTTTGGACATTTCACAAACATCACATTTTAAAGTTTTAATATGCGGCAATAAAGTCGGAAATAGCTTCTGAAGGTAGACAGGAGAAGGATGACCCAGGCGCAAATGCCAGCAACGAGCATCAACAGCAGTAACATCAGAAGAGGAGAGGGCAAAGGACGATGAAGTAGCATCCAGATAATACAGGCCACCGCGGTTCCTACCATTGCCAATGGTCCGCTTCGTACCCAGTTCCTGAAAAATACAAGAATCAGGAAAGAAGGTTACAGAACAGTTACAAGACCGAGTGAGATTGCTAATTGAAAGAAGACTGCGAGGAAAAGAAGGAACATGCAAGACAGAAGAAAGAGAGAGAGAGGAGGAGCATGAAATGTTGCCCTTGCCCGCAATTGGGGAGAAGGTGTCGTTTGCAGGGACTACCTTGTCCTTACCAGACAAGGGAGTGTAGGAAGAAAAACCTGAGGAAGAAGAACCAGTCATGTGATCAGTAGCTCCCGAGTCAATCATCCATTCAGACGGAGGAGTCGCAACAACATTCACACTGGGCATAACGGCAGTAGCAAAGGAAGTAGAAGTACCCGAGGTAGTGTCTGAATGAGAGTGCAGGAGGCGACGAAGAACATCCAATTCAGATGCGGTAAGGTGTCCTGGGGGCTAACCATGATGGCCGTCGTGAACTTCAGTGGAGTAAGCAGCATCATACGGACGAGAACCACTCTGTCGGGCTCCGCCACGTCCTGGACCATGACCACGTCCTGGACCACGACCACGTCCTGGTCCACGACCACGACCGTAGCCAGGAGGAGTGAGGTGAGGATGGATCTTGAAGCACACCTCCCGAGTATGTCCTCTGCGACCACAATAATCACAAGTAGGAATTGCGTTGGTATGGTTGGATCCACCTTTACCAACACTAGAAAAAGTAGAGCGATTAGAAGGAGAGGCAGTCGTGCTGAGGGACCTCCGGCAGTCTTCATCTCTAAGCACCATGCTAAAAGCCTCCCGAAGAGATGGAAGGGGAGACCGGTGTAGAATATTCGTCCAAACCATATCCAGTTCCATGTTCAATCCCATCAGAAAACTATGTATACAAAATCGTTCGTCCCTTCGCTGCAATAGAATTGCGTCGGCAGTACAGGCGGGAGTAAACTGTTCAAAATAATCCAGTTCCTGAGAGATACGTTCGAACTCAGAGATGTAAGTAGACACCGTCATCCCTGACGTAACTCCAGCATATGGCGCGTCAGTTCATAAATCTAGGTGGAACTTCCGATCTGAGAGTAAGTCTTGCGTGCCCGAGTCCAGATTTCGGAGGCAGAGTCCATCAGCATATAACTATGGTACACCTTAGGTGACATGGAGTGAAGGAGCCAGGAGACAACAAGAGAATTTTCAGAATCTCACCGCTTCAAGGAAGGATCACCGGGCGGAGGTGCTACACTTGTCCCATCGATATACCCAAATAGCTGATGACTGCGAATGACATGTGCCGCACGAGACCATTCAAGATAATTTGTCTCATCTAAGAGCACAGTGGTGATCTTCAGAGAGCTTGTGTGGCCAGAGGACCGCTGAGAGTCACCCATCTGGGGTGCCACAACACTCGGCGATGAAGGGTCAACAACAGACAAAGAATCGCCCATGAGGAGCAACCGGGAAGATCAGAGGCAGCATCAGCAAATTATCAGAGGATCAGATCTGGAAGCAGCAGCACAACAAAAAACTAAACGCAGATCTGGAAGGAGCAGCAGAAAAACTGGACGCAGATCTGGAAGCAACAATCATAGTCGACGACTGAAATGGAAGCAGCGGCAGATCTGGAAGGAGCGGCAGAAAACTGGACGCGACAGACGACGGAAACAACGACGACAGAGGAATCAGGCGCCGACAGAAACAACGGGAGCAGCAACGACAACACTGGAAGCCACAACGAGCACATGCGATGACAAAGGAATCAGGCGTCAGAGTCAATCGCAGAGGAGAAGGCGACAGACGGTGACTGAGCACACATCATGAGGAGAGGCGACAGTCTCCTTCAGCGTGCTCCACCGCCGGCGAGAAGGCCGCGGCTCACCATGAAGGAAGCTTCAAACCAGCGTCGTGGGAGGCTGACGGCGAGACGAAGACGAACTGGTGTTGAATGGAATGTGGAAGGCGGACGGCGGAAGAGAGCTTAGGTTTTTTTTTCATATCTCTTATACCAAGTTGAGAGGTGAAAAAAGCCTTAGCAAGAATTGTATTATGTAAAAACTAGCCCTTACTCATATATATTGAGTAAGGGGAAAATACAAAAACCGAAATACCCTAGAGAGGGTATAAAACATAAAACACAAAATATAACACGACGGACTTGATTACAACTCTAACATTACTTATGCGGTCGGTATTCTGAGTAGATATATGCACGCTCCCAGGATCAGACATCAAGAGGATGCATATCGTGTGTTACGATATTTGAAGAAAGCCCCTAGACGTTGTCTCTTGTTCTCCAAAAATAACAATTTGAAGATTGAAGTTTTTGCTGATGCTGATTGGGCTGGATGCCGTAATGACAGAAAATCCACAACAGGGTACTGTTCCTTCGTGGGTGGAAACTTAGTGACTTGGCGTAGTAAGAAGAAAAATGTGGTGGCTAGATCAAGTGCCGAGGTAGAATATCGTGCTATGTCCCATGATCTATGTGAGGGTTTATGGTTGTGTACTGTGTTACAAGACCTGAGTTTTTTTTAGACCGGTCCCTTTTCCTTGTTTTGTGACAATAAGGCTGCTATTAATATAGCTCATAACCCAGTCCAACATGACAGAACAAAACATGTTGAGGTTGATCGACACTTTATCAAAGATCACTTGGATAAAAAGACTGTGGTGACCCTTTTGTTCATTCTAAAGATCAACTAGCTGATGTGCTTACCAAAAGCTTGGGAAGTGATGTGTTTATGGATGACATTCAAAAACTTGGGATAACCGATATCTTCCGTCCGACTTGAGGGGGAGAGTTGTAATGTATTATTATTATTTGCAAGTCGTCATTATTGTGTTTACCCCGGTTTGGGGTAATGTTGTCTTTTTTGGTCGCTTACTCTAGTATATGTATGAGTAAGGTCTCCTTTTGGCTAATTAAGATATTCTATTATTCGTTTCAACTAATATATCATGCAAGGGATGAGAAGTAGAACTTCTTCTTGCCTTCCTCATACAAACATACTTGTGCCTTTATATAGCCTTACGACATATTAAAAGACAAACGACAATAATAACATCTACTAAAGATACCATAATTAACTAGCCCTGGTGCTCGATGCTCTACCCAATGATAACATCTACTTAATAAAGGTAATCATGAATAATTAGATAATTGGGCACACAACCCTTAACAACAGTCCATAACAATACTTCCTAAACCGACAATTTTTTTCTGGTAATTTAAAAGAAGTATAAGCAAAGCAAAATCCGCACAAGCAAAAACCTTCACCACTAATAACTTCCTCAATCAATAACTCAAAAACTTTCATTCAATGAATGGAACCACCAAAACAATTTTTAAAACTGAAGTCAGTAAAAGTAAACTATGAGAAGAATGGAAAGATATTCGTGTCTAGGGAAATAAATAATAGGCGACCACTCTTACAAATAGGAATTGTTGAGAGCGAGAGGAGATCGTACCTTAGGGTTATTTGCCTCTTGACGATTTCACTAGAGCCCGGTATCCTTTAAGCCAGTTAGCCACTATTTGGATACACTCACCACCCGGTGAGAGTAAATTAGCTTGCATTTTAACACCACCCCCCCTCTCAAGCTAATACCATACACATCCAACATCCCGAGCCTGAGGGAGTTTGAATGAAGAGATTTACCAGAAACGACTTTGGTGAACATGTCTGCAAGTTGGTCTTCAGATGACACAAACACCATCATAATAGACTGATCCTTAATTTCGATGTGCTTTGTCCTCTCATGGAAGACTGGATTGTTGGCAATATGAATCGCAACTTGATTATCACAGTGAAGATGCATGGCCTCAAGAACAGGGAAGCCCATTTCCCCCAAGATAGATTTAACCCAGATGAGTTCACAGGTAGTGACACCAATGACACGGTACGCTGCTTCAGTGGAGGAACGAGCAACAACATTTTGCTTTTTACTTCTCCAGGAAATAAGGTTGCCACCATCAAAGATAAAGTAACCACTCGTAGATCTTCTGTCTAGAAAAGAACCCGCCCAATCGGCATCACAGTATCCATGGACTTTAAGGTTACTATGGTCACGAAAGAGAATACCTTTTCCAAGATCCTTTTTTAAGTATTTGAGGATTCGAAGAACAGCTTGATGATGAACTTTAGGATTGTGCATGAATTGACTGACCAGGCTAACAACAAAGGAGATATCAGGTCGGATAATTGTCAGATAAATCAGCTTTCCCACAATACGTTGAAATTCTAACTTTCTCTCAAGATCTCGAGAAGTCACCTTGTGAATGTCATAATTAGGATCCATTGGGCTATCCACAGGTTTGACTCCCAAATATCCAACTTCACTGAGAAGGTCTAAGACATATTTGCGCTGAGAGATCATAATCATGAGTGTGACATTCTTGCCCAATATTTCTGTTTTGCCTTCTTTTGTAGACTTGAATATCCTTCCTCCTTCTGTACACTTAAAGGTCATTGGTGGGCGCTTCCTTCCTGACCGGAATTTCCATATTGCCCTGAGCAATCACATCAACTAGCACAGGTAAGGGGGGCATCAAATCACTCTCCTCTTTGCTCTTTTCCTGAAAAGTAATAGTTTTGCCCTCATCAGAGTAATAGGGGTATTTTCAAAGAAGGTAACATCTTTTGATATAAACTTTCTTCGGAGAGCAGGAGAATAACACTTATACCCCTTTTGATTTGCAGCATATCCCACAAAGATACATTTTGTTACGATAATGCACCCGTCAACGCACATCAGATCGCAGGAGGAGCGCATATGGAAACCACCATAATTAATTAATGTAATTAATTGGTATTAATTAATTAATATTAATTAAGTATTATCTTAATTGTTTATTGTCATGTGAGCCCCCTCCTCCCTATATAAGGAGGAGGTATGAGAGTGTTTCATTATCTTTGAGATCTTAGGGTTTTGGTTCTCATTTGAGAGAGGGGTCTTAGGAGGAACCAGCCTCCTAGATCTTGGCCGGCGTCCGCGCCGGATTGTATCCCGTTTCTTCTTTGTTTAATGCAAGCATGCCTCTTGATTTGATCAATACTCTATCAATGGTCCGACCTGCCGCCCCCGTCCGCTCCTTCGAAGCCGCCGGGGCTCCTGCCACGACGGACAGCATCCTCCACTCCATCGGCCTCCATCTCGCCTCCATCGAACGCAGTTGCGACATCCACGACACCCTCATCACCTCGTTGTATGCATCCTTGCAGGCCTTGCTCCACCAGACGCACACACCAACAGCAGACGCACACACCAACAACAGTCGGCCAGAAGCCGCACCTCCAGCAGCCGTCGCAACAGACGCACCTCCAGCCGCAAGTAGCACTCGCCGCACCTCCAGACGCAATAGAACTCGCCGCACCTCCAGCCGCCGAAGCATACGTCGCACCTCCAGCAGCCATCGCAATAGCCGCTTCGTGCGTCGTCGGCCGTCCGATCGAACCAGCAGCGGGTCCAGCAGCAGCCAGCCCCTGCCTCCCACCCGCACCTCCAGCGTCCTCGCTCCTCCCTCCGGCGTACGCCAACTTCCGTCAAAGCCCTCCGCGCCCTCTCCTTTCCGCGATCGCAGACCACGCGGAAGCCGCGTCCTCTCCCCGCCTTGCACGCCACCCTTTTCCTGTTCTCGAGCCCCCCATACAGCACGCCCCTCTGAGCTGTTTTCACCTTTCTCTTTTTTCTTGCCGAGTGGACCCCACAGGCTGCCCCCTTTTGGCTAATTTAATTGTTTGGCACAAGCCCACATGGCATCTTCCACCCAGCCTTTCTCAGCCAGCCCTACACGCCTCACCCACTTCCTTTCTTACGGAATACCAAAATTCCAAGACTATGCTAGCTGCCAACAATTTCTTTCCTTCCCCTTTGTGTTGTCACATCAACTTTTTCCCCTTTTCTTTACTATTTTCCTCTTCCCAAAAACAAAACCCAAAAGTGCCGCACACTCTCCTAGCTACAGCCGCCCATCATTCTTTTATCCCAATCTCATGCCACCTCTAGCCCCTAACACCCCACTAAAAGCCGAACCTCATCTTCTATCACCCCCTCTCACCAAATTTTGTACATTCAACCGCTACAAATTATACGTCCCTCCCATTGTTAAAGACCCCGACAAATTTTGTAATATTGACCTTGGGGACAAGGTCAATTTTCAAGGGCGGCCTATTGTTACGATAATGCACCCGTCAACGCACATCAGATCGCAGGAGGAGCGCATATGGAAACCACTATAATTAATTAATGTAATTAATTGGTGTTAATTAATTAATTCGTATTAATTAATTAATATTAATTAAGTATTATCTTAATTGTTTATTGTCATGTGAGCCCCCTCCTCCCTATATAAGGAGAGGTATGGGAGTGTTTCATTATCTTTGAGATCTTAGGGTTTTGGCTCTCATTTGAGAGAGGGGTCTTAGGAGGAACCAGCCTCCTAGATCTTGGCCGGCGTCCGCGCCGGATTGTATCCCGTTTCTTCTTTGTTTAATGCAAGCATGCCTCTTGATTTGATCAATACTCTATCACGTTTTGTCGTTTTATGGCCTAATTTATCCCTATGAGGCCCCACAATATGGACAATGGCAACACATCCAAATATCTTAGGGGGAAGATTGAATAGAGGCATATTTGGGCAAATAAGCTTTAGATGATACTTCCCCTCCAAAGTGCTAGTGGCCATCTGATTAATTAGATAAATGGATGTGAGGACACCTTCATCGCACAGTCCCTTAGGGACGTGCATCTCTTGCAACATGCAACGAGTCGTCTCCATGATATGCCTATTTTTCTTTTCGGCTACCTCATTCTGCTGAGGGGTCCCCAGACAGGAAGTTTGGAAAGTAATACCATGATCTCCTAAGAATATCTGAAGATCACTACTTGTATATTCACCTCCATAGAAGAGACGAAATATTGAAATCCAAGTAAAGCGAGAATGATCATCAATAAAAGAGACGAAATATTGAAATCCATTCACAGAGCAAATAGGCAATGTCCAGACATCAGAATGTATCAAATCAAAACATTTCACACTTCGACTCCGGCTAGGAGCATCATTGGTTCTACAATGTTAGCCAATTCACAAGACTGACAATCAAACATAGAGTTCTTGACATCAATAAAATGCGGAAAGATAGTTTTTAGGGACTAGCATGCCCAAATCTCTTGTGCCACAACATCAACTGATCATGATTGGTTGACAGTTGTGCACCAAGAGCTTGACGGTTGTTCATGACCTACACACCACCAAACTCATGCCCACCACCAATTGTCTTTCCACTCGCAAGATCCTGGAAAACACAATGAGAGAAGAAAAAGGTAATAGAACAGTTGAGTTGTTTGGTTAAACTGCTCACAGATAACAAATTTGTAGGGAATGAAGGAACAATAACCGCAAATTTGAGAGAAACAAAGGGTGAGAGATGATCAGTCGTGCTTGGGGCCGACTTGGATCCGGTGATAAACTCAAGTCTTCGATGACTCCCAATGAATATCCGCATAGATTGAGCCCATAGAAGGTAGTTTCTCCCATTGAGCTTGATGTGAGTGACCCCTTGATCGAAGTTCATTTTAGAACTCCCTCCACTATAGTGTTCGGGTTGATCAACGACCCCTTCAAAGGCACTAGCACTTTTCAATTTCTCCATACAAGCTGCGAGAAGCCGATCCACAAGTTGGACAGCAACCCTACACCACAACAGGAGCAGTCGGGAGGACAGGCGCGAGGAGCCGATCCACATGACGACTGGAAGCACAGCTCACGGAAGCAGGAAGAAGAAGACTGAAGCTATTTGACGACAACAACGGCGAGCAAGAACGGCCTGCGACAGCAGCAAGGGGGACGCACGGAAGCAGCGATAGAAGAAACAATGTCGATTGAAGCTAGCACACGGGGCGACCGACTGTGGCGGCGACGCGAAGCACGACGCGAGGCACACCGAGCCTTCGAGTCGACGGAAAAACGCATCCCTCTGATACCATGTTGAGAGATAGAGGAGAGCGTACCGTATGGTTATTTTCCTCTCAACGATTTCACGAGAGCCCGGTAGCCTTTAATCCAGTTAGCCACTTCTTTGGATACACTCACCACCCTGTGAGAGTAAATTAGCTTGCATTTTAACAGGAATCACTCGCAATGTTTGGGGGAGGATCAAGCAATCAGATAAATGGTTTTTGAAGAAGCTTTTGACATGATGCACAATTGACAACTTATTCACGCGTCGATTATCGATTCTAACATTGTGCTCGATGATACATAATAAGGGGAACAAGTAGGTCGCTCCGAAACAAAATAAATACAAAGCGATCTAATTAAATCCCAATCCGACAAGTCGATTCATTCATTAGACTACTCGATTCATTTCCCAGGAGGTGGACACAACCAAAATTATGCAGACAAAAGTTGTGAATTAGTTTAATCGGTGATGAGAACAAGAGCATGAAGTCATTAGCAGTATTGTTGATGTCGTCCGACATGTCATCCGACATAAACGTTTTGAGGAGAAAATGCCACAATATCGACATTTATGTAAAAATGTCTTTTTTGAAAATTTCGAGTTCGATATATCGACAAGAGTTTCAAAAATAGTTTTCCCATTTCTTTTAAGCGATCGAGCCACAATATTTTGTTTTGTGCTTTATTTCGTGCATCTTTTTGCGCCTAAATTTCTACAATTTTCTCGTCTCACTCTCATTTGATGCTTTTTATGTCGTTCACTGCCGTCGACACCTCTTTCTTGTGTAATTTATAAATACACATTATGTATATATATGTTTATCATGTAATATTTAAACATACATTATGTGTACAATTGTACATACATCAACAACAATGCTCAAGCCTTTATCCCATTATAGTGTACAATTGTACATATTTACAAAAAATATGTATATATATAAATAATTTTTTGTAAATATTAAAATCCGAGATTGTAAAAAATCCCTGATATGTCCCCGCAATCCGACATCCGACATTTCAAACGCAAACCGACATGAATCCGACATTTGCAACCTTGGTCATTAGTGATATCTTTCTTCATGGTTGCTTGTCTCTGCAGTAAGGACCTGTAATCCTCATTGGGTAATTTGTATTAGTAACTGGAAATGCATGAAGGGATTTGATCTCAAATTCGGAGGTTCTTCTAACTTCACCTGGGTCATTTCCTTGTGCTCATTTGACCTTATACTCCCAATCAACATTGTTTCCCGTACTCTAGCCCACTGCTTTAAATGTCCTCTGACATGTCTGACGACATGTTGTTTTGTAGAGAAAATGACATTATTGTTTGTAAAATATAAGCCAACATATCCAGTTTTTTCTGATATCTCGTGGTAAGAGTTATAAGTCAATACATGCATTCCACAAAGCACTTGGATGATGCCCACCAAATCTTAAGATATCTCAAGACCTACCCGGGAAGTAGTGTCCTGTTCTCACCAAATGATGAACCACAAATTAAAGTTTACATACATAAATGCAGATCAGGCTGAATCAATTGATGATCGAAGATCCACTTATGACTATTGTTCATTGGTCAGTGGGAATTTGGTTACTTGGAGAGGCAAAAAATATGTGGTTGCCAAATCAAGTGCTGAAGTAGAGTTTAGAGCCATGGCTCGCGTAATTTGTGAAGGTCTATGGATTTGCCCCATTATGAGTGACCTTGGCCTCTAAGTTATTAAAGGAGTGTCTGGCATACGAGACCATGCCTTTGCTAGGCAGAGGCGGGTGAGATAGCCCAGGCACCGGTGAGGTGCGCCTAGGAGCGCACCTCACCTGAAGTGCAAGACGCACCCAAGGCATGTAACATCCCAACTTAGTTTTACCACAAATCAGCAGTTCAGCCGGGCCCCGTGATAAGGAGCAAACCAAGTAACGGTAATAAAATTGGTACATTGCAGGAAATAAAAAAAAAGTGCTAAAGGAGTACTTACATCGGAAGTAAAAAAACAAGCTAAGGGTAAAAATGTACCTCAAAAATCTGAATTCACAGAGCCACGAAAATTGAAAGAGTCAAAAGCTTGAAAAACTAAATTCTTAGACACAGTCTGAGACAAGAAACATTAGACAAATTCTGATGCATGTCCAAAATCACAATACAGTACTGAGAAAATAAACTATTGAGTGAAAACAAACTATAAAAGCAACGTCTGCAAACACGCTCATCTTAGGCGCAACACCCCACCTGTGACCCTTGTAATAATAAGCCCAAAAATGGGTCAGCCCAACTGGAGAGTAAGAAAAATCATTTCTCCTAGTGACGCTAAAATATTAATAAATGAAGAAACATGTGTGCATGCTAAATAAAGAAATACATATATCATACTGAATAATGATTATATTTAGTTTGTAAGCATGCTTTTCGATCAAAAGGCTGTGAACATAAAAGACTATTCTATTGTAATTAAATAATGTATATCTATTTAAATGCTTCAAATAATAATTTCAATGGATTTCTAAATTGCGGTGTATGCTTGAATTTTGGGCATTTTAGAATTATTCTTTTGCACGTTCTAGGATAAGTTACTTCTTACGTGCATTCTATCGATCCGAGTCCTTACTAACGAACACATCACGTTCTATGTCCCACGGACTTGGACTCGTATCTACTAATCTATTAGATGATGTATTCTCTCCCCAAAAGTTGAGGCTCATAAGGACTACTACGCCCTATGAGTAAGATTGTGCGCCTCAATCGATCACGAGCGAAATCATCATTCGTGCCTCCTAATTGGTTCCCGTTATTAATTGGATTTTAATCAACATTTTACTAGATGTCTGTGATCGAAACATTTATTGGTTGCCGCCTTATGTACGCATTCATGCAACTTTCCATGTTTTTCTGAAATTACCTGTTCTGCGTAGGTCTACCATTTTCCTAGGGATCTAATTATAAGAGAACATCAAATTCATATCCTACGGAAATACTTGAATGTCTGATGTATCTGTTAGTTCGTACTATCGCTTATTAATTACAAAACATATGTGCATATTTCTAATTAATTTCTCATCTACAAAAGAAATATTTATGCGCTGCTATGTGATATGTCTAACCAAAAGAAATAGAGTTTCCTATTGTAGTATTGCGTCGCTCGTACACCAGGCGTGGTTCCTTTTAGATTACTTGACAATTAGAGACCTCCGATCTATACTAATGTGAACCCCAAAACTGAAAAACAACATAATTTCTTAACTAAATAAATATAAACCGATTAGGGTTTTCTCAAATACACAACAACAGCGTTTGTGCTAAAATGAACGGAAAGACGGTTCAAAGGAGGAAGGGTAATAATGCTTTCACCTCTTTCCAACCGTGGACCCAACTACGAGACCGGCGATTCAACAGGAAAATTAGGATCTACAATTTCTGTAATGAATGAATTCATATACTAAATCTCATAGTTATTTGAAGAGGTGAAAACAACTAAGGCAAAAGGGTAACTTACTGGAAAGAGGAGGGGGAATCCAAAGAAGTAACGGAAATAAAAATCTCGGCGGTTACTGGCGCGGTTAGGAGGGTAAGGAATGCCAGATGAGGGCTACGCCACCTAGAAAAGGATCGACTGGGCTCTAGGCTTAACCGGGAGATGCGTCGAGCGTTTCTGGAGAGGGAAGTGTAAGCGGCGTTGGCTTCCGTCGTTGAACAGGGAGAGGGAGGCGTAAGCGGCGCTGGCTGCCGTCGTTGAACAGGGAGAGGGAAGCGTCAGTTTGTTGGAACGAAACGTAAGCTAGGAGTGTCTGCGAGAAGAGGGATTGGTGACTTCCTCGATCGATTAAGGAGGGGGGAAAGAAGTAGGGCTCGACAGTTTCCGCTTCCGTCAAGTGGAAGAACAATTACGTGTGGTTTAAAGCCGTGAGAAGAGGTCGTGGGGCGCGGTTATGAAACGAACCGATCAATCTCCCCTTAATTATGAAGATGCCATTCCTCCTCAAGACATTTCTAATTCAAACATACGCACACCAGAAGACCTATAAATTGTGTCGTAACAATTCCAAATTTTTGATTATTTTACTTATTAACGCGCAACAATTTACTATACTCAATTGTACCTCGATGATGCTTGCTCGATCAAAATTGCTCGCGATCGGACCCTGAAATTTAGATATTCTTCGCATTAAAATACAGGTGTTACAAGGCGTGCCTTGTGGAATTTACGGGCAGGGGGGTCCAGGTTTATTAAGAAGACTAGGTTAGTTTCCCCTCCTGTAAACACACGACCGCGCGTGAAGCTTATCTATCCTAGGATCTCTTGCACTTTCCTGTTACCAGCGGATGAAGGAAACGATTCTCCTCCCTATTTCTTTTCCCGATTTCCTCGTCGGAAGCTTCTCTAGCTCATTCCTGTTTCTCTCGCCACTTTCCTGTACCGTAATAGTGATTCTTTAATCGTGTTGATTCTTTGGGTTTTATCAAATTATTCATTGTTGACATTAGTGCTAGTGTGCAACTATGGTAGTACTTTTATGCTATTTTTTTCATTTAATAAACTAGAAATTGGATTTTTTTTGCGCATTGCATTCGTTGGCCGCTTGTTTGCGCCTTGTGCCTAGGCTCCAAGACCTCATTGCCCCTCGATACGCCTTGCTCCTTTAATAGCATAGCTTAGCCTTGAGAAAAAAGAACCTATCAGACTATACTGTGACAACATGACAATAATCAGTATTGCACACAATCATGTTTAACACGACCGCACCAAACAAGTTCACCACTCCTGTATTTTGTGTTTTTCCCTTTCTCTTGTAGCTCACCACTCCTATATATAAATGAGTGTTTACTCTTACTTAACACATAATGGAATTAATCCAATTCAATAATGCTAACACGACTAAATATCCATAATCATTTGAGCAACCAAGTTCATGCAACCTCAATGAGCAATAATGAAACCAAACAACAAATACTTAAATAAAGGGGTCGTAGGCGGGGGGGTGGAAAGTGTTGTAAGGTGATTATTGGGAAGGCAACGACGACGATCCAGAAGGCTGGGAAGTGTTGTAAGGTGATTATCCAGGGGTTGAATGGATGATCGGCTGGGTCCTGGGAGGAGGTGGGAGGTGCTTTTTGGGAACGGATTACTGGTAGGGGTGATTACCGGCCTAGGGATACGCGACTATTGCAGGGAGGGTTTGTGTGTGCTGGGAAGACAAAATCAGAAGGGGGTTGATGTTTGGGGGTGGTATGGTGGGTGGATTCTAAGAGAGATTAGTGGGTTGGGGGAAAGGCTCCAACTGTTGCAGGGGGATTTTGGGCAGATTAGTGGGTTGGGGGTTTTATGGGACTGCTGCTGTTTGAAGGGGGTTTGGTGGGGATGCTGCTGGGAGAATTGTTGACAAGGAGTCATCACCTTAGTGTTCCGTGGAGTCGACACCTGGAGAGCTCGACGGATTCTGGGGAAGAAACCTCCAAAATTTGCAATGAATTATGAAACCATCCCCCTTCCCTCTTATTTATATTAATTCTACTTAAGACACCCATCAGGGACGGCTATGGTTAGTCTTCCACTATAAGCGTCCGATTTTCTTAAATAAAACATTAAAATGTCCAAACGTCGCTCCGAACACAATTGTGGACTCAGATTGTCCAAATGACTACCAGATTAATGCCTCCTGTGAGAATAAACACATGCAAGTCCCATTGTGCGGCGACCCGTGCTTGTTGTTTGATCCTCGTCATTCTTTGATTAGGAAGAGAAAGACTCTCAACAAGAGCATCGTGACTTCCGACTAAAGTAGATGGTCCATGCCAAATCAAATCTAGTCGACATGTAATAGGTTTTCGATCACAGAAGGGCGATAATAGGGCTGTGTGAAGGGGGCAAACTACCCTGAAATATCTTGGTCATGGGCAATATTTTAAATATTGGATATCGGGGATATGTTGGATTGAGTTTTTAAATGTCAGAAGTCGGAGACATGTCAGGATATTGTAGAATTTCGGATATCCATACTTTATAGATAAATAAAACTTATTTTTATGTAATAGTAAAAAATCAACATAACAAGTGGAAGAACAATACGTCATGTATATCTCAAACTAAATTCAAAATTTATCGAAAATAAAATATTATTGCCATGCACAAATATATACATTGTATTTTTTTTTAATATTTTATAATAATGTTATTTTAATACTGTTTATTGCAAATAAAGAAGATTTAAAAGCTCAATATCTTTGATTGTTTGTAAATCTTTCCTAACTTAATAAATTTATATTAAAAACATAAAAATAATCAAGTAATACATGTGTTAAATAATTTAACATTTTTTGTAATATGAAAAATAGTGTGAAATAGTTATATAAAATTGTTTATAAGAGTAATGCATATTAAAGTGAACAAAATAATAAGTATGATCGAGTTAATCATATATAATATAATACGTATATGCATTGTTTTAAATGTTCACCGACATGTCCGACGTGTCTCTCAACATGTCGTTTTTGAGGGGTTTTGAGGGCGAAACGACTTTTTTATAAAAAAAATAGATTGTCATTTCGTAAAATATAGACCACCGACATATCTGATTTTTTTCGATAAATCGACCGACACGACTTTTGAACATATCGTCCGCTATTTTTCTTTTTTTTTTAATATTAGCAAACTAACAATATATGTTTAAATCACCTATATATATTATATTATGTATGTTTAAATCAATTATATTTATTGTTTCATTTAACGTTTAATTTTTGCAACCAATTTTTTATAATTATGTTACACAATTTTCTTTATTTCATATTATAAAAAATGTATCGTTTTGTATTTGTTTATAATATTTTATCTTGGATACTCTTCGAATTTATTTTGGGATATGCACGACTCATTCTCCATCTATTTATTATATGATTTTTTTTACTTTTAGAATATATAATTATAATTTGTATACATGAAAATAATTTTTTTTAATTATAAATATTCAGTGGACGGCTACATTCGTGCGGGTGACAACATTCGGCGGACGGCAACATTTGTTGGCCGATAACATTCGGCGTGCGACAATATTCGGCGTGCGACAACATTCGGCGTGCGGCAACATTCGACGGGCGGCAACATTCGGCGAGCGGCAACATTCAGTGGGAGACAACATTTGGCGGGTGACAACATTCGTCGGGCGGGCTTCGCCGCGGTCGGGCGAGCTTTGCCCGCATCCAAGCGAACTTCGCCCGCACTCGTGCACTATCACTTATATGTTTATTATAATTTATTTTTTAATTTCTTTATATACGTTAATGCATCTAACTACAACACGTATTATTACATGTAAATTATAATTGATTTCCCCTAAAATTAAGAATAACAGATGAACGAACAACAAATTATAAAGGAGGGCAAAGAAATTTTTTAATCTATTTTGGAGATGAATCCCAATATTATAGAACTGAACCGAGCTTTAAAATAGAGTTTAACGTGATTCATGTAATATATAATTACATATTAAAAAATAGATATGAAGTAATGAAAACTATATTTTTATATTTATCTAAATATGTATATGGACGGGAGCCTTGCGCACCGGTTAAGGTGTTGTCGTGCGACCTTGAGGTCACGGGTTTGAATCCTGGAAGCAGACTCTTGCAAAAATGCAGGGTAAAGTTTGCCTACATTTCTCCCTTGCGGTAGGACCCTTCCCGGACCCTCGCTGCGCGGGGATTCTTTGTGCATCGGGATGCCCTTTTTTATAAGATATTGAAATCCAATATTTTAAAATATCCCCAACATTTCTCCGACTTTCGACATGTCACCGATATACGATTTTATAACCTTGTGTATATGTGATTTAAACATATATTACATATCTGCTAATATAACATAAAATGAAATAGGGAGTCGGGCAGTTACGAGAAGCGGTTACAGTAGGTGAGCGTATGAGGAACCGAGAGGTATCAAGTTTTAAAAGGTTAGAAATAGGAGAATTGATACTTCCATATATTTATAAAATTTCCCCTAAATAAGGAATATATCTGTTCTAAGCAATCCCAAGGCTCTAAATGACTTCAAAAATCTTTAAAAGGGCTTACAAATTAAATACATAAATTCCTTAGGAAATGAATTATTTTAATTATCGATTAACACAAAAATCACAAGTAACGAACATAGGTACCTCGATCGAAGCAGTGTTGTAAATGTACTTTGACAAGAATATGATCATGTGGAAGCAGTGTTGTGGATGTCGGACGACATGTCTGACATGGAGGCCGATATAAAGATTTGGGGAGAAAACTCCATGACATCGACATTTTAAGCAAAATGTCATTTTTTGAAAATATCGAGACATGTCTGCTGTCATAAAGCTTTTGGGGAGAAAACACCACGACATCGACAGCATCTCTCAGAGCTCAGTTTTGTGCATTAAAAAAATTCTTTTAAGCGACCGGGTGATTTTATTTTGTTTTGTGCATCTCTCAGAGCTCAGTTTCAACGACTTTCTCGTCTCGCCCTCATTTGGTGCTTTATATGTCGCTTATTGCCGTTGACGCCTCTTTCTTGTGTAATTTATATGCATATATTATGTGTATATATGTTTATTGTGTAATTTATAATACATTATGTTTACAATTATACATATTTACAAAAATATGTATATATGTGAATAAATTTATTTAAATATTAAATTCGTCATTGTAATATATCCTCCACAATTTGACATTTCAAACTCAAACTGACATGAACCCGACATCTGACATCTGCAACCTTGTGTGGAAGAGTGATAACACTATCGTGACTCGTTCCTCGGCAGGTGTCGAAAATTTCTCGATGACCCTTGCTTGTTCCAAGCTCATTTGGCTCAAGAGCCTTGTAGTTGATCCCGACCTTCTTTATCTACATCACTGGTTATGTTTTGTGACAATTGTGCAGCTATCCATACCCCTTTTATCATGAGCAATGAAGCACGTCGAGGTTGTCTGTCGCTTCATTCTGGATAAAGCCACTACGTGAGATTCAACTCCATAGCTTTCGAATGCCTCCCATATTTCAAATATTCTCACAAAAGCTTTACTTCATTAGCCTACATTCATTTTCTCCGCATGCTTGACTCATACCACAATATGCATCGACTTGCCAGGTAATGTAGAAAGTATTTGTGTTTATTTTTTTCTTTGGTCCCGTAGTATTCGTATTGAATTTGTATAAATAGGTTTTTATATGATCCAATAATATATTATTAATGATAGAATCCAAGCGTGCAACCTAAAATCAATTTGCTGGAGGTGGAGAGGCTCATGATCTATATTAAGTGCACAATTATGTTAGTCTCTCTATGTGAGACTATTCACAATACACCCCCTCACGTGTAGTGTCTTTGGCCTCTAATGCGTGAATTTTTTTTAATTACGTGATGTGGAATGGACCGTTAGACCTAGATTGCTCTAATTCCATGATAGAATCTAAGCATCCAACCTGAAACCAATTAGTTGGAGATGGAGAGGTCTGCGATCTATATTAAATGCACAATGCTATGTTAGTTTCCCGATGTGGGATTATTCTCAACAATTAATTGTAGAAGTTTTTCCAAATTATCTAATATTCTTCTCGTAATGATGGAATATCTATCCTAATGACAAAATATTACTACTGCCAATTCTTTAGCATTTTCTATTTTTCAGATTTTAGAATCATGTACTCGAACATTCATGATGAGTTTGTCATTATTTAGATAGTGTTAAAACCTTTATATAAGGCTATCATTGATTATTAATCTTAAGATGGATGTTGATGATGATTAATAGTATTGGAATATCATATTTAACTTAGTTCATTAGTCCTAATATTGGGGCTTAAATTCATAAAACGTTCATGCCAATAACTTTATAGTTGCTATGGCTGCAGGGGACAGCATCCCATCATTTCAGTTATTAAAGAGCACAGAACCCTGTCAAAGCTATTAAACAGTACATTGGGGTCAATTTGTTCTAGGGCTCGCTTGTCTATTAACTCCCAGAAGTATCTAGTGCAGGGACATTGGCTTCAGACTTCAACAGCTACAGGAAGGCTTTCCATGGAGGAACCTAATCTTCAGGTGAATCTTCTTTGTCATAATTTTAGGTAATTTTGATTTATTTTGGCCTGTTTATAGTGATTTATTTTACCTATGCAGTGTGTAGAACATATGGTGAGCTTCTCAATCCATCATCTTAATGCAAAGAATTTGAGCTCATCAGACACTGATCATCATCAGATTAATCCCCGTGATTTTGTCATTCCGACTCAAGTAATAGTTTTATTTGCTTTTTTCCCTTTTTTTTTACTTATGTATTTGTTAATAAAATTCTGATGGATGATTTTTTTCTTAAATGAATTGCAGGACAATTGGTTATTACTGACTGCTGATTACTCTCAAATAGAGCTTCGACTAATGGCTCATTTTTCGAAAGATTCTTCACTAGTTCAATTGCTAAGCAAACCTGATGGTGATTGTTTTACCATGATAGCAGCAATGTGGACCGGTAAGCTGGAATCTACTATTAGCTCCAAAGAGAGGGAGCAGACCAAAAGATTAGTCTATGGAATCCTGTATGGAATGGGTCCTAATTCCCTCGCAGAGCAACTAGAGTGTAGTTCAAGAGAAGCTGCTGAAAAAATTCAAGCCTTTAAATCTTCCTTCCCTGGTGTTTCTGCCTGGTTAAACGAGGCCATTACTTGCTGCTGTAGTAAAGGGTCAGTCCATTCCTTCACTTGCAGTCTTTTCAAAATAAGAGCTATTCTTCTTAATACTTCATTTTTGTCAACTTTGGTCATTAATTATGAAACCCTATTTATACATTTTAGTTTTTTTATAAAATAATGAAATATCCATTAGGGCAGCTACGAAGCACGGATACTTAAAAATGCTTCGCGTATCGGCTCGAACGCGTATCGGATACGGGAAATGCCCGGAAACGCGCGGAAACGCGTTTCCGAAATGTAGGAAACGCAATATTTAAATTAAGTAAAAAAATTAATTCGGAAACGCATATCCCCCTTGCGGGATACGCGTTTTCCGCAATTTTATTCACGGCGTCAGGCGCGCAGTCACGCCTCATATTAAATGGTGGCTAACTCTTAGAAATAATTTCTTCTCCATACAAAATCATTTTATTAATTTAATGTCAAAGAAGATTTTGTTTATGTGAAGAGTTTGATGATCATCATTACATATTATGATATTAGTTCTCAATGTGTACTTGTAGGCCCAATACTCTTGAGTAATCTGTATTGATAATAAATAAATCAAACTAAAATTTGTGTACTTGTAGGCACTATAAATAATGTTTGTGCTTTTGGATACCTCAAAGAATAGATTGCATGAGCTATTCTTCATATTTTCTCTTCCTGTGATATCCAATACCTTCTCCTAGCCTAATCTTTTCTATTGTGCCTAAACAACATGATTGTGTGTTAGAGTTATTAAGTTTTAAGTATTTTAATATTGTTGGAGTTTAGTCCCACACCGCCTATCGGTGTTGGGAGTCCTATTGTAGTTCCTATATATATGCCCCTTTGTGGATGAATAAGAAACACTTTCCATTTCCACCTTCTATTTCAACATGGTATCAAAGCTTCTCGATCTGAAACCCTAAAAAATATCAATTCCCGTGGGCCGGTCCATCTCTCGCTCGGCTCCCGTCGCGTCTCGTGCTTCCGCTCCCGCTCCCGTCGAACGGAATCGACGTCGGATTCCATCGACGGGAGCGGATCTTGGCCCGTCTCCGTCGTTTTCCATCGACGCTGCTTCCCGTCGTTCTCGTTGACGCTGCTTCCCGTCAGCGCGTCTGCCGTCGTCGATGCCTGCTTCTCCCATCGAAATCATCGCTTGCTTCTCCCGTCAAAGTCGCCATCTGCTTCTTCCTGCGACGGTGTACTGTGCTTCTCTTCGTTCTCGTCATCGACTGGCCTGCTGGTCATCGTCGATCTCTGCTCATCCTCTTCCGTCTGCTGCTGTTGAGCCCGCTGGAGTCGTGGCCTCTTCCGTCTGCTGTTGCTGAGCCCGCTGGAGTCGTGGCTTCTTTCGTCTGCTGCTGAGCCCGCCGGTGGCTTTCTTCCAGGTTTCTTCCGTCTGCTGATTCGTCTCCGGCCCGGCAGCCCTCTTGTTGTTGCTGCTGATTTGTCTCCGGCCCGGCAACCCTCTTGCTGTTGCAGCCCTCTACTTGCCGCTGCTCTTCTTCCGGTGTTGTCGGCTGCTGTTGTTGTTGTTTCCTTTTTTTTGGTTTTGTTGTGTTGTTGTGTTCGCCTTAGTTTGCGTATCTTTACGATTTCTGCCTTTTCGCACGTGTTATCCACGTGAGGGGGAGTGTTAGAGTTATTAAGTTTTAAAATAACCTTTGTCGTATCTTTACGTGGATACCACCCATGGAGGAGAATTGATGCAACCTTTGTCGCATCTAAAGATGCATGACACCATCATGCATCATTTATCTTTGATTATTTATTTATTTTATGTCATGTATTTTCTTTTCCGCGCACCCCATTGTGTTCGAATTTGCTGCTCACCGGTTTGACCACCCGATGAAACTTTGAATAAAAAGGTCCGATAATTTTAGGTAGTTAGGACGGAAAAGGCAAGTTTAAATTACTTAAGGAGACATAAATTTAAATAATTCAAATTCAAGATATCAAAATCAATTAGGAGAAAATTCATGAAATCATTCACAAAAGATTACTTGGAAAAAAGGAAATGTTTCGAATGACAATATTTGGAAAACATGAATTGGAAACGTTATATTTAGGAAGAAAATAGAGAGGCAAAGCCAAATCCCTCTCTATTAAACCCACCCCCATCGTGAAGAGAAAGAGGTCGGGTGTACAGAAGAACGAAAGTTTCGTTGTCTCTGTATACCGGAACAGACCTCAATCTCCTCTTCGTCTACCTTAATGCCTCCATCGGTCGAAGCAACAAGCCGTCTGAAGCTCTTCCGCGACGCACCAGAAACTGAAGGCAACGTACGAAAAGCTCATCATCGACTCCGTCTACGCCAACATCCAGTCACCGGTCCGCCGTCGACTTCGCCACTTACTTCTGGCATCCCGTCCAATACTGTATGCGTGTAGGTTGTCGTCGACCTCCGACGTCCTATTCTGGCACCCTCCCGAGATCGATCAGTCTGAAGATTGGTTGTCGTTCATAGTCAGACACCTGTTGTTCTCTCTCATGCACGACGGAGTTGGACTGGACCGTCTTCCCTCTGCAATATCCTTCTCGTATCCTTGCTCCAATCAATTAGTTTAATTTTATGTGTTCCACTATAAATCTTAAGCTTGCCCCGAACGTTCATATTGCTTTTATTGCCGTTATTCATAAATTATTATTTGTGTTTTGGCTTGTGGATGATTAGATCTCGCTTTGGTTCAACTCGTTAGATGCTCGAGGGGCCGCCTTTGAATAACGATTAACGGTTTTAGCGAGTTCATCGTTGAGAGTAATTTTGGCGCGCAATAATTTCAATTTGGCCCTCTCGACCTACATCATGAATGCTCAATGGGTCCTGCAAGAGGCTCGGCGGGTCCAGGAAGGTTCGCGAGTTTAGGTGGTGTAACAATACATCTTCCGTCAAAATGGGTCTTGTCCCCAAGACAAAATCCGAGAAATTGTTTATCAAAGTTTGGGGGATCGACCTTGGTGGAATAAGATGGTGGTTGGCCTTTCCAGTAAGCTAATACTTGCTCAATATTTTGGTCTGACCGAGGAATCATGCGACTAGATAAAATTTGTTCCAACTTAAGTTCAGAATTGTTGTTGACGATTAGCTAAATTAGTATGATGCCCTCTATAGGACAATTGTCAGCGACTTTCCTGAGTTGGGAATGTTGGAAAAAAAAAGAGAAATGCTTGATTCCTTTATTCATCCTTTTAAGGCCATTATATAGTAGCTATCACAAGACACATAACACCGATAGGCGGTTTGGGACTAAACCCAACTACTGTTAAACACCGACATAATAATATAAGACTCATAAATTCCAACACTCCCCCTCAAGCTGAAGGGGGGGCCCTTCAGCTTGGACACATCAAATAACGGCAAAGGAGGTAAGCGACGTGAGACAAAACATCAAACGAGCTACCGGGGGAAATTCCAAATCGGGGAATCAAGTCGGGGACATAGCCACACACGACGCTGACCCACACACGACGTGAACTCGCTGGAAATCGGTCAACCAACATCACCTACATAACATGTTAAGCAGAACGAAAAAATGAGGAGCAAATCATCAAACGGGCAACCGGGGATAATCCGTCGGGGATAATCTGTCGAGGTTAATCCGCACAAAGGGCGGTCCTACACGACACAGTTCCGCACGACACGATCCCACACAACACAACCCGCCGAGATTAGAACACCAACATCAGTCGTGTCCCAACACACGACCAATCGAAAGAAATAGGGGGAGGCTCATAACAGCATACTACATACACCTAGAGGCCATGTGGAACGAAGTCGAAAGGTTAGGAAAGATCATCCGAGTCGCCTTCATCCCAACACTCCCCCTTACGTGGATAACACGTGCATGCAGGCATAAAACACATTGGGACACAAACATAAGACATAAAAATGACACACAAAAACATAACATAAAACAACTATTGAGAACAGCTGCCGACGAGAACACGAACCAAGATGTTGCAGCGAGCTAAGCACGAGTACAAGCCAACGGCGAGCAAAAGGCTCAAGCAGCTGCGAGCTGAGTGCTCAAGCAGCAGCGAGCAGAAGAAGGAGCCCAGCACGAAGAGAAGCATCGTCCACGAGAGCAGTAGCAGGATCGTACACGAGAGAAGCAACGGGATCGACCATCGTCGAGAGCAGCAACACGGGAACACGACAGGAAGCTGGACTAGATCGCAGTAGAGGAATAGGCGCAGCAGCCGTTCCCCTGTAAACGGGATCGAGGGTGGAGAGGGGCGGTTCCGTCGATGAGAATGAGAGCAGTGAGATCTGCTGGATCCGACGTCGGGAGAAGTAGCGACGGAAGATGGATCCGGAGCAGACGGGAGGCCCAACAGGCGCAGTAGACGGAACAACAGATGCTTCGACAGTCTCCTATCGACGGAAACAACGAGCGAGATGACGACGGGGTAAATGAAGGCGAGGAGCAGCGGAACAGAGGTTCAACGACAGCAGCCACTTCCGTGGATAGAATCAAACGATAATTCCGTCCACGGGAGTGGGAAGGGAGCTGCTCGACGGTGGCTTTAGCAGTGCAGGACGGGAACGAGAGGGAGGAAGAGGCCGGAAATCAGAGGAAAGCTGATTACATTAGGTCGCCAACAAATTAGGGCGGCGAAAAATTTTCCAGAATCGACTTCAGCTTTGATACCATGTTGGAAAAGAAAAAGAGAAATGCTTGATACTATTATTCATCCACTTAAGGACATTATATAGGAGTTATAACAAGACACAACACCGATAGGCGGTGTGAGACTAAACTCAATTACTATTAAAGATCGGCATAATAATATAAGACTCATAAATTCCAATTGGGAAATATAGAGCATTGTATGCTTATAACTATGTGGGGATGTTGAAGGCAGTTGACCATGACAACAATACATTGTTGAATCAGAAATGTTGATAATAATGATCCAAAGCTTTAGATGGACCTGAGGAATGAACGACAGTTGTTGGCATGACCGAAGTTTGACAAAGACATGTGTCTCTGTTTGGCTCAACTGCTGCGACTGGAGAAGCAGTGGTGGGAAGACATGTGTCTCTGTTTTTTTTACTACAATGGAGCTTCCATTGGATCAGTAAGTGCAGATTTTTCATAAAAAATTTCAATGACAGTGAACTCCCAAAAACTCCATTAATTTGAGAGTTCTTCCCTTATCATCTTCTTCCTCATGCAGCATGTTCTTACCATGCGGGAAATGGAAATCAGAGAGGGCGGGGGGATTTCTTACAATATATGGACCAATGTCTTCGAATCCAACAACAATGTCATCTAAATTCCCTGAAAACCGGCGAAGCAAGAAAAGGATAAGACCTTTGGAATTTGGGAGGATGGTGGCTCCCCAGTTGGTGAGCTTCAAAGAGAAATTCCTTTTTGTGAGTTCGTAGATCGCCGCAGTTTTCCTCGGGGTTGCGCAGGAGGACATAGCGAGAACTAAGAGGAGCGCAGTCTTCTTCGTCGCCGATCATGGCCGCGGAATGCTCTAGCTTCCTTCTTTCTATCCCGAAGAAGCCGGCAAGGGATTTCCGTCACCGGTATGCTGGTCTCGATGCGAGAATAGCGGAAACGGTGGGGAATAGAAGCGACATTAGCGCAAGCGGAGAAATCGAGGATCGCGCCGTGCGCAGTCGTGGTTCAAAATCACTACTGAAAATCGTGGGTTTTCCGCGATTTAGGAGCGGTGAATTTTCGCACTGTTCCTATCATTTTGGTTGTTTGGCGGGACGGTGGGAGAAGTAGTGGCACACTGACGCAAAAACGTGGAGCCAAACCGAGCCACAATCGTTGATCTGAAAAGGACTGTCACATTGATTCTTATTGCGATGCTAACCGTGCATAGTTGGGTTCGATGTAAATGGTATTTCAACTAGGATAATATCTCGTCAGGGAAAGAACTGATAGTTCAGGGTGTCGGCATACCATTCTTCTAGTAAGTAGTGTTAGCTTAGGAGCTGGTCAACCATAATAGCCTGAATGGGATTGGTATCTGCAAATGTGTGAAAGGAGAAATTGTATGGAGAAAGCAATTATATAGCAAAGACGATGGTGACAGAGCTGTTCTTGGAGAGAAGATTGAAGATGACAAATGCACTGATACATGTTATATTTCTATAGTCGAGTGAAGAAGTTCATTGCAACTCCGTCCCAAATAAGTTTTGGAGTTTATAAAGGCTGCGTAAGGTCATTGAGAACAATGGTCTCATATTTGACTTGTTTGTAGGGATGACAGGCCTTTAGAAAGTGCTCAACCGAACATATTATTCCACCCCAGGAAATGGAGGTAGCCAAGTGATGTTATATGCAAAAGGAACCCAAATGTTTCCCAGAATCCAAGGAGTGGAACTCTTGTAGTAGCTTGTGGATAGAGGACTAGGATGAGAGAACCAAACAACCTTAATGTTGCAGGGTACCTCCCAGGATTTGGAAAGGGATGGTGACTCGTAGGAGTTGTACTGAGTGCCTGGACCATGGGGAATAAGTTTGGGTTGTGCTTATCCAGCCATTGAATCAAATCAATGTCCATCCAAATAGGATGAGAAATGACCATCAGTCCAATCCTCATATTGTCGGGAAAGAAAATAGGAGGTTGCTTTGGTCTTGCCCAATTTGTACTCCACGGTGAAGTTATACCCAAAAGTTTTCCGACCAATACTTGTTAGGTAGGTGTAGAAATCTTTTAATCCAATAAGTAGCAGAGAATGTGTTGGTCATTCTGCATTATGAACGTGCGACCTAGCAAGTATAGGCGTGAATGTTGAATGATGAGAACTAGAGTCATGATCTCGGTTTTGTAAGATAAGTCGTGTGGGTGGAAGTGGATAAGTCACATCAGAAATAGGTCAGGGACCAACCCTCCAGCATGAGAACATCACTAGTTCTCATGACTAAGCATTTGCATTCATCAACAGACAATTTGGTAAAATTATCTCTCTGATTACTAGAGCCAAAACAAGGGAGTCCACATGAAGGTGGATCAAGAGAACTTCTGTATCAGGAAGTGGAGGGCTAAGGTAGTTTGTCTCGATGCAAATTTAAGCTACAATATTACCCTTGTTAGTTCTTAGAAACTGTGAACTACACATGGATATCAAGCATGGTCACCAAGTGCATCCAATCTTCTCGGAGTCCATGAAGACCCTATCGACTGAAATGATGTGCTACAAATAGTTTACATGGGTTTGGCCAAAAGCGCGCTTCTTAGGATTGACGCGACTGTGATGGAAATGTAGAGTTTGTAAGATATTCGCCTAATGGTAGAGATGGTCCTAACTATAGTGATTGTAGACCCAAATATGATCAAAGAAAACTTGTACACACAAAGGAGTTGCCGAACGTTATAACTCATAGTCGATTGAAACGCGACAACAACATTTATCAATGTAAATGGCATGCCTGAGATTTCATAATACCCGTGATAAGTGTAAAATGTTGACTTGAGAACATTCTAGTTGCCTTGAATCTGATGATAGTCAGTCATAGGTAGAATTTAGTGCAATTGGTGTCCTTTATGCAACTCTTAAATTATGGACAGATGATGTGGCTTCTTAATTCTTCTATTATGTGTGCAAGATCCATGGATTATGTGTGCACCGCTTCTTACAACAATTGATTATTGTTACTTCGCCGTTTCACAAGATTGTCTCATACTTGAGTGTAGTATTATCATCTGTCGTCCATATATCTAGTCAATTAGCACCAATGAATATTAGAAGGATAATGCAATATTGGCTTATCAATCTTATCACAAGAGCACTGTCGGGTCTAGTGTGGGATAAGTAAATGAGTTTTCCAACAAACCGTTGATATTTTCCCAATGGATTTCCCACTTTGTTCTTTTGATGATTTTCTTTAGAACTGCTGTAAGCCAATTCAACATGTGGAAGTATCAGGTTCCATTTTTTTGAATATTCCTTTCCTAAACATCTAAGAAGATCTCATACACTTCGATTTATCACCTCAATTTTTCCATCAATCTGAATTTGTCCCTATCTATGGCTTTTCCAGAGAAGGAACTAGGGATCAAATTTATAATACTTTGTAAGTACACGAAGCAAAAATTCAAACGTCGGAATCTGAAGTATGGATTATGATTTGGTCTTCTAATTTTTTGAGATTGTCTCCAGGGCTTTCGTAATTACATACTCAAATCATGCGGTCCTTAATTACTACTTTTTGACTTCGACTATAGATAAATAAGGCATAGTAATCTTATTATCATGTGATATTGTCTCTTGTTTGTTTATCAATGTGCTCATAAATAAGTTATGGTTGTAACTGTCTAGATTTAATACTGCTTGTTAGTTCTTCATTTAACTGGTATCTTGTTTAAATTAGAACGAAAGTAATTTACACGTCTGAGTTCTATACTATGATAATCTGTGTATTTATTAGTTAACTTGATAAGTTAGCAGACAATTTATGAAGAATCATTAATGTTTTAATAATTCTGAAGTTTTTCAATCATTCTAATTTTTGTGTTGATGTGTGATATTAGAAAAGGCTATGGTGTGATTGAATTGCAAATCTAGAATTTTATGTTGCACCATAAATTTCCATCGTATTAATTGCAACTTTATTATTTAGTAAAAGAATAATATGCATTTTGATACATTGTTCTTGTCATTTATAAATAAGCATGTGGAATTTCTTACTAATTTTGAAAGTTTAGGTATGTGGAAACTTTGATGGGAAGAAAGCGCTTTCTGTCAAAAATAAATTTTGGAAACAGCAAAGAGAAGGCTAAAGCTCAAAGACAGGCTGTCAATTCAATATGCCAGGTATTGTGAAAGAGCAATGCTATATTCTCTGAGTAAAAGTACGTTTAAAGCTCAAATGGTTCCTTAGCCTCACGGTGCCACATAATTTTTTTTTTTTTTTAATTACATAAAGTTAGGCAGACAAAAATTCACATAAGCATAGGGGACCATTTTGCATTTTAAATGTAGGTTTGTGTGGGGAGTATTCCTGATGGGGATCGGCGACGCGGAACCGTGGTGGAGCATGAGTTTTGGGCCCGTTCGGGGCCGATTGGCCACCTGCCATATATGGGGTTTCCGGATCGACGATTTGATTCCGCGGATGCGTCCGGATCGACGTTTCGATATTTTCTTTTATTTGTTTTATTTTTGTGTGTTTTATTTAGTGAGATCGGACAACCCTCGTGTACGGTCAATCATAGCCGTCCAAGATGGTTGCCCTAAGTCATGTTTTATTATAAATAAGAGGGTAGGGGCAGCCATCATAGTGATTGTAGATTTTGGAGAACTCTATTCCCGGAATTTGGCGATCCCCTATGGTGACAACTCTGTGAGGCCCTAGGTGACGACTCCTAGGTGGTTTCCTGCATCCCTAAGGTATCCCCCTTCTATAACCTTCATCTTTTCCCCTCCCAAGCTCTATCCACCAACCTAACTCCTCCAAAACCCCAACCGAACACCCCAATCTACCGCCAACCCGGCTGCCCTTCTTTCTCTGTTTTCCACCCATGCTGCTTTCTCCAAAATCTCACCCGGCAACAACCCAAGATCGCCCAGATCTGGTTCTCTGTTTTCCTCCCTCGCTGTCCTCTACAAAACCCGCCCAACAAAAGCCAAAACCACCCATATCTGGTCCTCTCATAGCCACCCCACGCCTCCCTTGCCACCGCCCAGCATCCTTGCTGCCGCCCCCCATATCCGCAGCCCAAAACCCCCCAGGAACGCCCAGATTTGTCCCCTCCATCAGCCCACATCCTTGTCCAAACAACCCCCACTCATATCTCATCTTCTAGGCCACGATTCAGCCATTTCCCTACCCCAGCACCCAATCTCCAGCCACCATACAGCACCTTACAGCAGTCACCTCCGCCCAGACAACCACCACACATTCGTGAATCTCCGGATCTCCCCAGTCCTGTACTCGTGAATCACCGGATCTCCCATCCCACGACATCCCCCATATTTTGTGAGTATTTATTTGTTGTATGGATATTTGTTTTCTATATTGAAATATGATGTTATTTCATGTTTGTTTGGATACATAGCATCGTGGAATTTTGTTTTAGCATCGTGGGTGTGATGCCCATAATAGATTCATTCTCCGCGCGCTTTGCTTTGGCCCTCCACGCGGAGGAAAGCCTAAATCTGCTTGCCTAAAGAATTGTTTTTCCTTGATTAAAATATGTGTTAACCATTTGTTATTATGTCTTGAATTTGTGGTCTGGTCTTGCATCTTACATATGATAGCTTAGGGTTGTCGAGTTGTTTCTCCGACACCCACGTATCCTACCCTTCATTAGACAGTGTTTAGGCTCATTGCATTCATTACATGATTACTTGCATTACATCTAGGGTTAGGGCATCGCTAATCCGCCACCTATAGATTCGTACTGCGTCAAATAGTATCAGAGCTAATTTGCAAACACTCTTTTGATACGAAATAATTGAGAGATCTTCATGTCGTTTCCTATATCGTACTATTATCGCTACCCCTCGCATTCACGTGAAAGACACCCTTATTATTATGATTTTTATCCTCCTGCGCGGTACACTACTTTCAGAGATCGTGTCGACCCTGCAACACGGTACCTCTATGCACAAAACGATCACTACGATGAGAGATCTTCATATCATCATCCTTACACCACGCCACGACTTACTGATGGTAGAGTTGAGTATCGTTCGGATCATCGTCGCTACACATCTCTTCTATTTGAGGAACATTAGTTTGTATATACGTGACCACCACCGCACATTCATAGGGATCACGTCCACCTACGAGCACGACCTGATTATGTTAGGAACGATCGTTTAGATGACTCTAAGGAGCCCTATATTGGCCACCATCGTCGAGACACATCACATGTCAAGACCCTCCTAGTGTTCCGCAAATAGAGATACTTAAGGATGAGTTTCAGCGATTAGTTCTTGATCAATTTGATCGCATGTATGCTCATCTTGATCACCTGAGGACTACCTTAAGAGGAATTAAGAGAAGAAAGCCTAGGGATTTAGGTCAAGTCACTGATGCATCTACCACTGCTCCCACTGACATAAGAGGCCCGCCACCAGATTTTGATTCATCTCGTCTGGATGAGACTCCGCTCCCACTTGATTTTGGAGTTGAGTTCAATCATGACAGTTTTATACAGGTGGAGAGTGAGACTAGTATGATTATTGAGCATGGTCACGAGAGTGAGGACGAGCGGCCCAGTGACACTGTGATGGTATATCCATCATTCACACCTCACTTAGACCTAGTGTTTCCTTCAGCTAAAGATTCACTCCTCGACACTCTACCTATTGTCCCACTTTTGAGCATGGGTTTCTCGCTCTCCCCTTGTCATTGTCCTGAGCCGCATCACGACCGAGAACCAAGAGCCTAGTGTGAATCTCGTAGTGACCACCTCACCCATTTTTGGGAACACTACCCCTTACGTTGATGCTCATCTGGAGGACCATGACTCTGTTGACAGGTTCTTTGACAAGCCCCCTGTTGAACCTCCTGACGAGCCTCCGCGTCCTTGTGAGGATGAGATTTTAGTGAGCAACTCATTTATGAGTTTTGAGCTTTGACATTTATTCAATTATCTCCCTTGATCATGCCCCAGATAGTGGATCTTGAGCGTAACATCAAGTATGTAGGGTTTTCCTTAAAAACACTCGAGCATACTTACGATGATTCGATAGTCTACCATCTGACCACTCGCACTCTTTATGAGTTTTGGGACACATTGTCTGTTGACCCACCAGATGAGTTCTTTCTTGTGAGGGGCACTCGCCACACTCTAGAGTCACATCCTATTGTCGATGTCTATGGTTTTCACTCAGGTGGTCGTCACATTCGTAATGAATTTTCATGCATACCTTTTGGTGAGCCCCTTGATGCGTCACGGTCCTCGAGAGACATTTTTTATAGTATGAGCTTGTGTTTTAGTGTTGATGTTTCATTCTATCATTTTGGTATTCGTCAAACCCTCGATAAGTATTTCTACATTCCACTCAAAGAGCCCCCTGATAGGCCAACCCGGTTTCGAGATATTCAGTTCTTTATCGTACATCCCCTTAGAGAGTGTGTTGAGTATGTCGTGTTTCATTTGCATAAGTCAGTTGAGTCATTTGTTCATCATTTGCATGTGTTACATGAGTCGGTCCGACGACGGATCAATACTGGTAATGAATCTTATAAATCGCATGCAGATGTTCACTGGCAAGTATTTGATGAAGACGAGCAGGTTATGGTGAGAATCCACGGTATGAGGCTCCTTCGGGGGACTACTAAAAGTTTGAGCGTTAGGTGAATGTATCCCTACACAATCATGAGAAGGATCATAGCAAATACCTTTGATCTTGATATCCCTATGAGCAGTAGTATTCATCATGTATTTAATGTTGAGGACCTGACGTCATACTACAAGCCTCACAAGTATGTGGTCCCGTTTCATGGAGATCCTCTTGATCCCACACCTCTACATTCTTTTGACCTTACACCTCCACATCCTCAGTCCCGCACTCAGTCCACTTCTGAGACCCACCTGCCTTTGGGTCAGTCGTTTATGGCTTCACCTCCTGCACCTGTGATTACACCGGTACTACCAGCACACCATTTGATTTTTAAGAGCATTATTGACATTGTGGCCTACGAGTGTATAACCACGCTTGACGGACGGACACCGGAGTACCATTGGAGCAGATGTCTGACGGACAGAGACATGAGTCCCATTGGTGAGGATATGCTCCGTCATCGACGATACTTGGACGATCTTTGATGGACCACATCGATTCTTGCCTGGCATACACCGAGAGGATTCCGTTCTCTATTCATCAGGATATTAATTCTTTCAAGCCGGGGAGAATGATGGGGAACGGCAACGCGGATCCGCAGTGGAGCATGAGTTTTGCACCATTCGGGGCCGATTGGCCACCTGCCATACATGGCGTCTCCGGATCGACAATCTGACTCCACGGATGTGTCCGGATCGACGTTTCAATATTTTCATGTATTTGATTTATTTTTTTGTATTTTATTTAGTGAGATCGGACAACCATCGTGTACGGCAATCCGGCGATCCCCTCACGGTGAGGACTCTGTGAGGCCCTAGGTGACGACTCCTAAGTGGTTTCCTGCATCCTAAGGTATCCCCCTTCCATAGCCTAGCCCCGCCACCCCCACCCCGAACTCCTCCAAAAGGACCAAAACCCCAACCAAACACCCCAACCTACCGCCAACCCTGCTGCCCTTCTTTCTCTGTTTTCCTCCCTTGCTGCCTTCTCGAAAATCTCGCCCAGCAACAACCCAAACCCAAGCTTGCCCAAATCTGGTTCTTTGTTTTCGGCCCCTGTTGTCCTCTACAAAACCCACCCAACAACACCGTACATAAGTCACTTTCTCCCGGACAGCCACCACGCACTCGTGAATCACCAGATCTCCCCTCCCACGACATCCCCCGTATTGTGTGAGTATTTATTTGTTGTATGGATCTTTGTTTTCTATATTGAAATGTGTTGTTGTTATTTCATGTTTGTTTGGATACATAGCATCATGGAATTTTGTTCTAGATTCACTTGTGATTTGCAGGAAGAATTTATTCACCGCGCGCTTTGCTTTGACCATTCCACACGGAGGAAAGCCTAAATCCGCTTGCCTAAAGAATTGTTTTTCCTTGCTTAAAACATGTGTGATTTAATCATTTATTATTATGTCTTGAATTGTCCGTCGGGTCTTTTATCTTACATATAGTAGTTTAAGGTTGTTGAGTTATTTCCCCGACACTTCACCTAGAGTTGTATGTTAGTCGTACACCCACGTATCCTACCCTTCATTAGACGGTGTTTAGGCTCATTGCATGATTAGTTGCATTACATTTAGGGTTTGGGCATCGCTAATCTACCACCTATAAATTTGTCCTGCGTCAATTCCATTACTCGAGATGTTTTAAAATGATAAACTCGTTGATCTGGATCTAACTCATTACCAATGTGAGAAGACATGGTAACTGATTGGATAGATTTGGGAACAATCTTATTTTTTAAGATCTTTCATATCTCTACACTTGAATTTAGGAAGATATACCTATGAATTTTGGTTAAGAAGATTAAGTTCCTTGATTGCTATTGAAGTAATATTGTTGTGGCCAGTAATTTGTCCAATGTTTTCTCTTCAAGGGCTATTAGATATGTCCTTTGTTTGGGAAGCACCAGACCGAACCTTTCACATCTTGTGAGTCAATGTTGGGCCTTGCACAGAGAAGTACACAATGCAATGAATCTGTTTTTGGATGTCATGAGTCATATTTGTAATGAAATATATATTGAGTCTTTATTAGGGGAATATTTTGAGAGAATTATTAGGTCTCTCTAGTAGGGATATTAGCAAATAGTATTTGTAAAAAAAATTAAATTAATTAAGGAAATATACTTTTTAAGTAGCGTGCTCTCAGAAATCATATAAGGAAGAGTCGTGTATGTTAGGCATCTTTTGAGATCACTAGTCTTTTGGAGAGAAATTAAGGGTCCGGCGGGGTTTCTCGAGTGTGTATGTTTGGTTTGGTTTTAGTGCAATTATTGTCTTATTCATTTATCATCTTCTTCTCCCCTCTACTTCTTGCTTCATAGCAATAATTTGAGTTGTCTAGAACCAAAAGAGCTCCATCCACGATGTCCATCCCACAACCTCGCACACCCCGATCAACATGACCAAAGTTCATGCCCACCTCATGGGACAGAAGGATCACAATGAACAATGGTTGGAGAGCCTCCTCTCCCTTTCAAACATATTTTTGCAGAGGTGTTTACTGCGCCGAAGGTTCCAACTCCACCAACCTTCCAAATCCACCCGTGCTCCACTATTTGCAATCCCCACCTTACGCCCGCTCCCTCCTTGATACCCATGGTCGGCGACCCTGGCGACCCCAGCAGACCACCTCCCATACCTCACGTGGGCTTTGTCCTCACATTGCACCTCCGTTGTCATTCCCAACAACTTCAGTCGACCCACCATCAACCCCTCAAAAACTGCACTCCGCAACTCATCACCAACTACCCACCATCACTACGACATCAACCTTCTTCGGAATGAACCATCCTCCCCACCTCCAACTATGACACCTAATTTGAGGTAACACACCATTCGCACCTCCCCACGATTTCCACTTCTGTCTCGACATCCCACAACTTGTAAAATTGTGTTGTTCACGACCACCCTTGCCTCACTTCTTCCCACAACCAATAATAGCATTGACGCAAATCACTGTCTTTTTCCCACCATGAATTCGTTTGTTAATGACGAACTCCATCCCTGACACTAACGAGCTTCGTCACCTTCTCTTTCTTCCAAATAAAGTACCGCCCAGGTTTCCTTCCTAAACAACAATCTTGCATCCAGCCATGTTGTCCTTATCCGTCAGCAAACAGACCCACATACAAATCCCAATTTTGGCATGCCCAAAACCGACTCCGGGTCTTCGTTCCATGGCCTCCACCAAATCTGCCCTTCATGGGATACTATTTTAGCTTCTAAATTTGTTAAAGAACCGTACAAACTATTTCACCTCAAAGCTGCTCGCTCACGACAACTAAGCACCATTATTCTCTATGTATTGCCTCAAGGATTAGACATGTTTTCTAGTTGTAGGTTGTTACAAATATTATTAATTAATGTGTTTCTTGTTGTAAGCAATTAAGGAGAAAAAAATCCCCTTAATTAGCATGTTCTTGGGAGTTAGGCATTTTTAATCTTTAGTCTTCTGAGTTTTTTTCTTTTGGAGAGAAATCAGCTAAGGGTCGAACGGGATTTTCCCCGAATTTGTATGTTTGGTTCTATTCTAGTGCAATCATTGTCTTTTCGTTCATCTTCATTTTCCTCCTTCCCCTTATCTTTCCGCTTCATACAACCTCCTTTATAGCTATGGATACAACAAAGGGCGGTTGATATTTGGTTTTCTCTTGCTGTTAAGGGGATAGAGGGATTTTCTAATGATTGTGAGAGGATCTTTTGAGGGTTTCAACCATGAGAGAGCGGCAATTTTTTTGGGCCTGAGTCCTCGTGTGAGATCATTTTGATCTTGCTACAAAATCTGAATGATCGCAAGTTATTATGATCTCATGCGCAATCAAAATAATCTCACAAGATCACTTAAAATGATCATGTGTCGGCAGCATGATGATCCCAAGCGCAATTTAATGTCTGGGACCATCTACTGACACATTAACTTATTCTAATTGCGGAAGATCACTTAAGTGTTATTATAGAATTGCTTAATGATCTCAAACAAGAGTCCTGGACACAAAAAATTGAGTTCGGGATCAGGACCCAAAAAAATTTCATGAGAATGTCGGTTATGGTTTTGATTTTGGGAGAATTAAGATTAGTTCCAGTACAATCACAATAAGGGACTTTTAACTAGGCATTACATGAATCATAAGAGGTTTTGAAATAGCATTGCATGGAACTAATTTGGAGATGTTCTCTCTTCAACTAATTCAATGTGGTTTTACATTTCATAAATAAAATGCATAATGTTATACTTTCTTTTCTAGGGCTCTGCGGCTGATGTGATCAAGATTGCAATGATTAAAATCCACACAGCTATTGTTGGAGGAGAGACTCCTGATGCAGACCGTACAACTGACATGCAGTTCTCCATTCTTAGAGATCAGTGCAGAATTATTTTGCAGGTATTTTACTAAAACTATTACTTTTCACAAATGTGTAATTTTAAGATTAGCGATGGTTTGGAAAGCCACTAATAGTACTTTCATTAGATTTAATTTTTAAAATTTATTCTACATTTTCCAGCTCTTGTTGGAAGAATTAAATCTTCGCAATTAGAATCGGTTGTGTATTAGCACTTCTATATACAGCAAGAAAATATGTAAAACTGCTTTTGTTGGGTAATCATCAATATTCCTTATTCCTCTTGGGTTTTTTCCTGAATTTGTCAGCTATGGAATGAACACCTTTATTATTGGGCATGAAATGAACCCATTAAATTTCTTGGTGTACACAGATTGTTCATTTTTTCTCACTTACCAATCCTACCTTATTCTTGGCTTCCTATATTATTAAATATAGGGTTGTGAAAGTGATATAGCGTTTTAACATTATCATTTGTGTTATGGCTTCCAATTGGGAGTGGGTGTGTGATCGATAGAGGGACAAGTCCCAATGAGGATCATCACAGACCATTCCTTGACCGAGCATGTCCAATAATGAGGATAACGGCGGGCACTGAGCTCGACCAAGGGATGGGAAGAGGAAGATGGGAGCCTTGTGCTAAGTTTCACACGATGGTACGAACCCGGCGGTGGAGGGGGGTCGTCCGGTTACGGAGAGAAAGAGAGAGAGAGGGAGAGAGAGAGAGAGAGAGAGAGAGAGAGAGAGAGAGAGAGAGAGAGAGAGAGAGAGAGGAGGGAGAGAGGGGGAGGATTAGGGTTAGGGAAAAGAGGAGGGAAAACACACATTCATCCAAGATGTCCAAAAACGAGTACAAGTGTTGTCCCTTATAGTAGTGGGGTGCGAATAGCGGTGCGAATAGCGGCGCGAATAAACCGCCCCAAAATAAAAGCTGAAATAAAATATAAATGCTGAAAATAAATGATACGATAACTGCTAGGCTGCAATCTGCTCCGCGGGCTCGGTAGGGCCGTCCGGTATACGCGTCCGACGCGTGTAAACTCCTCATGGAGGCTCGGCGTCGTGTAGCTCCGTAACAATGCCACCGTCTGGGAAATGTGCCTTTTCCCAAAGGCAGTAGTCGGCGAACTGGCGGCGGAAGTCATCCCGGGGCATCCACGTCGCGACCGAGTCTGGCTGGCCGGTCCAAGCCACAAGGACTTCCTCCGATGTATGGTCCGCGGGGTGCGGCATCTATGATTGAGGATTGATGCGGGATAGTAAGGTGCCTCTCCTGCGAGGTCGAGGTCGGCCGGAATGCGATCCATGGTGGTGTGCTCGCCCACCACGCGTCGTAGCTGCAAGACGTGGAAGATCGGATGAAAACGAGGCCGCCGCAAGCAGGGGAAAGGGGATTGACGGAAACGAAAAGGCCATTGTTCACGCTCGAAACTGAAAATTTAGGTTGTGGCCGTATTTCGCGATTTACACGCTCGAGCGTCTCTCTGCATGGGTCCGCCCGTGCCTAAGACTCAAGGCTCACCAGGCTCAGAGGTCTGCTCCTTAGTGGTCTTTTTGTGTCTTTGGAGCATAAAAGGTTCATCTGTGTGGAATTTTTGTTGTAAACCTTTTTAAGAGAGAATTTAATAATACATCAATTTTTGAATTATTTAGCGTTTGACACATAATCGAGCATCGAGACTTCAATATGAAGCAAGTGATCACATTGATACTATTTCATAAGAGATATAGGTTCCGTTTGTTTGAGCGTTTTTCTCCGTTGCATTTCTCGGAAAACGCAAACTTTATTTGTTTTACCCATTTGAATAGCCTCCATTCGGAACCACTGATCCACCAAAACGTTATTTTATGTCTGATTCCAAATGCAGGGAAAGAGCTCTATTCAAGAATATCATTTTATTTTCATCTCCTACTGCTCCATTTCCAACCGCCACCTCCACTTAAACAGACCTATAGATGATAGTAATGAATTATTGATGAGTAGAATAGATGATGAATCTGATCAAGAAGATGAATTGATGTTTGATGATGATGATTTAAAATGGGATGTGATTGTGCATTGCCCTAGTTAGGCACGCGCCTTGAGCCTAGGCTTCAAGGCCCCTTTGCACCTCGAGCCTCTAACAACTATGGGCTTAACCTGGGAAGGTGCATTGACAAGCTGTGAAGCACATATTTTGGTATCTCAAAGATGCATTGGATGTTCTGCTTATTATGGAGGTGACTAGATAATGTATGTCTTTACTTTAGATGATTTTGTTATCACTTGGAGAGATACCATGCATATTTCTATTGTCTTATCCACTACAAATGTGGAATGCATGGGCTGATGGAAGCGAAAAATGAAGACATTTGGTTGAAGGGCCTGCTCAATGATCTTGGTTTTCACCAGGACCAAACTATTGTATTATGTGATAGCTTAAGTGGTATATGTTTGACAACGGATCAGGTGCATAATGACAGGATGACGCACTTAGATGTGCAGTATGATTTTGTCCATGCAAAGGAGAGGATCAAAGTGAAAATGGTTGGCATATCAGATAATCTAGCTGATAAGTTCACTAAATAAGTTCCCAATGAGCAAGTTTATGAGTTGCTTAGACTTTCTCAGCATGGATGGTTGGAGATAGCCCCAAATGGAGGTTGGTAGTAACAGTCATAGAAGGTTTTTATTCATGAGTGATGGGATTCAATGCAATGTGGTTATTGGCTTCAGCAGACATGGAAGTTCCCAAAGTTTGACATCAAGTGCTTTTATAGTTTGCACCCTCTCATTAGAACCACTTTATTAAGTGTGGTATTATGTATCTGAGTTATATTTGGAAGGGCATTTTGGGATACAGGTCTATACAAAATTATCTATAAAACTACTCTACTATATGGTAAAGGCAAGAGAGAGAAAACGAACGACACGACGACACCTCCCTTTGTAACTAGAGCTGTCACGGTTTCGATTCGGTTTTGGTTCTACTAAAACCGTGTACCGAATCGTTAAGGTAACGGTTCTTCAAATTAGAACCAACACCTTATTTTGTTTGACCGGTTTCGGTTTCGGTTCCAACATAATTTTTGGAACATTCGTGTCTATGGTTCCAGTATCGGTTCAGCAAGAACCAAAACCAAATTATCGACTATCGGTTCGGTCCGGTTAATGCGGTTTCAATTCAAATCAATAAAACATTTAAGAACAAGAAGACAGTGAAATGAGCAAACTGAGATCCACATATAAATGTATATACTAATAAAATTGAAGTTGAGTTATTTTTAAAAGAAAACTAATAGAATGCACTCTAAACGTGAATCAAACTTTAAATAGGAGTAGTAATTTTAAATAGTATTAAAACTTTGGTCTAATTTGAGAAATTAAAAGTAGAAAATAGCTCACCCTAAATGAAAACCTGAAGATGCAGGGCGAAGAAGCAAGGTTGCAGGCTATTGTGTGTCTGTATCGGTGAATGTCTGAATGAAAATTGAAACATGAAGATGCAGGGCAAAGAAGCAAGGCTGCAGGCTATTGTGTGTTTGTATCGGTGAATGTCTGAATGAAAATTGAAACCTGAATGCCTGAAGGAAAAAACTAATAGTGCTTTAACAACTCATCCAGGCATTCAGATATCAAAAACTATCTGAATGCTTGAATGAAAAATGAAACCTAAATGAAATTGACGTCGCTATTAGGATTTAGAGCACTACCTGAGTCACCTGACTACAGCATTAGGCACGCGTGGACTGCTCGTTTGTTCATATTCGACTCTTCGCTCTTCGTCAGTTCATCGCCGACTTGTTAGCGAGCATGAGATAGGATGCGAAAGATGGAAGTATGGAAGAACTGTGGAAGCGGCTGCGAGATATGGTATGTCGGACTGCTCGTGACGAAGAAGTTGAAGCGGAGATAGGGTGTTGGACAGTGGGACAATGCCGACAAAGTAGTTGTAGCGGAGATAGGGTGTCGGGCTGCTCATCGAAGTCACCGTCGAGGAAGAAATCAAGGAAGCAATTAGGGTATTGGGACTCGCGTGACTCTGGTTTGGAGAGAGAAAAATGCACGCGGGCTACACCTATCCGCGTGATGATGGCCTGATGGAGTGATGGGTTTAGCTCTGCGTGACTGTGTCTGACAGCTTGGAGTGAGACTTCTGATTGAAAGACAGAAAGATGAAAACCTGAGTTTTCTTGGAAAAATTACCTTGGGACTATTGATTAAAAGACAGAAGGCCCGAGTTTTTTTTGGAAAAAATTAAAAGCCGGCTAACTATATTACTAATTGTTAGAATTAATTAATTATATTCTCCTCGTATATAAGAGGATTTTTTCCGTGAATGATTAATGAATAGTTCCCGTTAACATGGTATCAGAGCCTCGCGTGCCCAAACCTCTCATTCCCGTTTGTTCCTCTTTGCCTCCCGTCGATCGACCGTCGCCACTCCTCGCCGGCTTCCTCCCTCCCGTCTCCGTCCAACACAAAGTCCCTTCCTCTCGTTTAGGTTTTGCAGCGCCGCTCGTCCCGTGCATCTCTTCCCGTCGACCGGTCGATGCTGGCTGGCAGGATGGGTTCTCCGATGATCTTCTCGTAGTCTGATTGACCCCAAACTTTGGAAAAAGTTTCGTTTTGGCCTTCTTCTTGTCATACTAATTTTTTACACGATTTCGACAGTTGGATCTCTCCCAAAATCAGATCTAGTGTTTTTCCAAGAGGAGGAAGGCTTTTAACTTTACAATGAGGCCCTATTTCTTCTCCGCTTCTTGAAAATGTGTTCTTCATTCCTCTCCACCGTTGTCTTGGCGCAGTTTTTCTCAAGTTTTTTTTATGTCGGGCGTGGTTGATTTGTGTAGCTCCATAACCACTGCTAGATCTACTTGGGCTGGTCAGGACCACAACTTCTCTCAGATCACTATGATCCGACTGGATGACACTAATTATTCATCGTGGTCTCGCTCCATTACTCTAGCCTTAAAGCGTCGTCGTCTTTTTGGCTATATTAACGGCGCCACCAACGTACCTGCTAAGGACTCTACAACTGGGCCTCAATGGGAGTCGAAAAACTCCCTTGTCATGTCCTGGCTCACGAATTCCATGTTGGAATCCATTACTCGGAACTACCTTTTCCTGTACACTGCTGCTGATATATGGAAACATGTTGAGACTACCTATTCCAAGAAGGGGAATGCGGCCCAGATTGTCACGACCCGTCTCATAACAATTATCAGAGTGCGCTGCGGGCGGGTTGTGATGCCGCATACATGGGCAAAGAGAAACCATGTCTGCCAGGCGGGAGCTGTAATTCCAAAATATCTGTAGAAGATAATTAGATTTTGAAAAAAACAATACCAATTTGATTTATTATGCGGAAGCTTGAATTAAAAGTGATGCTCATGCATTTAGATCAATTCTCATGCTATAATTATGATGTAAAAGTAGATGCTAGTAAACCGCGGAAACAAAATGAACATTTATATAATGCTGAAATACATCCATACCACCCTAAGAGTTGTCCACGATACAAGGAAAATGCCTGACAATAACTAATACAGGAAAGACAAATTCAAAAGTAAAAGAAACAAGATACAAAGGACCTGATGCAGCAACTACAAAAAGGTAAACCTCCGACAGACGGGAGCTGGTCGAGGAACAGCTCAGGAAGTAAGCGGCGCAGTCACGAACCCTAAGGCAAATCCAAACAGAAGGAAAAGCCTCAGAACAAGATCAATAACAGAGATTCAAGTTAATAAAATAAACAAGTAAACTGGGAAACAAGCATAGCAGTAAAGTATGTCAGAGACTAACTGAGATTCTTTAGTAAATTTTTAGCCTACTCCGGAGTTTAGCCTAAACACAAACGTATAAGCAGAAATCAATGAAAGGCGTGTGTGTCGTCATTTGATGTACAAGATTCTAGCATGGGAGTAGATGCAAGGCTTAAGCTACCGCTGCTCGCAAGATTCCCTTATTGGTTTCTGTTACCATTTCAAGTGTAAACTCATTTTCCGGTGTCACATCAAACGACACATTCCCTTTTCATTGTTTGCCTATGACGTCTAATGAGCTTACTTATCTGCAAGTAATAAATTCAAGTGAGGGCTAGTACGGTACAAGTGTGACTTAAATAAAACGAGTGAGATGCGCCAGAATCAAAGAGAATCTGCAACCACTTGTTTCTGACTCTAAATCTCCCTAAAACGAAAAGTAGTTATAACCGTTAATTCAGGTTGTATCTGATATAAAAGCATACATAAATGCTTGCAGGGAAAATAACACAACACATACGTACCAGAGATGACGTCCGTGGAAGCGAGCACCTCGCCTTGAGTAAGGACATTCAGCACAGCCTTGCCCATATTCTGGGCTCCGGGGTTAGCCTGCAGTGGCTGAGTAGTGATCGGGCCTTCCCTCATAGGGCAGTCGAACTTGAGATGACCCACTTGCCCACACTTGAAACAGGCCTTCTGCTTACGGTGGCAGTCCCTCTGCTGATGGCCAGGCAACTTGCAGTAGGCACAAACGGTGGAGGCGGGGGCAAGTGTCATCAGAGGCTGTGTAGGAGCGGCTGTCTTCTGCTTCTTCAGGAGAGACCGGCAGACTTGGGCGGTATGGCCCACCTTGTGGCAGTAAGCACACACCTCCATGGACCTGGAGCCTTGCTCCTGAGGTGGAGCACTCCTGCGCTTGAGGTCGGATGCAGCGGCATTGCTTGTTCCGTGCTGGGCTTTCTTTCCAGTACGATCCAGCTCAATAGCTTCCGCCCGCATGGCGGCTCCCACGGTCTCTATATTAGGTTCTGGCGTCGTGTGCTACCACATGCTGGCGAATGTCATGGCGAAGTCCCTTCACGAAACGACTGATCTTCTTGGCTTCATCCGGCACGAACTCCGCAGCAAGGAGGGATAGGCGGGAGAACTCCTGCGCGTACTCTGTCACTGTCCTGCCAGGCTGCTGAAGGGACAAGAATCTCTCCGCTAACTTGTCCCGCTCCACAGAAGAGAGGAAGTTCTCCATCAGAGCGTCCTTGAACTGCCCCCAAGTTAGGGTGGTAGATTCGTGGAGGCTGCGGTGCTGGAGCCACCAAGTATAGGCGTCATCGGTCAGCTGATAGGCCGCAAGAAGGACCTTCTGGGCTTCAGGAACTATGGCATACTCGAAGTGCTTCTCCATCTGGGAGATCCATTCCGTGATCACGAAGTAATCGCGGTTACCGTTGTAGGCAGGCGGATTTAGCCTCTTGAAAGCCAGAGTGTCAGCCATCGTCAAAGGAAGAGCAGTCGGAGTGGTCACGGTCGGGGTCACTACAGCATCAGATGCAGGAGGGGTGATGGTGACAGCTACTCCAGACGTCCCTGCGCTGCCAGAACCAGAACCTGGATCAGGAGCTTGGCGATCCCCTTCCAGACGGGTGACACGCTCCACAAGCTGCTTCAAAAGTTGGACCATTTCACCTAAAGGGGCTTCCCCTGCCGAAGGTGTAGCCTTCTTGCGCTGTGGTCGCTTAGAAGCCATCTAGAAAGAAACATAGAAGAATCGAGTGAGACAACGGCTAAGTTAAGCTTGAGGGTTGAGATTACAGGTCATAGCAATCTAATACTGTTGGATAAGCAATTCAAGTAGTAGTTACAGCATTTTCATTGGACAACTCTAAGCGACGACCATGCAGATGCAAGTGCGGCGATATGATCACATGCGGTAAGACGATGATTTGTAAAATCCATGTGTGTACATTCGTTGTATGTTGCTCTTAGCTTAGACACTTGTGCAATGAGTTATGTTATGCATGCAACATGATTATGCCTACAATGCATTCCTAAGAATGTTTATGAATGGATACGCATGTCATGTTAAGCGCCCATATCACTTAACATGTCATGCGCATTATGATTCTAATGTCATCGCACTTGAAAGTATTATATCGCCCATACAATTTAATATTTGCAAGCGGTGTAAGTCCTAATGGAAATTCATATGCATATAAATGTTAAGTTTGCTCATACTCCATTAACATTTGTACGCATACTACTCATGCTTATGGGTGAGTGTGTGCGTGTTTCAGCCTCGAACAACAGACAACGACAAAGTGAGTGAGGAAATGATGCATGCACGTATATTTACATAGTAGATTTCAAAATATATGAAAATTTTAAAATACTTTATCTTTAGATGTTAAACCTCGCTCTGATACCAACTGTCACGACCCGTCTCATAACAATTATCAGAGTGCGCTGCGGGCGGGTCGTGATGCCGCAGACATGGGCAAAGAGAAACCATGTCTGCCAGGCGGGAGCTGTAATTCCAAAATATCTGTAGAAAATAATTAGATTTTGAAAAAAATAATACCAGTTTGATTTATTATGCGGAAGCTTGAATTAAAAGTGATGTTCATGCACTTAGATCAATTCTCATGCTATAATTATGATGTAAAAGTAGATGCTAGTAAACCGCGGAAACAAAATGAACATTTATATAATGCTGAAATACATCCATACCACCCTAAGAGTTGTCCATCATACAAGGAAAATGTCTGACAATAACTAATGCAGGAAAGACAAATCCAAAAGTAAAAGAAACAAGATACAAAGGACCTGATGCAGCAACTACAAAAAAGTAAACCTCCGACAGACGGGAGCTGGGCGAGGAACAGCTCAGGAAGTAAGCGGCGCAGTCACGAACCCTAAGGCAAATCCAAACAGAAGGAAAAGCCTCAGAACAAGATCAATAACAGAGATTCAAGTTAATAAAATAAACAAGTAAACTGGGAAACAAGCATAGCAGTAAAGTATGTCAGAGACTAACTGAGATTCTTTAGTAAATTTTTAGCCTACTCCGGAGTTTAGCATAAACACAAACGTATAAGCAGAAATCAATGAAAGGCGTGTGTGTCGTCATTTGATGTACAAGATTCTAGCATGGGAGTAGATGCAAGGCTTAAGCTACCGCTGCTCGCAAGATTCCCTTATTGGTTTCTGTTACCATTTCAAGTGTAAACTCATTTTTCGGTGTCACATCAAACGACACATTCCCTTTTCATTGTTTGCCTATGACGTCTAATGAGCTTACTTATCTGCAAGTAATAAATTCAAGTGAGGGCTAGTACGGTACAAGTGTGACTTAAATAAAACTTGTTTGCAAGCGAGAGAGTTTTCTCTACTTGCCTTAAGGAGGAGCCGGGCTTGAAGGCGGCGGCTAAGAGGCAAGGTCTAAACTCTAGCGGAACCTGTTCAAGATGCGTTCACATGAAATATTTATTTCAATGCTTATTCCTACGCGCACACCAGTGTTTCTATTGCGTAATTAATTCAAGGGGGCAAGTTAAGAAATATACCTCCCTCGGCAAAGAGGGGAGAAGCGGTTACAACAAGAGATCCGAGGGTTTTGGCGGCGTTTGGATCCGGGAACCCAAATTCGGAGAGGGCCTTGAGTGATTCCACCGCTACATTCGCTGAACGGCACCGAAAACTGAATAAAACTTAGGGTTAATCGAGTAAACAACCACCTCAAGGGGGATCGACAAATTTTACGTTGATCGGAGAGCGAAAATTACACGAACGCTAGGGCAAAAATTCTGAAATCGTAGGAGAGAAGTTCTTACCCACGGAGGCTAGATCGGGCCTCAAGAAGTCCAAATCGGGCGGATCCGAGCAAACCCTAGACGTTCCTCGCGGAAATCACCGCCGAAATGCACAACGAGAGAGGGACGGGGCAACCTACACTTGAAAAATGAGAAAGACGGTGGGGAATAGTTTAGAACCACGGTTTCGAAACCGAAATAATAGGAAACTTAGGGTTTTCTTACCCCTATCAGTCGGAGGAGAAGAAGAGGGAGGAGGCTCTCCCGTCGTTGCTGTCGGCTAGAGAGGAAGGAGAAGGAGTCGCCGGCCTGGGAAGGAGCAGGAGATGGCGCCGACAAGAGGGGGAGCACCAGGCGGCGGCGGCGGCACGCGCGTGAGACGGGAGCGGGAGACGAAAGCCAGACGGGAGCGGGAGACGAAAGCCTAGCGGCTTGCGGTTTTGCGTGAGTCTTAAACCGGGGGGTTAAAATCGGGGGGAGCTGGCTGCGGTTTAGAAGGGAATTAAAGAGGGGGGATTAAAGGGGGGCTGCGGATAGCAATTTAGCTAATAATAATATTTGTTATTATTATTTCTATTTTAGGGTTGTTACACAGATTTACCAAATACGCCACAAGATCTTTCTTCTCCGAAAGGGTGATCGACATCCATCGGCTTACTATCTTGAGTTTACTCAACTGTATCAGGAGTACGACCACTTTGACTATTTTGTCATGGTCTGTAATGCAGATGAGCTCTCGATGTGGGCTCACGAGGATCGTAATTGGGTATTCGAGTTTTTGCATGGGCTACCCAGAGTCCCAGAGATTTTGATCATATTATTGTCTAGATCTTGGGACGTGTCCCTATTCCTTCGCTTCCTGAAGTCTTCAACATTGTACAACAGGATTTTGATCGCCGACAGCCTTGGAACACCACCGCTATTACAGAGGGATCAACATTAGTTGCTCATCAGCCTAATTTTGGAGGTCGTGGTTCCTGTGATTTCAAACCTAAACCTACAGATAAGGATCACCTTGCAATTATTGTGGCAAACTTCGTCATACTTGGGATACATGCTTCATTCTACATGGCTTTCCTCCTCCCAGGGGGAATTGTCATCATGTGGTGTCCGCGGTCGTGGTAGAACTCCAGGGCGAACCTATTACTCTGCTCATCTGACCGAGATTCCTGAGAGCAGTTCCTCTGGAGTTTTTTGCCCTATTCCTACCGTAGCTTATGTTATGGGGCGGTTAATCTATCTATCTCATACTCCAGGGTGAAGATGTTACTGGTTATCAATGACTTGTCGGGCGGTTAATCTATCTATCTCATACTCACCCTAACATAGCTTATGTTGTGGGGCTTATTAGCCAATATTTGCATTCCCCAAAGGCAAGACATCTCAATGTTGCTCATAGGATCTCGAGGTATTTGAAGACCGCTCCAGGGAGAGGGATCCTCTTCACCCCTAATACAAAATTGAAAAGTGAAGTTTATACTGACTAGATTGGGCAGGATCCGTAAAAGACAGACGTTCTACATCTTGGGTATTGCTCGTTTGTTAGTGGGAACCTGGTTACTTGGAGAAGTAAAAAACATGTTGTCTCAAGGTCTAGTGCTATGACACATGAGATATGTGGGGGATTGTGGTTACGCTCCCATTTGTTTGATCTAGGATTAAATGAGGTCAGCCTTATTCGGTTGTCTTGTGACAACAAAGTTGTAATCAGTATCGTCAACAATCTCGTTTAGCATGACCGCACCAAACACATTGAAGTGGACAGACACTTCATCAAGAAGAATATTGAGACGATCATTTGTATTCCATTTGTTCCTTCAGAAGGACAATTAGCTTATATTCTTACTAAAAGTCTGAGGGTGAATGTTTTCTGTGATTTTATCGATAAGTTGGGTATGAGAACTATAACGTGCCCAATTTGAGGAGTGTTAGAATTAATTAAATATTCCTTGTATTCTCCTCTTATATAAGAGGATTTTTTTCCCGTGAATTATTAATGAACAGTTTTTCCCTTTAACAATAATAATAATAATAATATTATATAATAAAATATATTATAATATTATATAAGAAAAATATATTAGAATAAAATAATAATAATAATAGGGGGTTTGGTTCGGTTCTGCTTCGGTCTGGTCTGGATCGGGTCAAGAAATTCTGAAACCGCTCGAGACTTGTATGTTGTTGTTCCGGTTCCGGTTCCTGTCCGGATAATAAAATGAAGGAACTCACCCGGACAATTGTTGTTCACGGTTCCAAAATTCAAACCGGAATCAAATAATTCGTGTACGGTTCGATTCTTTGCGGTTCGATTCACAGTTTTCGATTTTAAGTGACAGCTCTACTTGTAACTATCTATTCTTCCATCTAGTTAATCAATCTTCCGTTGCCCGGGTGAACATGTAAATATTGTGTTTTCGTGTTTGTTTGTCTCTTAATTTTGCTCGATTTTGCAACCAATTAACAGTATTGCTTGTGTAATTTGTGATTATACATAAAGAGAGAAAAGATGATTTATGAGAAACACCCATGAATAATATTGCATGAATAATATTGCATGAGCGTAAGTAACCCCATATAAAGAGAAATGCTCAAACAATAAAAGCCACTGAAGAGCTTGTGACTCAATACAAGACCTAACAAGATGACTAATTAATGACAGATAACTGGTCGTGTAGAGCCATAACATGCACCATGTCTTGTTTCGTGCACGCCATATTTTTGATGAAGTATGTTTTTTATTACGAATAGCCTATTATGCCAAGACTCATTGTCTTATTTCTCGTCCAATTTTGTCCTAACTTTTTTTCAGGTGCATGATGAATTAGTGCTTGAAGTTGATCAACGCTTTGTAAGGGAGGCTGCAAGACTTCTTCAAACAAGCATGGAAGATGCTGCTTCACTCTCAGGTATCATCCGATTAGTAGAACTGTTGAAGTTCTTTATGCTAAACTTATTTCCATAGTCATTTTAAATAAAATATCTTTCAGTTCCTTTACGCATCAAAATGAAGATTGGAAGAACATGGGGTACGCAGGAGCCTTTCATATTGTAAGATCAAGTATGTTGATGATCAGCCTTTCATATTGTAAGATCAAGTATGTTGATGATCAGAAAACAGGCTGTTTGAATTTGTGTAATTGAGTCTGCTGGTAAGTTGTACCAATTTCCTCTGTTTGAGATTTCATATAGTTCACGCATTTTTCTTGGTTGCAAAATCTTTCCAAGCAAGAAATTTTGTCAGATTTTCAAATTGCTTTATAGCATATCATTTGATTGCAGAGGCTCTCTTTTATTATTTATGTGTATCTTCTCTGGTTCCGTAGGCTATGATATATGGGTTCAGTATTAGGTAGAAAAATTTCACTGATAATCTGGTTTAGTATTGATAAGAATAAAAAATGATAGGAATGAAAATAGATGTGAAAAATTTTGGATGAAAATTGTTTAAAATGATTTATGTTGTTTAGGCTAAACACGTCGGGCATCACTAAACGGGAATGAATTAAAAAAGACGATTCATAAAGTCGATCAAATACATGAGATAAGGCTATTGATGGTGATGATCAAAAATGAATGTTGCATCCATCAAAGGATAAGATTCCAAAGAGTAGACATGGGGTTTGGATATGTGGCAAAATTTGAAAATGTACCTACATGGATAAAGCTACTGCCAAGGATTAGGAAGAATAATAAGTAGACCAAGGTAGTTTGGATAGATGGAATGAACAAAAAGGATTCATATAGAGGACTACAGATAGTTTGGTATGTTTGGATAGAACTAATGATAATGAGGATGATATTTTTATGGAAAATTCAAAAACAGTTGCATGTTCGAAGGTCTAATAATACTTTGGCATTGCACTCTGTATCAGCACTCTCATTACGATTTGTTTAAGAAAAGTAGATAAAAAACATGGGTCCTCATCCACATGTTTTTTGTACAAACGGAAAAGTTTAAATGACGCCATAATTGAGTTATCATTTATATACTATCGGGCAGTTGTAATGAGTTTGATGATATCACACTCAAATAATAGAATTTTCTTAATATATTTGAGAAAATGAAGTGCTTCTTTCGGCAAACAGACAAATATTGTCTATTTTAAACTACTATATAATCCTGTCATCCCGCAGTTTAGTTCTTTTACTGCTTGGTTCAGTTGATATAGATGTAAGTAGCATGGTTCAGGCTCAAAATAATTGGGATAACGCTAATAGTGATGATGATAGTGTGATAGTCAGGAATGTTATAGTTTTCTCATGCATTGAACGTTGATTAAAGCAGCAAATGTGGGAAGATTATCATGCGATTTTGGGTACCTTCTTTGTTCTCCATTCATCTGCACAGTCCAATTAGTAAGCTAACTCACTTGGATGTTGGCCATTTAGTTTTATATTTTGTACAAGGGTTTTGGAGGTCTTGATATTCTATTATATAATAATAAGTCATGAACAGTATTTTCGTCGGTCACGAGGGGCGGCTTGCGTGTGTCTCGGCAGGTTTTTTTTCCTTCACCTCGGAATCCTGCATAACGCAGCTTTTGATCATGACGTTGAAGAGGAAGATGTCCGAGTGGAGAAGTAGACCAAAGAAGCGTGAGGAATAGGAATAGCGGCCAAGAGAAATCCACTCGAACAAAAAAATAAGGTTTTAGCTGTAAACTGATCTCCTTTTTAGAGGTTGATGATCATAGAGTAGAACTGCAATGCCTCCCCGTAAAATCCTGCAGGAAGAAGCGTTTGGCCATTGATTTTTGTCAGGCGAGAGGAGGATTAACATGATTGAAGAAGATTTGAACTTCGACCTTCCAGAGAATGAGTCTACGCGGGGAGCTAGAATTTGTATTTGGAGAAGCAATGGCGTCGTGGATGGGAGCAGCCGGCCTTTGGAGATGAGTGAAGGTTGAGGGGGAAAGGGAAGCCATGGCCGAGCACTCCTGGCCGATTCAAGCTATAATATATATATATTATCTATCTACATACAAAGAAATACTTTTACAGCCCGTGGTGTAACCCCTGAGGCTCTTCGGAAATCATTCTGAACCGTCTGATATTGTTGAAATCAAATCTAACCGTCTAATTACCTACGTGGTGTAATGGTGGAGCGCATGTTAATTTTACTAGATCTCATATACCTACTAATGTAGGGTGTTCAGGGCCTATATTTTTAGGTCATGGCTAACGTTTAACGTGAAATTACGATTTTACCCCTATCTACATTGAAAATTTAATATTATAAGTTAGGTAGCCGGACGAGCCATGGGACCCGAATTTTTATCTCTGAAAAAAAGGAAGTCGGTGGGATTCGAACAGACGTCATTTCTAAAACTTCCTTGGATGCTAACCACCACGCCGTTTTGAGATTGTTGAAATTTCATGAAATATAAAATATACATATTTAGGTAAAAAAAAGGGCAGCCCGGTGCACAAAGCATCCCCGCGCAGCGAGGATCCGGGGAAGGGTCCTACCACAAGGGTGAAATGTAGGCAAACCTTACCCTGCATTTTTGCAAGAGTCTGCTTCCAGGATTCAAACCCGTGACCTCAAGGTCGCACGACAACACCTTAACCGGTGCGCCAAGGCTCCCGTCCATATACATATTTAGATAAATAGAAAATTGTAGTTTTCATTACTTCATATCTATTTTTTAATATGTAATTATATATTACATGAGTCACGTTAATCTCTATTTTAAAGCTCGGTTCGGTTTTATAATATTGGGATTCATCTCCAAAATAAATTAAATTTTTTTTTTGCCCTCCTTTATCATTTGTTGTTCGTTCATCTGTTATTCTTAATTTTAGGGGAAATCAATTATAATTTACATGTAATAATACGTGTTGTATTTAGATGCATTAACGTATATAAAGAAATTTAAAAATAAATTATAATAAACATATAAGTGATAGTGCACGAGTGCGGGCGAAGCCCGCTTGGATGCGGGCAAAGCTCGCCCGACCGCGACGAAGCCCGCCCGACGAATGTTGTCACCCGCCAAATGTTGTCTATGTGAATGTTGTCGCCCGCCGAATGTTGTCGCACGCCGAATGTTGTCGCTCGCCGAATGTTGTCGCCTATCGAATGTTGCCGCCCGTCGAATGTTGACGCACGCCGAATGTTATCGGCCGACAAATGTTGTCGTCCGCCGAATGTTGTTACCCGCACGAATGTAGCCGCCCACTGAATGTTTCTGCCCGACGAATGTTGCCGCCCGACGAGTGTAGGCGCTCGACGAATGTAGCCGCCCGCGCGAATTTAGCAGACCGCCGAATGCTGCCGCCTGACGAATGTTGCCGCCCGACGAATGTTGTGGCCTGCCGAATGTTGCCGCCCGCAATTGAATTTCTACACCTTGATTATTGCACCATAGTGTAGTGGGATCTTGAACCGGATATCCTCTTTCACAGAGGGTCTGTCTAGCCTGCATAATCTCAAAAACAGTATGAGAAATGGCTCGATATTCCGCTTCTGTGCTAGACCTAGCAACTATGGTAAACCAAACAGACATAGTGACCCCCATCCTTGATTCTTCTACGAAATCCCGAGGCCAGGATTTTTCTTTATGTATTTGACAATCTGAAGAACAAATTCCAATTGAGAGTTGGTTGTGGCTGCCATAAATTGACTAACCTTACTGCACATGCGATATCTGGGCGAGTCATGGTAAGATAATTCAGTTTTCTAACTACTCTTCGGTATTTCTATAATTCTATGATAAACCAAACAATTTACTTTCTACATGGATAGTCTTTTCTCTTAGTTCGAGTGGGGAGTTCATTGGATCACACTTAGACATCACTAGATCAGTTAGCAAATCGAAAGCATATTTTCTCTGACATATGAAGATTGAGGTATCATAATTTGCGACCTATATGCCAAGGAAGTAACGTAATGAGCTCAAATCCTTTGTTTGAAAATTAGAAACCTGCAGTAGAGGTCTGGCAAAAGAGGGGTGTGTCTTTCTCACTTTTTGTAAGACCAAACAACTGATCTAAACCGAGTAAACTATGCTCGAGAGGATTGCTTCAACCAATACAGAGGCTTCTTAAGGTGGCATACCTTGGTTCTCTCCCCCTCAACAACAAACTCGGGTGGTTGTTCCATATACATCTCTTCTTCCAATGATCCATGAAGAAAATTATTCTTTATATCCAATTGGAGCATGGGCCACTGGTGGGAGACTGCAAGAGATAGGAGTAGGCGAATGAAGGACATTTTGGTGACCAGGACAAACGTTTCATCATAGTCCACTTCATAAGTCTGAGCATGGCCTTTAGCGACCAAGCGGACTTTCAAACGACCAAGGGAACCATCTGCATTAACCTTGGTAGAGTTTATCAATTTGCATCCAATAGCACGCTTGCCAGAGGGAAATGGAATTAAGTCCCATGTTTAATTTAGTTGGAGGGCATCTAATTCATCTTGCATTGTAGCAACCCAGCTAGGATAAGCTTGGGCATCAGCCACGGTGGATGGAATGTTATGTTGATCAAGTGTGTATATCAATGCAGTATAAGAAGCAGATAAACCTTGATAAAGTGACAAACAGAGGTTTGTCCCTACAAGCTTGACTTCCCTTACGCACTACAATGGGTGGCTCTGATTCCAAAGACAGAGCATCTACGTTCGCACAGCAGGTTCTTCCCGAGTAACTGTCACAAGACTACAGTGAGAAGAGGTAGGTTGAGGTAGGTTCGTGGATGTGCTATCAGAGGAGCGACGAAGGTAAACTTGTCCTCAGAGAGGACTCATGATGTCTTCCGGGGAAAGCACAATAGGTTCGGGACGGGGTACAAGAATACAATCAAGAGAAGAGTCAGTAGTTGTGGGCCACAAGTAATAGGAAGATAGGAGTCGGATTCAAGAATAACGTCAATAGAGAGAATGTATCTTTTCATGTTAGGCGAGTAACATCTATAACCTTTAGTAGTAGCAAATATTTAAGGAATATACACTTTAAGGAGCGAGGGTTAAGTTTGGAGGTAGTGGGACGAGCATCCTTAACATAGCAGACACACCCAAATACATGTACAGGTAGGGAATGACTAGAGTGAGTGCGGAATAGAGTATGATAGGATGTCTCCCCTTGAAGAATATGAGAGTGAAGACAATAAGATATGTGGTTGTAAGGACAGCATCAACCCAAAATTGTATTGGTACTTGCATATGATGAAAAACCGCACGAGTAACTTCAATGAGGTGGCGGTTTTTTCTTTCAGCCACAACATTTTTTGTTCATGCGAGAAATATCATCAGTAAAAGTAACATAATATTTATGGCCTAATAAAGTTGGGGCAGGACAAGGTAAATGAAATAAATCAAACAGCGTAGTTGCTCATGTATCAATGTGAGGGGCATAGCTAACTCTATGATGTTTAGCAAAATAACAAGACACACAATTGTGATGGGAAACATTCCACAACTCAGGATACAAATGACGCAAAATAGGAATAGACTGATGACCATGACGATAATGGAGATCCAAAAACTTGGCGGAAGCAGCAGAACAAGTAAGAGACGAGACATTATCCAGGACATACACTCCACCACTCAGCTTCCCTCTACCAATAATATGGTTCGCCGACTGTTCCTAAAATACACAATCAGAAGATGTAAATGTAGCAATACAGTTTAAATCGCGAGTGAGCTTACTAATGGACATTAAGTTGTAAGCAAATTGGGGAATATGAGCAATCGATGTCAGAGTCATGTCGGGAGTCACATCGCAGGCTCACAACTACCAAACTCAACAATGGGTATAGTGAATCCATCCACAATTTTAGTAGAAGACGCAATATGGGGTTTGTACGAATGTATGATACCTGAGGTATTAGTAAGGTGATTTGAAGCCCTTGAATTCTCTAGCCAATGAACAGGGTGCAGAGAAATACACACATTGGTCGAATGGTCTGCAGTACTATGGATCGGAGGCTCAATCTGGAGGGATTAAAGACAGCGATACTATTGCAATATCTCAATAATTTGTTAGGTCCCAAATCCAAAATTTGAGTCAGCAAGGTGGGCAAAGCATGAAAACAAAGGAGGAGGCTTGACTGCCTACTCAAGGTTCCCATGGACAACCCAACAAGTGTTTTTGATTTGGCCCCGCTGCCCGCGATGAGTCAATGTCTCGTGTCGGTGTCACGACCATGACCGATGTGACCTCCTCAAACACTCCCTTTTCCACCATGAGTGGCAAGTGCCAACATATCCCCAGAGGAAGCATGCAATGCGGATGGACTAGTGGTGGGGGTTTTCGCCTTGGTTAGACGATGGTACACACTAGTAATCTGCAGAGTATAAGTGTTGGCAATCATTTCAGCTTTTGTCGTAATGAAGTTGGAATCAAGGTCATTCAGTAACCAATCAGATCCGTAGAGATGGGTTGTCGTAATGAAGTTGGAACAGGGTGCAGAGAACATTATTGCATACCATAACTCCTTTAATACTGTTGCAGTTCTTACACATTTGTTGAACTGAGAGATCTATAGAATCAACAAAAGAGCAAAAATCTCACAATACTATACCAATCCTCATACTCTTAACTGCTTGCGGTATAAATTGGGATCTTGGTAAGGTGGTGCATACGTCGTATGCCAGACAGACATAGTGACCCCCTTTTTTCATAGTTGAAAGTTTGATGAGGTAAGGATAGTCGTGGCAAGCCTGGTATTAGGAGGAAATGTATTTTTGTAGACCCCATATGGTATGGTCATATGGGTATTAATGGTTGATGAAGATGCACTAATGTTCTTCTCCGTGACCAAGAAGGGAGAAAAAAATCTGCCCTGGGGTTAAGATAATTAGCGCACTTAGATCATAGATGATCTATGGTAGGAGGAGGGAAGGATTACAAATGAAGGAAGCTAGTCTTCATTTAATCTTTTAAGATGCAGCAGTCCTGTGGTAGAATGACTAAGTGGAGCAGCACCATCAACGGCATGATCGGTCGACGGGATAAGCACCTAAGCAACTCAGCAACTATGGTACAAGTGGAATTAGACATGGATCGACGGAAATAGAGCCTACTTCGTCGACCCTAGCTTCATTGGGATTGGGACTGTTTCGACGAGAACTAGCTTCATCATCAGTCAGAAGATCACTGAGACATTAGCTTTGATGAGGCCCCGGCTTCGACAAGAAGGCTAGACGAAGGATCGATTGATGAGAGAGGCGTGGCATCTGGCATAGCAAGGATGACAAAAATCGGATGGCTTTGATCGTCTGTCAGACGGCTTCACGCTGTTGTATTCACCGTAAGAGGGGCTCTGATACCATGTTAAGGGTTTTGGACGTCTTCATACCTTAATAGAGGTCCATATATATATAGACACATGAATAATTACCAAAACCTCCCCTGGAAGATAGCATAATTATAGATTGCACCCCTCTTATTATTGAAATTACAAAAACCTCCCCTCAATGTTACAAAACATAACATTTACCTCCCCTGAAGTTCACATTTCAGTTCACATTTCATAACATCCATGCACAAAATACCCCCCCCCCCCCCCCCCCTAAAAATGTATTCCGAGGGGGGTAGTTTTGTGCATGGATGTTATGAAATGTGAACCTCAGGGGAGGTAAATGTTATGTTTTGTAACATTGAGGGGTGGTTTTTGTAATTTCAATAATAAGAGAGGTGCAATCTGTAATTTTTGAAACTTAGAGGGGAGGTCCCGGTAATGGTGTGTGTGTGTGTATATATACACGAGTGACGGTCCACAGGGGCCCCTTGTGCAGCCGCGACAATACCCAGGTCATGACTACCTCCGGCCATATACACCATTACACCACTGTGCTGGCGTTGATTTTGTCGTGACCTCAGGAAAAAATAAGAGTGATAATAATTTTATTTTAAATTAATGGTCAAGATTGTTTTTTCCTTGAAGAGGATCAGTTTTGATTTAAAATTAACGACCAGGATGAAACAGATGGTGCACGCCATTACACCATAAGGGGATATCTTTATATATTAGTACAAGTGAAAGTGCACATGGGCCCCCGTGCGGTGAACATTCGGTGGGCGGCATCTTTCGGCGGGTTTCGCCCGCTTCCAAGCAGGCTTCACCTGCATCCATGCTTATATTATATTTACTTATATTAGTTATAAAAGTTTTAAGTTTTAATATAACCTATTATGTATATTAATTTATATTTAGATAATATAAATATAAGTTATAATATATTTATTTATATTAGTGCTAAAAGTTATAGTTTTCTTCATATAGATAATAATTTAGGTATTTACAACAACTTGTCAGTTGATGTAGTGATTTAGTCTTTATTCAATATATTGTTGGTTGTGGGTTCGGTTTCTTCGCAGTACAATTTTGCAAGAAATTGTCTTTATTATAAATAGTATTAAATTTTCAACGTAAATGGGATAAAATCATAATTTCACGTTGCAAGTCAACCGTGGCCTGAAAATATAGGCCTAGGTCACCCTACCATAGTAGGTATAGGAACTCTAGTAAAATTAGCATGGAGCTCCACAATTACACCACATAGGTAGGCGTGTCCATAAGGTTCGGCAAGCCCGGACCGGGCCCATGCTTTTCCCAGCAGGGCTCGGGCCCAGGACTCCTCTCCAAGAGGGGGCCGGTCTAAGCCTGCATAGTCCTGTCCTGCAGGAATTAAGTCAATTTTATTTTATTTTTTATGTAATGCCCCGATCTACTGTGGTTGCGCTACAGGTCTGCGGAGCAGTGACCCCAACCCATCTCTACGGATCTGATTGGCCGCAGCCGCTAATTCCAAATGGCGGGTTGTTGAGGTTGGGTCTCTAACCGCAAACCTCCTTTGATGAGGGAAAATCCAGTTAAGCGGGCATCACAGAGACTTCCCAGGAGGTCACCCATCTCAATACTACTCTCGCCCGAGCACGCTTAAATATGGAGTTTTTCTACTCCACATCACCAATTGAGTTGCACCTCAGTTGGTGATGATTACTAGTTTAGAGCTCCCTTATCTAGGAGGTTTGGGGTTCAAGCCCCAGCCTCAACAAGCCGCCATTAGAATTAGAGGCTGAGGCCAATCAGATCTGTGGAGATGGGTTGGGGTCACTGGTCTGCAGACCTGTAGCGCACCCACGGTAGATCGGGGCATTACATGTAAATCCCACCTTGGGCGGGATTTACACGTGTAAATCCCACCTGGGGCAAGATTTACAGCCTAGCTTGGCGTCGGGCTTAGCCTAGGCCTGGCCCGGGCCGGGCACCAGGCCAAGCTTATGGCTGAAAAGAGGGCCTTCTTTGGCCCCCTTGGCCTGGCCCAGGTCTTTCCAGGTCGGGCTCAGGCGGGCTTTTCGGGCCCGGGCTTTTTGGACACCCCTGCACGTAGGTAATCGGACGACTGGATTTGATTTCAACGAGATTGGACGGCTTAGATTTAGGCGGTCTTGCACACCATTACCCCACAAAAAATGCTAAGGGGATATCTTTATATATATGTTAATATATAGAGAGGGAGTCTGAAATACAAAAATATATGATACATCATTATCATCTAACATATTTTATTGGTCAGGTCATTACTTTCTTTCTTATAAGTGATCAAGAATGTGTTTCTAAACTATGAACAATGATTGAAGTAGCAGGATGCGCTGAAATAATTATGCTATTACATGGTCCCAATTTTGCACTCTTACGAAAGCCCTAGTTCGGTTATGTATTAGCTAATTCCTAAATCCATACATGTTTTTATTGGGTTTCCAAACCCGACCTAGATACCTGCCCGGATTCGAACTTTGCACATGCAATGAATGCTAGCATCTTAAGCAGACACAATAAAGCAAGCACAAATAGGCACAATTTTTTATGTGAAAACCTTAATTATGGTCAAAAACTAAGAGATAAAGTACAATCCGGAAAGCCTTCGCTAATGAATTACGCACAATCAACAGTTTACAATATAATGAAAGATATACAATGATACCAACAAAGTAGACCGAGACGAATCAATGTGATTCTCTCCGAATAGACTCCTCGAACACCTATGCACCTCTCCAAAGGTCTTCTTCCATTGGTGAATTCGTCCACCACCTTGTGTCCACCATGCACCTCTCCATATAAGGTTGGGTGCTCAGTCAAGCAGATACCTAACAAGTTAGGTTAAGAAGAGTATAAGTACTCCACAACTTAACAACAATCTGAACCATCAGATCAAAGACGGTCGCTAATGAATCTACCCCTAAATTGAGCCCCGACGTCAAAGAGTTCACTCAAACCAAACCCGAGTAAATGCTGCTCACTTGAATGGTAGCTAATATATATTTGGCAGATATTGCATTAACTCTTGGAACAAGCTTGTTGTTCTCTTGGGAATCTATGCTAAAAGAAGCTTCTTTAGGATATATTTTCTAATCAAAGGCTTTTGTTTAATTTTCAGGTGGGACCAGCCACTCATATTATGGGATTTGGTTCTTTTCAAAACAGCTCCTAACAACTTTGAAGTAAATTTTTCATCTGCTATACAAGTAGATGTTTCAGGAGTAGATCCTCGGAATCTTTTACTCTCTTGTTTATGCTGCCTTAAGAGGGTTCCAAATACAACAAGGTGCATATATTTCGATTGAATCATCCATCATTGCAATTGAGGAGAATGTGATGTGTGCGCATCTGCGATTCCAAAGGGTATTTATCCAGTTGTAGTGCGGGCATCGTAAGCTTATTGGATGATCACAATTTTGTACAATAAGTTTCATTTTAGAACTCAAAATTACTCAAAATTGTTTGATTTGACTTGTATCCTTTTCTGTAATTGAGATACATTGGATGCAAGAATCAGTTGTTCAACTTACTATTTATTGCCTTGTGTTGGAGGACTATGAGGATCTACAACTAAGAGGTTAGTGCTCATTTAACTCTTCTTTCTACCATCTTATGTTCATAATGTTCAACATACATTCAACTTTGTCAGCATGGTTATTTAGCTATGTTTTGCTTTTGTTAGAACACAAGATATGGGGGAAGAAGGAAGAGGGGCTAAAGCACACTAAAGCATGTGATATGATTGCAACTCGAGAAATATGCTCTCGCTCATACAACTCGGGAGTTGGCTCCCTTGCTCAGTACAATGTGAAAGACACGTTAATGAGATATATGACATGTCTTAATACGACACTCCATATAAACTTTGTAGACACGCAAAATAAGAATGATAATTAATTAATATTGTAAATGGAAAAACTGTCTTGCATATTTTGCTTTAGGTCGTAGGTGACCTATACAATGATGGCTTGGTCCAAAAAGGCTATTCAATACAAGCGACTAAAATATGCAAAGGGAATAATTAGGGAAAATATAATAAGTATATTCTGTATTTCCCTGCAAGCTAAAGCGTACTTGTGGCATAAACTAAGTTTGGACAAGAAGCAAAGTTATAGAGAAAGAGGTGGAGATTATGTGAGGATGTCGGCAATTTGAGATGCGGTGGAACCGTGGAAACATGTAGTTTAACATCTCTAAGTTTGACCTTGTCTCTAATGAAGTTACAATCAACTTCTATATGCTTAGTATGCTAATTAAGCACTAAGTTTTCAAGAATGTGAATGATGGCTTGTTTATCACAATATAATATCACATGAGAGGAGAGTGGTAGACATTAAGGTTATTTAGGAGGCTCTTAAGCCAAGTTAGCTCAAATCCACTAAAGCTATCGAGTGGTATTTAGCCTTGACTGTAGAACAGGCTACAATAAACTGCTTCTTACTCTTCAATGTGATTTGTTTGCTACCAAATTATGTGCAAAAATCACTTGTAGATCTTCGGTCATCCCTTGATCCAATATTATCTTCATCTAAATAGGCTATAAGAGTTGATAGATAATAGTTAGCATATCATATCGTGGTCAGGAGTACGCTTTAGATACCGAAGAATGCGCTCAACTACCCGAAGATGCAAAACTCGTTGGTGTGCATAAATTGACTCAAAGCTCCTACCGCTAAGGAAATATAAGGACAAGTGACCATTAAGTAATTCAGCTTACCAACTAGTCTCTGATAATACTTCATATTAGGCAACAAAGGATCTAAACTTGAGGAACTAGAAGAGAGCTTAATATTTGTCTTCATCGGGGTATCAATCTATCTACATCCAAAGGATCTGGCATACTGAATAAGATCTGTGCAATAATTCATTCAAGAAAGAATGAGGGAGTCACCTTTAGATGCTACCTCGATGCCCAAGAAGTAGCTAAGAAGACTAAGGTATTTTCTCTAAACATTCTTGGCTACTTGACCTTGGATATCTCTGCAATATAGTCGTCAGTGATTAGAATGGTCGCGGTGTCTCCCGTCGGCAATAGATAAAGAATGAGAAATTAAACGATCTTTGTAAGAAGCTAATGTCTTGGATAACCTAGCTAAACTTCACAAACTATGCGATGGGAGAGTGCTTGAATCTATAAAGATGTCTGCAGGGTTGATATAGACGAGACTCGCCCTGTAGTCTCATATTTAGGCGGTTATTGCATATTCATTGTCTCGGTCAAATCACCATTGAGAAAGATGTTCTTTTAAGCAGCTCAATGTCGATGAAAAACAAGAGATATTATGTCCCAAACAATGTTTAGTTTGAACATTAGAAAGAAAGTATCCTCACAATCAATGTCCTATTGTTGAGTAAATCTGTAGACCACCAGATGCACTTTGATACTGTCATCATTCAGTTTATGTTTAACTGTAAACACTCATCCACAACCAACACGGGAGTGAACCTAGGACAATGGCATGAAGTCCTAAGTACGATCATCTCAGAGGGCTTGTGTCTCATCCATGGATGCACCCCACTCAGAATGTCATAGTGCCTGATCAAGGGAGGATGGAATGGTGAAGGCAAAGAGAGAACAAGCAAACCTATGTAATGAAGGAGTCAAGCGATGAAAGGAAATGATATTTGACAAAGAATGAGTGGTACATGAATGCTTACCTTTGTGAAGGGCAATGAGGAGATCTTCGGGTGCAGGAGTAGCAGCACAAACTACGCTACTAAATGTCAAACGCTACGACAAATTAAGTATTGTAGATGTCGTGGGCCGAACACTGAATAAATGAGGCAAAAGAGTAATAGTTAGAGGAGGTGTTTGAGAGGGTGACGTAGTGAATTCGGTTGAAGGTGGAAAAAGAAGTTGTCGTGAAAGTGGAGCCAATGTTGAAGGAGGGGAAAAAGGTTGATCCTCAAGGAGTATCACATCCGCAGAAACTATGAGCTTCATGTAGAAGGAGAGCAGCATACGTATCCTTTATGAGTGTGGAAGTACCTAACAAACATGAATTTTTCGGCACGAGGTGCAAATTTTTTATTAGAAGGGTCTAGGTGATAGACATGACAAATACACCCAAAAACTCAAAGGGTGAGAGAGAATATGGGAGTAGAGTGTAATAGGATGGATATAGAAGAAGTAAAGCTTAGAAAAAAAGGAAGGTAATCCTTTAGCAATATTAGGGGAAGCCTCAGATGAGGTACTCCCATATAGACAGTAATCTCAAAAACTTCAGGGGGAATTACTAGCCCTAGTCGGAGGCCCGGCTTGGGGTATTGAGGACCTGACCCAATCAAGAACAGACTTTGGATCAGAGGTTCGATCGAGGTGTTGAGGATCTGATCAAGAACATGGACTTTGGATCAACGGGCCGATTTGGGGTATGGAGGACTCGATCAAGAACATAGACTTTGGAATGGAGGCCTGATGGAACTATCGATGACCCGATAACCAACGGAGACAATCAGACAATAGAACTGCTGATGGAGAGATTAATCTTATTCATGCTTTCCTTGGAAAACAATTCTTAGGCTGAATGTTGATATGACTCGAGTATAGCTCGGTATTTTTTTATGGTGCCAACAGTAAAAACTGGTCATATTTGTGTGCTCGTGCAGAAGATTAGCGAAATGGTCAACTGAATTGACTAATTATTAAATAGGTATTGTTGAGTTTTGAAGTGAGCTAACGCCCGGCGTTAGAGCTAACGCCGGCGTTAGCTCCTTCTCGCTGAGCTAACGCCCGCGTTATAGCTAATGCCCGCGTTAGCTCCTTCTCGCATCTTCCCTCTGTTTTGTCTATAAATAGAGGGGTACCCCCCCCCCCCCCCCTCTAAGAGCATGCATTCTCAGAGTGGCGAGTATATGCATCAAAAGTGGCGAGCATCATTACCTGGCGAGCATCGAACCCGGAGTCAGTTCGGCAAGCGACCAGAGGGAGAGTTTCTTGCTCGCGAGTTAACGCGGGGCGTTAGAGTCAACGCCAGGCGTTGAGTGTGGCGAGTATCGACTAGCAGCGACTAGCGACTGAGGAGTGCGAGCAGCGAGCTTGCGAGTTAGCAGAGCTAACGCTGGGCATTAGAGTAAACGCCGGCGGTAGCGAGGAGTGAGTATCACCTGCGCGGTGTGCTCCGGAGGAGAAGCGGACATCGTCCGTGACCAAGTTCTTTACTTCATTGGCTGTTGTGAATCAAGTTGGATGCAACTTGTATTCAACCCTGTTCTTTTGTAACTAGCTGCCAAGCATTTATTAATTGTGAAAAGTGTGTTCATCTCTTGGTGTCCGTATTCCCTTGCTGGTTGACGTGTTCATCCGACCTTCAAATATTTCACAGGTATATGGTGTTTCTTATTTTTCTGAATCTTCTTCAATCAGTTTTGATGATGATCAATAAGGCCCTCTATGTTTGAGCGGTTGGAATGAGAATTGAAAATGAATCTCTTGGCTTTTCCCAGCCGCACCAAACACATTGCTGACTCCGGTGGTGTTTTTTTTTTCACGCTCAAATGATAAGTACATGACATGTGTGCTGTTGGGATTAAATTAAGGCTCCGTTTGGCGTTGTGGTGGCGGTCATGAACGCGGTGGTTATGAACCATCGTCGTTCATGAATGCTCGACCTCACCTAAGGTATTTCATCACCTTTTATGTTCAAAACTAGTAATCTTTTCTTGGTGGCGGTCATAACCGTTGTCATGCCAAACATACACTTTATGATGGTAGCGTTTTTCTCCATACTCACCGGAGCAAAACGCAGCGTCAAATGAGCCTAAATAATCAAAAGTATTTTGAATAGTGTATGAAGCATGCAATAGTCTCTCAATTATCGTCTAGATCAATTTAAAAAAACATACAATAATCCTCTTATTATGATTATTCTTCTTATCCACATCAGTTTTCTGCCATGAATAATTTTGTTTTTTTACCTCCTTTAGCAGTAAATAAATGTTTAAAAGGAAAATAATCTTTCAACCCTTGAAATTTAAGTCTGATTGTCATCGCACGCTACAGGCGGAGAAGCCGAACAGCGGGGTACTGTAGCGTGTGGCACGGGGTTTCCTCATGCCAGATATTCTAGTAATGCATCCATCTGTTCTTAAGATTTATCTTCTAATTTAACTTGGGGAGCATAATATATAATCACTAATTCCATTATTTGTGAATAATTCAACCATAATTATACTAATATAAATAACTAAAATAGGTACATTAATGACATCAATAAATTTTTTCTTGTAAATTCTATCAATCACTATCTCAGACATCATAATTATAATTAATCAATATTTAAATAATTAATAATCCTCTCCAATGTTCATAATGTACAACCCTCATTCTCCGAGGGTAGGCTCATTCAAAGCCACGTAGGCAGAAGTCAAGGTCAAAAGGTTAGCACAGAAGCCGGCAGTCCAAGACACAAGACAACTCAGCCAGCAGGGGCGAGCAAGGGGCGAGCTGGGCGAGCAAGGGGCGAGCTGGGCGAGCAAGGGGCGAGCTGGGCGAGCAAGGGGCGAGCAAGGGGCGAGCAAGGCGCGAGCTGGGCGAGCAAGGCGCGAGCTGGGCGAGCAAGGCGCGAGCTGGGCGAGCAAGGCGCGAGCTGGGCGAGCAAGGCGCGAGCAAGAGGCGAGTTTGGGCGAGTATCTCGCGAGTACGGGCGAGTTGCCCTTGTAACTCGCGAGAAGGCAGTATACTCGCCTCCCCCCCTAGGATTTCTCTATAAATAGACCCCCAGGGGTACTAGAAATGGCACTTTTGGAAGTGGTCGAGGTCCCCCCAAGCTGGATACTCGCCAAGACCATGCCCGTCTAGTACCTCGCCCAGCTTTTGGTTGCGGAGGGGAAGTTTCTCCCAAACTTCTGGGTATGTGGTGGGACCTCCCTGCTGGAGCACCTGGGGTGTGCTGTCATTTTTCTCTCTCCTATTTTAGCTATCCGAGCCGTGGAGTTGGACCGCAGGATCAGTAACCTCGGGCTGCATTGATCCGAATTTTGGGGCTGGAATTTTTCAGGCTTCAACACTTTGGTGCGGTGAGCGTGGATCGTAGTCGGAGGAAGAAAATTTTGCGAGAAGACTTCATGGCTTAAAATGGCGAGATGGAGGCCAAAGGCAGCAACTCGCGAGCATTCGACAAGTTGGGCGAGTTCCAGATTGCGACATCCTGAAGGCGAGTTCCAGATGGCGAGATCCCTACTCGCCATAGGCGAGATCCAGAGATAAGTTCAGACCAGCGACTTTACTCGGAAGAGAGGTGAGCTTCCTGGGTAGTGGCGAAATCCTTCCTTACTCGCCCTCCTTACTCGCCCATAGGCGAGCTTCCTTGTTACTCGGCATAGGCGAGCTCCTTCAATACTCGGCATATTCGAGCTTCTTTGTTACTCGGCATAGGCGAGCTCCTTCCTTTCTCGCCCATAGGCGAGCTCCTTGTTACTGGCATATAGATGACTTCATGCAGGCAAGCAACATCAAAATTGGCGACTTCAAAGAGGCGAGTTCTATACTCGCTCGTAGGCGAGTTCCATACTCGCCCATAGGCGAGTACTTGCAAGCTGGTGAGAATCTAACGCCTAGTTCAAGAGAGGCGAGTTCGGGATGGCTAGTTCCTCCTCCCCTTAGTTTCGTCCTTCTTCAATGCCAGTGATTTCCATACATCTATATGCTTACGGGTGCTTTGGTAAAGCCCGCGAGTGCTTTTGTCTGACTAACAAACATGATGATTCATGACGAGTTCACCACCAAGGGAAAGCGCATAACCTACTCGCGAGGTCTCCAAGTTGATGCTCGGCGAGCTCCTAGTCGCGATGGTCTTCTTCAACAACCTACTCGTGAGGTCTCCAAGTTGATGCTCGGCGAGCTCCTAGTCGCGATGGACTTCTTCAACAACCTACTCGCGAGGTCTCCAAGTTGATGCTCGGCGAGCTCCTAGTCGCGATGGTTTTCAATGCTCGGATTCCGCGAGCTCATACTCGCGATGATCTTCATCAAGGGTGTATATTCAACGAGGATGCTTACTCGTGACGTCTTCAAGCTGGTATTCCGCGAGCTCATACTCGCGATGATCTTCATCAAGGGTGTATATTCCACGAGGATCCTTACTTGTGACGTCTTCAAGCTAGTATTCCGCGAGTTCCTACTCGCGATGATCTTCATCAAGGGCTTACATTCCACGATGATGCTTACTCGTGACGTCTTCAAGCTGGTATTCCGCGAGTTCCTACTCGCGATGATCTTCATCAAGGGCTTACATTCCACGATGATGCTTACTCATGACGTCCTCAATCTAGTATTCAGCGAGATCCTACCCGCGATGATCTTCACCAAGAGCGTACTTTCCATGAGATGGTTTACTCATGACGTCTTCGAGCTGCTGTTCTGCGAGATCCATACTCGCAAGGTGATCCCTTCGACAACTATGATGCTCCCCTTCAAATTCGCGGGTTCCATACTCGCGAGGTCGTCTCTTCAGCAGCTATAGTACTCTTTAATTCCACAAACTCTTGCTCGCGATGATCTTCTCCAACAACCGACATTCCATGGGAATTCTAAGCTGGTCATGCTTGTGAGGTCATCACTTCAGCAACTATGCAGCTATGTTATTAGTTTAATCTCTTATACGACTCATACTAGCAAGGATGTCTCTAATTACTCACCTCTATGAGATGAGGAACTGCTTAAAAGTACCTAAAGGCTCAACAGGGAGATCACTTGTCATCGAGAAGCTCGAACTGAACTAGGAGGGACCTTTCATCGTTCAAGAGGCATTCGAGACTGGCGGATACCGCCTGCAGAATCATGAAGGGGAATTGCTTGGGAATACCTGGAGCGACAATGACCTGAAAAGGTTCTATCCCTGAGCGGGAAGGAAGGTGAAGTCAATCTCCACGATGGGTTGGGAAATTGGCCTCCGACTTGATTCTTATAAAACCCAGAACGGGTGATGGGACGGTGCCTCGGTAGTGCGTTCTCATAAGACCAAGCCTCTGCACTGACGGTCGAGATCAGCTCCCCCCTTGCACGTTGGCTGCAGGAACCCTCCGACCGCAGCTCTCATCCGGCTGGTAAGATTATCAGGAAGAAGTCTGGACGCTGACCTCCCAACTCGACGAAGAGATGATCCACTTAACCTCGCGGAGGACCCTTGAATAAAGGTGTCATAAACCCTCGAGAGTCAAAGGCTCGCAGCAAAGCATTTCGCTCCCATTTACTTCTTTCGATCATTTGAGTAGGTGTGTTTAAATCCTCTCTGGTTGTCAAGTATGGCAGGAAAGTATCGATCTCTTCAACAGCATCAACAAGAGCAGTAGGATGGAGACCTTGGGATGGTGTGTTCCCTTGGAAGGTTCTCCTTTGGAACCTCCCCGACAGTCATTCCCTACTGTGTCGATCTCTTCAACAGCATCAACAAGAGCAGTATGATGGAGACCTTGGGATGGTGTGTTCCCTTGGAAGGTGCTCCTTTGGAACCTCCCCGACAGTCATTCCCTACTGTGTCGATCTCTTCAACAGCATCAACCAGAGCAGTTGGATGGAGACCTTGGGATGGTGTGTTCCCTTGGAAGGTGCTCCTTTGGAACCTCCCCGACAGTCATTCTCTACTGTGTCGATCTCTTCAACAGCATCAACCAGGGCAGTAGGATGGAGACCTTGGGCTGGTGTGTTCGCTTGGAAAGTGCTCCTTTGGAACCTCCCCGACAGTCATTCCCTACTGTGTCGATCTCTTCAACAGCATCAACCAGAGCAGTAGGATGGAGACCTTGGGATTGTGTGTTCCCTTGGAAGGTGCTCCTTTGGAACCTCCCCGACAGTCATTTCCTACTGTGTCAATCTCTTCAACAGCATCAACCAGAGCAGTAGGATGGAGACCTTGGGATGGTGTGTTCCCTTGGAAGGTGCTCCTTTGGAACCTCCCCGACAGTTATTCCTTACTGTGTCGATCTCTTCAACAGCATCAACCAGAGCAGTAGGATTGAGACCTTGGGATGGTGTGTTCCCTTGGAAGGTGCTCCTTTGGAACCTCCCCGACAGTCATTCCCCACTGTGTCGATCTCTTCAATAGCGTCAACAAGAGCAGTAGGATGGAGACCTTGGGATGCTGTGTTCCCTTGGAAGGTGCTCCTTTGGAACCTCCCCGGCAGTCATTCCCTACTGTGTTGATCTCTTCAACAGCATCAACCAGAGCAGTAGGATGGAGACCTTGGGATGGTGTGTTCCCTTGGAAGGTGCTCCTTCGGAACCTCCCAGACAGTCATTCCCTACTGTGTCGATCTCTTCAACAGCATCAACAAGAATAGTAGGATGGAGACCTTGGGATGGTGTGTTCCCTCAGAAGGTGCTCCTTTGGAACCTCCCCGACAGTCATTCCCTACTGTGTCGATCTCTTCATCAGTATCAAGCACAGGGATACCAGATGAAGTCTTGGGGGTACATGTCTCTAGACCCTTCTTCATATACAGGTGCGAATATGTATGTGTGAGCATGCAGGTGCGAGTATGCAGGGGCAAGCAGACAGGTGCGCGTAGTTATGTGCGAGCAAGGACCCCCCGAGTATTATTTGCCCCCTCCGGGTTTCTCCACCTCTAGTTGAGCTCGGCTCCTAGAAGGTGTCGACATTCTATCCGCCTTCAGTTGAGCTCGGCTCCTGCGAGGTGTCGACCTTTTCTCCACCTCTAGTTGAGCTCGGCTCCTAGAAGGTGTCGACCTTGTATCCTCCTCTAGTTGAGCTCGGCTCCTAGAAGGTGTCGACATTCTATCCACCTCTAGTTGAGCTCGGCTCCTAGAAGGTGTCGACCTTCTCTCCGCCTCTAGTTGAGTTCGGTTCCTAGAAGGTGTCGACCTTCTCTCCCCCTCTAGTTGAGCTCGGCTCCTAGAAGGTGTCGACCTTCTCTCCGCCTCTAGTTGAGTTCGGCTCCTAGAAGCTGTCGACCTTCTATCCGCCTCCAGTTGAGCTCGGCTCCTGCGAGGTGTCGACCTTCTATCCGCCTCCAGTTGAGCTAGGCTCCTGCGAGGTGTCGACCTTCTATCCGCCTCCAGTTGAGCTCGGCTCCTGCGAGGTGTCGACCTTCTATCCGCCTCCAGTTGAGCTCGGCTCCTGCGAGGTGTCGACCTTCTATCCGCCTCCAGTTGAGCTCGGCTCCTGCGAGGTGTCGACCTTCTATCCGCCTCCAGTTGAGCTCGGCTCCTGCGAGGTGTCGACCTTCTATCCGCCTCCAGTTGAGCTCGGCTCCTGCGAGGTGTCGACCTTCTATCCGCCTCCAGTTGAGCTCGGCTCCTGCGAGGTGTCGACCTTCTATCCGCCTCCAGTTGAGCTCGGCTCCTGCGAGGTGTCGACCTTCTTTCCACCTCTAGTTGAGCTCGGCTCCTTGATGGTGTCGACCTTGTATCCGCCTCTAGTTGAGCTCGGCTCCTAGAAGGTGTCGACCTTCTATCCGCCTCCAGTTGAGCTCGGCTCCTGCGAGGTGTCGACCTTCTATCCGCCTCCAGTTGAGCTCGGCTCCTGCGAGGTGTCGACCTTCTATCCACCTCTAGTTGAGCTCGGCTCCTAGAAGGTGTCGACCTTCTCTCCACCTCTAGTTGAGCTCGGCTCCTTGAGGGTGTCGACCTTATATCCTCCTCTAGTTGAGCTCGGCTCCTAGAAGGTGTCGACCTTATATCCTCCTTTAGTTGAGCTCGGCTCCTAGAAGGTGTCGACCTTCTATCCACCTCTAGTTGAGCTCGGCTTCTAGAAGGTGTCGACCTTCTCTCCGCTTCTAGTTGAGCTCGGCTCCTAGAAGGTGTTGACCTTCTCTCCGCCTCTAGTTGAGTTCGGCTCCTAGAAGGTGCCGACCTTCTCTCCGCCTCTAGTTGAGTTCGGCTCCTAGAAGGTGTCGACCTTCTCTCCTCCTCTAGTTGAGCTCGGCTCCTAGAAGGTGTCGACCTTCTCTCCGCCTCTAATTGAGTTCGGCTCCTAGAAGGTGTCGACCTTCTCTCCGCCTCTAGTTGAATTCGGCTCCTAGAATGTGTCGATCTTCTCTCCCCCTCTGGTTGAGCTCGGCTCCTAGAAGGTGTCGACCTTCTCTCCACCTCTAGTTGAGCTCGGCTCCTAGAGGGTGTCGACCTTATATCCTCTTCTAGTTGAGCTCAGCTCCTAGAAGGTGTCGACCTTCTCTCCGCCTCTAGTTGAGGTCGGCTCCTAGAAGGTGTCGACCTTCTCTCCCCCTCTAGTTGAGCTCGGCTCCTAGAAGGTGTCGACCTTATATCCTCCTCTAGTTGAGCTCGGCTCCTAGAAGGTGTCGACCTTCTATCCACCTCTAGTTGAGCTCGGCTCCTAGAAGGTGTTGACCTTCTCTCCGCCTCTAGTTGAGTTCGGCTCCTAGAAGGTGTCGACCTTCTCTCCCCCTCTAGTTGAGCTCGGCTCCTAGAAGGTGTCGACCTTCTCTCCGCCTCTAGTTGAGTTCGACTCCTAGAAGGTGTCGACCTTCTATCCGCCTCTAGTTGAGCTCGGCTCCTGCGAGGTGTCGACCTTCTATCCGCCTCCAATTGAGCTCGACTCCTGCGAGGTGTCGACCTTCTATCCGCCTCCAGTTGAGCTCGGCTCCTGCGAGGTGTCGACCTTCTATCCGCCTCCAGTTGAGCTCGGCTCCTGCGAGGTGTCGACCTTCTTTCCACCTCTAGTTGTGCTCGGCTCCTTGAGGGTGTCGACCTTGTATCCGCCTCTAGTTGAGCTCGACTCCTAGAAGGTGTCGACCTTCTATCCGCCTCCAGTTGAGCTCGGCTCCTGCGAGGTGTCGACCTTCTATCTGCCTCTAGTTGAGCTTGGCTCCTAGAAGGTGTCGACCTTCTCTCCGCCTCTAGTTGAGTTCGGCTCCTAGAAGGTGACGACCTTCTCTCCGCCTCTAGTTGAGTTCGGCTCCTAGAAGGTGCCGACCTTCTCTCCCCCTCTAATTGAGCTCGGCTCCTAGAAGGTGTCGACCTTCTCTCCACCTCTAGTTGAGCTCGGCTCCTAGATGGTGTCGACCTTATATCCTCCTCTAGTTGAGCTCGGCTCCTAGAAGGAGTCGACCTTCTCTCCGCCTCTAGTTGAGTTCGGCTCCTAAAAGGTGTCGACCTTCTCTCCCCCTCTAGTTGAGCTCGGCTCCTAGAAGGTGTCGACCTTATATCCTCCTCTAGTTGAGCTCGGCTCCTAGAAGGTGTCGACCTTCTATCCACCTCTAGTTGAGCTCGGCTCCTAGAAGGTGTCGACCTTCTCTCCGCCTCTAGTTGAGGTCGGCTCCTAGAAGGTGTCGACCTTCTCTCCCCCTCTAGTTGAGCTCGGCTCCTAGAAGGTGTCGACTTTCTCTCCTCCTCTAGTTGAGTTCGGCTCCTAGAAGGTGTCGACCTTCTATCCGCCTCCAGTTGAGCTCGTCTCCTGCGAGGTGTCGACCTTCTATCCGCCTCCAGTTGAGCTCCGCTTCTGCGAGGTGTCGACCTTCTATCCGCCTCCAGTTGAGCTCGGCTCCTGCGAGGTGTCGACCTTGTATCCGCCTCTAGTTGAGCTCGGCTCCTAGAAGGTGTCGACCTTCTATCGGCCTCCAGTTGAGCTCGGCTCCTGCGAGGTGTCGACCTTCTATCTGCCTCTAGTTGAGCTTGGCTCCTAGAAGGTGTCGACCTTCTATCCGCCTCCAGTTGAGCTTGGCTCCTGCGAGGTGTCGACCTTCTATCTGCCTCTAGTTGAGCTCGGCTCCTAGAAGGTGTCGACCTTCTATCCGCCTCCAATTGAGCTCGGCTCCTGCGAGGTGTCGACCTCTCTTCCGCTTCCAGTTGAGCTCGGCTCCTGTGAGGTGTCGACTTTTTCTCCTCCTCCAGTTGAGCTCGGCTCCTGTGAGGTGTCGACCATTTTTGGAGGCGAGGAAGTCCTCGAGCTCGGCGACTGCGCGAGCAGGCGTCCGAAAAGGCGGCAGCAAGCCCAGGAGGTCGGCCATGTCAGTAGCAGCTTCCTCGGCAATACTACGCGACATCTTGAAGCGAGATCAAAAAAGTCTTGTCATCAGAGACCCCTCCCCCACTATGTATAGAGCCAGGGCGACAGCAGCGAGATGCCGACTATAGACCAAATACTCGCCAGAAAGACAGCTCGTCGAATAAGGGTTGGATGATTATTTCCGAGCAACTACGTTACTCGCAAAGAGCGGAGATTATGTACAACCCTCATTCTCCAAGGGTAGGCCCATTCAAAGCCACGTATGCAGAAGTCAAGGTCAAAAGGTCAGCACAGAAGCCGGCAGTCCAAGACACAAGGCAACTCAGCCAGCAGGGGCGAGCAAGGCGCGAGCTGGGTGAGGAAGGCGCGAGCTGGGTGAGCAAGGCACGAGCTGGGCGAGCAAGAAGCGAGCTGGGCGAGCAAGAAGCGAGTTGGGCGAGCAAGAAGCGAGCTGGGCGAGCTGGGCGCGAGCAGAGGCGAGTTTGGGCGAGTATCTCGCGAGTACGGGCGAGTTGCCCTTGTAACTCGCGAGCAGGCAGTATACTCGCCTGCCCCCCCCCCCCCATGATTTCTCTATAAATAGACCCTCAGGGGTACTAGAAATGGCATTTTTGGAAGTGGTCGAGGTCCCCCCAAGCTGGATACTCGCCAAGTCCATGCCCGTCTAGTACCTCCCCCAGCTTTTGGTTGCGGAGGGGAAGTTTCTCCCAAACTTCTGGGTATGTGGTGGGACCTCCCTGCTGGAGCACCTGGGGTGTGCTGTCATTTTTCTCTCTCCTATTTTAGCTATCCGAGCCGTGGAGTTGGACCGCAGGATCAGTAACCTCGGGTGCATTGATCCGAATTTTGGAGCCGGGATTTTCCAGGCTTCAACACATAATTAGTCTATTATTAAGTTACGGCGCATCTCAAGTTTCAATTTGTTACATTTGTACGCAGGGCGGATCTAGGAAATTTAAATAAGAGGGGGTCAGATATCATCTTCCTCCGGTCCTAAAAAATATATTTAAACGTCACCATCTTATCGGAGTTCTTTCTCTCTCATCCGGCTATCATTTTTGACGTATAAGCAGGCAAGATTCATTGCTTTGATGAGAGAAATCCAAATTCACTACCCCACCCCCACCCCCACGCTAGATCTTCCGCTGTTTGTAATGCAAATTTTACAATTTAGTTGTCAACCCAATGTTGGAAAAAAATTTATACGTGTAGCGGTCCTACAAGAAGGTGCGAAATTGATTTTGTATGCTAAAATGTATATTTTTTTACAAAATAAAAATCGTAATATCAATTCGTATTTATTACGATCATTTTAAGATCTCATATGCATATGTTTTGAATAAAGGTTGTAAAAATATTACTGTAGAAAATATGTTTTTGTTAGTGTTAAATACATTTGTATTTTTGTCCGCAAAAAAAGTCTAAAAACACAGTTTTTTGGAACTATATTTTCGATACATGTAGTTAATTGGGAAAATACAATCTCGCGTCCAAAGCATGGAACGCTACACGTATAAAAGTATTTCTCACCCAGTGTAATAGTATATGTGTGTGTTAGGCTGTGCCCGGGCGTCGTTTCCAAATTTCGCTCCAACCACAATCATTGTAGGTCATGTGTCATACATTTTTATGCGCGGGGCCGGAAAGAGCGAAAACAGAGCGTGCAGGGAGATCAAAAAAGATCAACTTGGTAGTCCCAGCGACATCCGGGACCGAACCGAAGAAAAAAATGTATAATTTCTATAGGTGGAAGGGCCCACAATGTATAATTTCTATATTGCTACATTAGTTTCTAAACGTAGGATTATGTCAACTGGACGGCCGGCCTCCCTGAGTTTATGGTGCTATTGTTTTTGTTTTTAGTAAGCGAACGACCTGCCGGTGGGCCATTAGTTGTTCTAATTTGCTCTAAAATTAATTAATTGATTATAAACAAAGGGAGGGGGCCTAATTAAAATGTATATTAAACAGATCTAGTAAATACTTTATGTGTATATATATATATATCGGGCATCAGAAGAAGAGGAAAAGTAGTATGAACGAGCGTGATGTGGCCTCGTGAATTAACCCATTTCGGGATTCAAATAATGGTATGCTTTGACTTTAGAAGAGGAAGAATATGGCCACGTGGGCTTTCCACGTGCGGCATGATCCGCAAAAGATGGAGGAGGGATGTGATCTCCATGTCCCCTTCTCCTTGGCTCTGCCTTTCGACCCTCTCATGCCTTCCCGAATATCCCTCTTCTTCTAGTAATTTGCACCTTCCATGCATTCATGTATATATATATATGTATAATATATATATATATATATATATACACAGAGAGAGAGAGAGAGAGAGAGAGAGAGAGAGAGAGAGAGAGAGTCAGCAGCAAAAGGAAAGGGCTGAAGAGTAGTACAAAGTTAATAAGTTATGATAATATATACATTCAAACTGGAGAAGAAAGTGGCACTTGTCAACCTCCCCTTTGTTGCTATCTTCTTCTCATAGAAAGGAGAGAGAGAGAGAGAAGAGATAGAGAGTAGGAGAGAGGAGAGAGAGTGGTGGGGGGACAGAAGTGAACTGTAAAGCAATTGGGCAGGAGGAGCGGGGAAGGAGAGGAATTCGGAGGATGGAGAGTGGGAAGGGAGCCCCCCCACCTCGGGGCTACTCTTATCACGACGAAGGAAATGACAAAATACTTCCCAACTCATTTGTCCTCACTTTCCTCCTGCATCTCTTTCTTATAATATAATATATATATATATATATATATATAGAGAGAGAGAGAGAGAGAGAGAGAGAGAGAGAGAGAGAGAGAGAGACTCCGATATAATAATAGATTGTAATTATCGGGCTTAATCTCTCTTGGGAGTTTGCATGGGAATTTGGATTGGCTACCAACTACTTTGTTTGATCCTCTGTTAGCTAGCTTATGGGGCGATAAATAAATATTTATTGGTCCTAAAATATTTACTATAGAAATTAATTAATGTATTTATATATGGAGAGCAACTATCTATATGTATGTATGTATGTTATATCATGAGTAGTTTTGCTTTAATTGGATAACATGAGTTATTAAATATAAAGTAGCTAGAAAGTAGAAAAATAGAACTGTATCTAACTACAAATTTCATCACCATTTCAAATCAACTTACAAGCATCAAAGCCGCACGCCGACGTTAGGTGATGCCTAGCTATTATATAAAGTGCTGCAACCTGCATGGATTTACAAGCAGTCTCCTACAGGGACCCTCGTGCCCCGGCCCCGGCGACGGTATTCGTGTCGCTCGATGTTATCACGGTCATCTCTGCGCACTGAAGAAGGTGAGTGGCGTTAGTACTGTCGCACGCGGCACGGGAGTCCCCCATATCAGACCGCTCATGTCACATTAAAATTTAATAAAAATTGTCTATAAATTTTATTAAGAAATTTTACAATAAGTTGTGCTAGCTCTGATCACTTACAGGGACTTGGCAGTCAGCGACCGCCGATTGCTGGCCCGCGGTAGGGATTGCCGACTGGGACGTCGATAGCCAATCTGAAATAACTGTGTGCGGGTAACTGGGGCTTGGCAATCGGCGATCGGAGATCGCTGCTCCCGGTAGGCATGTCTCTATACCATCAGCACCACACAGCACCACAGGAAGGGGAAAAGGTAATTTTGGATTGCACCGACGCGCATGAATAGTAGCCGCGCAATGTGTGTGCATGGGGGGTGTACACCTGAGCACGACTGCTCTTGGTTGTGAGTGGGCTTCGCTCATTCGTGAAAGCTTTGGGGTGGACGCTAGTGGAAAGAACAAACATAGAAACAATAAGAAAATTTTACTTTTAGTCGGTTACTTCTCGGAGAAGCCAGAAGAGCGGTGTATAAGTGGAGTTCTCTGTGAGGCATGTGTGGCACACGCGACGTGATCCCTTATAAAGAGAATAGTAAAAAGAGGGAAAGCGGGCCAGAAAGTGGAAAAGAGCGAGACAGGTGAATCGACAATGAGTCGTGCGATGAGAAAGAAATCGAGATGAATGGCTTTAACGGCCGAGGTGGATATCTGTTATGCGAGTATTGGATGCATACTATGTCATCCCATGGGCACCCTGAGGATGGCTTCTCGAGTAGCGACACATGTCACGAAGCAAGGGGAAGTGTGAGAGGAATGGTGATCTGATATCGCCGAGTACCATCGATGAATTTATACGAAGATCATGAACTCTTTTAAATAAGTTATTAGTATTGTGGCCGCACCCAATAAATGTTCATGAAATATTTTTATTTTTATTTTTTCATTTGTGAATCATGAGAAGTCAAAGTGCTATTTTTATTTCATTTTATTTCCTTTATGAGCAGTGCCACTGCCATTTGAATTGTTTCATTGGATAAATAAGTAGATGGATAATCCATGTGGATGTAAATTATGTTTATAATTAATTCAAAAACTAATCCTCATCTTATCCAATCCCATTTTTGTAACAACCACTATAAAGCAAATTAATTTAGGTGATTGTTAACCGCAAATCGTTTATGGCTATTCGCACCCCAAATTTTTAAAAAAATCACTTCTTTTTTTGTGTTTAATCGTAGCCAAAAACTTAAAACCCCAAAACACATTTCATTTTAGTTTTGATCTCCCATTTCTCGGGCATACTCTCTCTCTCTCTCTCTCCCTCCTTTCTCTGGCTTCCTCTCTCTCCCCTTTCTCTTGCTTCGACTCTCTCTCGCTCTCTCACCCTTTCTCTCGCTCTACTTTCTCTTGCTACTTGAGAACGCCTCTGTGAAGATCTCCTAAGGGAAATAATATGGCCTCGTCGGTCCCAACAGGATGGGGAAAAATTTCGTGCTAAAAAAGATTCATGTTTACAACGGGTTGCGGCAAGCCAAATATTGGATTGCGATTAACATTTTTAAAATTTTTGAATTACGATTGACATTGGGGTGTCACAAGCCAAAATTGAATTACGGTTAACAATCACCTTAATTTATCTTTGAACCAACTTTATTAACATTTGGACAGAATTTGGGCTATAAAATCAGGTTCATTTTTCATTAGAATTAGACCTCAAATTTTAAAATTATTTCAGTGTAAATTCATATATTTAAAATAGTATTAATGTTCTAAAACTTTTAACACCATGTCACTTTGTCGTCAAAAAACATGTGTTCGGCGTGATAAATGTTATTACCGCCGCAAAAAAAAACACTAAGTTTGAACATAAAAATGAGGCCGGCGGGGCGTTCAGCTCACACCACTATGTTCATGACCGCCACCGCTATTTCAAACAGACCCCACCAAGTCTTCATCGACTGTAAAATGTTTATATTATTTTTAAAACAGATCAAATATGGATTAATTAGTGGTGTATGGATCTTTATAAAGAAATCATTTAATAAGACAATAGTTGTTTATACACTACAAGAAAAACTCTATTTAGCAAGAAAAATTAGGAAGGCTATATAATTTCTTCCTAATTAGCATCAAATTTAGCTAGTTAAATGCTTTTATATTTTACCTACAAAAATAGCAAGGGAATTTTTTGTTGCAAAAATAGCAACAAATTTTTTTGTTGTAAAATTTTTGTTGCAAAATTTTTGTTGCTAAAATAGCAACAAAATTTTTTGTAGCAAAATTTGTGTTGAAAAATAGCAACGAATTTATTTGATGCAAAATATTTATGGAGACAAAAAATTATTTCCTTCAAAAAAATTTTATTTCTTTTTCATAAAAAATATAATTTTAAATTTTTGTATCCCTCTCTTACAAAATATAATTTTTGATTATATATATTTATTAATTAGCAAAAATTATTTAAATCCAATAAAATAATTACTAATATATTTAATTTGTTTATATAAATTTATAAATTATTTATATATTTATAAATCAGCATAAATTATTTGTATCCATTCAAATAACCATATACATAGACACGTATAAATTAAATATATAAATATATAAATAACAGTATATATATACATATATACTTATTTATATAATTTTATAAATTATATAATCATGTATATATATATAATTTATCGTACATTTAGGCAAAAGTTGTTGACTAGCTCAGTCGGTTATGTATTCTATCTTGTTTATGGGAGGTTAGCAGTTCGATTCCAGCAGCTGCCATTACAGCTATATTTTTTTGTTATATATAAATATTATTTTAATTTAACAAAATAATTAAATGAAATACAAAAAATTAGCTAGAAATTTTTTTTGTTCCTAAATTCCTTGCTAATTAAAATTAGCAACGAATTTAATTAATTAGCAACGAATTTTACTCCTTGCTAATCAATGTTTTTCTTGTAGTGATATCTGTTGACATATTATCATCAATTATTAAATTCTCAAACTAATATTATTTTCTGCAAAGGACAAATCTTTGACTGAGTAATTCTATACAAATATATAAGTATAGATATACAATTTATCAACTTTAGACTTTTTGAAATCAAGCCAAATAAACTTGGCTGTACCTGCGTTAAAAAAATTAAATTAAATTTCACTTGAATCTCTCTCTCTAGATATATATATCTAATTTTTTGATTTTATCTATATTTATTACAAAATATTCTTTTTTTATTTATATGTTTTTTATTTAATTTTAAAAATTGTGCTCACTTATGAGTAAAGTCTCTTACTAATAAAAAATGTGTTTTTCCGTCGCTCGCAAATCCTCGTGCACACAGCAAAAATAAGCGATGGACGAAGTATAGCGCTCGGGGATTTGCAAGTGACGGAAGCGGCGCTCATGTATGTGTGTGTATACATACTGAATAAAATACAATATATCTGTTATATGAATATGACTACTGAGAATATATAAACTTATATAGATTTTGGAACTAAGCAAATAATGGGCATCTCCGTCCATTTATATATAGCTAATTAATTTTACGTTAGATGCGTGCATTTTTATTATGATATCATAGTTGAGAGGATATTCCTATTTTTAAATTTTATATAGGGTGATGTTATGGGCAAACCTATTTTGGCTAATGGCAGCTCACGGTTAATTGCAGACCGCTAATGTTAATGTCAGACCAACTTTTTTATTGTCAAACCAAAATTTTAACAAGAAATTTTAAAATTTTAATTAATCATTTAAAATCCAAAATGTTTCTAGGCATTTAACTCTAGTTGCCAAATAAATTACAAAACATATCATTTTAGGCACAAAATCTCCAAAGTGGAATCTTTCGCAACGGATAATCCTGCAAAAAAAGTATGTTTTTATTAATTCAAATTTTTTAAAGATGTGTACAAGTTGGATATAAAGAAGCTATAATGCCTACCTAAATACCATCAATCAAGTTGTAGTTCAAAAATTGATTGTCCCCGAAGTGTTGGAATATCAAAATATCGTTAGAAATCTGTAATTAAAATTTACATTTGTAAAATTATTAAACTAGCAAACATAAAAATATAACATAAATTAGAAGTTTAAATGCATACCTAAACGTCATGGACCGAAATGTAGCACAAAAAATGATTCTCCCCCGTAATATATTAGTTGGAAGACCAAAAATGTTGTTATAAATCTGCAATTTAAATTACATTTCAAAATTTATTAAAAGAGTGAACATATTGAAGTGAAGAGAAAATAAATAATTTACTAATGTTTATGACTTACCAAACTGCCGGATCCCATTTAGCAGCAATTTCTTGACGATATTTCTTCCAACTTGGGAATATAGGCGGTAGTGGACAAGCATCATGCACCAACAGTTGTACAAAGTGGTTTCCGTTGATGAACCCAATGAAAATTGTTCTTGGCAATATTGGAGGTGCAGAATATAATGGTAGGAAAGTGAAAGACTGGAATGAAGAGAAATGAACGAATCTTACATTGTAACACGAAGCTACAATCAATCCCATGTCTGGCATAGTCATCCACTTATCAAGTGGTGCAGGAACAACTGTACAAACTAAAGAGGTAAAAAGTTCACTAGATCTTGTGCTTCCATATATCTCTGCATATAGGCTCTGGTTCCGCTGCATTTCACCAAGAAGTTCACTCCGCACCCTTTGCCAATTTTCCCCCATGTCCATTCCCAAGCTAATAACACGATAACCACAATGTCCATCTCCATTGACATCCACTGCGTCAAATATATATTTTGATATGCTTGATGGCATTTCCTTTCGTACTCTATTAAGAATTCTTTTTCCCTTTTGGATTGGTTTGGTGCAAGGTTTCTTTTCATGATCGGCATTCAAGACATGCTCAAATAATGATAGTTCCCGCTTAGTTGATACTTCATCTTTCAGAAATTTCTTATAGCTACCTTTAGGCCTACCTTTGAGGCTTGATGGAACATGAGGTTCTATTGTAATGGATGATGTTGGATCCATAATTTCCCGCAATTTTCTTTTAATTTCTTGTTTTTGGAGAACATTTGCACTTTTGTATCTCTTTAGAATGCCATTGAACTCTATGTCAATGTCATTTTCAACCTCATCTTCAACTTTCACCTCTATGTTGTCAAAACCCTTCTCTATTAGTTGTAACTGTTTCCAATGTTTGTGAACCATCCAAAGTGGAACTGAATTGCATTGTGCAACATACGGTTTTAATTCATGAGCACATGGCAATCCCAATGTATACCTATTAGTATGCTTGCATTCTTCAAAAAAATTGATTCCAGATTGTATGTTTGTCACTTCCTTATGTATAATATGTAGAGCAGCAGTTGAAATTCTACCAATTAATTCAGAATAGATAACTCCTGTGAATAATTTGTTGAGTTGCATGACACTTTCACCGAATGATTTTTTAATTTCTCCATGTTGTAAAGTGATCAATTGATCAAATGTCTTCCACACTGTGGTTAAGTTACCAATTGAAACTTCTAGAAATTTCTTCAATTGACTATGTCCACCTTCCACTCGATTCGTAGTGGTATTACCAAAATGCAAACACTTGTCAACCCAAGCAGAAACAAAATACTCTTTATAAGGTTCAATCCATGTAGTAATAACATATGAATAAACAGCCGGATATTTAGTAGCATACACATTTTTAATTGACTGCGGTGCACTGATGAAATCTTTTTCAGTATTAGAATTAACCACCCTATGCCATTCAAGCAAAAAAATTTCAAATTCCTTCCCGCTAGTGAAGAACTTCTTGCAATGAGCTAGAATATTTCGGCTAATGTGTACTTGACATAGCAAGTTCTTTGAATGTGGGAACACCACCTTGATGGCATTCATCAAAGCCATTTCTCTGTCAGTTATTAAAACTTGCGGTAGAGCGTATTTATCAAGCACAGACTTAAAGCAATTAAGGGCCCATATGTAACTCTCTTCATTTTCTTTGGACATAAACACAAAAGCAGCAAAAAATGACATATTTGTAGATGTTATGCCGACAATAGAGAGTAAGGGTAGTCGATATCTATTTGTTTTGTATGTGCAGTCCAAGAGAAACACAGTTGAAAACATATGGCAAAGCTGAACTGATGTTGGGTGAGCAAAGAACAAGCTCTCTAATTGGTTGCCACCAAACTTTACTTTGTTGAAACTGATATATCCACTATCTGTAATACACTTGTATAATAATTGGATTGGAGTCCCACCATCTAACTCCTTTCTTTGCATCTTAGCTCTTTCGTTATACAAGGTTCTTAGACATGTAGCATTATTTTGGTCTCTTTTCTTAAGCGTAGTCAAGATTTTTCGAGGCTTCACTCCGGCAACATACATCTCATGAACAATATTTTGCTCACTTTCATTTAACCTTCCTGCATAAGAGTGAGCTTCTAGGTGTACCATTTTATGGTTATGAACACCACATTTCACTTCAAGTGTCCACTCACTACCGCTTACATCTCTTGTTCCTTTCAACGAAAATGGACAACCACATCGTTTAGAAGATGATTTTCTCATATTCTTGTTCACCCAACCATTTTGACTATGACGTTTAAATCCGGCTCTATCACACCCCAACAGTACTCTAGGTTTGATCCTAGAGTTTATCTTATCTGCGCTCTGTATTGTAATAACAAAACCAGCACCTTTAGCAATATCACGCACCCATGTTATCATTTCCTCTTTAGTAGGAAAGCTCATAGAAGTTGTAAAAAAATTTCCAACATCAATATTAACTGCAAATATCACAGAGAATAACAAACATAAATCTAATTCATGTTTTTGTCCAGCTAGAACAAGGAAATTCACTCTCCAAGAACAAGAAAATATTGATATACCTGCTGTTTTGGAGTCCCCTCTCAAATCTGGTAGATGAGAGGTGTCCGACAGAGCAGGAAACGACCCTTTGAACTCGCCTGTGGAGGAGGAAGACGTCATTACCATTCATGCTAAACCATCAAAGATCAAATTTGAAAAAATTACGACCTTTCCAGAATCAGGAAAGTGGGGGGAAATTTCAACATCACAGAAGCTTAAAAATGGGAAGCAGAGTGATGTTGAAATTTTCCCAGTGATATTGAATTTTTCCAGCTTCCTTTCAATTAGTTTCAACATCACGGACTCTGCACGACTGAATGAATATCGAAAACATCACAGAAGCTTCAATTAGTTTGATATTATTCATTCCAGAAGCTCAAAAATATCAAACTAATTGAAAGGAACCATCCAGACAGAGAACTGCATGTCTGTCTGCACGAAGGAACCATCCACACAGAGAACTAAATCGTGATCAACATTAGCACAACTGTGTTAGCACGAAGGAACCATCCAGACAAAGAACGGCACGAAGGCATCAGAGCAGGGAGACATGCAATGTACATTCTCGTGAGGAAGAAATGGAACTCACGGGAGAAAAAAATGTCAAAAAAAAGATTACAAGGGCTAATGTTGAACTCGCGAGGAAGAAGAAGGATGTACCTAATGGTCCAGAGGAGTCCTCTGCCGCCGTCGGATTACACGGAGGAGTAACTTCGGGCGGAGGTGGGGCTACAACCAAAGGCGCGGCTTCAGGCATGGCCGGCGCATCATCATTCTTGGAAGGAAACGTCAATGAAGGGTAAGAGGTTACAGGCGGTGGCGAGGGTTGGGCGGCGCACATGGGGAGCTTAAGCGGCGAGGCTTCGGCGGCGCACATCGCGATTCTGGGGCTGCGACATTCCATCGCGAAACTAGGGCTGGAGATTCACGAGAAGGGGGGCTGCCACTAGTGGAAATGTCGGGGGTTTGTTTTTAAATTTCAGGGGTTTGCCAATAGCCAAAATAGGTCTGCCTATATCATCACCCTTTTATTATTGCACCACGTCAAACGGAGCCTTAATTAAATTAATATCTGAACTTAGAAAATCTATCAAAATTCAAAATTTCTACGAGATTTCGGTGATAAAGCAATAATCCTCTCTATATAATTTACCACATATATGCATAGCCATATGTATGGGCGGACCCAGCCTAAGACACGGTCGGGCACGTGCCCGAGCGTCTTTTCCACGCAAACGCGCTTAGGGTGTTCCCGTTTCCTCATTTTCTCTGTGCGAGCCTTTTTCCCTTCCAATTTCTGGCGGCGACTGGCGAGCTCACTTCTAAGATATCTGCGACGCAAGCATGATCCATCATCCCTTCTGCGATTTCGGGCAACGCCAAAAGTGTGCCCTTTCTAGTTTCTCCCTTCCAACGAAGTTCCTGCTTCATATGTCGATTTCTGCAGTTCTGCCTTTTCTCTCTTCCGGCAGAGTTTCAAGTTCCTGCTTCATCTGTTGTCTGATACTCTGATCGTCTCTGAGTTCCGGTTTGCATGATTGTCTCTCAGTTCGGGTTTCAGGTTTTCCAAGCTCCGGGATTCAGGTTTTCCAAGCTTTAGGTCGGCTCCACTCTCCAGGTAATACCTTTTGTTAACCATTTGCCCGGTTTTCTCAAATAGCTTGTAGTGTTTTAGAGTTGTTGCGGGTCGCTCAGGTGCTCTGGTAGATCAATCCAATTGAACCACCTTAGCTCGAAAGCGAGCCGAGCGCGCAAACAGTCAATGAAAAAAGTTAGTACAAATGACAAGAGGACTTTTAACATAGAAAACCCGGAAATGGTGAAAAACCACGGGGTCGGGGTTGTGCCGACCAAACTCCACTATCTTCTGGGGTGTTACAGTTTGAAATTAAGAACTCGAGCACGACAGGTCGCTGCTCGTTACAATGGTAGAGAGAGAAAACTACCAGGGTGATAGGCCGTCACCTCTCGGAAAGCTGAACGCTTCTTCTTCTGAGAGCAAGAGTGAGATCAAAAGTGAGATAACTGAGTCGCCTTTCTGGATCCGAAGGATTCCCAATTGCTTAAGAAGATTGTCTTCTGAAGCGGAAGAAATCTTCAAGCACTCGAAGGAGATCTTCAAAGGATGAAGGAGAACTTCAAGCGTCGAATGAGAACTCAGAGGCAAGGTGTCTTGAAATGAAAGCACTGGGCTCTTTTTATAGCTTTGGGCGGGGGTAGCCCAGTAATTTTGTCGTCGTAACCACCGTAACCACCTAACGGGCGAATCATGCTGGTTGATTTGGAGCACACGGATCGCCATTTTTCATGAATGACCGTTTCGCCCTTTGGGCAGTTCGGGAAAGTTGGATGGTTCGGGCAGCTTCGAAGACGACGATGAAGGTGACAACAAAACCTGTAATCTGAGAAATAAAGAAAGGTTAACTGTCGCACGCGCAACGAACACGGGAGCGCTCTGAGCGCGCAACGAACATGAGAGCGTTCTTAGTGCGCAGCGAGCACGGGAGCCCTCTGAGCGCGCAACGAACACAACAGCATTCTGAGCGCATAACGAGCACGAGAGCGCTTTTTGCGCGCAATGAACACGAGAGCGTTCCGGGCGAACGAAGATTGAGTAAGTGCGATCGGAAAGCACTCGCTATGAAAGTGAGGATGTACGTACCCTCCGAAAGTTACGTCATTCGAGAAACAGGAAAACGCGCCCCCTAGAGAAAAGGGGGACTCCGACCGCATCCCGCAAAAGGAGGTGTGGTTTGGTCGCACCCCCGTGGAGGGGGTGCAATTTGGCCGCATACCCACGGGGGCTCGGCCGCACCCCTTACATGGGGGTGCGGGCTATCCGCACCCCACTAGTGGGGTGATGTACTAATCGCACCCCAGTAATGGGGTGCAGCTTTGTCCGCATCTGGCGTTGATGGAGTGCGAGTTGCGTGCCGGCGGATTCCTTAACTTTCATGATCATGGCTTGGACTTTGACTCAACTAACTCAACTACTCTTTAGTGGAGCCCCCTCTAAACGCACCCCAAAAACGTTTATAAAAATACACTGATGCATATCAAGAGTAATGCTGGGTGGCAAGATCATTTGGAGTGATTCAATTTTACCATCATTTTACATACAGTTCATATACTATTTATTTGGATTTTGTTATGTATTTTATAACCATATTTAAGTTCTCTGTATTACTTGATGAATACATATAACATAAATCTAATCATATAATTGATGTCTAACTAGAGGTTAATGACCTATATATAAAAATTAGAGTCAAATAGAGACTAATTAGAAACAAATAGAGAGAAATTAGAATCCCAATTGCAAAATTTGAATGCTTTCTTTTGTTAAATTGAATGCTTTGGAGTGATTTCTTCGGCATTTTAGAAAGCTCCTCAAGATAAGGCCGACCAAAATTTAGGCTCCGTTTGGGGGGACTTATTTTCACCGGTCAAACGGTTACGACCGCATGAACTGACCTTAATTAAGGTCCGGTTCATGCGATCATAACCGCTTGACCGGTGAAAATAAGTCCCCCCAAACGGAGTCTTAATAGAAAGTTGAATCAAAACATATTCTCTAGTTCTTAAATTTTCTACAGTTTCAAGCCAAATTTGAGTATACTAGTTTGAATCCCATCAATATTATTTCTTTACTTAAAATTTAAAAATGAAAACAATTATCTTTTATCTTAATATTTATATTTAAAATTCTTTAAAATGTCTAATAAAAATTTATTTGCAATTAACTATTTTATATTTAATTTATTAAGTGTGTTCGGGCTGAGTAAAATTACTAATTTCACCCTTGGCCATATCATCATATATGTCTTTTATGCAAACATTTAAAGATAATGGGCGCTGCTATTAACACCGCAGTTTTGGCTAGTCGCACCGTACTTTCTTCTAATTTTTCGCGCATGTACATGCATTTTTAGGAAAATTGCCCAATACGAACGTTGTAGATTTCGACGAGATCTACAACTTTCGTGTTGAACACTTTTCCTAAAAATACATGTACAAGGCGCAAAACTTGGGCGTATTTCCAAAGTACGCCTTGTACATGCATTTTTAGGAAATTGTCCAACACGAAAGTTGTAGATTTCGTAAATGATAGAAATCCATTCAAGATTCGGTGACATAAAATAAAATAAATATAATATATAATAAAATTGCTTAAGGTTAAAATTAGAGACATATTTATAGGGCAATGTTATAAGCACACCAGTTTTGGCTATTCGCACACCAATTTCTATGAATTATTACGCGCTTTTTGAAAATACGCCTTGCACATGCATTTTTAGGAAAAGTGTTCAACACTAAAGTTGTCTATCTCGTCGAGATCTACAACTTTCGTGTTGAACACTTTTCCTAAAAATGCATGTACAAGGCGTATTTTCAAAAATTCGCTATAGTTACTGTACAACCCTCATATTTCCCGAGTCGGTGGGACCCGACCCGGATGAGGCCAAGATTACGAAGGCGACCGAGACGGGCAATACGATCGCGTGGAGACGGTCGATACCGCTCAAGGCAAAGAGAGGCCGCGGGGGAAGCAGGGGGAGCACCCGCTCCCCCGACCCCCCTTCGGGCGAGTGGGAGGAGCCTCCCACTCGCCCGGGCGAGTGGGAGGAATGCTCCCACTCGCCCGACACGTTGGGGGGAGGTCGGGATGACCTCCCATGAGGGGGAAATGGGCATCTCGAGTCCCACTCGCCCCCCCCCCCCCCCCCCCCCCCCCCCCTCACGCGTTGATTGTTCATGGTCATGGTCGGACTGCGGATAGCAGAATTTTGGCTATTCGCAGTCCAATTTTGGCTATCCGCAGTCCATTTTTGGGAAAGTCTATAAATAGACCCCCATGGGCACCTTGGGAAGGGTTGGCCTCTACCCCCTCCCTCGCGTGGTCTTGTGAGCAAGCACCCCCCCCCCCCCTCCCCTGTCATCTTCCAGTTGACGGTGAGGTGGTTCTTAGTGCCCTCCAAGGTGCCCAGGCTCAGCATTGGCTTGGGAGGGGAAGCGCTCTAAGATCTTCCGGGTATGTGGTGGGACCTCCGCGCTGAAGCTTAAGGGGTCCATTTGTGGATTCAAGTGTTCATCAAGTCCGAGTCTCTTAGTTCCTAGCAACCGGTCACGGGTCTAGGCTCAGGTCAAGTAAGGGTTAGTCGCAACCCCCTTTCGAACGCTGAAGCCGGGAAATTGGTTTCAACATTCTGGTGCGGTGAGCGTGGAAGCGACTAGCTCGGAAAGCTCTGAGCCAAGTCTCATGTCCGGAAGCGATGAGTTGGGAGACTCACCCCCTATCAGCGAGTACCTGAAAAAGGGTGATTTTGACGAGTTCAAGAAGTCGATCCTGGAGCTCTTGCGGATCGCACCTCCCCCTCGCGGCGAGTGCTCGGCACCACCCACACCCTTTCTCACCTCGCAATCTCCGATGGAGGCGGAGCAAGCACATCAGCAAGGAGGGAAGAAGAAGGAGGAAGCGAGAAGTCAGGGGGACCAGGGACCCCCCGTTGGGCAGGAGCAAGGCTGGGGGTTTCAACCACCAGTCGCCCTACCAACCTGGAGGCCGCCAGGAGGACCCCCTCAAGGCCAAGGAAGAGTCCATTTCCAAGGGAGAGGAAACTCTCAGGGGGAGCAGGGACGGTTCAACCCAGCAGGGTGGCAGCCGGACACAAGGCCATTGCAACCCTACCACCTGCAAACCATGACGATTGGCCGAAAAAGAGGAAATAAGAAGAGGGGTCGCGCAGGGAAGGAAGCAAGGAGGATGGCATTGCCATACTGTGACTTCCATCAGCAGGAGGGCCACGCGACAGCCACATGCCCAGAGTTTCTGGAGTTAAGGAAAGGAAGAAGAATCTCGGCAGAGAGGAGACAGCTATGCCCCAAAGGACCAGGAGGAAGCTGAGGAGATGGAGGAAGTGATGAATGAGATGGCCAAGGTGCATGTGGCCGAGTAAGCTCAAGGAAGCGCAATGTAATCGTATGTAATCTATTTATGATATATCAAAAGTAGTTAAAGATAGCATCTAAGTCGAGTCCTCGACTAGAGACCACTCGCCCGGGCTTGTTGATGCCGGTCGCTGGGTGGCTCGTCGGGTAGATTCATTTCAAGTCGAGTCCTCGACTGGAGACCACTCGCCCGGGCTTGTGGATGCCGGTCGCTGGGTGGCTCGTCGGGTAGATTCGTTTCAAGTCGAGTCCTCGACTGGAGACCACTCGCCCGGGCTTGTGGATGTCGGTCGCTGGGTGGCTCGTTGGGTAGATTCGTTTCAAGTCGAGTCCTCGACTGGAGACCACTCGCCCGGGCTTGTGGATGCCGGTCGCTGGGTGGCTCGTCGGGTAGATTCGTTTTAAGTCGAGTCCTCGACTGGAGACCACTCGCCCGGGCTTATTGATGCCGGTCGCTGGGTGGCTCGTCGGGTAGATTCGTTTCAAGTCGAGTCCTCGACTGGAGACCACTCGCCCGGGCTTGTTGATGTCGGTCGCTGGGTGGCTCGTCGGGTAGATTCGTTTCAAGTCGAGTCCTCGACTGGAGACCACTCGCCCGGGCTTGTGGATGTCGGTCACTGGGTGGCTCGTCGGGTAGATTCGTTTTAAGTCGAGTCCTCGACTGGAGACCACTCGCCCGGGCTTATTGATGCCGGTCGCTGGGTGGCTCGTTGGGTAGATTCGTTTCAAGTCGAGTCCTCGACTGGAGACCACTCGCCCGGGCTTGTTGATGTCGGTCGCTGGGTGGCTCGTTGGGTAGATTCGTTTCAAGTCGAGTCCTCGACTGGAGACCACTCGCCCGGGCTTGTGGATGCCGGTCGCTGGGTGGCTCGTCGGGTAGATTCGTTTCAAGTCGGGTCCTTGACTGGAGACCACTCGCCCGGGCTTGTTGATGCCGGTCGCTGGGTGGCTCGTTGGGTAGATTCGTTTCAAGTCGAGTCCTCGACTGGAGACCACTCGCCCGGGCTTGTTGATGCCGGTCGCTGGGTGGCTCGTTGGGTAGATTCGTTTCAAGTCGAGTCCTCGACTGGAGACCACTCGCCCGGGCTTGTGGATGCCGGTCGCTGGGTGGCTCGTCGGGTAGATTCGTTTCAAGTCGGGTCCTCGACTGGAGACCACTCGCCCGGGCTTGTTGATGTCGGTCGCTGGGTGGCTCGTCAGATAGATTCGTTTGGGTTGGTAAGGCTCCAAGAAGAGAAGCAGGTCTGAGGACGTGTTGAGTTCCTCCACCTCCAGGTGAGCTCGGCTCCCTGTTAGGTGTGGAGTTCCTCCCTCCAGGTGAGCTCAACTCCCCGGTAGGTGTGGAGTTTCCTCCACCTCCAGGTGAGCTCGGCTCCCTGTTAGGTGTTGAGTTCCTCCACCTTCAGGTGAGCTCGGCTCCCTGTTAGGTGTTGAGTTCCTCCACCTTCAGGTGAGCTCGGCTCCCCGATAGGTGTGGAGTTTCCTCCACCTCCAGGTAAGCTCGGCTCCCTGTTAGGTGTTGAGTTCCTCCACCTCCAGGTGAGCTCGGCTCCCTGTTAGGTGTTGAGTTCCTCCACCTCCAGGTGAGCTCGGCTCCCTGTTAGGTGTTGAGTTCCTACACCTCCAGGTGAGCTCGGCTCCCTATTAGGTGTTGAGTTCCTCCACCTGCAGGTGAGCTCGGCTCCCTGTTAGGTGTTGAGTTCCTCCACCTCCAGGTGAGCTCGACTCCCCAGTAGGTGTGGAGTTTCCTCCAACTCCAGGTGAGCTCGGCTCCCTGTTAGGTGTTGAGTTCCTCCACCTCCAGGTGAGCTCGGCTCCCTGTTAGGTGTTGAGTTCCTCCACCTCCAGGTGAGCTCGGCTCCCTATTAGGTGTTGAGTTCCTCCACCTTCAGGTGAGCTCGGCTCCCTGTTAGGTGTTGAGTCCCTCCACCTTCAGGTGAGCTCGGCTCCCTGTTAGGTGTTGAGTTCCTCCACCTCCAGGTGAGATCGGCTCCCTGTTAGGTGTTGAGTTCCTCCACCTCCAGGTGAGCTCGGCTCCCTGTTAGGTGTTGAGTTCCTCCACCTCCAGGTGAGCTCGGCTCCCTGTTAGGTGTTGAGTTCCCCTACCTCCAGGTGAGCTCGACTCCCCGGTAGGTGTGGAGTTTCCTCCACCTCCAAGTAAGCTCGGCTCCCTGTTAGGTGTTGAGTTCCTCCACCTCCAGGTGAGCTCGGCTCCCTGTTAGGTGTTGAGTTCCTCCACCTCCAGGTGAGCTCGGCTCCCTGTTAGGTGTTGAGTTCCTCCACCTCCAGGTGAGCTCGGCTCCCTGTTAGGTGTTGAGTTCCTCCACCTCCAGGTGAGCTCGGCTCCCTGTTAGGTGTTGAGTTCCTCCACCTCCAGGTGAGCTCGGCTCCCTGTTAGGTGTTGAGTTCCTCCACCTCCAGGTGAGCTCGGCTCCCTGTTAGGTGTTGAGTTGCCCGACCTCCAGGTGAGCTCGGCTCCCTGTTAGGTGTTGAGTTCCTCCACCTCCAGGTGAGCTCGGCTCCCTGTTAGGTGTTGAGTTCCTCCACCTCCAGGTGAGCTCGGCTCCCTGTTAGGTGTTGAGTTCCTCCAGCTCCAGGTGAGCTCGGCTCCCTGTTAGGTGTTGAGTTCCTCCACCTCCAGGTGAGCTCGGCTCCCTGTTAGGTGTTGAGTTCCTCCACCTCCAGGTGAGCTCGGCTCCCTGTTAGGTGTTGAGTTCCTCCTCCTGCAGGTGAGCTCGGCTCCCTGTTAGGTGTTGAGTTCCTCCACCTCCAGGTGAGCTCGACTCCCCAGTAGGTGTGGAGTTTCCTCCACCTCCAGGTGAGCTCGGCTCCCTGTTAGGTGTTGAGTTCCTCCACCTCCAGGTGAGCTCGGCTCCCTGTTAGGTGTTGAGTTCCTCCACCTCCAGGTGAGCTCGGCTCCCTGTTAGGTGTTGAGTTCCCCTACCTCCAGGTGAGCTCGACTCCCCGGTAGGTGTAGAGTTTCCTCCACCTCCAGGTAAGCTCGGCTCCCTGTTAGGTGTTGAGTTCCTCCACCTCCAGGTGAGCTCGGCTCCCTGTTAGGTGTTGAGTTCCTCCACCTCCAGGTGAGCTCGGCTCCCTGTTAGGTGTTGAGTTCCCCTACCTCCAGGTGAGCTCGACTCCCCGGTAGGTGTGGAGTTTCCTCCACCTCCAGGTAAGCTCGGCTCCCTGTTAGGTGTTGAGTTCCTCCACCTCCAGGTGAGCTCGGCTCCCTGTTAGGTGTTGAGTTCCTCCACCTCCAGGTGAGCTCGGCTCCCTGTTAGGTGTTGAGTTCCTCCACCTCCAGGTGAGCTCGGCTCCCTGTTAGGTGTTGAGTTCCTCCAGCTCCAGGTGAGCTCGGCTCCCTGTTAGGTGTTGAGTTCCTCCACCTCCAGGTGAGCTCGGCTCCCTGTTAGGTGTTGAGTTCCCCGACCTCCAGGTGAGCTCGGCTCCCTGTTAGGTGTTGAGTTCCTCCACCTCCAGGTGAGCTCGGCTCCCTGTTAGGTGTTGAGTTCCTCCACCTCCAGGTGAGCTCGGCTCCCTGTTAGGTGTTGAGTTCCTCCAGCTCCAGGTGAGCTCGGCTCCCTGTTAGGTGTTGAGTTCCTCCACCTTCAGGTGAGCTCGGCTCCCTGTTAGGTGTTGAGTTCCTCCACCTCCAGGTGAGCTCGGCTCCCTGTTAGGTGTTGAGTTCCTCCTCCTGCAGGTGAGCTCGGCTCCCTGTTAGGTGTTGAGTTCCTCCACCTCCAGGTGAGCTCGACTCCCCAGTAGGTGTGGAGTTTCCTCCACCTCCAGGTGAGCTCGGCTCCCTGTTAGGTGTTGAGTTCCTCCACCTCCAGGTGAGCTCGGCTCCCTGTTAGGTGTTGAGTTCCTCCACCTCCAGGTGAGCTCGGCTCCCTGTTAGGTGTTGAGTTCCCCTACCTCCAGGTGAGCTCGACTCCCCGGTAGGTGTGGAGTTTCCTCCACCTCCAGTTAAGCTCGGCTCCCTGTTAGGTGTTGAGTTCCTCCACCTCCAGGTGAGCTCGGCTCCCTGTTAGGTGTTGAGTTCCTCCACCTCCAGGTGAGCTCGGCTCCCTGTTAGGTGTTGAGTTCCTCCACCTTCAGGTGAGCTCGGCTCCCTGTTAGGTGTTGAGTTCCTCCACCTGCAGGTGAGCTCGGCTCCCTGTTAGGTGTTGAGTTCCTCCACCTCCAGGTGAGCTCGACTCCCCAGTAGGTGTGGAGTTTCCTCCACCTCCAGGTGAGCTCGGCTCCCTGTTAGGTGTTGAGTTCCTCCACCTCCAGGTGAGCTCGGCTCCCTGTTTGGTGTTGAGTTCCTCCACCTCCAGGTGAGCTCGGCTCCCTATTAGGTGTTGAGTTCCTCCACCTCCAGGTGAGCTCGGCTCCCGGTTAGGTGTTGAGCTTTCTCCACCTCCGGTTGGGCTCGGCCCATACGAGGGTTCTTAAGTGGAGAAAGGTTTTTCCTCCCACCTCAGGTCGAGCTCGGCTCGACTAGAGGTGTTGAGTTTCTCTTCCACCTCAGGTCAAGGTTAATCCGACCCAAGGTGTTGAGCTTTCTCCACCTCCAGTTGGGCTCGGCCCATAGGAGGGTTCTTAAGTAGAGAAAGGTTTTTCCTCCCACCTCAGGTCGAGCTCGGCTCGACTAGAGGTGTTGAGTTTCTCTTCCACCTCAGGTCAAGGTTAATCCGACCCAAGGTGTTGAGCTTTCTCCACCTCCAGTTGGGCTCGGCCCATAGGAGGGTTCTTAAGTGGAGAAAGGTTTTCCTCCCACCTCAGGTCGAGCTCGGCTCGACTAGAGGTGCTGAGTCTTTCCTCCACCTCAGATCGAAGTCAATTCGACCTAAGGTGTTGAGCTTTTTCCATCTCCAGTTGAGCTCGGTTCATAGGAGGGGTGTTTAGTGGAAAAAGGTTCACCTTCCGTCTCAAGTCAGGATCAACCGAAAAGCTCGGCAGGGATGCCCCGTTGGCAGATCTTTTCGCGGATTCCCCTAAGGTCCCACCTACTCGTCAAATAGGTGGGTTGGACTTTCTTTCCGAGCTTGGGACAAGCTCGCAAAGAGCGGGGATTGTGTACAACCCTCATATTTCCCGAGTCGGTGGGACCCGACCCGGATGAGGCCAAGATTACGAAGGCGACCGGGACGGGCAATACGATCGCGTGGAGACGGTCGAAACCGCTCAAGGCAAAGAGAGGCCGCGGGGGAAGCAGGGGGAGCACCCGCTCCCCCGACCCACCTTTGGGCGAGTGGGAGGAACCTCCCACTCGCCCGGGCAAGTGGGAGGGACCCTCCCACTCGCCGGGCGAGTGGGAGGAGCCTCCCACTCGCCGACCACCTTGGGGGCGAGTGGGAGGGGGCCCTCCCACTCGCCACCCTCTTTTGGGCGAGTGGGAGGAATGCTCCCACTCGCCCGGCACGTTGGGGGGAGGTCGGGATGACCTCCCATGAGGGGGAAATGGGCATCTCGAGTCCCACTCGCCCCCCCCCCCCCCCCCCCCCCCCCCCCCCCCCCCTCACGCGTTGATTGTTCATGGTCATGGTCGGACTGCGGATAGCAGAATTTTGGCTATTCGCAGTCCAATTTTGGCTATCCGCAGTCCATTTTTGGGAAAGTCTATAAATAGACCCCCATGGGCACCTTGGGAAGGGTTGGCCTCTACCCCCTCCCTCGCGTGGTCTTGAGAGCAAGCACCCCCCTCCCCTGTCATCTTCCAGTTGACGGTGAGGTGGTTCTTAGTGCCCTCCAAGGTGCCCAGGCTCAGCATTGGCTTGGGAGGGGAAGCGCTCTAAGATCTTCTGGGTATGTGGTGGGACCTCCGCGCTGCAGCTTAAGGGGTCCATTTGTGGATTCAAGTGTTCATCAAGTCCGAGTCTCTTAGTTCCTAGCAACCGGTCACGGGTCTAGGCTCAGGTCAAGTAAGGGTTAGTCGCAACCCCCTTTCGAACGCTGAAGCCGGGAAACTGGTTTCAACAGTTACGATCAGGGCGACAATGTGTCTTGTGCGTGCATTTTTAGGAAAAGTGTTCAACACGAAAGTTGTAGATCTCGACGAGATCTACAATTTTCGTGTTGAACACTTTTCCTAAAAATGCATGTACAAGGCGTATTTTCAAAAGGCGTGTAATAACTCATAGATATTGGTGTGCGAATAGCCAAAACTGGTGTGTTTATAACATTGCCCTATTTATAATGCCGGTATCTTCTGAAATTATTGTTAAGAAAACATTATTAAATTAAAATTGAAGGTATTGAAAGTAAAGGTTGATTTAATATAATAATGCTGATAATCTAACTTAGCTTCACTAACAAAAAAAATCTAGATATAAGAAAGATGCTAAAGATTAAGGCTCTTTACTCACGGACCCAAAAGTTTTACTCAGTGTGGGCAAAACATAAAATTACTCAAAAATAAATTTTACAAATTAATCAAAATCTACACCACTTATATATATAAAAAAAGTGTACAACAACATAAAACTAAACTTATTTATTAAAAAAACTTAAATAAGCAACATATTAATTAATTTTTTATAAAAAAAAGTAAACTTTAAAGAAGAGCATTGCAATAAATTTTTTTATAAAAATAATAAAATTTAGACATAGCAATAAATTTATTTATAAAAAATAAATTTACAAAATGTGATAATAATGAGTTTTATACAAAAAAAAATTTAATATGGTCATCTGATTAAAACTCCAGATCACGTAAATAAAAGACAAGCACTACATGCACCAAGCGAACTACAAAGACAATTTTGTCTCGGTTTGTAATATTTTTAATATTATATATTCACTAATACTTTATTTATCAGGACAAATAACCTACTTCCTATTATTGAAAAATAGTTTTAAAATCTAGTGTGAGCGGCCGCCGACACTCGACCCTATGTAGGTCCGCCCATGCGTGGACGCTGTGGTCATGAACCGCGTCGTTCATGAACGTCTGACCTCAAAAAAATTCATGCATTTTATGCTTAAAACTAATTTATTTTCTTGATAGTGGTCATAACCTTTGTCATGACAAACACACATTCTATGATAATGACGTTTTTAACTAAACTCATCGGAGCAAAAACCCGCACCAAACGAAGCCTAATGCTCTGTTTGGCACGATGGTGGCGGTCATGAAGTGGTGATTATGAACCGTCATTTGTGAGCGGTCAACCTCACCTAAGGAATTTCATTACTTTTATTTTCAAAAGTAAAAAAAATGATAGCAGTCGTAACTTTTGTCGTGCCAAATATACATTCTAGGGCGGCGGCTTTTTTGTCCGAAGTTTAAACTCATCGAAAACGAAAGAGGCACTGGTGGGATCCACTGGCTTGAAATGTGCTATTTACTCAGCAACTCACCTAAAAAATTTTCAAAAAAAAAAGAGCCAAGCAGAACCTACTGCTAGCTACTAACAAAAATAGTCATAAATGATGATGAGTTGATGACGGTGATTATGATAAGGATGAAAATGGCTAAATTAGTCCAAAAAATTTTAGGTACACGCTTGTACCATGCAAATAGGGTATTTTTTATGCTTAAATTATATTTTTTGAGAACAAAAAATAAATTGTAACAAAAATAAATTACGAAATATAAATTATGATATTTTTACAATCAATTTAAGTACTCATTTACCCATATTCTAACAAGTTCCGAAAAATTACAGTTATAATTTTTTTATTTTCTGTGAAAAATTCCAATTGGAATAGCCTACTTATTCGTAGAGGATGGTACTCACGTGTACCTAAAAATTTCTCAAATTAGTCGGCACTTAAGTCAATGACTCGATAAAGTTACGTGAAACAAATTAGACGATCAAAAATAGCACAGAAAAGCTCTAAAGATGGCTGTAAATGATGACAATAATGATGAAAATCTTCATATTAGACGGCAAATAAAGTTCTTAAGTTAAAATATTATTTAATTAACAAAAAGTAAGGATTTGTTTTGCACAGTGTTTTTGCTCACATGAGTTTAGACAAAAACATCACCGCCGTCGCACAGCGTGTGTTTATCATTACAATGATTTTGACTTATGGTCGTCGCCAAGAAAAGAAAACTAGTTTTGAATATAAAGACGGATGAAGTTCCTTAGGCAAGGTCGGGCAGTCACGAATGACGGTGCATAAGTCATAACTATCACATTCACGACCGCCGCCGCCGTGCCAAACGGTGCGCCTAAACCTACTAAATATGATAATTCCATCACGTGTCCATAACCCTAAACCCGCCCATACAAATAGCTTCATCTGTCGTAGCACAGCGCCAACGACAAATACATATATGAAATTTTCGCTCTAACGATGGTGCCGATATACGATGCCAAGCTCACACAAGAAAAAAAGATTAGACGATCAGAAATAGCACAGAAAAGCTCTAAAGATGAACTGTAAATGATGACAATAATGATAAAAATCTCTATATTAGACCACAAATAAAGTTTAAGTTAAAATATTATTTATGATAACAAAAATTAAGGCTTTCTTTGGCCGGCACACAACAGTTATGACCGCAACCAATGAAAGAAAACTAGTTTTGAATATAAAAATGGATGAAGTTGCTTAAGTTCATGAGGTCGCACATTCAAAAAGTAAGGCTCGGTTATCTGCGCAAAAGTTGTAGATCTCGTCGAGATCTACAACTTTCGTGTTGAATACTTTTCCTAAAAATGCATGTACAAGGCATATTTCCAAAAAATCGCTATAGTTACGCACATATTTCAATCAGGGCGATAATACGTCTTGTGCGTGCATTTTTAGGAAAAGTTAACACTAAAGTTGTAGATCTCGATGAGATCTACAACTTTCGTGTTTATCACTTTTCCTAAAAATGCATGTACATGACGTATTTCCAAAAGACGCGTAATAACTCGTACAAAAAAAATGTTGATAGTCAAAACTGTAGTGCGGATAACAATCACCGTTTTTTTTCGTCGGGCACTCGGACGAAAAAAGTTGTCGGGGAAGCCAATCAGAAAAGGCGAAATAGTGGGGCATGTGCGCCGCGGGTCCCACAATACAGGGCAGGCCGAAGCTCGCACGCAAGGGAGGGCAGGAATGCAAGTACAATATGTTCGAATAGGGAAGCCATTAATGAAAGCTGTAAAGCACTATTCCGAAATGCCTTCAAACAGCAGCTCACAGTGATGTGCATATTGATCCACCTATCATTGTAAATTTGCCATTTTTGAGCCTCCTCCTTCCTCCAAGGAGCAGCAGCAGCAGCAAAGAGAATTTATGAAAGATTTTGGAGATATGGGAGGATAATTAATTGCCTCTGTTAATTGCTCGGAAAATGACAGCTGATATAATAATATATGATATAAAAAAAAAGGAATTGAAATTAATTTGGTGGAAAAAAAAAAAGATATTTTGTGATCAGGCTGGCAATGGAAGAAGACAGGAAGGAATTTAAAAGTTGGGTTTTTTTTTGTTCAGAATGTGGGGGGACGGAATAAATGCGTCTGTTTGCAGCGCAGACAGAGCCTAGATCGATGAAGCTAAATAATCTTCTGCTGCGTGCTTTTTTTTTTAATCTTTATGATGGATGGGTTGCTTTCAGGGGTGTGTGTAGGGGAAGCTAGGGTTACATATCTAGCGTCGGGGATCTTTGTTTTGCCACGTGGTCGCATTTATGAATCATTGGCTCATCTTTGCTAGCTTCCCGCAGTGTTATTTTTTGTTGGTAAAAGAAGGTGTTTTGAGAAATTATTACTTGAAAAGGTGCTCTTTTTAAGATAGTAGAAAGATGGTGAATGGTGGCATGTGTACTTTGTAGTCTCTTAGTTTTAGAGTGGTGTTATGCGCACGTCTTATATGGCTATGGGCACATTATAAAATAAGAGTAATACCTCTAAAAACTCTAATTTCTTTCTATTCACTCCTCCGCTAAGTACAGCCAACCAGCGCGACTCCGCCGATCTCCCTCGCGCGACTCCATCTCCAGACCGATCTCCCTCGCGCGACTCCATCTCCAGGCCGATATCCCTCGCGCACTCCATCTCCAGGCCGATATCCCTCGCGCGCTCCATCTCCAGGCCGCTCTCCGGTAAGTACAGAGTTGCTCCGCCTTCGTCGACGCTCCCTCGCGCGACTCCATCTCCAGGTCGATCCCCCTCTTGATGTCCGATTTCTCCATCTCTGCAGGGTTTCGCCACCTCTGATTTCCAGTTCTGAGCTTCCAGATCTGCGGCTTCTACATCTGCGGCTTCCATTAACAGTAAGGTTTTTTCTGCATTTCCCCTTCGATTATTGCTACAATGTTTGAGAAGAATGAGCTGGTGACGATGGTCCCAGAAAGAAAAATGTTGGCATACACAATGTTCTGTTATGGTTCCTTGTAGATTTCCAGCAGGAACTCATCATCCCTGATATGCACTCATACATGACTCTCATCTATCTATATGCAAGTCAAAGAGGTGGTTATTCTCAAAACCCACTAGGGTGATGAGAAAGGAGTGGGAGAGTGGGAAAGCCCACTATCTCTGTAATCAGCCACCTATGCAATACCGCGCGCAACCATGACGCCCGCAACCACACGCGCTACCGCGCACTCTACCGCGCGGCGCAACCACATGGTAGCGCGCACGGTAGCGCGCAGGCAGCACCCCCCATCACGAGGGTGCGGCCAACCGCACCCCACGTGGGGTGCGGCCAAGCCGCACCCCTCAAGGGGTGTGGCCAAGCCGCACCCCTCTCCGCATCGGGGTGCGGCCGAGGTCGCGCCCCTCGGCAGGTGCGATCGGGGCCCAATTCCTCTTTGGGGGGCACGACTCCCCATTCCTCCGTTCGCTCAGAACGCTCCGCGCTCGCAGTGCGCCCAGAACACTTTCGTGTTCGTTGCATGCTCAGAACGCTTCTTTGCGCGCTCGGAACGTTCCCGTGTTCATTGCGCGCTCGGAATGCTTCTGAGCGCGCTAAGTGCATTCCCACTTTTTCGACACGCTCAAAATTTGTCTTTCTAATTTCTCAGATTACAGGACATGTTTGTCGCCTTTCTTACCCTCAACAAAGCTGCCCGAACTGCCTGGAGGGCTAAACGGTCATTTACGAAAAATGGCGATCTGTGTGCTCCAAATCGACCAGCGTGATTCGCCCGTCAGGTGGTTACGACGACAAAATTACCAGGCTACCCCCGGCCAAAGCTATAAAAGAAGCCCAGAACCTTCATTTGAAGGAACTTTGCCTTCTGCGCCCGAGAGAGCTCTATTAAAGATTTCCTCAGAATTCTCCTTCGGCGCTTGAAGATCTCCTTCGTGGACTTGAAGATTTTCTTTCTCCCGAAAGGCGATTCAGCATTCTCACTTTGTTCTCCCGAACATTCTCACTTTTGTTCTCCACCGTTCTCAGAAAGAAAAAGACTTAGTTTTCCGAGAGGTGGTCTGTCACCTTCGGAGTTCTCTTTCTCTCTCCCTATTACTGTAACGAGCGGTGGCCTATCGTGCTCGAATTCTAAGTACTTGATTGCAACCCCAAAAAGATAGTGAAGTTTAGTCGGCACAGCTCCGGACGCGTGGTTTTTCACCCTTTCCGGGTTTTCAACGTTAAAAGTTCCGTGTCACTTACTAACTCATTCATTGACTGTTTGCGCGCTCGGTTCGCTTCCGAGCTAAGGTGGTTTAATTCGACCGGTCTACCAAAGCACCCGAGCGACCCGCAATAGTTTGGAGCCGTCTGTGGGAAATGGATTCCCAAAAACCGAGCAAAGGATTTCCGAACGCAGCGCCCACCTCACCCAAGTTCACGGAACCAGCAAGAGTGGACACCTCCCCCGAACTATCTGACGCATGCAGTTCCTTAATCCCTCAAAGCCCAGCGAAAAGAGCACTCATCGCTGCGCCCATCCTGCCCCAGTGGCTTGGATCAACCAGCAAGCTGGCCCCTCTCGCGGCGGGACAGGATTCGAATGATGTCACGTACCAGCAAAGGCGATCCCCCTTGTCGAAGTCAATCTTGGCATATCCAGTCCCGTCATGGCTAAAGCTCCCGCACTACAAGGAGTTTCACGGAGCAGAGGACCCGTACGGGCACGTTAATCACTTCTTGATAACGATGCGGACGTTCGGACTTCCCGACCAAATCAGCTGCAAAATCTTCGTCGAGACGCTGCACGAAGATGCCCTCCGCTGGTATCGATCTCTGCCTAAGGGAGCGATTCACAACTTCACTGAGTTGTCCCAACTGTTCGTTGAATGTCACGAAGCACGCACGCAGAGGATCCAAGAAGAAGAGCGAGAAGAGCCTAAGACGGACGGGTCGCCCCACCCAGGGGAAGCTGAGCGGAGCAAACAACAAGAGAGGATCTTCATAAGCTTTCACCCGGAGAGTCCCCGTGGATGGTTGGACTTCGCCTTAGACGCAAGCATAGACAATCCAGCCTGTGAACTAAGGAGGGCGTTAATAGCCCATCGCATCTCTTTCAATATCTTGTTCATGGCCGCCATGGTGCGACTCAAACTCCTAAGCAGGAACCTCAAGATCAGAGCCAGCGACGCAGAGCTCCCAGATGGAACTATGATACCCACCATAGGAGTCGTCACCCTCCCCTTTCAAGTAGGGGTGCACTCAGAACCAGTCCAGTATGACATTCAGTTAGTCATCGCAGAGGCAGACTCCCCCTACGACGCAATATTTGGGTGCCTTCTGCTCGACGCCCTGAATCACGATGTTTCCATGTCTGGACGCATGACCAACAAAGGGAAAATCCTTAGGGATTCAATTCGTGGTCTCGACACTGCCGCAACTGGGCTCCCTTGGATCAACTACGACCCATCGCCAAATCCGAACTCTGAGAAGCAAGGCGCGCAGGAGGGACGCGCAACCCTTGCATTGGCAGAAAAAGCTAATCTTCCGGTACCAGTATACCCGCTACAACTTAGGGATGTGTGTCGAAAGAGAAAGGGCCATCAACAGCAGTTCGTGAAGACCGTACCGCCCATTCAGAGCCGAGCAGTCCGCTCCCGAGGATCGGCAAATCAAAGCTCCTGGGACTACACCCAGTTAAACGCCCCTCGCGAGCATATCCTGTCTGTAATCTACAACAACAAAATCATCAACTGACCCAGAGCACTCTCCCAACACAGGGGAGACCAATCCCAGTTTTGCAATTTCCACAAAGGCCAAGGGCATCGTACGGAGCATTGTGTCAGATTGAAAGAAGAAATTGAACGCCTTGTCCAGTCAGGACACCTTGAGGTTTTCCGCAAAGAAGCACAGAAAGGATGCCACCAAGGGTCGGTCGCTGAATTATCAACACCCGGATCACCGCTACCTACCACGCTGAACGGCCGAAAGAGTTCGAGCAAGCACCGCGCAAAGGGAGCTCGACGTTACCTTCTCTCCGTCAAGCTTGTATCAAAAACTTAATAGCTCAGAAGCCGCAAGATTTACCTGTTCTAAACTACTCTATTGAAGGAACACTTCGGGGCCCTGCCCCGGGGACTTCGCACCGTCGTCGATTGAAGGTTCTCCCTTCTCCTCCGTCGTCGGGTCCCGGCGTCGTAAGGGTCTGCCCCTCTTACGTTCAACCACGGTTTGAATACACCCGCTATTCATCGGCCACTTCGGGGCCCTACCCTGGGGACTTCGCACCGCCATCGATTGAAGGTTCACCCTTCTCCTCCGCCGTCAGGCCCCGGCGTCGTAAGGGGCTGCCCCTCTTACGTCCGCCAACGGTTTGAATACACCCGTTATTCACCGACCACTTTGGGGCCCTGCCCCAGGGACTTCGCACCGCCGTCGAATGAAGGTTCGCCCTTCTCCTCCGTCGTCGGGTCCCGGCGTCGTAAGGGTATGCCCCTCTTACGTCAGCCCATGGTTTGAATACACCCACTATTCACCGGCCACTTCGGGGCCCTGCCCCAGGGACTCCGCGCTGCCGTCGATTGAAGGCTCGCCCTTCTCCTCCGCAGTCGGGTCCCGACGTCGTAAGGGTCTGCCCCTCTTACGTTTTTCCACGGTTTGAATACGCCCGATATTCACCGGCCAAACTAATTTTCTATTATATAAAAGTCGCGAGCTTAGCCTCGCGCAAACTAATCTTCTATTATGTAAAAGTCACGAGCTCAGACTCGCGCAAACTAATATTCTACTATGAAAAAGGCCGCGAGCTCAGACTCTCGCAAACTTATCCGTTATTTTGGAAAAACCAGCAAACTACGCAGGTATCAACGCTAAATAGCAAGCTCGTCACGATCTCCAAATACGAACATCCTTTACCGACCATCTTGAAACATGTTCCCTCAATCAACACTTCGACAATGACCGGCATGACAAAGTCACAAATAACACAAGGAAAAGAGTACAACGTATACGATAAAGGAATACAACCACATCAGCTCAACGTTGCACACAAGCAAGAACGATAACAAACAGCAACACAAAAAATAGGAAGATGAGAGGTAACATGTACGAGCGTCAATCCTCCGCTGCATCCTAGTGATCATCCTCGGAAAGGTCCCCAGCTCCAAGACCCGCAATGCCACATCCAAACTTCCTCTCCATCATACAGAGAGTCTTCTGAATGCCTCTCTGGAAAGGAACCTCGCACTCGTCCACTAACATCGGCTCGACCTCCTTCGTCATAACCTCGACGCGAATCTCCTCCGACATCTGGAACAGCTCCTCTGCAAAAGCCAGAGAATCTCTGTACTCGGCCACTCCCGTCGCCTTGGCCTCTTCGATGCTGCGTTCGATCGATGACAACCGGTCCACCACGCTCCTCAGAAAGTCCAGCTCCCCCTCTAGGCGAAACATCTCCCCCTGAGCCTCTGACAGCTAACGGAGAGCATCCTGGGCAAGCGCTTTATCGCCACCATACTCTGTGTTGAAACCAATAACTTGGTCTCTGTGGAGTTCGGGCCCTCAACAAGCTGGGGGGTGACCTCACACTTACTTCTCCCAAGGGAGAGCTCCAGGCTAAGAGGCTAAGGAACTAGGAATGAGACCAAGGGCTTAGCGAGGAGGTCCCACCACACACCCGGAAGATCTTAGAGCGCTTCCCCTCCCAAGCCAATGCTAAGCTTGGGCACCCTTGGAGGCTCTCCTCACCCACTAAAGAGACTTGGGGAGAGAGATAGCCAAAACTGAAGTCCCCCCAAATGGTGCCCCATCAGTCCTATTTATAGATTTCTGGACTTGGTCTGTTAATAACCACTTTTTGGCCTGCGAGATTACGAAAATGCCCTCAAGTTTGGCCTGCCAATAGCCAAATCCCACCATTCCGAGACGCTAAATGCAGACCGCCCCCTCTCCTTGGGGCTTGGGCGAGAGGGGGGCAGGCTTCCCTTCACCATCTGGCCCCCCTACTAGGGTGGGGGCGAGAGGGGGGCAGGCCGCCACTCACCATCTCGCGCCCTTTCTGCAGAGGGCTCGCAGAAGGCTCGGCCGAGGTTGCGCCCCTCGGCAGGTGCGATCGGGGCCCAATTCCTCTTTGGGGTCACGACTCCTCATTCCTCCGTTCGCTCAGAACGCTCCGCGCTCGCAGCGCGCCCAGAACACTTCTGTGTTCGTTGCATGCTCAGAATGCTTCTTTGCGCGCTCGAAATGATCCCGTGTTCGTAGCGCGCTCAGAGCATTCCCACTTTTCTGACACGCTCACAAATTGTCTTTCTAATTTCTCAGATTACAGGACCCGCTTGTCGCCTTTCTTACCCTAAACAAAGCTGCCCGAACTGCCCAAACTGTCCGGAGGGCGAGACAGTCATTTACGAAAAATGGCGATCTGTGTGCTCTAAATCGACCAGCGTGATTCGTCCGTCAGGTGGTTACGGTGGTTACGACGGAAAAATTATCGGGCTATCCCCGACCAAAGCTATAAAAGGAGCCCTGAAACTTCATTTGAAGGAACTTTGCCTTCTGTGCCCGAGAGAGCTCTGTTGAAGATTTCCTCGGAATTCTCCTTCGGCGCTTGAAGATCTCCTTCGTGGACTTGGAGATTTCCTTTCTCCCGAAAGGCGACTCAGCATTCTCACTTTGTTCTCCCGAGTATTCTCACTTTTGTTCCCCACCGTTCTCAGAAGGAAAAAGACTTAGTTTTCCGAGAGGTGGTCCGTCACTTTCGGAGTTCTATTTCTCTCTCTCTCTCTATTACTGTAATGAGCGGAGGCCTGTCGCGCTCGAATTCTAAGTACTTGATTGTAACCCCCAGAAGATAGTGAAGTTTGGTCGTCGGCACAGCTCCGGCCGCGTGGTTTCTTACCCTTTCCGGGTTTCCCACGTTAAAAGTTCTCGTGCCACTTACTAACTCATTCATTGACTGTTTGCGCGCTCGTTCCGCTTCCGAGTTAAGGTGGTTTAATTCGACCGATCTACCAAAGCACCCGAGCGACCCGCAACAATCCCGAAGTGTAAACAGCAGAGTAAATCAATTTAAGATTATGGTTTAATATTCTTTGGATTGATTTTCAAGACATTCATAGTAATACTTATTAAAATCCTAGCATTGTTTAATTTTTTTTGTTAGTGGTTGTGCACTATTTACTTATGGTAACTATGGTGTTTGGATGTCAAATGAATGTTTTTTATTTCGATTTCATATAAGTAAAATGAAAGAGGAACACACGTTTTGTTAATGAGTGGCTCATCTAAAGACAGTCAATTAGATGTTGGATTGCATTTTATGATTGATATCATATTCCATAGTAAAGAGGAATTAATTGAATGAACTCGCTCTGTCGCCAAAGGATTGGGTTTTGTTGTTGTTGTTCAAAGGGCTGATAAGCTTGATGGTAGACCTAAGCCGAGAGTTTTTCTAGGTTGCGATCGAGGAGGATGTCATGAGCACAAGTTGTGTAAGAATATAATATCATTGGACAGATTGGACTCAGATAGCTGCAACTTTGTAGCAAGATGAGGAGTTCTAACGGTAACATGTGGGTGTGTCATTCTCATGAAAGTTGTGCATTTTTGTAGCTTGTACCGACTAATGGGATCACAGTGCAAGTTAGTACACACATGATTTATGAATGTGAAATGGTGGATAGTCGAGGTGGTAAAGTGGATTACCCTTCTGTGACTCGAGTTCGACGAGTCAGCTTTTGAGACCCGTGTGCATCGATACATCATATGTCAACCGGAGCAGATATGAAGTCGACTTGCAAAAAGTCGGATGACGCCTCGAGCTTGAGGTGGTGCTCAGTGCAGTTGATGCTTCATGCAGACACTACTTCGTGCAGATGATGATGATGATGTTTTGTGCAGGTGGTGGTTATGAAATCCAAACTAAGGCAGTGATAAGTTTGATAGCTTGAACCGACTAATGGAGACCCGGGTATGTGATCAATTACCCTAAGTTTGATGTGAAGTTTAGTCCAACACTACCGCGCGACGTTGGAGTGTGGAATCATTAAAGAGGGTCTAATCATCTTGCAACCAGGTGTTGGTTAGAAGTGCATGGGCATTCCCTTCTCTAGCAAGTGGGTACGTAACATGGCATTTCAGTTCATGGTTCAATAGCTGAATGTGAAGTTGATTGGGTGGCGCATCACACCACTTTCCAACTTTCACTACAAGAAATCTGACTTTTAGTGACGAAAATTTTGTGACGAAATATATTTTGTCACTAAAAACACCTTATTAATGACGAAATATAGTTCGTCACTAAAAAACATTTTTAGTGACTAAATAAATATTTGGTCACTAAAGACATATCTGTAGTGACGAAATATAAGTTCCGTCACTAAAGTACATTTTCTAAAGTAATTAGTGACCAAAAATAATTTAGTCACTAAATTATTTATTTAGTGACCCAAAAATAATTTAGTCAAATTTCTAGTAGTGTTTGTGTGGGGTCTTATTTTGGCCAAATCTGGTCTTTGCCACATTCCAGTATTCTACAAAATCGAAGAACCTTGCATTTGTTAAAATAGGAGGATGTTTATGAGCCGAGTAAAGTAGGTTATATATATTGGGGGTGTGAAGGCTTATATCCCGCAACATTGACACACTATTGGCCAAAGCCCTGAGCAACACTATTTCATACCGAGTATCATTTATATTTTGATCTTTTCTAGTATGTTGCGTCCCGACGTTGCTCACATATCTAGCATGAGATCTCGTGATGCTTTTTGTCGGGTGTTTCTTCGACTTTTACGTGTGGTGGGCAATGATGTCAAACCCTAGCCCACAAGCTAGTAATTAAACGAGGCGGGTACGTGAGGTATGTTGAAGAATCTTTCACACATTCCAAAATTTTCAAAAAAAAAAAAAATTAAACCACTCCTTATGTCAAGTGATTCATGTGGAAAGCGAGCTTGCAAAAGCTGCCATGTAGAATATTCTTAATCCAAACCAAATTGCAATTTGACTCATATTATCCCAAATATGGTCAGGCGATCGAAGACATTAACGACATCCGCATGACTTGATCTTGGAGATGCATGGAAGAGTGTCACTCATCTTAATTTTGAATGTTCCATGATATGTAAAAAGGATGAAAGGATGTAGGGTCCTTGGTGCAGACGATGTTCACTTTCTAGTTTTAGGGAGATGCGGAAAGCTCGGAGCATCCTAATTTTTGAGGGGGTCGTTGTCTTCAACTGTGAGATCATCCGAAGGGGCTGTGCTCGAGCGGAGGAGTTCTTCAAAGCGAATAGTGGTGGCATAGGTGGTGTTCGCTATCCATCTAAGCTTGGGTCCCCAAGGCCCGTCTTATGAAGCACCCTTATGTTACAACCATGCTTGAATGTAACAACTAAGGTGATCGACTCTAGTTTCGCGTAGTGGCTCTGAATGTTAGCAGGGTCTAGTTTCGCTGCCGGTCCACCACCACGACTGGGCTCAGACCAGCCTGGGAAGGCATTCTCGGTACGCAACAACCACTAAGGGTACTCTAGCTCTATATTAGGATTATGATCTAAATTTTCTCTATTAGTGTAATATATTTTGGCTTTGCGTGGGAGAGCAATGAGATTTTTCATGCATCATCTCCACTGATTTACTTAAAAATAAGTATATTTTGTATTATAATATACAAATATTTATAATATTTTATTGTCAATTTTTTCTTTAATGTAACACCATGTGAAAAATAAAGGGTATTGTTATATATAAATCATGGTTGGCTATATACAAATCATTGTTATATACAAAATCATATTAATTCAAAATCGGCTATACGTAGATAAAATTGTTATATGCAGATCAATGTAAAAATAAAAAAAAAATCATACTTTTTTATAAGCAATCAATTGCTATTATATTAGTACTAGAACATGTAGAACATATTATATTAGCAAACATTACAAAAAAGATGTAATTCAAGACATATAAAAGATCTAATTCCTCCAAAAAATGTATGAACTTAAACCATTTATAAAACATATTATGCCAACTCCATTGGATGCTGGTGTTGGTGCCCCAAAAATCCTGACCCAACAAAAGACTTCTTGAATCGAGCGGGTAGGGATTGAGCAACCAATCGTCGGCAAAAGCAAAAGAGAAAGGAGGAAAAGAAGATGAGGGTGAGGGTTTTGATTACCTCACTTTGGGAGGAGAGATCTAGAGAAAACTGGGCGGAATCTAGGTCGCAGTCGTCTGGGATACTTTTTCTGTCACCATCGCCGAAAGAGGGCTGGTCGCCGGCCTTGAACAAGGTCCCTGGAGTGGTCGCCAGAGATTTTCCAGGCAACATTGGGTGCCGACAACCTTGGAATGAGCAGGGGAGACGGGAGCGGGGAGCGACTAGGGCTGAAATCGAAAAAAGAGGTTTTGATTTTTTTGGGAGTAGGGGAAAGTATTTAATTGGTTTGTATATAGTAGAAAAAAAAAATAAAAAATCAAAATTTTGATTTATATATAGTCAAACTTGATTTATATATAACAATGCCCAAAATAAATATCATTTTCACCTAAAACATTCTTACAATAAGAACTACTCCCGGTACAAAACATTTATTCCCCTCCTCTTTTTAGTTTTTATATTTCATTTAAAGTATATATATATAATTACATTATTTGGCTCCCAATAAGTATGTAATAAGTATTTCAAATCTGCTGCTCCTCTGCCATTTCTATATCCTCGTATACGTTGCGGAGATACCCTTTCCTTCCCTATAAGAATTTCCTTCCCTATAAGAACTCCCCTCATCTCTCTCTCTCGCTCTCGCTCTCGCTCTCTGTCTCTCCATTTTCAAACAAACCGTTCGTCTTTCGAGATTGCTACGGACCGAAACTGAGATTCCTTTAGGAGGAAGACGGCTATGGAGAATAAACTCCGGCTGAAAGACCGCCTCGCCCGCATTTTCTGGCCGCCGTCGCTCCTCCGGGCCTCCGCAGCGGTAAGCAGCCGGAGCCAATCGGCCGCCATTAGCAGTCGGAGCCTTTCCGCCGCTGCAAGCACCCGGAGCTTCTCTCTTGCTGCTGATATTGCCCAGGAACCCCTGTTCATCCCCCGCCTCCGCAGGAGTGAAGCTGAGGAGGTGAATCTCTCACTACTTCGCCGCTCCTTCTCCCTTGATCGACGCTCCCGACGGAATTTCGTCGGCTGCGGTGGCTGCCGTCCCTACTCCGCTGCGCCTGAGCGGAAGGAGAGTAAAGTGAGGGAAAGCAGAAGTTTGTACGAGTCAGTGGACAGGGGAGAAGGAGATGGAAGAACTTGCCCGCCTGCTTCCCCTTCGTCTCACTCTCCTGAGAATGCTCAGCTGTACTATTATTGCTTTAAAGAAGAAGAGACGGAGAAGAAGAGGAAGAAGAAGAAGAAGAAGATGGTGAAACGGAAACAGAGGACTCGTTCAAATCGCCACGAGCTCAGTATATCTTCTTCCTTTGACGAGGAGGGCTTTGGCTTCTTCAGCAGCGAGGAAGCGGAGACTTTCTTCTCTACAAGGAGCTTCTCCTCCGATTCCTCCGAGTTCTACAGCCGCCCCTCATCCAAAACCAGGAAAACTGGCAAAAAAACAGAGCAGATCAAAAAACAGAAAAAACGGCAGGAAAAATCCGTTTTTTCTTCGCGCCGGCGGCATCCTAGAAGGCGAGCCTCGAAGGCAGTCCCGTCGGTGGCTAGGAGCAGAGAAAATTTCGGTAACGGCTTTCAGCCTCTGGTTTCTGTTTCTTTCTCGGAAGAAGATGAAGTGGAGAAGACCCGCCATGAAGGTTTCCCTGTTTTAAAAAAATCCAGTGATCCTTACAGCGACTTCCGGAGTTCAATGGCTGAAATGATAGTGGAAAGGCAAATATTTGGAACTCGAGAACTCGAGCGGCTTCTTCATTCTTACCTCTCTCTCAACTCTCCCCAGAACCACCCCGCCATTCTCCGAGCTTTCTCCGATATATCCCAAGTTCTGTTCAGCTATTGAGAATAATTGTGTCAGTTTATGTGCGCTCCCATGGCTATAATAACCACTAAAAATGGTTTGTTTTTTCTTCTTCAGCTTCGGTCTCTTTTTATCTCTCTCGGATAGAGAGGGTGATTGGGAGAACACAGTTGAAGAATGTATGGAGTATGCTTGATGCTTCGAGTTTGAATCTGTCACTACTCTCATGGTGTTATTTTTTATGTTTATCAAAATGTGATTTTTAATTTGTATGCTATATACAGTAAAAATGGCATTAGGTGTTGTGCTGTTTGTCTCCTTTCAAGCCAGGCATTTTGACGACGAAGAAATGTACTGGTTTTGTTCCTTTCTGTGTGTTCATGAAGCATTCAGGAGAGAGAGAGAGGAGAGAGAGATAGAGAGAAGAGAGAGAGAGAGAGAGACAGAGAAATCTTTCTCTCCCTCCCCTGCTTTATCTTCTTCTCTCTCGTCAAGCTTCTGCTTGCTTAGCTAAGCGAGATTCGATCCTGCGCCATGACTGAATTAGGTTTCTTTAATGAGAACGATGATTATTAAGTATTAAAATTATAAATTATCACAATTAAATAACTCTATTTTATAATGACGACGTGATTAAATTTATATCAGCTCCAAATATATTATATTATTATATATAATTTTTTTTATGAAAAGCATATATTTGGCGATCCAGGCACCCGTATCAGGCCATTGGTCTTCGGTGGTCGTCGCCACGTGTATCAGTATTTTCATTTAGATATTTTTTTAAATTTTTGAAACTTGATAATATATTCAATTAGAAATAGATTCAAAAATTTCAACCTACATAAAGTGAGTATACGCTTGAAAGCTCTGCGGAGGGTGATGCAATTTTTTAGGTAATTGTTAGCAAATCAATTTCTATGAATTATTATGCGTCTTTTAAAAATACGTCGTGTACAAGCATTTTTAGGAAAAGTGTTCAACATAAAAATTGTAGATCTCGTCAAGATCTACAACTTTAATGTTGAACACTTTTCCTAAAAACGCAAGTACAAGGCGGATTTTCAAAAAGTTCGCTATAGTTACGATCAGGGCGGCAATACGTCTTGTGCGTGCATTTTTAGGAAAAGTGTTCAACACAAAAATTGTAGATCTCGTCGAGATCTACAACTTTAGTGTTGAACACTTTTCCTAAAAATGCATGTACATGACGTATTTTCAAAAGGGGTAATAACTCATAAAAATTAGTTTGCACTATCCAAAACTGATTTTGACATAACAATTACCTTTTTAAGGACAGTGATTGTACGTATTATCTAGATTAGATTTCTGACTTTAATTTTTACAGCATTTTATTACACGTCTTTACAAATTTTTATTTAAAAAATTCTATTAAAAATATTTATGTTATTTATTTATAAAAAATGAAAATAATTTATTACATGAGTAAATTTTCTAGCAATATCAATTGTATTAATTTATGATCATTAATCTAATGTCATCTTTTTAACAAGATCATTTTTGTTAATATCAAATTGAGAAATATCAAATTGGTGAACTTGACTTATTTATTAATTTATTTATTAATATTTAACTATTAAATTGCATGATTTGAAAATTGAGTTTTTCTTAGATTTTATGAAATTTTTCTATCCAATTCAATATTGATTTGGAATTGGCATCTCCAAATTGTCTGTTATATAGTTATTATATAGTTCAAATGAATAAAAAAATATAACTCTTCTTAAGATATGATTTACCAAGAAGTAAGATAGATCTAGGGTATGCTTGGATGGGCGGCGGCGGTTGGAGATGGAGAGGTTTGAGATGAAGATAAAACAATGTTCTTAGAAAGAAGCGCCCTCCCGATGTTTAAAAGCAGGTATAAAACGATGTTTTGAGTGATCGGTGATTTCAAACAGAGGCTATTCAAACTCGTAGAAAATAACATTGAAGAATTAAAAATAAACATGAATTCCCATGAGTATCCTCTAGTCAAATAATATAGCATGTTTTTATTATATTTAATAATTATTTTTATTGAATAATTTAGTATTTAACTATAGACAAAAAATCATAGGTAACTCTAAAAAAATTAAGAGAACACATAAAAAAAATATTTTTTTTGAAAATAAATTTCAGCAATAGGATACGATTGTGCGTGACAGAGGCTTCGTTTGATCGCCAACGTAGTGGTCGTGAACCGTCGTATTCATGCATTTTATGCTCAAAACTAGTTTATTTTCTTGGTAGCGGTCATAACCTTTCTCTTGCCAAACATACGATCTATGATAATGACGTTTTCGACCCAACTCCCGGAGCAAATAAGCCACGCCAAACGAAACCAGAATCTGCACACGCAGAAGAAATCCACGGCTGGGCGGCCACCGCGGTTTCGGAGGCCTCCGCGCAATGGGCTCCACGGTACATCCGTGGGGCCGAGCATGCCCTAGGATAGTGAATTTTTTGAATAAAGGATCGTAAATTGACATTTTTGCCCTGTTGAAATCCAGCCGCAACTTTACTCCTAGAACCAATCTGCCAAAAAAATCTCCGCCGAATTCAAACTGAAATGGCTAGAATGTAAACAGAATCCCATCTTGACGAATTTGCCCCTGAGATAATTTAAATTAGTATAATAGTTAAATAAAGCAGGAAAGCTTGGAATAATATTTAAATATTAGGATCGACGCCACTTTTGTACATGCCATTATTAAATTCCTTGCTACACTGTTTAAGACTAAAAGCTGCTTTGGAGAAGCTATGCCAAAGAGGCTCCTGCAAAAGCAGAAAAAAGTGATTTTTTTGATCTCATCTCTCTTTTACGGTCATTTTTTTTAATGAAATAGGAGTATTTATAATGATAATATTTACAATCAAAAAGATGGTATTTAATACTATTTATAGTGTAATAGCAGGCGGACAAAAAAATTGGGTGCTGTTATAAGCAAACCCCTTTTGGTTGCTAGCAAACCAATTTCTATGAGTTATTACGCGCCTTTTGAAAATAATACAGGCGTACATGCATTTTTAGGAAAAGTGTTCAACACGAAAATTGTAGATCTCGACGAGATCTACAATTTTCGTGTTGAACACTTTTCCTAAAAATGCATGTACAAGATGTATTTTCAAAAGGCGCGTAAAAACTCATAGAAATTGGTTTGCTAGCAACCAAAAAGGGTTTGCTTATAACAGCACCCAAAATATTATAGTTCTCATGTATATCATGAACTCATAATCTTTGACATGCACCCGTGGTTTTATCAGAAATTAGGGGTGCGCTTAGCAAAGGCTCCACTAATGGAGCGGGGAAGAAAGAGCAAAATCAACGCAATCGTCATGTGGCGTCCGCCGCGCGGTCAAGTCAAACTAGCGCGATACGGCCAGGCACGCACCTCCCCCCTCGCGGGGTGCGACCGTAGTCGCTAAGGCCGCACCCCACCCTTGCAGGGTGCGGCCAAAGGCCAACTGCACCCCCCTTTTAGGGGGTGTTTTAGGGGGTGCGTCTAAGGCTCACCGCGCGCTCAGAACACCTATGTATTCACCGCGCGCTCAGAACGCATCTGCGCTCACCGCGCGCTCAGAATGCCTCCGCGTTCAACGCGCGTTCAGAACGTCTCCGCATTCGCGACGCACGTGGCAGTTAACCTTCTTGATTTCCCAAATTGCAGGTTTTGTTTGTTGCTTTCATTGCCATCAACGAAACTGTTCGAACTGCTCGGGGGGCAAGACCAACAAATCTGAAAAATGGCGATCAGTGTGCTCCAAATCGGCGAACGTGATTCGTCCGTCATGTGGTTACGATGGTTACGACGACAAAATTACCAAACTACCCTTGCCCCAAGGCTATAAAAGGAGTCAGAGCCTTCATTTCAAGACACCTAACCTTCAGCGCCCGAGAGAGCTCCTTCGAAGATCTTTCAGAGTGTCCCTCCGGCGTTCGAAGAATCTTTTGAATATCTTGATGCAGGACGCCGGGGCCCCGCCGCACCCCGTGGCATCACACCAACTAGCGGACCACGGTCAAGCACGCCCGCCAGAAGGACTGCAGTCCAGGCACCCAACCCGTCTCCGCGCTTGTTCTCAGCGCGGCGGGTTGTTGAGGCCGGGGATCGATCCCCAAACCTCCTTGATAAGAACCTCTCCTAACTGGCCTTATCACCACCCAGGTCAGTTGGTGATAAGGCCTGTTAGGAGAGGCTCTTATCAAGGAGGTCTGGGGATCGAGCCCCGGCCTCAACAACCCGCCGCGCTGAGAACAGTCGCGGAGACGGGTTGGGTGCCTGGACTGCAGTCCTTCTGGCAGGCGTGCTTGGTCGTGGTCCGCTAGCTGGTGTGATGCCACGAGGTGCGGCGGGGCCCGGACGTCCTGCATCAAAAAAAGTGCACTTTTTTTGATGCAGGACGTCGGGGCCCCGCCGCACCTCGTGGCTTCACACCAGCTAGCGGACCACGACCAAGCACGCCTGCCAGAAGGACTGCAGTCCAGGCACCCCTGGGGATCGAGCCCCGGCCTCAACAACCCGCCGCGCTGAGAACAGGCGCGGAGACGGGTTGGGGTGCCTGGACTGCAGTCCTTCTGGCAGGCGTGCTTGGTCGTGGTCTGCTAGCTGGTGTGATGCCACGGGGTGCGGCGGGGCCCCGACGTCCTGCATCAAAAAAAGTTATGCAGGACGTCGGGGCCCCGCCGCACCCCGTGACATCACACCAGCTAGGAGACCACGGCCAAGCACGCCTGTCAGAAGGACTACAGTCCAGGCACCCCTGGGGATCGAGCCCCGACCTCAACAACTCGCCGCGCTGAGAACAGGCGCGGAGACGGGTTGGGGTGCCTGGACTGCAGTCCTTCTGACAGGCGTGCTTGGCCGTGGTCCGCTAGCTGGTGTGATGCCACGGGGTGCGGAGGGGCCCCGGCGTCCTGCATCATATCTCCTTCGAAGGCTACTTGAAGATCTTCTTTAGGCTCTAGGAGATTTCCTTCTCTCTTAAAGATTTTCCTCTTTTCAACCTTCTCTGCTCCCCCTGCAACGAGAAGTGGTATGTTACCCTCTTGCAATATGCAATTTGTAACACCCAGATATATAATTAATGAAATTTGGTCGGCACCGATCCGGTCCCGTAATTTTTCACCATTTTTAGGTTTTCCATGTACAAAGTCTTCTTGTCAGTTGTCACACTTTACTTTAATTGATTGCGCGCTCGACTCACTCTAGAGTTGAGACGGTTTGATTTGACCGGTCTAACGAGAGCGTCGAGCAACCCGCAACAATATTTATATTATATATATATATATATTGAATAAAAGGTAAGTGCTCATATGCGGATGCATCCCGCTAATATGTGGGCGCAGCCCATTAAGAGTCAGTGAGCCCGGGCGAAGCCCGTACGGAGCTGCTATATATATATTGGAGTTTGCTACTGTGCGAGCAGACGGGCGTACGAGCAAGGGGTCAAAACGACTTCCAATCAAAAAGTGGTCAACATGGCCCGCACATAAAGGTTTCCATATATATATATATAATGTGTTATATATACAATGTCTTATAAATACAATGTGTTATTTGAAGCTGTAGGTGACATATAGAGACAGATTTTTGTGTGTTATATATGACTCCATTTGGCGAGCAGGTGGCGGTCGTTAATGCGGTGGTTATGAATCATCGTTCGTGAACGCCCGACCACCCATAAGGAATTTTGTTGCGCGTTGCTCAACGCTCTTACAGACCGGTCAAACTGAACCGTCTCAGCTCGAGAGTGAGACGAGTGCGCAAACAGTCAAATTAGAGACCAACAACTCGCAAAAAGGCTTTTGACGTGGAAATCCCGAAAATGATGAAAAATCACGGGGCTGAATCGGTGTGGACCAAATTGTCATATTTCACTGAGTGTTACAAGTAGTAGAATGCACAAGGGTGACAGGGCACAGCTCGTTGCAGAGGTTTCAGAGAAGAACGAGAAAGAGAAAATCTTCAAAGGGGAAGAAGATCTTCAAGGGCCAAAAGGAGATCTTCAAGTCGCCTTTCAAATAGATATTTGAAGGGGAAGGAGATCTTTCAAGGCCATAAGTGATCTTCGAAGGCCAGAAGTCATCTTCGAAGGCCGAATGCGATCTTCGAAAGATTCTCCGAACGTCGAATGAGAACTCTGAAGGATCTTCAAATGAGTTCACTCGAGTGTTCAAGGCCAGGTCCTTCAAATGAGAACACTGAGCTCCTTTTGTAGTTTTGGACATGAGCGACTCGATAATTGCGCCGCTGTAACCACCATAACTACCGAACAAGCGAATAAGATTGCACGATCTGGAGTACACGGATCACCATTTTTGCCGATACGACGGTTTGACCCTCCAGGTAATTCAGAATGCTCTGGCAACTTGGCCAGAATTGTTGGCAGCCATGACGGCAACGAACGAGCCCTGCAATCTCTGTGGACATGAAAAGCAAAGAATGTTAACTGTTGAGCGCGCCGTGAACGCAGAGGCGTTGCGAGCGAGCATGTAGTGAACGCGGAGGCGTTTGAGAGCACACCGTGAACACGAAAGCGTTGCGAGCGTGCCATGAAGTAGTTATGTCTCGATCGTAAATTCCCATAACAACGACGTCCCCAGACGATATATCTCTTAGCTTCATCATTGCACCCACTCTCCCAAATTTCATATTCACCTATTTTTCTCTCTTCTCTTGCATAGCGCTAACATAAGTTTCTCTTGCCATGGCTTGATTTGATATCCGGTCGAATCAAACCCAATTAAGCGCAGCTTTGCTCGAATTGAACTCGATTGAGTTAGCTTAGCAAATTAACTTCCATTTGAGCCAACACTGGTTATAAAAAAACATCAAAGTTGATCGCTTATTAAAAATCAAACAAACAAATTCTAGCACATGTGTATATGTATATTGAATAAATTACAAGTCACTACAAGAAAATTGACATTTAGTGACGAAAATTTTGTTCACTAAATATTGCGGTTTGGTCACTGACGAAATTTAGTGACCAAATTTAATCGGTCACAAGGTGGTTGCAAAATGGGCGTCACAAAATATCTTTAGTGACCAAATTAATTTCCGTTACTAAATATATATTGTTAGTAATAACTAATTTTCGTCACTAAATGTATATTTTTAGTGACCACTAATTTTCGTCACTAAAGATACATTTACAGTGAAAACAAATTTTCGTCACTAAATGCGCATTATTAGTGACAACTATTTTTCGTCACTAAATGTACATTATTAGTGATAATGTTCTTTTTCGTCACTAAATATAAAAATTATTTATTTCATCATTAAATAAACAATAAATGAAATATTCATTTGCTAAAAAAATCTAATGAACTAAAAGAAAATTTTTCTTTAAATTTATTATTAGAAAAAAGGTGTGAGATAGCCCAAACCCTTTAGTAAAAATCAATAAAGTTTTTAACTCTATTAAACTTAGTACATAAAAAAAATTCAATAATGCACAAATATTACATAATAATTTTTTTTTTACATGTAACACAAAATAAATAAATATATTGTGTTAAATAAAGATATTGTGATTTCTCCATCTTCTCCAAGCTCCTCGTCTTCAAACTCCTCATAAACACCATTTCTATGGGATCCATCTCGATCTTTCTGTACAATGGCAATACGAGAAAGTGGAGCGTGGGGATGCACACGAGAAAGTGGAGCTTGCGGGGGGTGCATATTGGAGAGTGGAGCGTATTCTGTACAGCGGAGCGGGGTTGCATTGGAGCGTGGAGTGCAGGGGTGGCACTGGAAATCGGAGCCTGATTAGCTCTGTAGAGCGAAGCGCGGGGGCATGTACAATAGTGCGGAGTGCAATGGCATGCACCGGAGCGCGGTGCATGGAGCGTGGGGGAGCGCACCAGCGCGCCGAGTTTCATATATCAATTTTTACACTTCTTTGTTACAAAATTTTCAAAAAAAATTGCATGAAAATAATTTATATATTTTTAATTTAATTTTAAATATAAACCTATGTCTATGTGCATATAAATAAGATGAGGAGGCACAATGAGCCTTCGGTGCATTAATTGAAGGCAGCATGCATGCACATTCAGAAAGTATGAATGACAGTTGCTAATTACCAAAAAGCCAAAAGCATTGGGTGTACGCCTATATGTGCATTTATTGTGCACGCCTATATATTATTATCACATGCCTCGTATTTATTTAATATTATAATAAGATATATATTGTTGGCACCAAAAATGTACCAACTCCACGATCGCTAAAACTGAGGGATGGGGTGAGATTGTTGGGTGGCCGGTTACTTTGAGCTGGAGAAAAGGGTAATTTTATTGATATAAAGCTTGAGTTACAACTGAGATTACAACAGGAAAAAATGAAAAAACATCATAAGACTTGAAGAAAAAGGACCTGGAGGGAGACGGGGAGGTCTCCGGAAAGAGTGACGGGCGGTCTCGGCGGTCTCCAAAAACTGAGGCCGCTCAAGTCCACGACTAGAGCTGGGAACTCTGTCAAAGATCCTCCAACTGGTACCACTACCCCTCTATTTATAGGCACGTGGTCTGCCCGAATGGGCAGATCTGAAAGGCAACGGGCTGCCCGGAACTGCTGAGATCGCCTGAGACCGCTGCTGAGACCGCCGAGATCGTCTGGACCAGCTGAGACCGCCTGAGACAAGCTGAGATCGCTGAGATCGCCCGGGACATACTGAGATCGCTGAGATCAGCCGGGACAAGCTGAGATCGCTGAGATCGTCTGAGCCTGCATCACCTGAACAGATCACACAAAACAGAATCAGTTCGGGACCGAGAACCTTCAAATTGAGGTCGCCGAGGAGAAGCGATCTCCCCTTTTGAGATCGCCCAGGAGGGGCGATCTCCTCCCTGCGAGGTCGCCCGGGAGGGGCGGCCTGCCCTGCTCGAGGTCGCCCGGAAGGGGCGACCTGCTCCTTTTGAGACCGCCCAGGAGGGGCGATCTCCTCCCTGCGAGGTCGCCCGGGAGGGGCGGCCTGCTCTGCTCGAGGTCGCCCGGAAGGGGTGACCTGATCCTTTTGAGATCGCCCAGGAGGGGCGATCTCCTCCCTGCGAGGTCGCCCGGGAGGGGCGGCCTGCTCTGCTCGAGGTCGCCCGGAAGGGGCGACCTGCTCCTTCTTGAGGTCACCCAGGAAGGGGCGACCTCCCTCTGCTTGAGGTCGCCCAGGAAGGGGCGACCTCCCTCTGCTTGAGGTCGCCCAGGAAGGAGCGACCCTCCCTCTTGCGTGAGACCGCTCGGGCTCGACGAGACCCCCCCCCCCCGGAGGAGCGAGATCGGCTCGGATCTCCAAACATACCAGGATAGCTGAAAAATGTTAGCTCGGAGGGGATCGCCGATTTCTGGGTAAACATATATCTTTATCAATAATATTTTCTTAAAAACTAAAAAAGCTAGCTATTTATGTGAACATTACTTAGGCCTGGTTTGGCACGGCGACTTGGAGATGACTGTGACCACGGTCACTTTCGTGCGAATGAAATTCACGTATTTCATGGACGGGGCGGATCCCCGCCGCCCGGCCGCAGACCCATCAAGCGGCGCACGGCGGTGACCGGGAGATGCCTTCCACGCGATCGTGGCGGATCCGCATAGGCAATACGACAAATTTATTATATGATGCCGAATTAATTAACCGAAAAGGCATGATTATTTCATAATGGATGAGTTATGATGATCGTGTTACCTGAAAATGATGTCTAAATTTTTTGCATTTTTCTTTTAATTTGAAAAAATATATATTAAAAATCCTCGTTTCTTTTAGGCGATTGTTATTCGCACTTTTTTGTATTAGTTATTATGCGTTATTTGGAAATACGTCTTGTGTGTGCATTTTTTGAAAAAATGATGAGATCTACAACTTTCATGTTGAACACTTTTCCTTAAAATATATGCACAAGACGTATTGCCGCCCTTATTGAAACATGTGTAACTATTAGGAATTTTAGGAAATACGCCTTCTACATGCATTTTTAGGAAAAATGTTCAACACAAAAGTTGTAGATCTAAACAAGATTTATAACTTTCGTGTTGAACACTTTTCCTAAAAAAATGCATATACAAGGCATATTTCTAAAAGAAGCGTAATTAATCATATAAAAAGAGTGTGGATAGCTAAAACTGTAGTGCGAATAACAATCGCCTTCTTCTAAATGCAGTATTTGCCAAGCTTTAGAAATTGGACTGGCCAAACCGCCGACCGGCCATCAATCAGGCGATCTGGCTGGTCGGGTCCATGGGTTGAGGCCGCTTATTATCAGGACTACCTGCACAAAACCGTGGAAACAGGTCGTTGGACCGTCTGGCCGCGCGGGAACGGATCCGGTTTCCTGTAACCAGCGATTTTTCCGTGAACATTTTTGGATCCAACGGTGGAGGTTTGACCGGCCTTTTACCGTTTAGAAAATTACAAGGTAGATCAAGGTTTGAACTTTTACTTCTTACCTCACACCTACAGGCAGTAGGGAGCCACAAGCCGTAAAACACTAACATTGTAATAAAGGGTAAAGTAATTTCAATCGATATTTTACTATTATTATTATTATTATTATTATTATTATTATTAATGTAATAACGGGAATTAAATTATATAAATGTAGGTGATATATTGAACTACATATCTCATTTTCCTGGAGCACAGCATTAAAAATGCCAAATATTAACCAATTTCAAATAGAGGTCTTCACGCATTTGTGGGAAAGGGGATAAAGTGCGGGTGATACATTTTACGGTAAAATGTGAGCATTCAATTGTTCTGGTGGATACTCACACAACTCAAAGCGTTTAAATATGTTATGCTTTGAGATATGTGCAGATATTCACGCGGACCGTTAGATGATCACCTCTAAAATTCATCACCGTACTTTTTCCCCATGAGTCTAGAGAAATTTTTTTTTGTCGGCCTATCGGACCTAAAGTAAGTTCCGCGAAACCAATGAAATCGCGGAAATTTGTGGGGCCCATGAGGCCATGATGCACAAATTTACTGTGCACCGCGGACCCCACAAATTTCTGGCATTTACTGCATCTCATTGGTGGGGACCTTCCTCTAGGTCCGATCGGCAGACCTAATTATTTCTCGAATCTATAGGGGTACGCTAGGGGGGGTGGGGGAGTAAAGTGCACCTTCTGTACTTTAAGGTAAAGTGCGGGCATCCAACGGTTGCGTTGGATGCCCACACACTTCTGAAAATGAGTTGAGATGTGTGCGGGCATCCACACGGTAAAGTGCGGGTGATGCACTTTAACCATTAAATGCGGGCAACCAACGGTCCGCGGATGCCCGCACACATCTCAAAATGCTTTAAGATACGTTTGCTTTGAAACGTGTGCGAACATCCAAAAAGATAGTTGGATGCCCACACTTTACCGTAAAATGCACCCCCTGCAAATCTAGTAGCCACTGTGTGGCATTCTTGCGGTCTAGAAGCAAGAGAATTCTTTTTTATCAGCACGCGCCTGCGTCTCTGCGAAGAGAGAGAGACTGTTCATCGTCTCTTTAGATGGAGAGAGAAAGTGAAGCAGTTAAATATCTTGGAACAGAGGAGGAGGAGAGAGAGAGAGAGAGAGAGAGAGAGAGAGAGAGAGAGAGAGAGAGAGAGAGAGGGAGCATTTAATGCGTGGAGCAAGAATAATGCTTGAAGAAGAAATATACGTAGAAGAAGAAGAAAGAAGAAGAAGCGTGGACATGAGAAATTCAAAAAATGGCTCCTCTCTCGTCTTCCCCCCCATCACTGCATCGCTGCTCTGCGCCATGGAAACTCTCTGATACGCAGACGGCGCAGGTACATTCTCTCTCTTCTTCCCTCACATTCTCTCTCTTCTTCCCTCACATTCTCTTTCTTACCAGCCAGTCAAATTTGTTGTCTTCTCTCTCCCTCTCTCTCCTCCGAGTTGTTCAAATGAACTACTATATTGGCTGTAGTAGTTAATTATTAGGTACGCGGAACTGAGGTAATAATATTGCAGACAATGAGTGCTTTTGAGCATGATATTATGAAATTCATAATAAATGTGCGATATTATTATGAATTTTGAACACGAGTGAGACGCACGGGGCTCCGACTCTACGGCCAACCGTGACAGTACGTCAGTACCCCAACTATGTCAGTGCACGGGGGCCCTCAGTGCCCCATGCGACAGTACTTAGACCCCCCGGTGCGACGCCGCTCCCGCTGCTCGCAAATCTTCAAGCGCTATACTATACCCCGCTCGTCGCTCGCTTTTTTCGTGTACACGGGGGGTTGCGAGTGGTAGGGAGAACATATTTTTTATTATAAGTAAGAGACTTTCCTATATGATAGCACATTTTTTAAAATAAAAAAAAAAACATATAAAGACGATTGTTAACCGCAACCCAGTTTTTGCTATTCGCACCCCAATGTTAACCGCAACCCGAATCTGGGTGGCGAGCGGCAAGGACAAGAGCTAGGACGGAGCCAAGCGAGTGCGCGATAATGTGGAAGCGCCGAACGTCGTGCTGATGTATGGAGCGCTCGATCATTTCCAAATGTTCCCGTATCGTGTAAAGCAATTCCTCCGGCTGAAACCCAGTAAATTGACGGCAAGAAACCGATACCTCGACCTTGTTGCCTCAGAAAACTCTCCAAACACAGTTTCTATCCAGAACGACGATGACGAGATGAATCCGTGGACGAAAACCACGTCCTCCTCCGTCCCCGCCAAATTCCCCTCCGCGCGAACGTAAAGCGACCTCGACTCAGATTCTCGGCCGGTGCTCCACTCGTTGCAGGTGCGACAGTCACAGTCAGACCACCGGGGCACAGTGCGAGGCTTCGGCTTCAGGCTGGGAATTTCTAGAATTGTCGGTGTGCGGTGATGACCAGTGTATTTTTTGGATATGAAGGTTGCCAAGTCGGACAAGAGATAAGGACGGAAGTGGAGCGTGTCGGAGATGCTCTCTAGGTACAGGTGGTTGGTGGAAGAGCAGAGGAGTAGAACGTTGCTTCCATTACTGTTGCCGTCGGTAGCCACAATGTTTTCGGATGAGGAGAATGAGCAGTAGCACGGTTTCCACTCCCAGTCCACTGCAAAATCCAGCGATTGTGAGGAGTTCCATTCTCATCGTCGGCTTGGGTTCTCTGATCTTCCTTGCGGTTTGATTTTTCTTATGTTTTTTAGGGTTGCGGTTAACACCAATATAAAATAGGTATTTTTTAAAATTTTGGGGTGCGAACAGCGAAAACCGGGTTGCGGTTAACAATGAAAATTTTACAATAAAGAGAGAAAGCTGAATGTTTAATCAAATACATATTTCCGTATAGATAAAGAAAAAAAATTTAAGTAAGAAATTAATAAAAAAATATTAAAATTTATTTTTGAGTAGATGACTTAAATTGATGGTGATGTTGACAGCTAATTATGAAATGATTAAGGTTTTGTTTGGCGCGGTGGCGTGATTGCGATGGTCATGAATTTTCGTTCGCGAGCGCCGACCTCACCTAAAAAACTTTATTCACTTTTATTTTCAAAACCAGTTTTTTTTCTTCGTAGCTATCATAACCATTGTCATGTCAAACATGCATTCTATGTTGATGGCGTATTTACCTAAACTCACTAACGCCCTGCTAAGCAAACAAATTTATATCCGCGTCCCGGACTCCGGGATGATCTCTATAGAGATCGAATGAAACTTCATGGAGATAGAAACGGGTTTACTTTTCCTTTACCGTTTTTATTTCAGGACTTCGTTTGACACGACTTATTTGCTTCGGTTAGTTTGGTCAAAAACGCCATTATCATAAATTGTATGTTTGGCAAGACAAAGGTTATGATCGCTATCAAGAAAATAAACTAGTTTTGAGCATAAAATGCATGAATATTTTTTTATGTGAGATTGGGCGTTCGTGCACAAATGATGGTTCATGACCACCGTGCTGATGACCGCCACCACAGCGCCAAAAGAAGCCTAGATCTCAACAATTGTTTTTTTTTCACGTGTTAATATGTCACGAGTCCCGGACTCTGATTTCAGAAAGAGGCCCGGATGTAAAAATCTCTCGCTAAATGGAGCCTAAAATACTAATAGTAGAATTTTGAATTATCAAATATTGTGAACGAGGGATCTCATTCAGGAGTGATATTTTGTGCATATAGTTTGGAATGTAAGACTGTTCAATTTGTATATTTGTTGCGGATTATTTGGCCTTGCGCTCTTGCAGATCGGTCGAATTGAATCGTCTTAACTCGAGAGTGAGCCGAACCTGCAAACAATCACAGAGAATACTAAAAGCTGACAAAGAGACATTTTAATTAACAACTAACAAAGAGAATTTTTAACACAAACAATCATTATGATCTAATTTTTCATGAGCTCATCTTCCAGGAACTAAAGGATCACCTCCATGGAACTAAATGATCACTTTCAAACTTAAAAATTAATTTTTTTTCGTTTTTTATGCTCTTTTTAAAGATGCTAAAAAGAGCATAAAAATAGTAAAATACTTCTTGTACAAGCAATTTTAGGAAACACTTTTCCTAAAATTACACTCACAAGGCGTATTGCCGTCCTGATTGAAATATGTGCGTAACTATAGCGAATTTTTGATTGTACATGCATTTTTAGGAAAATTGTTCAACACAAAAGCTACAGATCTCGACGAGATCTACAACTTTCGTGTTGAACATTTTTCCTAAAAATGCATGTACAAGCCGTATTTCCAAAAGACGCGTTATAACTCATTCAAAAAGAGTGCGGATAGCCAAAACTGTAGTGCGGATAACAATCACCTAAAAATTCTGCCACTTTTTATATGATTTATTTCTGTGCCGGCGCGCATTAGCCTAAAACCGTGCGTCGCGCTGGATCTTGCGAGCACCTCATCGACCCATTTCGGATTCCACGCACTCGGATTACGGAGAAATTAATGATATTACTGTTCCCTTTCCTCACCTCCTCTGCCGTCTCGCCTGTCGCCGGAAGCTTGGGGCAACGTTGCAGACCCTGGTAACCCATCCAGTCATGTCCTCATCGCCCTCATGCATATCATCTTTCCACTCTGACTGGTTCATGTGCTCTCTGTCTTCTGGTCCTCCCTTTTCCTGGGCGAATTTGTCGCGATTAGGTTTTTTGGGTTTTCGCTTATGCGGAATATTATGATTTGAATCTCTGTCTAGGGTTCATGCTGTTTCTCTCTCACACGCTGAGAGTTTTCCTGGATGCATCTGTATTTTGGTTTAATGTGCGTGTTAGGATGGTTGAAAGCTTGATCCACGCTGCTCTTTCGGAAGCATTTGATCCGAAAGGAGACAGTTTTTTGATTTTGGGATGGAATAAATGCTAAATGTGTTTTCTTGGTACTCTGGCAACAAATGCGGCTCACTTGTAGATATATTTCTGTAGAAATGCTGTTTTGATTCATGCGTTCTGGGAAAATTTACACTATATTTTTAGTCTCAATGTTCTACCAATGCTGGAATATCCACTTATAGTAGGACTGTAGGAGCCTAATTGTATTTTACATGGTTGATTTACCACTCCGTTGGCTGCTAATGTAGAAGTTGGCTTTTGTTTCATCAAAAGCTCAGCAACTGGACTTTTATGGAGTAGTGAAGATGAAATTTTTATTCAAGAAAAAATGTTTTGCTTATTGGGTTAAAATTTCTGACATGTATCTTTTGTGCTTATGTTTGAATTTCTCTGTCCTGGGTTGGAAATTTAATATATTTTGACAGCATGTTTGATGGAGTAGTTTGAGAAGGTTATGTATGTGTATATGCCGCTACTACAACTCTATCGAATGAGTCAGATTTTGCACATTTCCATGTTTCTTATTTGTGTATCCCATTATGAAATTCTTACATTATGTTGCATTTTGCATGAAATTCAAGATAATCAATGTTTTGTCCCTAGGGCGTTATGTGCATTATACATGATTATGAAATTTTCTAATGGATCATCTTTTAGTTATTCTTTAAAATATCTCACTTTCTACTCCATTTATTTAATGAATTATTTCCATTTGAAATTTTCAATTGTTTTTAAGATATTCAAAGATACCATGAAGTACATTGAAGATTTGTTGTGATAAAGTTGTTAGGAATATGCACAAAAGTCATGTGATGGTGGGCACCCTACTAAAGCATCATGAGATGCATTTTAGTTAATATACTGTTATGGAATCGTAGCACAAAACATATACATAGATTTCATGAAATGACATTAATTTGGCTTCATTTCGGTGCACTATATAATAATAGAAGTTGAATATATAGAAATCTAAAATATTTAAATTATAGTTTGAAAGACTTTTATTTTTCCTGTAGGCACTTCAATTTCATCAACCTGCAATCCCGTCTCCCATTTGACCATTCTATTCATTTCTCATTACCTCCTTTTTCTTAGCTTAATATTAAGAAATATCATGTTTTTGCACTATATAGTTGATGCCATGATCCTTTAGGGTCTGTTCGGCTCACATGATCTGGAATTGAATAATTGAAATTTAGTTCAATTCAAATTCACGCAGGAAGTGGAATTTGGCTAAATTCCAATTATGCTGTTTAGTTGCAGGATGCTATTCAATAACATGAATTGAAATTGAGCAATTTGTTGTTCGACGGACCATACACTTGTTCGCCTGAAAATAGAGATCGATGTTGCCGTACAAAGCGAATGAGACGGGAAGGGAAATGCGTGGCTGCACATAGTATGCCCACATGATTTTGGAGGTGTATAGATAGAGATGTTAAAGTCTTGGTGTGTAGCTCTTTCTGACTGAAAGATAGGGCTTGAGAAAATATATTCGAAAGTGACGAGGTCTAGTCGCCCGAGTAGGAGGTTCAATAATTAGACAACAAGGTCAACCCGAGTGAGATGCTCAATAAGCTAAGAGAATAAGTTTTGTAATACGCGAGTTTCAGTAAAATGAGAGAAGTTATGTAATCCGTGAACATGATTGACATTCATCACATTCTTAGAGATGATTTTATAACTTGATATTAGGTTCGACAACCTGAGAGATGCTGAAATCACATACGCAATTCGAGTCGGTGGGGGAACCTTTTAGGGGGAGGCACTTCAGATCGTGTCAGCTGTGTTGACTTAAATATGTTGACTTAACTCTGCAAACCCAAGAGGGCATGTTACGGTTGCGCATGCCGACGAGACACGCACACGCTGTCGAGACGCTGAGGCGAGTCCACACACGGAGGAAGATGATGACGGGTCCGACTGGAGGAGGAGAGACCGAAGACGTGCCGCCGACATTATTATCTTATTGCATTCTGTGATGTTATATTCTGTTATGTGTACACTTATTATCCGCATCCCACACCTATAAGGGGTTGTGCTGTACTCTTTTTCATTATGCTTGGATGCATGAAATTTGGGGTTGCTCCTTAGGTTTTCTTCTCGTTCCCTCCTCTTCCCTCTCCCTCACCTCCGCCGTCCCTTCCCCTTGTCGGATTCCTCTCCGGAATCGTATCAATTTAGTCCGACCTGCCTCACCGACTGCATGTTGCCGCCGGTAGCCACTGTAATCCACGTTTGTGCTGCTTCCGATCCCAGCTGCGCCACTTCTCTTCCGCCTATCTCGCCTGTGCCGATCCGACAAGGCTCCATCCGCTCTGTTCGATCCGACTTTCGCACGGATCCGGCTTCCGCTTCGGCCGATCCTCTTCAGACCGTTACACATTCCGCTTCCCTTCGCAGATCCGTCGCTTCCAGCGACGTGCGACCTCCGCACCGTAGTGTTCTGCCCGCTCCGTCGCAGGACGATCAAGAACTCTGTTTTCGCCGACTTCTAGCCCAGATCCACCGGTTCCGCCGAATCCCAGCCCCGATCCACCTGATTTTCGCGAGTTTCTGCCGTTTCCAGCCGTTTCCGCCGATTCCAGACATTACCGCCGATTCCAGTGAATTCGCCCATATCTGCCCTTTCAGCCGCTCCTTCCCGTTCCGCAGATTCCAGCCCATGGCTCCCAACACTTGCTCCGCCAACGATCTTCCTCCGGATGCGGCCGCCGAAGCCCTAAGCCGCCGCTTGGAGGCTCAAGAGCAACTCATCGCCTTCATGCACGCCTCGCTCCTCGCCCTCCACTCCAAGATTGACTCCCTCCAGGCGTCCACCGCCACCGTCTCCGCCACCGTCTCCGCCACATCCGGCTCCGGCCCACCCGCGGATGGCGGCTCTCTCCTCGGCGCCGGGCCGCCGCCCATTCCCTCCGGGACCACTCCTCCGCCCATTCCGGGCCGGTCCGCCCTCTCCCTCGATCCCTCCTTTGTCGGCGTTGACCCGATGGGTTGGATCACCAAAGCAGAGCAATATTTCGACCTCAACTACACATCGGAGCACGACAAGGTGTCTACGGCTGTGGTTGTCCTGGACGGCTTAGCCCTCCACTGGGCTCGGTGGCTCCGCCAATCCAACTCGTGCCTCTCATGGCCCGATCTCAAGCAGGAGATGATCCGGCGGTATGACATCTGCTACTCCGGCTCCGCTACAGAACGTCTTTGCGGCGTCCGCCAGACAGTCGGCCTGGACGATTATGTTGATGAGTTCGTCGCCCTGGTCTCCCACGTACCCGGGCTACGCCCGATCATTACCTGAGCTTCTTCATGCAGGGTATAATGCCACATACGCAGTCGTCTCCGCACGCACCACCCCCATACAGTCTCCGACGCCATGGACTTGGCGCGTCTGGTGGAACCCTTCCTCCCCCCGGCCGCCTGCTCCTGCGGTCGACCACCACCAGCCTCGGCCGCCTTGACAACTGCCCGCCACGGTTCCTCCACCGCGGTCGCCGCCTTGGGGAAACCGGCCGGGCCGCCCACCGGCCCCTTAGCGCATCTCGAACAATGATTACAATGAGCATCGCAACAAGGGTCTCTGTTTTCGTTGCCGCCAGCCGTACTCCCCCAACCATGAGTGCTCCGTGAAGGCGTGAAGGAGCTTCACACCATCATCGAAGACGTCAACCCTGAGGTTACCCTGACCGATTTTGAGGCCTTGGAGCTCTCCGCGGGGGATACACCTTTTGACCCCACCGCGACTATGTTCCACCGCTTGGATTTATCATGTTCCTCGACGGGCGGGATCTCCGGCTAGCAGACCATGCAGCTCTCGGACACGCTATGGGCCCGATCATCATCATGGTGGACAGCGGCGCAAGCCACAACCTCATCTCTGGGCGCTTGGTGCAGCAACTTTGTCTTCCCTCGGTGCCCTCTCCGGATGTTGCGGTCCACCTGGGCGATGGGCGCTGCCAACTGACTTAGGTCCGTTGCTCTGTCGTGCCTATCTCCGCGGGGTCCTGTTCCGTGACCGCAGACTTCTACGAATTCGACCTTGGCGGTATCGATGCCATTTTGGGGGTGGCTTGGCTTCGCACACCTGACGATGTACTCGTCGATTGGGCGACTATGACCATGCAGTTCCTCCACTGGGGCCAACCATGTCGCCTCGATGGTGACTCCGCTCACCGATCTCCCTCGATACGATCCAGTGAACCACATACGTCAGCCTCTCCGCGGGGCTGTGGGCCATCTCGGGCCCGTCCGATGTGCCTTTCCCTTCTTCGACGGACTAAGAGCTCTCTACTGCGCTCACCGATATCATCCAGCCTCCGACAGGATTGCCACCAACCCGGCCGACCGACCGCGCCAGTGCCCTCCAGCCTAGGACCACAACAACTTTGGCGCAGCCTTTCCGTTCTGACCATCGGCGGAAGGATGAACTCGAGCCTCTGATGCAGAGGATGCTGATGGGTGGCCTTACCCAATTTGGTGCAAGCCTATTTTCTAGCCCGGTTGTTCTGGTCCTGATGAAAGACGACAGTTGGCGCTGTACTAACCAACCAAGCTACTTGATCGCCGCTACCACTTTCAGGGGGACTCTGGCTCGCTGGAGGTCCCTATTGCTGGGTCTTACCGTCTGGAGTCCGAAGCTACGTGGTTGCCCCAGGATCACTTCTGCTGCCAGTCCTCCCACTGTTGCCTTGGGGACAAGACATATTCCAGACGGCGGCATTGTTACGGTTGCGCATGCCGACGAGACACGCACACGCCGTCGAGATGCCGTGGCGAGTTCACACGTGGAGGAAGACGATGACGGGTCCGACTGGAGGAGGAGAGATCGAAGACGCACCGCCGACATGATTATCTTATTGCATTTTGTGATGTTATATTCTGTTATGTGTAGGCTTATTATTCGCACTGCTTTTCGTTATCTGCACCCCGCACCTATAAGGGGTTGTGCTGTACTCTTTTTCATTATGCTTGGATGTATGGAATTTAGGGTTGCTCCCTATGTTTTCTTCTCGTTCTCTCCTCTTCCCTATCCCTTTTCTCGCTCCCTAGGCATGACCAGCTTTAGTTTGAAGAGCAAAAGAGAAGCACACAATTGATCTGAATCGATGAGATGTAGGTCAATCAGATATAGCTCAACTAGTAGTGAAAAGTAATATAAAGTCTTACATGATAGATGTCTTGAGCATATGATGACATTGAAGCTGGAAAGTTAAGAGACTGACAGTTTGTGGTTGGGGAATATAGAGTTGGCTGGATATGAGGTTCACCGACAATAGGAAGAAACAAGAAAGAAATTGAGACCAACGAGAAGATTAATTTTGTGGTTTTAAAGATGCCGCATGTGTGGTAGATGATCTATTAGTAAAGCTAGGTGAAATAAAGTGACTTGTTCGGTGGATGCATGCGTTGTGTCGTTGAGGAAGAAGCGCAATCAACAACGAGGCACGATGGATACATAACTGGTGAGGTTGATGAGGATAAACCATCAATGGTAAGTGCAATGCAATTGGCAGCAAGATGTAGTGTGATCTACTGAGGGGAAGACGAAGATCGGGCCAAGGAGGCAGAGTGGCACAAGGAGGTCGCAATGCTGTATGATAATGAAATTTTCTAGATCGATCGCCTACGAGCCTCCTAAGATAGCGTCAAGAAGAAGAGTAGGCTACTAAAGGAAACCTTGGTAGCGACTACAATGATGGATGTTGAGGGTTTCACTGGAGAAAGTGTCCTTGGTGCTCTTCATGGCCAATGGAGAGAGGAGTGAGAGATCAAAGAGAGTGGAGAAGGAATTCAGCAGCGATTAATCTTATGCAGAAGAGCAGATGATGATCCACGACTACTGATCTCCATTGCAAGTGGCCACATCATTGCAATTGTTCACAACCAAGCATCATCTCGCTTCATCAATGCATTGCAGAACATAGGGATTTAGCGAGTAGAGTGTAAGGTAGAGAGGGAGGAAGGCTTGGAGAAGTTGTAAATGGGATTTGATGAAGACACTGACGGATGGGGTTAGATTTAGCCGAGGGGCAGAGGTTTTTGGTTGATGAGGATTTGAGCACTCCAACATCAACCTCTTGCCATAGAAGAACAAATTTAGAGAAATAAGGTATTGAAACTTAAAGTTTTGATATCATATTGAGGGAAAATATAGATAAATATACAAAAAGATGCATTATTCAATAGATAAATCATCTATATCTACTAAAAATGCATTTAGTATGAACAAAAATGAAGCGTTAGATGATCATACGCGAGAAAGTAACCAGATGATTACAATAAGATTTTCTTATTTATTATCTAACAGGAAATTTGTCTTTCTCCAGAACCATTGGCCCGCAATTTTCGTACTTGCTGTTTTGTGAACTTCACTTTTATGTGATGCCTTGTATTATCTTTTTGATGGATTAGCGCAAAACGTTTCATGTGTGGTTGGAAAAATGTACTGCATTTAATGGAACTTCAACTGTTGTGGTCCTTGTGGCACGTCTTTATCTTGATTGGGTTAAGCTTTTCCAAAGCAATTACTTATGGGGATGACTTCTTGGATAACCTTTTAAAGCCTAAAACTAGCCCCAAGTAACTGTACTTTATCCTTTGTTTCTTCCCCATCTGAGATAAAAACATTGGGTGATATATGATAATAAATACATATATGGTAATTCTCAGTCTTATGGCTATCATGTATTAGATTCCTTAAATGTTTTGTTTTTGTTAGATATTTATTGTTTGAAATTAGTTTTTTCCTATTATTAATTCTTGATTCATTATTACTTTAATCTCTAACAAAATGTCATTTTATTTCCTTCATATTGTGCAGCTGTGAGCCTGTGAGCAATTTGTGAAGTATGGCCATGCTTGATGAGCCACTCTATCCGATAGCCATTCTTATTGATGAGCTAAAAAATGAAGATATTCAGCTGCGATTAAATTCGATCCGCAGGCTTTCTACAATTGCAAGGGCACTCGGTGAAGAAAGAACTAGGAAAGAGTTGATTCCTTTCCTCAGTGAGAACAACGACGACGATGATGAAGTACTTCTTGCAATGGCGGAGGAGCTTGGTGTATTCATTCCATATGTTGGAGGGGTGGAATATGCTCATGTTCTTCTCCCCCCTTTGGAGACATTGTGTACTGTAGAGGAAACTTGTGTAAGGGATAAGGCAGTTGAGTCATTGTGTCGAATTGGGTTACAGATGAAGGAAAGTGAAATAGTCGATTGGTTTGTTCCTTTAGTGAAGGTATGACAAGTTTTTTGTTGTTCTTGCTTGCTTTATTATATTGTTGTTTGCTTGTGTTTCTTCATTTCCTTGTATGTTCTTAACTCCACAATTTTATGAAAATGGTGATTTACAATGTTGAGAAACTATGTCTCTTTATCATTATGTGTATTTTAGGATTGATCTTTGTTGGAGAATGCCCATAAAATAGTTTAGTCATTGACATTATATTTAGCCCATGTATAAATGGCCCATTGGGCCATCTTTGTCTTAGGCTCTTTTAGTCCTACATCTTAGATCCATTCTTAGCTTCTTCTCCCTCTATCTATATAAGGAGCCTCTTGTACATGTGTTATACATAATAAAAGTGAGAAAATTTTATTTGCCCCTTTATTTATTCTCTAACTTCTGGTTTCGTACATGGTATCAGAGCCATACGAATCCTAAAGTTTTTTTTTTTCCGGTTGAGATCTTGCTCCCCTCACCGGCCTAAGCCCGCAATTCTCTTCGCCCGCCTGCTCACACGGCCTCGCAACCTCTTCTTTGAGCCCACTCCTCTGCACATGGCCTCTCCATTGCGTCTCTACGTTCAACCCCCTGCTACTTTTATAGACCTTTTTCGCTGCCTACCGGGACCCACCTATGCTCCTGTTCGCGCGACCTGCTCCATCTGCTCGCGCGACCTGTGAGACCGCCGCTACCTCTGTCCGGCACAACTTCTGCTCGCGCGACCTGCATCGTCTGCTCGCGCAAACTGTGAGTTCGCTTATCTCAGCCCCGCGACCTCCAGTGCCCACATTCTGAGAAGCTCGATGTGTCCGCCGATTTTACTTGCATGCGCCCTGTGGTGACTGTCTGTCCCTGCGCTCTCTGTCCACTGTGCCCGCATGTGGTGGCTTCTGCTCCTTTTGAGTCGTCTTCTTGCCCCCCTCGTCTCGACTTTATAGCCTTTTTCGCTACCTGCTGGGACCCACTTCTGTTTTTGCCCACAATCTCCTGTCTCTGTCCGTGCGGGCTCTCCTTGTGACTGCGTGTACTCCTCTGCTGACCGCTTCACAGTGTCTGCCCAACTGGTGTATGCCCGCGCACGACTCTGTTCAGGCTCTCCTCTGCTCGCCCGCCCCGGGTGCCAGCTGACTTCTGCTGTGTGACTGCCCAACCTTTGCTGTCCGCCTAGCCCACACCCCCTCTGTCATCCCAGAATTGCTGTCCGCCTCGGGTACCCGCCAATCTTTCTCTCTTGTTGTCCATCGTCAGTGGTCACTGCATCAACTCGACATCAAAAATGCCATTCTTAACGACGACCTTGTGGAGACTGTGTATATGCAACAACCTCTTGGTTATGCAACCATGGGGGAGTCCCTAATCTGCCATTTGAAGAAATCTCTATATGCCCTCAAACAGTCTCTACGGGCGTGGTTTGAAAAGTTTAGTCGGGTGGTTCATGATTGTGGCTTCACCTGGAGCTCAACAAACTTCTCACTGTTTGTCCGTCAACGTCCATCAAACACGGTGGTTCTTCTGGTCGACTGGTCTATGATGATGATATTGTTGTCACGTGTGATGATATTCTTGTCACGTGTGATGATCTTCCTGACATTCCTCAAATCAAGAAACACCTAGCCTCTCAATTCCAAACTAAAGATCTGGGCCAACTCCGATACTTCTTGGGGATTGAAGTAGAGCCCGACAACCTGATGGTCTTATCCTGTCTCAGCGAAAATACTGCCTTGATCTACTTCATGATGCCGTCTACTCTGGGTGTAAGCCTGTGGATACACCTATGGATGTCAATCACCAGCTCTGTGCTCATGGTTCAAACTTTGATCATCTTCTCCTTAATTTGGAGTATTATCGTCGCCTCGTTAGCAAACTTATATATCTTACTGTCACACGACCCAATATATCCTTTGCTGTCGGTGTGGTCACTTGCTTCATGCATGCTCCGCGGACCTCCCATCTTTAGGCAGTCGAACGTATTCTTAGATATTTGAAGAATGATCCGAGTCAAGGACTGTTGTACAAGCCTTCCACTTCTCTGTCTCTCATTGCATACTGTGATGCTGATTATAGTGTCCCTCGATGATCGTTTATCCACTAGTGGATACTGCACGTATTTTGGTGGAAATTTGGTTACCCGGCGAAACAAGAAGTAGACTGTGGTTGCTCGCTCCTCTGCTGAAATTGAATTTCGTTCCATGGTCGCCGTTTTTCAGAACTCACATGGCTAGAGAGTCTCCTAACTGATTTAGGAGTCAAATTTTCATCACCGGTCGTTCTCTTTTATGATAGCCAAACTGCTATCCATATTACTAAAAATCTTGTGTTTCATGAGTGAACAAAACACATTGAAGTCGTCTGTCGTTTTATCCGAGAAAAAGTTCAACTTCAAAGATTGATTTTACGACATGTGCCAGTTGCGGATCAAGTTTCAGATGTTCTTACTAAAGCCTTGCCTCACTCACTATACCGACAGTGTCTTTCCAAGCTTGGTGCCTACGACTTGTATGCTCCAGTTTGCGGGAGAGTGTTGGAGATGACCCATAAAATAGTTTAGTCATTAGCATTATATTTAGCCCATGTATAAATGACCCATTGGGCCATCTCTCTCTTAGGCTCCTTTAATCCCACATCTTAGATTCATTCTTAGCTCCTTCTCCCTCTATTTATATAAGGAGCCTCTTGTACATGCGCTATACATAATAAAAGGGAGAATATTTTATCTGCCCCTTTATTTATTCTCTAACTTCTGGTTTCGTACAATCTCCATCTCTTATATTTTATTAACTTGAAAAGTAAGGCATTGTAGGATATTTATTTCTTATTTTCCCCATTGTGAATTCTTCTTCAATTTTGTCGAAAGAATGTGTCTAGTTTCCCTAAAAATACGATAGTAAGCAGAAATAGTGTATTAGTATGCATGCCTCAAATTTCATTATTTTTGAAGCATTTATTTCTTAGTTTCCTTATCTGAATTCTTCTTTAATTTTGTCAAAAAGAAATTAGGCAGGATTTGTACGCACCTCAAATTTCATTTTGTTGAAACTTAAATAAATATAAATTATATTACCTTATTGAGTAGCACATTTATTGATTTTTATTATTCAGTTGTTATAAATTCTAGATTTTATGCTTTTATACAGGAGAAAATATTTGAGTTATATTTTTCTAGGTATACCATATCAAAATCTCCTATTTTTTCAAGCCTAGAATATCAACCCAGCGGGAACCATTAGGATATGTGATTATTATATATATTTTATGCGGTAATAGATATGTTAAAGGAAACTACCAGTAGTCACATGGAGGCACCCCACGGTCATAGGTTTAGATGTCCTAATAATGTTTGGTAAAGTCATTTTTTCTTGTTCTTAATAGGTAGTTTTATCTCATTCTTTTATTCTGTAGATTTAATCTCTTCTACGCTCTTCTCAACCATTGATTTGTACAAAGCATAAAAACTGTATTTTGGAAGCTAATTTGCTTGTCTTGACCATTTTGCTAATGCCTAGAGATTAGCAGCTGGAGAATGGTTTACAGCTCGAGTTTCCTCCTGTGGCTTGTTCCATATTGCCTATCCAAGTTCCCCTGATATGTTGAAAGCAGAATTAAGGTCCATATATGGTCAGCTCAGTCAAGATGACATGCCTATGGTGAGAAGATCTGCCGCTTCCAACTTGGGAAAATTTGCTAGTACTGTTGAACAAAGCCACTTGAAGGCAGATGTAATGTCTATGTTCGAGGATCTTACTCACGATGGTTTGCTATTTAAACTCATAACTTATCTTTTTTCCGCTTTTGGTATTTGATACAAGTAATAACATGGATTCTACTTCGTTTTCTTTTAAGCTTATTGGTGTAAACTGTAAAATAAAATACGAGGGCTTCCTTAATTGTTCATTAGTGATAAAAAGGATGAATTACAGATTTGGTTTCTCAGGTTTCAATGGGTACCACTTTGGTCATCACTTTTCAAAGGTCTTGTCTCTTCCATTTGATAGATATGTAATAAAGGAGCTCAGGGCGTGGTGCAAAAGATTATATTTTGTCCCAACTCCCAACAATACAAATTACTTCGCCTATTGTTTTGATTATGTTCTTTAAAAGTGACATTCTTATCATTTTTGTTCTCTCTTAAACTTTTGAACTCGCTGGCCTCATATAATCATATTGCAGAGTTTCCTCCGTCTTGCTGTTCCTATGACCCTCACCATTTTCAAATACCCCTCCCTTCAACACACCAACCCCTCCAATCCAACCCACAACACTTAACTTCTCCAATGTATATGTTGCAGGCTTCTGATTGTGAGCGGGCATGGTCTTGGGAGGGAGAAGTCTCAGAGAGGATCTTCTCGACCCTTCCTTGACCTAGCCTTCCCAATGGTGGGAGATACAGCGGGAGCCGGGCTCGACCCTCCTCACCTATGTATAGTGAGAGGAAAGGCTCCACAAAAATTACAAAAATGCCCCTCACCCATGCTACATGATGTGCGAGTAATAAAAATGCTCGAAAACATAACGATGCGGAAAAGTAAAGATACATTTCCAAAGAAGCTCACGTCGTCCCGAACACGTGCCGTCACCCCCTGCATGGGCCCATAACAGTGCGGGTAGTCAGAGCCATGATTGAGGTTTGTCGTTGAACCTGAATGGCCATCAACTTTTGCATGGCCTCCATAATGTGAGCTAGGGTAAGACAGCTCTCTTCAATGGTCGCCGAAGGTGTGGGGGTCTGTCCGGAGGTGGTAGAAGTGGGGGTAGAGGGATAAAATCCCCTATGCTACTGATTGGGCACTCGGTCGGACGTGGAAGCAGCGAAGCAACAACGTGGGAGGGCTGCGTGGCTCCGCGTAGGTAGGTGAGGGCAGGTTGTCGGACTTGAGAAGGGGAAACAACCGCTGGAGTTGAGCAGTGAGAAGCCGTTGGGGTCGTCAACCGATCGTTCGGTGGATGCATCACTACTTGGGCAGAAACTACATGTCAACGACAACTCAGTAGAATGGACATGTATCAAGCGTCAGAAGGCTTGTATCTCTTCTGCATAAAGGGCAGCTGGAAGTCCGACAGGATAAGGGCCAATACTGGGCGTAGCATTTTTTGTGGCATCAGAAAGATGAACAGACCGAGACGGAGGTGGTCGTCCTTGAGAGCGGCCATAACCACGATTACCTCGAGGAATAAAACCTCCTCTTTGAGGAGGAAAGCCGTGAAGCATAAAGCACGTGTCTTGGGAGTGGTGAGCTTTCCTGCAATGATCAGAAATCAGGTGGTCCTTGTCCGTAGGCTTCAACCTGGTGTCGCGGGTAGGATGACTTCCAGAGCTGTACTGAGCAGCAAGGCAGATCCCTCTGAAACAGAGTCAGAGAGCTAGATCTGTCGCCGATCAAATTTCTGTTGCACAAGACTGTGAACTTCTAGAAGAGGAGTGAGAGAGCGCCCGAGAATTTGAACACTGATCTGATCAAAATCACGATGCAGTTCATGTAGGAATTAAATGATTCGGTTGCTTTCGAACCAATACTTTGTGAGCGAATCAAAGTGATTGTATTCTTGATATAGTTTGGTGGTAAACTCTAAGTAGTAGACAGAGGGAGGGCGATCACCATGTCGCAGAAGGAATATCCTCCGTCACAGTTGGAAGATTTGAACGGTATTCAGATAGCAAGAATAAGTAGCCTCATCTCTTTTCTAGATATCTATCGTTGTATCCAGGAACAAATAGTTGCACGCAATGGATTCCTGCATAGAGTTGGGGAGCCATGACATAAAAGCAGTTTTCAGACTCCCATTGCAGCCAATCTGGTGAAGTCCGAGCGGGTTCCATGGTGGTCCACTGACATATCCAAAATCCGTCATCTTTTCATACCAAGTAGTTTCCAGACTCCCATTGCAGTCAATCTCAAAGTTGTAAATATCGGATGTCAGCAACATGTCAGATTGAGTTTTTAAATGTCGGATGTCGAAAGTCGGGGACATGTCAGGGATAGTTTAATATATCGAATTTTCATATCTTATAAGGAAAAAAATATTTTTATGTATACTAATTATAATTATATGTTTTAAAACAAAAAAAAATTAATATAATAAATAGACGAAAAATGAGTAATGTATATCTCAAAATAACTCCGAAGAGTTTCTAAGATAAAATATTATTAACAAGTACAAAATGATACATTGTAGAATATATTTAATGTTATACAATAATTTTATTTTGATAACACTAAGTTTATCGAAAATAAAGAAGACTTAAAAGCTAAATATCCTTGATTGATTATAAGTTTTTCAAACCTAAAAATTTATTCTAAAGCCATAAAAAATTATGTAATAAATGTGTTAAACTTTATCACAATTTTTGTAATATAAAATAAAAAAATTGTGTGAAATAATTATATAAAATTGGTTGTAAGGCTAATTGATTTAAACATACATAATATAATATACTACTAGTCTGCTAATATAACATATATTACTAGTTTGCTAATATACCATAAAATAATATAGCGGATGATATGCTTAAAAGTCATGTCGGCCGATATATCGGAAAACATAGGATATATCGGCCTATATTTTACAAAAGAGCCTAATCTTTTTTTTAGAAAAAAAAATCATTTTGCCCTCAAAAACAACATGTCGGCGGATATGTCGGAGGGAATTTAAAACAGTGGCCAATCTGGTGAAGTCTGAGCGGGTTCCATGGTGGTGCCACTGACATATCCAAAATCTGCCATCTTTTCCGACAAGGGTGATCGAGCGAGCCCATAGAAGATAGTTAGAACCATCCAAGCGTATAATAGATAGACCCCATGAAAGTCAAGGGAGAAGAAGAGGCACCGACTACAGATGAAGTAACTGAAGATTCAACACTCCCCGACATGATGATCAAAGAATAAAAATCCAGTGATCACCAAAAAAAGTAAAGAGCTTGAAATTAGGGTTTACTCATAAAAAGATGAAAAATCAAGATTCAACACGGCTCACGACCCAAGCAATGGAACCTAGCCAAATCACAATAGGTGATGGGAAAGAGGCGGACGAATCATCTCCTCAAGAATGGAAGGGATTGGACGCCATAGAGGGATCCAATGGGTTCCGGCGCCCGGAAGTGCCGATAGGCGTATAGCCTAGGCAAGGGTAACGGGTTTCAATATGGGTCTTGATGGTCTACAACTACTATTAAAAGATATTCTTATTTGCATAATGTGAACTCTAATGTTTTTTAATCAGGAATTTTACCTCATTTTCTTAGCTTATTATTTATGTTTCATGCTGGATGAACCCTAATTAGTTTAAGATTGTATTTTTCCATAGCCTTTCAGGAAATAATGATACCTTTGGTCAAAGAAAATTTGTAGAAGAGAGGACTAACGAGGAGGTGAATGTGATACAAAATCAAGTGACAAGCCTCTCACCAAAGCTAAACTGTACAATTTTATTTCTTTTTGGTAAAAATTAGCCTCATGCATTTCATAGACACCACCTCTTTATATATAGAGGTTTACAAGATGGATAATAAGGGCATTTACTTGAAGGAAATAAAAGACAATTACTTGAACAAAATACATGATTGAAAATTAAAGTGAAAATTTCATGGTCTCGAGTCTTTCCCACTCCTGCAGACATCCTTCTAAGTCGTCCTTGCTTTTGCGTGTTCTACGTGCGTTCACATATCATTATTCCTTGAAATTGACCTTTCCCTCAAGGTCAAGTGGTGAAGTTTTTCTTGCATCAATGCTCCAATTCGTGGATATGTGCAGGACCCACTGTGTTTGTGTGAGTATCATTCCGCTTAAGTGCTCCAAAATCAGCCATAGTAATATCTTCATCTTCGTCATCAAGGAGCATGCACATTTCTTTATTTGGACAATAGTTGTTAAGAGAGTAAGTTTGTGAAATAGAGGCCATACCGGTGGATGTCGAGTTACTCTTGGTTGGATAAGCATTGAGGATGTGATTTCAGTTTTGGTGGAGGTATAGTCAAAAATTGAGTGAAGGCAGAAAGGGTGTTGGTGGGGGCTCAAGTGAGATGTTGTGTAAGCTCTGCAATGGAAAGGGGTTGGGGTGCATTTGAATCGAATTAGTGTACTGCAGAGGTGCTAACGCGTTACTAGATTGGCGGGTGTCGTAGCGACGAATAAGTTCTTCCTTCAAAAGCATCCATGATAAGTATGCGTTCAATCGCAAGCCTATTGAATCCGGTGATGAGTGAAACCTTCCATGCAGATTGTGGACAAGGGCACCTTCTGGTTTTAGATGCGCGTTGCAGCTCAACCAACTACTCAATGCTATCAATCCAACCGAAAGGGTCGATGTTGTTGAACATTGGACTGTCGAGATGACGAAAGTGGCTTTGTTGAGGCTGAATGTGGACTGGAGTAAGGCGGTGGGCTTTGTTGTATTGCCAGAGGGGGCATGCTGATGGAGGGCATATGTGGATCACCAATGTCGTGACTGTGTGTGGTTGGGTTGCCAAATAGGAGGGTGTGAATTTCCACACATCAATCTGGAGGTTATAAAGGTCCATCTCATTGCGATCCATGCAACGGAGAGGGAGACGATTATGAGTACTTATTCTTGTCCTGGGCCACCATGGGGTTGGTGAAGAGCATAAAACACAGGGGTCAACAAAGGTGAGGTGTCGGAGGAGTTGACGACTAGAGGGGCAATCCGAGTTTTAGGACTCTTGTCATGCACGTGAAAAATGTGAGGATGGCGTAGGTTGTGCAGGTAACTTGGCAACAACAATTGAATACCTGTGCATGCAACATGGACACAATGGTTGAAGCTTTCATTGAAGAATTCATGGTTAAGTGTGCACATGAAGAGTCGTGCCTGAATTGTTGGAAGTCGACAAAGCATCAGTCGAAGCAAAATTCGGGTAGCAAGGAGTATCGTCGATGGGGCACATCATTGGGAGTTGAAGAGTTGACTAGCCTGGAGCATCATTGATCAACGACATCCGAAAGGCACCATAGGTTTTGATGATAAATGTTTCCGATATGGAGACTAGCGAATCACGTAAATTAGTGATGACCGTCTGTTGTTGTCGATGGGTTAGGCAGAAGGTTGTAATGGAAGGGTGGAGGTGGCAGACATGTCGATTTATTAATGTGAGGACTGTTGGGGAATGAAGAATGGGAAGGCAAATGCAATACAAAATTGAGAGACACGCCTCTCTCCCTAGCAAAAAAACTCGATTCTATTTCTTTATGCTAACACATAGCATGAATGTGTCTATAAAGAGGTTTACTGGAGGGATAATAAGGTCATTTACCTAAAGTGAAATAAATAGGGTATTACATAAAGGAAATACAAGAAAGTTGTTGGAACCAAGAAAATCTTAGTTCCAAAAGTTCGGACCTAAGTGTAGCCTAATGTTACTGATCCTACGGTCGAACGCCACAGAACTGATGGCAAGAGCAAGAGAGAGAGAGAGAGAGAGAGAGAGAGAGAGAGAGAGAGAGAGAACTAGACTGTTTATAAACACGACCCAAGAGCGAATATGAAGCTTACGGGGTCTCAACGTGCCCTTCCTGGTACCCTTGGAGTCCTATTTATAAACAATTGGGGGGGGGGGGGGGGTATGTATGCGAGAATACCCCACCCTTGCGAAATACCTACCACGCGACTTAAGGAGCAACCTCGCCCACATGACATCTAGGAGGTGCTACTCGCCTATAGAGAATGACACGAGAACTCGCCCACTGGCGTTCTTTGGATGCTCGCCCATGTTGGCGAGTTGCAATGGGTACTCGCTGATGGGGATCGACCGCATGTTCGTGATCGGAGATCGGGCCACCACTCGGCGGGACTCGTTTTTGCTGGTTTGACGGAGATGCATTGATCGGATCGTCGATCCGAGACCGCGAGCGCGTCCGGAGCATCACTTTTCATTTTATATGTATTTTTAATATTTTTTTTGGAGTTGCATTTATTGTTTTAGGACACCGGGCGTAACAGACGATTATAGCCGCTCACGTCGGGTGCCCAACTACCCCTCTCGTTATAAATAGAGGCGGATGTTCTCATTTTGATGGTCATTGTGTATTTTGTGAGAGATTCCAGAATCCGCAGTCAAATCGTGGTGCGACGCCGCGAAATCGAGGTGCGAAGTCTCGGTCATTTTCAGTTTTCTTTTTCTGATTTCCTTTTGTTCCACTGTCTCCGTCCCGTGAACCAGCCTTCAACTCACGACTCCTCTCCTTCTGAAGGAGAAAACCGCTGATAACTCCCCCTATCTACGATTTCTTCATCCACGAAGGAGGAAACAGCCATTTCCCTGTACATCTCCTTCATCCTCGCCTAATTCCTCCCGTGGAGCCACTGTGCCCTCACGCAATTCTTCCCTCAGCTGCTAACTTCATATCCGCCGCAAACGACACAACCCATTGTCGTTCCCCTCCAGCGACTCCAGAGCCGCTCGATCCCACTCCCACATCGCAGAACCGCCTTCCAGTGACCCCTCCTGTTCATCTTCTTCCCCGCTGGAAGCCGCAAGATCCAATCTCCCAGCCGCTCAATCCACGATCCCTCTCTCGTCGAACTATACGCTCCCGTCGCTGTTCATCGTCGTCAACTTCCTCACTCCCGTCGACCCCCTCTCTACAGCAAACAGTTTCCACCGCACAGCCACCCCAGCACCTGCTCCTCTTCCTCACCACAACCCTCATACAGTTACCCCTCCTGCTGGAAATTCTCTCTTGGCACCCCACCTTCAACCGCAAGTCACACCAACCCTCCCTACAACAGTCCAACATATTCTGCCATCCCCCCTTCCAGTGATTCAGATACTCGCCGCATCCCACCACCGCCGGATCTCCGTGTTTGTGAGTATTATCGTTGTGTTATTTTATTTTTGTATTAGATTCTGGATGGACATGCTATATGTGTTTGGATATTGAAATTGTTAGTGCTATTGCTTTAATTTCTTTTAGTGTTATAAACCTTATTTGCGCAAGTCGTAGTGGAAAGCACCCCTTGTGAAAAGAACGTGTTTATTTGCTTGCGCGCGCGAAAATTGTGTGAACTCTGCGTTGATTTGCTAGCCGCTTATAAATTATTACTAACATTTAATTCCGGATAAATTGAAAACACGTGCATGCATCATTTATGTCCGTCTTGATCGCATTCGCGTCGCACATGCACGTAGGGTTGCATTAGCGTGTCGCCACCGCCGATTATTTCACACAGTCCTTTTTTTGTCCTGCGTCAGTTTGGTATCAGAGCCCAGGTTAGGGCTTACTTTAAAATACGCGGGACTACATTTTATTTCACCCAATGTCTTATCATAATAGTCGTTACTACACTGATCCTCAATTTGAGGAAGCACCTTCCGACTACATTCGATCTCATAGAATGCCGTCAGAAAGGTCTTCACATTATTATGACAATTATCGTCGTCCTTACCCCCGCACTCGAAGGGATCCTGTTGATCCTTCGACACGACCTTATGATGGTAGAGTTGAGTATCGCTCAGGTCATCCTCGCTACACATCTCCTCTATTTGAGGAACCTGAGTCTGTATACGCACGAACCCCACCGCACGTTCGTAGGACTCACGTCCACCCACGAGCACAACCCGATCACCTTCAAGAATCCTATAGAGGTCACCCTCAGCGAGGTAGCACCACAAGTAGTGGCCTTCCTAATGTTCCGAAAGCGGACATGACGGAAGCCAAATTTCTGCACTTGTCTTTTAAGAAGTTTGATCAAATGGATGCACAATATGATGATCTTTACACTCATGTCGCCGCCATTGAGGGTCGGCGAGAGCACTCCACTTCCCAAAGCAGGGAACCCTCACCAACTCCACCTGATATTCTCTTTGAGGATGAACGTGCTGCCCTTCCACCACAGGATGTGAGTGCTAGGAATAAGCCACCACGAGAGGCCGCTCCACTTAGAGAGCCCACCCTCGACACTATACCTATTAGCTCACAATTGAGTATAGGCTTTTCCCACACTTCACCCGATAGCGCACCGAGTCACATTACGATCGGGTGTCGAGAGCCTAGTAGTGATCTCGTGGTATCCACCTCACCCCTATTAGGGAACACGACCCCTTATGATGGTTTGCTTCTGGAGGTCCATCCCCATGTTGACGGGTTCTTTGGCAACCCCCCTGCTGAGCCTCCAGTTGAGCCACCTCGTCCTTGTGAGGATGAGATTCAGGTGAGTGACACACTTATGAATATTGAGACGTTGACATATCTCTCTTTATCACCCTTGATATTTGTAGAGAAATGGTATAAACCTTGTAGTATATTCACATGAGAGAAAAATACAAGTATGAGTACAAATATATAGGAGGAGAGAGGAGGAAGAAATCCTATACAGGAGATGTGGGACTAAAAGAGAGAAAGATAAATGGGCCTAATATATGGGCCTTTACATGGGTTTTCCTATATTCTCTAACACTCCCCCGCAAGCTGGAGCGTACAAGTCGTAGGCACCCAGCTTGGATAAGAACTGGTGGTATAATGGCCGAGGAAGAGCTTTAGTCATGATGTCAGCAACTTGTTTTGCAGCTGGGACATGTTCCAATTCTATCTTCTTTGACTGAACCTTTTCCCGGATGAAATGACAATCAACTTCAATATGCTTTGTCCGCTCATGAAACACAGGATTCTTGGCAATATGAATAGCAGCCTGACTGTCACAAAGAAGAGTTGCCGGAGAGGAGAGTTTGACACCTAAATCTCCCAAAAGTCCTTCAAGCCAGGTTAATTCAGATGTGACAGCAGCCATAGCTCTATATTCAGCCTCAGCCGAGGAGCGAGCAACCACAACTTGTTTCTTGCTACGCCATGCTATAAGATGTCCACCAAAGCACGTACAAAAACCAGTCGTGGAACGCCTGTCATCTGGAGAGCCAGCATAGTCAGCATCTGAGTAAGCAAGAAGAGATGGCGAGGTGGATGGTTTGTAGACAAGGCCTTGTCCAGGAGCAGTTTTCAAGTATCGGAGAATGCGCTCAACAGTTTGGAGATGAGAAGTCCTCGGAGTGTGCATGAAGCGACTTACAACGCTAACGGCAAACGAAATATCTGGTCGAGTAACTGTAAGATAAATCAGCTTCCCAACCAAACGACGGTAGTACTCTGGATTCTCAAGGAGTTGATCAGTCTCAGAACCAGCTGCACATAACTTTTGGTTTGAATCCATAGGGGTATCTGCAGGTTTACAGCCAGAGAAACCTGCCTCTTGAAGTAAGTCAACGCAGTATTTCCGTTGGGACAGGACTAACCCATCGGATCGACGAGCGACTTCAATTCCGAGGAAGTATCTAAGATTGCCAAGATCCTTCGTTTGAAACGCCGAGTTCAGATGCTCTTTGAGTTGTTGTATCCCCGAGATGTCGTCCCCAGTGATCAGGATATCATCAACATACACAAGGAGGATCACAGTTCCCGTGCGCCCTTCTTTGATGAATAGTGAGAATTCAGCAGAGCTTCGTCGAAAACCAAGTGCCAGTAGGACTTTGCAGAATTTATCAAACCAAGCTCTCGGAGATTGTTTGAGGCCATAGAGAGCTTTAAGAAGGCGACAAACATAGGCAGCACGAGACTCCCCCGTGGTCTCAAACCCGGGAGGTTGGTACATATACACTTGCTCCTGTAGATCACCGTTCAAGAAGGCGTTCTTGATATCTAACTGAAGAAGAGGCCAACGACGGTGGACAGCGACGGAGATCACCACACGAACAGTGTTTAACTTGGCTACAGGGGAGAAGGTTTCATCGTAGTCCAAGCCTTGTTGTTGAGTGAAACCGCGTGCGACGAGACGGGCCTTTAAGCGGTCAAGGGTCCCATCAGCATTTTGTTTGACAGCGAAGACCCATTTGCAGCTGACGCAGTGTTGGCCAGGAGGAAGAGGTACCAACTCCCATGTGTGATTGGCTCGGAGAGCGATCATCTCTTCTTCCATCGCAGCACGCCACCCCGGATGCTGTAGCGCTTCCTGCACAGAGTTAGGGAGGGAAATGGAAGAGAGAGAGGTAGCAAACCGATGAAGAGGTGGAGATAGCCGGTGGAGAGATACGTGGTTTGCCATCGGATGAGCTGTAGAGGCGGAGGCCGGATCAACCGCAGAGGGAGAGGCATCGGTAGCCGAGGGCGCCTGACGGGGACCATCCTTAGATTTACGACGAGAGTATACTTGAATAATGGGAGGAGGTTGTTCAGTAGATGGAGATAGTGAAGGTACCGTAGGGGGCGGAGGTGGGGAGGTAGTAGTGTCCGTCGGAACAAAAGGACGAACCGTGGTGGAAGGTAATGTGCTTGAAACAGAGGGAGAGTGGAATGATTGGTCTTCACAGAACGTAACATCAGGTGAGACAATGGTTTTGCCGGTGGTTGGAGAGTAGCACACGTAGCCTTTTTGAGTCCGAGAATAGCCGACAAATATATACTTGGCAGCTCGTGGGGCAAGTTTATCAATAGGCAGACCGAGAAGGTGGACGTAGCAGACACAACCGAAAATGCGAGGTGGAATAGGAAAGAGAGGAGTGGAGGGGAAGAGGAGTGTCATGGGAGTGGCAAAGTTAAGAACAGAGGAGGGCATGCGGTTAATGAGATGGCAAGCAGTGGAGACGGCAAAGTTCCAGTATTCCGTAGGAACCCGCATTTGAACCATGAGTGCCCGAGCAACATCCAGAAGGTGACGATTTTTTCGTTCGGCAACGCCGTTTTGTTGGGGAGTATAAGCACAAGACGTTTGGTGAATTATACCAAACTCTGTGCAGATAGTAGAAAAGGAGCGGCCAGTGTACTTGCGAGCGTTGTCAGTTCGAATGATTTTAAGTGTAGTGGAGAATTGTGTCCGTGATTCAGCCACAAAGGCACGAAATACAGATGGTAACTCAGAGCGATCATGAAGTAAATATAACCAGGTAACACGTGAATAATCATCAATAAAAGTTACAAAATAACGATAACCATAAATACTTGGGACCTTATAAGGGCCCCATACATCAGAATGTACTAAAGATAATGGAGTCGTGCTCCGGGTACATGAAGGGGAAAAAGAAGAGCGATGTTGCTTGCCATAGATGCAAGCTTCGCAGGTAAACTCATGAAGAGGTACATCAGGGAGAGCTTTGCGGAGGACTGGAAGAGGAGCATGCCCAAGTCGGCGATGCCAATCAACTGTGGAGACAGTCAGGAGAGTGGTAGGTGGGAGATCCAAGAGATAGAGCCCATTCATCAGCCGACCGCTACCAATGATACTCCGTGTGCGGCGATCCTGAAAAACAAAAGAAGAGGGAGAGAAGGTTACACAACAATCAAGATCCTGTATTAAACGACTCACAGAGAGTAAGTTGAAAGGAGAGCCCGGAACATGAAGAACCGAGGAGAGCTTTATAGTGGGAGTGAGGTGCAGATCAGCAGCACCAGCAACCGGAGTAGTAGCACCATTTGCAACAACAATAGACGGAGGGTGAGACGTCTGTATATACTGAGGTGGTTTCTGGGAGGTGATGTGATGCGTTGCTCCAGAATCTACGATCCAATGAGAACAGTGAGATAGGCAGGTTATACCTTCAGTAGAAAAAGAAGCAACTGAGCTAGGAGAACGGCCAAGACTGCCTTGAAGCTGTTGGAACTGAGAGCGTAGGTCATCATATTCCTGTCGGGTAGGACCAAGCTGATCGGCTGGTGAAGATGCAGCAGGAGGTGCCGAAGTAGCAGCAAGGTGAGGAGGGAGACCATGCTTTCGGTAGCAGGTTGTTTCACGATGACCGTCACGGCCACAGTAAGTACACTTTAAAGGAGGTCGACCACCACGTCCTTGTCCCCGAGACGGGGGACGGCCACCTCGAGCAGAGGAACCAAGGGTAGGTGTTGGAAGGAGCGGCTGTTGAAGAAGAGCCGGAGAAGAGCTGTGCGGGGCCTCAGATGGAGGTGTAACCTTGATAAGCATGGAGCAGACAGCAGACAGAGACAGTGTGGTAGTAGAGGAGAGTATCTGAGCGCGAACGCTATGTAGATGAGGAGGTACGCTAGAGAGTAGCATAGCAATGGTCACTGCCTCTTTCTGTGATCGCTGAATAGCGAGATCTGGAGTGGGAGGCTGATGCTGAAGCCAAGCCTCATGAAGAGTCTTTGCCTTGGCGACATGAGAGAGCATGTCATCGGGCGCACCAGGCTTAAGGTTCTGAAGATCAGATATGATGTCATACAGATGTTGGAGACTGTTCTGCCCAGAGTAGAAGGCATGAAGTTCATCCCACATGGCTTTGGCGGTGTCATGATACATAGCCATCCTATACGGCTCCGAGTCCATGGAGTTGAGAAGCCACGTTTGGACACGACCATCATTCTTAAGCCAGTCAGCAGAAGGCTCAGTAGTAACCTGGGTTAAGTGAGGAAGGAGCCCTTTGGTCTGTAAGACTCGACGCACCGAGTGCACCCATTCCACAAAGTTACGCTTTCCGGTAAGTGAGATAGTGGTAATTCGAAGTTCATCACGAACATCGGAGGTCGGGGCAGCAGGCGGAGCAGGCGACGGAATGGCAGTGGAGGAGGAATCGTCGAGGGCCATTGGAAGGGAGACGAATTGAAGAGAAGCCGGCTAGAGACAAGAAGCAGCGGCAAGGGCAGCCTGGAGGAGCTGCGGTCTGGAGGAGCAGCCTTGGAGCAGCAGCGGCAAGGGCGGCCTGGAGGAGCTGCGGTCTGGAGCGGTCTTAGCGAACGGCTAGCAGATCGCAGCGAGCAGAGACAGGAAGCTCGCTGGCGGAGTTGCGGTCTGACAGAGATCGCGGAATTGCGGTCTGGCAGAGATCAGGCGAGCAGGTCGCAAGTCGCAGAAGAGACCGAACGGCTGGAGATCAGCAGCAGAGATCGCGTAGCAGAGAACGGGCGAGCAGATCGCAGCGAGCGAACAGGAGCAGAGATCGCAGCGAGCCTTTGCGGGAAGAAGATCGTAGAGCTTGAGGAGATCGCAGAGCTTCGCGGGAGGAAGATCGCAGCGATCAGAGCAGAGATCGCAGTGCTTTGCGGGAAGAAGATCGCAGAGCTTGAGCAGAAGCGAGAAGGAGGTGGGTCCCACGGATCGACGGAGGCAGGCTATAAAAGCCAGGAAGAGGAAGCTTGGGGGGTGGGGGGGGGGGGAGGCAATGCTGGAAGCACAGAGATCGCAGCAGGGGAGCGGTCTCAGAAAAGGAGACCGCGAGATTGCAGCGGGGGGGGGGGGGGGTGGGTCAGAAAATTGGAGACCTCAAATTTTGGACCGAGTCCTCTGATACCATGTAGAGAAATGGTATAAACCTTGTAGTATATTCACATGAGAGAAAAATACAAGTATGAGTACAAATATATAGGATGAGAGAGGAGGAAGAAATCCTATACAGGAGATGTGGGACTAAAAGAGAGAAAGATAAATGGGCCTAATATATGGGCCTTTACATGGGTTTTCCTATATTCTCTAATAATATTGATAGTGCTCCAGAGAGAGGATTTTGAGTGTTACAGCCAGTATGCAGTGTTCTCCCTAGGAACACTTAAGTATAATTCAGATGTTTTGAGAGTTTGGCATCTGGTCACTCGCACTCGTGATGAATTATGGGTCGTCCCACCTGCTGACCCGCCCGATGAGTTCTTTCTTGTGAGGGACACTCACCACACACTAGAGTCGCATCATATTATCGATGCCTACGATTTTCACTTAGATGATCGTCGCATTCGCGATGATTTTTCATATGTCCTTCCTGGTGAGCCCCCTGATGCGTCACATTCCTTTAGTAACATATCACGTTTGCTACACCTCACCTGCATCATCGTTTATCTGAAGACACTCCATATATTTTTGGGACCTACATTGGTACTCGTCACATTTGTGACGAATTTTATTATACCCCTCCCGGAGAACCCCCTGATGAGCCACATGTCGACCCACCGCTCATTTGGGATATATCCATCTTTAGTAGGACACTCGAGTTTGAGGGTGCATTCACTGACCTGCTGATCTTATGTCTTACTACCCGCACTTGTAGAGAGTTCGCACACTACATTGACACATCTTATTACTGATGTCTCCGCGGTTCACTGGAGTGATCGTCGCGCCCGCGATGAATTTTTCTATGTCCCACCTTCTGAACCTCCTGATCATGTACTCCTTTTATGAGTTTCTTATAGTACCCAAAAAAACCCGGCTTATTGAGTTGGTCGTATTAGTAGTCCGTCTTTTACATTTGTTGTTTGTTCATTTACATTTAGTGCATGAATCGTTTGTGTTGTGTGAGTCATACATGTTGTATGTTTTGCATCATTTGCATGAAATGCATGAACTAATCCGGAAGAAAACTACTAGAAATATTGAATTATATATGGTATGGGCAGATATACACAGACGTGAGATGCATTTTCGGGTGTGCGAGCATGTCATGGTCGGACTTTGCAAGGAGGGGCTCCAAAAGGGAGCCGCTATTAAACTACAACTTAAGCGAATGAGTCCTTATAGGGTTATAAAGAAAATTGGGACAAATGCCTACGAGATCGATTTCCCTGCAAATATGGGCATTCATCCTGTATTTAATACGAAAGATTTGACACATTACTTCGAGTCTCTCGAGTATAGGCATCCATACCTTGACCCATACCTTGAGCCTCTTCTGCCACCCTCCCAGTTACAGCTTGCCACTTCCCATGTTCACCTTGGACGAGCACCCGCGGACTTGCCCGCACCACCCATGATTCCGCCGATTTTTCTGGATCCATCAGCACGAGAGGTGAGCGTTGAGAGCATTATTGTTATTATGGCGCACGAGTGCATCACCACTATAGTCGGTCGGTCTGGCCGTTACTTGGTGCACTGGAGTGTACGCCCCACCTTTGTTGATACTTGGATACCAGCGACGGAGCTTGATAGACTTACCCCCGATCTTCGACTACAGCTCAGTCATCTTCATTCCTCGGAGATGAATGTTTTTCAGTCGGGGGGAATTGATGGGGATCGACTGTATGTTCGTGATCGGAGATCGGGCCACCACTCGGCGGGACTCGTTTTTGCTGATTTGGCGGAGATGCATTGATCGGATCGTCGATCCGAGACCGCGAGCGCGTCCGGAGCATCACTTTTCATTTTATATGTATTTTTAATATTTTTTTTTGGAGTTGTATTTATTGTTTTAGGACACCGGGCGTAACGGACGATTATAGCCGTTCACGCCGGGTGCCCAACCGCCCCTCTCATTATAAATAGGGGCGGATGTTCTCATTTTGATGGTCATTGTGTATTTTGTGAAAGATTCCAGAATCCACAGTCAAATCGTGGTGCGACGCCGCGAAATCGGGGTGCGAAGTCTCAGTCATTTTCAGTTTTCTTTTTTTGATTTCCTTTTGTTCCACTGTCTCCGTCCCGTGAACCAGCCTTCAACCCACGACTCCCCTCCTTCTGAAGGAGAAAACCACTGATAACTCCCCCTATCCACGATTTCTTCATCCACGAAGGAGGAAACAGCCATTTCCCTGTACATCTCCTTCATCCTCGCCTAATTCCTCCAGTGGAGCCACTGTGTCCTCACACAATTCTTCCCTCAGCCGCTAACTTCATATCCGCCGCAAACGACACAGCCCATTGTCGTTCCCCTCCAGCGACTCCAGAGCTGCTCGATCCCACTCCCACATCGCAGAACCGCCTTCCAACGACCCCTCCTGTTCATCTTCTTCCCCGCTGAAAGCCGCAAGATCCAATCTCCCGGCCGCTCAATCCACGATCCCTCTCCCGTCGAACTGTACGCTCCCGTCGCTGTTCATCGTCGTCAACTTCCTCTCTCCCGTCGACCCCCTCTCTACAGCAAACAGTTTCCACCGCACAGCCACCCCAGCACCTGCCTCTCTTCCTCACCACAACCCTCATACAGTTACCCCTCCTGCTGGAAATTCTCTCTTGGCACCCCACCTTCAACCGCAAGTCACACCAACCCTCCCTACAACAGTCCAACATATTCTACCATCCCCCCTTCCAGTGATTCAGATACTCGCCGCATCCCACCACCGCCGGATCTCCGTGTTTGTGAGTATTATCGTTGTGTTATATTATTTTTGTATTAGATTCTGGATGGACATGCTATATGTGTTTGGATATTGAAATTGTTAGTGCTATTGTTTTAATTTCTTTTAGTGCTATAAACCTTATTTGCGCAAGTCGTAGTGGAAAACACCCCTTGTGAAAAGAACGTGTTTATTTGCTTGCGCGCGCGAAAATTGTGTGAACTCTGCGTTGATTTGCTAGCCGCTTATAAATTATTGCTAACGTTTAATTCCAGATAAATTGAAAACACGTGCATGCATCATTTAGGTCCGGCTTGATCGCATTCGCGTCGCACATGCACGTAGGGTTGCATTAGTGTGTCGCCACCGCCGATTATTTCACACAGTCCTTTTTTTGTCCTGCGTCACTCGCCCTTACTGGCGAGTTGGAATGAGTACTCTTCCATATTGGCGAGTTGCAATGGGTACTTGCCCATACTGGCGAGTTGTAATGGGTACTCGCCCTTTGACAAATACCCGCCACTGTTCTCTTCCTTGTGGATGTCAAGTACTCTCCTGGCGAGGTATGCGAATAGCCGCCAAGCTACCGAGCTGAATAGTCTGCGAATAGCCGTCTCCTTAGACATTTTTGATCTCGACGATTTACGGGTTATACACAAATGTAAATTAAAATGAGACTCTCATGATCTTGTGCCTGGCCCACACTTGCTTACATCATCCTCGATCGTTTTTGCTCTTCCTTTTTCGGGTTGACATGCACGCATTTATCTTAAATCACGACTAATGATGACCAGATCTACGTAAAATATGAGTACGTGCTTAAGCTGTTTTTCAAGGCCCGTGACTGAAGCTTTTGACTATTTAGGAAACTCTTTAGAGATAGCATATGTTCTAGTTTGTTTATTAGAAATCATTGCTTCTTGTCAGCTTTATTGACTAGAAAGCTCCTTAAACTTAACTATGTTAAATTTGGTAGCTATTTTCTAGCCCGATTCACTCTTTGAAGGTGATTATTTTTAGCTGGTGATTCTTTAGCTCTCCCACAACAATCAAATTTTACGTACTATTTCTTGGGGATCTCAATGCGTGTGTTGGGGTGTTGGCAATTTAGGCATGATTTTCTGTTCCTGTAATTTGCGAATCTGTTTTTGAAGGATTTTTTTTTCATACCTTTCACAGGTCTGCACCATGCATTGACGTTTTTTTTTTTCTATGCATTCACACACCTCCAAAATACTTATCTGTTGTAAATTTTCCTCAGATCAGGACTCTGTCCGTCTCTTGGCTGTTGAGGGTTGTGCATCACTTGGTAAACTGCTGGAACCGTCTGAGTGTGTTTCTCATATACTTCCAGTAATTATTAACTTCTCCCAGGTTCGTCTAGTTTGTTCTGTCTATGATTTCTTTCGAACCTGTATGAGATTGTTTTGCTACAAAAATGTACAACATGAGTTGGATTTGAATTAATAAATTTTAATTACTGTAATGTGCCTAATCTATCTTGCATCAATGTGTCTTTTCTGATTATTTAATAGGATAAATCATGGCGTGTTCGTTATATGGTTGCTAATCAATTGTATGAACTAAGTGAAGCTGTTGGCCCAGAAACTACCAGGTATGGTCCGGGAAATATTTGATGACATTATAGAGATCCATTTATATAAATCATTTTGTTATCTTGTTTATGAAACTTATGTCGACCAAATGGTGATGGGATGTGAAAGAGGAAACATTTAATGCAAAGAGTTTGCGATGGGTTATTGATGCTAATGGATGAGTTACCTTTGAATTTCTTGATAGATGGTAGAAGCCAGGCTTGAATTAGAAGTCTTTCAAAGACAATAATGAGAAGAGGAAGTCAGCCATATAATAAAGGAACTGAGAGAGGTAGAGGGAGAAAAGAGGCAAGTCGAGTGGAGAAGTGGGAGGGGCTGACCGCTCTCTGAAAGAGAGGGATTGTAGACACTTTGCTTTAAAATATATTGTATTTATCATTCATATCATTGTAAATCCCTTTCAAGTTTCAAATATCTTCTATTTATAAAGGAAATTTTACATGATTTCATTTATAAAATAACAACAAAAAAAGGTAATCCAAGTGCAATAAAAATAAATGGCCTTTCATAAAAAAAGACTTTATTAAAGAATTCTTTAAATTAATTAACACCCAATACATATGAACCATCCTTAATACAATATGTGCTAACTTGTCCAAATGAGTAGTCCAAATAAGGCGGGTGATGGCATGTCATATAATTGTATCCATGGAGGCAATAGTGGTTTAATATGCTCATATAATGATCCAAATACACATAGAAATGTACATTATGGAACTCTTGGTGGACAACCATCACAAAGTACCAATGGAGATCAGTGATTGAACAAGTGGATAATCATGGAGTTTCAGGGCTGGACATTGACAACGTCATGTCTTAGTTCACTAAAATGGCTAAAAATCTCATGACAATAGGATTATTATGGTAGTGGCAATACAAAGTCAGCTTTTAAATATATATATATCTTTACAATATTAAAAGGGAAAAGTTGCCTTTGGTTAAACATTCAAAAATGCCAATTATGCCCTCATTTTTATATTTTAATGACTTGACATATATTTTAATCTATTTTAAAAAAATTAAAATACAATGTCCATTCAAGTAAGTACACTATCCCAAAATTAAAAGTAATGATGAAAATCCATTAAAATTCAAAGAGTTTCTAGTAGAGCTCCTGTACCTACTATGGTAGGCTGTCATTAAGCATGCCAACAGTTTATTCGAGGAAGGTTGTCATTAGACATAGTATTTTCGAGGAGCTACCATTAAACCAATCAACTTTATTAAAGTTGATTAATTAATATTGTATTTATTTTAAGCTGCATCAAATAGTTGATAAGGGCGGAGCCCCGAACCTATCGCAGTCGAGGTACTGTCGCGATTGGCCGTAGGGGCGAAGCCCCGTGTCTGTAACTTGTGTATATCTATACTACTTATAAAGAAATATGGATGACTTTTAAATTTCATGCATTTAAAAGCCATCAAATAAATCCTGTCCGTTAAAGGTGAAGATTTAATCATAATTCCGGACGCCGAATATCAATTCAACCCAAATCCTTTTCCCCCTCTCTCACTAAAATCCAGAGCCCTCTAAAATCGAAGAGAGAGAGAAATAAAAAAAGAAATGAGAGAGGGGAGAGAGTTTGGCGGAGAGGGAGAGAGAGAGTGGTGAGAAAGAGAGGGAGAGAGAGGGAGAGAGAAAAATAAATATTTGAAGTATATTCGTATATTTTTTTACAAAATATATATTGTAATATTGATGTATAGTTTTATACGGTCATTTCGAGTACTCATATGTATATGTTGTGGGTGCAGTCCGCAGACGCATCGAGCACGGGCGGGCGAAACCCGTCGTCGCCGGCTGGGTACTGTCGCGCTTGGCCGTAGGGGCGGAGCCCCGTGTCGGGCACTTGTATATATATATATATGTATATATATATATAACCAAGCAATAGTAATAGGAACTAAGTAGTATCCTGTTGACAATCTTAATAGTTCGCAGTGAAACTATCATCATCTCTATACATTATGCCACTCCATAAAAATTCCTGTCTCTGATACGAACACGGCTCCCTTGGACATCCACATGCCTACTTACCCATGTAGCCCTAGTGGCATTTCCATAATTACATTGTATGCTCACTCTTACCTATATAAGGGAGTTGGGGAGTGTCATTTAGGGGATCTTTGATCATTTAGTCCGGTAGGCTCTCATAGGAGAGAAAGACTCTTAAAGGGATCGTACTCTCAAGAGTTTGGGTCGCGAGCATGCCTCAATATACAATATATTGATTTGTATTTTTCTACTGAATTCTGTTCGATGTAAGCCCTTAGTTATCATTTGATCCTACTTGTCGTCCACTAGGGTTCAATCCTGAACCCCAATCAGATTTTCCTTAGCTGTCCCAACCTTAGTTGATGGCCCAAGCTTGTTCCCGTGGGACAACGCTCCACTCAATCCCACATTCCTTCACCCACCTCATCTTCGTGCTCAATATTGCCTGCTTTAGTGCATCTGTTCCCATCTGACATAACACCGATCGAAATTGCAGCCTCTGCACTTCAAGCGAACTGGCCTTGCCCCCTATGCTCTACTGCGCATCAGAACCCCTACTACACCCATTCCCTGACGTTCTCCAACGCGTTTCTTCTGCGTTCGTCCGTATTGTCGACCGACCGCATCTCCCCATTCCTAACAGGCTCGTCGCCCAGTGCTGTCGCAGTGGACATCAGAGCATCCCTTGTGCGCATCGCCTCTTCAATAATCCATCTTCTGTTCCATTTTTTTCTCCCACTCCTCCGTTACATCCCCACGACCCATTCCATGGTCCTTCACGTGTATGACTATATGAGCACCCCTCCGCTTCGGCCACGACTGATTCGACTTGCTTAGATCGACTTAAAGCTCGACTGGAAGATCTCACACTCCTCCGTTAGCTCACGGCTTGGGCTGAGCATATTATTCGAAAGTCGAAAATCGTTCAAAAGTCACTCAAATATTGAGTTGAATTGGAATCAATTACAATTGATTCGACTCAGTTTGACTCGAATCACATTTCGAGTCGATTTTGAGCTTGCCTTATCGCTCGAAATATGATTTGAATCAACTCAAACGGATTAAAATATAATGTATTTATTAATATATTATTATTTTAAATTAAAAATACTAAAGTTTGAACCTAAACTAAAGCAGTAAAGCCTTGATGTGTTTAATTTGCTCAATTTCGAGCCTCAATTTATTTTGAGTCGACTTGGAATAAAGAGTAATTGCTCAATTTCGAGCCGACTTAATTCAATTTCGAACCAGCTCGGAATCGAGCTATTTCAAGTCAAGCCGGCTCGACTCAAAATCGATTTCAATTTCGAGTCTATTTCGTGCCGAGTTTAATTCGAAAATTTTGATTTCGAGCCGAGTTTAACTCGGAAATTTCGATTTCGAGCCGAGTTTAACTCGGAAATTTTGATTTCAAGCCGAGTTTAACTCGGAAATTTCCATTTCGAGCCGAGCCCAAACTGTTCGAACTCAACTTGAAATCAGCCCTACTCATGACCACCGCCGTCGACCGTCAACCCACACCTTCGGCCCCTCCACCGATGCCCCTGCTAGTCCGCCATTAACTACACACGGTGGGACATTCACTCGGTTCACCTCTGCTGTATTGAGATTCCGATGTTCGACAACACCGCCCCCTCGGTTGGATCACCCACACTAAACTATTTTTCAATCTCTAGTCCACGCTCGCCAACCAGAAGGTTCTCATGAAGATTATCTACATGGAGGCCACTATTTCACTTGGTGCGTTGGATGCGCCAAAATGTCCCTGATCTCTCCTAGTCCACACTGATGGAGGAACTCCTCTGCCACTACGTCACACGCCAAACAGGCAATGCATACGAGCACCTCAGCCTCATTCTCCAGTGCTACACCATCACTTTGAGTTCATTGAGGTCGCCACACATATCACCGGGTTCTCCTCGGACCATTACTTGGAGACTAGGATTCTTCCTAGCAGGTCTCCAACCCCACCTCAGCGTGCACGTTCGTGTCCATGACCCATCTACTCTCTTCTGAGTTATGAAGCATGCTCGTTGCCTCGATGAGTAACCGACCCAGTCGCCATCCTTTACCCGGCCACTCCACCAACTGCTACCACTGTCGAAACCTCGACCACTACTCTATCGACTGGACCCCCCGCCTCCATTGAACCTCTGGTGATTGGTGCACCACCGCCTCTGCCGGTTACGCTCGACGATAGTACCGCTACCAACCCAGTGCTTTTCCCAACAAGAGTACCTGGAGCTCCGCTGACATGGCCTATGTTTTCGCTTCAAGAATACGTACTCGCGAACACACAAGTGCGCTTGCTGATTGGTGCTGAAGATGACGCCTCCGACTTCGTGGACTTGGATTCACTTACGCTGCCCATCGACCCTAAGGGCCTCAATTTTGAGGACAAAGTCAATTTTCGGGAGAGGAGCATGTTACAAACACGACTCCCCGAGCCATCCGTGTGCTCACTTATCTATGAAGCCTTAGTGACATTTCCGTAATTACATTCTATGCTCATTCTCATCTATATAAGGCAGTGAGGAGAGTTATTTAAGGGATCTTGGATCATTTAGTTTGGTAGGCTCTCAAAGGAGAGAGACTCTTAGAGGGATTCCGACCTCGAGAGTTTGAGTATTGAGCATCTTCAATATATTGTATCTTGATTTGTATTAATCTACTGAATTCTGTTCGATGTAGCCCCTATCTATCAATTTCACATCTGACGGTGACACCAGTAGAAAAACAAAGTCTAGTGGAGTAGAAAATAGTATATATAGCTGAGAAACTGATGTAGGGTAGGCTACGGGGTGTACAAGTCTGGGACGGCCGGAGTGAAAATGTGAGACACACTGGCCCTATTCTATATGTTATGCAAATGACTAAGAGGACGACAAACAAACACGAGCAACATAGATGATCAACCCACACAACAATATTTAAAACGAGAAAAGTATTTAGTTAATGAAATTAGTAATGACTTTCTTCCGCTCGGAGGGCCAATGCAAAGCGCGCGGCGAATAGATCCCACCTGCAAATCACAAGCGATCTAGGGCGTTCTTCCACAAGCAATTTTATCCAAGCAAATATGAAATCCAAAATGATATTATAACGCTGAAAATTATAATCCCATACAACAAATATCTCACAAAGGGTGCTGTGCAAGGCAATGGAGATCCTGTGAGGCGATGCGCTTTGACGGCGATCCGCGGTGGAACCAAAGGCGGTATGATGTTGGGGATGACTGGATCTGGCTTAGGGAAGCGGGATCGGGTTGAGTGAATGTAGATATGGTGGTTTGGGAGCGGAATAGGGCTGTGGGAAGGAGGGATTTTGCTGTGTGGGGACTGGATCAGGCTAGGGCGGGCGGTTTTGGTGAAGGTGGGTGTCGGTATGAGAGGGGAGAGGGAAGGGGAGGTGGCGGTGGCTGTTGGGGTTTCTTGGAGGGCCGACAGAAGGGGAACAGGGAGGGGAAAGGGGATGCAGTGGTTGGAGAGGGGAGGAGTAGGGCGGGCGGTACTGGACAGGGAAGATATTGGGGGGGGGGGGAGGCGGCTGCTGTTACAGCAGGGGAGGCGGCTGCTGTTACAGCAGGGGAGGCGGCTGCTGTTACAGCAGGGGAGGCGGCTGCTGTTACAGCAGGGGAGGCGGCTGCCGTTGGGGGTATGAAGGTGGCGGTAGAGGCTTGAGATGGTGGGGGAAGGTGGCTAAGGGTTAGGGTTACCTTTGGGGAGCGGGAGTTCTTTGGAGTCGTCACCTAGGGTTCCACGGAGTCAGCATCGTGGAGTGATCGCGGGATTCCAGGAATTCACTTCTCCAAAATCTGCAATCCGACCATCAACCACTATGATTGGCCGGAGATGGGGTAGCCCGATTACATCAAAATGAAAACACAAATAACAATACAATATATGGAATCTTGTCGGAACGCGGATCCGGACGCATCCACGGGGTCGAATCGGCGATCCGATCAAGTACTCCTGCGCGAGTACATGAATGTGGGTCCCGCCTTGCGACGAACCCCTTCTGGTGCATGCTCTGATGGATCCCCATCAACTCCCCCCGACTGAAAAGCCTTCATCTCCGATGAATGGAGACGGTCGTACTGAAGTTGAAGTCCAGGGGCGAATCGATCAAGCTCTGCTGGTAGTATCCAAGTGTCATCAGCGTTTGGGCGGCCCTGTCAGTGCACTAAGTTACGACATAGTGGTATGTCAGTAGTAGGAACGTACTGGTGGGATATGATTTCCGCAATGCTCTCAACGTTCAACTCACGAGCGGTAGATCCAGGTGCGATCGGCGATGTCGTGGGTGAAACCATAGAAGACGAATCCCTCGGTGGGTGGGTATTATAAATGGGTGAACTGTGGGGGTGGACATCAGTAGTGGGTGGAATGTATGGGTGGCAAGGTGACAGGAGTGGGGTTGTGGGTGGAATGTACGGGTGGCAAGGTGACAAGAGTGGGGGTGTGGGTAGATGATGGTCCCCACTGCTTGGGTCCACATACTCGCGAGGCTCGTAGTATGGCGTCAGACCTTCAACATTAAATACCGGGTGAATACCCATAATTGCAGGGATATCAAGCCTGTAGGCATTCGTCCCGATGCGACTTATGACCGAGTAGTGGCTCATTCGCTTGTCGCTTAGCTTTTTGGCAGACCCCGGAGGGAGCCTCTCAGGGCGGATTCACATCATTACCTGTTCTTGCTTGTGCATATCGGCCTGGGTTTTATAATTTTCATTGCTCGTAATGATCCGTCGGCGAACCGACTCATGTAACTCATGTAAATGATGTGCAAATGATTCAGCAGACTCGCTAGGGCGTGACTCTAGTGGACTGGGAATATGATCGATGAGTTTCCTAGGTTCGTATTCTGATACTACATGGAATGGACTCAACCCTGTGGACCTATTGACGGAACTATTGTATGCAAACTCTGCGATGAGAAGAACAAAGTCCCAACCTGCTACATGCTCGCCCACTAGACACCTCAGTAGGTTTCCTAATCTACGATTCACTACCTTAGTTTGCTCATCAGTCTGGGGATGATAGGCGGAAGAGAACTTAAGAGTGGTGTCAGTCTTACGCCACAGGGTTTTCCAGAAACAACTCATAAACCTCACATCTCGGTCTGACACAATAGATTTAGGTATACCATGCAACCTGAATACGTCCCTCATAAAGATGGATGCCACATGTGACGCATTCGCCGTCTTGCGAAAAAATATGAAGTGAGCGAGTAACAACAATGGTGATCGAAGGGTAAGCAAATTATGGTTCAATATTGGTCTTAGGTATAATCTGTTATTCAAGTTCTGTCTCTAAATCATTCTCAGGAACAAACTCAATCTCAAGTTCAATTTCACATAACACTTATGCTTATGCACATAAGGATACAGTGGTAATGCCATTGAAGGAGTTGGCAGAGCAGTTAAGACCAGAATGGCTCGACGATTATGTGGATTGGTCTTTTTCAATTCTTCAATGAACTAACGTAGCCTGATCATTAAGGCTCCGTTTGGGAGAGTGGTGCCAATTGCTCCAGTGTAAAATGGAGCTCTGGTGAGAAATAGAGCTCACACCCTTCATCAGGAAATGAAGTCAAAAATTGAGTTTTTGTCTTTTCCCACCGCACCGGAGCTCCAAAATGAAGGTTTGCTAAACACACAAGTTTCTCTGATAATATTTTTATCCCACTGAAATAGAGTCAAAACACGTGAAGACTAAAGCATTTTAATGTTCACCAGAGCTTCTAGATTGGTTGGGATATCTCTCAGAAAAAGAGTGTTGATCAACTAAATTTATATGGAGATTGGTTACCTGGGCTAGCATAATAATTTATTTACTGAGAGGTATGATAAGTTTAATTAAAGTATGAAGAATGTGTGTGATCATAAGTTTCATGATGAGAATACGAAGAATGTGATTTTTGATACTCTTCATAACAATGATCATCATATGCAAGATAGGAACCATGATAGTTAAGGAGTAATACGATATTTACATTTTTGCCATCAATATATAATTAACAAACTCTTTATGATAATTATATTTTGAATTATGATATATGAGCTCATAATAGGAAAATCAATTTATAGTTTAAGAGGATAGTATTTGAATATTAATTTGAGCTGCGAGGGTCAGTTTATTGCAAGCAAAGCTTATGCAAGGCGGGTGACAACCAAATTTTGGAAGGATGGAGTTCCCTTTTTTTCTAGCTCTATTATCGTGAGAAATCTTCTTTGGTGGTGAGTATAAAATTGAAAGTAGGTGAAAAGGAAGAGTATCAAGAATATGTAAACAAATATGGAAGTTAATATGAAAATATTTTAGGTGGTATATTTGGAAATTGATTTTATTGGTAATTTTAAGTGGCATATTTGGAAATTGATTTTGGGAATATATTTTTACAGAGTTTGTTTGCATTCCATTATGAAAGTTGACTTGGTAGCTTACTTTGTTAGTCCATCTTGTCAAGAATTTGATGTACTATTAGACCCATCTACAAGGATTTTTTTAATTTGGTAGGAATCATTAAATCAAAACTTGCCTAATTTAGGTCCCCCCAAAGAGGTATTGTTGGACGGTTTGTAGTAGGATGGCTACGGTTTTGGATTGTTTTCATACTAGTTGAAGCTGGTGGTGGGTGATGCAGGAGCATAGTAATAGTGTAAAGTTAATGAGTCTTATGAAATTTTTTTAGTCATTAATCTTTATGTATATTGACCTGCAATTAATGTGCCATGCATTTTACTTGATGTTATTGTCGTATGTCATGTAAATTGACATTTAATTATAGGTCACTGAGCAGGATGTGGGCCCCACTCTTTCCCTCTCTCACTCAAACCAAGCAAGAAATAATAAAAGCACCATCACCTGCAGGCCACATCTTCTCCTCTCTCCACCTTCCTCTCTTTCTATCTCCCCCATCGCTGCTTCTCTCTCTATCTCTCTCTTCCTCCCTCTCCTTCCCCCGAAAAGTAAATTTGGATGCATTCACTGGTCACCTCTTTGAAGACATCTTGCGAAGTCCCATATCTTCCCTCTTACCCTTGAACATTTGAAGATCTGCTCGTAGATCTATGTAAACATCTTGCTAACCTCCCCAGGTACCCTAAGCCTCAATGAGCATCTCACAACGTGTTTTTGTTCATGTTAAAGGGGCACATGCCTCTCACCTCCTGCTTCAGGACTTTCTGTTGCAAAGCATGCGACCATCTGTTTCAGCTGTCCACCTCCTCGCACCACCTTTGCCTGCAAGAGGGAACCGGAAAGAAAAATCAGAAAATGATTTTGAGCTGGCAGGGTAGGAGGGGCAATGTTGGTAAACCAAAATAATGTTTACATGAATTTGGCTACAATAACTCACAATTGGCTTATTATAATAATAGTATAGAAATTCCCTTTGTGTGGCTTCAATGTGGCCCTCACCTTCATGTAATCTACATTTAGGCAAGAACTTGTGCAATATCAAGAAGTACCTTATCTAAATGAAACTGTAGTTTGCGTGGAGACATGTACCCCGTTAAATTTTTGCAGCCACTGCAACTTGTAGGGATGTTGATGGCGGGGGCAAACCCAATTTCTCCACACCAGTTGTTGGAGCAACATTGGTATAACTACTTCCATCAAAGACTTGTTCACACACCTTTCCTGAACGGCATATTTAGCTTTAAAAAATGGTTTTCGCTCATCATTATCTTGAATCTGCATGTTCAAGAATATTCTTATCACAAGGATATTTCCTTCATCAGAATAGTCTATGCTACTGGTATCCTCGGGCTCATCATTTCTTTCTTCAGTGCATTGGAACAATTGCTTATAATCTTCAAATTCTTTGAAGATCTTGCCATTTGAATAGGACACTCTTTGGTTCAACCCCTTCTATTTCCAACTCTTCAATTGTGCCTTTAGTCCTCTTCATATGCTTTTATCCTTATTATCCAATTTAAATAACATTTTCCAGGCACTGCATCAGTTATTTCCTAGTCTAAACCTCCAAGAACTTGAGTAACAATTTGTTCTCGAGGCTCAATCAGGTTGCTTTTCAACTTTCGGATCTCAAACTCCCACTATGCTGTTTATGCCAATGCAACTTCAATTGCAGATCCTACTTGTAGCTCAGGCACAAAACGCCTAGTCGTGAGCACTTCAATTTGGCCCAACTCCTTATGTCACCCTTGCTATCACGTCGCCTTTAGTCTTTCAGATTTTCCAAACCAATCTATCGTACTCCTTTAACCTCAAAACAACTATCTTATTCCTTTTTTTAGTCTCTGTAACCCTTATACTCAAAGATTTAATCAATGTTTTGCACCCATTTAATAAATTCATTAGGGGAAGATCTACCTTTAAACTACAAGATTTCTTCTAAGAGATCATCTTTCTTCTGTTTCTGACATTGTTTTGAATGGCTTGCTTCTTATTTAGAATCAATTTCTTCAAATGATTCATCTTCTTCTTCAAAATCACTATGATTAAGCAACTAGGGAGCAGTCAACACCCTTCTTCTTGGCCTCTATTGTTGTCGATTCATCAAGAGTTGAGCCTTTTGTGTTGGAAAGTAAAAGAGAAACGCTTGATGTCTTTATTCATCCACTTAGGGTCATTATATAGGAGTTACAACACGATACAAAACACCGATAGGCGGTGTGGGACTAAACCCAACTACTATTAAAGACCGACATAATAATATACGACTCATAAACTCCAACACTCCCCCTCAAGTTGAAGAGGGACCCTTCAACTTGGACACATCAAATAACGACAAAGGAGGTATGCGATGAGGGACAAAACATCAGACGAGCCACCAGGGGAAATTCCAAACCGGGGAATGAAGCCGGGGACATAACCACACACGGCGCTGACCCACACACGACACAGGACCCACACTCGACGTGGATTTGCTGGAAACCGGTCAACCAACATCACCTACACACATGCGAAAAAGGAACGAAAAATGAGAAGCAAATCCTCAACCGGGCAACCGGGGATAATCCGTCGGGGAAAATCTGTCGGGGATAATCCGCACAAAACGGCGGTCCCACACGACACAGTCCCGCACGATACGGTCCCACGCGACACAACTCGATGAGATTAAAACACCAACATCAATTGCGTCCCCAACACACGACTAATCGAAATAAAACATGGGGAGACACATGACATAAGCCTGGAGGCCGTGTGGAACGAAGGCGAAAAGTCAGGAAAGATCATCCGAGTCGCCTTCATCCCACCACTCCCCCTCACGTGGATAACACGTGCATATAGGCAGAGCAATAGCTAAACAAATACACACTAAACGAAGACCATACCAACAACACAACACACAAAAAGACTTAAGAAAACAGAAAAAACAGCATCATCATCGACGAGAGACACGGGTAGCGGGATCCATATCCCCGGCGAGTGGAGACACTGAGCCTGAAAAAGTCTTGCTGCAGTAGAACAACAGCGGCAAAGAAGCTTGACTAGAAAGGGAGCACCGGGTGCATCCAAAAACTCGACCGGAAAGAAGAAGAGGCTCGGGCGCAGCAGCAGCAAGGATCCACCTGAAGAGAGGATCACTAGTGCAACAGAGAGGTTTGATAGGAGAACTCCAGCGGGAGCAAACGGCGGGAGCATAGCCGAGGAAGGCAGGCTGCGCCCTTCTGCTTGTTGCTGGCGCAGGAACCATCAAGGAAGACCGATTCTGCGGGAGTAGACAGAATCACAGGATCGGGGGCTCGACGGTGAACAACAACGGGATCCGGAGACGGGATTGACGACGAGGGTAGGACGTCGACAGATGTTGGCGTCGGGATCTAGCGCCGACTGGAGCAGAGTCCCCGTCGAGTGGAGGCACGTCCACTCATGTCTCCGGAATCAATCGACGATTCCGTCGACGAGAGCTGGAATAGAAGTGCTCAACGAGCCCAAGCAGCACATAAGGGAAGAAAGACGAGATCGGGTCAATTCCAGGGATCGAGAGAGGAAGTCACCGTGAAATGTACAACAACAACAACAACAACAGAACCCATATAGTCCCCAATCATTGGGGGTATGGGCGGGGGAAGATTGGAAACAGACCTAACCTTTGGCACTATGCACAAAGTGGCTTCTCTCAAAGGAGAAAGACCTAACCTTTGACAATAAATGCACAAAGTGGCTTCTCTCAAAGGAGAAAGACCTAACCTTTGACAATAAATGCACAAAGTGGCTGCTCACAGAGTACCACTGAAATAGTGGCCCCCTATACCATCGCGTTTGCTGCGGAATCATGCCCTCAAATCAAAGCCAAAGACATCAGAGAGGGCAGACCCAAGAATCCATTTTGATTTATGTGCACATAACCATGCTTCCTTCATTCAGCATCCAGAGCATTGGTGAAGCACAATGCACCGTGAAATGTACATTGCCCAAAATTAGGGCAACCAAATTTCAGGGAGGAGTCGATTGCTCTCTGATACCATGTTGGAAAGTAAAAGAGGAACGCTTAATGTCTTTATTCATCCACTTAGGGTCATTATATAGGAGTTACAACACGATACAACATTTTATTCTCTTAGTTCGTGCAATATACAATGGAGGACTTGGAGATGAACTTACTGCAATGTTATGGTTTTCTCTCGATTTAACCTGAGCAAATCAGTAAAAAGTGATAAGAACCTCACCACCAATGTTATAATGCAAGTAACCACACTAAGGATAAGATCTCAACTAGCTCACTACATTTGAGACTAAAATTTGAAAAAAACTTAGTGTAGCCTAAAAAAAGGTTGTTCAAAGTTTCATAATGAAAATGAGGAAGAATACCTCCCTGGATAAATGGTTGGACTTACAAGGACGCTTCTCATGGAAGCAGCCCAAAAGCATAAAGAATAAAGCAGTGAGAAAAAGCATAAACAAAGAGCAAAATCATAAAGCAAAGAGCAAAAGCCTAAGTTAAATAAGACAAAATGAAAGCTAGCTTGGAAACATGAAGTTAATTAATGTTCCGTTGAAGCAATAAGAAACTTGTTTCATCCTTCGATAAAGTTGGACCAATTGGTTTTCAAGATGGGAACTAGAGCCCAGCGCCTCCATTCGGGTCCTTGACCTTCTTACTAGCCCTACACACAATGGCTTGTCGGTTCTTGTTCAAGTGATTCATCCCCTTAAGCCTACCCTTTTCACATTTCTAATTCTTGAAAATAATTTTATTTAATTGTCTGATGGATACATTTATACTCTTTGTTTTATATGCCCAAATCACATAAGTTTATTTTTTAAAATTATCTCATCCTAGTTTTTCGTCACTCCAACATTCTTCTAATGTAATCATACCTTAATTTATTATTCATATTTCATGATACATTAATCTTAACATTCTCATTTTATTTGCTCAGCTTAGCTATCAACTTTTTTTTTTTACTTTTCTCGTGCTCAACTTGGCTATTAACCTTTTTGTAGCGCTGACACTCGAATCATTACACCTTGACTTACTTGCAATTTTATGAAAATGTACCTTTATTTATGATATGGTCTTATCACATAATACTCCCGATGCACTTCTCTATTTTAACTGCCTAACAATAATTTTAGATCTTATATCCTCAAGTATATTCCTACTCAATTATAATAGTTCCACGATACTTGGACTTATCACCTATGTATCATTTTTATATTTAAATAAAATTGATTGATAATTATTAATATCAGTTCATCATATACTTGGTTTTTGTTTTACTAATTCTAAGCCCTTTATTTTTTAAACATTTCTCCATTTTTCTAACATTTCATTTATTCCAGTGGATGTTAAAAATAAAAGGAAACTGTTATAAGTGCAGTAAGAGGAAGTCAATCATGGATTTTTTTGTATAAAAGACACATTGAAAGAATCATATAGTAACTTGATTACATGTTTAACAAATCCTAATGTCTACAAATTTCAGCTTAATGACATTTCTAAATATGTCCAGATAATGCAGGTGCTGACATGTTATATAACTGTGTGCTACATCACAGTACATAGCGCCAAAGGTAAAGTGTTCACGTGCGCAAAAAATATCACCACCACACTTTTTCGCTATCACTAGCTCTGTTGTCTTACGACCTCTGCTTGCTTGGTTTTTTGGGCACCTTTAATTTTTTTGGTAAATTTCAACTCCAAAGTTTAAACCAAAAATAGAATTATTTAATATAAGAATCATATATTTTTAATCAAAATTTTAATGTTAATTAAAAAAATTATGTAAACCAATGTTATATTGAAAATAAATATTAAATTATTAAACTATAGTCTATATACTATATATAATATTTATTATACATTGTTATATGTCAATGAAGGAGTGAAAAAAGATGAAAAATATTCTAAATAAATTTATAATACTCTGTATAATATGGAGGGCAGAATTGAAAAAAAGACAAGAAATGGCTTCCCTAGATGGTCACTTTTGTAAACTACTTGACCTTAATTTTTGAGTGCATGTGGTGATTGTGTACTTGATCTTGGTTACCCAGCAAGTCTTAAGAAATCAGCTATTTTGTTATTCCAGATTTTTTGCAATTTTGTGTATTATTTCTTTTCTAATGTCAAAAACACCATTTAATCTATTTTTTAATTTAGTTCCCCAAGACATTCACTTTTACATGTTTAGTTCTTTTTATTTCTCACATCTAATGTTGTTTGTGAGTCTGTGACGCAAGGTAGGGATGTATGAGTAGACCTCTAGACGATCCATACCTAGGGTGCGGTGTCGGTGAGAAATCTGAACTAGAATGATGAAATCACGCAAGACTAAATCCGATAAAATTTTGCAAATAATAATGAACACAAAAGCTTCGCAATTAGTACAAATATTTACAGAAAATTTAGTACATTTTTAATATCAAACCGGGTTTCGCTACTAGCAAACCAAAAAAAAACTGGGTTCAATAACTTTAAAGTTTTTTTTCAATCCTAAAAAGGCTATATTAGCAAACCCTATTTCCCCCTTTCCGCCTCACCTGAAAAGCCTCGCCAATTTCCTCTCCCTCGCGGAAACCCTATCCTCTCCCGTCGCGATTTAGGTTTTCCTCGCCGGTGAGGTGCACGCCGCCGCCTCACTTCTTCGTTGCCGGTGAGGGGCACGATGCCACCTCCCTTCTTCATCGCGGAAACCCTGTCCGCTCCCGTCACGATTTAGGTTTTCCTCGCCTGATTGCGATCAATCAACGCCGCCTCCCTTCTTTGTTGCCGGTGATGTGCACGACGCCGCCTCCATTCTTCGTTGCCAGTGAGGTGCATGATGACGCCTCCCTTCTTCTCTGCTTATCCTCTTATGCTTTATGCTGTCTCATTTTCATCCAAGATTTTCCGCTTATGTATCATTAAAAATGCATTTTTGATATATTTTGATGAGAAGGGATTTAAAAGTTTTGTTAATAAAACTAGGTCATGGTTTCCAACTTGATGATGAGCTGTGTGTTTAGGTTTTTATGGGCTCTATAAGCTCTTAAATTGCTAATGTATCTGGATGATAATTACTTTGTTGGGATGTTAAGGAGCCATTATTGATCTGCTCAAAGTAATTTGATCGGATTTCGAGCATAGTTAAGTTTGGTTAAAGGCTATCTCAAGTCAGTTATGGCTCCCCGACTTCAGTTAGTTCGAAAAACTAATCCAATTATAATTGGATATATAGTTAGAACCCTAAGACTGAATTCAAATTTCACAAATCTAAAATTTTCTTGAAGTGGTGATTATGTCCTTGTAGTTTTTCCCCTTTTTTCTTCTGGGAGGGCCATTGGCCTAATGGCCTTTGTTGGAAGTACATTCTCTATTTTAACTTCCATTTCATTAAAATTTTCTACTTCATTTTGACAATATTTCGAATGATTTTATACAGGATATACAACACTTTTTTTTGGAATGGAGAAGGGTTTTAATGTTGACATTTTGGAGAATGTTTTTTTAGGCAGGATATACACCACTTTTTTGGAATGGAGAAGGGTTTTAATGTTGACATTTTGGAGAATGTATTTTTTGGACAATGAAAAGAGAAAGTTGATATTTAACAATGTATTTTTTGGACAATGTTGCTTAACAATACTAGAAAGTTTTTTTTTATGGTTTGCTAATACCAAAAAGTTTGATAATAAGCATGGTTTGCTAATAGCGTAACGTGGTTTGCTAGTAACAATGTCCAAAATTTAAGAAGAGCAAACACATTTAGTTCTCTTTCGATGAGAGTGCTTTAATTAAATACGCAATGGAAATAATAGGCCATGAGAGTCACAATTACAAAGCACACTAGCAAAGGTACGCAATAAGCATCCGACACGAATGTTAATGGAGAAAACAAGAAACCAAATAGAAAAACTCACAAGTATTGGGGCCGTATGCTGAGGAGATGAAGATCCGGTGGTCATAAGAGTTTTGTTGGGTGTACGTAGGAGTAATACCGCTGCAAGGTGTGTTTGGAGGCTATTTTGGTATAGGGGTGCACTGGATTTTCGGGTGCAGAGAGCGGTCTTCTAGGCCTGTAGATCGCCTGGAATGGGTGAACAGAGGGCTTGGGGCTGGGAGATATACTTGGTTCAGGGCCTGGGCTGAATAGAAGGATTCGGTTAGCGTTGGTTTGGAGCTGGAGTTGGTGTGTTACGGACACGCCCGAGGAGGAGCCACCGTGGAGGGTGTACACGCGCAGGAAGACAAACCCGACAGGGGAATGACCGCAGGAGTATTATATCTTGATCGCATGAGTATTTTATTTCGCTATATTTTGTATTTCCCTTAATGCTGAACTTTGGCTATGGACACCCCTCCTCTATATAAGGGGGTGTTTGTATGTTATTTGGTATGCTTGGATTAGTATTGAAATTAGGGCTGCTCCCTATTCCTCTCTTCCTCTCCTCTTCTTCTCTCTTGTCTCCTCGGCCCTCCCCCTCGCCGGATTCCCTCCCGAGCACCGTAATATTTGGTCCGACCTGCCGCTCCGCCTGCCTTCCTCGCCGCCGGAGCCGTTCATTCTGCGCGGTGTTTTTTTTTTCTCTTCCGTCCGTCGGTTCGCAATCCCGCCCGCCTCTTCCATCGAGCAATCCCGCCCGCTCCAGGGAGTCGCGCGCCAGCGATCCCGCGCCTTCCGTCAACAAGCCCGCCGCTCCCGGCTTCTCCATCGAGCGCACCTGCCTCTCCCTCCTCCGCTCCACGGTCCGCATCCAGGGGGTCTGCATCCAGCGAGTCGCGCATCCCGCACAGGTGTCGGCTTCTCCATCGGCTTCTCCATCGCGCCGACGGGTCCGCATCCCCTGCTCCGCCCCTGCCCTAGCACCCTTGCTGGCATTCCACCTTCCGATGGCACCCAACACTCGCTCCTCCGACCCTTCCGCGGCGGATCTCTCCGCCGAAGCCCTCGCCCGCCGCGTGGAGGCCCACGATCAACTCCTCGCCACCATGCATGACTCCCTGCTCTCCCTCCACTCCAAAATCGATTCCTTCCAGGCTTCTGCCGCCCCCGTCGCCCCGGGTTCGTCCTCCTCCGCCGAGGGCGGGTCTCTCCTTGGTGCCGCACCGACCATCCCCCGCGCTGCCGCTCCACCGCCGGCCCTTCCGAGCCGGTCCGCCCTCTCCCTCGACATTCCCTCCTTTACGGGCGTCGATCCCTTGGGGTGGATCGCCAAGGCCGAGCAATACTTCGATCTCAATCTCACGCCGGAGTTGGACAAGGTGTCCACCGTCGTGGTCGGTCTGGACGGCTCCGCCCTCCATTGGGCCCGGTGGCTCCGTCAGACCAACCCGTCCATCTCCTGGCCTGACCTCAAGCAGGAGATGATCCGCCGCTACGACCCTCGCTCCTCGGGGTCCGCCATCGAGCGCCTCTGCGGCGTTCAGCAGACGGCCGGACTGGATGACTACATCGATGAGTTCGTCGCTCTGGTGGCTCATGTTCCGGGCCTTCCGCCCGATCACTACCTGGGATTCTTCATGCAGGGCCTCCTTCCCCACATCCGCTCCCGCCTTCGCACGCACCATCCGCGCACGGTCGCGGACGCTCTTGACATGGCTCGTTTGGTCGAGGCCGACCTGGGACCTCGGGCCTCCGCTAGTGCGAGCACCCCCCCTCCACCACGGCCACCTTGGCGACCTCCTGCTGCCCCGGCCCCCTCTCGGCCGCCTCACGGGGGCCCTCGGCCGGGCCGACCCCCTCCCCAGCACATCTCCAACTCAACCCTGGATGACCTTCGTCGCAAGGGCCTTTGTTTCCGCTGTCGCCAGCCCTACTCCCCGACGCATGTATGCCCTGTCAAGGAGTTTCACGCCATCATCGGCGATTTCGACTCAGAGATTACCGCTGCGGATTTTGAGGCCCTCGAGATCTCGGAGGACGACGTGGTCGTGGACCCCACACCGGCGGCTTGTAGCCGCCTGGAGCTACCATGCTTTTCTGTGGGGGGCATTTCGGGCCCCCAGACCATGAAGCTGATGGGGCAGCTGCAAAACCGCCCCATTGTCGTGATGGTGGACAGTGGCGCGAGTCACAATTTCTTGTCTACACAGCTCGCCCACCAGCTCCAGCTTCCGCTCACTCCTTCCCCGGAGTTCACCGTTTGCCTCGGTGATGGCCGCCGCCGATCGACTCAGGGGTGCTGCCACGACCTTTCCCTCTCGGTGGGCCCTTGCCCGGTGACAGCGGACTTCTATGCCTTTGGCCTCGGCGGGATCGACGCCATCTTGGGCGTGGCCTGGCTCCGCACACTCGGTGACGTGCGCGTCAATTGGGCGCGTATGACGATGCAGTTCCTCCAGGGGGGCCGTGCCTGCAGCCTGGTGGGGGACTCGGCCTTACTCCGCACGCCGGTCTCCTTCCGGGCCCTTCAGCATACCGCCGACATCGACTTCTCCGCCTGGCTGTGGCCTTTGTCTGCTCCGCCACCTCCTACTCTGCCACTGAGTGCGGACTTGCAGGAGCTCCTCTCCGACTTCGCCGACGTCTTCGACACCCCGACCGGCCTGCCGCCGGCTCGGCCGACGGACCACGCCATTCCCCTTCAGCCCGGCACCGCGGCTGTGTCAGTTCGTCCCTACCGCTATGGCCATGTGCAGAAGGATGAGATCGAGCGGCTAGTACACGAGATGCTGCTGGGGGGCCTCATTCGGCCCAGTGCTAGCCCTTTCTCCAGCCCCGTCCTCCTGGTTCGGAAGAAGGACGGCAGTTGGCGCTTCTGCGTGGACTATCGCGAGCTCAACAAGTCCACCGTCCCCGACAAATACCCGATCCCGGTGATTCAGGAGCTTCTGGACGAGCTCCATGGCGCGCTCTTCTTCACCAAGCTGGACCTCCGAGCCGGGTACCATCAGATTCGGGTCCGGCCTGCCGACATCGCGAAGACGGCGTTCAGGACGCACGACGGCCACTACGAGTTCTTGGTTATGCCTTTCGGCCTGACCAACGCCCCTGCCACATTCCAGGCCACGATGAATGACATCTTCCGGGCGGTACTTCGACGACACATTCTTGTTTTTTTTGATGACATTTTGGTCTACAGCTCTTCATGGCAGGATCACCTCCGTCACGTTCGCCAGACTCTCTCCACCATCCGCGAACACCACCTTCGGCTCCATCCGAAGAAGTGCTCCTTTGGAGTGACGGAGGTCAGCTACTTGGGCCACACTATTTCGGCCCGCGGGGTCGCCATGGACGAGGACAAGATTTCAGCGGTGCTCCACTGGCCGACACCCCGCTCGCTCCGCGACGTCCGTGGTTTCCTCGGGCTGACCGGATACTACCGTCGCTTCATTCAGGGATACGGGGCGTTAGCGCGGCCCCTCACCCAGCTTCTGACGAAGTCCGCAGAGGGCCCCTTCCAGTGGTCGGCCGCGGCCGCTGCCGCTTTCTCCGCCCTCCAGCAGGCCCTGGTCCGGGGCCCGGTGTTGGCCATGCCGGATTTTACTCGGCCCTTCCTGGTAGAGTGTGACGCCTCCGGCTCCGGGGTAGGAGCCGTCCTTATGCAGGCCGGCCGACCGATTGCCTACTTCAGCCGGGCCTTCTCCAGCACCGTCCGCAGCCGCTCCGCCTACGAGAACGAGCTCATGGGCCTCGTTCTCGCCGTGCAGCATTGGCGCCCGTACTTACTGGGGCGCCCCTTCGTAGTTCACACCGACCATCACAGCCTGCGCTACCTCCTTCAGCAGAAGATTGCCACCCCCGCCCAGCAGGTGTGGGTCGCCAAGCTCCTCGGGTACGATTTCACCATCGAGTTCCGGCCCGGCAAGGCCAACCGCGCAGCGGATGCACTCTCCCGTCAGAGCCAGACCACAGAGTTGTCGGCCATCTCCCGCCCAGTGTGGGAGGATGCGGCGGCCATTCAGCAGGAGGTGGACGCCGACCCCGTACTAGCCCGCATCCGTACCGCTCTCCTCGTCAACGGAGACGCTCATCCCCCGTACTCGCTCATCGCGGGCCGCCTGTTCTACAAGGGGCGCATGGTCGTTGCACCTTCGTCCCCGAGCATTCCGCGACTCCTGGCTGAGTTTCATGCGTCCCCTACCGGCGGGCACGCCGGCGCCTTCCGCACTTACCGCCGCCTCGCAGCCTCCCTATACTGGCCCAACATGTTCCGCCAGGTCAAGGCGTACGTGGCCGCTTGCCTGCCCTGTCAGAAGGCCAAGTATGAGGCTACCTTTCCAGCGGGCCTCCTGCAGCCCCTTCCACTTCCGGACCGTGTTTGGGAAGACATCGCCATGGACTTCATCACGCGTCTCCCACGATCTCAGGGCTTTGATTGCATTCTGGTGGTGGTGGACCGCCTGTCCAAGTACGGGCACTTCATTCCCTTGCGCCACCCCTATACCGCCGCCTCCGTGGCCGACAGCTTCATCAGCGGCATAGTCCGACTCCACGGGTTTCCGCGATCGATCGTGAGCGATCGCGACCCCCTTTTTCTGAGTACCTTTTGGACCACGCTCTTCCGGCTGCAGGGCACTCGCCTGCGTATGAGTACGGCATACCATCCCCAGACAGACGGTCAGTCTGAAGTCCTCAACCACTGTCTGGAGACCTATCTTCGCTGTTTCGTGGGGGAGCAGCCTCGGACATGGGCCAAGTGGCTGTGCTGGGCCGAGTACTCGTACAACACCGCCTACCACCTGTCGGCGGGCACCACCCCTTTTGAGGCCGTTTATGGCCGACCACCGCCCTCCATCCTCCGCCACTTACCGGGCGAATGCCAGGTGGAGAATCTGGCCCACTCCCTGCAGGACAGGGACACCATCTTGGAGCATCTGAAGCAGCATCTGTTGCGGGCACAACAGAAGATGACGGCCTTCGCCAACCGGAAGCGGCGGGACCTCTCCCTTCAGGTGGGGGAGAGGGTCTTCGTCAAGTTGCACCCTTACCGTCAGCTGACAGTAGCCCGACGCCCGTGCCCGAAGCTGGCCCCGCGGTTCTTCGGGCCCTTCGAGGTGTTAGCGCGCATCGGCGCCGTGGCCTACCGCCTTCGCCTTCCCGCCGGGAGCCGCGTCCACCCGGTCTTCCATGTGTCCCAGCTACGTCGCGCGGTGGGCGACCACACCACTACGGAGCAGATTCCCCCTAACATTGACCTCGCCGGCGAGCCGTCCTTCTACCCAGCCCGGATCCTGGATCGTCGTCGCCCGATGGCCGGAGACCCCGCTTCCGAGGAGATCCTCGTTGCGTGGGTCGATCACCCCGACTCCGATGCTACGTGGCTACCGCGGGAGGATTTTCGCCGTCAGTTCGCGGACTACTGCCTTGAGGACAAGGCAAATTTCCCAGACGGCGGTATTGTTACGGACACGCCCGAGGAGGAGCCACCGTGGAGGGTGTACACGCGCAGGAAGACAAACCCGACAGGGGAATGACCGCAGGAGTATTATATCTTGATCGCATGAGTATTTTATTTCGCTATATTTTGTATTTCCCTTAATGCTGAACTTTGGCTATGGACACCCCTCCTCTATATAAGGGGGTGTTTGTATGTTATTTGGTATGCTTGGATTAGTATTGAAATTAGGGCTGCTCCCTATTCCTCTCTTCCTCTCCTCTTCTTCTCTCTTGTCTCCTCGGCCCTCCCCCTCGCCGGATTCCCTCCCGAGCACCGTAATATGGTGCCTGCTGCTGGAAGGGATTTTGGGAGTGTCCCGCTGTAGGGACTAGGGATTTTGAGCGGCTGTAGGGATTTTGAACGGCTGTAGGGATTTTGAGCGGGGAGGGTCGGCTGATGTTTTTTTTGGTTGTGGGTGGAGGGGAAACTGATTGGTGGCTATTTGGAGAATGAAAACTTATGGGTGGATGTATGGGGAATGGAAGAATGGAGAGGCCCGACTATGTATGATGGCTGTTTGGTGTAGTTGGCTGCAGGAAACAGAGAGAAGGAAAGGTGATCAACAAGAAACATACAAGGGAACAACAAGGGCAATATGCAGGAGTCGGCACTTAGGGGTTTCACAAAGTCAGCACTACGAGAAGACCGCCAAATTCCGGGAAAAAGATCTCCAAAAATCTGCGATCCAAGCCTAAACCAAACCCTACACATGTTTAAATAGAAGAGCACTTCTAGGGCAACCATATTGAACTGCTTAGATCACACATTCATGATGGTTGTCCGATCTCTCAAAATAAAAATCCAAACCTAAAGAAAAAATTACATAAAATTATGTAAACATGCTCTTAACCCGAGCGCAGACTCAGATCGTCCATCGGGTGATGCCAAATATAATAGGCGACAAATTAGCCCTGAATAAGCACTGAAACTCGTGCTCCAAGAGTCTCACCGGACACCGATCCCAATCAGTTTGTCTGTATTCTTGCTTTTCTTACTTATTTTGTATATATTTATCATTCATTTTGAAGTTCTTGTGGTCAATGCTATATGAGACAGCTTCCATCTTTTTCTTTTCCGTCTGCAATGTATGGATGTTGATAAAGAACTGAGTTAATTATTGTTGTATAGATCTCCCCTTTATTTGGTTACTGTCCATAGTTTTAAGATTATAATAATCAAGGTTGATTTTATGGCAAAATTATGCCAATCCTGATTAATCCTTGTTATGTTGTACTAGGTCGGAATTAGTTCCAGCTTATGTTAGACTTCTCCGTGATAATGAGGCTGAAGTTCGCATAGCTGCTGCTGGCAAGGTGACCAAGTTTTCCCAGATTTTGGGCCCTGAACTTGCAATCCAGCACATTCTTCCTTGTGTGAAGGTATTCATTCCATTAGCCTTCTGTTTTTCTTAAAATTTAGCTTCTTTCCATTTCATCACCCTGAGTATTTTTTTAATCATTTTACACATTCATGATTAAAAAAAAACTTATTTGGATGATATAAACTCAGGACTTGTCATCAGATTCATCTCAACATGTTCGATCAGCTTTGGCCTCAGTCATCATGGGAATGGCGCCAGTTTTAAGAAAAGTATGCTTACCATTTTTTGTATTTCTAGGGTATTCTTGTAAAGACAAATATATATGATGATTTATGAATTTATTCATTTCTTTCTATGAAATATGTTAATGTAAAATCTCTCTAAATTTATGTTGTTTTCTTCCACAGTTCTTTTTCCTATGGGAGGTTTCAACAAGAATAGATGAATGTAGATTTTGTTTAATGAGCATGATACTTTCCTGCTCTTCCTCTAATCGTGCTACCAATATGTAAACCCTTGTAGCTAAAGTTATAGATAGGTTTCTTATAGATTGGTTTTATGGTCATATACTTGTCCTTGATATCCTTTTGAGCTAATTCTATCCATGTTATATTTGACCTGTCACATTTCTGTTCCTTCCCATTGTTTTCAGATGTTTCTCCTTCGCATGATTTCTTCTTTTCTTATCATTCTTTCTTCAAGGTGGCTCCTAATGTCTTCTTAATTATGATAAACTTATAATTTATCTTAACAGATGAGTAGTCATTATTAGATATAATATTGGATCATTTTTTATGTCAGCTTATTGACATAGGGCGGATGGAGTGATTGAATGACAAATGTGCCCTAATGGAACTCTAATGAGTGAATGATAATGTAGTGCAGGGTGAATCTAAATGATGCAATATTCGTACAATTATCCGACGTTTAATTACAATAAAACTGAAAATTACCGGTAGAATTCACAAACATGCACAATAGAAATTAGGCGTTAGAAATGCAAGCAAGATCTAGTTGAATTTAAGAAGAGAGCACTTTGATCAAATGTCCGGCGAGCGATTCTTTTAAGTATAACTAAAATCCCACAAATCTTTACAAATTTAAGATCCCCAAGTGTATATTTTTTCAACAAAGAATCAGCACAATAATATAGACTTTCAAATTATAGCTTACAGAAGTAATCGGGGTCCGGAAGGATGTGTGGTGGCTGATTCTGAGTCAGAACAACAAAATTAGAGTATTTCTGCACTGATTTTAGATTCTGAGATCGTTTTCCTGCAGCAGGGAAGAGGTGCGTCTTGTTTAGTTTGCTGTGGTGGTAGGAGGGCAGTTGGGCTGTGGGGAGATGTAATGGAGGTGGTCGACGGGGTTAGAGAGAGGCGAGGATGGGCAGTATGTGAGGCCCCTATTTAGACCCCACATACTTTTGTATCTAAGCTATGTTCATACATTTGTCCCAGGTTGAAGTAAGGCTAGTGAATATGAAATAACAACACATAATATAAATTTACTTGCATACCTTAAATTATTTTCTGAATCTTTTCTTTTTATCCATAATCAGTTCTTTTGTTTTGCGTGTCCAAGTCATGTCCGTTACCTACAAAATTTGACGACGAGCTTAGTCATAAAAATATGACTAAGTGAGGATATACCTCTTTCATAGCTGTATACTATTAGAAAAACTTACGCATTTCAAAACATATTTTACATACTAACCGTTTTCTGTCTCAGTAATGAACTTATGAAGCATATAACTACATGAACATGTTAGTATCAATAAATCATTATGAGCAGTATAAGATCATAACCATATCATGTACAATGTAACATTAAAGCAGTGTGTCCATGTATCAGTATTTATGAAAGAACATAATAACTGTGGGAACATGTCAGTAATCATAAACAGTATAAGGAGCTGTAGCATTCATATGAACTATGGAACATGTCATACAAGTATCATAACTGTATCTATATCATGGAAGCAGTGCAAATAAGCATCATAACTGTTTCTACATCATGGAAGTAGTACAAATACATAATATCTTGTCAACTTTCATGTTCATAAGCATATATCAATGTACCAGTGTAACCTTAAAAATCAGTATTTCTATGCATGTTTCGTTCCTTAGGATATATTAGGGGCGATTCAAATCCTTTTTCCTTTACCCCGAAGGGTCATTCATGTGCATGCATTGCAAGTCGCCCGTAATATAATCTCGTGTCGACATGTTTACATAATAATGAGTTATTCATATTTAGTAATCCCTTCAGAAGTAATTCGCCTGTTTGCCTTTATCAAGGCCATACAATATAGCGACATTAATTATCAGTGATATCTGCGTATGTAAAAAGAAAGTAAAGCCATAAAGCTTAAATGAAACAGGTAGCTCTCACCATCAGTATCAGTGTTCATAGCATTGTCATGTCTATTTTGAGGTGCCATCCTTCGCGGTATCGTATCTGTATCAGAATCGTATCATTTATGGTCATTTATATCGGGGTTGCACCTCGCTATAGCTACTATAAATATTATATAATGACATCATTTGGCAGCTACTCACTAGCCCTCTATTTGGCATAACATAATGCAAAAGTATAACTAAACTTCATGTTGACCGGCCATAACGTCACAGTTAAAAGTAGATAAAAACCTCTTGGGTTTAGTTACGAAGACATCCGGCCAAAACCCCACTTAAAAGCTAACTCATCAGCCGGTCCGAGGGCTTTGACTCACATAAACAATAAGAATAGCCATAATTAACAACTAATAAAACTTTTAACAGCAATTAATTGCTAGGAGAACTCCCCATGAACTAAAACAGTCGGCCATAACAATAGCCTAAAATATCTTTCAAGGATTCCTTTCTGACTCTAACAGCAATAACCAACAAAAAAATAGGAAACCTGTAGCAGCCGGCCAACCTCAAGCTACAATTTCTCTTTTTATAAACTAGTAATAATGGCAGCCACATAGAGTTCCCCAATATGTTTTAAAATCAAAAGTTCTATGCAGAAGAGTAAAGGAGAATAGCTAAGAGTGAAGCTTTAAACCATGAAAATCCAAATCCAAGACTCAAAGCAGCTCACTGCATAAAGCAACATGCATATAAAAATATAACTCCCCCGACTGCTAACTGCTTCAGGATTTTCCCTCAAAAATTCCAGCTGAAGATCAAGAGAAATCCCATAACAGAGAACAACTGAAATTAGAAAGCTTAACTCAATCGGCCAACCATGAATCAACCAAAACCCCCAAATCTAAACATACCAAAACACTTTAGTATATCTCATTGCTCCCCAAAACACATCATAAAAACTGAAAATTAAGGGGGGTAAGAGGAAGCAGCTCACAGTGAGTGAAGAGAGAAAACCCCTATGACTTGATTTTCCAAATCTCTACAATCCGACAAAACTCCCATTCAACCAAAGCCACGGGCTAAGGATCCTTGAGCAGCCATGAAATCTACTGCTTTATCTTGCCGAGCAATATGAGAAGGAACGGAGAATGGAGAAGAAGATCGTGATATGCCCTAGCGCGACACCGGCGAGAAAGGGAGAAGAAGGAAATGAAAAGGGTCGAGTGATATCTGATCGGTTAAGAGGCGCAGATAACCAAAATCCACCGCTTAAAACCAATAGCATTTTTCTATTAGCAGCCCATACAACCTTAAGCCCTCTTTTAAAACAAAACATATGCCCACATGCAGCTCATATATAAAGCCGCTATTAGCACCCCAAAACTTTCAGCTATAAAGAAACCCTTAATAGCACACCACTTGTAGCTAGGCAACCTTTTATTAGCACCCCACGTCTACTAGGAGGCAACCTCTTGAACCATAATAATAACATAACGGCAGTCAACCAAACCTTCCGGCGAAACATACACATATAATTTTATGAAGTGTGTCATAATAAATAATATAGAAAAATGTCATATTCCGTTAAAAGCCTCGAAAACCCCAAGGTGTTAAATAAAAACTCATACTCAACTTTCGAAGGAACACCGAATTGACACTGATTTGTATTTTCATCATAGGGGACAAACTGTTTATTTCATTTTATTATCAAGTTGGATCACTTCACATTTTGGGCCGCTACAAATTCTTTCCCTCTTATAGGAATTTTCATCCTCGAAAATAGGACACGATATAAATTTTCAAATATTATATTGCTTACTTTCCATTCATTTAAATCTTTCCTCGTTTTCCCTTATATGAAGTTGCTACATTATAGCGATTGATAAACCGCCATAAAAACACATAACAAAAAATGTAGTGTTTCATGAAACATTTATCGACTTTCAGAACATTGTCGTAACGCACTTAACATGATATGCACATTGTGAGCTTTCACGATACCTTTTTACCAACGCACATATTAACATTTATCAGTATTCTTCTTTATTGCATATAAACTTTGATCGTAAACTTTTATCATAGAAACTTTCATTTGTTTGACATTATATTCTGTATAATCATATTGGTATTTTCTCGCGCCTTCTTTTCGTCCTTTCTTTAGCATAATTTCATTTGCATTTTGCAGTTTCATTTACTTCCCGTGTCATTTTACTCGTTACTCAACATACATTAGTAACTTTCATTTTTCATAGCACTCTCCTTTTTCAAATACTTAAATCGTTGGTGTACATTCGTATCTCATTAAATCGTTCCCTCTTTATAACACTTCTTTCAAAACGGCCTATAAAGTATCGAATATTAGTGAACTTTCTTTTCAGTAGCATCGTAATTCCACATTATATGATATTGAAACGACATACTTTGAAAACAATTGCAATTTCCTATGTATCTGTTTGTGTAACAAGTCATTTCGAAGTTAACTTTTCAACCCCCTTAAAATGTTTGTGACAAGGGGTTCTTTATCGTGTTTCTTTTCCTTCAAATTGCTACCAATATATTTGTAACACTTATTTCAAAATCGTATAATGTATCAAAGGTTCGGTCGAAATCCAAGATCTCTTATATAGAGTGAAAGTGAAATTACAATTCATTATAATCTTTACTTTGCTTATGCATTTCCGTCAATGTTACTTTGCTTGCATTGAATATAATCATATATTTGTGCACTCTTCGTTAATTGTTCAACTTTCATATATTATTCTTTCTTTACTATAATAAGACATATATATAAGGTTATTTCATATGGTCTTTCGACCATTCTAACTTACATAACGATACTTCATTCTTGGTTTTACCTCGACTCGCAATCATGGAAGTAATGAACTTATGAAGCATATAAATAACCGTTTTCTGTCTCAGTAATGAACTTATGAAGCATATAACTACATGAACATGTTAGTATCAATAAATCATTATGAGCAGTATAAGATCATAACCATATCATGTACAATGTAACATTAAAGCAGTGTGTCCATGTATCAGTATTTATGAAAGAACATAATAACTGGGGGAACATGTCAGTAATCATAAACAGTATAAGGAGCTGTAGCATTCATATGAACTATGGAACATGTCATACAAATATCATAACTGTATCTATATTATGGAAGCAGTGCAAATAAGCATCATAACTGTTTTTACATCATGGAAGTAGTACAAATACATAACATCACGTCAGCTTTCATGTTCATAAGCATATATCAATGTACCCGTGTAACCTTAAAAATCAGTATTTCTATGCATGTTTCGTTCCTTAGGATATATTAGGGGCGATTCGAATCCTTTTTCCTTTACCCCGAAGGGTCCTTTACCCCGAAGGGTCATTCATATGCATGCATTGCAAGTCGCCCGTAATATAACCTCGTGTCGACACGTTTACATAATAATGAGTTATTCATATTTAGTAATCCCCTCAGAAGTAATTCGCCTGTTTGCCTTTATCAAGGCCATACAATATAGCGACATTAATTATCAGTGATATCTGCGTATGTAAAAAGAAAGTAAAGCCATAAAGCTTAAATGAAACAGGTAGCTCTCACCATTAGTATCAGTGTTCATAGCATTGTCATGTCTATTTTGAGGTGCCATCCTTCGCGGTATCGTATCTGTATCAGAATCGTATCATTTAGGGTCATTTATATCGGGGTTGCACCTCGCTATAGCTACTATAAATATTATATAATGACATCATTTGGCAACTACTCACTAGCCCTCTATTTGGCATAACATAATGCAAAAGTATAACTAAACTTCATGTTGACCGGCCATAACGTCACAGTTAAAAGTAGATTAAAACCTTTTGGGTTTAGTTACGAAGACATCCGGCCAAAACCCCACTTAAAAGCTAACTCATCAGCCGGTCCGAGGGCTTTGACTCACATAAACAATAAGAATAGCCATAATTAACAACTAATAAAACTTTTAACAGCAATTAATTGCTAGGAGAACTCCCCATGAACTAAAACAGTAGGCCATAACAATAGCCTAAAATATCTTTCAAGGATTCCTTCTGACTCTAACAGCAATAACCAACAAAAAAATAGGAAACCTGTAGCAGCCGGCTAACCTCAAGCTACAATTTCTCTTTTTATAAACTAGTAATAATGGCAGCCACATAGAGTTCCCCAATATGTTTTAAAATCAAAAGTTCTATGTAGAAGAGTAAAGGAGAATAGCTAAGAGTAAAGCTTTAAACCATGAAAATCCAAATCCAAGACTCAAAGCAGCTCACTGCATAAAGCAACATGCATATAAAAATATAACTCCCCCGACTGCTAACTGCTTCAGGATTTTCCCTCAAAAATTCCAGCTGAAGATCAAGAGAAATCCCATAACAGAGAACAACTGAAATTAGAAAGCTTAACTCAATCGACCAACCATGAATCAACCAAAACCCCCAAATCTAAACATACCAAAACACTTTAGTATATCTCATTGCTCCCCAAAACACATCATAAAAACTGAAAAATAAGGGGGGTAAGAGGAAGCAGCTCACAATGAGTGAAGAGAGAAAACCCCTATGACTTGATTTTCCAAATCTCTACAATCCGACAAAACTCCCATTCAACCAAAGCCACGGGCTAAGGATCCTTGAGCAGCCATGAAATCTACTGCTTTATCTTGCCGAGCAATATGAGAAGGAACGGAGAATGGAGAAGAAGATCGTGATATGCCCTAGCGCGACACCGGCGAGAAAGGGAGAAGAAGGAAATGAAAAGGGTCGAGTGATATCTGATCGGTTAAGAGGCGCAGATAACCAAAATCCACCTCTTAAAACCAATAGCCTTTTTCTATTAGCAGCCCATACAACCTTAAGCCCTCTTTTAAAACAAAACATATGCCCACATGCAGCTCATATATAAAGCCGCTATTAGCACCCCAAAACTTTCAGCTATAAAGAAACCCTTAATAGCACACCACTTGTAGCTAGGCAACCTTTTATTAGCACCCCACGTCTACTAGGAGGCAACCTCTTGAACCATAATAATAACATAACGGCAGTCAACCAAACCTTCCGGCGAAACATACACATATAATTTTATGAAGTGTGTCATAATAAATAATATAGAAAAATGTCATATTCCGTTAAAAGCCTCGAAAACCCCAAGGTGTTAAATAAAAACTCATACTCAACTTTCGAAGGAACACCGAATTGACACTGATTTGTATTTTCATCATAGGGGACAAACTGTTTATTTCATTTTATTATCAAGTTGGATCACTTCACATTTTGGGACGCTACACAGTAGCTGTCAAATTTCTATTGTAGAAATGGAGGCAGGGAGCGGAGTTGCTGTAGACGGGTTCACAGGGAAGTGGGGAATGATTCAGCTATCGGAGAAGGAAAACAGGCAGCTTGGATGTTTCATTTCTCCTAGTAGATAAAGGAAGTCACGTTTGGGCTGGGAATATGGGTAATGAAAGTAATATGGGCAGTTACTAGGCTTTAGTGGACTGGACTGCAAGCAGAAACTGCCTATTGATGGCAGTTGCCAGCAGTTAGGCTAATAGATAGTGGTGGTAACTGAAATTAAAGGTAGTTTTGTGAAATTGTAGTTAGTTATATGGGAATTTGGTGATGGGGAAATGTGGGAGATGTCTTGCCGGCACTTGGGAGACCGGTTGCCGGCGGCTAGGAGTGGTGGTAGAGGGGATTTGGGCGGTTACGACAATAAATGGTAGTGTTTAGTGGCGGTTGTGGGTAGTTATGGATATTGTGAGGGTAGTTATGGATATTGTGAAGGTAGTTATGGATAGTGGGAGGGTAGTTACCTTCGCTTCGACACCAAAGATCCACGGAATCGACACCTTGGAGAGACCGCAATTGCCTGAAAATTCTGTCCAAAATCTGCGATATCTAAAAATCAGCCCCTATATCCCTATTTGTAGACGTGGATTCACTACGAACATCCACGATTCATAAAATCACTAAATATACATGAAAAAAACATAAAATGCATAAAAATATGTTGTCGATGTTCTGAACGCGACTACTGGCTCGGATCATTCATCCGACGATTCTAACTCAACCTCCCGTAGACTTGGGCGGGCTCCGATAAGTATCGGCCTGTCCGTGAAATGTGATCTCCATCACTTATGCTCTTAAAATCATAAATGAGAGCTCACACTAACGTGAACCTACAAAAGAAGAACACCTTAATTTGCAGATTGCCATTTTTACTTGACCAATTTTTTAGTCAACTGAGTGTAAGTTTGCTGAATACTGAACTGCAACTATATGGACTTCATTAGGACCGTTTAGTGTGCTGATCAAGGTATAATCAGAATGCCACTGGGGTATATGTACAAATTTTGTGGTATAGACTTCATAATGATACATAGACAATGGGATAAAATCCAATGACAGATTAAAATAAATAAATAGAAGCTCCACTCTTTTTTCACTCGCTTGCTCCCCGTCTACTGTCACTAACACCACCTTATTCTGGCCACTTCCCCACCAATGTCACCACTGTCACCTTCCTCTTTGTTTCCTTTTACCATCATGTCCCTAGCTGGCAAAAACCCTGTTAATCTCTTTGCAAACACAAGGGCTCCTCACCCTTCCTCCCTCTCTCCCAACACTAGGGTTCCTCTCCCTTGTTGCCCCAGGTATTGTTCACATCACTGACGTCACTATAAGTAAAGCCATTCGTCTCTCTTTTGAGGTTGCTTTTCGACTCTCATGCATCCTTGCGAGGAACCATTGAATTCATTGCAGGATAAAGGGCATTTTTCTCTTTTCTCCCTAAAATATATGAAGAAAATGGACTACTGTATTTCCTCATAGATTAGTTTTGAGTTGACAGTTATATGCTTTTAAGGCTCTATTTGGGATGTGTTATGAACTTGCAAGAAGAAAGGGGAGAAATAGAGGAAACTAGAGAGGAAGGAGAGATTAGGGTTAGGGATTGAGGGGGAAGAGAGGGTAACCTGATATTTCTTTGATAATCCTCCTCCAAGCAGCCCCCGGGCTATAAATACCCGGGGGAAAGAGGGGGACCGGCCGGCCCCCTCAAGTTGGGCTGAACCGGAGTGGTTCAGCCCCATTTTGGCCGGTTTATTGAGTGGGGGCTGAACCGGATGGTTCAACCCCGTTGTCTTGCGCCCGCCCCTTGGTTCGCCGCGAGTACTTATGTCCCGAGAACCCAAGCGGGTGTGGGGGCATAACATTCCCCTCCCCATCAAGCACCAGCTTGTCCTCAAGGTGGAAATCTGGGAACCGCTCGCGGAACTCTAACAAGTCAACCGACGAGTTGTGCTCTGCATCCATATGCTTCCATTTGACAAGCACTGCTGGCCGATATTCCGTGCCCGACTTCTTCCACTTGGTCAACAAAATGGCCTCTGGTGATGGCCGCAACTCGCCACTGCTGGTCGCCTCGGGAAGAAAAGGACTGGTCTGAACGGAAGCCCCAAGCTTCTTCTTCAAAACAGAGACATGAAATGTCGGGTGGATGCGAGACCCCGCCGGAAGATCCAAGGTGTAGGCGACTTGTCCCACACGACGTAGAATGCGGAACGGCCCGTAGTAACGCGGGGCGAGTTTTTGATTTGCCCTCCGAGAGACCGACAACTGGCGATAAGGTTGGAGTTTGAGGAAGACCTCATCGCCCACCGCGAATTCCCGCTCGGTGCGTTGTTTGTCTGCCTGTGCCTTCATGCGGTCCTGAGCGACCCGCAGATTGTCCCGTAGTAAGGCTAAGGTGCGATCCCGGTCCTGAAGTGTCCGCTCCACAGCTGGAAGAGCGGTGCTGGTGGGCTCATAAGAACTCAACGTAGGAGGAGGGCGGCCGTAAACCACCTCGAAGGGGGTGAGCTTGCTAGCTGTGTGGAAAGACGTGTTGTAGCAGTACTCCGCCCAATGCAACCATCGGGTCCACGTGCGTGGCTCGTCCAGCACAAAACATCGTAAGTAAGTCTCCACTCCCCTGTTGAGGACCTCCGTCTGACCGTCCGTCTGGGGATGGTGGGCTGTGCTCATGCGTAGCGTAGTACCATGTAGCCGAAAGAGCTCCTTCCAAAAACTGCTGACAAAAACCGGATCCCTGTCGAAAATGATGGAGCGCGGAATCCCATGGAGGCGCACAATCTCCCGCACAAATAACTCTGCAACTGTCTCCCCGGAGACGGATGGCTCAAGGGAAGGAAATGACCATACTTGGAGAGCTTGTCTACCACCACCAGGATAACGGTCTTGCCTTGGGACTTGGGCAGTCCGTCAATGAAGTCCATGGAGATGGTATCCCAAATCTGGTGCGAAATCTCTAGCGGAGTGAGAAGTCCGTCTGGTGAGGTGGTCTCGTACTTCTTCCGCTGGCAGATCCCACACTCCGCACAAATTGCTGGACATCGCGACGCATCCCCTTCCAGAAGACATTTGCCCTGAGCCACTGAAGTGTCCGCAGAATCCCAGCATGGCCGCCTGTGGGAGAGGCGTGAAACTCCTGCATCATCGCTGTCCGCCATGGCGACGCGGAGGGAATGACTACTCTGCCCTGAAAGTAAAGCCGCTGGCCCTGAAGGTGGTAGCCCGGCTCGGTAGCCTGACCCTGCTGTAGTGCCTCAACAATAGTGCGTAGCTCGGGATCCTGGAGTATCTCTGCCTGTATTTCATCCAAGGTGGTGATCACCGGCCCCGACACGTGGGAGAGAGAGCTTTCAGGTAGGCTGGAGAGTGCGTCGGCAACCACATTGTCTCTGCCCTGCTTGTACACGATCTCGTAATCGTAACCCATCAGCTTGGTCAACCACTTCTGCTGCAGTGGGGAAGCCAACCGTTGCTCAAGGAAGTGCTTCAAACTCTGGTGGTCCGTGCGGACCTGGAAGTGCTGTCCCAAAAGATAGGGTCGCCACATTTCGACCGCATGGATAATGGCCAACATCTCCTTCTCGTACGTCAAAAGTCCCAGCGTTCGAGGGGCCAGGGCCTTGCTGAAGTATGCGAGCGGACAGCCCTCCTGCATCAAGACTGCCCCGAGGCCGACGCCCGAAGCATCAGTCTCCACCACAAACTCCTTGGCGAAATCCGGCTGCGCTAACACCGGCGTAGTAGTCATGGCCTGCTTCAAGGCCCGGAAGGCCTCGTCTGCCTCGGTGCTCCACTGGAACGCATCCTTCTGCAACAGCTGGGTAAGAGGTCGAGCGATCTTGCCGCAGTCCTTCACAAAACGGCGGTAGTACCCCGTCAGGCCGAGGAAGCCGCGCAAGGCTCGCACCGTCGTGGGCTGGGGCCACGACACCATACTAGCAATCTTCTGTGGGTCCGCCTGGACCCCACGGGCCGAAACTAGGTGCCCCAGGTACTCGACCTCCCTCTGTCCGAACGAGCACTTGGACCGTTTGGCGTATAGCTGGTGCTCCCGCAGTATGGTGAGGACATGGCGAACTTGCTCCAAATGGTCGTCCCAAGTCTTGCTATATATTAGTATATCATCAAAAAATACTAGGACATACCGGCGAAGAAGTGACCGGAAGATCTCGTTCATCACCCCCTGGAAGGTGGAGGGGGCGTTGGCCAACCCGAACGGCATTACCAAGAACTCGTAATGTCCGTCATGAGTGTGGAACGCCGTCTTGTGAATATCCTCTTCCTTCATCCGGATCTGATGGTAACCAGAGCGAAGATCTAGTTTGGTGAAGAAGCTCGCTCCATGCAGCTCGTCTAATAATTCTTCAATCATCGGGATGGGGAACTTGTCCTTGATAGTGGAGCTATTCAGCCCCCGGTAGTCGACACAGAATCTCCACGAGCCATTCTTTTTCTTCACTAGTATGATCGGTGAAGAGAAAGCACTGGTGCTGGGTCGTATGGCGCCGGTAAGTAGCATCTCGAGTACGCTGCGTTCGATCTCTGCTTTCTGGATATGTGGGTATCGATAGGGTCGGAGGTTGGTAGGATCCGCCCCTGCTTTCAACTGGATCTGGTGGTCACAGAACCTCGAGGGAGGGAGGGTGTGCGGATCCTGGAAAACATCCTTGAACTGCGTCAATAAGGCCTGTATCTATTTGGGTTCCTCGGGGTTGTCGGGACCGCCGGACGCCATTCCTAGTACCATGGTCATCGTGCTGCCCTGCTCCCCCAATCTCTGTAGGCTCCGAAGAGAAATCTCTTTAAGTGGGGATGACCGTATCCAAGCAATGATCCGTCCCCTGCTGAGTAAACTCGAGCGTCATCCGATCCCAATCCGTGGTCACCCATCTCAACTGGCGGAGCCACTGTACTCCAAGGACCATATCAGATCCTCTAATCGGCAGGAGGTAGACGTCGGTGTGGCAAACGTATCCCTGCATCCGCAACTCGACTCCCTTCAGCACCCCTTCACACTTCAATTTGCTGCCATCGGCCACCATAACCTGAAAGGCGGCCCCTCGATCAACTGTCTGCCCCGCTCTCAGTGCAACCTCGGGGTTGATGAAGTTGTGGGTGCTTCCACTATCGACCAGAATGGCCACGCGCTCCTGGCCGACCCTCCCCTTGATGCGCAAAGTAAGAGGCGCCATGCATCCCTCCATGGCCTGTATGGAGACCCCAAACTCTGCTAAGTCCAATCCGTCCTCCTCGGCAAGGCTGACCGGATCCTCCTTGTCCTCCTCCTCTCGCAGCATGAAAACCTGGACCTTCTGGCATCGGTGTCCCGGAGCGAACTTCTCATCACAGTTGAAACACAGTCCCTTCTCCTTTCTCGCCAGCATCTCTGGCCAGGTAAGTCGCGTCACCGTGGGTTTCCCCCCGGTCGGTGGTTCCCGCCTGGGGTTTTGGGCTGCTGGGGGGGGGGGGGTCCGAAGAGTGGACCTGTTCCTCTGACGGTTGAATCTTTCCTCCTGTATCCACGCCAAGCTGATGGCATGACTCAGGCTGCGAGGCATATAAGCGTGCACCTCGTCACACAAGAAGTCCTTCAGTCCCGACACAAAGCAACTCAGCAGTGTTTTCTCCTCCCAGTTGACCCGATTGGCCAGCCGCTCAAACTCAGTACGGTACTCTGTCACAGTCCCCTTCTGTCTCAGCTTCTGTAACGTGGCCTCGACATCCTCATACTCCAGGGGCCCGAAACGGGCCGCAAAAGCCTCTACAAATTCCGTCCATGGGGTGTATGCCCGTCCACGTTGGAACCACTGTGTTCATTGGTAAGCGTCGTCTTCCAGATGGAAGGTCACTAACTGCACCCATTGCCCCTCCGGAATTTCCTGGTAATTGAAGAATAATTCCGCCTTTTGCACCCATTCCAACGCGTCCCCGCCTCCTCGGAACCTAGGAAAGTTCATGCGGGTTCGCTTCGGTTGCATGTAAGCTCTTTGGTTCCATGGGCAGTGTCCCCCATATTCTTCTCCCGGTGCAATTGGTCGTCGTTGCTCCATCGGCGCGTTTGAACTCCCTTGGTGTCCGGGATAGTACCCGCCTCCGCGTCCGTCCGTCGCAGGATGTCCCGCTCCTTGATGCATGGCTGGTGGGAGGCGCTCAGCCCCTTGATTTGCGTTTCCGAACCCTGGAGGGGGTCCGAAAGCTCTTGGATTTGGCAAAATCCCCATTGCTGTCCCCATCGGCGCTCCGGAGGTTCCATACGGCCGAGGGACTGCTGCCGTTAGCTCCGGAGGGTTCCATCCGAGTGGATTGTCACCCCCATAGGACGAAAAGGGGGCTGGAAGAGCCCCTGGGCCGTGCGACATACGGATCGGGTCCGTCGGCCTGTGCGGACCCGCGCGACTTCCGCCCGCCTCCCAGGCGCTCGCGGGCAGTACGCCGACCCCCAGCCAGCCCTCCGAGCCCTCTCCGGTCCTTCTCGGCTGGCCACCGATCCATCGGGACCCCTCGGCGTCAGATCCGGTCGGAAAACAGCGTTCCGTTCCCTGTACAGCGCCTCCGGGCGGTTGATTTGAGATTTCCCCTTTCGATCCCCCTTGGACTTGCGCCTTTCACTTCAAACTTTGAACGAAGAGAGCCTTGAGTTCCTCCATGCGGGTGTCCAAGCGTTCTTCAAGTTGCTCCGAGGATTTCCTCACCCGATCTTCAATAGCGGCGACGGTGTCCGTTAAACCCACATAATTTTCTTCCAATGTTGCTAGTCGCGCGATATCAGCGTCGGAGCGGGTGTTCACCATGGCTGGAGGATGATGCTTTGATACCAAATGTTATGAACTTGCAAGAATAAAGGGGAGAAATAAAGGAAACTAGAGAGGAAAGAGAGATTAGGGTTAGGGATTGAGGGGGAAGAGAGGGAAACCTGATATTTCTTTGATAATCCTCCTCCAAGCAGCCCCCGGGCTATAAATACCCGGGGGAAAGAGGGGGTCGGCCGGCCCCCTCAAGTGGGGCTGAACCGGAGTGGTTCAGCCCCATTCTGGCCGGTTTATTGAGTGGGGGCTGAACCGAACCGGATGGTTCAGCCCCGTTGTCTTGCGCCCGCCCCTTGGTTCGCCGCGAGTACTTATGTCCCGAGAACCCAAGCGGGTGCGGGGGCATAACAGGATGCCTGTGGATATAGGAAAAGCAGTGGGGGAAACCAGTGTTTGGATTAGCACTGTCAGAAAAATGTGGTAGGAAAAATAGTAGTAGAAGAAAGAGGATGTTGACCTATGGGAAGAGAAACATAAAAATGCGGAAAACTCTTTTGAGCTTTTCTGGAAGTTGAAGTGTTCACTGCTTTCCAAAAAGTCCCGAAAACACCCTTTTGACATGAGCACTTTTCCCACCACCGAAAAACAAGACGCCTCCAAATCAGCGGTGGCGGTGGCAATAAAACTTTTCCCACCGCCACCACTGTCCCAAACAGAGCCTGAAATGTTAACTAGATTAGTCTATCCAAGACTGATTTTCATGAATATTTGAATAATGATCTAGCAAGCTTTTGAACGTCAATGACAACTTGTAGATGTTCTTTATATTCCCATCCTACTTCAAGCTACCACTTCTTTATGTTGTTGATTTATGCTATATTGGAGATATTTTTTCCTGTAGTTTCCTTTGCTCCGTGACACAGGCTTATTGTTTCCTTTTATTGATAAACAGGATGCAACTATTGAGCAGCTACTTCCTATTTTTTTGTCTTTGTTAAAAGATGAATTCCCTGATGTTAGACTAAACATTATCAGCAAACTCGATCAAGTAAATCAGGTACACATGCTTCTTGAGTCCTTTTTCTTTGTTCTTAATGTTTTGCATCAATTGGTATTTCTTGTCAAGAGTGTTTTTGTCGTATTTTTTTTCTTTATAATTCTTAATTAATATTCATGAGTGTTTGGGTATGCTCCCAGAAACAGGATATGTTTTATTATTTTTGATACTCATGTTCTTTTTAAAAATATTAGAATGCATGTTCTCATCGTGTAAATATGATTTTCCTGCTGTTGTAGATTATAACATGCAAGCAATTCTGTGTATTGACATGCTAATCAGAGGCACATTTGTATTTATTTGCGTTCTGATTTTAAAAAAAATTAATATTATTTTGTTTGTTTCAACTAACATTATGGACCTGTAAATTTAGAATTAATTTTTTGACTAACGAATATTGAAGAGTAAAGTGTAATGTGTTACCTCTGTTTATCATACAGAATTTAATTCTTTATTTTCATTAATAAAAAAATGAATTTAAACTGAAATTTTTTGTTATTTAGATTTTTTAAATTATATTCATTATTCAAATTCTATGCAGGATAATGAATATTGTAAAATTCGAAGGGGGTTAATTCTGTCGGAAATATATTATTCTTAAATGAAAATTTTAGGTTCTCTTGAAATCATTAACCAATACCTAGGAGTGGTAGATTCAGATATTTTGATCTACAGAGAAGAACGTGACATTGAGGATATAACTTCTAAAATTAATGTTGGATTGTTAAATTGGAGAAGCGTCATAGGCCTGTTATCTGATAATAGTTTATTATAGAGATTTATAGGTATTTTTTTGAACTACAGTTAGCTGGTTATGCTGAATGAATATGAGGAATTGTAAATTTTAAGATGGATGCCCGACAAAGTTATGAAGGGTAAAGTAGTGAATGATTTCATTATACTAACGGTTGGAGTATGTCACAGGCATAGTATAGATAAGGTAGTTGAAAATAGAATAGGTTTAGCACCTCATGCAACATGTTACGGGTCAACCTGTAAAATGTTGGTCGCTTTGCCGGAGGGTGGCCGGAGGTGGAGATGACGGATGAGGAGGATGCTATGGAGCCGAACCATGCTGCTTAAGAGGGGTGTGCTCGAGAGAGAGCTACCAAAGTATTTTATAAGAGGACAAGAAAATAGATTAATTCTATCACGTACCATTTCCTTAGCCCAAAGGGCTTTTAAATAAGATTATGTGACTTAGCCTTAATTACCAAAATACCCTTTCATGAAATAAAAACATATATTTATAATAACTCTAATTAGCAATGCCTAATAATAATGACACAACATGACAATAATAACAACAGCGTGTGTTAATTAGATAATTGGTTGTGTTTTACCTTAGCATCCTACCCGTCCTTTAAATTGAGCTTGCCCTTAAGCTTGAATGAGGTTTAGATGGTTTGATCATCTGGTTCTTTAATTTTCCTCAAGAACAACTCTTTGTAGCGCGTCCCTGTATCTAAGGTTGTATCAAGCGACAAGCCTTCATTGTGCTCATAGATGTTGAGAATAATGGTGATGTTGTCGGAGGGGTCTAGCTTGTATGGTGAGGTGATCGAAGAAGAGACCGCAACATGATCGTTGAGTGATTGAAGTAGTGGAGGGGTCCTTCGTACGTGGTCGACTAAGAAGGTCCGTTGTGGGGCTGGTTGGAGAAGATGCATTCGACTGTCCGGAGGAGGGGTAATTGAGAGTTTTGGCTGGAGGAGAATTTTAAGGGTCGGCGACTGCACAAATTGTTGCAACGTCATCGGGCCCGATGGTGAAGGTGCCTGTTCTGTGAACTGCATGAAGGGAACAACCGGAGGCTGTGGTGGAGCGACGGGAACTGTGGAGATTTATGGAGTTTCTTCAGCCTTTGGTTGGATCGATGGCTACTCCGGTGGGATTTGGTCTCCATATTGTTCGAACAATGTGAGATCGATGGCTGTTCTGGTAGGATCGGGTCTCCGAATTGTTCGAACATTATGAGTCTGTCAATATTGGCGGTGAGTCACAAAACCGCGACTTGGTGCTACATTGTCATTCCCAATAACTCTAGTAGCATCGAACGGAGAACATTTTACTCCTCGGAGCTCATTGTCATACCAATTTGAAATAATCAAATCAATTAATTTAAGTAGAATGACTTAGACCGGCCCATGCCTCGAAAATAGGCGGCGTCAAGCTGTGCACAACTCAGAATAAGCACTGACTTCGAACAAAATAGGAGTTGTTGGGCTCGATCGGGTAGATCATGCGATTGCATGTGCGGGCTCGAAGAGATGTTTTGAAGGAGTCGTCCAGGTTGGAGACATGAAAGACTCAACAGAGCCCGGGATGGCGACACGGCTTACATATGGATTTGATGGAACGGCAAGGGAAAAATCGCAACGGTTGATTGGAAGGAGCATGAAGAAGTGTGTTGGAAGAAGGATCACCGACAGAAGACGGACGCTTAAGGGAAAGTTGCTCGGCGTCTGAATCACGTAGGACACCCGATCGTATCAGAGGATTCTCGCCATCCAATGCCAATGTTGCGCTCCGCTAGTTTAGAGCAAGCTGCTCTGTGTCGGAATCACGCAAAACACCCAATTGTGTGCAGGAAGTCCTGCGCGAGGGCTGGGAAAGATTTTGTCAGAGGATTCCTGCCGTCCAAGGCCAATGTCGCGCTCGACCAATCTAGCGCAAGACAGGAAATTATGGACGAGCTTCTCGGGTTTGCAAATGGGAAAGGTGGCATGGTTTGTAAACAAAAATCAAAATGCTTTGGAATCGAACAAAGTGTGGTTCTCTAGTGATCTCGGGTGGAGGACGAAGATGTTGTGGCCGTTTGCAGAAGAGGACCGGAAATCTCTGATACCAAGTTGTTATGGGTCAACCCGTAGAATGTTGGTCGCTTCGCCGGAGGGTGATCAAAGGTGTGATGATGGAGGAGAAGAATACTATGGGGCCAGAACCGTCGTTGCCTAAGCAGGGTAATGCTTGAGAGTGATCTACCAAAGTCTCTTACAAGGGACAGTGAAATAGATTAATTCTTGTACCATTTTCTTAATTCATGGGGCCTTTAAGTAAGATTACATGAATTGGACATTGTGAGAATTTGAAATAAAAGAGACTTTTTATTCCAAAAATCTAAATAATACACGTGCACCCCTCCTTATATAGAACACAAGAGAGAGAAAATAGGAGAGAGAAAATACTTCTAGCGGTTACAACACAGGTAACCGCCCGGACTACAACATGTAGCAGTAACTGAACAACAACATCGGGCGGTAACATATGGGTAATCGCCCGACCTTTATACAGAGTATATCAATATCCAACACTGGGCGATTACACATAGGTAATCGCCCAAACTTCTCACACAATCAACACCAGGCGGTTACACATGGGTAACCGTCCGACCTTCTTCAAATCGACCAACACCGGGCAGTTACATATATGTAACCGCCCGTCCTGTATGTAGATTTCTTCAACATTCTCCCGCAAGCTAGAGCATACAAATCGTAGGAGCCAAGCTTGGACATAAACTGATGATGTAATTATCGAGGTAAGACGTTAGTGAGGGTATCAACAACTTGTCCAGCAGTAGACACATGTCTCAGGTTTAATTTTTTAAGTTGAACATTTTCTTGAATAAAGGGACAATCGACCTCGATGTGCTTAATACGTTCATAGAGGATTCTTGGCAATATAAATGACATCTTGGCTATCACAAAAGAGAGTGACTAGAGATGGGAGTTTCACACCCAGGTCACATAAAAGACTTTCCGACCATGTGAGTTCAGAAACGACATAAGTCATTGATTAATGCTCAACTTCTGCAGATGAGCGCGCAACCACAGATTGTTTCTTGCTCCTTCAGGTGACAAAATGTCCACCAAAATATGTGCAGTACCCACTTGCTGATCGATGATCATCAAGAGACCCCACGTAGTCAGCATCAGAGTAAGCAACAAGAGATAAGGAGGAGGGATTATATACAAGTCTTTGTCCTGGAGCAGTTTTCAGATACCGAAGGATTCGCTCAACGGCCTGGAGATGAGACATCAGTGAAGAATGCATGAAGCGTCTGACCACCCCAACTATAAAGATATATCAAGTCTTGTAATAGTAAGATAAATGAGTTTGTCGACAAGACGACGATAGTACTCCAGGTTAGGAAGGAGTAAAGCATAATCAGAAGCGTGGGCGCAGAGCTTGTGGTTGACATCTATAAGTGTGTCAGTGGGCTTGCACCAGAGTAGTCCGCGTCATGAAGAAGATCAAGATAATACTTTCGTTGAGAAAGAAAGAAACCATCAGTCGACGAGCCACCTCGATGCTAAGAAAATATCGGAGAGGCCACAAATCCTTAGTCTGAAATTCAGATGCTAGGTGCTTCTTGATCATGGCTATACTGTTGAGATCATCGCCTGTGATGAAAATATCATCAACGTATACCAAAAGTATCACAATGCTCGTCGGGCGGTGTCGAGTGAAGAGGTTGAAGTCAGCCGAGCTTCAAGTGAAGCCAACATCGTGAACAACCCGACTGAACTTATCAAAACCAAGTCCGAGGAGATTGTTTGAGGCCATATAGAGATTTATTGAGATGACACACAAAAGTCTCCTCCTTGGTCTCATAACCAGGAGGCTGTTGCATTTAGATGGTCTCAGCCAGGTCGCCATTCAGAAAGACATTCTTGATGTCAAGTTGATGTAACGATCAATGCCGATGAGCAACAAGGATATCAGGATCCAGACAGTATTCAGCTTTGTGACGGGTGAGAAGGTCTCGTCGTTTTCGAGGTCGTGTTACTGTGTAAAACCACGAGCCACCAGACTAGCTTTCAGACGTTTAACCGCCACATCAGGTCCATGCTTCACTTTGAAAACTCACTTGCAGCCAACACTTGTGTGGCCAGAAGGAAGAGGGACAAGGTCCCATATGTGATTAGCCCTGAGATCAGTCATTTCTTCATCCATGGCGGCCCGCCACCCCGGATACCAAAGAGCCTCCTGGGTGGAAATAGAGACAAAGAGGTTGCAAACCGGTGAAGCGCCAAAGATAAGCGGTGCAAAGAGACATAAGCAGAAATAGGGTGAGCAGTAGAGGCTGGTGCCGGATTAGCGGCATGCGAAGCCTCAATTGGCAGGGGCGACTCCCGTAAGGTAGTAGATCAAGGGCGTCGACGTGTGTAGACACGAAGAGGAGGCGGTGCAGGAAAATCATAGAAGGTAGGTACATGAGGATGTGGAAGGCCTGGGGAGAAGGCGATAGGTGGTTCAGGTTGGTGGAATGGTTGATTTTCAAGGAAGGTTACATCGGTGGACGTGACAAGTTTTCGAAGAGGTGGAGAGTAACAAACGTAACCCTTCTGGGTACAAGAGTAGCCAACAAACATATACTTGGTTGCACGAGGAGCCAACTTATCCATAGCAGGGCTAAGATAGTGGACATAACAAACACAACCGAAGACCCGAGGTGTCAAGGGAAAGGGAGAGGTGGATGGAAAAAAAATGGAAAATGGGGTGGCAAAATTCAGAACAGAAGAGGGCATGTGGTTAATCAGGTAGCTGACGGTGGAAATGACGAAATGCCAATAAGCGTTAGGAACCCGCATTTGGAATATAAGGGGTCGGGCAACCTCGAGGAGGTGCCATTTTTTGCGCTCGACCACATCGTTTTGTTGAGGTGTATATGGACAAGAGGTTTGGTGAATGATGCCTAACGTATTACATGTTTTTGGAAATCCTTGACTAGTATATTCACGCACATTATCCGTTCGAAGAGTTTTGAGAGACCGCGATAACTGTTTTTGTCTCAGTGAGAAAAGACCGGAAGATTTGTAACTCAGAACGATTGCACATCATATACAACCATGTCATGCGAGAGTGATTATCAATAAAAGTAACAAAGTAACCATAGCTAGAAACACTAGCCGTTTTGTAGGGGCCCCCAACATCAGAATGCACTAAAAAAAAAAAAACAGAACTTCGTGTACAATGAAGTGAAAAAGTAGAACAGTGTTGTTTCCCGTAAATACACGATTCACATTGAAAATCAGAAAAGGAATACTCAGGAAGGGCCCGCTTGAGGAGAGGCAAAGGAGCATGTCCAAGACGCTGTTGCCAGTCGACGGAGGTGACAGAGGAGTGAATGGAGGGAGGAAGATCCATGGTGTACAACCCATATGTAGGTCGGCCCCTACCAATGATAGTTTGAGTCTGTCGATCCTGCATCACAAAAAAAAGAAGAAAACGTGATTAAGCAATCATGATCTTGAGTGAAGCGACTGGCAAAAAGGAGATTAAACTGAGAGTCTGGAACATAAAGGACAGAGCGGAGGAGAGGGGATAAAGTGAGAGGCACGTTGTCAGAGCCGCAGACTGGGGTAGTATCACCATTGGCCACCGTAATAACCTTAGGAGAAGTAGCATTCGAATACTGAGAAGGTTTGTGTGGGGTGATATGGTTGAAGCACCAGAGTCCACTATCCAGACCGGACTGTGGGAAAAACAGGATATATCTTCATTGGAGGTAGAAATAACAGAGTCAGAGGCCCGAGAAAACATCCCCCGAAGATGTTGAAGTTCATTATGCAAGTCGTCAACGTCGGAGCGGGAGGTCGAAGGAACATGCATTGTAGGAGCCGCATGAAGCGACACATTCAATGGCGGTGGAAAGCCTTGTTTCTTGAAGCATGTAGCCTCGGTATGGTTTGTGCGGCCACAATAAGCACAAAGGCGACTGTTCGGCCGAGAGTGGCGATTGAGATTATCACGTCCACCGCCACGAGAGGCAGATCGTCCACCCCGAGTCCCAGGAGGTCACATGACTGGAGAATGCTGCAGAAGGGCTGGAGAAGGAGGCCTCGCAGCGTCGGGCGGTGGGGTGACCATGAGTATCATGGAACACACATCAGAGAGAGGCGGAACGCTGGGGGATGACAAGATAGTCGCTCAGACACTGTGAAGGTGGGGAGGTAACCACGCCATCATGAGAGCAATGCCCACGACCTCCTTCTGTGCCCACTGGACAACGAAATCCAAGGGGGGGGGGGGGGTGATAATGAAGCCATGCCCAACCAGGTCTTGAAATAGGCAACAAAGTAGGTCAGGTCACCAGTCACACCAGGATCAACAATCTGAAGCCCAGTATAGATATCGTAGAGACGTTGAAGATTGTCCCGCCCAGAGTACAGAGACTGAAGTTCGGCCCACACGGCGTGAGCAGTCTCGTGGTACATGACCATCCGACATGGCTCAGTCTCCATAGAGTTGAGAAGCCAAGACTGAGCACGACCATCATCACAGAGCCACTGCTTCGTAGGCTCAGCAGGCGGGGCACGAGTAACATGATGAAGCAGCCCTTTAGTTTGGAGAAACACGATGCACCGAATACACCCACTCCATAAAGTTCTTCTTACCATTGATGAAAATATTTGTAATCTTCAGTTCATTCCAGATTTCAGGAAGAGAAGCCGGAGCAAGGGAAGAGGTCACCGCAGGGTTGTCCATGAGAAACCGCACAAAGAGGACATATGGAGGAGCCGACGACCAGAGTAGAGACTGCAACAAGAGAAGAAAAAAGAGAAAGTTGTGCGGTCTCAGAAGAGAAGCTGCGGTCACGGTGAACTCCACGGTTGTCACAGGAGGGGGGGGGGGGGGGTGAGCACTCTGAGATCAGCGGACTCAGTCGGGAAGTGGTCGCGAATAGCCGAAACACAATGTGATCTCAAATAGTAAGTCTCGACATGGGAGATAATTGTGGACTCAAAAGCAAAGAGGTCTATCGACAGAGCTCGCGACAAAGTAACACGAGGGAGAAAGAGGAGACCCCACAAATTGCTGCGAAGAGGAGTCCACACACTGAGGGTAGCAACCCACGAGACCGCACAAGGTCATTCGGGCAGTTATGGAGAGGAGTCCACGCCAAGGATCGATAGCTCTGATACCATGTGAGAATTTGTAATAAAAGAGTCTTCTTATTCCAAAAATCTAAATAATACATGGGTGCATTCCTCTTTATATATAACAATGGAGAGAGAAAAAAATGAGAGAGAATGCACAACTTGCAATATGTGACTAAGTACTTCGGGCGGTTACATCACAATTAACCGCCCAGACTACATCAGGTAGCAATAACTGAACAACAACACCAGACGGTTACACATGGGTAACCACCCGGCCTTTATACAAAGTATATCAATATCCAACACCGGGCGGTTACACATGGGTAACCGCCTGGCCACACGATGTGAGCAGTTTCGTGGTACATGGCTATCCAATATGGCTCAATCTCCATAGAGTTGAGAAGCCAAGACTGAGCACGACCATCATCACAGAGCCACTGCTTCGTAGGCTCAGCAGGCGGGGCACAAGTAACATGATGAAGCAGCCCTTTAGTTTGGAGAAACACGATGCACCGAATACACCCACTCCACAAAGTTCTTCTTCCCATTGATGGAAATATTTGTAATCTTCAGTTCATCCCGGATTTCAGGAAGAGAAGCCGGAGCAAGGGAAGAGGTCACCGCAGGGTTGTCCATGAGAAACTGCACAAAGAGGACATATGGAGGAGCCGAAGACCAGAGTGGAGACTGCAACAAGAGAAGAAAAAAGAGAAAGTTGTGCGGTCTCAGAAGAGAAGCTGCGGACACGGCGAACTCCACGGTGGTCACAGGAGGGGGGGGGGGGGGGGGGGGGGGCGAGCACTGTGAGATCAGCGGACTCAGTCGGGAAGTGGTCGCGAATAGCTGAAACACAATGTGATCTCAAACAGTAAGTCTCTACATGGAAGATAATTGTGGACTCAAAAGCAAAGAGGTCTATCGACAGAGCTCGCTGCAAAGTAACACGAGGGAGAAAGAGGAGACCCCACAAATTGCTGCGAAGAGGAGTCCACACACTGAGGGTAGCAACCCAGGAGACCGCACAAGGTCATCCGGGCAGTTATGGAGAGGAGTCCACGCCAAGGATCGATAGCTCTGATACCATGTGAGAATTTGTAATAAAAGAATCTTCTTATTCCAAAAATCTAAATAATACGTGGGTGCATTCCTCTTTATATATAACAATGGAGAGAGAATGCACAACTTGCAATATGGGACCAAGTACTTCGGGCAGTTACATCACAGTTAACCACCCAGACTACATCATGTAGCAGTAACTGAACAACAACACCAGGCGGTTACACATGGGTAACCACCCGGCCTTTATACAAAGTATATCAATATCCAACACCGGGCGGTCACGCATGGGTAACCGCCTGGCCTTCTCACACAGTCAACACCATGCGGTTACACATGGGTAACCACCCGACCTTCGTCAAGTCGACCAACACCGGGCGGTTGCATGTAGGTAACCGTCCGTCCTGTATGGAGATTACTTCAACAGACATAACTATCAAAATACCGTTACATGAAATAAAGTAATACATTCATGACTAGTCTAAATAGCGATGCCTAATAATAACAACACAACATGACAATAATAATAACAACATTTGTTAATCAAATAACTGGTCATGTGAGACCATAACATCACAATTGGGATAAGACTTATGGTTACGATGCAATCTGCAATATTTGAATAATGCTTAGCTCTCACCATCTTTCTTAAACGAACAAGCCAGCAATGACAGATGAGGAAGTTCCTGCAAGCATAGAGTAACAGGACTTCATATTTCTAGTGATCAATCCACATGGGTGGATGAGAGTCGGCAAATAATACAGTAAGTTGGTGTTAATAGACCACCTGAATATTTGACATACATTTGGTTATGTCTGCTGTCAACAAAGATGCAGGCCTGTTAAATTCTCTTTTTTTAGAACTTCATATAATCATCACACCCTTACATCGAGATACTTTACTGCTTGAGCTATGCAGAAGTGAGACCGACTGTAGAACTATGGGCTTGTATAATTGATTATTATTCTCGTGAAAGTAAAAATTACATTGCATATCATTGGTAGACTTATAAATTCATGGAGATCTCCTGTCATCTTTGGAACACTTGTGTATTTTTATCTCTTGTTCAATATCTTGGTTATGCAATTGTTATAAATGTTAAATACCATTGCATAGGCTTCTTTGTACACCCCTTTGTGGAATGAATGCTAGACATTTCATTTTTCATCATTATTTACTTCTAATATGGTTTCAGAGCTTCCATAAATCTATTTATTCAGCTTGATCTCACAAATGTGATATCCTCGCCTTGCTCAACCAATAACACTATTGATCATTACACAATTATCTACTCCGCTGTTCCACTTTACCTCGCTCGCTTGATATACCCGAATGATGTTGTCGCTCGATTAAACACTTAATTGACTCCCTCGTTGCTTGATGCACTCGATGGACTCCCTCACTCAACACATTCAATCGACATTGTTGTCTCCCTCCGCTCGATCTTTCTTCGTATTCGATGACTTCTTTTCGTCAATTCCTCAATCCCACACCATTCACAATTTGCTTTATACAGTCATTAACGGATCCGTCACCTCCACTTGATCTTCATGGTAGACGTCTTCTTCATCCCGCTCAACTATTTGAGGTCAGCTTGTCGTCGGTTGCTCTCCTGTGTTCAAAGTTGTAAATATCGGATGTCGGCGATATGCCCTATTGAGTTTTAAAATGTCGGATGTCGGAGACATGTTGAAGATATTTTAAAATATCGGATTTTCCTATCTCCTAAATAAAAAAAATATTATATACATTTATATACTTTAAAAGCAAAATAAGCATAACAAATAAATAAACAATGAATATGTTTATCCCAAAATAAAGTCGAAGAGTATCAAAAATAAATATTAGTAACATACTATGATTACTGTTAACAAGTATCCAAAATAAGTCAAATAAATTGTGAAATATATTTAACATTATATACTAATTTTATTTAGATACACTAAGTTTTTATAGCACGTAAAGTAAAATTTTCTTGATTGATATTAACTTTTCTTGTGTTTAATGTTATCATGTTAAAAGATCAAAATCATTAACTAATACTGTGTAGAATATTTTATTTAATAAAATAATAAATATATAACGTGAAATGATTATATAAACTTAGATTGTAAATCTAGAACATATGAAAGAGAATGAAACAAGAAGTCTAATCGATTTATGCAGATATAATGCAATACATAAATGTGATCTAAACATGTATACTGCTAACATAACGTAAAATAAAAATGCGTCCAATATTTTTGAAAGTTATATCGGTCGATATATTAGAAAAAATCGGTTATGTCGACTTATATTTTCCTAAAGTACAATCTATTTTTCCTATCAATTTGCCCTCAAAATTTACATGTTGGACAAGACGGTGTTTTTTTAAAACACCGCATGTGTTGAAACCCCTATCTCCTTCGTGATCGATTGCTCTTTTGTGATTAGGGTTAATATGGCTCTCATTATTGTTACTCAAGAATACCTTCCTCAACGCAAAGCCCAAAAGAGTGCATCCGACAGACCTTTTGTGTACCTTATTTCCCACATATTGAGACATATCATACATTATATGGTCTTTCGCAACAAATACCTTTTTCCTTGACCACACTAAGAAGTCATGAGCTCACTTCAAATGTTTGGTCAATCGACTGCTACCTACCTGAGCTCGTCCTTTGCTGCCTTTGCGACCTATCTTCCTTACGGATTCTAGACTATGAGGCTTCTTATCTATGATTATTGATGCATCTTGATTTAGTAGTCTCACTCATGTCTAGTCATTTGCGTCCACTCACACAATTATTGGAATTTTACTCTTGATCATGGTCATCTTGTTGTTGTACTCATTTCAACATCTACAAGGTCTATCATGCCCTTTGCTTAACATGGAGTCTATTGTCTGCTTTTCAATTGGTTGACACGTTTTACGCTATTTCCTATACCATGTCTAGTTGTACGATACAAGATCTTCATACGTGGAAGATTGATGTGACTTCATATTCGTGATATTTCTACTGTATGGATCATCCAACTCTACCCTTACCCTTAACTGCTACTACTGCATGTCTTGATCTTCTTTACCTTCCACGTGACATATGCCACAAGACACTAGTTCATATATCATGTCTTAGGCTTCAATTGTTTCCTTTCACATGTATTCATTGTATTCATGGTCGTCATATTGCTTGTCATTTCCCTTTTAGTATGTCTGTTTTATTTCTCATTTAGTATTGTCCACACTCATGTTTTGGGACATTCCCTTCACCTTTTCAAAGAAGGAAACAAATATATATTTTTTTTGTTGATGATTTTTCTCATTTTACTTTGATTTACTTGATTTCCAAGTAATCCGAGGTCTTTCTGAAGTATCTTATGTTTGCATGATGATTAAAACTCTTTTTTCTTGTAAAATAAAAAAAATCACTCTAATTCAGGGTATAGTATACATCTCATCACTTTTGTGATTTTCTTATGTCCTAGGAACGCTCACCCAATTTTTTAATCCTTCTGATCACTTGGTTAGTTGAAAAAAAACAGAAAAGCCCCCTTAACTTCATTAGATCGTTAGATCTTCAGTCACCTTTTAAATTTTCCATGCAATATTTTATTTATCCAACGACATTTTGCATCATCAGTAGTTTACAAAGTTATCATTATCAATTAATTTATCATTCAAAGTAGAGAACTCAAGGCATCCAAGTATCCAACATTCTATTTATCAAATAATTTCTCAAAAGGAACAAGACATCCAAGTATATAACATTTTATTTATCAAAAGGCACAAAGAAGCAAGGCAACCAGAAAAATAAAGTTGGATATACATTCATTCATCATTCACAATGGACGTACATCATCGATTGCAAAATGAAGTTGGATAAATAACTAATAATTGAGCTATTTTAAATCATTTGTTGTCCAACAAAACAAATAAAATAATTTATTGCTAATTGCTAAACAAGGCATTAAAAACCGGAAGATATATCGCAACAACACGACACAAAGTAGCAAGACAAGCATAAAAATAACAATCACACAGTCACCAAGCAAGGAGCAAGGCAACCAACAATCCACGACCACCAAGCTACAACCACCAGTAGAGCAGCATGACAGCAAGGCAACCAGCAAACCACGGCCACCATGCTACAACCACCAGCATGGCAGCAAGGCAATAAGGAAGCATGACAGCAAGGCAATAAGGAAGCATGACAGCAAGGCAACCAACAAACCACGACCACCAAGCTACAACCACCAACAAGGCAGCAAGGCAACCAACAAACCACGACCACCAAGCTACAACCACCAACAAGGCAACAAGGCAAATAGAAGAATGCAGAGCGAGAGATTGAGAGGGAGAGGCAGGGAGAAGAATGCACCAGCCGAGAGAGTGAGAGCACTAGCGAGAGAGTCGAGAGCCCGAGAGAGAAGAGCCAGCAAGGACGCAACTACCAGAGAAAAAAGCCAGCCGAGAGGGTCGAGAGCACTAAAGAGAAGAACCAGCGAGGATGCAACTACCAGAGAAAAGAGCTAGTTGAGAGAGTGAGAGCACCAGCGAGAGAGTCGAGAGCACCAGAGAGAACAACCAACGAGGACGTAGCTACTAGAGAACAACAAATGAGCACGAGAGAGTCGAGGGAGAGCACCAACGGAGAGTGCGGGGGAGTCGAGGGAGAGCTAGGGCAGGAGAATGAGAAAGGGGTGAGAGCTTGTAACTTTAAGAGCGCGGGACGGGCGAGAGACTGAGAGTAAAAACTAAAAACCCTAATGAGTATACTAAGTAATAATGTAATATAAAATTTTAAATTATTAAAAAAAAACGGTCCGGTATATCGCCCGTTTTTTGGGCGATATATCGGTAACGGGCGATATATCGGCCCGTTTTTTTTAAACACTGCCTCAATTTCAAAACAGAAACATGGCGTTTAAGGTCAAAACCTTTATGTCGGCCGACATCTACAACAGTGGTCGCTATCATCACATTCTTGACATTATTAGATCTCTTCTTTTATCGACTTCTGTTCTTGTTCAGTTTTGTGTAGAAGAGGCCCTCACTTCTCCCTGGTATATTTTTAATTGACAAGATTTTGACCCTTGTCGGCCGACATCTACAACAGTGGTCGCTATCATCACATTCTTGACATTATTAGATCTCTTCTTTTATTGACTTTTGTTCTTGTTCAGTTTTGTGTAGAAGATGCCCTCACTTCTCCCTGGTATATTTTTAATTGACAAGATTTTGACCCTCCTTCTACGAAGTACTGATACGCCAAAAATAGGCCCGTACCCGTACCAGGTACGTTTCCGGTACGTGTTCGCGTTTGGTACGCAGAAATACGGAGTATCGCGGTTTTAGGTTATTTGCCGCTCACTGTTTCTGCCGCTCGCTGCTCCCCGTCCTGCCCTGTTACACTCTCGCTGCTCCCCGTCCTGCCGATCGCTGTTTTTGCTGTCACCGATCGCTGTTTTTGCTGTCTGCAAGTCTTCTTCTTCTTGATACAGAAATTTCTGTACTGTACAGAATTTCTTGATACAGAAATTTCTGTACTGTTTCTGTGCAGAATTTTTTTGTTTAGCTCTGCTTTTGTGGAAAAATTTCTGTTGTAATTTTTGTATTATTGTTTTTTTCGTCTTGTTCTTATTACAACAATTATGTCTCAATCACAATCTCCGATTAGTGTCAGTGGTTCAACTTCTACTTCAGCAACAAGTAGATTTATTTCTGACGACGCAAACAAGGATGATAATGCGCCTCTCTGGGATTATGTATCTTATCCATAGTAGAGAAGTTGGTGGAGGAAACCGAAAATGGAAATGCAACTTTTGTGAGATAGAATTCAGCGGCTCGTATTCTAGAGTAAAAAGTCACTTGCTTAAAATACCTGGGAATGGTATTAGGGTATGCCCAAAGGTAACCTAAGAGTATTTGAAGGAGCTTCAAAAAGTGGTTTCTACATCAGAAGAAAAATGCAAACCAACTCCCAAGGTATTGTCGTTTCGTAATGCAAGTTAAGCTTCTCAATTAGTTGAGGAAACGAAAAAAAGAAGAGGTGGACCTATTGATATGGCTTTCCAAAATAAAGCTAGAGATGAGTTAAGGAGTCACATAGCTAGAATATTTTATTTTGGTGGTTTGCCATTTCACCTAGCTAGAAATCCATATTATGTTAGTTCCTATAAATTTGCTGCAAACCATAATCTTGATGGATTTGTTCCTCCTGGATACAATGCTCTAAGAACTACACTCTTGCAAAAGGAGAAATCAAATATCACTAGAATGCTTCAGCCAATTAAAGATACTTGGCCACAAAAGTGAATCAGCTTAGTTAGTGATGGTTGGACAGATGCTCAAAGAAGACCCTTGATTAATTTTATGGCGGCCTCCGAGGATGGTCCTATTTTTTTAAAGGCAGTTGATGCATCCGGAGAGTACAAGGATCGTCATTATATGGCAAAATTGATGATTGAAGTCATTAATGAAGTTAGTGCCGAAAATGTTATTCAGGTTATCACTGATAATGCACCGGTGTGTAAGGCTGCAGGAGCAATTGTGGAGGCACGATTCCCACATATTTTTTGGACACCTTGTGTGGTGCATACCCTAAATCTAGCATTAAAAAATATTTGTGCCGCTAATAATACAGATCGTTGTGCAACGGTTAGAGAACAATGCGGATGGATAACTCAAGTGGCCAATGAAGCTCAATCAATCAGAACTTTCATAATGAATCATCAATACAGGTTGAACATGTATAACTCGTTTGTCTCACTCAAGTTACTTGCAGTTGCGGAAACCCGATTTGCTTCAACTATAGTGATGTTGAAGAGGTTTAAACTTGTGAAGATGAGTTTGCTTAATATGGTTGGATGTCCCGAATGGACTACATATAGAGCTGATGATGTTGAGAAAGCCTTGGAAGTTAAAATTATCATATATAATGACAAATGGTGGGATGATGTTGAGAAAATTCTTGATATAACAAGACCCATATATGATATGCTTAGGGTTTGTGATACAGACAAACCTAACCTTCATTTGGTATATGATATGTGGGATTCAATGATCGAGAATGTGAAGATTGAAGTATATAAACATGAAAAGTTAACGGACTTGGAAGATCATTGCCCTCTTTATGAGGCAATTTATGATGTCCTCGTTGATAGGTGGACCAAGAGTTGCACACCACTACATTGCATGACTCATTCTCTTAACCCAAGGTAATTTTTTTTGCATATTTCAGTCTTAACATTTATTATGATTTATTTATTTACCGTGTTTTTATTTGTAGGTATTATAGTCGGGAATGGCTTGAAGGAGGGCCAAATAGGGTTGCTCCGAATACGGATGAGGAGATTTCCTTGGAGAGGAATAAATGTTTGAGAAGATATTTTCCTGATGTGTTGGAGAGGAATATAGTCATCAATGAATTCTCTAGGTTCACGGGGCTTGGTCAAGCTTTTAGTGAGCCAGATAGTTTGGAGAGTAGAACTTCATTATTGCCCAAAGATTGGTGGGGTTACTATGGAACTTCAGCACCAAAATTGCAAAAGATTGCTTTGAAGCTTCTAGGTCAACCTTCTTCATCTTCCTGCTGTGAAAGAAATTGGAGCACATACTCATTCATTCACTCATTAAGAAGAAATAAAATACTACCACAACGAGCTGATGATTTGGTGTATGTGCATAGTAATCTACGCCTACTCTCGAGAAGAAATGAAATCTACGGTAAAGGGAGAAGTCAAATGTGGGATATAGGAGGAGATGCTTGGGCAAATCCTTTTGATGGAGTTGGCATGCTTGCAATTGCCAACTTGTCTTTAGATGAGCCAGAAATTGAAGATGCATTGATCTCCAACAATACTGAGGATGATGAAGAAAATGAGTGATGGATAGGCCGTACTTCATTCTATGATTATGAACATTTATAATTTATGTCTAAGAACTTCATTCTATGTATTAATTATGATCTTGTATTTCAATTGACTATTTATGCTTCTTGTTTTATTGTTTTGAGAATTTATAATTGTATTTGTGATATATATATGTATTTATTTATTATATTTAATACAACGTATCCCGCCGTACCCGTATTCATGTTTTTAAAATTTGTCGTATTGCCGTACCGGATACGTATCGTACCCGGTACCCGTACCCGTACCGGTGCTTCGTAGCCCTCCTTGATGGTGCATCTCTTCATCAAAGGTTGTATAGTTGTGCCCCTGATAACTCTCTACTCAGGAATTTTGGTTGCACTTTTTTCATTTAGTACCTTTGATTGAGCCAGAAAAGTTGACCTCTAAATTTTTTGCTTGTGTCTTTATTGGTCATTACTATCAACACAAGGGATACATATCTTATTATCCTGTTGTTACACGCTTCGTGTATCTTCCCATCCCATTTTTTTGAGAAAGCATTCATTATTATGCGCTATCAAGACCTCTTATTCCCTACCTTCATCCACACCTATAAAGCTTGTTTTTTGACATTTAGACACGTCTGGTCTACTTCTCTTGTCCACACACCTCATCAAACCCACCACTATCACCTAATTCCCAATATCCCTCTAATGCTTCAACAGCACCTTTTCTATTTTGTCAAAATTTCTATTATCGTTCTACTATGACTCTAACTGCTCCACCTGTCCTTGTTGAGCTTATTATTGTCGTTGCTCCACTTTTATGACATTCTGCTCATCAATATTATCCTCCTACTCACTTGACCTTGTTCACTACTCTGAGTCCTACACTGCAGTCCATTCTTCCCACTACTTGTAGCCATTAGGAGCCCTAGACACATCAAAAATTAGTTACCATTCCTGAGTGGAAGACAACACTGTATGAGTTGAGAGCCTTAACACGTAGTCACACATGAGATCTTGTACCCTTACTGATGCAGGACGGCGCGTAGGGTTTGCGCGCCTGTTGGCTATTTCTAGGAAACTCTAAATGAGTGCAATTTAAAAAATTGAAATTGGAGCGGGCGTGCACGAACTTTAAGAAATTAAGCAACTAGATTTTTTTTCATAAAACACAAAATTACTATTTTGTTTTTAAATGAATTTTCTTAAAAAAATGGTTCGATTCTAAATCCGAGGAAGGAAGGTCGCAACTTTCGTTCCGTTCCTCTTGTCGTAGCAAACGGAAATCGTGAACTCCAGTACGTTTCCGTTTGGAGTTTTCAGCATAGCGTTCGCTGACAAAATTCGTGCGAAAATCCAACAATGAATCTAATATCCTAAAGAGAAAAATTAGAAGCACACAAAGGAGGAGGAAGAAGCAAATTACCCACGGAAAGAGGCGTCTTTCCGCAATCGAAGTCGACGGCGATCCCGCGAGGAATTCCTCGTCACCTTCGATCTCCCGCTCCGAGGTCGGCCGCTGTCGCACACGGGCACCACGGAGAAAGTTCGCTCACTCTCACACGAAAGTGGTTCCACGAAATCTCAAACAATTACTAGTGTAAGGAGGCCACAAACTAAACAACCTAATTTCTCACTCGCTCTCACACCCAAGGTGGATCCACGAAATCTCGATCACTCTAAGTGGTTCCTCGAAATCTCTAGTCGAGTGAAATGGGAGGTAGGATTTCCCCTCCTAGATTAAATAGGCTAAATAACGATCAAACAATAGATCTCTCTGTTCCTTCATTAAATCTAAGATTCAACAGTAACATTAAAGGTACTGTTCACCATCTTCTCTACAATTCAACAACTGGATTTGAACGGAAGGCAAACAGCAAATCTAGAACTCCCACGGGAAACAAGTTACAGCAACGGGACAACAAACACACTATTCATCGTCTGTTTCACCAACAGGAATTTCACAAACGATCGGTAACTCAACGGAAATATTACAGCACTCCAAAACTCAATCCTTCTCACGGAACAGGGAAACCCAAAAAAAAAAACTCCTCTTACAGGAAAATGAAATTATCATCACTCTCATTTCACAACCAAGTATTTCATATCTTACAACTCTAACCTTGACTGATAGGAGGCATTGTTCATCTCCTCTCTCAATCACGATTCACGGAAGCAAAACAAAAAAAAAACGCTGAGCAACAATATCATTTCAGTTCTCCAAATCCAAATCCATCCCCCTCTAAAATACAGCAAATCCCTATTTATAGGGTTTCGAAAAAAGAAAAACACGAGTAACCTCCATGAGCAGCCATGGCGGAGCTCGGACGTGGTCGAAGTGGTCGTTTGTAGAAACTGTCCGGGAGAACGGCTGTGGGGTGCGACGTCGGTGAGAGGTCCAGCGTGAAGCACGCCCGGTTTGTGGCTGGAAATGAAGGAGCAGTTCCTGCGGGCGGTTGCGGGAGAAGACGTGCGCCCCTTTTCTGCTGAACAGTACTTTGACGAGCTGGGCAAGGAACCAGGGGCTGAAACTGTATATATATACACATTTTAACAGATACTTTATATATATACGAGCAGTCGTGCACGGGGGACCCCGTGCGGGGGGGCGACATTGGTCGTGGGGGCGACATTGGTCGTCGGGGCGACATTGTTCATGGGGGCGACATTGGTCATCGGGGCGACATTGGCCGTGGGGGGGGGGGGGGGACATTGGCCGTGGGGGGGGACATTGGCGTCGGGGCGACATTGGTCGTCAGGGCGACATTGATCGTGGGGGCGACATTGGTCGTGGGGGCGACATTGGTCGTGGGGGCGACATTGGTCGTCGGGGCGACATTGGTCGTCGGGGCGACATTGGTCGTGGGGGCGACATTGGTCGTGGGGGCGACATTGGTCGTGGGGGCGACATTGGTCGTCGGGGCACATTGGTCGTCGGGGCGACATTGGTCGTCGGGGCGACATTGGTCGTCGGGGCGACATTGGTCGTCGGGGCGACATTGGTCGTGGGGGCGACATTGGTCGTCGGGGCGACATTGGTCGTGGGGGCGACATTGGTCGTGGGGGCGACATTGGTCGTCGGGGCACATTGGTCGTCGGGGCGACATTGGTCGTCGGGGCGACATTGGTCGTCGGGGCGACATTGGTCGTGGTGGCGACATTGGTCGTGGGGGCGACATTGGTCGTGGGGGAGACATTGGTCGTCGGGGGGCGATATTGATTTTCGGGAAGATATTGGTCGGGGGGCGATATTGGTCTTCTGCTAAAGGGATATAATTGAGTTATTTTCTGTTACTTATTTCATTCTATGCTAAAGGATGTTTGAACAAATTTATATTTCATTCTATGCAGTAGTTAAAATCGAGCCTCACATTGCATCCCATACACTGAGCCACACATTGCACTTATACACTGAACAATATTTTTCATTATTAATGCACATCAATTTTCTATCTATTTTTATATAACCGGCTAGATATTAAATTCCTTTGTGCAAAAATGAGGCGGGTTGCACACATACATCAACATGGGTGAAGCCTAATGAATGGGTGAAACTTAATTGCTCCAATAAGATAAGCTTCAATAGCATTGTGAGCACAATTAAATCATTAAAAGGAAGGCAGTAATGAATAAATTCTACTAAATTGTTAGCTTCCTCTAGAAGTGCCAGCAAGCATGTGTGAGAAATCTAATCAAGTTTGATCTGCTACCATATTGTAATCTAAAAAACACTTATTTTAAGAAAAGCACCAACAAAACTTGAATGCTGCCATTTTTAATCAAAAAAAGGAAGAAGAAAAGCTTGACTTAATATTGTTGTGAGAACTCTTGAACCCATAAGAACAAAACCTAAGAGGTGGAGAAGCCGAAACAAATTAAAAATGCTAAGAAAGAGAGCAAAATTGTTGGTTAAATTTTTTTGTTAAAATTCAGTAAGCATATTACTTGGAAATTAAGAATGGGGGATGTACAGTTAAATAAAATCGACATAATGAGGATAATAAATTATTTGTGGATTTTGAAGTGGTGAACTATAGAAATGGTCATAAGAATGTTACTGTCTTAGTGGAAAAGGAAACGTTATAAGAAATTTTAACATTATAAGAACCATGGAGAAAACTATAGTGTTAAAATCTGATTTCTGCTTATAGTGAAATAAAATCATGTTCTCATTACATCTACTCTAAAACATACATTTTAACTAAAAGAGATCAATTGAGGACTTTTCTGCCATTGTATATACTCTTAACAACAGATATGTATTGAAATGAGGGTGCATCAACATTGAAATGAATTCCAAGAAAAACTATCCACTATAGAAATGCAAACTAATATACAGGATCAAAATGATTAATATTAATAAAGAGGATGGCTTATAAATGAATGCAGAAAAGCTTATAAATGAAATTAGAGGGAACAATCCCGCGGTGAAGAGGAGAATGAGTATCATAGTGAGATATTAACCTGTGGAAGAGGGTAGACGATGAGCAGTTGAGGCAAGGATCAGCAGAAGAGTCTCGAAGAAGCTGAGACCTGCAATATATTCATCACGCCGCATATATAAATCAGCTGAGACCGTCAAGCTATTTATTTTAGTAGGTGAATGTATTTTTTAAGTTCATATTGGGAATACTAAAATTTCTGCATCAAACTCTTGTAAAAATGACCGTTCAATCAATATGATTTTCAAATGACAAAGATTACTAATAGAAGGGAATTTAATGGCAAAGATTACAATAACTGTGTTCGGCTAGAACATTATCATAATTCACTGAATAATAACAGCAAAAATAATAGCTAAAATAATAGCAAAATTTTGAAATGCTAAATCGAGGAGGACTATAACAGCAGAAATAATAACTGTGTTAACATTTCTTGAAGAAATAATAACAACAGAAGTAATAACCTTAATAACAGCAGGAATTGTAGCCTTATAACAGCGGAAATAGTAACTATAACAGCAGAAAGCCTAAACCCTAAACAATTACAGGTGAGAAAGCAAAAATAGAAGAGGAGAAATAAAACAGCCGTGCGTGGGGGCCCCATTAGCTTCCCAAAAACTGAAGCTATAATTTGAACCTCTGTTTTTTAATATTGCAGTGAAAGCTTGATGCAGTTAAGATGCTGTAAAGACTTCCAAGTCCCCCTGTACTATGTATTGAAAAGGTGAAGTTAGAGTAATAGTTTTCTAGGTTAATTATTTCTATATGTAATTAATGTTGTATGCAGATATTGAAGATATTGGTATCTCCTGCAGTATAGATATCAAAATTCTAAAAAAGTAAGAACAGAGTAAGAATCTGAAAAAAAACCACATCAAATCTGTTTCACGCAAATTTGATATTCAGTCCAAAAGTTGATCTCGGAAAAAATCGGGCTCAGAAAAAATATTGAAGATATTGGTATCTCCTGCAATATTCATATCAAAATTCTAAAAAACTAAGAAGAGAAGAATCTGAAAAAAAACACATCAAATCTGTTTCACGCAAATTTGATATTCAGTCCAAAAGTTGATTTCGGAAAAAATTAAAAACCTGGCATGAGACCAAATCACTATGGCTGACATATACCAAATCCATAAACCATTTAGAAATCTGAAAAATATTGAAGATATTGGTATCTCCTGCAATATTCATATCAAAATTCTAAAAAACTAAGAACAGAAGAATCTGAAAAAAAACACATCAAATCTGTTTCACGCAAATTTGATATTTAGTCCAAAAGTTGATCTCGGAAAAAATTAAAAACCTGGCATGAGACCAAATCACTATGGTTGACATGTACCAAATCCATAAACCTTTTAGAAATCTGAAAATAAACTAACATTGCAGGAGAAGATAGAGTTCTGGAAAAGCTTGAGAACAAAGTCTGAGCAAAATCTGAGCAAAATCTGAGAACAAAATATGAGAACACAAAATCTGAGAAATTGAGAACAAAATCACAAAGAAATTGAGAACAAAATCTGAGAATAACACAAAAACTGAGAGCACACCGTCAATGAGTATCTGGATAAATGAAACAGAGAATTGAGGGGTAGAGCACACCGTCAATGAGGGATACGCAGCTTTGGCGTCCGCAAGTTCTGGAGGATCTGCAGCTTTGGGCTCGGAAAGTGCTGCTAAGGAGGAAACGCATAGTATGAAGAGAATCTCTATTTGAAGCACATATTATGAACCCTAAATGGAACTGAAAATACCAAATGGGGTCGGCAGCTCTTGATTAGGGTATCTTTGAGGACTCGCAGCAAGGAGTCGAGGAAGACGGGAGGAGACGCGGGAGGAGCTCTTGATAATGGGATCGGCAGCTCTTGATTAGGGTAAATGAAAATGAACATTGAGGGGGAGCTCTTGATCAGGGTTTCGAGGAAGACGGGAGGAGGCGCTGCTGCTCTGATTTCGGCGGGTGGCAGTCGAGGAAGACGGGAGGAGACACGGGAGGAGGTTGTCGTGTGCGGGAGGAGAAAGTATAGAGGCGAAAGAGGATGGAGAGTGCCGTGAGGGAGGACAGCGCAGCCTGTGGCTTGCCGAGTTGATGTAAGTGAGGGGGGGCGCGTGTCCAAAAGCTGGCGTGAAGTCCTTTATCAAAAGCTGGCGGGAGGTTTGGGGGGGGGGGGGGTTGAAAAGGTCAATGCAATATTCCTTATGAAATGACCAAAATAACATAAAATTTGATTTACAGCAAGAGATTTTTGAAGGGCATATCCGTCCGACGAATGTTTCACCATGGCCACTTTGCTCTTCCCTTATATAATAAAGATTTATACATATTAATATATATATATATATTCACACACAACTATAAATTACACAATTACAAAAAAAAAAGCGACACAAATAAAATGTGCTAGATTCAGGGTTGATAGTGGTCCGGTCGGGTGCGGCGTCGGGTACTTTTGCGTCGACCTGATCGGGGCTGGTCTCCACCAACTCTCCCCCTCTCGAAATCACTCATCTCTGGTGAGTGTTCCGAGCTGTAGTGATGTAGAAGATCAGCATCCATACGCTGTAACTCCTCGGCCAAAACCCAGCTGGTGTCGGTCTCTGGTCTGCATTGCCAACGAACCAAGTATCTCTGAAAACCACCATCAGTAGTGGTCACTGTCTCATCATCCAATATCTGCTCGGGAACTAGTATCTGTCGCGGAAGTCTGTCAGCGGCTCTGGGAACTGGTATGAAAGACTCACCCGGTGTCTCATACTCATCCTGAAAACTGTCAGTGGAAAAGGGTAGAACTGCAGATGGTGTGTCAGTAACTGAATGAGTATCGGCATGTCCGGAATGTGGCTCCTCACTAGCACTCACCAACCCAGAAGCAACAAATGGAGGAGAAGGCAATGGAAAATCTAAAGACTCATGCGGGTAATCGTGGAATAAAGTCAGATCGGCTACGTTAAAAACCGGATTTGCTCCCCAAACGGAAGGCATCTTAAGTTCATACGCATTTTGCCCAATCCGCTTGACCACTCTAAAGGGTCCAGTTTTACGGTCAGCTAATTTCTTTACGGTACCCGAAGGTAGCCGTTCCGGATTTAGCCGAACCATCACCAAGTCGTCCACTTTGAAACTAATAGCCCTTTTATGCCTGTTAGCTTGAGTTGCCTTTAAGTCAAAAGTATTATGCAATTTCCGCTCAGTTTTCATGCAAATCATGCAAATGCAAGGAAATGAACTACTAACACGACTGACTCCACAAACCGAAGGTTTTAGTTACTAACATCAACTCCGGAGATAGGTACATGATCAGGAGGCTCCGAAGGTGGATCATAAAATACTTCGTCGCGTGGGTGATGAACACTCAAGTGAGAATCGGAGACATCAGTGATACGACGTGTCAACATGGTATGCGAACTGTCTCTACGAGCGCGGGTGATAAAACATAAAATCAACGAATCAGTGAGCGCACCCTCAAACTCGACTATGCAACTAAGGATAGATACATCCCAAATGTGTGGTGAACCCATATGTGGTTTATCTGGGGGTTCACCGGGAGGGGTATAATAAAATTTGTCACAAATACGACGAGTACCGGTATAGGCTCCAATAACATATGGAGTGCTCTCATATAAACAATAATGCACGTGAAGTGTGACAATCGTAATAAACTTACTAAGGGAATGTGAAGCATCAGGAGGCTCACCAGGTGGGACATGAAAACTCATCGCGAATACGATGGTCTTCAAAGTGATAACCATATGCACTGATAATAAGCCGCAACTCTAGAATGAAGTGAGTAGGTGGTACATCCCATGACTCATCTAGAGTGCGAGTGATCAAATATTTACGGTCAAGCCTCACTATATGAATGTCACACCCAAACCCATCTTTGGAGCACTAGTGACATCAAGGGCGTCAATGGAGCAGGTATCCATGTCTTGGAATTTATAAGGGTATTACTCACAGGTATCTCAGCTATACATGGACGAGGTGGTTCATCTGGAGGCTCAATAGGAGGATCGTCAAAGAACCCATCAGTAGAGTGATGGTCCTCCAGAAGTAAACCATCAGAAGGGGTTGTGCTCCCGAAAAAGGGAGAAGTGACAACCTCGAGATCACTACAAAGCTCTCGGCTCTCAATCGTGAGGTGACTCAGTGCGCTATCGGGTGAAGTGTGCGAAAATTCTTCACTCAATAGAGAATCTAGAATCTCGGGTGAAGTATGTGAAAAGTCTCCACTCAAGGTAGATATAGTCTCTATGGTGGTCTCACTAAGTAGGGCAGACTCTCGTGGGGGTTGACTCCACACATCCTGTACTAGAATATCAGGCAGAGTGGGTGAAGTTTCCCTGCCTTGGGACGAGGAGTGCTCTCGTCGACCCTTAATGGACACCATCATGTTCGTTTTCGGAACACTAGCAGGATCATAACGTGTAATGTAATCTTGATGAGGGTGAGCTCTACAAGATTCTTGAGGGTAACCGTGATGATCGTCCATAACATGATCATGTCGTGCTAGTGGTTGGACATGAGTCCTATGAACGTGTGAGGGTGGCCGCACATATAACGACTCAGTTTCCTCATATAAAGGTGACGTGTGGTATCAGTAAATGGAGTGATACTGAACTCTACCATCATAATATGGTGTCGATGGATCAACAAGATCCACTCGAGTGCGGGCTCCATGGGGGTGGGTGTAAATGGACTCGTAATCCTTAAATAAAGGATTTCTCTAATGTGTAGACCCTTCTAGGTAGTGGTGTGGGGTTTCGTGATGGGGTCTAATGGAATGCCAATCTCGAATGGGAGGTGGCATTGAACCTCGAGGGGGTACCTCTAGACTATTCATCCTACCACTAAGGTTTTTAAATCTTTCTCGCACTTGATAGACACTCTCGGTTAACGTTGTCATTTGGTGGGCGAAGGGTAGAAACCACGGGGGTGGCTCATTACCTTCGTCTCCATAACTCGGGTTACCACGCTCAACTCGACGCATCTCAGAATTTATCTCTTGAGGGTGTTCAGGTGGAGTGTGATGTGGTGAACTCATATGCTCACTAACCTACCACTACGCAGATGCATGCAAACATACAATTAAAATTGATGATTATGCTATATAAAGAAAAATAAAATGAAAACTCCTTTTTTTTGTTTTTTGAAAAAAATTAAATGTTATGCGGGGTTCCTATTCTACGCAGGGAGAATTTCGAAATTTAGAAAAATTTCGGAACCTACCTCTGATACCAAATTGATGCAGGACGACGCGTAGGGTTTGCGCGCCTGTCGGCTATTTCTAGGAAACCCTAAATGAGTGCAATTTAAAAAATTGAAATTGGAGCGGGCGCGCACGAACTTTAAGAAATTAAGCAACTAGATTTTTTTTCATAAAGCACAAAATTACTATTTTGTTTTTAAATGAATTTTCTTAAAAAATGGTTCGATTCTAAATCCGAGGAAGGAAGGTCGCAACTTTCGTTTCGTTCCCCTTGTCGTAGCAAACGGAAATCGTGAACTCCAATACGTTTCCATTTGGAGTTTTCAGCATGGCGTTCGCTGACAAAATTTGTGCGAAAATCCAACAATTAATCTAATATCCTAAAGAGAAAAATTAGAAGCACACAAAGGAGGAGGAAGAAGCAAATTACCCACGGAAAGAGGCGTCTTTCCGCAATCGAAGTCGACGGCGATCCCGCGAGGAATTCCTCGTCACCTTCGATCTCCCGCTCCGAGGTCGGCCGCTGTCGCACACGGGCACCACGGAGAAAGTTCGCTCACTCTCACACGAAAGTGGTTCCACGAAATCTCAAACAATTATTAGTGTAAGGAGGCCACAAACTAAACAACCTAATTTCTCACTCGCTCTCACACCCAAGGTGGATCCACGAAATCTCGATCACTCTAAGTGGTTCCTCGCAATCTCTAGTCGAGTGAAATGGGAGGTAGGATTTCCCCTCCTAGATTAAATAGGCTAAATAAGGATCAAACAATAGATCTCTCTGTTCCTTCATTAAATCTAAGATTCAACAGTAACATTAAAGGTACTGTTCACCATCTTCTCTACAATTCAACAACTGGATTTGAACGGAAGGCAAACAGCAAATCTAGAACTCCCACGGGAAACAAGTTACAGCAACGGGACAACAAACACACTATTCATCGTCTGTTTCACCAACAGGAATTTCACAAATGATCGGTAACTCAACGGAAATATTACAGCACTCCAAAACTCAATCCTTCTCATGGAACAGGGAAACCCCCCAAAAAAAACTCCTCTTACAGGAAAATGAAATTATCATCACTCTCATTTCACAACCAAGCATTTCATATCTTACAACTCTAACCTTGACTGATAGGAGGCACTGTTCATCTCCTCTCTCAATCACGATTCACGGAAGCAAAAAAAAAACGCAGAGCAACAATATCATTTCAGTTCTCCAAATCCAAATCCATCCCCCTCTAAAATACAGCAAATCCCTATTTATAGGGTTTCGAAAAAAGAAAAACACGAGTAACCTCCATGAGCAGCCATGGCGGAGCTCGGACGTGGTCGAAGTGGTCGTTTGTAGAAACTGTCCGGGAGAACGGCTGTGGGGTGCGGCGTCGGCGAGAGGTCCAGCGTGAAGCACGCCCGGTTTGAGGCTGGAAATGAAGGAGCAGTTCCTGCGGGCGGTTGCGGGAGAAGACGTGCGCCCCTTTTCTGCTGAACAGTACTTTGACGAGCTGGGCAAGGAACCAGGGGCTGAAACTGTATATATATATACACATTTTAACAGATACTTTATATATATATATATATTTATACATATTAATATATATATATTCACACACAACTATAAATTACACAATTACAAAAAAAACAAACAAAAGCGACACAAATAAAATGTGCTAGATTCAGGGTTGATAGTGGTCCGGTCGGGTGCGGCGTCGGGTACTTTTGCGTCGACCTGATCCGGGCTGGTCTCCACCACTTACGCACTGACACACGTCCCATCAGTAGCAAGTGAGTGTATAAGATCAAAACTCTGTATGATGACACTGTTGGCAAAAATAAGACCAAATTAGTTGCTAGAGATTTTCTTCAGCATTATGTAGCTGATTATGATGAGACATTCACCCTTGTTGCTAAGAAGATTACTGAGGACTATGCTTAGCTTATATTTTAGATGGATATGAAGAATGCATTTTTATGATGATTTACCTGAGGATGTATACATTTCACTTCTTTCTAGGTTGGGTCATTTTACTGGATAGATTTGCCATCTTCATAAGACCCTTTATGGTCTTGAGCAAGCTCCTCGTGTATGATTTTCTAGATTCACAACTGTCATTGATAGATTGTCTTCCTTGCCAGCCCTTGTGATCCGGCTCTGTTCACAAGTCCTTTCAGGACTCTCCTACATTATATTTATAATAACATGATTATTACTGGGGAGATTCTAATGGAAGTGAAAGAACACGTTTGCACTAAGTTTGAGATAAAAGATCTTGATTGTCTTCGTTGTTTTCTTGGATTGAATGCTGATCACTCTCCTCAGGGATACCTTCTTTTACGACAACTGTTTATTGATGAAATACTTGATCTAGCAGACCTTATTGATATTTACTTAACTACTCTTGAGTTGAATCTCCCAAACCCCGTTAGATGCATGTAGTTTATTGGTATACTTCTTTATCGCACCACTAGCCACCCTGTCATCTCACATACTGTTCATTTTGTCAGTTACTTTCTCCTTTCGCACTGTTCTACTCACTATGATGCCTTGCTGTTAATCATTTGCTACCCCGAGGCACTAGGTCTAGATGTCTATTTTTCTTCCCGACTTCACATGTAGAATTTTGTGTCTATTCATATACTAATTGGGCAAGAGATGTCATTAATGGGCGATCCACTATTGGGTATTATATGTTCCTTGTTCTATGATTTCTTGAATCTAACCTACTGTAGAGCTATGACTGCTACTTCCATTGACTTCCGAATGATATGGGCATGAATATTTTTGTCTATGACTACTACTTCCATTGACTTATACTGTGACAACACCAATGCTATCCTGATTGCATCTAGCTCCGTTTTTCATGAACAAACAAAACATAGAGATTTATTGTTATTATATTCGACAACAATATCTTTATGAGATCATTATGTTGCTGCATGTTTCTTTATAGTTGCAGATAGTTGATGTAACGCCTTAATTTTATTAAAAATTGATTTTGGGGTGCGGATTGAGTGTGTGGCCTGCGATTAGCGGTTGTTACCTAGGTTTAAAATAAAACCCTAATATTCCTCTTCCCTTTTACCCGATCCCGTGCCCCCTTCCTGCGCAGTCGACGCAACAGGAAACCTCCCCTTCTTTTTCGATCTCCCTCCCTCTCGCGCGAGACGACTGGAATGGAGAAGTCTCTCTCTCTCTTCTCTCTCTCGCCGATCTCGCCTCCTTCCCCGGTGATTCCTTCTCCGGCGAGTTTCTCCCCTACTCTTGTCGACCCCGACGATCCACCTCATTCTCCCTTGCTGTTTTCGGCCGAGAAAGGAGGTGATCTCCTTGTCGGCATTGTTGCTGCACTACAGGTCTTCTGCCGCCGCCGAGCAAGGCCGAGATCCGACCTACTCCTCTCTTTGCCGATCCATAGGGCTTTCCCTTTTGCTGTCTTCAGTGGCCGACCAAGTGGGGTGGGGGGGGGGGGGCAGTGATCTCGTTGTCGTGAGGGAGAAACCCTTAGTGTAGAGTTGTGTTGACGGAAATCGCTGCGGAAGGGGAAATCGAAACTTAAACTACCGATAGGAGCTCAGATCTATAGGAGGGGAGCCGCTATAGTCATTCTTTGTGCAAGTTCCAATGCTTTCGAGACGCTCTGCAAGGGTAACGATTCTTTTCCCCGGTCTTAGGACCGTATTTTCTGTACTTTCATGCTTGTGATGTTTTCCGTGCAATGAGAGTCCCCTCACGCCATTCCGGTTGAGTATGGGGACTCCGCCAGGGCGTGGGATTGCGACCTCGGCGTATGTTTGTGTGAGCTGCACGTAAAATCCCTCACCCGCTACACGGTGGAGAGCGGGAACTCCGCCAGGGTGTGGGATTGCGACCCCAGTGTAGTTTTTCTGCTTTTACTTTGCTTAGGAGGGTCACCCGCCTCTAATTGGATGTGGTGTGCGTTTCCCTCGGTTCTTTGCGAACCTCCGGGTCGATTGTGTCCGTCCCCAACATAAATGTGCAATAGTGATCCGACGTGCGAGTCTGGATTTAGGCATGCTGTGTGCACCCATGGCGATATGCCCGGATCGGTGATGTTTCTGTGATGTGCATTGCGATTAACCCTTGGTACGCGAACGAGAATGTCCCGTGCTATTCGTCGTAGTGTTTGCAGGAATTCGTGAGCTTTATTCGTGAATGCCCCGTTCCTAGGCGGGCCTGTGTTGGGCCCGGTAGAACGACGCTTTTGCGGGCTTTTGTTGGACGAACGGATCCCCGTCCCTGCGTAGTTTGCACTTTCCTAAATCAGTCCTCTGTCACTTTAAAATGACAGTTGTAGATCTTATCCTTCCAAACCAGTCCTCTGGCATTTTAAAAAGGGCAGTTGTAAGTTATCTTCTGACCAACCCTCTGCCGCGTCAAAAAGACAGTTGTAGGTTGTGTATCTTCTGACCAGCCCTCTGCCACCTCAAAAAGGGGTAGTTGTAGGTCGTTTATCCCAAACCGGTCCCCTGCCCATTCTATAGGACAGTTGTAGGTTTTGGTCCCTCCTGTCGCTACGATTGACCGAGTCACGGTCGTACTGTTATACTTCGCATTGAGGCTTATATCGTGCGTTTCTGGTGTGTTCATGGCACGTGCGTGGTAGTTTGAAAGGTGACGCTTAGCGTGTCCCCTGACTCTTTGTCCTTCGTTCCTTGTTTGCATTTTGTTGGTTTGCGTGCGTACTTGCAGGAGAGCGATGTACTCACCCCGGAGTCCGCTAGGATGGCCGGGGGGAGGAGTCGTTACGTTTTGTTGGTCAGCCCCATGCTGACCTTCGTTTGCCGTCCGTTTGTTCTTGGTTTCAAGTGGCATAGCTCGTAGCGGAGCGTATTGGGCCGCAACCCATATGTTGCTGAGGAGCCGGAGACCCTTCTCGCCCCTGTTTCGAGCTCCCTTTTAGTATTGCTTGTATTTCCATTTTGAAAGCCATTGAAGGCCTTAAGGCCGAGTACCTCTTGTTTTTTGTACGTTTCATTCCTAGTAGATGACTAGATGTGGACTTTTGCAGTCCTTTGTTTTGGGCTTTTGTTTGGGCTTTTGTTTGGGCTTTTGTTTGGGCTTTTGTTTGGGCTTTTGTTTGGGCTTTTGTTTAGCTTCCGTTTGCTCTGAGCTGGTGATTAGTTTTCTTTTTCTGCTGCCTCTTTCTGGCATTTTAGATTTTGTGGATATTATATGTTGTGGGGTCCCGGCCGGACCCATGCTATATACTATTTGCAGGTCAGTGATGTTACAATTGATTTCTTCACCGAGGCTCACGTTTAAACTCTCACACTTTCTTCTTGAAAAAATTCTCATGGTTGATCATAACGTGTTTGAAGAGGAGTGTTAGCTTTCTCTTTGCCTTTATTTTTTTTTCTTTCAAACCCTTGATTGTTCACGTTATGAGTTTGAGGGCTGGGGGGGGGGGGTGTTTATATCATTGTTTAGGCTTCTTTGTATACCCTATTGTGGGATGAATAATAAACTTTTCATTTTTCATCATTCTTGTTTTCTCATGTTGACGTGATTAGATCTTTTTTTATTACCTTTTTATGTGCTGTGCCCTGTGTATCAATATTTAAAATATTATTGTATTTGAATCTTGATGTGCCAGTTTATGTTATTATCTTAATATCACTAAGTGTGGGTGTTGACTTTTATTTTCTAGATTTTGTGGTCTGTGCTAATTTTTGTTACTGCAGGTGATTGGAATCGATCTGTTATCCCAGTCATTGTTGCCTGCCATTGTTGAGCTTGCAGAGGACAAACATTGGCGGGTCCGGTTAGCCATAATTGAGTACATTCCTTTGTTAGCTAGCCAGTTAGGTGTGAGATTTTTTGATGATAAACTTGGCGCTCTGTGCATGCAGTGGCTGGAAGATAAGGTATACCTGATTACATATAGAAAATACTTTTCATAGTTGGGTTGTAGTATCTCTGCAACTAGCATATCTTATCATCAGGTTATATATGATTTGACTTGATTAGCAGTAAGCTTACGAAGAAAATCCTGTTTATGGGTTCATTGTTCTTGTATTTATACGAGCATAAACTTATTTTTATCATACCTGCTTGTCACATGCCCATGCGTAGGATCGTGTCACCGGCCTGTTGCGACGGAGGATGAGATGGGGATTGATGCGAACGGTTGTTTCCCCACGATATTCGTTGACGTCCTATTCTCGAATTGGAGTTTGGAGCCTTTCCTCATCGTCTGAAGCAGGGGAGTCATAGGAGGTGCGGAGGAAATTGGAGTCGGCGAGGTGATGAGCGGACGGAAGGGGGTCACCCTGTGGGGGACTTACCAGCATCTTCTGGTAAGCTGCACAGTGGAAAGGTGGAAACGAATTGTCTATTCGTTCTTTTCCTGAACTCGTGCAGTCACACGATGAGAGAGCGGTTCCCCGTTGGCTACCAACGCTCTCTTAGGTGAGATGGAGGGAGGGGTTTCGGTGGAGGGAAAGAGGGAGCCCTGGACCTCTTGATGGACAAATAAATTTTGTACGACGTCCAATACCCGCCATCGTACTACCTCCTTCTATAATAGTGTTCTGCGATTGCGCCAGTGGCATACATGTATTTAATCATCTCGCAAAGAATCAGGTCTGCGAATTGCAAAATCTTTCATTTAGAAGTCCATTTGTAGGTTCGTATTTCATGAAAGTTAATTGCCAACTTCACGCCTGTTCTTGATGCAGAACCTCTAGGTCTTCGGTTCTCCTCCTTCGTTCATCCTGAACTCCGTTTTAAAACATGGTTCAACCTCAACCACAAGTAATCCCAGTTTCTCAATCACGATCTACTACAGATGGCTAACATGAGTTTAATATTAATTTTTTCCACACTCATGTTCACACACAGAATGTTTGTACTTGCACGAAACAAACCTGCCGCCTAATCTGCACTTTCCTACAGCATCCACATCTTTAGCGATAACAATAATTTTCCGTGCATCCTATGCTTCTTTGCCATCACACTGTGGGGACCTTTTACTAATGCCTCCTGCAACCTAGATTACCATTTACATGAGATTTCATTTACATTTTGACTATAAATTAAGGTGGTTATTTTTCTTATAACTAAGGAAACTTAAGAGAATAAGAGATGTATGGCTGGGTACAATTATTGATTGAAAAAACCCTCCAGATTGGATAAGTCTTCTCACCCTCTATGAATGTTAGATTGACACTTTCTGCTTGCAGCTGAATAGTCTTCGCTTTATATATGTGTAGGCCTGGATTTACCTTAATTGATAAACCCTTTATTTTATCTTGTTCTCTTAACTTTAACTCCTTGTTTGTAGATGTGATTGCGATTTTGTCAACTTTGACGCAATCTCAATTTCTAGTTTTGACTGATTTTTAACTAATAGTGCGATTTTAATACTTTTGAATTTCAATTCAGTATTTCTAAATTAGATGAACATTACATCATCTCTTGCTTTTGATCTCTTCTTATTTTTTATTTGCATCATAAAATGCAAATTGTTGAATCTCTATTTCTTTGTGGATGCCTTCTGGAGATTTACTAGAGAACAGGAGACTATCAGATGGAAGTCAAAGAGAACCAGAAAGTAGATTTGTAAAAATGGTGAAAATTGTGGAAACAATAATCGAGAACTCCATTTTTCTATTAATCTGCTTAGCTTCTAAATACTGGTTGCAAAGAAGAAGATGATCAAAGATGGAAGTATTTCTGTTCATTTGGAGTGAATTGAGATATTGGAATTGGAATTGATATTGGAATTTATATTGGGATTGGAATTGATATTGGAATTGGAATTGATATTGGAATTGGAATTGATATTGGAATTGGAGGGTCATTTCCAATTTCATTGTTTTGCGACCCTGTTTAGCAGTACACCACGACCGCGATTCGCCGCCTGTCGACCCAAGAGACGGCTGACCGTCGAGCCAAGGACCTCTGTTACAATTGCGACGACACTTACAGTCTCGGTCACCGGTGCAAATGTCTCTTCTGGCTTGAGGTTGAGGACCCCTCTGAAGAGAAAAAGGAGGAGGATGATATGGGAACCCGCGCTCTCTCTACACGATATTTTCTGGCCCCACGCGGGGGAGGCCAGACGTTGGTCGCTCTTATGGTCTCAGTCAGTACTCATAGCTTCATCAATGAGCACACCGCCAGCCATCTTCAGCTCTCCGTGACTCCCTGGAGCCGCCTCAGCGTCGTTGTGGACAACGCCAATGTGATGGCTTGCTCAGGCGTTTGTCGAGTTGTTCCTATTTTTGTGGAGGAGCACCATTCGCACGTGGATTTCTTGGTGATTGATCTTCGGGGCTTTGAGTCCGTCTTGGGTGCTGCACACTTTGGGGCCACCTTAGTTATTAAAGGCGCAATGCGCACCAAGTCGCAAAGGGGTCTTGGAGCCTAGGCGCAACCACATTCATTTTAAAAAATAAGCATCAAACATCAGTTCATCTTCTTGATCAGATTTTTCATCTATTCTACTAATTAATCATTCATTACTATCATTTATAATTCTTAAAAAATAGAATTAATGTGGTCACTTGCATCATATCTAAGTCTTAGCTCTCAATTATATTTCACAAACACTAAATCATGCAAAAAATATTGAGTTCTTACATTATTTCTTTCTTTCTTTTGGGAAAAAAGGTTTACAACAGAAATCGCTCCCAGCCGCGCCTTTTATACTCCAAAGGCGCAAAAAAAGCGCACGAAGGCGCAAACCTCTGAGCCTGTTGAGCTTGGAGCCTTAGGCACCCCTTTAACAACATAGGGGGCCACTGCTTTGGGATTTTGACCGCCTCACGATGATTTGGAGTCGTGGCTCCTATTGGAGTTATTATTATCATTGCATTTTATATGTTCTGTAAATATCGTGTATGGTGTTTGGACATGATTGTAATTATTCGTCTTTGAGATATATTTATATGCTTGGTTTCCACATTGGAGATTTGGGGTTCTCATTTCACAACATGGTATTAGAGGGAAATAGGGTTTCGTGGTTTCCCCCCTGCCTTTCCCGACCGTGACTCCTTTCTGCTCGGCTTTCCCGTCTTCGTCTGGTCTGCGGATTTCTGCAGCCAGATCCCGTCATCGTCATCGTCTGCAGCCGCAGGTTTCCGTCGTTGGCCTTCCCGTCTTCGTCTGGTCCGCAAGTTGGCCTTCTCGTCGTCGTTTTCCGCAAGAAGACGTCGTCCCCTCCGCAAGTCGACGCTGTCTGGTCCCTCGGCTGTCCGCAAGTCGACGCTGCCTGGTCCCTCCGCAAGTCTGCAAGTCGACGCTGCCTGGTCCCTCTGCAGTCCCGTCCGCAAGTTGACAGCCGCAGGTTTCCGCCTATTCCTCGTTGTTTTTTTAGTACATGGATTCCAATGACACCTATGGATCTTCTACGGGACGGATTACTAGCGTTCTTCTCGATGAGAAAAATTACTCTTCATGGGCGACATCGATGAAAGTAGCTCTAGCCGGCTGGAATAAGCTTTCATGGCTAACCGGCGGCCCTCCTATTCCTAAACCGACAGACAAGGATGACAAGAAAGAGGAGTTAGTCAAGTGGTCGACGGAAAAGTACATGGTTCTTGGATGGATTCAGTGCTCAATGGAGCCTCACATCCTCAGTCAGTTCATGCGCTTTGAGGACATCTCCGAGCTTTGGTTTGCTCTCCAGCGCACCTTTGGGCACACACGTGTTGATGCTCAGATTTTCGGAATCTTTCAGGATATCGCTTCCGCCACTCAGGGTGAGCGTTCCGTTCAGGAGTATTTCACTTACCTTCGGGATCGTTTTCTTGAGCTAAACGATCTTGAGCCTCTCAGTGCCCTGGAGTCCTCCAATGATATCACTCTTATTCGAAAACAGCGACAACGACGGGAGACATACCAGTTCTTGATGGGGCTTCGCCCCGAATATGAGTATGCCCGTGCTCAGATTGTGGGGATGTCCCCTTTGCCAGATCTTCTTGAGGCCTATTCCATTGTTGCAGAGCATGAGAAACGTATGCAGAGGCAATCTAGTCTTTCCGGAGCCCATACTACCTCCTCTCTTCCTACTGAGCAGATGGCCTTTGCCGCTTCTTACCGCCCTCCCACCTCCATCTCTCGGAACCGTGGTGGTCAATCTGGCGGTCGTGGCCCTTCTGGCGGTCGTGGCTCTGCGGGTCCTCCTGGCCCTTGCTCTCATTGTGGGCGTATGTATCATGACCGCAGTCGCTGCTATCAGCTATACCCCCACCTGAGGGCTCTGAGCATACCACTGCTGGTGGTGTCCCCATGCACAATGTTGCCTCTGTCGAGTCTTCCGAGCCCGTCGAGCACACTTTGGGTGTCAACTCCTCTGACTTCAGTCACATGATGACTCAGTTTCAGAAGTTTCAACAGTTCCAGCAGTCTCAGCCTTCCACTACTGCCTCTGCTTCCACTGTCTCTTCTTCCTCAGGTACTCCATTTGCTTGCTCCGTGACCACGGTTGACCAGGATTCGTCACCCTGGGTGATTGATTCCGGTGCAACCGATCATATGACTGGTACGTCTTCCCATCTTCTTCAGGTTGTCCCCTGTTCTCACCGGAATGTGCGTCTTGCTGATGGCTCGGTTACCCCTGTCCTCAGTCGGGGCACCGTCCCTCTCTCTTCCTCTCTCTCTTGACTCTGTTCTTCTTGTACCTCAGTTGGCTCTCAACCTAATATCTGTTAGTAGTATTAGTCGCTCTTTAAACTGCTCAGTAACTTTCTTTTCTGATCGTTATGTCTTTCAGGACCTGAGATCCGGGAGAACTATTGGTACGAGATATGAGAGGAGTGAGATGTACTACCCGGAGCTACCTTCTCCCACTGCTGCTACCACCACCACCGACACATGCCCGCCTACCTCTTCTGCTGCTTCCCATGTTTTGTCGTCCAGTTCGCTTTGGCACGCACGTCTCGACCATGCTAGCCCTTAGCGGATGTTGTCGGTTTGTCCTGATGTATCTTTTATTTTTCCTTTTCGCTGTGATGTATGTGAGCTGTCGAAACACACACGCAGCACGTATGTCCCTTCTGTTAGTCGTGCTACTTCTTGTTTTGAGTTGGTGCATTATGATGTGTGGGGCCCTGCCCCTATTGTATCATTTGATGGTTTCTCTTATTTTGGGGCTTTTATTGATGACTATTCTCGTTGCTTATGGGTTTATCTCCTAAAATATAAATCTGAGGTCATATCTGTTTGTTCTCATTTTTCTCGTATGATACAGACCCAGCATGGCACGACGGCTCATATCCTCCGCTCTGACAATGGAGGTGAATACACTTCTCGTCCTTTTGATCTCTTTCTCCGGAATGCAGGCACTCTACACCAATTTTCTTGCCCTGGTACCCTCGAGCAGAATGGGGTGGCCGAACGCAAAAACCGCCACCTGTTAGACTTTGTTCGTTGTCTTCTTCGGGGAATGAATGTCCCTAAGTCCTATTGGAGCGCCGCTCTTCTTACAACAACTTTCCTTATTAATAGGACTCCCTCTTGTCCTCTTGGTGGCGTTACCCTCTACAGCCTCATCCATCCATCCGTCTCCGCCTTTCCCATTCCTCTCTGGGTCTGTGTGTGTGTGTTTTGTCCAGGATCGTCGACCTTCTCGGACTAAACTCGACGACAAGGCCATTTCTTGTCTCTTCCTCGGCTACTCTACTACCACTAAGGGTTACCACTGCTATGACCCTCAGTTGCGTCGTGTTATTTAATCTATGGAGGTGACATTTCATGAGGAGGTTCCCTTCTTCCCTGCTCATTTACCTTCACCTGTGCTTCCTACTGTTGTGCAACCTCTTCCGGTTGTTCCCCCATCACCAGCCATTGTCCCACCTGCTGCTCCGCCTGTCCTGCTGACTTACTCTCGCCGCCAGCGTACACCCACTTCTCCTCCAGTCCCGGATCAACGGCTTCTTCCGGTCGCATGTACCTCTCTTGAGCCTCTCTCCCTTACTTCTTTTGTTGTCTTATCTATTTCCCTGCGCAAGGGCAAGCGTACTTGTGTTCGTTCCTCTGTTACTGAACACCCGTTGGCTAGTGTTGTTTCCTACCAGCGTTTCTCACCCTCTTACCAGGATTTTGTGGCTGCTGTCGATTCTGTTCGCCTACCTGCTTTGAACGTTGAGGCTCTCCTTGACCCGCGGTGGGTTCAGGCCATGGAGGAGGAGATGTCTGCTCTCCATCGTACTGGGACATGGTCTTTGGTTCCTCTTCCTCCCGAGAAACGCACAGTTGGGTGCAAATGGGTCTATACTGTGAAATACTCTGCTGATGGTACCATTGACCGCTATAAGGCTCGTTTGGTGGCCAAGGGCTTTACTCAGGCTCCGAACGAGTTTGGTGTCACGTTTGCTCCCGTGGCTAAGTTGACCAGTGTCCGCCTTCTGCTCTCGCTTGCGGCCTCTCGGGCGTGGCCGCTCTACCAGCTCGATGTCAAAAATGCTTTCCTGCCCGGAGATTTACAGGAGAAGGTCTATATGACTCCTCCTCCAGGGTTTGCCCTTAAGGGGGAGTATTCGGGGAGAGTATGCCGACTGCACAAATCTCTGTACGGATTAAAGCAGTCCCCACGTGCCTGGTTTGAACGGTTCAGCTTAGTCACACTTGCTTCATCCGTGCTACTCTAGAGGGTCGTCGTGCCATTGTCCTGGTCTATGTAGACAATATTATTCTCACCGGGGATGACCCTTCTGGCATCTCTGAGGTGAAAGCTACACTTCGCTCAGCCTTCGAGGTGAAAGACCTTGGACCCCTCCGTTATTTCCTTGGGATTGAAGTTGCTCGCTCACGGCAGGGAATCTCCATATCACAGCGCATGTACATCTTAGATCTTCTCCGGGACACGGGTCTACTTGGGTGTCGTCCTGCGAGTACTTCTATGGATACCAACCATCGCCTTCATGCTGAATCTGGTGATCCTCTATCGGACCCCTCTCAGTACCAGCATCTGGTTGGCCACTTGATCTACTTGACCAATACTAGGCCTGACATCAGCTTCTCAGTGGGCATTTCGAGTCAGTTTATGCATTCTCCCAGGACATCTCATCTAGTGGCTGCTTGACGTGTTCTTCGCTATCTTAAACGTGCTCCTGGTCTTGGGCTGTTCTATCGGGCTGATAGTGCCTCCAGTCTCTCATGTTTCACTGTTGCTGATTTTGCTGGCTCTTTGACCGATCGACGCTCCACGTCAAGTCTCTGTGTTTTCCATGGTGATCATCTTGTCTCATGGCGGAGTAAGAAACAACCCATCGTATCTCGCTCGTCGACTGAATGGGCTGAATCAGAGTACCGCGCCATGGCCCACGACGTCACTGAGTTGGTTTGGCTCCGATCGCTGCTGACTGAACTCGGCCTATCCCTTGCTACTGGCTCGACCCTCTATTTTGATAATAGATCAACTTTCCTTCTTACCCAGGACTCGGTGCTACATGAGCGCACCAAGCACATCGAGATGGATGTTCATTTTCTGCGTGATCACGTCCGTACTGGGACTATTCTTCCAGCTTACGTCTCCTCGCCCGACCAGCTTGCTGACGCCTTCACTAAAGCTGTTGGCCCTACTCGTTCAAATTTGACCATTTCCAAGCTGGGCATGATTGACATCTTTGCTCCAGCTTGAGGGGGAGTATTGGAGTTATTATTATCATTGTATTTTATATGTTCTGTAAATACCGTGTATGGTGTTTGGACATGATTGTAATTATTCGGCTTTGAGATATATTTATATGCTTGGTCTCCACATTGGAGATTTGGGGTTCTCATTTCACAACAGCTCCCATCAGACAAAATGGCAGGGTTGCTTCGCCACGATCATTCCTAGTTCAGGTAGACGACACGGGGTACACTGACCTCGATGATCTTTTACTGGCGTTTAGCGACACCATGGATGCCTCCACGTGCCTTCCTCCACCTCGACGACATGATCACCGCACCTGCCTCCTACCGAACACGACCTCTGTGGTCGTCCGCCTTTACCGCTATCCATTCTTGCAGAAGGACGAGATCGAAAAGCAGTGCACCGTCGTGCTACAACAAGGCCTCATTCGTCACATTGTCTCCCCTTTCTCATCCCCGGTTCTCTTGGTCCATAAGGACAACACGTGAAGGTTCTGTGTGGACTACCGCGCGCTGAACGCGCTGACGGTGAAGGAAAATTTTCCTATCCCAGTTGTGGAGGAATTAATCAACAAGTTGCATGCGCCCGCTATTTCTCCAAGCTAGACTTATGCTCGGAGTACCACCAGGTGCGCATGGCCCCGCCCGACGTGGAAATGATCGCTTTCCTCACCCACCACAACCACTTTGAGTTCCTAGTGATGTCTTAAGGGCGTGCCCGTCCACCTTCCAAGCTCTTATGAATGAGGTATTCTATGACCTGCTGTGTCGTTGTATCTTTGTTTTCTTTGACGACATTCTTGTGTACAACAAGACATGGTCATCACACCTGACCCACTTACGCACTGTCCTTCAGCTCATTTGCGGCCATAAACTGTTCTTGAAGTTCTTTTGCGACCGTCAGGGTCGCTTACGTGGCACATCGTCGACAACTCTGGAGTCTCCGCCGACCCCACCAAAATCCAGGGGGTGACCGACTGGACGGTTCCCCAATCCCCCCACGAGCTTCATGGCTTTCTGGGCCTCACAAGCTACTATCGGCGCTTCATTCAGGGGTACATCGTGATTGCGGTGCCTTTGCTGTTCTTATTGAAGCGGCACGCATTCTCTTGCGGAGACACCGCTACGGCCACTTCAGGGCCCTTCAACATGCATTGGTGACCGCACCGGTTCTTCATCTGTCGGATTTCATCCAGGCATTTCAGGTGAAGTGTGATGCTTCTAGGCAAGGGTGTGGAGCCGTACTTCAGCAGGGGGACACCTCATTGCCTATTTCAAGCGGAAGACATCCATTCATCATCAAAAACTTCCTGCTTATGAGCAGGAGTTGATTGGATTGGCTAAGTCCGTCTAGCACTGGCGACCGTACTTATAGTTTCAGTCATTTTTGATTCGTACCGATCACTTCAGTCTGAAGTACCTACTTGAGCAGCGCCTCAACACGACACCGCAACATCGATGGGTCCACAAGCTATTGGGATATGATTTTAGGTCGAGTACAAGGCGGGTGCCTTGAACCGCGCAACCAATGCTCTCTCATGCCGCGACCTGCAGGGGGCACTCTCTTCGCCCTCTCCCAGCCCATGTCGACTATTCTCACTTGCCTTTGACAGGAGGTGCGTGATTCCCCGACCCTCCTAGAGCTCTTCCACCGCATACAGGAGAGCATGCTTCCCTCTTGTTGGGTTGTTAGAGATGATCTCATAGTGTACAAGGACAAGCTCTACCTACCAGCGATGCCATCCTTGCCAGTACTCATGAGTCATGACACAACTCATGAAAGGGTCCACAAGACCCTTCAGTTCATTTAGGCGGAATTCTTTTGTATGGCCTCAAACAGAGCGTGCAAGATTTTATTGCGCATGTTCAGTATGTCAGCGTAGTAAGGCAGATCATCTCCTCCCAGCATTCTTCTTCAGTCTCTTCCAGTGCCAACACAGATATGGGCGGATATCTCTATGGACTTCATTGAGGGTTTGCCCACCTAACTAGGATGGTCCATCCTCTTAGTGGTGGTGGATAGGTTGTCCAAAAGGGCTCACTTCATCACCATGAGCCGTCCCATTACCGCGGATGGGGTCACTCATATCTTCTTCGATCAGGTGTTCCGCCTACATGGACTCCTCGAGAGTATTGTGTCCGACTGGGACAATATCTTCACTTCGTAGTTCTAGTAGAAGTTTGCGGTTGTGATACACCAAGCTCTCCCTTTCCTCGGCCTATCACCCCCAGTCGGATGGACAAACCGAGGTGGTCAATTAGACCATCGAGATGTACCTCCGTTGTATCACTCAGAACCGCCCTAAGGATTGGGCACATTGACTTCAGTGGGTGGAGTACTATTACAATACCACCCATCACACCGCCCCCCAGAACACTCCTTTTCGTCTCCTTTACAGTCAGGACCCCCTCGCTTACTAATCTACGTCGCCGACTCGGCGAGGTTGACAGTTGTGGACAAGGAATTACAGACCCGTGACCTGATTCTCAGCCTCGCCCTCCAGAGTCTTCTCCAGGCCCAAACCCTCATGAAGACTTCCTACAATTGGGCCCACCGCGAGCTCTTCTTCGCACCCGGGGGTTGGTTATGGCTGAAACGCCGACTTTACCGCTTGACATCCGTCTCCATGAGTCCCTACCACAAGTTGGGCCCCAAATTCTTTGGGTCGTATGATGTTTTGTAGAGAATCAATGATGTGGCATACCGCCTCCAGCTCCCACTGGAAGCACGGATTCACGCCTTCCGTGTCTTGCAGTTGAAGCCATTCATTGGATCCCCCCCTCCTGGAACCCTCAGTCCAACTCTCACCGCAGCTGCAAGACAAGGTTGATGTTGACGAGGGCGGAGATGTTCCGGATCCACGTTGGGCGTCACATGCCAACATCGCGCACGACCCCACAAGGAATGATTTCCACAATATTTGTCTTTTCATGTTGCGTCGTTTATTTTTGGGAGCGGGTTATTTTAGGACCTCATTTATGTTAAGCCTAGTGAGGGGCATTTTGTGGTTTTGTTTGTGCCCACTGGTTATAGGGTGGAGGAGTTGGGTGTTTTATTATTATGCAAGAATTAATATAATTTCCCTCTCTCTTCCTCTTTTCTTTCTACCGAAACCTCAAGCCGCTCTCTCTACCCTAACCCGATCGCGAGCCGCACTCCAGGTACCAGTGCCGGAGCTCACCCTCCATTGTCAAGATAGGTTCTCGTGGGTCCAAGAAGGGAAACTCCAACCTCCTCTAGGATTTCTACATCTTTCGACCACACATGAGATCTCAAATGGGGACCTCTGTCAATATCCTCAATATATCCCCCGATACATTGAAACCGACAGGAAAACCCTTAAACGACGTATCCTTGACATCCGACGTCTACAACCTTGGTTACTATGCACTTACTATGCAATTTTTGGGTGGTTAATCAATGGTCATAGAGTGGTGGGGTAGGTATGGTGAGTGAAGTGGTTAGGAGAAGTAACTACCTTTGCTTCAACACCGAGGGTCCACACAATCTGCACCGTGGGAAGACTATGAGTGCTTGGAAGCTCTATCCAAATTCTGCAATATTTGAAAATCATCACCTAGGCCCCTATTTATAGACTTAGAACCCACTAATTTTACATGAAATAAAAATAGAAAAAATACAGAAAAAATGTCATTGTTGCTCTGAACACGATTACTAACTCGGATTGTCAATATGATGTTCTTATCACTGTCTCCTGCGTATTTAGACTTGTGTGGGGTCCTATAAGTGTCTGCCCGCCCTCGATCCGTGATCCCCATTATATGTTTTAAACCTAATGTACAGTAATTATCACAAACTAATTTTAGAAAACATTGGATAGTTTTGTTAAAAAGATTGCTTGTCAATATGCATAGACATTCCATGTTTTAACTGCTTGTGTTTTGGGGGTTTTCTTTATTCATAATTTTAGTTTGAGTTTTAGTATATTCATTTGGAATCATTTAAAAATTTTAGTCTTTTGCTGTATTTACATCATACCATACTGTTCTTTTAAGATTCACATCAAATGCATGCTGCAAATATTATATTTTATAGAAACATTTTTTAAGTTATTTTTGGAAATATTATTGTGTCCACTATTGCTGCTAAAAATACCTTAGAAATGAAATGGAAGGTTTACAAATGATTTATAAATTTCTTCACAAAAAATTCAACTATCTCCAACTACTTGATGAATATCAATTGAACAATTCGTTCGAGCCGAATATTTTTTATATAGGCAGATAACAGATTGATGTGAAAACTTGAGGGCCGCGCTCTTTTCCTTTAACCTTGCTCAACCCTCTTCAAAACTCCGTACACTCTGATAAGTAATCCCGGTTTAGTAATCACAACTTAATGAAAACGACTCGCGAACGTTTTGTTTCACATGAATTTTTTTCATGCTCATGTTCACACATATAATCTTTGTACCTATCATCAAGATATCAACCCACTTCGTTTAAGTTCTCTCCCACAGGCCAGATTTTCTAGCACTAAACAAGCCCGTCTCTAAATTTTCGATGGCCTGCAATCTTTGTGTCCATCATCAATTCAACAACAGCATACTTCCACGCATCTACGCCGTTGCCAATGTGTTTCTTCTTTTACACCCACCACCGACCCAACCTGACATCTATATGTCAACTAACTTAAATCTATTTTGAAAGATATGTTTACTTATTTTTTAATTATAAATTTGGGAGATTTAATCTTCATATAAACAAGGGAGCTTGAGAAATATCGGGGGAATTCTTAATAGACCAATAAAATTCTATTTTGGATGTGGAGTCTTCTTTCCTTTCTGAGCGCCAGGCTTTCACTTTTTTTGGGTGAAGTGAAATAATCTTTGCTTTAAACAAGTCTAAACTTGGGATTGTTTAATCCTTTATCTTGTTTTCTAAATATGTTGCGTTTGTGCGCAAGATTGAGACAACAAGTTCGATATATTCTTGGTTTTTGAGGTGATGTGGTTTTCAAGTATTTGTGCGATTTTACATACTTTCGAATTTTGATATGTTATTTCTAAATTAGATGGGCATTAAATTACCGCTTGCTCCAAATCTCTACATATTTTCCTATTTTCTCATCGTACTTTTGCGTTAACCTCAGATTCTAATTGCTAATGGCTAGAGCTTATTTTTCGTCTTGCCTACTGCTAATTGGTGATTTGTCTAGAAAATCTAGTTTGCAGATTGCTGCAAATTTATTTTAGAAGCACTTTCGAAATTTTCTTACTTTCATTCCTTGGATCAGTTGGGCAGGAGGTAAACACTTAGGGCACTTCCAAACTTTATTTGCTCACCATGGTATGAAATGACTTATCTGATAATTCTGGTAAAAACCATTTCCCAGATGCAGAATTTGTGATTGGTAAAAAATGCAAAACTTGGAAATAGCTATTGTTCACTCATTTTGTTTTTTTGTAAAAAAAAATTGAAGTTTGAAATTTTCAACAGTCCGTTTCTTATGTGAATGTTTTCCTTGCAATGAGGTCACTCATAAGTCAAATTTACATGATTTTTTATTGTTTTATCATTCAGGGATATTTGGATACTTCGGATTTTGGATATTTTTGATTTTATTACCAAATGAATGGCATGATTAGTGGACTTTTGAGGTGTTCTAAAAGGAAAGTTCTTACATTCGTTTCTATTAATCTAGATAAATTGATTTCCTTCAGGTATTCTCAATTCGAGATGCCGCTGCCAATAATTTGAAGCGTCTAGCTGAGGAATTTGGACCGGAATGGGCAATGCAGCATATAGTTCCACAGGTGTGCAATGTTGAATGTCTACTGAATACTGACACACTGCTGTGCTTTGTTATTTTTTATCATTTCAGCTTTTACCTTGTCTTTACCCCTATCTCGAACACAATTTTCATTTGAGAGCTTTCAGTCTTGAGAGAGACAAGTTTTTGTTATCAACATGTATTTAAGTGGTCATAATTTACTAGATCTGAATGTCAATAGTTGATGTAACTACCTTGTATTGCTTTCTATGTTAAGGATCTATTTGATTATTTATTAGGAAATTGAAGTGGAGAGAAAGAAAACTTCTAATTTATAGTTAGGGCGATTGTAGTAAGTGTCCATCTCTTATATAGATGGGTCACTTGCAATAAAGCAATTATACTGACACAAAAAATAAAACAAAATATAGATACAATGTTATTCAACTCCCCCCCCCCCCCCCCCCCCCCCCCCTCGAGTTGAGAGTAGATATCAATGATTTTTAACTTATCCCTTTGTGAAAATGCCTGCCAGTTAATCTTGTGAGTGAACAAATGGTATACTTCCTTTGTCAAAGTGATATGTAATAAAATGTCTATTCATTTTAACATGTTTTGTTCTATCAAAGTTGAGAGTAGATATCAATGATTTTTAACTTTTCCCTTTGTGAAAATGCCTGCCAGTTAATCGTGTGAGTGAACAAATGGTATACTTCCTTTGTCAAAGTGATATGTAATAAAATGTCTATTCATTTTAACATGTTTTGTTCTATCATGTTGAATTGAATTGTGAGCAATATTGATGACAGTTTTATTGTCACAATAGAGGAGAGGGAGCTTGTGTTCCAAGAGCCCAAGATCCTGAAAAATAGATTTCAACCATAGGGCCTCACATACTCCCTGTGACATTGCTCAATATTCTACTTCAACACTTGATATTTTCACTATATTTTGTTCCCTGCTCCTCCAGGTAACAAGGTTGTGATGCGGAGCAGATTCGTCCTGCGTCAGGTTGCCTCCTACAATTGAGCAATATCTCATAGTGAATTTCTTGTCAGCCTGACTACCAGGCCAGTCGGCATTTGTGAACACTTCAATCTTCAAGCGCTTGTTTGTTAAAAAAAATCATCTTGAAAATTTCTGAAGGTACCTTAAGACCCGATGAGTTGTTTCTTGGTGTGGCATGCATGTACCTACTAAACAAGCGCTTGAAGATTGAATATTAGAATCTTTTATTGCCAAAATGGGCAAGACTGATTCTGAGTAAGTAGAAAATGTCCTAAAAGTGCCTAAAAAGTATGCTGACCTCATATCCATGTTTAAACTGAGTGCGGAGATCTTCATGTTTAAGTCCTATAAAAGAAATCATTATGATTAGTATTATAAAATCTACACTTAAGGGATGGCAATTGAGATATTAATGGGATTTTGTAGGTGGAGACTAATGAATATGAGACTGGCTTATAGAGAATGAGATGGGCAAATGTTTAGCTTGGGCATATGAGGAATATTTTTTCTGATCAAAATTGGAAAAAATGAACCCCGAATCCAATGGTAAACCTTTTGAGAGCTTGTTGTGGTTTAGTTATGAACTCCAATTTGAATAAACGTCTCAAGTTTTATCAATTCCCTACTCTCGTCTCGTCTCTGCAACTTTGTTTGCCTCCTGACTTCGCTCAGTTTGACTTTACCTGCATCCAACTCTTGTATTTAATATCACCAAGGCTTCCCTATTTCCTAGGCATCCTCGTTGCCGTCATTTTCCCCGAGTGCCCTCATCGTGGCTTTCCTATGCCTTAGGCGGCTTCTCCGGGGCCATCTTCCTCTTCAGAAGGACTCATCGGCGGGTTTTTTTTGTCGGATTTGCTCTTTCGGCCCTAGGCGACCATGCCATGGCCTCCTTGCTTCCAATTTCTTTCTAGTCGGTCTTCTAGAAGCCCCAAATTTTTTCATATAGGTTTCTTTTCTCTCTCTCTACTTAGGTGGTTGTCGAAGTAGTCTCATGAGACCCTGAAATTGCCCTCTTTGACAAGTGAAGCTCTAGGGTGGTGTGAGATGTTGAGGTGATTGCACTAGCATTCTTGTTCTTCTTGGATTCATCAATGTTGCCCTTGGCATCTTCCTATGGGTGATTCTTCAGTTTCTTTTCTAGTATTCATGTGCCACAGTTGAGTGACCCTTCAAGGACTCAGGGACATTTTGGATCTCTGAAAATCACCATCGTGTCGCCAGATGATACTAACTATCTTGAATGGTCACGAGAAACCCAACACGTAATCCACAACCATAAGTTGTATGGATGCATTGATGAGATAATGGTTGAGCTAACCATGCCCCTCACAGAGAAAGTGGATTCAGATAATTCATTGGCGGCTCATGACTTCTTCTCTTTATGTAACTCATTCTATATCATAGTTATATACTTTTGGACTCTTCCTACAAGATCAAATTGAAACCTCTACCCAAGTGTATGAACTCACTTGTAGAGTTCTTGAATTAAAGCAAGGGTCCATGATTGTTTCCTCTTCTCTGAATTTGAAAATTTGTATCAATAATTGGATTATTTTGAGGATTTCCCTCTTGTATGCACCACATATGCTATTAAATTGCAGAAGAAGGAAGATTGCTTCAGAGTTCATGTGATCTTGATGGTGCTGAACATGGAGTTTGATACTATACGCACTCACGTTCTACACCGTTGAATGCTTCCCTCCCTTAGAGAGGCATTCTTTATGATCATTGGTGAAGAGGACTCACGGAGATCCCTGAGTTCTACTATGACTCAATATCATTCTGCTTTTGCTAGCTTTGATCATGGAACTTCAGTTCCTGTATGTGATCTCTATGGAAGGAAAGATCATCTTAGTGAATCTTGCTTCAGACTATATCCTTACATTGTCCCACCTGGTAGAGGAATTGGTGCACATGGTCATTCCCTAAGAAGAGGTCGTGCTCACAGGATACAACACATACTACAGATCTCCATGAGGCAATTCTGCTTCTTCTGCTCCATGTTCCGTTTTCCTGTTTGTGAGCTCAATGCATTCTAGCATCTAGTATGATCTCATAGTGATTCGTCTATAGGTGCCTCCTCCACTGCTTTTGCCACTTCAAGTTTCCCAGTGCAAACACTTTCCACATTTCCATCTGAATGGATCTGTAAATCAGGCCCTACCAATCATATGAACAAGTTTTCTCCGGGTTTTGTTTTCTACACCTCTTGTTCGGTTGTGACAAAGTCATTTATGCCAATTACTCTATATCCTCTGTTACGGGCAATGGACAAATTCTATGTTCTCACACTATTTCTCTTTCCTATGACGTGTTTGTTCCTCCTTTTCTTCATAACAATTTTCATTAAGAGACAAGGTCATAATTTTTTTGTTCTCATTATATATATGGATGTCATTGCTATTACATGAAATGACACCAAGGAGGTTGATGCACTTAAAGCCCATTTATCCAAGGAATTTGAGGTCAAAGACTTAGGGAAGTTAGAATATTTCCTTGGAATCTATGTTACAAGATCTAATAAAGGAATCTTTATTCTCAGTGGAAACATGTTCTATACCTTCTGGAGGAAACTGTGATACTTCTCTGATGGATACTCTCATTGAGGCTATTCATAAGATCAGTGAAACATGGACTATGATAGGGTGGATGTGTCCAGCTAGTAGAGAATATTTGGAAGACTTATTTACTTATCATACACACGACATGATATTACATATATTGTGGGCATACTAAGCAGCTATATGCATACTCCCAAATTTTGTCATCAAGAGGTTGCTTATCGAATTTTGAGATACCTTAAGAAGGCCCCTGGACATGGAATTCTATTCTCGTGAAACAACCACTTGAAAATTGAGGTGTTTATAGATGCTGATTGGGTTGGAAATCGGGATGATAGAAAGTCAATCACTGACTATTGTACATTTGTGGGAGACAACTTGGTAAATTTGAGAAGCTAGAAACAAAGTGTGGTGACAAGATTAAGTGTAGGATAGAATATAGGGCCATTTCTTAAGGCCTCTGCGAATGAACCCAAGCCTATCTAAGTATATGGGGATTCTCCAAGTCTATCTTAGTATACTATGACGATAAAGTTGTCATCAACATTGCTCACAATTTTGTTCAGCATAATAATACTAAGCATGTTGAAGTAGATAGACATTTCATCAAAGATCATCTGGACAAAGGAAATGTTGTTATCTTTTTTGTTCATTCCAAAAACCAGCTAACGCATGTCTTCACCAAAAGTCTCGACTTTGATACATTTACTGATGACATTTAAAGTTCAGAACGATCGATATATTTTTCCCGACTTGAGGGGAGAGTTGAATAGAAGTCTCAAGTTATATTAGTTATATTAGATTTTTTTCAATGTAGTGACACTTTATGTAATTTGTACTCTTCCTAACCCATGTATATGAATGGGTTGGTGTTAGTAAGGAATCAAATCATTCAAGTTTATTCTACTCTCCAGAGTTAGATGTGCTTGGGTGGGAATACTACAATGGGGGTGACCTATTGAAGTATTAGTAGGTCATCTCAGGAAAAAAATATAAATTCCTAAGGCTCAACTTAGTATGAGTTGTACTGAGCAAAAATGGACAATACCTCACATATTATGTATTGGGTCATTATAATAGTAATGAAATGTTATCGATAGAGATGGTAATGAATATGAAAACTGTTTACTGTGATGGATTGAAATTTAATTTTTCATCTACTTAAATTTTTTTTTTGAGTTATATATATTTTTTCTGTCTCTTGTTTGATTGACGAAATATTTTTTTTAAAGAGAAAGGATGCGAGTCACAAGTATTTAAGAATAACATAAAAGAAAAAATTTCTTTCCATTTTTCGTTAAATTAGGTAGGATATTACCATTGGAGAAATGTATTTGTGCATATTTTCTTAGATAAATTCAACTACCTGTTATTTTCATTGGAGATAACGCCCAATTTAAATCTGTAAAGCATTTTTTTATTCTCCAGTTCTTTCAAAAACTTTGCTATGTGAAAATTTTTCTCTGACAAAATTAGTGTTTATTATATTTAAGTTTAGTAATTTTGTTAGTGTTTTGGGAACTGGAGAATAAATTTATGTGTTTGTTGCAGCTAAAATATTATTTATTAGGTGTTGTATGTATTTGAATATATTGCTGAAAAAATTATTGATATCTTTCTTGAGCGTGAAAGTTTGTTAGAAATGAGATTGCTAAAATGAATATGTGACAACAATATGAATGATAGATTGGAGAATGATTATATTATGGGAACGCTGGTAGTGACTCTATCGAAGATAAGAAAAATGAAATTAAACTCGGGTGATTTAGACATGTGGAATGAAGGATAGGTGATGGGGATCATAGATCGACTACAAGCTGACATTTACCGGAGTCCGCGGCTCCGCGCGAGTCTACATACACATGAGGTTGAAGTAGGATTGTCAGATCGACGATCCTAGCCGATAATCGTGTTTCGACCGACAACATCATACTTATTATTTATTAGGTTTTTATTTCATGTAAATTTAGTGATTTTGTGTTCCAGACGATCTTGGCTGTCCGTAGTGGATTCTAACTTCTAAGTGTATAAATACGGGTCCAAGGGCTGATTTTCAAAGATTTCATAATTTGGACAGATTTTTTAGTTCTTGTAATCACGCCACGGTGCCAATTCAGTGGAAATCTTTGTGCCGAAGCCTAGGCTAGTCTTCCACCTCCACTTGGCATGTCATTATCATTCCCTCACCTCCGTTAGCCACGAGCAACCACCACTCTCCCTTCCGACCTCCGCCAATCCACCCATAATTACCTCCACCCTCATTATTCTATTAACTGCCCAACCGTAAACCCCACTGCCCCTTCATTTTCAAACCTATTCCCCACTCATCCAAACCAGCCAACTACTTCCTTCTCTCACTAATTAGCCCCTAAATCCTGTAACTGTCCATTCTTAGATTTGGAACCACACATTGGCTGTAGAAATTGGGAATCCTATGTCCAGTAACTCACGTCCCTACTTATCAACAGAGCCCTGAAATTCCTTCTCAGAATTCCCAGACGAACTACATTTACTGCCTGGACAGGTAACTGCTGCCTTGAATTGCTTCCTAATTCATCCTCCACAAATCTACCTCGTCCAGTCCCTCGCCTCACCTCCACAGCAACCTTCGGCCATCCAGTTTCCTCATAGCCACCCCCACCCTTCCAACATCCCAATTCCACCCAAGATCCCCACATTACAGCTGATCCTTTTCTGGAATTATGAATACCTGCACAGTATTGCAATGTCCCAGAATACCTCATCTAGCTCTTATTACTTGTGTAAGTTCTTTTATGAAGTCTTCACTATTTATTGTTGAATGTTTGGTGGATAGTCATATTATTTGCGATACTAATTTGTATTAATTTGCTCGTCAATTGTGGTACTTGCAAGGTTCATTCGCCTTCCATTTTATTAAATCGTGTCCATTCTAAATTAACTTGATCTGGCTTGTTTCTTTAACATCTAGTCTCTAGTGTAAATGTTTGTGGTCTCTATTACTAATTTCATCACTTATTATAATTATATGTTGGATGATTGCTCGCACATTGCATTAGATTTCCCCCACCAATAGGGGGAAAATAACGTGGGTATTAAATTAACCTTAAAATCTTTGGTAGCACCAATAGGGGTGTGAAGATTGAAGATTCTAAAAGCCGATCTCAAATAGTTGGGAGAAGTCTATTGTTGATGATTATAATATGTTACGCATGCACGTATTATTATTATGATTATTGTATTTTCTGTTTTAAATTGTATGCTTTAGGGAATTGACATGTGAGACCCCTTCTCTATATAAGGAGGTGGCTTGGGAGTTAGGTTTATCCTTGAGGATCATTAGGTTTGAGATCTCTCATTTGGAGAGGGATTCTAGAAGGAACCAGCCTCCTGAAGTTGGGCACGAGCATACCTCGTGATTGTATCCATTTATTCAGTTTAGTGCAAGTTTTTTCTCCTCGTAACATAATGTTTTTTGTCTTCACTTTCCTCTAGTTCACACTGTCAGCTCAATCTATTCCCTTCTGTAGATAGTTTTTCATTTTTTTAAGATTATTATATATTGACTTCTCTTTTTTATGGCAGAAACATTATTTCAGATTAGTAAGAATAGTTACTATAATCCAAAGCATTACTTGCTATGTATGTTGAAGTACATTGTCTAATTTCAACATACCAAATGATCCCCAATTACAATTCAAAATATATTTAAATACTTCTCAATATTTGTTGATGTCAAACCTATTTGGAGGTAAATTTTCATACTGTCATCAATCACCACATTCCTTTCTACTTTTTTGATGTTAAATTTATCTTTGGTAAGGAACCGGTAGAATAGATAAATCATTAACATCTTTGAACCCTCTGCATCATTTTGAGTTGTTTTTCAGGTGTTGGACAATATGAACAATCCACACTATTTGTACCGCATGACTTTCCTGCATGCTATATCTCTGTTATCACCAGTCATGGGCGCAGACATCACGTTCCAGAAGCTTCTGCCCGTGATCATCAATGCCTCGAAAGACAGGTGATCTTTGAGCATGCTTCTGTTTTTGCCTCTCATATGAGCTTAATGCGGCATTTAGGCGTATAAGGAAAAAAGGATTTGCAGGATATTTCATATGGATAATTATTGGATTGTTCATTAAATAGATGAACCTTTCTTGTTGCTTCATATTCATAGTATTGACTTAGTGTACATAGTATGTAGGAACGATGGATATTTAGAATCAGTTAATAGGTGAAATTCTAAAAAAACAGCATAAGAAAAAAAGGAATAGAGTGGTTTGAAAAATAAAAGCAAAAGATCTGTTTTGTCATTTCTACGTTTATAGTATTTATATTAGATTGACTAGGAATCCATATGTTTTTTAATAGTTCAAAGTATTGCTCTAAGAGGAAAAACTCGGCGGGGACTTACCTTGAGTTTACTCTTTCATGTCTGCGATAGATTCTGGTTCATATGATTATTACAGTATTACAGAGATGAACCTAACACAGAATAGGAGTCGTAAAAAAATGCCTATTAACCGGTGCAGGAATACCAGTTACAGTATCTATAAGCCAAAGAGGAATCCTTCTTACAGTATCTCCCCCTTATTTTTCATCAAGTGGTCATGCTAGAGACAAAATATCATGGATAATTACGAGGATAGTATCTTTCCAAATGGGATTAGCGGATTCCTACTCTTTTGATTTCTTAAATGAAGAATAATTGGAAAATAGAACAGCAAGTACAAAAATAAGTTATAAACCCTAATATAGATGGGTACGAGATAAATTTTGTGTTGACGGTCACAATAAATTTATTCTTTGACTTAGTTTCATGACTTCCATCTATTTTCGCACACATTTTTCTTTTACATTTCTGTGAAATATACACATTCTTGTGGATTCTAATTGGAACGCTCTATGGATCCATCTCACATCAAGAACTCACTCAAATTTGATTCAATATAGGATGCGCATGAGCGTACACATCTGTTTTAACACGGTTTATGCACATGTATTTATGCAGTCATGCTTACATATGAGGGTGTTACTCTTTTTCCTTGAATTTTCAAGTGAATATGATTCTGACCCTCCCGTGTCTCTCTATTTCTACATTCCTACAGTTTTTTATTAACTAAATAACCTCATTGTCGTCTCAAAACTACAGCATTCAGTCAATAGCTCCTCTCTCATTTTTCTCCTCTATTTATGACACCATAGTTTACATATATGCATGTGTGCATACATATAATATATTTCTAGTATTCCTTTATAAAATATTACACACTTGCCCCTGTGCACAGAGTGCGGCCTCACCGTCACTTGAGCGACGACCGAGTACTATGCCGAGTACTATTATCGCTGCACATTGAGCATTAGGGATTAGGGGACGACTGCTAGTATCTATAAAAAAACTTTTTATGCTATCCTTATAATATTAAAAACCATGTGATCGGTTAGATCGGAGAAATTAGACATTGAGGGTTCAAATTTATTTGATTTTATGGTCCAAATTCAGGACTACGAAAGGCCTTTGGTTAAACATTCAATATTCCTTTCTTACCCTTCAGTTTTAAAAAAATTTAGGGAGAGGGAGAGAGTGAAGGAGGCCCGCATCTATTTAAGATTAAAGAAAGAGAGAGAGAAAGAGAGAGAGAGAGAATGTTGTGAGTGAGGAAAATAGAGGAGAGAGTGGGGGAGAGAGACATTAAATAAAAATATAAATACAAAAGTGGAGGGACCCACATCGATCGAGAGAGAGAGAGGGAGAGAGAGACATTAAATAAAAATATAAATACAAAGCAAGACATTAAATAAATATATATATATATATAGATGCGGGTGCAGCCCGCCTGGATGCGGGCAATGTCATGCCCGCAGTACTGTCGCGGTTGACCATAGGGGCGGAGCCCCGTGTCTATCACTCGTATATATTAAATGGAAAAACTTAAGTTGGTTATGTTTCTGAAATAAGACCCTTAAATTAATCCGAGTCTTTCAATTTCAATCCTTCCGATCTAACGGGGTTAGCATAAAATCAAAAGCATATGTGTTGTTTAAAGATGCTAGCAGTTGTCCACAAGGTCCCTCACACATAATGCGGCCTACATAGTACTCGGTCATCGCTCGTGTAATGGTAGGATGTGCACACTGCTCATGGGGGAACCCAAGCTCGACGGCCAATGTATGTATGCGTGTTAATGATCATGATTAGTAATTTACAATATTTGTTGAATTACTAGGCCTTGCTTAGAAATCAATCACTTAATCCTCTTCTCGAACTCGCTCACTGAATATCGTTACCGGCGGTTTCAGGGTCCCGAACATCAAATTCAATGTGGCAAAGGTTTTGCAGTCTTTCCTCCCCATAGTTGACTCATCTGTAAGTTGCATGACATAATGAAGCGCTGCAACATATTGCTGCTGCTTTTTTCATGTCTTTTAACTGCTTCAAATATACTTTCTGATCACAGGTGGTTGAAAAAACCATCAGGCCTTGTCTTGTTGAACTCACTGAAGATCCAGATGTCGATGTGAGGTATTTTGCAGGCCAAGCACTGCAGTCCTGCGATCAGCTGATGGTTTCCGGCTAGAAAATTTGCCGGGAAACTCTATTCGCGTCGAAGGTTCGTCTAATTTTATTATGGTTCGCCGAATTCCATCGAAAGTAAATGCGCATTTCCTTGCCTTTTTTTCTAGATTGTTGTGCTCAATGCCCCAGCATGCCAAAAATTCAAATTTTGAATGATGTGTTTTGCAAGTCATCTGAACATTTATTATCTTATTTCAATTGGAAATTGCATTTCCGGGCGGGCACCTCCGAGCACGCAAGCGCCACGCGTATCGTGAAAATCAAAAGGTGTCACGCGACAAGCGACGCATAACAATCGTCGCGCCAATAGGCGCGCCCGTTACAGCGCCAGGAGGGCGCGGCATTCGCCGTGACAAAAGGGCGCGGCACTCGCCGCGCCGAAATAGCGCGGCACCCACCGCGCCAAAATGGCGTGTGCCCCGCCGCGCCAAAATGGCGTGTACCCCGCCGCGCCAAAACGGCGCGGCGCCCGCCGCACCGCGGCGCGGCCGCACCAAATAGGGGGTGCGGCATTGCCGCACCCCCAATTAAATTATGGGGGTGCGGCATTGCCGCACCCCCCAAATGCAATGGGCATTGACCTTTTGGTCAATGCCCATGTGGCACTCCCCAATTGGGGAGTGCCCCACTCCCCAATTGGGCTCCCCAATTGGGGAGTCACGTAACTCTTGGGGAGTTACGTGAGTTACGTGAATAGTGACTCCCCGCTTGGGGAGTGCTCCCGTCCACCTTGGCCTCGAGGTCCCCTCGCGATCGCGCATCAAATACCTTCGCACTCACCGTGCTCAGAATGCTGACCAGACGACATGCCGGAATATAGTTCTTGCATGGCTGCTATTCCCTCGTGAGCATTATTCTTGCGGAATATTATTCGTACGGAATATTAAACACCGCGCTCAGAACGCTTCTAAGCGCGTTCAAAGCGCTCCCGCGCTCGTCGCGTGCTCAGAACGCCTCTAAGCGCGTTCGGAGCACTTCCGCGTTCGTTGCGCGCTCAGAACGCTTCTGAGCGCGCTCAGCTCACTTTTTTGTCTTTCAGGCGTCTCACTTTTTGGGTTTCCGGCTTCTCACTTTTTGTCTTTTCGGCTTCTCACTTTTTGGGTTTCCGGCTTCTCACTTTTTGTCTTTCATGCTTCTCACTTTTCAGGAACAGTTAGTCGCCTTTTTCACCTCTAACGGAACTGCACGAACTGCCCAAGCTGCCCGAGGGGCAAGATGGTCATTTACGAAAAATGGCAATCTGAGGGCCCCGAACCGGAGAATATGATTCGTCCACCGAGCATTTATGGAAATCGCCAACGACAAAATTACCGGGCCGCCCCCGGCAAAAACTATAAAAGGAGCCCCATGGCTTCATTTGAAAGGACCTTGACTTCTGGACCCAGGAGAGCTCCTTGCAGACTTTTGCGGAATTCTCCTTCGGCACTTGAAGATCTCCTTCGGGACTTGAAGATCTCCTTCGGGACTTGAAGATCTTCTCACTGGCCTTCTCACTTTCGAAAGGCGACTAGCAATCTCGGAAGGGAAAGACGACTGGTCTTCTCACTTCCGAAAGGCGACCAGCAATCTCAGAAGGGAAAGGCGACTGACCTTCTCACTTCCGCAAGGCGACCAGCATTCTCAGAAGGGAAAGGCGACTGGCCTTCTCACTTCCGAAAGGCGACTGGCCTTCTCACTTCCGAAAGGCGACCAGCAATCTCAGAAGGGAAAGGCGACTGGCCTTCTCACTTCCGAAAGGCGACTAGCAATCTCGGAAGGGAAATGCAACTGGCCTTCTCACTTCCGAAAGGCGACCAGCATTCTCAGAAGGGAAAGGCGACTGACCTTCTCACTTCCGAAAGGCGACTGGCCTTCTCACTTCCGAAAGGCGACTAGCAATCTCGGAAGGGAAAGGCGACTGGCCTTCTCACTTCCGAAAGGCGACCAGCAATCTCAGAAGGGAAAGGCGACCAGCATTCTCACTTCCGAAAGGCGACCAACATTCTCAGAAGGGAAAGGCGACTGACCTTCTCACTTCCGAAAGGCGACCAGCATTCTCAGGAGGGAAAGGCGACTGGTCTTCTCACTTCCGAAAGGCGACCAGCAATCTCAGAAGGGAAAGGCGACTGGCCTTCTCACTTCCGAAAGGCGACTAGCAATCTCGGAAGGGAAAGGCGACTGGCCTTCTCACTTCCGAAAGGCGACCAGCAATCTCAGAAGGGAAATGCAACTGGCCTTCTCACTTCCGAAAGGCGACCAGCAATCTCAGAAGGGAAAGGCGACTGGCTTTCTCACTTCCGAAAGGCGACCAGCATTCTCAGAAGGGAAAGGCGACTGGCCTTCTCACTTCCGAAAGGCGACTGGCCTTCTCACTTCCGAAAGGCGACCAGCAATCTCAGAAGGGAAAGGCGACTGGCCTTCTCACTTCCGAAAGGCGACTAGCAATCTCGGAAGGGAAATGCAACTGGCCTTCTCACTTCCGAAAGGCGACCAGCATTCTCAGAAGGGAAAGGCGACTGACCTTCTCACTTCCGAAAGGCGACTGGCCTTCTCACTTCCGAAAGGCGACTAGCAATCTCGGAAGGGAAAGGCGACTGGCCTTCTCACTTCCGAAAGGCGACCAGCAATCTCAGAAGGGAAAGGCGACCAGCATTCTCACTTCCGAAAGGCGACCAGCATTCTCAGAAGGGAAAGGCGACTGACCTTCTCACTTCCGAAAGGCGACCAGCATTCTCAGGAGGGAAAGGCGACTGGTCTTCTCACTTCCGAAAGGCGACCAGCAATCTCAGAAGGGAAAGGCGACTGGCCTTCTCACTTCCGAAAGGCGACTAGCAATCTCGGAAGGGAAAGGCGACTGGCCTTCTCACTTCCGAAAGGCGACCAGCAATCTCAGAAGGGAAATGCAACTGGCCTTCTCACTTCCGAAAGGCGACCAGCAATCTCAGAAGGGAAAGGCGACTGGCTTTCTCACTTCCGAAAGGCGACCAGCATTCTCAGAAGGGAAAGGCGACTGGCCTTCTCACTTCCGAAAGGCGACCAGCAATCTCAGAAGGGAAATGCGACTGACCTTCTCATTTCCGAAAGGCGACCAGCATTCTCAGAAGGGAAAAGGACTTAGATTTTCCGAGAGGTGGCCTGTCACTCTCGGAGCTCTCTCGCTCTCCAAATATTGTAACGAGCGGCGGTCTGTCGCGCTCGAGTTCTAGTTTTCAAGTTGTAACCTCCCAGAAGATAGTGGAATTTGGTCGGCACAGCTCCGACCACGTGGTTTTTTACCCTTTCCGGGTTTTCCACGCTAAAAAGTCCCAGTGCAATCAGCGAATCTCTAATTGACTGTTTGCGCGCTTAGTTCGCTCACGAGCTAAGGTGGTTCAAGTGAACCGGTCTACCAAGAGCCCTAAGCGTTCCGCAACACTTATTGATTATTCGTGTGCGCACACAATTACTAGCTACTCGAACAAATCAACATTGATGCATGAACATACTGTTTTACTTCAGTTTTTCGTTCAAGTCATGAAATGTTTATTCCACGGCTTCCATAGGAAGGATGAGCCCAAACGGAAGCAACGAATATAGCCGCATTTTAGGGTTTAGGGGAATGGAGAAAGAGTTCAAGAAGGGGCAGAATTTAGGGATTAGGAGAGATGAACATAATTTATTCTTCTATAAAAGAAAATGCCACCTTGTTAAATTTATAAATATTGATAATATTTTAATTAGTTGGAGTATTAGTACTCACAAAAATTGATATGGGCGATGCTATTAGCACCGCAGTTTTGGCTAGTCGCACTGCACTTTCTCCTAATTTTTCTTGTCTTTTAGAAATATGGGCGTATTTCCAAAAGGCGTGAAAAATTAGGAGAAAGAGCGGTGCGACTAGCCAAAAGGCCCAAAACTGCGGTGCTAATAGCAGCGCCCTAAAAAAACCTACAAATTTGATTTCATTAAAAAAAATAATTATATGTATGTTTCGTATGACACCGGTTATGACTGCCCCCAGAAAATAAAACTAGTTTTGAACACCTATGTAACTATAGCGTTCATGATTGCTGCATTAAACGGAGCCAATGTTTCTCCAAATAGGATTGCAAAATTATTGTCAAATGTGATCAATTTTTTTTGGGAGTTGTTAAAGGCATCGCAGTTTTGGTTAGTCGCACCGCAATTTCTGAGTTATTACGTGTCTTTTGGAAATGTGTCTTTTACATGCATTTTTAGGAAAGGTGTTCAACACGGAAGTTGAGATCTACAACTTTCGTGTTGAACACTTTTTCTAAAAATGCATGTAGAAGGCGTATTTTCAAAAATTTGTTATAGTTACGCTCATGTTTCAATCAGGGCGGAAATATTTCTTGTGTGTGCATTTTTAGGAAAAGTGAGATCTACAATTTTCGTGTTGAACATTTTTTCTAAAAATGCACATACAAGACGTATTTTCAAAAGACGCGTAATAACTCATAGAAATTGCGGTGCGACTAGCCAAAACTACGGTGCCTTTTAACAACTTTTTTTTTATAGGTTTGAATTTATATTTTCTAATAATAATACAATCGTTTTCTAATAAATATTAAATATCATATTTATTTTTGGTGGTTAAATTATTTTCATCTCCCATTAACGTGTGTATAGAATCAAAAATGATAGTTTTTTGGAACTAGTTTTCCATTTTTTTCCTTAGTCATTTTGATCTCATAATTGTGCTTCATCAATGCTCTGGATGTTGATTGAAGGTAGCATGATTATGTTTACATAAATTAAAATTAATTCTTAGGTCCGCCCTCTCTGATGTCTTTGGCTTTGATTTGAGGGTATGATTCCGCAGCAAACGTGACGACATATCGAATCACTATTTCAGTGGTACTCTGTGAGGAGCCATTTTGTGCATTTATTGTCAAAGGTTAGGTCGTTCTCCTATGAGAGAAGCCACTTTGTGCATAGTGCCAAAGTTTAGGTCTGTTTCCAATCTTTTCCCACCTATACCCCCAATGATTGGAGACTATATGGGTTCTGTTGTTATTGTTGTAGTCATTTTGATCTTATAAAAGGTTTGCATGCTGCACAAAGCATGCCTGCACAGCGAGGTTTAGGGAAGGGTCTCACAATAAGAGTGGAATGTAGGCAAATTTTATCGTGCATTTTTGCAAGAGGCTGCTTTCAGGAGTCAAATTTGTGGCCTCAAGGTCACACGACAGTATTTCTACCGGTTCGTCAAGGCCTCCCTTTAGTCATTTTGATCTTTTATTATTCATAATATGTGTAGCAATCATAAACGGATGCTACCGTGATCAAATGCCGCATAAACTTGGCCTGGACGCCGCAGAATTGGGGGGAAGTGTGCATGCACTTTACTGTGAAGTGCACTGATTCAACGGTCCGCTTTTATTACGTGCGAAAATAAATACCTCAGAATGCAAAGCCTACACCTGGAGACTCGCCAGCTTCTACAGCTAGGCATGTGGCCGCTTTTATTATATATGATTATCTTGAGGCCAAATTTTAGGTGCGCACGGCACATATAGGCATGGTGCTGGAAATTAAAATATACTCTATATTTTTTAATTTATTTTAAAAAAAGTCATGAAATATTTATTCATGTATTTTTACGGCTATTTTAAGTTGTCATACGTATATATTTTAGGATGACTATACACCTATAAAATTTTGAATTTTGTGAACTAAATTACAACTGTAATTTAATCTGAAAATATAGACAATTTGCAACTGTAATTGAAAATACAACTACAATATGGCGAGAAAAAAGATCTCCTGCGATCCTCTCTGTACACAAGTGTAAATTACATACAATCATAAAAGCATACACGTGTCACAAAAGTAACGAGTGTCGGTCTAAATCAGTGTTCGGGAATTGTTATTCCTAAAGTAACGGGGGTCTAAAAATCAATTTGGCACGTGCGGTTGCACATGGGAAACAGCCTATGTTGTAGGCCTTTAGTCGTCTTTTCTTAGCTAGTACGTTCGCTCCCGTGACTATAAATAAGATAATTATGTATTTTTGTGGCCCTAACCATACTTAAGCTAATTATATTTTCTATGCTTTGTATAACAAACTATAATATTTAAAGCACCGTCATACTTAATCTACGCTTGAATTAATTAATTACTAATATTTAAAAGCACTGTCAATTGTAAAATAATTTTGAGACCAAGAATATTTCACAAAAACTATAAATATGGCAAGGGGTTTTGTGGAGGTGTGTATTTGGTGTTACCCCGACATTTTCCCGTTGCGGTTTGGCTGCCCAGAGGTTGCGCATTTAGTTGGCACGCCGATGGTGTACTCGTGTGTTGAACTTGGAAATCACGGTTCAACCTCTGAACCCGAAAACCACGGTTCGAGAGGTGTTCAGACCGGTGTAGCTTGCTTTTATTTCTCCTGAGTCAAATCACTGAGTCAAACACTCAGAGCAAAGAATCTCACTCAAGAAAGTGGAAAACTAGAAACAGACTCAGTGAGCTGCACCGAGGAGGTCCCGCAACAAAATCGGAAGATTGAATTGAACTTCCCCTCTTAAACTAATGCTGAGCGGGGGCACCCTGGAGGGTACTGGAGAAAATTGGACTGTCAGCCCGGAACCACGACAAACAGAGCTCTGAAGTTCTCAGAAATACCCTAAGGAGAGAGAAAGCCGAGAAGAGCTCATCTCCAAAGATGCCCTTGATGGTCTATTTGTAGTTTTCTCAAAACGGTCTGCGGATATCTGAATCCCGCCTTTTGGTTTTACTAAAAGCAAGTGCATGCCAAAAAGAAATTTCCTGAAAAAAACTGGCGAGTTCCCGGGCGAGTCCAAGCAGTTCTTTGCCTACTCGCCCGGGGGTCTTGTACATCGTGAATTTTTCTATTGTTTTGAATCGCCGGTCTTGTTAATCAAACTTTTATGAATTTTGAATAATCGTCTCCGCCATACAAAAGAAAGAGTTATTGTTTTTTGTATTTTAGAGAAGAGGTGGCTCCTCTTGAAGGAGAATAGCTATGAAAGACTACGGGGCCGGACTCAAGGCTTGACGGCGCACTGCATGTCCTAAAATACTCTGCAGAGTTTTGCGCTGCTATTGTTCTCAGCAGTAAGGCAAATGCTCTGTTTGGCGCGGCGGTGGCGATCATGAATATGATGGTTATGAACTATTGTTCGTGAATGCCCGACCTCATCTAACGATCTTCATACACTTTTATGTTCAAAACTAGTTTTCTTTTCTTAGTGGCGGTACATTCTATGATGATGGTGTTTTTGTCCAGACTCACCGGAGCCTAAATCATCATATAGGGTCCGTTTGAGGCGGCGGCCAATCGAAGAGGGGTTGGCAACCAGAGGTGGGGAGGCGGGGTTGGAGACGGAGCCTCACCGGCGCTTTTGCGAAAGAATACAGGAGCAAATGTCACCGCCTGCACGCGATGTTCGTTTGTTTTTCCCACTTGGGGCAGCGTCCGCTCCCGCACCGGAGCTCCGACGCCGCCCCAAAGAGACCCTTCATCTTGAATCATTAGTTGAGAGAATAGACAGGCTTCCGGTCTCCACTACTCTCACTCAGCGTTAGCCGAAAGGGACGTCAAGTCCGCCGGTTGGACCGTGTGGGTCCCACCGGATGGGAATTGGACCGCGAATGAGGAAACCACGGTGACCCAAAAAAAACCCGGCTCGATCTCCCTCTCCCGTCATGGTCGGCCCTGTCCTAAAAACCAATGGAGTAAATTTGGCCATTGCCTGCTTTCCTAGCGCGGCAGCAAAAAGGTGCCGCCTTCTTCACCGGCGGCAATGTCGTCCACCCCATCACCAACCTCCGCCCCGACACCGACTTCACCTTCGCCTCCGGTACCTCCGGCGCCTTCCACCTCCTCCCCTCCGGCGCCTTCCACTGTCTCCCCTCCGGCGCCTTTAACTGCCCCTCCTCCGGCGCCTCCCACCGCTCCTCCCCCATCAACTCCCTCCCCTCCCTCTCCTCCACCGGTCTCAACACCTCCACCTCCGGCTGACGCCACCCCTCCAAGCTCCTCATCTCCTTCTCCACCTGTCCCCACTCCTCCGTCTCCCGTGCCACCGGGGAAACCCTTGCCCTCCAGCCCACCCCCTCCGGGGGGATCATCGGGATCGGGGGGAGGAAGTCCCCCTTCTCGCGGTTCACCCCCCTCTCCACCTTCGTCGTCCAGCTCGCTATCAACGGCCCTTGTAGTAGGTTTGGCTGCGGCCGGAGTGGTGATTCTCTTGGTGTTGAGTGTCATTTGCATCTGCTGCTTTAAAAAGAAGCGTCGGCCACAGCCTCTGCCGCAGAGTTCCCCGCCGCCGCACCACTACCACAGTGCTCCACCGCCGCCTCCTTCGGTGAAAGGTTCGTTTTTTAACACTGCTGGTTGGTTGATTATCGATCATTTTGTATTTGGTCGATGTAGTTGGCCCTTTAGGGCATGAAATTATGCAATTGAGACTTCTTCCTTTTTTCAGCCTTATTAAATACACTCAAGCTTCCTAGATTGAGGCTCTGTTTGGTGTGATGTTTTTGCTCCGGTGAGTTTGGACAAAAACGCACCGTCATAGAATGTATGTTTGGCATGATAACGGTTACAACCACCACCAAGTAAATAAAACTAGTTTTGAACATAAGAGTGGGTGAAGTTCCTTAGGTGAGGTCAGATGTTCACAAACGACGGTTCATAACCACTATGCTCATGACCGCTACCGCCGTACCAAACGGAGTCCGACTATTAAAGCAAAACTGCTGGATTTTGAATCATTGATAAAATTTGTTTTTTGGCCTGCCCAAAGCTTATTTGGAAAACTGGTATTTTTGAATTTTTCTATGATTAGTAAGGATTCACATATGTATGATTCAGCTTTTAGAAGTCTTGTTTCTGGTAACCATTTATCTGTTAATCATGGAGTCATATACAAGTTGAACATAGAAAGAGCTTTCTATTTTTGTTAAATTCTTGCACTTATATATAAGGGTATTTCATAATTTGTAAGCCAGTACTGCTAGGGGTTGTTTGGTTCAATGTCATATTGATTCTCATGTGTGATTCAGCTAGTACTATTAGGGAATGTTTGGCTCAATGTTATTTACATTACAATGTGTTTTTTCTGTTCTTTTTAAATAATAATAATGTTATATAGAACTGTAAGCAATATAATCGTCTACCTTTCTGTTATTTCATTTAGACATCGGCATATTTGGATGACATCTAGATGCCATCTAAAGAGGTCTTAAATGTTGTTTTTAAAACTATAGGTTGGAGATGTCAATGAACCAATTGCCATCTATTTCTAACAAGATATTGCATAGAAAACGCCAGTGAAATAAATACCTTAAACTATTGGGGACATTGAAATAGGTAGATCGAGAACTTATTTTCGTTAAAATTTTATGTTCTATTTCTAGCATGATAGAAATTGCATAGCAAATGCCAGCAACCAAACACCTTAAACTATTGAAGACATTAAATTGTGCAGAAACCTTATTTTTGTTGAAATTTTATGACTATTTCCAACATATTGTTTAGCAAATGCCAGTGAACCAATCACCTTAAATTATTGAAAACATTGAATTAGGTAGAAAGCTTATTTTCTTTGAAATTCTATGTTCTATCGTAGATTTTAGATTTTGATTTTTGTTATCAGATCATCCATATGGATTACACCAAGATTGGCACAATGCTCCTCCTCCAGCAGATCAAGTTTACAAAATACCCCCGAATCCACCATTGCCACCCTTTTCTCCACACCCTCCGTACCCACCTGGCCATTTTGGTCCTCCACCTCCCCTTATGGGCAATAGTGGTGGTTCGGTGTCAAGTTATTCTGGATCCGAGAATCCACCAATTCCGCCGTCACCAGGCATTGCCCTTGGCTTCTCAAAAAGTACATTCACATACGAAGAATTGGCGTTGGCAACAGATGGATTCACTGAGGCTAATCTCCTCGGACAAGGTGGTTTTGGGTATGTTCATAGAGGAATGTTGCCAAATGGTAAAGAAGTTGCTGTTAAGCAATTGAAGGCTGGGAGTGGGCAAGGTGAGCGTGAGTTCCAGGCGGAGGTTGAAATCATCAGTCGTGTCCATCACAAGCATTTGGTTTCACTAGTTGGATACTGCATTGCTGGTGACAAGAGATTGCTTGTCTATGAGTTTGTTCCTAACAATACATTGGAGTTCCATCTGCATGGTAAGAAGCTGACCTCTAAATTTGTTGTTAATCTATTCTTTGTAATGCAATATTTAACTGATGTAGTAATTATGATGTGATTCAGTAGTGTTTCTGTGGTTTCTGATGTAGAAGATAAAGGATATGAAATATAACTTTCTTGCAATTATTTCATAGCAATAGGAACATAAATCCGTTCATGTACACATTTCATTGCAATAAATTAACTTGGTTTTAAGAAATACATGGCTTAGTCATGGAACTTGTGGGTGGCAGCAATTGTTTTAAACTTAACGTCTCATTATTTTTTCTTTTAATTTAAAAAAATGGTTATTTACTCTTTCTTAATTAGTGGTGTCATCTATGTTTTGTGAACATCATTTCTTTTGGTGTATCAATATAATGCATCATGTATCTAGTTGATAAATTATTAAGCTAGTAGAAAAGTATGTTAGAATATTAGAGTGTTTAGAGAGCGAGATAGCAATGATTTGAGGTATAAGGGATGGTGATTGGAAGTGTGGCATGTCGTGGTGAGATATTCTTTATGAGAGGTGGCATGAGGAAGAGAGGGAAGAAACGGATGTGTGCATTATGACCATTGTCTTATAGAGAGATTCAAAGTTCCGGCCCGAAGAAACTGTTGGTAAACCCTTGGAAGGCATGAAGAGAAATGAAGTTTCCATCTGAGAAAATGGAAAACATTGCTGAACTATGCTCGGAGATTCAATGTGTATTAGACATCTTGTTGGCATCATATGAGGGTTGTTTTGTTGTTTTACGACTTCAAATATCAATATCATATGCAATTGAGAATTTTTTTTACCTTGCCTCCGTAGTATCAATGCTTTATGTCCTGCCCGTCTTTGTGGAGTGGGCAAGTGTCAGTTCAAGTGGTATGTATTCCAAATTGTTGAAATAGAAGAAAAGAAATATACGGTGCGATTTATTCATCTCTCAAGGGGGGTATTTAAAGGACAATGACTCGTAAAGTAGAAACTACAATGTGGGACTAAACCCCAAACACTCCTAAAAGACTCTAATAATGCGTTAACACTAATAACTTCAACACAAATGAATGTGTAAACTAGTTGGCGGAAGTTTTCAACTAAAAAAAAGGGCAGCCCGGTGGGCAAAGCATCCCCTCGCAACGAGGGTCCGGGGAAGGGCCCCACCACAAGGGTGAAATGTAGGCAAACCTTACCCTGCATTTTAATGAATATAATACATTAAATTAAAATGTTTGTTTTCAAAATTAAAATACTAGGATTAGTATTATGAATTTTAATGAATAACTATAATAATGTATTATGCTATAGTATATTAAATTAAAATGATTTCCATTTTCATTTTAATATTTTGAATTTGAAAGGACAATCCCATATAGTATATATACTATATTAATAAGTAAAATAATAGCTATCTAATTAAATATACCGTGCACCAACACCAACAATACATACCATCCCCCGCGAAGAATTTTATTTCGCCGAATATAAAATGAGAGATTATCAGCGAGGACATATTGTTATTGCTAGTGCACGAGGGGACCCGTGCATGACTACTATTATATACTACCTCCCCAAGCTTTAGAGTTTTAGAAACTGTTTGTTTTTTATTTGGTAAAAGATAATATTGTTCTGTTTACTATTAATATATATATGTGAAAGAGAATATTGGTCAGTTTACACCTGAGATAATTATAATATTTCTAAAACTCTAAAGCTTTGTAGAAAGCAATTTTTAATTTGGTGAATTGTACCTTAATTTATACTTTATTCTTATCTAAAATTTTTAATAAACCATTTAATAATTATTATTATGATAATCTTAGGCCAATAGTACTACAGGCCCTTCATATCTAAAAAAGCTAAGCTTTCTTGTTTAAAATTCTTAAATTGGTCGTACAATTTATCATTATAATCAATAATGAAAAACCCTATCCTTTGATTTTTTTTCATATGATCCCAGGCAAGGTTTTACTTTAGCAGCAACATTTTAGCAAAATACCTCTACCTCTCAGTGAATGTAGGCGCACAACTTTAGCTCAATGTTAATTATGGTATACTTCTTTATAATATTGCCTAAACTGATTTCATTTAAATTTTTATTTTTGTTGTTTCATTAATTGATCCTGATATTTGCATTAGAAGACCTTTTTATGTTACTTTGAGCTTTGGTTAGTAAATATGATGTTGGACTTCTTAAGATCTATATGGTTTCTAATGCAAATTTTATATAGGAAGTCAAGCAACAAACATCGAAATTCATGTATTGCAATTTGCAAACCCTAAATCCTTAACAATTATTGTAAAATTGCCCTAGAAATTCTGGATCAAGAATGGTCATACAAACATTTTGAAATTGAAGGGCATGTTGAAAATTGATTGTATTACATTTGATTAACTTCAACATGCTTTCATCCCAACAACAAAATAAATAATTCACCAAAAAGCAAGCCTCTTGTATAATATGATGACTTCGCTTGAAAATCCTTAGTTCTCTCATTTAATCGAGGAGTTCAATTTAGTGTAGGAAGGAATAACACATCCAACTAGAAACTTTATTGAAGCATCAGTAATACTTTATTGAATTCCATATAATCGTTGATATTATAGAAAGATACATGAAAGAGAATAAAAAATTCATCGAAAATTCACTCTCTATCGAGCTAGTTAACCGGAAGAGAAGTTCTCAAATAATAGCAAGAGGCGATCACTGATTCAACTGGTTTTACTTTTTGGAACATTGTTCTTCTGCAGCTAAAGGCCGGCCAGCTTTGGATTGGTCCACCAGATTGAAAATCGCTCTCGGATCTGCAAAAGGACTGGCTTATTTGCATGAAGATTGTGAGTTTTATCTTTACGAAGTGATGCCATCACTCGGTTTGATGATGTTCTCATAAAATTTTGGATTGCAGGCCATCCTAAGATTATTCATCGGGACATTAAGGCTTCGAACATTCTTCTTGACTTCAAGTTTGAGGCAAAGGTAGTACATTTAGTGATTATCGCATTCTTTAAGTTTCTTTTTCGCTATTGCAAGCGATCGATTGCTTTGATACAAGTGTTTGACGATGACTGAAACTGAGTTCAAGTGTTTTCCTTAGTTGAAGGAGAGTTCTTGTAGTTATAACCCACCTTCATAAAATGAGTAGTGACTTTTAACTCGAGTCTTTTCATTTATTTGATTTGTGGCAATACGTTTGTCTGGGATGCATGGAGCTTCACTTTTACTCGTCCTCGCAATTACTTTTTCATTTAATTTATTATCATTATAGGTCATAGTATTTCAACACATCATCCCATTAATTTAATATTATTTTTTGTTAATAAAAGAAAAAAGGTGACTCCTAAGCCCTCAAAATACCTTTAAAATACAAAATTGTCGCAATTATGTTTGCGTTTCCTTTTTGCATAACATAATAGTAAAATATTATTTAAAGGAGAATGGTTAGAATGCCACTTTTATTAATAATAACATTAGGGCAATAACAAAGTAATATAAAATCATGGTTATGAGAAAAAAATCATTACAACCCAAACCAACACTGAAATTGAGTTCTTTGGAAATTAGTTAATGCAAAATAAAAAAAATAAAAACATTGAAACTCACTTTAATGAATCCCACCTCTTTCAAACATTTGCTTCAAATTAAATTGTCCATAAAATGTTGATCTGCTAATGTTAGAGGCTCCCTTCTAAGCATGTGCACACGTGTGAATCTCTCTTTATTTAGCTTTTTATCAAGAAAAATATGGCCTTAAATGTTGACCTTTTAATGTATAAATGTGTGTGCCTTATATGCATAAATTTCAAAAAAAAAATTTAGCTTTTTTGCCCCCTCAAAATCCATAGGGTCTGTTTGGTTAGACGAATTTGGAGCTTCAGAATTGAAATTTGAGGTCCAATTCTAATGAAAATGGACTTCAAATTCTAATTTTATGGCCTCAATTCCGTCCAAATGTGCAGCCCCTTGCATACCTTCAATTGGTTCTTTTAGGATAGTAATAAAGAAAATTTCATTTGCTGCTTGGCAGTCCATATATTTGTTTGCCTCTTAAACTAATTAGTAGTAATATGCAGGTTGCAGATTTTGGGCTCGCGAAAATTGCATCTGAGACCAACACCCATGTATCCACCCGAGTCATGGGAACTTTCGGGTAAGACTGTCTCAATCTCCTCTTAGCTTGAGCCACATGATTTATGATTATGTTTACAGTCATTCTAAGTGTTAAAAAGAAATCATTATTTATTTTGTTTTAGGAATTTTGAAGGTATTCTTGGGCTATGTTTCTTTTGAAGAAATTGAAAGAGTTTCAGTAAAAGAGAAATGGAAGTAGATAAGGGAAATGGAAGTAGATAGGGTAAAGGAATCGGATTGAAATTAGTTTTCACCTATTTGTTTGTTGGGGGTGAAATTGAGTGAAGAAATATCATTTTTTTACCGGGATTGGGCAGGGAATTGTCAATTAGATAATGCATTAATTCATATTTCTTAGGTAAATTTAATTATATTTCAATGATTCTGGAACTAAACACCAATTGTGAAATAAATTACGTTTGTGTTCCCTCTATACCTTCAAACCTAACATACCCTACTAATTGTGCTAATAAAATCCTTACTTTAAAGGTCCGTTTGGTAACTTCGGTTGGATGGAAATGGGGCTTCAAAACTGGAATTGATGTTCAATTCCAATGAAAATAGACCTCCAATTCTAATTCCAGGACTTTAATTTTATCCAAACCAGCAGGCCCTTGAGTTTAGAAAGTACTTATAAGGTATGTTTGGTTAAAGAAATTGGGAGGAATATGAAAGCAATTTACATCATGATATCATATTGGGTGTGTAGTTATAATGTAATTAGCGGGTAATTGGATTCACCTACACAATGCGAAATAATGCAATGTTTTCGTAACATCAACGCTAGTGAAAAACAATATTGGTGTGACTCGCGTGCCCTCATAAGGAATAGAAAATTAATTTCATTGGGCAAGACAGAAAAAAAATTGCATTCAATCTTTCTTCTTTCAAATAAGTAAGAAAATTAATTTCAATTCAATTTAGTATACATTTCCCCTCTTTCAATTCTCTCATTCCAAACAAAAATCTTGGGCTCTATTTAGTTGATGAGAAATTAAATGCAATTTTCTCTTTCTTTGGGTTGGGTATGCAAGTGCGGATTTGTTGATTGTAATATGCATTTGATCATATTGCATAGGTAATAATATAGGTAAAATACCCAATATTAAATTGTGAAATAAGTTACATTCACATGCCTTTCGGTTGCTCCAAACGAAATTCTCCCTTATAATTTAAAATCCATATCGAATAAATAACGGAGCCTAATTAATCTATCACTTCTAGCGGCATGTATTTTAACTTGGAGCAACCAAATGAGCCTCCAGAGAAATTGATATTGTGCGCATTTCTAATACATCCTTCGATTCCAGGTATCTGGCCCCAGAGTACGCGTCTACGGGCAAGCTCACTGATAAATCCGATGTTTTCTCTTTCGGTGTCATGCTTCTCGAGTTAATCACCGGTCGCCAACCTTACGATTCAAACCAGTCTTTTATGGATGAGAGTTTAGTTGATTGGGTAAGTAACTATATGGCACTATAACCTCAAAACCTTATTGTCTTATTTTCAAAACTCGTCGTAACTTGGAATCTATTTTGTGTTGTTGCAGGCAAGACCTCTGCTTACGCGCGCGCTCGATGATGGGAACTTTGACGCCCTCGTCGATCCTCGTCTGCGCACTGCGTACAATCCCGTCGAAATGAGATGCATGATTGCTTGTGCCGCTGTTTCCGTGCGCCATTCGGCAAAGCGAAGACCACGAATGAGTCAGGTACCAACACTCTTAGTTCCTACGTATGAATTTCGTTTTGCCTCGTCAAAATTTATTCATTTGTGTAACATTTTCTCGTAGGTTGTTCGAGCACTGGAGGGAGAAGTCTCCCTCGAAGATCTGAACGAAGGCGTAAAACCGGGTCAGAGTGGTGTCTATGGCTCCCATGAAAGCTCGGACTATGATGCATCGCAGTATAACGAAGACATGAAAAAATTCAGAAAAATGGCGCTAGCGAGCCATGAATATGGGAGCAGCGAATATAGCGCTCCAACAAGTGAGTATGGTCTGATTCCTTCAGCTTCGAGCAGCGAAGGACAGCAGACACGAGAAATGGAGGCGGGTGGTGCGAAGAAGGAAAATCGTGGGGCTTAGCAGTAGCTGATAAACGCTTGCATAGGATGTTATAAGTGTATGTAATTGACAGCATTCTTTTCCTTTGATTTGTATTGTCACATTGTTTGAAGATATCTGCTTGATAAATACTTTAATTCTTTACACTTTTTGTTTGCTCAAAGTTGATTATTGTTCTTTCTGGCAATTTGGAAGGTGTGACTGTAGAATTAAAATCTGAGTAAATGATATATAATTTTAGTGAGGTTGATATTTATAATTATAGTAATCTCTCTTGTTAGAATATACAAATATGTGGCTGCTGGACTGACAAAGTCATTTGCGCCTTTGAAGGATTTTCGAGCGACTATTCAAATGAAGAGCCGGTGAAGCGGGAGGTTTGGTGTATGATGGTGCAAAACCGGAGCACCAAAGAGGGCCCTGCCGCATCGCCCGTCCCGACCATCCACCTCCGAGTGAAGCACGTCTCCATCTTCCACGAGATCTGCATCGGCTCCCAAGCAACCTGGTCCTATCTTCTTCGAAATGTTTAGAAAAATCTCGTCCTAAATTTTGAACGAGGAAGAAGCCAATGACTTGGGATTGTTTAGGGGCGAACTAGGAAGCTGAAGAAGTCGCTTGCAGAGCGGATTGGACTGCATCTGCTGGACCATAATTTAATGTTCAAGGACGAGTGTGACTCCGCCGCCTTCCTTAATATGTCGTCGGGAAAGATTGTTCTCTCGGGAAGACTGTTGTGATCATGGTAGTTGCAGTTAACTATGTGAAAAGACTCTCTATAATGCAATTAGATATGTACAAAAATATCTGCGGATAACAAAAAGATAATAAAAGCTGCAAATAGCCAAACTTGATCCACTCTCTAGACTAAGTATTTGCTATACTAGAGGAAACTAATTTTAGGTTTAATGTCTCACAATACTAAAGAATGGAAAAGGCGAATCCATGCGACATAAGTAAAATAGTTTGGATAGTATGATTTACGATGATGAAATAATTGAGGCCATGCGACGGAGAACAATAAGGATAGGCCATCGTCTTCCCCGTTGAAGAAATTCTGAAAGGAAATCACTACATGTAGCATTTCCCCCGAGCACAACCCTAATTCCTGGCCTCCTCCACTATCTAGAGCGCCGACGATGGATATGCAATGGTGTAAAAGAACCCCTAACGTAACATGCTCAATTCCTCCTTTGGTCCAGCTACTGTATTGCCAAACATGTGCTGATTTTGTTACTTCCTGCCAATGCAACTTCGTCTCAACCACTTCTAAGTCTGGGGCTTACCGTGTAACTAGAGCAAGCAAAGAAGAGGCGAAGCATTCATGCTTTGTTTACTATGTTAAATTTTTTTATCAAAATTTGAGTGTGGATAGCAATCTTGCTTGCGGATAACAATTTCTAAAATACATGCTCGCGGATAGCCAAAAGTGCGGATAGTCAAAAGTGCGGTGCTAATAACAATGTCCTTTTGCATGTATGTTTATGCTTCATTAAATACGGCAAATGTTTCATATAAAGCTGATGCGGATCGGTCGGGGCCTCCGGTAGATCGGGCAATTTGACCGCCTTAGCCCGCTAGCGCCCGAACGTGCAAACAGATAAATGGGTCTCTTGAGAAGACCGAGTCAAAAAATTGATGATGTGAAAAACCCGCAATCGGGATGAAAAATCACGCCGCCGGAGCTGTGCCGACCTAACCTTCACTATGCCTTGAGTTCTTTTACAGGTTTGTTCTTGAGAGAGCGAGGGCAACAGACCACGCCTCGTTACAATGATGGGGGTGAGAGAGAGAGAGTTCGTTTTCTTGCTCCAATGCGAGCTTGCCTCCTGGGTCAAAGCTTCATCCGTATCACTGCGGACCTTCAACTCCTTGATAGGGCCCAGTAGTGAGCCACAAGCCTCTGAGCGGGCTGCCAATAGCGAGTCCCAGACTTCCAAGCGGTCTGCGAATAGCGCTCTCCAAGTCTCCAAGCAGTCTGCAAATAGCGAACTCCAAGTCTCCTAGTGGCATGTAAATAGTGAACTCCAAGTCTCCAGGTGGTCTGTGAATAGTGAACTCTAAGTCTCCGGGTGGTCTGGGAATAGTGAACTCCAAGTCTCCAGGTGGTCTGCGAATAGTGAACTCCAAGCCTCCAAGTGGTCTGCGAATAGTGAACTCCAAGCCTCCAAGTGGTCTGCGAATAGTGAACTCCAAGCCTCCAAGTCTCCAATCTCTAGAGAGAGAGAGAGAGAGAGAGGAATTGGGAGAGAGAGAGAGAGAGAGAGAGAGAGAGAAATGAGAGATTATTCCTCCACCCAAAAGTGTCCAAATGAGAGAATAAAGGGGTCTATTTATAGGCTTTTGAAGGGGTGGTCCGGTAATTATACCCATTAATTATTGGACCGACCAATAGGATCGCTCGGATTCTATCACGCGGATCACCAAATTTTTGGAAATGACGGCCCTACCCCCAAACCCTAAACGGGTGTAGCCGGAAGGACGAGACGGTGCCGGAAGGAGGGCGGTCAGTACGGCCTAGGGCGGCGGCGCCCTTGGCAGCCACGACCAAGGGTGGCCGCGCCCAAGGCGGACGCGGCCTTGGCCGGACGCGCCCAAGGCGGCCGCGGCCGCGGCCGGACGCGCCCAAGGCGGCCGCGGCCTTGGCCGGACGCGCCCAAGGTGGCCGCGCCCGAGGAGGCTGCGCCCGAGGCCGGTGTCGTCGCGGCCTGGGGTATGCCGCGGCCTGGGGCGGCCACGCCCAAGGCCGGCGCCGCCGCGGCCCAGGGCGACCGCGCCCGAGGCCGGCGCCCTAGGCCGGCGCCGGCGCGGCGTCGGGCGGCCGCGCTTGATGTCGGCGCGGCCTCGGGCGGCCGCGCTTGATGCCGGCGCGACCTCGGGCGGCCGCGCTTGATGCCGGCTGCGCCCGAGGAGGCCGCGCTTGATGCCGGCCGGTCGCGAGCGTGAGGGGTCGTGCGGGGATCGTGGTATGCGCGTGCGATCCGGTGCGCCGATCGTGCACGCGGGGCGGACTTTCCTTGCGGGGAGGATTCGTCAAATGTGGGGTTTCCTTATGGGGAGGATTTCATGAATATTGGGTTTCCTTGCGGGGAGGATTTCACAACTAGAGATCTCTTATTTAATGGGCTTAACCCCATCAAAGCAAATATTATTACTTGTATAATAAAAACTCAATTAAATATGGCAAATGTTTCATATAAAGCAAATCTTATTACTTATATTTATTAAAAACAACGTACACTTTGTCTTGCCTTATTCCATGTTTTATTCCATAAAAATAACTCTCAGTTGACCTGACTGCAGACCCACGGCCCTCTTTGAATTTCTGCCGACCTACAGTAATGTGTATTAGCCCCATCTCAGCCGTCCGATCCAGCAAGGCCCGTATTTTATTATTGATTTTCGGCTGGCGGTCCGATCTTTCATCGTACAGACAAGGGGCTAACGCACTTTACTCTGGGTGTGTTACCCTTACCTAAATATTGCTCTAAACTCTAAAGTGAATGAAAATAACGGTAACTTTTTTGTGGCAAAACAGTTATTATAGATAAGAGAAAAACTTCCTTGTAAACGGAATAAATTTAGGCGGTTCAATCCTAAATCAAAACTGAACTAATCGATTTTTTCTCGGTTCAATTTTAAGTCAATTTTATCGGTATGAGCAACTAAATATTTAAAAATTGTTTCTTATATTCTTATATAATAGTTTATTTGATTGATAATTTAAATTTTAAGCACTAGTTTATTATATTTTATATAATTATTTATTTATACTGATATTTGAAGTATGAATGGAGCACTAAAAGTTAATACATTAGATAAATGAACTCAATTACATAAACGATATTTGTTATTAAATATTTTGCTCAAAATATACTATATTATCATTATGCTTAATCATTTTAGGTAATGTAACTCATTCACGAAAAATTACAAAATTTTATTACTTATATAAATGACTGCATAGTAAGTATTATTTTAGACAATGAAATCAGTGCGGTTCATTTTTCTCGGTTTCAAGCTAGGAAAAATTCAAATCGACCGAGCGGTTTAAGGCTCCGTTTGGGGGGTCTTATTTTCACCGGTCAAGCGGTTACTACCGGATAAACCGAGCCTTAATTTAAGATCTGGTTCATGCGGTCGTAATCGCTTGACCGGTAAAAATAAGTCTCCCCAAACGGAGCCTAAATGTCTACTTCATTAATCATTTAAACCGACGTGGATCTCTTTCATCCCAAGCAAAATAGATTTATTAACATAATTTATACACAAATGGGATATTTTAAGTGATTGGTGGAATTGTAAATAAATGCAGTACACCAAAGTCTGTGATGGCTGCTGCTTCTTCTCAAGCTCGTCCACACATTATTATCCAAAAACTTCTTAGCTCCACTCTTTAAGCATTTCGTCTTAGATTTCCTACTTTATTCCATTTACAATTTATCTCATTCAATACGAGTCGCATGCCAAATTTTTACTCGATCACGCAGACAGCGAAATGAGCACCATGCAAGCTTTTTTCTCTACAGAATGCAGCGTCGGCGCATCTTCATCTTCCTTGATCCAAGTTCCGCAAAATCAGCGTTGTCATGATCGCCTCTATTTCGTGTGATCGTTGTTCCCAGCGAGAGAGAGAGACCGACATTTCTTTTCTCACAGAGCCTACAAATAATCAAAGCAGATAACCAAAATAGTGGCAACATGCATATAAGATTTGAAAATTTTTAGCATTCCTGTTATTTTTATTTGGGCTGAATGAACATCAGAGAAGAAGAACAAGGCATAGGAGTTCATTTACTAAATTGTCTGCCAACTAAACTTGTAGTAATTTCTTCTCAATCATAATCCTAACAAATTGTGATGAAATCCTTAGAAAAATAAAGGAATTTGAAGGTCAGGGCTGGCTCTCATGATTTTCTACAGAGCTAAAAGACTTGAACCACTGCTTCCAAGCAGCATCTCCTTGCTGCTCGATCCACGACAGGAAGCAGCTATCCAAAAGACAAAAGAAATTTACATACAGGAGCTGATATCTAACCGGGACGTATCGGAAATTTGCGATCTGGACAACCGGCCAAATTCCGCCGCCGATCATGAGGCTCGGAAGAAAGTCTCTCTTGACGTCTTCCTTAACCTGCTCCGCAGTTTTGCCGGAAGCAAATCCCATGTACGAGAAAAATATTAGCAAGTCTAATGGCCCGAAGAGGAGCCCGTCGCTCGCTACTTTGGCCGCGACGAACTTTAGGGTTTTAGGTTGCAGCTGGAGTCGTAGTCTGATGAGACGGTCCAGATACTCGTACCTGCATTATAGAAAGAATTTTAACTCTGTACAGTCATGCAGTATGTCTGAGAATTGTGCTTGGCTCATATACAAATTAGTTAACTTGAATCCATTACAAAAAGAAAAAAGTTTAAGCATACCAGTAATGGCCGACTGGCCCTACGAACGCAAATCCGAACATGCTTGTGGTACCCACCCTTTGCCAATTGATCTTAAATTCTTTGTTTTCATGCTGCAGCAACAACATTAATATTTCAATGTCAATGAGGTCAAAACAATTATCGATTATGTTGGCATGATAAATACAAAGTACAAAAACTATCATCCAATAATGACTACAATGCAAATGCAGCCTTTTCTGTTTAGTAAGTGATGCAAATCTCAAATATAAGATCAGCGTGTTAACATGAACAATCCGAAAAATAAAGTTTATTGACTATTTTTAGTCTGTATTTATTATTATTTAATAGCAGAATTATGTCATTAAAAGCACCTAAACTCTAGAAATGATTTGCACATGCTTTTATCATTTGGTTTGAATTTGTAGTATATATAGGGCTTTGGATTATTCTTACATGTTGCTTGTGTTTTAACCTTGATGACGATGCTAAGGAGGAATCATGTGGGCTAAAAAGTGCTAGGCTTCACGGCAAATTAGGGCAGAATGCTGGGTCGTCCTTCCTCCTTTCGATTCAATGAAAAGATACAAATATGCATAATCCTAAAGCCTAGACTCCTCCTTTATATATAGGATGGTCCCAATTAAAAGACAAATACATAGAAAGCCTAAGTAGGATCAATCATTCAGCCGCTGTGCATGAGGCGTGTGCACGTCATGTATAAACACATGCATATCGTTGGCCAAGGATGGGATCGCCCGTGCTCGTATCAAAAAGTTTTAAAGCCAAAAAAAAAATGCAGGTATTAGTTTTCATGCAAGATGTAGAGAATTTATTTCTCACTCTGCAGTTTGACTTGAAGCAGATGTGCGTGCTTTGAATGGATTATTAAGTCTTAAGCGAAATAAAGATTTGCAAGTATAATCATGTTAAATCAGTAATCTTGATGATTTATTTCAATGGGAATATCACTTTATTGTAAAAGATGGTAATAGTTAAATATTGATATCATTAGTGATTGCAGTTTCTATAAATAATTATCGTGCCATGGTTGTTCACAAGATGCATGGAGTCCACGGCAATATAGTTCAGAAAATTGAACAGGATCGTGGAGAAGATCATTGGAGGGATTTTGTAATAATAATAATGTGAATGATGTAAATATATGTAAAGTTAAAAATTATGTGCAAAGCAAATTGCACGGATGAGTGTATGATAGAACTTCAACTGGGAACTATAGTGCCATTATGTATACTGTTACGGTCGCGCATGTCGATGACACACCGAGGAGAGTTTACACTCGGAGGAAGGCGAAAGGCGGCCGCCCCTAGCCCACCGGGATTGGAGGACACCGCGGGAACCAACGTCATTTAAATATTTCCGTTTGAATGTTATTTCTGTTTTTGCTATGCGCACACTGGAACTCTGGCTATTCGCCCCTAGCGGTTATAAAGGGTGTTGAATGTCTCATTATGGTTTTTTATGCTTGGATGAATGTGTTTTAGGGTTGCTCCCTAAGTTCTTCTCATTCCCCTTCCCCTTCTTCCTCTTCTCACCTCCACCGGCCCCCTCCCTTGTCGGGTTCTTCTCCGAATTCGTATCAATTTGGTCTGAGCTACCTCACCGCCCGCCATCCAGCCGTTGGTGCTCGATATCGTCCGCGATCTTCGTTTCCACGTCGGATCCCGATCCTGCCTGCATCGCATCCCCAAATCCTGATCATGCCTACTGCGCGTCTCGCCTGCATTGCGTGAGTTCCCGCTTGCATCGGGTCCGCCAGGCATCCGCGTGCGCTTCCGCCTGCATCCGCCTCACCGCCTGGATCCGCCTTCCAGCTTCGCCGGTCTGCCAACTCAAGAGCCGCCCTCCTCTACGCGATTCCAATTCCGCCAACTGCAACCCCGCCGACTTCAGTCCCCCGGTCCTCACACGCCATTGCTGATCCATGGCTCCCAACACTTGCACCAACAGTGACCCCGCTCCGGATGACGCCACCGATGCCCTTAGCTGTCGCGTGGAGGCTCACAATCAGCTCATCGCCTCGCCCTCCACTCCAAGCTCGACTCCCTTCAAGTGTCGACCGCCACCGCCTCCGCTTCAGGCTCCGGTACGCCCTCAGACGGGGGCTCTCTTTTCGGCACCGTGCCGCCACGAACCCCGCCCGAGATGCTCTCTCACCCCACTCTGGGACGCTCCTCTCTTCCTCGACATCTCGTCCTTCGTCGGCATCGACCCGATGGGTTAGATCGCCAAGGCGGGGCAGTACTTCGACCTCAACTTCACACCGGAACAAGACAAGGTGTCTATAGTTCTTGTCGGCCTTGACGGCTCTGCGCTCCATTGGGCTCGGTGGCTCCGCCAATCTAACCAATCCCTCTCCTGGCCCGAGCTCAAACATGAGATTATTCAGAAGTATGACACCAGCTACTCCGGCTCCTCCGCTATCGATCGTCTTTGCGGCGTCCGCCAGACAGACGGCATGGACGACTATATTGATGAGTTTGTCGCCTTGGTCACGCACGTTCCCGGCCTTCTGCCCGACCATTACCTGGGCTTCTTCATGCAGGCCTGCTGCCACACATCCGCTCTCGTCTCCGCACGCACCACCCTCGGACGATCTCCGACGCCCTTGGCATGGCGCGTTTGGTGGAGGTTGACCTCTCCCCTAGACCTCATGCTTCTCCGTCCAGACACCCCCTCCGTAGCCACATTGGCAGCCGCCCACCCCAGCTCCTCCACCACGCCCTCTGCATGAAGGACCCCGCCCAGGGCGCCCATTGGCCCCTCAGCGCCTTTCAAACAGTGATAACAATGAGCTCCGCAACAAGGACCAGTGTTTTCGGTGCCGCCAATCCTACTCCCCCAACCGACGGAACTAGAAACCGACCCAAACCGCCCGGTTCGGTTCGCTTTCGGTCCAGTTTTCGGTTCTTCAGGTATTTTTGCACACCCCCTGTTCTGTGACCGTGGACTTCTACGCGTTCGGCCTCAACGGTATCGACGTCATTTTGGGGGTGGCTTGGCTCCGCACATTTGGCAATGTGCGCGTCAATTGGGCGACTATGACCATGCAGTTCCTTCACGGGGGCCAGCTGTGTCGCCTCGACGGTGACTCCACTCTCCTCTGCTCTCCGGTCTCCCAAGGCACGATCCAGCGGACCATTGACGTCGACTTCCCCACGGGGCTTTGGTCCTTCTGAGGACCGTCTGTTGTGCCTCCCTCTCACCCGAAGGATTTTCCAGAGACGCCTTCCAGCTTCCGACAGGACTGTCATCTGCCCGAAAAACAAACCTCGTCATTCCCCTCCAACCTAGAACCGCAGCAGTTTCGGCGCGGCCGTATTGTTATGGTCATGTGCATGGGGATGAGATCGAGCGTCTGGCGCAGGAAATGCTGACGGGGGGCCTCATCTGTCCTAGTGTGAGCCCAGTCTGTAGCCCGATTCGTCTGGTCCGGAAGGACGACAGTTGGCGTCGTGCTACCCATCCAAGATACTTGATCGTCGCTACCACCTTCCGGGGAACCCTAGTTTGAAGTCCTTGTTGCATGGCATAACCATCCGGAGTCCGAAGACACGTGGCTGCCCTGGGATGACTTCCGCTGTCCATTCGCCAACAACTGCCTTGAGGACGGGGCATATTTTCCAGACGGCGACATTGTTACGGTCGCGCATGCCGACGACATACCGGGGAGAGTCTACACTCGGAGTAAGGCGAAAGGCGACGGCCCCTAGCCCACCAGGAGTGGAGGAGACCGTGGGAACCATCTTTATTTAAATATTTCCATTTGAATGTTATTTCTTTTTTTGCTATGCGAACACCGGAACTCTAGCTATTCGCACCCCGCGATAATAAAGGGTGTTGAATGTCTCATTAGGGTTTTTTATGCTTGGATGAATGTGTTTTAGGTCTGCTCTCTGAATTCTTCTCATTCCCCTTCTTTCTCTTCCCACCTCAACCGGCCCCCTCCCTTATCGGGTTCTTCTCCGAGTTCGTATCATATACAATCGGCGTTGATATGATTGTCTAGATGATTGGAACTGAATTGATCATCTAGACAATCAGAGTAAGAAAATAAATCTGTTTTCGGATTGACGGAGCATTGAATAGTATATTTCATGAAAATTTATTGTGATTGGAAGTAACATGATGATATGATAATAGAAAAGATATATCTGTTCTTGTGTGGTTGGAGATTGTTGTATTGTTGCATATATAGTGTAGCTATGGCCTCATGTAGGTCATGGATGGGAAATTGGCATTAAGAGATTATTTGACATGTGTTGAACTCTCACGAGGTACATGTGGGCCTATATTGAAGCTTAGCATGGTACATGAAACATAAATGGAATAAGGTTATAAACATGTAATGATGGATTGATGATTATGTACATATGTGTAGCAGGTATGAAGAAGTTGATCCTGCACTCAAGTTGAGGGCGTCATTCACAGAGTATATACCTCTTCCAGAAGACACTGTGCTACTTCAAAACAACAAGACTATAATGAGAATAAAGACTATCTCTACATAATGCATTCAATTCAATAATTAGGTAACAACAAACAATACAACAATGGGAGGAACTAGGAAGGTCTCTCTACACAGTGCATTCAATAGAAGCAAATAGTAATATACGAAAAGTAGGATTTCTTCATATGAAAATAAATTTAGATTTGTTAACACAACCTCATTTATCTATCATTACTACACTTACATCAATACACATGATAAAGTGAGAAGCTATCTCATCACGTAAGTCAACAGATTAAGCATATAGAATAATATTCTCATCATTAAAAGAAGCACTAGTAAATAAAGAAGGCACAACATGAACAAAATGCAAAGTCACAGACCTAGCCCATGATACGACATGAAGTGATGCTACTAAGAACCATTTGAAAAAACAATAATACGGCCATAACATCTAGCAACTAAAACCAATTGCTAACTCGAGCACAGAGAGGTAACAAAAAATCATGTTAAGCACACAATAACCCATCAAATAAATAAAATCAACTGCTAACTCGAGAATCTGGCTTGTACGTTGGTGCTCTACATGGACTGTTGCTTTAATATCTCATCGTGTATCTTTGGTTGCCCCTTGTGTTTTATAGATCATGGGGGCCTCTCCACCCTAACCGACTGGTTTTGAGTTGGACGATCCTTGGTTTAGTATCAGAGCCAGATTCTCAGGGTCCGCGTTTTCTATTTCTACACGGTTATGCCCGTGAGGGTGGAGGGTATTGGAGTGTTTTACGGCGGGAACATGTGTCGTGTGGGGCCGTTATTGTTTGAATTATCCTCAACAAGTCAGCGCCAGTCACGTCAGTTGGTGCTCTGCGTGAAGGAGCGTTTCTTTAGTCCCACGTCATGTATTATGAGTTGTCAGTTGGTGCCAATTAACTTTAATCTGATGATTTTGAGTTAGATGTTCTTGGGTTTTTGTTACGGGTCCTTTTATGGTGTTATTTAGTATTAATTATTTCTTAATATGCATTTATTATGTCATAAGAGTCGCGTCCTTATAGGGCGTCTTTATTTATGTTGTGTCGTTATGAGGTGTATTTTTAGTCGCATGCCCAAGTCTGTCGTATTTCCTTTCGTGTTCTCTCCTTTTGATGTCGATTGTAAGTCCTATTTAAAGGACTCAGTAGGTCTTATATTGGTATGAATAAAGAAGTCAATTTTCCACAACCCTAAAAGAGATCTTGGAAGCTCTCTCTCTCTCTCTCTCGAGCACGCCCCGCATAGGTAGCCGTGGTCAAGGCTCCGTGGTATCTCCGCCTACGTCATCTCTACCTCCGGCTACTCTTTCGGCGACCTCCGAGCCGGTCCTTAACATCTTGGTATCAGAGGGCTTTGATCCTCCTTGTCCGGCGACGCTCTTCAAAGCCGCTGCAATTTCGATCCTTCCCCCTCATCACTTCGGCGTCAACAAACAGCCCCGACCCTTCTCTGAGTTCGACGACAGCAACCGGCCACTCCTCCATGCTGCGTCTTCATCAACCCCGACAGCAGCCTCCGAAGCATCTCCTCTGCTTCGTGACCCAAAGCAGACGTGTCCCCCACACCGACGCACGACTCCCCACTGATTGCGCTCCTTCCACCGACAACGTCCGGCCCTGTCAACGCATACCTCCAGCCGACGCTGGTTCTAAACGCCGAGATCCAGTCGTAAGCTTAGGTCGAGCCCGGGCTCAACTTTCGCTTCTGTCGCCTGCAACAACACCCTGCCGCAGCAATCGACAACCATCCAGCCAGTTCCGTCGTCTGCATCGCCAATAAGGCACGAACAAGCGACGAATCCCCTGCTGTTCTCAATTCCAGCCTGGGCCGCTTCGATTCCACCTTCTGCATCGCTAATAAGGCAATAAATGACGACAAATCTCCTACTGCTCTCGATTCCAGCCTGGACCGCGAGATTCCACTTGTCGCAACCTTTGCAGACGCATACACGTAAGTTTCTTCCAGTTTGGGTTGGCATCCACGCGCGGGGGTATATAGAAATTATCCCTAAATTTATTTTGCACTCAAGAATTTATTTCTTATTAATTCTTAATTGAATTACTTAAGAAATCAAATTTGTGACGCCATCATTGGGAGACGACGCGGCAATCGCGGCAACACAAATTCAACCGCCTCCGACGACTCCAGCCGTCTCGTCATACGCTCCTTATCCTGTGCTACCTCCATCCACACTATGGGAGACTCGCCTGATTTCTTGGATGCTATGAACCGGCTGCACGCAGTCATATCTTCCATGGATGCACGCCTTCAAGATGTAGAGGCACGCTTTCGGGACGCCGACGCGCGTCATCAGGATGACATGGCAACCCTCACCACGAAGCTTAATGGACTAACAACAGCACCTCCCGTGGTTACCACCCCACCCACGGATCACGCCAGCAGCAGTCAAGTTCCGCTACCGCCGCTCATTCACCAAGAGCCGCCACCGTAGACCCTTTTACGCCATGAAGCTGCTATTCTGCAGCGTTATACCCGGTTGGAATTCTCCACCTACGATGGGAAAACCTTGGGTTGGCTAACCAGGTGCGAACAATTCTTTGGCCATCAACAAACTCCGGCAGCTGAACGGCTCCCTCTGGCCACCTTCCACCTTCTCGACTCGGCCTTGTTTTGGGTCACTCGTCTCCTCACTGATCAGTCGGGCCTAACGTGGGACAACTTCAAGCGATTTTGCAACCTGCGTTTCGGCCCTCCCATCCGTAGCAACTCCTTTGGTTCCCTCACAACAATATGCCAGACAGGCTCTGTGGACGACTATCTGGACCAGTTTCAACTTCTTCTGGCGCACGTCACGCTTTCCCCAGAGATGCAAGTCGGTATCTTCACCGCCAGACTTCGCGATCGTCTGCGACTTGATGTCGAATTTGAGGCTCCTCCAGACTTAGTGACTGCTATGAGTCTGGCTAGGATATGTGATCGTCGTCTCCAACTAGCACAGGAGGTCTATTTGCCCACCGACACGGGCATTCAGCCAGGTCGTTCAGAGGGGCATCCATCCCCACCAGTCCGGAAACTATCTCGGGACGAGATGATGGAACGGCGCGCCAAGGGCTTATGTTTCAACTGCGACGAGCAGTACACTCCCGATCACAGGTGCAAACGGATTTTCTATATGCATGTGTAGGAATCTGATGATGAGGGTGTCGGCTGACGCAGGCACCATTGATCTCCCTCGAGCTTGAGGACAAGCTCGTTTTGCAAGGCGGGAGAGATGTTACGGGTCCTTTTATGTTGTTATTTAGTATTAATTATTTCTTAATATGCATTTATTATGTCATAAGAGTCGCGTCCTTATAGAACATAATTATTTATGTCGCGTGCCGTTATGAGGTATCCTTTTTAGTCGCATGTCCAAATCTGTCGTTATTTCCTTTCGTGTTCTTTGCTTTTGATGTCGATTGTAAGTCCTATTTAAAGGACTCAGTAGGTCTTGTGTTGGTATGAATAAAGAAGTCTATTTTCCACAACCCTAAAAGAGATCTTGAAACTTCTCTCTCTCGAGCACGCCCCGCATAGGCAGCCGCGGTCAAGGCTTCATAGTATCTCCGCATACGTCATCTCCACCTCCGGCTACTCTTCCGGCGACTCTTCCGGCGACCTCCGAGTCGGTCCCTAACAATTTTTTGTAGTAACATGTGCATGAATGTGCAAACTGTTTGCAAGAAACAACAGACATCCTGACTACACATGCCTTCTCCTATTCAGGGAATGTTTATGCGCACAGCCAATGCCCCTATTTTCAGAAATTATCTCTTGATTCTCTTTTATCCTACCTACTGTTGTATGATATTTTACTTTTACTGTTGCCAAACATAAGTATTTCTCTCTCAATCATGTTTATTTACCTCATGTTGAACCATTTGCTTTAAGTCTTGATTTGATACTGACATTTGGGGGCATTGTCCCACACCATCCTGATATGGTCATCATTGGTTTATTACTTTATCGATTGTCATTTTAGCGTCACTTAGGTGTATCTCATGCATACTAAGAATGAAGTATTCTTTAGTTTTAACGTTTTTATGTTATGGTTGATACCAATTTCAATGCAAAGGTTAAAGTTTGAATATACTGATGTGTTTTCAATTCTTATTTAGCCACCCTTGGTATCATTCACCAAAATAGTTGTGGAAAACACTAATCAGAATGTGATTGTTGAGAGGAAGAACATGCATCTCCTTGAGATTGCGAGATCACTTATTTTTACCATCCATCTTCCAGACCACTATGTTATCCGCACTACCACCTATCTTATTAATCATGTCTTCTAGTGTACATAGCTTTACTTTCCTTACTACTACACTATGGGTCCCTCCTAGTCATCTTCAAGCTCGTATTTTGGGTGTGTTTCCTTTTTTGTATTCACAAACCCAATCGAGAGAATCTTAACTAAAGTGTGTCTTTATAAGGTATATCCCTACTAAGAAGGGTTATAAATGATATCATCCCCCAACCTGTAAGATTTATGTTTCCATGGACATCACAATTTGTGAATCCTACCGTCCAGCCTTGCTTCAGGGGGAGGGAGTTAGTGAAGTGAGTTCTTCCGATGAAGAAAGTAGGGAGTCGCCTCGCGCTATTCCCACTACCTACTCATCTCCTAGTAGAGATTATGTAATATATACTAACTGACACAAGAGTGTGGTGGCTGTCCCACCATAACTTTATCTAATACTACTCCAGACTCAGTGTTGGATGACCATCTAATAGACGGATAGCCCTTCGTAAAGACATGTCCTTGCACTTAACATGTCATTTCCCAGTTCACATCTTATACTTCTTCCACACCATTTGTTTTGTGTCCACACCACCGGTCACAAGAGGGTCGAATTGAAATCAGGGTTAAACTTCTTGCCCCAATTTCCCCATTGACCCCAATGGTGAAGAAAAGAAAGACGCAGAGAGAGAGTCGGCGGAGAGTAGAGGAGAAGCCGGTATGGAGCTCTACCCGTGGATAGGAGTCTCGATCGAGTGGCGTCATTCTCGTCGGAGGGGGTACCAAGAGAGCGGGAGAGAGGGAAAAGTAATTCGGGCCAAAAAGTTCCTCTCATTTCATCTCACTCCTTGTAAAAGAGGGTCACATATTGCAAATTAACCTTAATCAAAAGCTTTCAATAAAATGTCGGAAATTAAAAGATACTTGGAAATAAAATTATGCGGGACATGGTTGATGTCGTCCCATGCCACCCTTCCTTAGGTCGCCGTGTATGTCCCACCAGAACTTTATCTAATACTACTCCAGACTCATTTATGGATGACCATCTAATAGACGGATAGCCCTTCGTAAAGACATGTCCTTGCACTTAACATGTCATTTCCCAGTTCACCTCTTATACTTCTTCCTCACCATTTGTTGTGTCCTCGCCACCGGTCACAAGAGGTTCGAATTGAAATCCGGGTTGAACTTCTTGCCCCAATTTCCCCATTGACCCCAATGGTGAAGAAGAGAAAGACGGAGAGAGAGAGAGAGAGAGAGAGAGAGTCGGCGGGGAGTAGAGGAGAAGCCGGTATGGAGCTCTACCCGTGGATAGGAGTCTCGACCGAGTGGCATCATTCTCGTCGGAGGGGTACCAAGAGAGCAGGAGAGAGAGAGGGAAAAGTAATTTGGGCCAAAATGTTCCTTTCTCATTTCATCTCACTCCTTGCAGAAGAGGGTCACATATTGCAAATTAACCTTAATCAAAAGCTCTCAATAAGATGTCGGAAATTAAAAGATACAACAACAGAACCCATATAGTCCCCAATCATTGGGGGTATGGGCGGGGGAAGATTGGAAACAGACCTAACCTTTGGCCCTATGCCCAAAGTGGCTTCTCTCAGAGGAGAAAGACCGAACCTTTGACAATAGATGCACAAAGTGGCTGCTCACAGATTACCACTGAAATAGTGGCCCCCTATACCGTCACGTTTGCTGCGGAATCATGCCCTCAAATCAAAGCCAAAGACATCAGAGAGGGCAGACTCAAGAATCCATTTTGATTTATGTGCACATAACCATGCTTCCTTCATTCAGCATCCAGAGCATTGGAAATTAAAAGATAGTTGGAAATAAAAATATGCGGGACATGGTTGATGTCGTTCCATGCCACCCTTCCTTAGGTCGTCGTGTATATATTGGCCCCATAATATATTCGCAACATTACCCCCTTCCTCCAAATCAAACTTGTCCTCAAACTCATCCCAGTCCTAATCTCGCCAAAGACTTTAAGTTGTACGTGATACGCGATATGTCAAATACATTCACTGATTTGATAAGGACCGTAAAACCATAGAGATAGTTTATGAATCCCTCCTTTGGTCATAGATGATTGTCTATAGGGTCGCAGGTGGAGCTAGACCTAATCGCCCTTCTGATGTTGTACGATGCAACCCATCATATTGATTCTTCATTCAATTTAGAAGTAAATGCCCGCATCTTGTTATGGATCAGTATGTCATCAAAAAAAAGACCAGAACATTCTAGCGTTGAAGACCTAATTCATCACAAATTGGAAAGTGGACGGTGCATTGAACAAGCCGAATTGCATGACTAACAACTCAAGTCCATGGTGTGCCCTAAATGTTGTCATGGGTATGACCTCTGTCGCCATTCATATCTAATGGTAGCCCGAGCGCGGATCCAACTTGAACAAAGAGTTTGGCCCCATGGAACTCATCCAATAACGCCTCCACACTAGAATGGGGAATTTAATCTTCACAATAGTATTATTTAATTCTTGGATATCCACACAAAATCCCCATGTTCCCCCCTTCTTATTCACTAGCAGCACCGACGATGAGAAGGGTGACTGACTGGATCTGATGATCCCATGTTGAAGTACGACCCCATATTGCCACTCAATCACATATAGGAACGAAACCTACCAAGGGGGAATTTTAAAGCTCAAAAGAGGGTACTAGTGGTAGGAGGAGATATTGTAGCAAAATGATTAACAACACCCTAACTCTCACCACGGCCACTCAATGTATGACACAGTAGATGGTAAACGATGCAGACTACAGGGGAAGATAACTTTGAAACATTTGAAAGCTTCGCAACATAAGTCTCTGAAAGATCAGACAAAACATCAAAATAATTCATGGCGTCCATGTCCACCGGAAAGGAATGACATATAGATCCAGTCAGCCAGTCTTCATGGGCTCTACATTTTTTCGCCATTGGCGAACACTACTTGCATTCCTGCTCTCAGCACAATGGGAAAGCTCAATTGTCTGGCGACGTCCTCCCTGATGAAACTGTGAGTGCTTCTTGTGTCGATCAAAACCTTCACACTCTGCCCATAGATCGTGCATGAATCAGCATAATTCTTAGAGTCTGAACTCCTGTGATAGCATTTAATGAGATCCATGGGTCTGTTTTTTCCTCTTTTGTTCGTTCATTTCTGTCTCCATCGTCTATCAACTCCAACCAGAATAATTATTTCATGTGTGCTCAGGCACGTAAGGCTAGTCGCGGAGGAAGCACGGGTCGCAGGCTCATCGATGTGTCATATCCTGTCGGTTGAGGCTCTTGATAAAGGCAGGTTTAGTGCCCTCCCTTTTCCTGGCTCCGCCTCTCGTCGACGGTGTCGGTGTGTCCAGAGGTTAAGATACTCTCCATGGTGGTGGCACAATCTGTCGATTCACTATTGCTCTATCCATTTCTAAACGTCTGTCACATATGCGGGCCAAACTCATGGTCGTGCTTAAATCATGCGGTTTTTCAAATTGCACACCTAGATGAAGTCAATCATATAGTCTGGTTGTAAAGATGTTGGTTGTAAAGATGTGCACCTACTGATCTGGCCAAACCGAGGTTGCCTACGCTAGGAGCCCTTCAAACTTCTCTAAGTACCCTCCAAGCTTCCCTTCTGTCGTAGTAAAATGAAGTTGTTGAGGGAGTTTCCATGCAGAGCAAGTCCAAAGTGTATGTTACAATAGCACTTGAAATCCTCTCATAAAATGTTGGGGTGCTCCTAATCCAATTGAACAGCCCACAACTACATTGATCCCATCAATTGATGGGATGCCACTCCAATCCAGTCACGTCATGTCATGCTTTTGTTCCTAAAAAAAACTACTCGCGGCATGCTACTAAATGATGGGGGGTCCTCTCGGCTGTCAACAGTAGGGAAATTCATCATTACCCCTCACAAAAGTCCTGATCCATCTTGCCAAGGTGCCCCCCCCCCCCCCTTATCCATATTGTTCATTCCAGCCTCCTCTAGTCGCATCGTCCATCCGATCTAGTAAAAACACACGAGGGAAAGGAAATGTAGCCTTTGTCCCGATCGACACAGCCTAAGTGTGTTCATCGTCATTCGTGTCACGGTAGTTTTCAAGCAGTCGATGTCGCGTGGTGGTGGGGCATAGCAGCTTGGTCGCACGGGTCGCCTAAAGCGCCAAACTTCCTCTATGCATCAAACCCACAATTGCCTGCACCTGGGGAAGTAATTATGTTGGACCTGACAACGATAGCCTAATCCTGGCATGGATCTACGTGATTGATACTTGTGTTGTCGTTGAGTCCTCCAATAGCTTCCTTAGCATCTCACGAATGTCATCTTGCTCATCGGAACTCGCATTCATGTCAGTGGATGGCTCTGATACAAATTTGTTATGTCCTTGTGAAGGACTGCGTCACCGGCTGCGAGAAGGTCGGATTGAAGCCTGGGGTGGAGAACATCTTGTCCTGATTTCCTCGATGACCCTCAATGGTGAAGAAGAAAAAGTTAGTAAAGAGTAGAGGAGGAAAACTGGTAGAGAGCTCTACCCATGGACGGGTATCAACCGAATTGCGTCGTTCCCGCGCGGGGCGGGAGGAGTACCGAGAGAGAGAGAGGGGGAAGTAATTAGGGTCAAAATTTTCCTTTCTCATTTCATTTCACGTATACAGTGGAGGGTCAAATATTACAAATTAACCTTAATCAAAAGTTCTTAATTATATGTCAAAAATTAAAGATTGTTTGAAATAAAAAATGCATAGGATTTAAAGAGCTAATGCAATCACTCACAGTTATCGTTCTGGGTCACTCCCGCCTTAGGTTGTTGTGTATATGTGTGACCCCATAATATATTCGCATCATCTCATTAGACAATTGAAAGGGAAGCTCTAAAGGAACTCGGATTGAAATAGGCTATGATTGAGGAAATGAATGCTCTCGAAAAGAACCACACTTGGGACATGGTCACTCTACCTAAAGGAAAAAAAGACAGTTGGGTATATATGGGTGTTCACTGCTAAACAAAAATTCAGAAGGGGTGATGGAGAGATTCAAAGCTAGAGTAGTGTCAAAAGGATACACTCAGCCAGAACGTGTTGAATTTTCTGAGACTTTAGCATTTGGGGCAAAGATGAACACTACCCATGCACTTCTTTCCTATGCATCTAGACTAGGGTGGGAGTTACATCAGCTTGATGTGAAAAATGTTAAAAAATGCTAAAAAATGCATAGGATTTAAAGAGCTAATGCAATCACTCACAGTTGTTATCATTCCGGGTAACTCCCACCTTAGGTTGTTGTGTATATGTGTGACCCCATAATATATTTGCATCATCTCATTAGACAATTGAAAGGGAAGCTCTAAAGGAACTCGGATTGAAATAGGCTATGATTGAGGAAATGAATGCTCTCAAAAAGAACCACACTTGGGACATAGTCACTCTACCTAAAGGAAAAAAAAAGACAGTTTGGTATATATGTGTGTGTTCACTGCTAAACAAATATTCAGAAGGGATGATGGAGAGATTCAAAGCTAGACTAGTGTCAAAAGGATACACTCAGCCAGAACGTGTTGAATTTTCTGAGACTTTAGCATTTGGGGCAAGAATGAACACTGCCCATGCACTTCTTTCCTATGCATCTATACTAGGGTAGGAGTACATCAACTTGATGTGAAAAATACTTTCCTGTTGAAAATTTAGAAGAGGTAGTCTTCATGAACCCAGCGACTGAGTTCATCACAAAATACTCTAAACAAAAGGTTTGTAAACTGTAGAGAAAAGCCAAATCTTAAATATATTTTCCACACACTAAATACAAAGGATGAGTACATATATATAGGAGAGAGGAAGAGAGAAATATTCCTATACACAATGTGGGGCTAAAGAGGAAAGAATACATGGGCCCATTAATGGGCCCCTAAATGGGCTTTTTACATCTCTTCTCTAACACTCCCCCACAAGCTGGAGCATACAAATCGTAGGCACCCAGCTTGGATAAGAACTGGAGATACAGTGGCCGAGGAAGTGCTTTTGTCAGGATGTCAGCAGTCTGTCTAGCAGCAGGAACATGCTCCAACTCTATCTTCTTTGATTGCACCTTTTCCCTGATGAAATGACAGTCAACCTCAATATGCTTTGTTCGCTCATGAAAAACAGGATTATTGGCGATATGGATTGCAACCTGACTGTCACACCGAAGAGTTGTCGGAGAAGAAAGTCTGATACCCAAGTCACCTAGAAGACTCTCAAGCCAGGTTAATTCTGACACAACAGCAGTCATAGCCCTGTATTCTGACTCAGCCGAGGAGCGAGCAACCACAGACTGTTTCTTGCTCCGCCAGGTTATGAGGTGTCCACCAAAGTAAGTGCAAAAGCCAGTTGTGGAACGCCTATCATCAGGAGATCCGGCATAGTCAGCGTCCGAGTAGGCAAGAAGAGATGGTGAGTTGGATGGTTTGTAGACAAGGCCTTGTCCCGGAGCGGTCTTTAGATATCGGAGAATACGCTCAACGGCTTGAAGGTGAGAAGTGCACGGAGCATGCATGAAGCGACTTACAACACCAACAGCAAACGAGATATCAGGTCTAGTAACCGTTAGGTAGATCAGCTTCCCAACCAATCGTCGGTAGTATTCTGGATTCTCAAGTAGTTGATCAGAATCAGAACCAGCAGCACATAACTTTTGATTAGCATCCATAGGAGTATCCGCAGGTTTGCACCCGGAGTATCCTGCTTCATGAAGTAAGTCGATGCAGTATTTCCGTTGGGACATAACCAACCCATCGGGTCGTCGAGCAACTTCAATCCCAAGGAAGTATCTAAGATTGCCAAGGTCCTTGGTCTGGAAAGCCGAGCCCAGATGTTTCTTGAGTTGTTGTATCCCAGAGAGATCATCGCCGGTGATTAGGATATCATCAACGTACACAAGAAGGATCACAGTGCCAGTTGGGCCATGCTTGGTGAATAGAGAGAAGTCGGCGGAGCTCCGAGTAAAGCCGAGGGCCAAGAGAACCTTGCAGAACTTATCAAACCAAGCTCGCGGAGATTGTTTGAGACCATAAAGAGCCCTGAGAAGGCGGCAGACACGAACTGTACGAGACTCCCCCGTGGTCTCAAACCCGGGAGGTTGGATCATATAGACAAGTTCCTTCAGATCACCGTTGAGAAATGCATTCTTAATATCCAGCTGAATAAGAAGCCAGCGCCGGTGCACAACGACGGAGATAACAACACGAACAGTGTTTAGTTTGGCCACTGGAGAGAAGGTTTCCTCATAATCCAACCCTTGTTGTTGAGTGAAGCCCCGGGCCACGAGACGAGCCTTGAGGCGATCGACCGTCCCGTCGGCATTCTGCTTGACTGTGAAGACCCATTTGCAACTAACACAATGCTGACCAGGAGGAAGCGGGACCAGTTCCCAAGTCTGATTAGCCCAGAGGGCATTCATCTCCTCTTCCATAGCCGCCCGCCACCCTGGGTGCTGAAGCGCCTCCTGCACAGAGTTAGGAATAGAAATGGAGGAAAGAGAAGTAGCAAATTGACGAAGATCCGGAGAGAAGCGGTGAAGAGAGACAGAGTGTGCCATTGGATGTGCAGTAGAGGAAGAAGTCGGATCAGCAGGCCGCGAGTCATCATCAGAGGAGGGCACCTCCCGTAGGGCAGTGGAGGACAGAGGACGACGAGTGTACACACGAGTGATAGGTGGTTTCTGGGAGGGAGGCAGAAGAGGGATGGGAGAGACTGGTAAGGAGGAGACGGGCGGGGAGGAAACGGGCGTTGGAGAGAGCGGAGGAAGGGGTGAAGTAACCGGAATAACAGGCCGCGGAAGAGGAGGCAGCGGAAGAGGACAGTCCGCTGGTTGGGAAAAATAGGGTTGATCTTCGAGGAAGGTAACATCAGCAGTCGTAAGAAGCTTGCGATCCTGGGGAGAGAAGCAGAGATAGCCCTTCTGAGTCCGGGAGTAACCAACAAACATATATTTGGTGGCACGTGGAGCAAGTTTGTCAGAGGACGGACCAAGGCGTTGAGCGTAGCAAACGCAGCCAAACACGCGAGGAGCAATGGAGAACGGAGTCGTAGAAGGAAAAAGGAGACTGAAGGGGGATGCAAAGTTGAGACGAGAAGAAGGCATGCGGTTGATGAGGGTGCAGGCGGTAGAGACCGCGAAATTCCAATATTGTTTGGGGACGTTCATTTGGAGCATGAGAGAGCGGGTGACCTCAAGCAGGTGACGATTCTTGCGTTCAGCAACGCCATTCTGTTGGGGGGTATATGGACAAGAGGTTTGATGAATTATCCCAAACTCAGCACAGAGGTGAGTGACTGTATGACCAGTATATTCACGGGCATTGTCGGTACGGAGAGTTTTAAGAGTAGTAGAAAATTGGGTGCGGGTTTCGATGATGAAGTTCCGAAGAACACCAGGCAATTCAGAGCGGTCACGAAGGAGGTACAACCATGTCACCCGGGAGTAGTCATCAACGAAGGTAACAAAGTAACGATAGCCAAAAACACTGGCGATTTTGTAGGGACCCCAAATATCAGAGTGAACCAAATCAAGAGGAGCAGCACTTCGAGTGGGATGGGGGGTGAACGTAGAACGATGATGTTTGGCATAGATACACGATTCACAGGTAAACTCATGGAGAGAGACGTCGGGAAGAGCTTTGCGGAGTATTTGTAGAGGAGCGTGACCAAGACGGCGGTGCCACTCAATAGTGCTGATAGAGGAGAGAAGAACGGTGGGAGAGGTATCGAGGAGATAGAGTCCGTGCGAGAGATGCCCTTTGCAGATGATGCGCCGCGTCTGTCGATCCTGCACAATACATGAAGTAGAGGTGAATGAGACACAACAATCCAAATCTTGGGTGAGACGGCTAATAGATAAGAGATTGAAGGAGGAGCCCGGAACATGAAGAACCGAACGAAGAGTAAGTGAAGGTGACAGAGTGAGATCGGCAGAGCCAGCAACAGGAGTAGAGGCACCATTTGCCACAGTAATGAACGGAGGGTGTTCGGAGGCCAAGTATTGTGAAGGTGCTTGCGAAGTAATGTGGTGGCTGGCCCCGAAATCCAGAATCCACGGAGAGCTATGAAGGAGGCAGGAGAGGCCACCACCAGAAATAGACACAACCGAGCCTGGGGACCGGGAAGGAGACAGAGCCATGGAGAAACAAGCACCAGAGAGTAACCAGCAGAGCAGAGGGGTGGCGATCTGGGGAGATCGCAAGAGCAGCGGTCTGGAGCAGCGGTCTGGAGTTTTGGGGCTGGAGCGGCGATCTCTGTGAGGCCGGCAGAAAGAGGCCGGGCGAGCTGCTGATTAGGGACTGGCGGACGGGCTGCTGAGGAGACCGGCAGGAAGCGGTCGGGCGAGCTCGGCAGGGAGCTCGGCAGGGAGAGAAGCCGGCAGCGAGCTGGAAGAGAAGCCGCAGGAATCAAGAGGCCGGAAGGTAGGGGTCGGGCGAGCTGCGACTTAGGGAAGGTCGTCGGAGAGCTCGCGAGACCGGCAGAGGGAGCTTGCTGGATGGATAGACCGCAGGAGGCGGGCTGGCGAGCTGCGAGAAGGAGACGGGCGATCTTGGAGGTCGACTGCGAACAGGGAGGTCGACTGCGAGAGCGCTGCGGGCTTGATTGCTGCGGGAGTGACCGCTGCGGGAGAGAGCGCTGCGAGGTCGCTGCTGACTGAGGTGGAGGGAGACATCGCTGCGAGGTCGTTGCGGGAGTGATCGCGAGGTCGCTGCGGACTGAGGAGAACAGAGCGGTGGAGGGACCCACTGGACTGCGGACTGCGAGATCGCTGCGGTCAGAGATGAGCTCGCTCGAGGAGCTGATGAGCTCGCAGAAGATGAGCTCGCTGGCGGCGAGCGTTGTGAGTATGGGAGCGCTCGCGGAGGAAGCTCGCAGAAGAAGCTCGGCCGAGAGATAAGACCGGCTGAAGGAGATCGCGAGAGGAGACCGGCAGAGGGCCGCTGGAGCTCAGGTGGAAGCCACGGGTAGGGAATTTGCGGAGAGCTCGGGCGGTCTGAGAGAGACCGCTGGAGAGGAGACCGGTCTGGCGAGCTCGCTGGACTAGAGAAAAGACAGCGGGACCCACGCGTCAGAGGGAGGAAGCTATAAAAAGCCAAGTAGAGAGGAAAGTGTGGGAGGCTGGGAGCAATGCGGGAAGCAGTGGCAGGAGGAGCGGTCTCAGAAAATGAGACCGCCAGATCGATAGGAAAGGGAGGGTGGGCGGTCAGAAAAAGAAGACCGGAAAATTTGGACCAATGGCTCTGATACCATGTAGAGAAAAGCCAAATCTTAAATATATTTTCCACACACTAAATACAAAGGATGAGTACATATATATAGGAGAGAGGAAGAGAGAAATATTCCTATACACAATGTGGGACTAAAGAGGAAAGAATACATGGGCCCATTAATGGGCCCCTAAATGGGCTTTTTACATCTCTTCTCTAACATAAACTAAAAAAAATCATGTATGGGTTGAAACAGTCACCAAGTACTTGACATGGGCACTTTAGTATTGCAATGAAGTCTGTTGGATACTTTTAGAATGAAGATGATCACATTTATAAGCACGGAGAAAGAAGATGACAATTGAGATTGTCTACAGTTGATGTATGGCTTACAAATGAATTTGAGGGCAAAAACCCAAGCCTATTAAGATATCTTCTTGGTATGACCTGAGGATTTACAAGGGAATTTGCAAATCCCAAGGAAATATGCTCTGGATCTGTTAGAAGAAACATGGATGTTATAGTGTAAACTCGTTGAACCTTGGATAAAAACAAATCATTACAATGGTGGAGAAGACAGAGTGCCTATAGAAGAAGTTGCTAGTTATCAACGTCTTGTAGGAAACCTCATTTACCTCCCTCATACAAGACCTAGGCTAATATTGCATATGATGTGCGGATTCTGAGCTAACTCATGCATGCCCCCCAAGGTCGGGCACAAAGAACCTATCAAGCTACTCACAAGGTACTTCCATATTTAAATATCTACCTAGAGAAAGGGATTTTGTTCTCTGCAAAAGGGACGAATGATCAAACTAAGCTAGGTTAGTTTGGGGTATACAAGGATGCAGATTGGGCAGATTTCACCCAGATAGATGATCATCCATTAGATACTGCTCATTTGTAGGTGGTAATCTCGCAACATGGTAGAGTAAAAAAACAAATGTTGTCTTGTTTGAGTGCAGAAGCATAGTTCAAACTGATGGCTTAAGGGATTTTTGAAGGACTGTGGTTGAAGGCTCTTATGGGAGATCTAAAGCTTTTAACATCAACACCCATCATTTTGTATTATGATAATAAGGAAGTCATCATCATTTCTTATAACCCGGTGCAACATGATCGCAATAAGCACATCGAAATTGACAAGAATTATATTAAGGAGAAGATTGAATATGGTACAGTTTATATCCCATTTGTTCGATCAAGAGATCAACTGACAGGTGTATTCACAAAATGGCTAAGCAGTGTATTTTTCCATCTTAATGTTAACAAATTGAACATGATGCGACATCTAGGCATTCCTCGTTTCAGCTTTTCATCATCATTTCTTATAACCCGGTGCAACATGATTCATGGTAATTATGTAATGCTTATCAAGTGTGCACAACATGTACAATTAATAATAGATATTCAAAATATGCAAAAATACACAATCATTCAAGAAACGCAACAATATACATAAAAGATGCAAAGTAAACAAACATATATAAAAACCTACAATTAATGTTAGATATTCAAAATATGCACAAATACACAATTATTCAAGAAATGCAACAATACAAGTAAAAAAGGCAAAGTTAACAAATATATATATAAAGCTACTAATAGTCATGAAAGGAAATAATTAGTGAATTCTCAATTAATGCTACTTAGTGCTGACCCAGTAGCTAGCATATTAAGCTAAACGGATACACCCCCTAACAAAGAAAATTGTGCTAATCTCCTAACAAATAGAAGTATCAAACTTGAAGTGTAGTACTCTAAACAAATGCTCTTCAAGACAAAAGGAATCAACAACCATCAAGGATTAAACCAAAACCCTAACACAAACTTTAAATCAACCAAATACACATGTATAACTAAGCATAAACTAATCTAACTAAAAACCTAAAACAGCTAAGTAATTATCACAATTTATACACAATCTCGTAATAGTAACCATATTACAATATTTACTCACAAATAGGTAACAAAACATACATAAACAATTTAGTAAGTAATTACATGCTAACAGTAGAAAGAAGGCGGTAAAGCTTGGTTCTTGAGGTAACAATAAATGAGAAAATTGTCCAACAATTGGAACAAGGAGGAGAGGCATTTGAAACAAGGAGGAGAGGAAAATAGATATCAAATCAAGAGAGTAAAACCTTGTTTAAGGAGAAAACTGAGGTAGGTGAATAGATTAATGATTTACTCTGCTTGGCGGGCCGGGCGGCTGGCACGTGGATCTGCAGAAGTCGGACCACGGTCGCGATATAGATTCACGTGGCACCGTGGTTTTGCAGCATCCAGCGGATCAAATCTACTTAATAGCAGCTCCACCCTAGGATTTGATTCACTAGATCATGGCAAATCCACCCCGCCAAAAAGAGCATTACTTGCCCAATCACATGTTTAGGTCAGAATCCAAAGAATATGAACAAAGACAAGAAGACGAGTGTCAAGACTAATTGACCGGTTAGAATAAAAAGGATACGTAAGGTGCAAATCAAAATCATGGTCGGCAAAAAGGAATAGAAGATGAGGAGGCATGTTGACAAGGGACATCTTCATTCCAGACATCGTCATAAGAAACATATATATGCCATTCAGTCTTAACTCTTAAGTGTACTTAGATTCTACACAGGACACTCACCCTAGTCATTAAGATATTTTTCATGTATGGTGAGGATTTTTCTACATTTTTTAGTCTTTTTCATGTATTTTGAGCCATTTTGGTCATTATAGTGTTCGGATCATATATCATGGTGGATGTCAAAAAATTGCTCTACTTTGGCGATCCACCCCATCAGATTGGAGACATTGAAATGAGAGACCTCCAAGGAGCGAGGTGCATGGGCGGTGGCCTCGAGTACGGAGGGGAGGCGTGTTGAGTATGGAGGAAGGAGTATTTGTCGAGGAAGAAGGTTGGTGAGGCGCATGTGTCAACAACATGTTCCATGTGGTGGTCAATGCGATGGAGAGTAGCTTGAATGGAAGCCATCATCTCCTCATTAGCGTCTAACTGGCGGGTTAGGGCTTTTGCAATGGCGACAATGCGAGTGTCGGCCATGTCACAAGTGGATGGCATAAACTGGGACAATGGAAGAGTAAGCATCGAACACGAGGAAGAGGCTCTGTAAGTAATCACTCGATCGGTGTTGGGCCAAGCTCACGCACGCTACAGGTGAGCGTTGTCGGGGCGATGTGGGAGGCTAGAGAAACGAGCGTGATGGATGATTGCGCATTGCGGTGGTTGGTTGGGTAACGTTGGTTGCACAATCAAAAGGAACATGTGACAGATTGAGCGCATAGATAGGCAACGAGAGAAATCGGGAGGAACAATCATTCCTGTGGATCTGAAGGAACGCGCAACTAGTTGGCGACAAGAGTTCGGCCTATTTCGGCAGCGTAGGGTGCGGCAGAAAAGGGTAGGTCAGACCAATGTTATGCTTATGAGTTTCCTACGGTTTCGGGGGGAGGAGAAGAGGAAGAAAAAAATCCAAGTAAAACACTTGTGGCCAGCCCTAGGCTCAATTTATTCATCCAAAAAATATCAGTGTCCATACGAGTTTACTTAAATAATACCCGAGGGAAAATTAGTAATAAATGTCAAATATGAAATGCGAGAAATAGAATATTATATTAAAAGATGGTGTCGTGCTAGGGTCAGCTCTCGATTGCTCCATCTTGTTTGATGTTGTCCCCCGCCTCGAATAGATGCATCAGGTGCCCATGTCAGCCTCGCTTTAGTGATGGTAAACATTAGCGATGTCCTCCGTAACATATACAGGAGAGAGACTACGATAATAAAAAAAAGTTGTTTTTCTTGTCTCATTAGTACTTGTTGATTTTCTTTAAGGTGGAAACAACTCAAGGACTTTCAAGTAGTTACGAATCGAGTAATATCATAACAAGGTCACCCAATCCATTGGATGAGCCAAACATCAAAGATTGTCTCCCTCAAGTAAAGGTAACAATGGTACTACATCGTGAAACCAAAACAAATTTGGCGAGCAAGAAAAAGTCTTAGCAACTGACAACTGATGTTTTACACTTTCACTTGAAGAGGATCGTCCAAAAACCTTCAAACACGTCAAAGTCAACATTATCCTATGGTCGTCCATCAAAGCAGAAAACTAGCCACTTGGGTGGACGCTCCAAACTTAATTCAGCCTCTATAGGTATCGTACCCAAGAGAAGGTTTTGTTTGCTTGCCTCAAGCTCACACACCATACTTTGGCTAGGTGGAATGTCACCCACCCTGAACAGGAAGCAAGATATCATGTGGGGACACTTGAAAGCATATTTGGTACAAAGAAGATAGGTGAAAAGTGGTATGGACTATGCAAACAACAAGACCAATATATGCAAGAATACATTACGAGTTCCATAGGCAACCCTCCATATTTAGCATTTCATAGGACTCATAGGAGGCCTCAACTCTCATGAAGTACACATTGTGGTTGCACTCAAACATCTCCAACAAACTTCGAATCTCGCTCACAAAGCACATAAGCCAAGCAAGTGGCCTTCGCTTTAGCCATGAAAGGAAGATCGAAGTCTAGTACATCAACACAATTTTATGGAAAGAACTTCAATCAACAAGATGGTGGTTACAAGTCTAACGGGTCTACTTCAAGAAATAATGGATCAACATTTTTATGAACTTCATTTGAAACACTTCACTACAAAATTCAAGAAGGTTGGAGATAATGACAATAACGGGGAAATAATTTCTACTTCAACTGAGTCGAGTCCATTTCAGTAGTCAATTTATCAACTGAGCTTGGATTTTTTCCTTGATGGAAATTTTAAAGGAGAAATAAATGAGTTCAACCATCGGCTTCATTCCATATAAAAAGATGTTTACCTTGCCCGTTCAAATCAAGCAAATGTTGATCAATGTAATTATTGATATGTGGAGACATGAGGCACCCTCACCCCTGCTCGAATGCATTCAAGGTCCCTCCTACACTTCACTTTCACTCATCAAATATATATTGATGGCATAACATGTGAAGTATACCGCTTGAATTGTCTTTTATCTTTGGGAGTTCCCACTAATGGGATCATGGTGCAATCCTCTACCAAAGATAACAACAATCTAAGATTGAAAAAATTTCCCAGTGAACCAAGACAAACAAATTACTATTTAAAGATTTTGTGACAACCAGGCAAGTGAAGAGAGACTTCAACACTAATCATAAACTAAACCTTCTCTTCATGGAAAAAGGAAGACCAAAGGCATGTCTTCACTCCCATTTAACGGGAATAAAAATAGAATCTCATATTTCCAATGCAATGGAAGGAAAAGAGAAAGATTTCCTCCATTTCAAAGAAAGAAAGAAAGAAATGTCTTCCTCTCTGTATAACAGGTAATTCGTCAAGATCAAAAATGTCCAAGGAAGACGGCTTAGAAGACCTCGCCAAGCAGGGGAGAGCTCAAAAGACCTCACCCAAATGTGGGCGAGTTCATACCACCTCGCCCATCAGGAGCGAGCTCAGACCACCTCGCCCATCAGGGGCGAGCTCAGAAGACCTCGCCCAGCAGGGGCGAGCTCAGAAGATCTTGCCCAGCAAGGGCGAGCTCAGAAGACCTCGCCCAGCAGGAGCGAGCTCAGAAGAACTCGCCCAAATGCGGGCGAGTTCAGATTTTACCTCGCCAGAAGGCGGGAGCAGCTACTCACAGCCCATATTAAAAGACGGGAGCGACTACTCGTAGACCATACCCCCCCCCCCCCTCCTGGATTTGCCTATAAATATGACCACTAGGCACAAGTAGAACACACCTTTTGACCCCCCCCCCCCCCCTTCTCTAGGAGCTGGGTGAGTTCAGTGTCTGCCTCTCTTGTGTCGAGCTCAACATTGGCTTTAAGAGGGAAAGTTCCTATAGACTTTTAGGTATGTGCCAGAACCTCCTCACTGCAGCACGCGGGTCTTGTTTGTAGGCAGTTCGGACCTGTTTTTTGTGTTCTCTAGTCTCTTCTCGCAGTGCCTCGTCTGGGTCGACCACTAAATCAGTAACCTTTGTTCACCCCCGGGACCGAACGCTAGGAACCCATTTTTGTGGTTCCAACACTCCCCCTTCAACATGAAGGGAAAATGGCTTCTTTCCCCACTAATGGGAAGAAAGAGAACAAATAAAAAAAAAACTCCATCATGCAAGGATCGTGATGCATCCAATGGTGCATCCATTTTATCCCTTTGGATTTCTTCCTTAACATTTTTTTCCCATCAGCTATTGTGATTGTTCGTGTAACGTGTCATCGTGTTCGTCGCCATATTACTTGATTGTCGTCGTATGTTCGTCATTTATCATTGTATGTTAGTTTTAATATCAGTTTATTGGCCCGATCAGTCAATAAAACCTTAAATAAATAGGTTCGTCAACGCTGAATAGGGTGGTATGCAGTTAAATGAAAATTTGCATAAACCAAAAAAAATTAATTTCAAAATAAAACTTTGAAATTAATTACCTTTGGGAGGAGTAATAGTCTCATTTGCCTCTTGGTTTCCGATTAAATACCTTTCAGTTTCCTCTATCAGCTTTAACCAATGCCCCTCCCTTTAATTACCATGAAAAAGATTTCAGTTTCTCTCTAGCAGATGTAATCAACGCCACCCCTTTTAATTGTCGTGAATGATTGTTACCCTGTTAAACTATTAAAAAACCCTACCTCATCCTGTAAAAGGATAGCCTGGAGAAAATTGAGATTCGGAACCTGTCCGTTCCTGTTTCTCAGTGTCCAGGAAGATACCTGCCCAACGAATCAACTCTTCCGCGTGTTTCTTTCGTCTATCACCTCCATCGAGTCCAATTGGGGGAAGGACGACCTCCGGCGACCCCATCCTGTGCCTCCTCCATCAACGACGACGCGTGACTGTTGTTCATAGCGCCAATCTTGCTCCTCTCCGATCCCGACCGTCAGTTCCCCCTCGAAGTTCACTGTTAACCCTTCCTCCTCATTCGTAGCCTTCCAGCATCGTATTCCCCTCCCCAAGAACTCCCATTTTCTGCCCAAACCACCAAATCCCCAAACACTACCCCAAAACACCAGCCCGTCGACATCCCCTCCAAGTCCACCCAAACCCTATGAGCTATCTGTTTTTCGTTAAATCCAAATAAAATTCCACCCCATGTACTGCCCTGTTCAAACCCAGGAAATCGTTACAGGTATAATTTTGGCTCCCTCTCTATTAGAATAATTTTATGCAATTTACTTTTAAGTGACCTCACTCATTTACTTGCATACAACCTCTTCCGTTGTCGTAAATTCTCTAGTTCCATATTGACTTGCAACTATTCATGTGTGAAATGCTTGTGGCATGCTAACTCGCTTAACCTCCCGCTATATGTTTGTGTAAATCGATTAAACACTAGTATTATACTGAGGAGCCCGCTCTCTCGGGATCATAGTGCGAACAAATTTACCTAATCGTGTTTCCTAATTTAACTCACAAGTAAAACGAGAGTTAGTCTACATCAGTTTGGTATCAGAGCGGTTAATTAACTCCTATCGTGAATCAGATGATCTGGAAAAAAACTTCTTTAAAAGTTTTTCTTCTTTCATTTTTCAACAAAATCTCTCCTTTAAAAAAAAAGAACTTTTATTTTTAAAACGATTTTTAATTCTTTATTCTTTAAAAAAATTCTCATTAAAATATTTTAAACAAATTTTCTATATTAAAAAAATGGAGAATCAAATAGAAAGCTTAGAACGAGCGTCGATGACTTAAACCAGCGCATGGGGAACCTCATGCAATTGGTTGAAACACTCACCACCAACATGGGTGATGTTCGAAAAGTCATGAACGGGTTAAGGACCACCGTTAATATATTGAGGCTATAATTCATTTGGGTGGGAATCGAGCACCTCCTCCAAACCCTAGGGAAGAAGTATTCGTTCCCTAACATCCTTAGCTCCGAAATCAACCACGATGGGATAATGGCATTAAGTTACATGTTGGAGATTTTGAGGGACGAGTAGAACCTGAGGATGCTTAGATTGGCGTGAATGTATGGAGAACGATTCGTGGCATGGAAGCAAATGCCCATAAATCATCAAGTAGAATATACCCCCTTAAGCTTAAAGGATCAGTTGGAGCGCACATGTTTCACCTTAGGACTAGCTCCTACACTACCTGGGTAGAATTTAAAACCCAACTACGAAAGCGATAATGTTCCCCCGAATTATCTTCAAAAAAATTATCGATCGCAAATTCCATAACCTTTGTCAGGATAAACTCTTGGTGGATGATTACACCAACGAGCATCTTATTCTCTAGTCTAGGTTGGACATACGGGAGGACGATAATATGATTGTGTCTCGCTACCAAAATGGGCTCTGATATGGCATTCGAGAGAAGTTAGAACTTCATGATTTTAGAAACTTAGGGGAGATTTCCAGTAGGGCTCGGCGTGTCGAGGCATTACTACAAAATAAAGCATCTTGCCCTAGGATTTTAGATAAGCTACCTAATGTAATATCTCACGTTGTTACACCTAAAACCACCATGTTGAACCGTCCCTTAGGGTCCACTAGTGCCCCTACACCCCCGCCTGCCTCGTCTAAAGGTAAAGGCATTATTAGCTCCCGACCCAACCCTAGGGTCTTTCGATGTTTTAAGTGTATGGAGTCAGGACACAAATCATCTGAGTGTCCCCATGTATGCAGATTGTAGCGGTTGTCGAGACTGAAGAAATCAAGAGCCCAAGTGGTTGAGGCATAACATTTTTTGTACTACTGCACGCATTCAGGGGCAATTTTGCTCCATCATTATAGTTAGTGGTAGCATACAAAAATTGTGTCTCAACGAATGGTAGAAAAAATAAAACTTCAGACACAATCTTTAGGAAAGCCATATAGTTTGTCTTGGGTTACTAGCTCTATGGCTATACCTGTTACACATCAATGTCTAGTTGAGTTTTCCATAAAAGGCACCTATCAGGATTCTGTTTGGAGAAAGTCGCCACTATAGAGATTTGTCACATTCTTTTAGGGCGGCCATGGAAGTTTGATCGACATGCGCTTCATGACGGTGCAAGGAATTCATATACCTTTGAAAGAAGTGGGCGTAAAATCGTTCTTCTACCATAAAAGAATGGTCTTCTACCCAAATCCTTAGAGCGTTCATCACCAAGTAGTAGCACATCCTACCTTTGAAAGAAGTGGGCGTAAGATCATTCTTCTACCATAAAAGAATGGTCTTCTACCCAAATCCTTAGAGCGTTCATCACCAAGTAGTAGCACATCCTCTCATGCCGATGCAATTTCATTTCCTTCAGCTCTTATGTTACTTTCTGGGACCCAATTCCAGGAAGAAATGAAAGAGAGTGAAGTCGTCTATATCTTAGTCGGCTTAGAATTCAGCTTAGAGTTTGCCGAAATTCCACTTAGCGTCCGTCCCCTTATCTCTAAGTTCTCGAGTGTTATGTTTGATGAGCTACCGAACCACCTTCCAACCATGCGTGATATACAACATTGTATTGACCTTATGTCGGGTGTTAACCTCCCTCACTTATCACATTATCGTATAATCCCTAAGGAGCATGAGGAGCTCCACCGACAGGTCACAAATTTAATTAAGAAATGTCATTAGGGAGAGTATGAGTCCTTGCGCCGTTCCAACACTACTCGTTCCCAAGAAAGATGGGACTTGGCACGTGTGTGGACAGTCGAGCAATAAATAAAATTATTGTTAAATATCATTTCTCAATTCCCTGATTGGATGATATGTTAGATATGCTCAACGGTTCCCAGATATTTTCTAAGATAGACCTTAAGAGCAACTACCATCAGATCCGGATCCGACCTGGAGATGAATGGAAAACCACCTTCAAAACTAGGGAAGGGTTTTACAAGTGGTTTGTGATGTCTTTTGGCCTCTCTAATGCCCCAAGTACTTTTATGCGACTAATGCACCAAGTCCTTCGCCCCTTAATAGGAGTTTGTGTAGTCATTTATTTCGATGATATTCTGATTTATAGCACCGACCCTGATAGACTTAGATCACCTTCTAAAGTTTCTCCAAATTCTTTCAGAAAACATGCTCAATGTAAACATTAAAAATGCACATTCCTAACCAATAGTTTGACCTTCTTGGGGTACATCGTTTCGTCCGAAGGTATCAAGGTTGATCCAAAAAAAGGGTCATGCTATTAAATTGTGGCCTAGTTCTAAGACCATTACCGAGGCTCGTGGATTTCACGGATTAGCATTCTTTTATCGTAGATTCATTTAGAATTTTAGTTCCTTTATTGCACCTGTGACGGATTGTCTTAGGAAGGGTCATTTTATTTGGACTGAAAAAGCTGAACGAGCTTTCACTCTTGTGAAAGACAAAGTGACTAGCGCTCCCGTACTAGCGCTTCTCGGTTTTGAGAAAATCTTTGAGATAGACTGCGACGACTTAATTATTAGTATAGAAGCTATTTGATTCAACGTGAGTTCGTATTAAATATTGATCACGAAGCACTTAAGAATTTGAACTCACAAAAAGAAGTATGTGGACATGTAAAATGGGATGCATTCCTTCAGGAATTTACTTTTCATCTAAAACACAAACTTGGAGACTCGAATAGGGTAGCAGACGCACTTAGTCAACGAGCATATGTCTTGGTCACACTATATCCTCATATCCTCGATTTAAATTGCCAGAAGGAACTCTACCCTTCCGACCTCTACTTCAGTGAGATTTGGGTCGCGTGTCAGTTTAATAGAACTGACCCTACAAAATATATTTTGAGCAAAGATTTTTTATTTAGGGTTACCCACCTCTGTATTTGCGAAGGACTACTACGGGACACCTTACTTAGTGAGCTGCACTCCTCAGGATTAGGTCATGTTGGACAAACCAAACTTTTAGACCTCGCTAGCACCCGATTTTATTGGCTCCAAATGAAGGAGGATGTCGCCAACTTAGTTAAGTCTTATCTCACTTGTCAACTCTTTAAAGGTCACGCTCAAAACACTGAATTGTACACTCCCTTGTCCATCCCCGATGGACTATGGAAAGGCATATCCATGGATTTTGTTGTAGGCTTATCACGTACAAATAGGAGAGTATATTTGATTTTTGTCGAGGTTGATAGATTTTCGAAAATGGCACATTTTATATCATGCGAGAAAACATCGGATGTCACTAACGCCGTTGATCTTTTCTTTCGTGAGGTTGTACGCTACTACGCTTACAAGAGATCCCTTTCATTTTTACCTCTGATACAGACACCCATTTTATGAGCTATTTTTTGAAAACATTATGGGGTAAATTGGGAACCAAACTAGAGTTTAGTTGTGTCAATCATCCTCAGACGGATGGCAAACTGAAACTTAGGCAACTTACTTAGATGTTTAGCAAGAGAACACCCAAAGCAATGAGATTTGGTCATTCCGCAAGCAGAATTCGCATATAATAGCTCCAAGAATCGCTCCACCACCAAATCTCCTTTCGAAGTCGTAAATGGCTACCTGATTCCTCCATTACTTGACCGTCCTTCTCTTCCTTCTTTTGAAAGCACCTCTTTCCATGTTTTGTCTTACATTGATCAATTAAAAACATTGCATAAATTTATTGCTAACAGTTTGCGGGCATCTTCTGAGAAATATAAAGCTCTAGCTGATGAACATCGCCGAGAATTATATTTCTCAGAAGGAGATTGGGTTCTTGCAATTTTTAGGAAAGAAAGGTTTCTCGTGGGTATTTATCACAAACTGCGACAGCGACGGTTTGGTCCTTTCCAAGTTAAAAAACAATTTGGTTCAAATGCATACCTCTTAGATTTACCAACTAAATTTGATACCTCTCATATTTGTAACGTTGTCGATCTTCTGGCTTTCTTTGGCGAGCCTCCAATTGATGCCCCTAGTCCACCCTCTTTCTTACCCACCACCACTAAGCAACCAAATTTGCCTCCATCTACACCTACCGTTGATGAGATTGAGCAAGTATTGGATGTTCGTGAATTTCAGACGCGTACTGGCACGTATCAACGCTACCTCGTATCTTAGAAAGGTATGAGTACCTCTAACAACTCATGGATTATTGCATATGAGCTTCGACGTCTTCGACACGATCTTTCTATTGCAGGTCTGTCATTCCTCAACGAGGTCGATTCCTTTCAACCCCGTGGGAATTGATGCATCTGATGGCGCATCCATTTAATCCCTTTGGATTTTCTTCATTTACGCTTTTTTTCATCAACTATTGTGATTGTTCGTATTACGTATCATCGTGTTCGTAGTCATATTGCATGATTGTCGTCGTCGTGTGTTTGTCATTTATCATTGTATGTTAGTTTTAATATCGGTTTATTGGCCCGACCAGCCAATAAGACCTTAAATAAATAGGTTTGTAAACACTGAATAGAGTGGTATGCAGATAAATGGAAAATTGAATAAACCAAAAATAATAATTACAAAATTAATTTCAGAATAAAAATCTGAAACTAATTACCTTTGGGAGGAGTAAAAGTCACATTTGCCTACTGATTTCCGATTATATAACTTTCAGTTTTCTCTATCAGCTTTAACCAATGACCCCCTCCTTTTAAATACCATGAAATGCATTTTTGTTTCTCTCTAGCACAATTGTAACCAGCTGTAACCAGCTGGAAGAAGAAGATCAACTCTTGGAAAGATGAAGACAAAAATAAGAAAAGAAAAGGAAGAAAGCTGGAAGATTACGGAAGAGCTAGGTGAGCAAGTCCTTTTTCACTAAGACTGCATGAATAACTCTTTTCTTTGAAACCACCTTTTAGTAACTTCTTTTTTTATTGAAGCACAGTTTTTCTAACTCATCTACATGAAAACTTGACAAAGTATAAAGTCACCAAAAAAAACTAAAAATGCAGTAAATAAAACAAGAAGTCAAGCTTATGAAGAATTTTACAAATGACTAGATAACAAAGATGGAGAGCGTGATATATATAAAATTGCTCGAGTTAGATAGAGGAAGACAAGAGATTTAAGCCAAGTTAAATGCATAAAAGATGAATCAGATACGGTTTTGACGGATGATGTGGCTATTAAGGAGCGATGGAAAAGATACTTGTATCAACTATACAATGAAGGAAAAGACAATAAACTGAATTTGGAAGAGTTAAGTAAATCGGAGGAGTATAGAAACATAACTTTTTATCATAAAATTCAAGCATCAGAGATAGATGACGCTCTGAAGAAGATGAAAAATGGAAAGACGGTTGGGCCAGACGATATACCCATTGAAGTATGGAAATGTAACAATCGTAATTTATTACAAAAATTTAATTTGATTGCAAGGCCCGGTCGCGAGCGAATTTGACCAAGCAAATGTCATGTAGAGGTACGACGTTGATGTGTTAATTATTGCGCGTTGATGAAATAATCGTAGCCACTTTAATTTATGCGACGCATTTTAGCGTTTGTGCGATGGTGTGAAGAATAAATTCTAGGTGTTGAAGTGAAATGACAATCTTGTAAAAATTTAGAAACGTCTAATTCGCTCAATTATTAAGCTTTAGCACGATTTTTCCCCTCCCCGGTGGTTTCCGTAACCGCTCTTTTACCCCGCATCTTTCCATTAAATTCCCAGCAACCCTTCACGCCCTTTTATCTCTCGTAGGCGCACGTCTGTAAGAAACCGTCGCTATCCCCTTCTTCCGTCCAAGAGTTTGTCGTCGTGCAGTCCAGGTAGGATCGAAAGCTCCTCTTTCGTCGATCAAGGTCGCACTCCTGTTCTAGCCTTTGAGTAGTTCGTCTATCCTTCCTCGTCAGCCCTGAAGACCGACAATAGCCCAGGTCTTCTCTCACTTGGGGTTTTCCTCTGTTTATGAGAGGTAAGCATCGTTGTTGGCTCTAACCGACTCCTTCCTTCTGATCGCAGTAGGCCTCCATCTTGTTGGAGTTAGCAACAGCAGTCCTTAGGAGCTTTTTATGTGCCCTAGCCACCGTGTGAACCTAGGTACAGGGTTGGCCGGCTCCAGCTTACGTATCCTGTAAGTTTCCAGTCCTCACTTTCTTTTCCTGGCCATGGTTTTGGTTTTGGTTTGAGTTTTGTTGCAGTCAACAAACCTTTTCCCCCTCATTGCAGTTAGCAGAGGTGTTGGGAACTTCTTCTCCTCCCAATTTAAGGGTAGACCTTCAAGGGGAAAGGTATTCTTCTCGTCTAGTAAGTGTAAGCAAATCTAAATTATATTCATTGGTCGAACTTTAGGCTTGAATTCTACTCCTTTATAAATCCCAGAAATTTTAGACCTCTTAGGTTGGTTAGAAAAATAATTTCAGCCCCAAGTTTGATTAATATGTGATTATGGGTTTTAAGTACGATAAATTCTCTTTTAGGTTCCTTGGGGAAATAAGCCTCCGTACCAGTCAGAGATCAATCTCGTGTTTCAGAATTTTTCTCAACAGGAGTTATGCCGCCGCGCCTTGTGTACGAGCGTCGCAACACCGCTGTAAGAAACTTTATTTCTTTTAGTTAGACATATCACATAGTAGCGCATAAATATTTCTTGTGTAGATGAGAAATTGACTAGTATTATGCACTTATCTTTTTCAATTAATAATTGGAAGTACGAACTAAAATATATCAGACATTCAAGTATTTCAGTAGAGCATGAATTTTATGTTCACTTATAGTTAGATCCCTAGGAAAATGGTGGACCTACGCAGAACATCTAGTAGAGCATTTTATTAAAATCCAATTAATAACGGAAACCGTTCAGGAGGCACGAATGATGATTTCGCTCATGATAGATTGAGGCGCACAATCTTACTCATAGGGCGTAGTAGTCCCTATGAGCCTCAACTTTTGGGGAGAGAATACATCCTCTAATAGATTAGTAGATGCGGGTCTAAGTCCGTGGGACATAGAACGTGATGCGTTCGTTAATAAAGACTAGGATCATTAGAATGCGCATGATATAACTTATCCTAGAATGTGGATACGAATAAGAATAATCTCAAAATGCCCAAAATTCAAGCGTACGCCGCGGTTTAGAAACCCCATGAATGTTATATTGTAACACATGATTAAATTACAATAGAAGAGTCTTTTATGCTTGCAGTATTTTGATAGAAAATCATGATTACTAATAAAGTATAATTATTTATTTAGTACAAAACAATTATTTTTGTAATCAACATGCACACATGTTTCTTCTGTTATTAATATTTTAGTGTCACTAGGGGAAATGATTTTTCTTACTCTCCAGTTGGGCTGGCCCATTTTTGGGCTTATTATTACAGGGGTCACAGGTGGGATGTTGCGCCTAGGATGAGCTCGTTTGCCGATGTTTCTCTTATAGTTTGTTTTCATCAATATTTTATCTTTTCAGTACTGTATTGTAATATTGGACAAGTATCAGAGTTTGTCTAATGTTTCTTTGTATCAGACTATGTTTAAGATTTCAGTATTTCCAGCGTTTTGGCTTTTTCAATTTTAGTGGCTCTGTGAAATTTGATTTTGAGGTACACTTTTACCCTTAGTTTCTTTTATTACTTCTGCTGTAAGTACTCTTTTAACACTTTTCATTTATGTCTGCTATATATCAATTTAAATATTGTTACTTAGTTTACTTCTTATCACGGGGCCCGGCCGGACTGCTGATTTGTTGATAAACTAAGTTAGGGAGTTACAGGAAATGCTGAGGGAGGGAAGGAATTTTATGGCTTACAAGTTTCATCAATAAGATACTGAAGACAAAGATGATGTCAGACCAATGGAGAGAAAATATTTTGGTACCTTTGTATAAGAATAAAGGAGATATACAAAATTGTGTCAATTACATGGGAATTAAATTAATGAGTCATACTATGAAACTATGTGAACACGTAATAGAGAGAAGAGTTATACAAGAGACTAGCATCTCAGAGAATCAATTTGGATTCATGCCAGGGAGGTCAACCATGGAAGTTATACATCTCTTGAGGAGACTCATTGACAACTATCGGGAGAAGGCTTATGATAGGGTTCCAAGAGAGGTCTTGTGGAGAGTCTTAGAAAAGCAAGGTGTAAATGTATTATACATTGATGTAATCAAAGATATGTATACAAATTCAGTGATCAGGGTGAGGACATCTGGAGGATTAACACGGGAATTCCTTATCGTTGTTGGCTTACATCAAGGGTCAGCTTTAAGCCCTTATCTCTTTACCCTTATCTTAGATGAGCTCACCGGACATATCCAACAAGCACTACCTTGGTGTTTATTATTTGCAGATGATATTGTTTTAGTCGATGAGATGCGCGAGGGTGTAAACGCGAAACTTACATCTTGGCGAGACACTTTAGAAAAGAAGGGTTTTAGGTTGAGCATGATAAAGACGGAGTATATAGAGCTTAAATTTAGTAATGCAAGAAGGTCGGATGACTCCGTCATTAAATTGGGCGACCAAGATATTTCCCGCAGTGAGTGTTTTAAATATCTGGGATCGAGAATTCAAAAAGATAGAGGTGTAGATAAAGATGTGATACATATAATCCAAGCAGGTTGGTTGAAGTGGAGAGGCGCGTCTGGATCTTATGTGATCGTAAAGTACCATTAAAACTTAAAGGCAAGTTTTACCGTACTGCAATTAGGTCAGCAATGCTCTACGGTTCTTAGTGTTGGGCAGTGAATGGTGTACATGAGCAAAACATGGGCGTTGCGGAGATGAGAATGCTTAGGTGGATGTGTGGTCACACGAGAATGGATAAAATTAGGAATGAATGTATCAGGGATAAGACAGGAGTGGCGCCAATTGTAGAGAAGATGCGAGAAGCTCATTTAAGATGGTTCGGACATGTACATAGGAGACCATTAGAGGCACTTGTTAGGAGTTGTGAGAGTTTAGTCACTAGACATGTTAAACGGGGAAGGGGTAGACGAAAAAAGACTTGGAATGAAACTGTAAGGAAAGATATGATGTACTTAGGTATTAATGAGACTATGATTAAAGATAGGGCGCAATGGCGACAAACGATCCATATAGCCGACCCCACTATGGTGGGATAAAGGCTTGAGTGTTGTTGTTGTTGTTGTTGTATCTCCATGAAAACATTTTTAATTTTTTAACCTCCTCCAAACCTCATCTACAGAAGGGAGGGGCTGGCAACATAAGGAGGCAATTTGAACTTTAAAAACTTTATTTAGTAGTGCTTACTTTGTTTAGTCAAGTTCTTGTGTTTCTTATTTAGTTTGTTTTCCCACTTTAGGGTAAAACAAACTAGCTCCTTTAATCAGTAAATTCGGGCAGCCCAGCTCTCCACCTACCAAAAACTAGCTCCTTTAATGCTGCAAACTAAATTCGGGCAAGCCAGTTCTCCACCTTTCTTCTTACGTATATCTCATTCTTGGTTCCCTCTAAAACTTATTAGGAATACAATTGAAGGATATAGGAAAGAGGTTAGAATAATAAGTAGAAAATGAAGGATTTAGTAGTGCTTACTTTGTTTAGTCAAGTTCTTGTGTTTCTTATTTAGTTTGTTTTCTCACTTCTATCAATAAATTCGGGCAGCCCAGCTCTCCACCTACCAAAAACTAGCTCCTTTAATGCTGCAAACTAAATTCGGGCAAGCCAGTTCTCCACCTTTCTTCTCACGTATATATCATTCTTGGTTCCATCTAAAACTTATTAAGAATACAATTGAAGGATATAGGAAAGAGGTTAGCATAATAAGTAGACAATAAAGACAAAGGCATTGATTGGGAGTGGGTTAAGCGGAAACCCGTTTTGTGTATGTGAGAGAGAGAGGGCGAGAGAGAGAACAAAAAAAAAATTTCAAAGTCTTATTTTTTTTTTTTACTTTTTGGTTCCTTCTGACTGGAAACACCCTAAGTTCATTGAGCAGTTATGGATTAGGATCTAATTTGAATCACCATGGGTCATGGGTGTCAAGCTAATGACATTGTCTTGGAGAGAATATAAATTCATGATTTAATACAATTCACATGGGAGTCAATTTCAAGATTGGTGTTCAAATGTTTGAACGATATATGATTTAAGGTATGCACTATGTTTGAGTTCTGCTTTCCACCTTCTGTTAACAGATAGGTATCGGGTCTTGAAGTGCTAGTAATATCCTCTCTTTATTGGCTTGGACCTTCTTCTTTTCATATGGATGTATGCATATTTGGAGGTTGAACCGCACAAAACTTTTATTTTTATGATATTTACTTCATTTATATCTTACTTTATGTTTTATCATATTTTCCCACCAGAGGCACTTCCAGATATTGAGGGATTTCTACACAACAAGTTATTAAACATTATCCATCATGATTACAATATATTAAAACTTAAATATTATTTCATAATTACCTTAGCAAATTGGGTCCCATGAAATCATTTCATAGTCCCTGCAACATCTATAGTAATAAGATCGTACAACACAATATTGTGTTTCAAAATTCTGTTGCCAAGACTTTTGTATAACAGATGGACTTGAAATTATTGTGTGGGATATGGTTTATTGAGGTCATGCAAACCGAATTACACGTGCAAAGAATGTCTCAAAAGACAGGTTGGTACAGAGGTGGCACCTAATAGACACAAACATGTCACAAATGGCAAAGTATCAGTGATGCACCCTGCGATGCTTCTTAGCTTTGCCTTCTTCCTTTGTTATTTATTTTTATTCTTATTATTATCTGTATTTCATTTCATGTGCTCTTTGACTCATCGGTTTGACCGCCCGGTGAGATCCTAAATAAAAGGTCCGGTATTATTAGCAGTGGGACGGTAAAGGCAAGCCTAAGTCATTTAATTAAAATGATAAATTTATACTTCAAAATTAGATTATTTTGTTTTGGAAAATCATCATATTTTGGAAATACTACATTTTGGGAATCCTCAAAACTTTGGAAAATTATTAGCAAAAGGAAACAATAGCCCGTAAGCCCTTGATTTGGGGTTTTGTCTCCAAATTTATAAACGCCTGTGAAGATTCAGAGGGATCCTCGGTGAGAAGCAGAGAAACGAAATCCTCGTTTCTCTGTTTGACGCCAATCGCACTCTACGCCTCCACATCCTGCCGCAGCCGCGCCTGGAGAAACTTCCGACAACCGCTCCTCCAACGCCGGCGACCACGCGTCCTCCTGCTGTCCTTCCGTCGCCGCAAGCCCGGGTGCCGGGGAACGCTGCCGCCGAGTCGTCGTCGACTTCGACCCCTGCCCGACGACTCGGACTTCCAGTCCACGCCATTGGATCTGAGTTCTTCCTTCCACTGTTCCAGACGCACGGAATCCACGGCCTGATAAACATTTCTCCCGTTGCAAGAAGGATTTGGAAGGATCACAGCCTCGTTTCGCTTGGGTATACTCGTTCGCTCCCTGCATTAGTATAAATTTATGCACTTTAATTAAATAATTTTGGGCTTACCTTTACGTTCGCACTACTTATAATATCGTTAATTCATAAATTGTTGATTATAAATTTGCTTGTGGTCGTGTTAGCCTCATCCAAGGTTCGAATCGTAAAGCATCTAAGTGTCCCAACCGAGCTATTTTAGCGAATCTCTGAAGTTCAAAGTCGAGACCGATTTCGCGCGCGCGATTCGATTTTGGCCCACTCGGCCTAAGTGTTTTTTCAAAGTTAAAACTATTTTTTTCTCTCATAAATTAAATAATTTATAAACCTAATTCCGAGTCTACATCAGTTTGGTATCAGAGGGGGTTTTGATTCGCTTCTATCGCGAATCAAGCGATCCGATTTTGCAAAAAAAAAATTTATCTACATCTATTTAATATAAGTTTTTTAAGAAATTTATTTCCCTTTTCATTTCAAAATTTTTCCTTTCTTTTTAAAATCAAAATTAAAAAAATAAATTTTTGTTTTCTACCCGCTCCGGTAAAATCTCTTTTTTTTTAAATGGTTTTAAAAAATTATAAAATAATTTTCTAATATTTGTTTCTTTGTTCGAAAATTAAAATTATTTTTTATAAATTAAAATCATTAAAAAAAATGGATAAGCGTGTCGATCATTTAGAAATTAGTGTTGGGGACTAAGCCCAACGAATGAATGAACTAATAAAAGCGGTAGAGACTCTCACCACGGGTATGGGTAGTGTCACACACGTTATGAATGGGTTGCGTACTTCGGTTAATAATATCGAAGGCACCATACACATAAACCGCGCACCCGTGAACGGAGCAAATCCGAACCCTAGGCCACTAGAGCTTGCACAACCTGAACCCGAACTTGAACCCGAACCCGAGCCACTTGATGAACCTCATGACCGTCCCCGATGGGATTTGGGAGTCAAGTTAGACGTTGGTGATTTTGAAGGGTACTTAGAACCCGAACGTTGTTTAGATTGGTGTGCCAGGATGGACCGCTACTTGGCTTGGAAGCAAATGCCCCGATCTAGGCAGGTTGAGTACGCCACTATGAGACTTAAAGGTCCCGCGTTAGTTTGGTGGGAACAAATAGAGCGAACTAGGTTTAATTTAGGCATGCCACCCATCACCACATGGGCAGGATTTAAAGAACAAATTCGAAAACGGTATGTGCCTCCTGATTACATGCAAACCCTATATCGTAGGTTCCACAACCTAAGACAAGATAAGTCAACGGTAGACGAGTATACGAACGAGTTCCTAGTACTCCAGTCTCGCCTCAATCTCCGAGAGGACGATGACATGGTTGTCTCTCGATATCTGAACGGATTACGATATTCCCTTAGAGATCAACTGGAGTTATTTGACTATACGGACTTAGGAGAAGTTTCGAGTCGTGCGCGTAGAGCCGAGGCCTCGCAGAAGAGGACCTCCGGGTTTAGGTCTACTGATAGACCCCCATCTACTCACACTTCCACTTCGGTGACTCGGACTGCCGGACCCCCTCGTCCCGCTCTGCCTCCGAGCACTCCCACCTTACCCACCACATCCACTAGAGGCAAGGAGATTGTCGGCACTAGACCACAGGCTGGCACCTTTAGATGTTTCAAGTGTATGGAGCCGGGACATAAATCTTCTGAGTGCCCGCGACGCCACTTCGTCGCCGTCATTGATTCTGAGAGTGGGTCAGAACCTGAGTATGGGGTCTTCCTTAGTGACTCCCATCCTGATCCGACTCCTGAGCCCGAGTTAGAGAGTGAGTACGAAGTTGAGGGAGAACAACCTGAACAGTTAGTATGTGTTCTCCAACATAGCCTCTTAACTCCTAAGGCTCCCACTGACGACGAGTGGTTGAGGAACAATATTTTTCGTACGACCGCACGCATCCAGGGGCAATTTTGCTCCATCATTATAGATAGTGGTAGTATGGAGAACTTTGTTTCTCAACGTATGGTAGATAAGCTGAAGATGAAGTCACAACCGTTAGGAAAACCTTACAGTCTATCTTGGGTCACGAGTAACACGACTATTCCCATCACACATCAGTGTCTCGTAGAGTTTTCCATCGGTAGCACCTATCAGGACGCTGTTTGGTGTCATGTCGCCACTATCGAGGTCTGTCACATCCTATTGGGACGGCCTTGGCAGTACGACAGACGAGTTATCCATGATGGAGTGAAGAACTCTCACTCTTTCGAGCGCAATGGGCGCAAGATCGTTCTACTTCCCCAGAAGAACAGTCTTGTTCCTAGAGCCCCTGAGAGATCTTCACACCCTACACCTACTGTGTCGGCCATATCCTTCCCCTCCGCCACAATGTTACAGACAGGGCCCCAATTTCAGGAGGAGATGAAGGATAGTGAGGTCGTTTATATGTTGTCTGGTCTAGATACCTCCCCGACCATAGCTAATATCCCTAGTATTGTCCGCCCACTGACTGATGAATATGCTGAGATCATGCCGGAGGAGTTACCCGATCAGCTCCCTCCGATGAGAGACATCCAGCATTGTATTGACCTTATGCCTGGAGTCAGTTTACCTCATTTTCCCCACTATCGCATGAGTCCGAAGGAGCACGAAGAACTCCATAGGCAGGTGACCGATCTGATCTCAAAGGGTCACATTAGAGAGAGTATGAGTCCATGCGCCGTCCCCGCATTATTAGTTCCTAAGAAAGATGGGACTTGGCGCATGTGTGTCGATAGCAGAGCGATAAACAAAATTACTATTAAGTATCGTTTTCCCATCCCCCGTTTGGACGATATGTTGGACATGCTTAGTGGATCCAGCGACTTTTCAAAGATTGATCTAAAAAGTGGATACCACCAGATTAGGATTCGACCCGGGGATGAGTGGAAAACTGCGTTTAAAACTAAGGAGGGATTATACGAGTGGCTGGTGATGCCTTTTGGTCTCTCCAATGCTCCCAGCACATTCATGCGAGTGATGAATCAAGTGCTTAGGCCACTCATAGGAGTTTGCGTAGTGGTGTACTTTGACGATATTTTGATATATAGTCTTGATCCTGATCAGCACTTAATTCATCTTAGGCAAGTATTAGAGATCCTTCGCACAAACAAACTCTATGTGAATTTGAAGAAGTGCACATTTCTGACTGACAGCCTGACCTTCTTAGGATATATTGTTTCATCTGATGACATTAAGGTCGATAGAGAGAAGGTCAAGGCAATAGAATCTTGGCCTAGCCCTAGGACGATTACTGAGGCTCGAGGATTTCATGGGCTAGCGTCTTTTTATAGGAGATTTATACGAAACTTTAGTACCTTGATAGCACCTGTGACTGACTGTCTGAAGAAAGGTACATTTATTTGGACGATTGAAGCTGAGCGAGCATTTATTCTCGTTAAAGAGAGGCTTACGAGTGCACCTGTTTTAGCACTACCTGATTTCGAGAAAATATTTGAGGTTGACTGTGATGCGTCTATTGTAGGGATTGGAGCCGTTTTGAGTCAGGAGGGTCGACCCATAGCATTCTTTAGTGAGAAGCTGAACGAGGCAAAGACTAGATATTCCACCTATGACATAGAGTTTTACGCTATCATTCAGGCTCTCCGTCATTGGAGACACTACCTGATTCAGCGCGAGTTTGTGCTGAATACTGATCATGAGGCATTAAAACATCTGAACTCCCAAAAGGAGATCAGGCGTCATGCCAAGTGGGCTGCTTACCTGCAGGAGTTCACTTTTCATTTGAAGCACAAACCCGGTGTCACGAATCGAGTGGCAGATGCCCTTAGTCGTCGTTCCCACTTATCAGTCACACTTCAGCCGCACATCACATCCTTGGATTCGCAACGAGATTTATACGCCACCGATCCTTTCTTTCGCGACATTTGGATCTCTTGTCAGCATAGTGGGACTGATCCTACTACCCAGTACGTAGTGAGTGAGGGATATCTGTTTAGGAGCACCCGCCTTTGCATTTGCGAAGGACAACTTCGAGAGACACTACTTAGGGAGCTCCACTCATCTGGGTTAGGTGGACACGTGGGTCAATCCAAACTATTAGACCTTGCTAGTGCCCGTTATTATTGGTCGAATATGAAGCGAGACGTCATCGAATTTGTTAGGCACTGTATGACTTATCAACTTTATAAAGGGCACGCACAAAACACTGGTTTGTATACACCCTTGCCGATACCTATGAGACCTTGGGATGACATTTCGATGGACTTCGTGGTAGGACTTCCTCGCACTCAAAGGAAGGTCGACTCTATTTTTGTGGTCGTAGATCGTTTTTCAAAAATGGCGCATTTTATACCGTGTAGGAAAACATCTAGTGCTGTACACGTCGCTGAATATTTTTTTAAAGAAATTGTCCGATTACACGGTATTCCTAGATCGATCACATCCGATAGAGATACTCGTTTTATGGGATATTTTTGGAAAACATTGTGGGCCCGATTAGGAACCAAACTCGAGTTTAGTAGCGCATATCACCCTCAGACCGATGGGCAGACTGAGGTCGATAATAGGAGTTTGGGGGATCTTCTTAGGTGTCTGACCGGGGAGAATCCGAAACAATGGGATCTAATACTGCCACAAGCTGAATTTGCATTCAATAATTCTACTAATCGCTCCACCAATAAATCTCCTTTCGAGATTGTCTGCGGGTTCCCTATACCCCATCTACTTGACCGTCACTCCCTTCCGATTCATGAACGTATTTCCGTTGATGCGCAAGCTCATGTTGATTATTTAAAGGAAATGCATAAAAATATTACTAATAAATTGCGAGCTACTTCTGAAAAATATAAATCCATGGCCGATCGTCATCGCCGGGAGTTATACTTTTCAGAAGGAGATTGGGTGTTTGCTTATTTCAGGAAGCAGAGATTCACTCCGAGTACTTATCACAAGCTACAACAGAGGAAATTTGGTCCTTTCCAAATCCGGAAGCGCATTGGTGAGAATGCATATCTCCTAGATTTACCCGTTGAATTCGGCACTTCGCCGATATTTAATGTGGCCGATCTGACACCAGTTTATGGAGATCCACCTCGTTCCAGCCCGAGTCCACCTGTTGCAGTTCCAGAGATTCCACCCGACCTAGCACCGGTGCGGACACCCACCACTGAGGAGATAGAGCAGGTCCTTGATGTACGAGAGTTTCGCACTCGCCACGGGGCATACCAGCGCTACTTGGTCTCTTGGCGAGGGCGGGACATTACCGACAGCTCTTGGATTAGCACTGACGAGTTACAGCACCGCCGCCCAGATCTTTTCGTTGCTAGTTTTTGCGATTCCTCGCCGGAGTCGAGTCCTTTCAACTCCGGGGGAATTGATGCACCCTGCGATGCTTCTTAGCTTTGCCTTCTTCCTTTGTTATTTATTTTTATTCTTATTATTATCTGTATTTCATTTCATGTGCTCTTTGACTCATCGGTTTGACCGCCCGGTGAGATCCTAAATAAAAGGTCCGGTATTATTAGCAGTAGGACGGTAAAGGCAAGCCTAAGTCATTTAATTAAAATGATAAATTTATACTTCAAAATTAGATTATTTTGTTTTGGAAAATCATCATATTTTGGAAATACTACATTTTGGGAATCCTCAAAACTTTGGAAAATTATTAGCAAAAGAAACAATAGCCCGTAAGCCCTTGATTTGGGGTTTTGTCTCCAAATTTATAAACGCCTGTGAAGATTCAGAGGGATCCTCGGTGAGAAGCAGAGAAACGAAATCCTCGTTTCTCTGTTTGACGCCAATCGCACTCTACGCCTCCACATCCTGCCGCAGCCGCGCCTGGAGAAACTTCCGACAACCGCTCCTCCAACGTCGGCGACCACGCGTCCTCCTGCTGTCCTTCCGTCGCCGCAAGCCCGGGTGCCGGGGAACGCTGCCGCCGAGTCGTCGTCGACTTCGACCCCTGCCCGACGACTCGGACTTCCAGTCCACGCCATTGGATCTGAGCTCTTCCTTCCACTGTTCCAGACGCACGGAATCCACGGCCTGATAAACATTTCTCCCGTTGCAAGAAGGATTTGGAAGGATCACAGCCTCGTTTCGCTTGGGTATACTCGTTCGCTCCCTGCATTAGTATAAATTTATGCACTTTAATTAAATAATTTTGGGCTTGCCGTTACGTTCGCACTACTTATAATATCGTTAATTCATAAATTGTTGATTATAAATTTGCTTGTGGTCGTGTTAGCCTCATCCAAGGTTCGAATCGTAAAGCATCTAAGTGTCCCAACCGAGCTATTTTAGCGAATCTCTGAAGTTCAAAGTCGAGACCGATTTCGCGCGCGCGATTCAATTTTGGCCCACTCGGCCTAAGTGTTTTTTCAAAGTTAAAACTATTTTTTTTCTCTCATAAATTGAATAATTTATAAACCTAAATCCGAGTCTACATCAATCAGGAAGCACATGTGCACATGCGGGTAGGCAATGGAGCGGTGACTAGGTCGTAGTCTTATAGAGAAAAGTATGTGTACATAGGCAATAGAGAGCGCATGCAATGTAGTGTTATAGAGAAAAGTATGTGTGCATAGGCAACAAAGTGCTCACGCACACAAGTAGGTAGCAGAATCATGGCAATGCTATTTTGGAGTTTTATCAACAATTTGCCTGTGTAGGGGGGAATTCATTCTGGAAGCAGAACTATTGAAGCTTCGTGAAACCCTCACAAAAGTTAATGTACAAAGAACGGGCACAAAAAAAAATTCCTTGTTGCAATAGAAAAAAGGTCCCTCCCCAAACCGTGCTTGCAGTTTTCATTGCACACGACTTTCCCTACGTATATATCAAAAAGAAAAAAATATTTACATTGATAATTTTGACTGCTCAATGAACTTCACCGCAAATATGATGATATATGAGCATTTCAGAATACAAATTTATTAATCTTTTTTCATGAACAAGCATTAATGATCCACCAGATCATTCATGCGGATAATGTCCAAATACCAAATGCGTTCTCTACGTAAACCGTGCAAAGGAAAAGGTCTTTTTTGGAGGATTCATAAGTAATACTACTCCCAGACCTCCTAATATAAGAATTGATCCCAAAAAGACTACAAAAATATCATGTATTGGTCCAGGTAAATCCATTATGAAAGAAAATAAAAATAAATAAGTCGAAATATTTCATGACCTTACTAAGGGGGCCAAGAAAGGGACTATTTTCTTATATGATACCTTCCTAATTGAATCAAAAAAAAAAATCATATAGATAAAATAAAGTTATTTGGCTTGACAATAACAATAGTGTGCATAGACGCATAGGAGGTAGAGTCGCAGCAAGAAAGAACAAACTTGAGTATGCGGCTTGCCAAGAGCAGTGCACTTTGTTGTTGCCTCGCTGGCACTCGTCTACCTTGTCCACAAGCGCACATTATACATGCACTCCCACCTAATGAGTAATGATTTCATAGCTTAACCACAAGTTCACACTCTCTATTCCAATGGCAATCAAGAATCAAGGTTAAAGATATCTCTTCACTTGTTTTGCAATAGCCGCCTCCAAATTCGGTGAATCAATGAGTCAGAATTTACCCTCCAACAACCACAGCAAACAAAAATACTACCATATCACTCCGCATCTTTTGATGGTTATTGACTGGTTCCCAATTCCTAAAGAATTGTCAGAAACCCGCTTTAAGATGAATCGGCTTCTTACAATCCATTCTTCAGATCCTCGTTTAACCTAATCATTGTTCCTCTAGAATGGAATCTAATAATTTCTCGTAACATAACAATGGTTTCCTCGAGAACCCTAATACCCCCAACGTAAAAGATCAAAATAAAAATCAAATCAAATAAACATCAATAACTCATAAACCCTCACACTGGGATCGAACAAAAATCAAAAACTAAGACGAGAAGGTCAAATTATTTTCCTCCAAATAGTACAGTGACAACAATCAACTACTCAAAAATCAGAAACACTGCATTGAACGACAATCAAAGTCAAGCAGAACGCTATTGAAGCTGAAAAAATGGAGTCGATCCGTAAACTTGAAGAAAGAAATCAGGAAATTGATAGTGTCAGAGTTTACCGGACTTCGATGCTTGTCCTTCAAAGTGGAATGGGTGACAGCCTGAGCTCCGATATCCCCCAATCCCCAGAGAATCCCCGAGCTAATCACTTGGGTCTTCACTGGGTGTACCTCCAAGCATTTCTGGTACCATCTCCACAGCCTCGACATCGACGGAGCCTTCGATCGATGATTCCACAGAGAAAGTGAGCTATTCAATGTTGCGCCGTATCCAATAAGAAGAGAAACAAGAGGACAGATATAGAGAGGTAGAGATCTCCTCTGAGCTTAAAAATTATACTCCTACCCTTTCTCAACAACTGTTCTTCGAAGTTCAACCTGATTTTTGATGGAAACGAAGACCTGGAGGAAGCCCCGTGATAAAAAAAAATACCACTAGAGGGGAAGATTACCTTGTCTGCACACAAATCTAGGTTTTCCCTTGGCAATGGTGGACGCAGGGAAGGCCTCTCGCCTAAACGCAGGGAAGGGAAACCTCTTGCCTGGAGTATGCGATGCGGGGAAGGAGAGCTGGAAGCTGGAAGCCTCGCCGGAAGTTGGATACGTGATGGCGGGAAGGATCGCCGGAAGCTGGAACCTTGCCGGAAGCTGGAATCCTCGCCGGAAGCGGAAGCCTCGCCGGAAGAGTTCGCTGTTGCTGTGATGCGTGATGGCGGGAAGGAGAACGCCGGGTGCGGGGAAGGAGAAAGGTTCCGCCGTTTACTGCGCTTTTGGCATATTAGCACATTCCGCCCTAACTATTTAGTTTTGACAATTTACACTTTCAAATAATTTAATTTTTGCATCCTCTCCTACTCTTCTTGTATTTCTTTTTGTTTCTTGATTCACTTTGTTGCGATTTATTGGTTCGGATCCAGTTCATAATCCATCAATTATTTAATTCTATATATATACTATATATATTGAATGATATATTACTAATATAAGAAAGTATCGCATCTAGGCATTCTGGAGTTCATTGGACGCATCTGGGCCATCCATCTTGGTTCGGTTATGCCACCACCGTCCGATCAAACGGCGCAGGGGCGGGTGAGGCTCACCGGCGCGGGACGGGGCTCGGTCCGCCGCGGGTCAGGCGCCCGCGGGGGTAAGGCTCACGCGTGGGGTTAGGCTTTATCAAGTTGTTGCTTTTAGGCGCGTGAACTGCTTTATTAAGAGCTGAACAACATTCTGCTTGGCGATGTGGGACTAAAACGTCCCACACCAAAAGAGCTGGCGGGACCCACCTGCTGTATGGGTACGGCGAGGATCAGGCGCAAGGGCGGGTGAGGCTCACCGGCACGGGACGGGGCTCGGTCCGCCGCGGTTCGGTCGCCCGAGCGAGACAGGCAAGTCAACTCAAACCTACAGCGGGTTTCCGCTATATAAACAGCGGAAACCCGCTGCAATTGGCGATGTGGGACTACAAATCCCACATCGCCATTAAGCGGACGAGGCCCGCCTGTGGGCCCCGCCTGCGATTTTAAAAAAAAAATGTTTTATTAATATTAATAACTAAATTTTATTAAAGAATTAAAAAAAAAAGGACAAATGAAGAGTGAAAATGACAGATGGCATCACTGTTCATCCGCATGCCACTGTTCATCCGACATTTTTTTTTTATAATTAAAATCTTAATTTGTTTAATTTTATTTTAAAGTTTTTTTAAAAGTTTTATCAATTATTTATTCATAATTATTATAAATATAGATTAAATTTGTCAACCTGTAACTATTAATTTACGATTTTTTAAAAATCAAAATAAAGTCTAATATAATGCTCATTTATCTTTTTTATAATAAATAATAATAATTATTATTATTATTATTTATACTTAAAAATTCTTATTAATTGTAGTCCCATCACCACATTTTTAAATGTTTTTTTAAATGTTTTTTTAAAGTTTTTTAAATGTTTTTTTAATCAAAAAATATTGTGGGCGAATACCGGCGAGGGGCGGGCGAAGAACAGCGGGGGCGGGCGGGGTCACGCGGGGGCGGACGGGGCGAGCCAGGCGGGCTCAAGCGATAGGGTCGGGTGCGCGCGACCTTTTCCAATATTGAGCGGGGCTCCGCTATGTGAAGAGCGGAGCCCCGCGTTTGTTCGCGATGTGGGACTAATGAAGTCCCACATCGCGCGGGCGCACCCGTTGGATCGGCCATTGGTTTGATCCAATGGCCGCGCCCGCGTGATGTGGGACTTCATTAGTCCCACATTGCGCAATAGAGCGGGGCTCTGCTCTTCATAAAGCGGAGCCCCGATTCATTGTCGAATAGCTTGAGCGAACTCGCCCCCGTCTGGGCGCACCCGGCCCGCCAGCGCGCACCCGATTCCCGCCCGCGCGCACCCGCACCCAAAACAGCTCGCGCCCGACCCCGCCCAGTTGCTCGCCATGCGATTCCCCGCTCGCACCCGCACCTGACCCCCTGTCCCGCTGCACTCACCCCTTTTGTTCATTGTTTTATGTTTTTTATTTGTAATAAAATATGTAAAAATTAAGTTTTTACGTTTTTAATAAAACGTTACCGGCGAGGGGCGGGCGAAGCCCGCCGACGCCGAGGCGGCGGGCGAAGCCCACCTTGAATGCCAAGCGGGCGAAGCCCGCTTGGTTGCGGGCGAAGCCCGCATTGATGCGGCCGAAGGCCGCCTGAGAGCATCGAGCACGGGCGTAGCCCGTGCGAAGATGCTCGTATTTATATATAGAAATATAATATATTATGAGATTTGGTTTTTGGTTGTATAAAAACCTCCCCACTGTGAGAATCCTGGAGTATTAGCCGCATGCATTGGATTCCACCGTAAGGAACCTTAGCATGTAGCCTGGGAGAATACCTCTCTCTCTCTCTCGAGTCTCGCCCATCTCCTTTCTCTCTCTTCTGTTCTCTCTCTCTCTCTCTCTTGTGCGGCGGGGAGGCCGACGGCCTTGGTGTTTCGCCGTTGGAGAGAGTAGTGTCGCCGGTCTTGGAGGTGAGCCGCCGGCGTTGGAGAGGGACTTGTCGTCGGGCTTGGTGGAGATCGTCGTTGACGTTGAAGGCTTGCGTGTGTGCAGTTAGCCTTGACGGCGTTTGATCTCGGTGGTGACGTTTGGTCTCCGGTGGCGGCGTTGGTCTCCGGTGGCGGCGTTGGTCTCCGGTGGTGGTTGCGGTTGAACGTCGGACTACGACGTTGAAGGTTCGGTGAACCTTGTGCGTCCGCTAGGCGGATTGCAGTCCAGACCTTCTACTCGCCCGCGGATCGTGCGCGTCCGGCGCATCTGCGGTATTTCACCGGACGGTCTTTTCTTCTCCTGTTATTTTCATGTAATCTCATTTATTTATATTGTTTGATTTTATAAATATTTGTGTTGTGCGCCGACGGAATTTGCCGGGCGCAGTTTGGGTCTTATTTTGTGTTCTTGTTACCTGCATTATTTTATAGTTATGTCTGCGTTTGTACCGGATTTTACAACAAGTGGTATCAGAGGTAGGTTCCGAGTAGGTTACTGATTGGACGTTCCGGTTTTAGGTTTGGGTCAACGGTAGGTGACGACATCGGTCCGCTCCCTATCTTCCCAGATCTGATCCGTGAATTAATCAGATTACCTAGAGGTACTGCAGGCAGCTATGGCAGCGAAGAACACTGTTTTGGCCAGGTATTCGGTGGAGAAATTTGACGGTAGCGGGAACTTTCGCCTATGGCAGATTCGGGTCAAGGATATGTTGGTTGAGCAGGGGTTGATCCAAGTGCTGCGGGGGCGTGACTCTTTGCCCGCTCCGGTGAAGGATTCTGAGTGGACTGAGATGGATGAGCGCGCAACTAGTGTTATTCGGATGTGCGTCGACGACAATGTGATGTTCAACATCGGTATTGAATAGTCCGCTGTCACGTTGTGGGAGAAGCTTGAGGGACTCAACATGAGCAAGTCGTTGACCACGAGGCTATTGCTGAAGCAGCGGCTGTACGGCCTGAAGATGCAGGAGGGTGGTAACCTGCAGGAACACTTCAACGTGTTCAATGGACTTCTTAGCCAGCTGCATGTGGTTGGTGTGAAGGTGGAGGAAGAAGACAAGGCCTTATTGCTTCTTACCTCGCTCCCGGCGTCGTATAAGCACATGCAGACCACTCTGCTGTATGGGAAGGATACAGTAGACGTGGAGCAGATCACATTTGCGTTACTGTCCAGTCAGATGTGTCGAACCCCGCTCCTGAGGGTAAGCATGCTTTGGCAGTAGGAGGACGACGAGGGAGGCAGTTCGAGAAGGGGTTTGTGTGAAATTTTTTCGTAGATCTAGGAGTGAGCAGGAATAGTATAACTAAAAGTTCAAGTCAAACAACCAGAAGCACATGAAACAAACACAATCTTTATTTATCAAGCAAAATTCTTCATTACAGGGCGAGGTATACATGGCGAGACATGATTTCGCTAGTACACAAAAACAGAAGAGAAAAAACAACTGAAAGGAAAACCAGCGGTCTGCTTGACTGAGGCCGCCTGACCGCCCGACCTGACAGTTTGCTCGACTAGAAGACGAGACCGCCCGAACTGCCTGCTAGCGACTTGAACAACACCAACTAAGAACCACGCAAACTCCCGGACTCCACTGATCCTCCCGAACTCCAGCAACCCGCACTGCAAGCCGCGAGACCGCCCGAACACCTTCAGAAGAGGAGATGACATCTGCTACCCGCACAATCCGCAGAAGCTGCACAAAAGAAGTTCGATCAGCAAGACCGACCGGTCACAAGAAATGAAACCGCAAGAACTAGCCGCGAGTTCTGCTTACACTTGGTGCGATATTTTTGCTGCTACAGTGGCTCCTATTTATAGGCGTGAGACCTGATCCAGTCACCACCCAATGAGATAGAGTCACCGCCCCTTGATCGCGCGACCACACCGGTCAACCCGCGCGATCAGCAAAAGATCCTCCTGCTTAGTGAGCTCGCCGACTTCACGAAGAAGCCGCGCGATCATGACAACTCGCCCGGTCATGACGCTCACCACCTGTGTTCGCCACCCGACCTCCTCCAGAGACCGCGAACACACCAGGCCGACTAGAACACCAGCTCGCCAAGTCGACCAAACACCTGTGACCGCATATACCAGCAGATCGCCGAAGGACCAGCCATGCGAACACAAACCGGAGACCGCGCGACTAAGAAGACCTTAGTCCACGCACACCACAAAGAAACCGGACAGCCACCAGACCGGGCTGCCCCCACCACGCGGTCACAAGAACCAGACCGCGCGATTACTCCAGCTCGCCACGCGGTCACACGACCAGACCGCGCGGCCTCACCTCGGCACCCATGGACATAAGAACGGCGGTCACGCTGAATAGCCCGCGGCTAGACCAAAGAGGTCAGACCGCCAGAGGAGACCGTAAGACCGTGCGGTCAGACCAGACCGCGCGGTCTCCCCCCCCAGACCGGCAACTCCACAACTTCCACTTCAACATTTTCAACACTCCCCCTTGAAGTGGGAAGTTGAAAACAGCCCCAGTAAACTCCTTAGCCGAGTGAAAGAGACCCCTCCAGCACCTTCTCACGAATGAAATGATGCTCGATCTCAATATGTTTGGTCCTCGCGTGACAAATTGGATTAGTAACCAGTTTGAGAGCACTCTCATTGTCGCCGCGGAGCAGAGTCGGACCCCGAACTTCCTTATGGACGTCTCCAACCAACCTCCTAAGCCAGATGGCTTCTTGAGCTGCCAAGGCCGAAGCCTTGTATTCTGCTTCCGTGGTTGAGACAGAACAGAATCCTGCTTCTTGCTGCACCATGATATAGTCGTGGGCCTGCCATGAAGACGTATCCAGACGTCGACTTCCGATCATCTGAATCTCCCCCGTAATCAGCATCCATGTACCCATGCACCTCGAAGCCCGCATCCATCCTGTAAAGGAGACCCATATCCGAAGTCGCCTTGACATACTTCAATATACTCTTGGCCGCTAGAAGATGAGGCATCTGTGGTTCCGCCATATACCGACTCACCCTGCCAACTGCATACGCAATATCCGGCCTAGTAATCGTCAGATAGATCAAGTTCCCAACCAGAGCCCGGAACACCAACGGATCTTCCAGAATCCTCCCCTCATCCTTGCGAAGTTTCATAGTCTTCTCCAGAGGTGTGGAAATGCACTTCCCTTCCTTCATGTCGAACCGCTCCACGATTCGCTCCGCATATCCAGCCTGGGATACTAGCACTCCACTTTCCTTCCTCTGCACTTCGAGTCCAAGGAAGTGGTGAAGCTCACCCAAGTCCTTCATCTCGAACCTGATGGATAACTCGGCCCGAAGCCTTGCTACCTCCTCCTTTGAATTCCCCGTCACGATCATATCGTCGACGTAAAGCAGCACGATGACTTGAAGCTCCCCGCTCTTCTTGACGAACAAGCTTGAGTCTGAGTCTGAAGCACCAAACCCACAGAATATGAGATATTCCGATATCTTTCCATACCACGCCCTCGGCGCTTGCTTCAACCCATACAGGGCCTTCTTCAACTTGCAGACATGCTCCGGAAAATCTTCAGATACGAAGCCTGGCGGCTGGACCATGAAGATGTCCTTGTCAATCTCGCCGTACAAGAACGCATTCTTTACGTCGAGCTGCCAAATCTCCCACCCCCAACACGCCGCCAAGGCAATCACAACCCGAACTGAAGTCATTTTTGCCACCAAACTGTCTCTTCGTAGTCTTCACCGTATTGCTGCGAGAATCCCCGAGCCACAAGGCGAGCCTTGTACCGCTCGATACTGCCGTCAGCCTTCTTCTTGAGCTTGTAGACCCATTTGCATGTCACAGGAGTGATACCCTTGGGCTTGGGCACCAGAGACCAAGTCTCATTCTTCTCAAGAGCATTCATCTCTTCCTGCATAGCTGAATCCCACTGTTCCACGCCTTTGGCTTTTTCAATGCTCGACGGCTCCGTCTCATCCAAGGGACCAACAAAGAAACACGAGACAAAGCTCACCATGTTTCCTCCTGTATAGCGATCAGGGGCAATGATTATTCGCTTCGATCTCCGCAACGCCTTCCCCTGACTCGCAGTATCTTCAGCTGCTTCTTCCCTAGCTCCCCTTCCAGACGTACTAGGAGCATCGCTCCCCCTGCTTCCTGATCCAGAAGCCTCCGTCCCAGAACTAGAAGTAGATGGACCACCTGGTGACACAGGTAGCTCCACCTGAAGATTTTCCACAGCTTTCTCCGGTTCCTCCACCCTGCTTTCTGGTAGCTCAACACCAGAACTTCCTTTGTACGACGTCACCTCGTCGAACACGACGTCGCGAGATACAACAAATCTCCGCGTCTCCGGGTCCATGCACTTCCAACCCTTCTTTCGATCATCATAACCCACGAAGACTGGCTTCCTTGCTTTCGCATCTAGCTTCGTTCGAAGCGCATCTGGAATGTGCACATAGCAGGTGGAACCAAACACCCGAAGGTGCGCCACGCTTGGCTTTTCCTTGAACATCAATTCATGCGGGGTCTTCATATTGATGGGACTAAGAGGCATCCGGTTGATGACGTAGGCAGCATAAGACATTCCCTCCGCCCAGAAGGACTTTGGGATACTCTTGGCATGCAGCCAACACTTGCAGGTCTCCGTCAGATGACGGATCTTCCGCTCTGCAACTCCGTTTTGCTGTGGAGTATGTGCACAAGTAAGCTCCCTCTGGATGCCCGCCTTCCTGCAAAAAGTAGAGAACTCACCAGAGGTGAACTCCCCTCCATTGTCAGTTCTCAGCTTCTTAACCCGCAGGCCAAGCCGACCCTCCACAAGCTCCTTGAACTCCACGAACTTGGCAAACGCCTCTGCATTCTCCTTCAAGAAGTAAACCCAGACATATCTGGTGTAATCATCGATCAACATCAGCATATATCTGCTGCCTCCGAGGCTTGGGGTAGCAGTCGGTCCCATCAAGTCACCGTGGATGCACTCCAACGGCACACTACTCTTTGTCTGCGACTTGTCAAACGGTAGTCGATGAGACTTGCCGAACTGACATCATGCGCACACATGACCGTCTTCATAGGAAGATAGACTAGGCAGACCCTTGACCAGACCTCTCACCGCCATAGCCTTCAGCTTATCCATTCCTACATGCCCCAACCTCTCGTGCCATATTACGGCACTATCATTCGTCCTCATCTTGTCGACATAAGAACTTGTCGAAAGAACAAACAAGTCTTTTGCCCTCCTCCAAACATGAACGACCTCTGCTTTCACCGCTTCAACATTCCGAAGAAACCTCACTTCTGTTGGGCCAAACAGAACGTGATACCCAGCGTCTACAGCGTTGGTCACGGAGAAGAGATTTTTCCTCATTCCGGGCACATGATAGACATTCTTCAAAGTTAGTGGCCCTCTATCACTGCCCAAGGAAACAACCCCCACCTTCTCGACAGCATGCACGGTATTATCAGCAGTAATAATGGCATCATTACCTGAGTACGGCTGCGCTGAAGTAAGCTTCGACTCGTCCCCGGTGAGGTGATGATCACACCCCGAGTCCACGATCCAGTCCTCCTGATAGTTGATAGGAGCTGATACGCCTTTAGTGTATATACGCAAGTATGCGTGCCGGCTCAAGTAATATAATAGTGAGTTAAGATCGTTCCCTCGGAGAAGTGAACACTCTAACGCTTATGAATATTAGTTTACTCTTTTACTTAAATCCAAGTTAAATAATTCGATTGGTTGGACGAAACTAAATTGCAGAATATTTAAAACTAATTTTTAAAATACTTAAAGTACTTAAGTTAATTTTTATCAACTTTTAGAGAAAGGAATCTTGTATATCGCTTTCCTAGATCTGTTGTGATATTTGCTAAATACACTGATGCATTATATTTGTTTTACTATCTTGCTCGATTAAAAACTAGGAATCATAATCTCTCGATCTATGAATTCTCATAACCTAGATTTTGCTAGTTATCTCTAACTTAGGAAATTCTAGGTAAATTAAATTGCTCAATTTGCTCTTGCTAATAAGGTGATGGAATCTCTTCCTCTCTCCTTTATTATACCAAAGTTATGATGTAAACACACCGTTCCTCTCTCGAATCTCGCGGCGTAGTATAAAAGTAAAGATTTAAATTAGATATTCATGCGACTCATCTCTCGAATCTCGCCGCATAACATTAAGTATTTATCTTAAATCAATCGTGATTCCTCTCTCGAATCTCACCACGAAATGTTGAAGATAAACATGATTCAAATCTTTCGCAATAAATCATAACATTGATAAAGATAGCAAACCAAGAAGTTATACGGAAAAATTATAAATTAAACATCACAACAAAAACTAGTACTCACGACATACAAGATACGAAGAATTAGTTAATGATTCTTGAAATGAAAAACCAAATTGGAAAGATCTTACAAGACATTGTTTGGAGTCTAAATATTAGCGCAGGAATTCGTCCTTTCCGTTACCAAATCCGCTCAATGTGTCGTCTCTTTCTTCTTCTCCAAACCTTCTTCACTTTTTCTCTCTCTAAAAATCACCCGTATCTCCCTCCTCTTTTTCGAATCAGCCAACGCCTCTTTTACATTTCCACGCTACAGTCCAAAAATTGAAAGGAGGCGTCCTTTCAGCAAGGAACCGCATGCCTATTTTGAGTATTTCGAAAAATCTGTACTTTTGGTTCAGCATATTCAATTTAAGCCGCTATGTTACAACCATGTTATGACCAAACTGCTGAAAACTTTCCAGCAATTTAATTCCAACATAAAGTTGTCCGTTCTTGCATAGATTTCTCGCACTCCTGCACAAATATACTGCATGTTCGCCGATAAACTGTCCACAATTACAGATATGAAGTTTATTAGTCAATTAATCGTTATCTTTCATATAATTTCTCAATATTCACTAAATTAAAGGAGTTAATAACTTCTTTATGAGAAGTTATCACACCCCCACACTTAAGTCCTTGCTAGTCCCTAGCAAGAATTAAATAAATTCTAACAAATAGATATGAAAACTTCTATTGAAACAGGGCAAGAATCATCTTCTTTACGTACACCAGCTTTAGGCTTACTTAAGGATTTCAAATTAACTAATGCAGATCTCTTAAAAGATGTTTCAACCTTTCACAATTCCGTTAGTTAGATAACAAGTGCAGCTCCCTCAATATTTCTATGTTGTGTGTGTGCTTCCTTAAAATTGTTCACTCTCAAACATTTTAACTCATTAAACATGCTCATAATTGGAAAGGGTAAGAAATGGCCGAGTCTTTGTTTTATACCTCCACAAGAGTTTAGTAGTTCAATTTGATAAGAAATCATAAGGGCTTACAATATGAATGACTTTGGCTTGGTGAAGATTTTATGAATGAATTTTGATAGAGAGCGGAATTTCCCTAGTTAACATTCTTAATGACTCTCCATACTTTGAGGTTTATTTCTTAATCAATTTTTAGGAACATAGTAGGGATCATTCCAAGTAGGTGTACACACACTTAGGCCACATATCACTATGTCATTATACATTTTTCCCATTTCTTTTTATATATATATTTTTTTATAAGTTTTCTTTTACTTTATGATCATAGTTGGGATCATTCTAAGTAGGTGTACACACACTTAGGTCACATATCACTATGTCTCACACACATTTTTTATTAAACCCCCAAAGTTGGAAAGTTAACTAAGAAGTAACTAGTGAAATTATAGGAAAATTGTGCTTGGACAAATGGTATCAAAATGATAAGTTCAAGCTCAAAGACTGATGGATAATCAAAAATAGTTTTGTGGTCAATTAACTACACACTCTATGTTTTAGCTTACAACATTGACTTAGTTCTTGCTCACCCTTCCACAATTATGTTAACCGGTTAATAAATTATTTTGTCGAGAGCAAATTCTTTAAAGAATCTAGTGCATAATTGAAATACTTAAGAGAGCTATAACCGCATCTTACTAACTTTAAATTCATTACTTGAAACCACTAGATTAATTAATCTGCCAATTAGTTTAAGACGAAGTAGCTTTAGTAAGTCGTCTGTTGGTAACAAAAATGAAGAAATTATCGAAAGGTGCCCTGAATAGAAGTTTTATAAGTGAAAATAAACGGAGGATAATTGACGTCACCCCCACACTTAATTAACTGCTAGACCCTAGCAGAGATCTCATTGAGAACGTAGTGAAATAAATAAATAAAATTAAAATCCAAAGAAAATATTAATTGAAAAGAGGACACTCCCCTGTAACTCTAGTCCGGAAGGATGCTACATTGCATGTGTGGCAGTATTTGGTAAGGTAATCATTTATAGCACAATAAGAACTGCATTTGGTGGAACACAAAAATAGTAAAGCAAGAAGTGTGATAATGCTAACATTAGAGAGCAGGACATTCTTATATCACACTTCATAAATCAATTACTTGGCATAAAATGAAGATAAGGCTTATGCAGATATAAGCAGAACAGTCCAAATCAATTGTCGATATAGGTAAAACAGTACAAATGAAGATAAAGCTCTTGCAAAGAAAAGCAAACACTTATCAGACATTCACAGGAATCAATTAACCATATAAGCTATTCTTATGATTGGGACAGTCTAAATTAATTCTTGGCAATTAAAGCATAGAAATATCAGAAATTCCACCTAAGGTTAAAAACATAAGAACAACATATTATCTCATAAAGCCAAGTTATTAAATTTGTTATATTTTAAAAATGATAGCAGCATATCATCAAATAAAATTAGCAGGAAAGTCATATCAGCATATCAGTAAATAAGAGAAGCAGAATTTAAAACAAGATAATAATAGCTACATAAGAGTAGCATCATTAGAGTAGCATAAACTCCACCTAAAATAAACAACATCACAACAGCATGAGAAGTAGCATAAGAGTCTTCAAAATAACAAAATAATAATCCACCATTGTCTGATTAAAGCAATAATTAAGAAGAGCTAAGCATCGGGCATCTCGTCATCCATGCCGTGGGCTTCACTAATATCAATCCGTTCGCCATCTGTATAGAGCAAATAACCTTGCTGATCAAATCTCGATTTGTATTTGTAGACCGTCTTCACTGTATCCAAACCAGTATCCTCCATGAGTCTAGCTTGATTCCGCAGGAGATCATCACATTTTTCATTAATAAGGAGATGACTGAATCGCTGGTAACACTTCATGTATTCTCGTTCTTCTGTTGCGCTTACCATATTATCAATGATCTCCGTTAAGTCAACTGTTGCTGGTACGGTGGAAGAGGAAGGAGTACTCGCAGCGGGCTTGGGGAGAGGATCTGTATTATCAGCAGGAGGCGGTGTGCTCTCAAGATTATCTGAACTATCCTGAATATTGCTTGTGATTACTACCTTAGTAATATGGTGTCCAACTTTGGTAATTAAAGTTTCCTTGTCTCCCCACATTCCGCTAACACGGCAAAGTTCAGTAATAAGAGTAGGGAACCATAATTGCAACCTATCCATAGCAAGGAGTCTCTTCTGAAGTTGATCTGATATTATTTTCCCAACATCAAAACGAATGCCCTTTAAAATACAGTAAATTAATATGGCACGATCCATAGCGACTCGTGTAGTGTTTTTGGTAGGGATTATGCTTGTGTTAATGAATAAAAGCCACACCTTGGCCTCCCGCTTTAAACTATTGGCTTTCAAATTGGAACCCTCCGTCGAAATCCAGGCTGTGTCGACATTATTACAAATCTCCTCCGCAATGACGGACGGTGGGGTTGTGACTTGTACGCGCAGATACTCTTCTTCATTCGGAACCGTCATTCCAAAATAGCTATTAATCGCCTTACCAGAAAAATCCACTGAATGACCTCGCACATAAATTTTTCTCTCCTCGACAGTAAGCGCATTGGCATAAAACTCATATACCCAAGGCAACATTGCTTCCTTTCGGGGGTGGCAAAATGAGTCCCAACCAAAATCTTTCATTCGTGTGGCATATTCCATACTCCACGCCCGTTTTTCGATCTCAAATCCTCGTTCGAAAATGAAAGGCTTATCTTGTAAACCTTCATATCGCAGTTTGGCTTCATCATTAATAAATCGAAAATCCTTACGTGGACTTGGTGTGGGTTTGCTCTTCACTTTACTCTTAGATGACATTTTCTGATGTTAATAAGAAATTGTCACTAGGAAGAACCCTAGAAATATTGTAAGGGTTTTTTTTTTTATCTTTTCGTAAGGAAGAAGAAGAGATGTTGCGAAATGTTACCTAATCGAAGCTGAATCGAAGCTTTAATGTCACTGTCGTGCAAAGAACATCCGAACGCGGACGCCGCCTCCTTGCAAAGTAGATTCGAACTCGGACGCCGCCTCCTTGCAAAGAAATCGCCGCTGCTAGCAACCTCGCGAATCGCTCCGTCGAAAAGGGTATAGGGTTTGTGTGCGTCGCAGCTGTCGAACCAGGGAAGTTATGCGAGAACAAAACCTAAACCGGTTTCCTTTCCATTAAATATTCTATGTTGGACCGGCGGGTTTCTTTTAGGATGATGAAATTAAACCAAACGGGTTTAATTATTTGACCCTAAACCTGTTTTCGAAATGTTGTTTGAGCCGGTCGTTTAATTATTTTGTGTTGGCTTTGTTTTCTTAGTCAAAAGGACAGAGAATAAAAAGTTAGAACCTTGGTTACAACATTGTCGTGACAATTTAATGCAGAAAATTTTTACGGACTTTCCCTACGCTGCTCAACCTTTAACCTTTATAATTACTACTTAATTAATTTATTTTATTTGGGTTGCCTCCCAATTAGCGCTTGATTTAACGTCTCGGCTAGACCCAGCCATTCTTTAGACAGATAAATTTATTACCATCACCTCCCGCGGCTCATTGTTATGGTAATACGCTTTAAGTCTTTGCCCATTTACTTTAAAAATGGAACCGTCTTTGTCATTGCAAATGGAAACTACCCCAAAAGGGTGGACTTCTTTAACTCGAAACGGACCGGACCACTTAGATTTCAATTTACCCGGAAATAATTTAAGGCGAGAATTATAAAGTAGTACTAATTGATTTGGAATAAATTCCCTCTTCTCTATGCGAGCGTCATGCCATTTTTTTGTTCTTTCCTTATATAGTTTTGCATTGTCATATGCATGAAATCGCATCTCATCGAGTTGATTGAGATTAAGCAACCAATTCTTACCGGCTTCCTTATAATCGAAATTTAATTTTTTTGTAGCTCAATAAGTTTTATGTTCTAACTCGACAGGAAGGTGGCAAGCTTTTCCATAGATCATCTTGTACGGGGTTAGTCCTATGGGTGTCTTAAATGCAGTTCTGTAAACCCACAACGCATCATTCAATTTCTGCGACCAATCTTTCCTAGTGGCACTTACCGTTTTCTCTAAAATGGATTTAATTTCCCTGTTAGAAACCTCAGCCAAACCATTAGTTTGGGGGTGATATGCTAAAGCGATCTTATGTGTCACTCCGTATTTTCTTAGTAATGTTGTAAATTGTGAATTACAAAAGTGACTTCCGTCATCACTAATAATCGCTCTTGGTGTACCAAATCTTGAAAAGATATTAGTTTTTAAAAATTTTAATACGACCTTGGCGTCATTCTTATGCGTAGCGATAGCTTCGACCCATTTTGACACATAATCGACTGATAATAGAATATATAGGTTGTCATCCGAGTTAACAAATGGCCCCATAAAATCAATCCCCCAAACATCGAAAATTTCAACCTCTAAAATGGTATTCATTGGCATGCTCGCTTTACGACTCAGGTTTCCTGTTCTTTGACATTTATCACAACTCTTCACGAATAAGTTCACATCCTTAAATAAAGTGGGCCAGTAAAAACCTGACTCCGGAACTTTTGCCGCAGTCCGGTCTCCCTTAAAATGTCCTCCATAAGGTGATGAATGACACTTTTCTATGATACTACGAATCTCTACTTCAGCAACACATCTCCGGATGATTTGATCCGAACAGATTTTATATAGGTATGGCTCATCCCAATGATAATATTTCACCTGCTGGAGGAACCTTTTCCTTTGTTGATAGTCCATATCCGGATGTACTATATTACTAACTATGTAATTCACATAATCAGCATACCATGGTATACTACCCACAGAGATAGCTAATATCTGTTCATCCGGGAAATTTTCTCTTATCCCTACTTGTTGATTCCTCTCATCGCTTTGTTCTAATCTCGATAAATGATCGGCTATTTGATTTTCCGCTCCTTTTCGGTCTTTGATTTCAATATCAAATTCCTGAAGTAAGAGGACCCATCTAATTAATCTAAGTTTGGCGTCCTTCTTTTCCAAAAGATATCGGATTGCCGAGTGATCCGTATAAACTATCACTTTAGAATTTATTAAATATGACCGGAACTTATCGAATGCAAATATTACGGCTAAGAGTTCCTTCTCGGTTGTGGTGTAGTTTATTTGTGCATCAATAAGTGTTTTGTTAGCATAATATATAGTATGAAAAATTCTATCCCGGATTTGTCCTAAGACAACTCCTACGGCATAATCACTAGCATCACACATAAGAACAAAAGGTGACGACCAATCCGGTGTTGTGACAATAGGTGAAGAAACTAACTTGTGCTTTAATGTGTCAAAAGCATGCAAACAGTGATCATCAAATAAGAAGGGAGTGTCTTTTTCTAACAAGTTACATAAAGGTTTTGATATCTTAGAGAAATCTTTAATAAACCTTCTATAGAACCCTGCATGGCCTAAAAAGCTATGAATGCCCTTGACATTCTTAGGGGGAGAAAGCTTTTCAATAACTTCTATTTTAGCCTGATCTACCTCCAAACCCTTGCTTGATACTTTATGGCCTAAGACAATTCCCTCTCTCACCATGAAATGACACTTTTCCCAATTTAGCACTAAATTTGTCTCAACACATCTTGTTAATACTTTCCTAAGAACTTCCAAACAACAATTAAATGACTTCCCAAATACAGAAAAATCATCCATAAACACTTCTATTCCTTCATCCATTAAATCAGTAAAAATAAATATCATGCACCTTTGAAAAGTGGCGGGTGCATTACATAATCCAAATGACATTTTGCGAAATGCAAACGTACCATAAGGACATGTAAATGTGGTCTTTTCTTGATCGTCCGGAGCAACCATAATCTGATTATAGCCGGAATACCCGTCTAAGAAACAAAAATAATCATTACCCGCCAACTTGTCAAGTACTTGATCAATAAAAGGTATTGGAAAGTGATCCTTCCGAGTTGATTTATTTAGTCTCCTATAATCCATACATATTCTCCAACCGGTAACCGTCCTAGTTGGTATCAACTCGTTGTTATCATTTTTCACCACCGTAATTCCTCCCTTCTTCGGCACACATTGTACCGGACTTACCCATTTGCTATCTGAAATAGGATAAATAATTCATGCATCTAACCATTTTATTATTTCTTTCATAACTACTTCATTCATAGGTGGACTAAGCCTACGTTGATGTTCAATTGACCCTTTAGCCTCGTCTTCTAATATTATCTTATGCATACAAATTGAGGGGTTAATGCCACTAATGTCTGATATAGTCCATCCCATGACCTTCTTAAATTATTTCAAAACAAGAAGTAGTTTTTCTTCATCTTCAAATTTTAATGATGCATTAATTATTACCGGAAGAGTGCTTTCTTCTCCAAGAAAAGCATATTTAAGATGTTCCGGAAGAGGTTTCAAATCTAAAGTTGGAGGTTCAATAATTGAGGGTTTCATAATTTTTGGTTCACTTGACCTAGTTATAGATTCAAAACTCCTAAAATAGGCAATTTATAATGGGATTCTAAGACCTTCACACATTCATCTAATTCTAAATCATCATCCCACTTTTCATTTGTCAAAATTGTGAGAAGTCTTTGTTCTAGGTCATCTTCATTACCCTTAATTAATTGATTTTTAATCTCCACTTCTTCAATAGAGTAACCATCTTCTTTTTCATTTGGAAATTTCATAGCTTTTAGGATATTGAATGTTACTTCCTCTTCATTAACTCTCATTGTTAACTCTCATTTTTGTACGTCAATTAAAGTTCTACCGGTTGCTAAAAATGGTCTCCCTAAGATTATGGATACATCCTTATCCTCTTCCATGTCCAACACTACAAAGTCGGCCGGAAAAATAAATTTCTCCACCTTAACCAACACATCTTCAACTATTCCCTTAGGGAATGCTAAAGTCCTATCGGCTAATTGGAGAGTAAGAGTTGTTGGAGCTATCTCTCCTAGACCTAACTTTGTATAAATAGATAAGGGTATTAAATTGATGCTTGCACCTAAATCACATAATGCTCTCCCGACAAATTTTACTCCTATGGAACAAGGTATGGTAAAACTTCCGGGGTCCTTAAGTTTTTGAGGCAATTTCTTTTGCAGAATCGCACTACATTCTTCCGTTAATGCAACTATTTCTTTATCTAGAAATTTTCTTTTCTTTGATAAAATATCTTTCATAAACTTGACATAACTAGGCATTTGCTCTAATGCCTCAGCAAATGGAATATTAATTGTAAGCTTCTTAAAAATTTCCATAAATTTTTGAAATTGTTTGTCAAGTTTTGTTTTATTTAATCTAGATGGAAAAGGTGGAGGAGGGTAAATGATTTCTTTCTTTTTATTATTTTGTGGATCAACTTCCACTTCCTCCGGCTCCTTAATTTCTATAGATTCTTCTCTCCTAGTTGTATTTTCTATTGCCTCTTCTTCCCTTAACTTCTCTAGTAATCCATCCCCACTTGAGATCTATACCCCACTTCTTAATGCAATAGCTTTACAATGATTATTTGGTTCTTCTCTTGTTGGGTTAAGTGTGGTATCCGATGGTAGCGATCCTATTATTCTTTGATTTAAAGCATTTGTCAATTGACCAATTGTGGTTTCTAAAGATCGGAGTGAAGAGTCAATATCACCCATCCTAGAGTCATTCTTTTGGAACAAACCTATAATATACTCATCAGTTAATTTCCTATTATTGGTTTGTTGATTAAGCATATGGGTTGGTATAGGATTAATGTTTTGATTGAAACCTGGTGGTTAAATTGCATTTTGTGAATTTTTCCAAGAAAAATTGGGATGATTTCGCCATTCTGGATTATAATGATTTCCGAAATTTGAAAGTCCTTGCCTTTGTTGGCCTCCTAGATAATGTACTTCTTCAGTTACTTTGTTTAATTATTCCACTGTCATTGGTGCACTTGTTGAAGGGGTAGATAGAGAATCTAACCTCTTATTTATTAAATTAAATTGAGCTGCCATTTGGGCTGCTAACGAAGTAAATTGATCTACTTGATGAATACCGGCTGATTGGTTATTACCTTGCCTCTCGAATGCTTGGTAATTGTTAGAAGTAAGATCTTCTAGAATTTCCAAAGCATCTTCTGGATATTTCTTTAATAAAGACCCTCATGCAGCTCCGTCAACTAGGATCATCGTAGTGGTTTGTAAACCGTTATAAAAAGTGGTTACTTGTTGGTGTTGTGCCAACCCGTGATGCGGACACTTCCTAAGCATTTCTTTAAACCTTTCCCACGCTTCATAGAGTGTTTCGCCATGATTTTGGACAAAAGTGGTGATGTCCCTAACTAACTTAGCTGTTTTAGAAGGGGGGAAGTATTTATTCAGAAATTTCTCTTCCAATTGATCCCACGTAGTGATGGAACCAGGTGGTAGAGAATCAAGCCAGTCTTTAGCTCTTCCCTCCAAAGAAAATGGGAATAACCTCAATTGAATAGCTTCATCTGAAGCCCCGTTTACCTTGTACATATCACAGATTTCTAAGAATGTTCTTAAATGAGCGTTTGCATTTTCATGATTAAGACCCCCAAACTTGTTATGTTGTACTAGTTGCATTGTGGTAGAGTCTATTTTAAAATTATTACCAGCGATTGTGGGTCGCGCTATACTAAATTGCAAACCTCCTCTTAACGGTGCGTTATACTCGCGACAAGTCATTCGCGGTGCAGCGTTTTGAACATTATGACCATTATGTTCGACTTGACCATTAGGGTCCACCTGACCCCCATGATCATTTTCATTGTCTTGCTGATTATTATCCATCTCTTGATGAATAATAGTGCTTGCTCTAACAGTTTGCCTATTCCGTCTACAAGTACGTTCGATTTCTAGATTCAAAGGTAATATTTCAATGTTACGAAATCGGGACATATACTAGACAAAAGTTCAAAGCGAAATAAAATAAAGACTTGGTCTCTAATTACTAAGAGCTCACTAATATCGTAAGAAATAAACCGTTAGCCGCTTCCCCGGCAACGGCGCTAAAAACTTGATACGCCTTTAGTGTATATACGCAAGTATACGTGCCGGCTCAAGTAATATAATAGTGAGTTAAGATCGTTCACTCGGAGAAGTGAACACTCTAACGCTTATGAATATTAGTTTACTCTTTTCCTTAAATCCAAGTTAAATAATTCGATTGGTTGGACGAAACTAAATTGCAGAATATTTAAAACTAATTTTTAAAATACTAAAAGTACTTAAGTTAATTTTTATCAACTTTTAGAGAAAGGAATCTTGTATATCGATTTCCTAGATCTGTTGTGATATTTGCTAAATACACTGATGCATTATATTTGTTTTACTATCTTGCTCGATTAAAAACTAGGAATCATAATTTTTCGATCTATGAATTCCCATAACCTAGATTTTGCTAGTTATCTCTAACTTAGAAAAATGCTAGGTAAATTAAATTGCTCAATTCGCTCTTGCTAATAAGGTGATGGAATCTCTTCCTCTCTCCTTTATTATACCAAAGTTATGATGTAAACACACCGCTCCTCTCTCGAATCTTGCGGCGTAGTATAAAAGTAAAGATTTAAATTAGATATTCATGCGACTCATCTCTCGAATCTCGTCGCATAACATTAAGTATTTATCTTAAATCAATCGTGATCCCTCTCTCGAATCTCACCACGAAATGTTGAAGATAAACATGATTCAAATCTTTTGCAATAAATCATAACATTGATAAAGATAGCAAACCAAGAAGTTATACGGAAAAATTATAAATTAAACATCACAACAAAAACTAGTACTCACGACATACAAGATACGAAGAATTAGTTCATGATTCTTGAAATGAAAAACCAAATTGGAAAGATCTTACAAGATATTGTTTGGAGTCTAAATATTAGCGCAGGAATTCGTCCTTTCCGTTACCAAATCCGCTCAATGTGTCGTCTCTTTCTTCTTCTCCAAACCTTCTTCACTTTTTCTCTCTCTAAAAATCACCCGTATCTCCCTCCTCTTTTTCGAATCAGCCAACGCCTCTTTTACATTTCCACGCTACAGTCCAAAAACTGAAAGGAGGCATCCTTTCAACAAGGAACCGCAGGCCTATTTTGAGTATTTCGAAAAATCTGTACTTTTGGTTCAGCATATTCAATTTAAACCGCTATGTTACAACTAGGTTATGACCAAACTGCTGAAAACTTTCCAGCAATTTAATTCCAACATAAAGTTGTCCGTTCTTGCATGGATTTCTCGCACTCCTGCACAAATATACTGCATGTTCACCGATAAACTATCCACAATTACAGATATGAAGTTTATTAGTCAATTAATCGTTATCTTTCATATAATTTCTCAATATTCACTAAATTAAAGGAGTTAATAACTTCTTTATGAGAAGTTATCAGGAGCCGCAGCTCCAACAGAAGCCGAGAAGTCTCCTCCCCATCCTCCATCAATCTGTCTGGCCTCAGCTTCCTCCTTTCCTGCAGCAGCATGCCCCGGCTGAAGATTCACCCGGCACTCCTTCCTGATGTGACCAAGCTTTCCGCACCTGAAGCACTTGGGACCTTCTCCCTTCTTCTTCCCTTCAGCCTTAGGAGCATAGCCCCTCTCCTGCTGTCCAGAAGTTGAAGGCTCATTGCCTCATCCGGCGGTCTTCTTCTTATCCCACTTCTTCTTCTTCCCCGTGAAGAGAACCTCGCCATCTCCCCCAGACACTGACACCCCCGTCATCTGCCTTGCCAGACTCTCCTGCGAAGCAAGCAGATTTTCCAGCTCCAGCAGAGACGGCTGATTTGCCCAACCATGCACCGTGTCACAAAGGCAACATACTCCTTCCGCAAGCCACAGATGATGTTCCTCTTCAGCTTCGCCTCAGAAATTGGCTCATCAGGATCCAGTGCTGAAATCTCAGCGCACAGGTTCTTCACCTTCAAGAAGAACGTAGAGATAGAAAGATCACCTTGAGCCGATCTGGCCAGCTCATTCTCCAGGAATTGAAGTCTTGCCACATTCTTTTTGTTAAACAGCCCATCCAGGGCTCTCCAGATCTCAACAGCTGATCAACACCCCAAGATGTGATCAAACAGGTCATGTGATATTGCCCTTTTCAGGGCGAACTCCGCTTTGGCATTAATCCGCCTCCAGTTCCTCACCTCATGACCGTTATCCCCAATCAGAATAACTTCCTCAGTGCTCTCTCCTCCAACTACCTCCCAGAGGTCCTCACCCAGAAGATAACTTTGCATACACGACTTCCATTTCGTAAAGTTAGTCGATGCAAGTATCTCAATTCCAAGACCCCTTGCTTTCATGGGTCTACCACTGGTTCCTTCTTCACAAAGGCGATGACAACTTTTAGTTATTCACTGCTCTATCCACTCCAACCTACCTCTGATACCATGTGAAATTTTTTCGTAGATCTAGGAGTGAGCAGGAATAGTATAACTAAAAGTTCAAGCCAAACAACCAGAAGTACATGAAGCAAACACAATCTTTATTTATCAAGCAAAATTCTTCATTACAGGGCGAGGTATACATGGCGAGACATGATTTCGCCAGTACACAAAAACAGAAGAGAAAAAACAACTGAAAGGAAAACCAGCGGTCTGCCTGACTGAGGCCGCCTGACCGCCCGACCTGACAGTTCGCTCGACTAGAAGACGAGACCACCCGAACTGCCTGCTAGCGACTTGAACAACACCAACTGAGAACCACGCGAACTCCCGAACTCCACCGATCCTCCCGAACTCCAGCAACCCACAATGCAAACCGCGAGACCGCCCGAACACCTTCAGAAGAGGAGATGACAGCTGCTACGGTCCAGATTCGCATCAAGGAAGGCAATGACGTGCTACCATTGCAGACAGAGTGGCCATATCAGGAAACATTGTTCGCAGCATGCGCAGATTTCCAGGGACGTCCAGGATGCGGGCAAGGCGGCGGTAGCTACGGCAGATGGTAGTGATGTGTCTCTCCACATCACTGAGAGTTCATGTGACTCGGATACCTGGATATTGGATTCTGGTGCTTCGCAGCACATTTGCTCAGATGCGGCGATGTTCAGTTCACTGGAGGTGACGACTGGGTCAGTCTTTCTGGGTGACGGCTCAACATGTGAGGTCACGGGGACATGGACGGTGGACATCAGGATGCATGACGGAGCAGTGCGTATGTTTGAGCGGGTACGCCTGGTACCCAAACTGCGCAGGAATTTGATATCGCTGGGCAGATTGGACTCCAGAGGATGCAGTTTTGCGACGAGAGGTGGAGTTCTGACGGTGACACGAGGGCGCACCGTGCTCATGCGAGCTATATTGTGCGGTAGTCTGTACCGGCTGATGGGGACCACGATGCGAGGTGGTGTGCCCATGTTTTCTGCGGCCGACATGGTGGATGGTCGAGGTGGTGCAGAGGATCGCCCTTCTGGTAGTCTGACTAGGCGAGTCAGATTTAGCGATCCGGTTGCGTCGACATTCAGGGGTTGAGCCCGAGCAGGGATGAGTCGGCTGGAGCAGGTCGGCTGACGCCTCAGGACTTTGGGGTGGTGCTTCGTGCAGGTGGTGGCTCCGGATCCCGAACCAAGGTGATGGATTGTTGCGATTTATTGGTTCGGATCCTATTCCTAATCCATCAATTATTTAATTCTATATATATACTATATATATTGAATGATATATATTTATATATAGAAATATAATATATCATGAGATTTGGTTTTTGGTTGTATAAAAACCTCCCCACTGTGAGAATCCTGGAGTATTAGCCGCATGCATTGGATTCCACCTTGAGGAACCTTAGCCTGTAGCCTGGGAGAATACCTCTCTCTCTCTCTCGCCCATCTCCTTTCTCTCTCTCCTGTTCTCTCTCTCTCTCTCTCTTGTGCGACGGGGAGGCCGCCGACCTTGGTGTTTCGCCGTTGGAGAGAGTAGTGTCGCCGGTCTTGGAGGCGAGCTGCCGGCGTTGGAGAGGGAGTTGTCGTCGGGCTTGGTGGAGATCGTCGTTGACGTTGAAGGCTTGCGTGTGTGCAGTTAGCCTTGACGGCGTTTGATCTCGGTGGTGACGTTTGGTCTCCGGTGGCGGCGTTGGTCTCCGGTGGTGGTTGCGGTTGAACGTCGGACTACGATGTTGAAGGTTCGGTGAACCTTGTGCGTCCGCTAGGCGGATTGCAGTTCAGATCTTCTACTCGCCCGCGGATCGTGCGCGTCCGGCGCATCTGCGGTATTTCACCGGACGGTCTTTTCTTCTCCTGTTATTTTCATGTAATCTCATTTATTTATATTGTTTGATTTTATAAATATTTGTGTTGTGCGCCGACGGAATTTGCCGGGCGCAGTTTGGGCCTTATTTTGTGTTCTTGTTACCTGCATTATTTTATAGTTATGTCTGCGTTTGTACCGGATTTTACAACACAATTTCCAATGGGCAAAATTTAGGCTCCGTTTGGGGGGACTTATTTTCACCGGTCAAGCGGTTACGACCGCATGAACCGGACCTTAATTGTAACTTCTTGACCGGTGAAAATAAGTCCCCCCAAACGGAGCCTATAGGCTCAGTTCGGCGTGGAATTTTTGCTTCTGGGACTTTGGATAAAAACGTCATTGTCATAGAATATATGTTTGGCATGACAGTGATTGTGACCGCCATCAAGAAAATAAAGTTGGTTTTGAACATACAAGTTAATGAAGTTCATTATGTCAGGTCTTCCGTTCTCGAACGACTGTTCTTAACCACCGCGTACACAACCGCTACCATCGTGCAAAACTGAGCCTTATTCATCTGAAATTATTAAGAATCTCAAATAGGACTTTTACATGAATTCTATTTTCGTGACTCCTCGCTCCCCTGCTTGCGCGGCCACCATCGTGCCGCATGTTCTTAGTTGTTGCACCGCTCCTCCTGAAGACCTCGGACCTCGTCAGAAACCTCTGACTGCAAATGGACGAAAACAAGCTTGGTTGTGAAGAAACGGACGAAAACTAGAAGCTTCAGAGTTCTTTTGAGTGGATGATCTATGATGATCTATGAATTTTTTTGCTCAAACATTGAGCTAAGAGTTTTTATATTTCAAACATTAAGGGTCCGTTTGGCACGGTGGTGACGGTTGTGAACGCAGTGGTTATGAATCGTCGTTCGTGAACGTCTGACCTCACCTAAGGAAATTCATCCATTTTTATGTTCAATTTTTTTTTCTTTAGCAATCATAGCCGTTGTCATGTCAAACATATTTCATTATGATGTCGTTTATGTCCAAACTCACCAAAGCAAAAATATCAGTGTCAAACGGATGAAAGCATTCACAACAGCCACCGATGTGCCAAACCGACCTTAAATAGCTAATGTTGCGTTTATTGTATAAGTTGTGCTCCTTCTATTTTATGATTATGTTGTATCATTCAATCAAAATCATGCTATAGTATGATTATGTTGCTCTTGTTCCTTCAATTATAATAGGCTCTGAATCCAAATTAGTCGTCCCATTAATGTAAGTATGGCATACATTATGCTTACCCATCTGCTGTGATTGTGATCAGTAGCGCTTTTATTAAGGGCAATGTTATAAGCAGTCCTATAACCGCTACACGCGGTTCATTGATATTCGCAGTCCAATAGATTAAGGGTCCGTTCGTTTGCACGTTTTCATTGAAAGGTTTTCGTTTTGGTCCAAAACGATAAAATCATGCGTTTTCGTTTTAGGCCAAAACGAAAACTTATGTTCGTTTGCAACCTAATTTTCAGTTTCGTTTTGGTCCAAAACAAAAACTTATGTTCATTTCCAACGTCGCTTCTCGAGAGGTGGCTTCTGTCCTAAGGTGAGGCCGAGGGGCAAATCGAAGTTCAGTTGAGCCAGTTCTTCACCAAATCAATCAATCTAGCCTACCTGCAAACCACCAAACAACATGCTGCTCAGAATCGAGCAATAGTTCCCCCCCTCCACAATCTCATACACTGAAGCGACACAGTCGCAGTCCGATTGGCAGTGATCCGCACACTCGGACTCCACTGACAGATCGTTGTAATTTGCAATCGTCGAAGTTCCGGAAAAGTAGTAGTTCGTCTACGGAATCGTCTCCATCTTCTTCGCTCTGCAATCTGTGGAATCTTTCTGAACCGGAGGCAATTTCTTGCAGCTTGCTCCCGAGCTGTTGTTTCCGTCCAAAACGCATATATTCCGGCAACCTGGCATGGATTCGACACCGCCGACTCATGGAGAGAAATCCCGTAGAAGGTTTGTTGCAAGAAAAGAGTGCGCGAAAGAAGTTAGCTGGCGGAACGCCGGCGATGCGCCCCTTTCGTTGATCACGACTGGAAGAAGATAGCAGGCGGAACGCCGGCGATGCGCGATGCGGGAGGTGAAGCTTGCGGGAGTTGGAGGGCGCCTATTCTTTAAAACCGAGCAAAACAGACCTCACTAGGTTTGTTTTGGGGGAGACATGTTTAGAAGGAAATGAAAACATAATGTTTTCAGCTCAAAACCAAAACAAAGTGAAACAAACACCTGTTTTACTTATTCAAAAACTGAAAACGAAAATGAATCACCAAAACAGTGCAAACGAACGGACCCTAAGTGTTTTTAGGACTGTGTATAGCCGTTTTAATTTGAGTCTGCGCACACAGAGGTTCAGGTATGTCGGAACTCAAGCAACCAGCAGGCTTGTAGAGGCGCAGCAATTGATTTATGTGCAAGATTTCTGGGGAAAAAATTTTAAAAGCATCTGCTGTTACAAGTAAGTAAGAGGGGAATTATTATGGCTTTATTGGTTCATGTGCCAAATTATAGAGATGTGGTAATTGAATGATCTTTTAGTAGAGCCAAACATTGTGAATGGGCCTTCTTATTCAAGAAATTGATGAGGCTTGAATGCAGAAATGCGGCCTATTATTATGTCCGCTCTTTTTGTTGGTCAAAAATGTCATTATCATAGAATGTATGTTTGGCAAGACAAAGGTTATGACTGTTATAAAGAAAATAAACTAGTTTTGACCATAAAATGCATGAATTGTTTTAGGTGAGGTCGGGCGCTCACGACAGATGGTTCATGACCAAGGCTTCCATTGGCACGGCTTATTTGCTTCGGTGAGTTTGGTCAAAAAAGTCATTATAATAGAATGTATGTTTGGCAAGACAAAGGTTATGACCTGCCCAAGAAAATGAACTAGTTTTGGGTTCCGTTTGGCCCAGCGGTGGTTGTCGTGAACGCTTTTGTTATGAACTGTCGTTCGCGAACGTCCAACCTCACCTAAAAAAATTCATGCATTTTATGGTCAAAACTAGTTTTCTTTTTTGATGACGGTCATATAAGTTGTCATGCCAAACATACATTCTATGACGGTGGTGTTTTTGTCCAAACTCACCGGAACAAAAAAATCGTGCCAAACGGAGCCTAAATTGTCATTCTCAGTTTCTTTTAAATGTATTTTTAGATCTAGGTGATGCAGTATGCCAAAGATTATATATTTGGGGGATTTAAAGTGACATAATTAAATAATTATGATGCAATGTGCCAAAGACCCTATTGTGAGAGTGAGATTTAGGTACGGGTAACACACGGTGATCATAGTAGGTCATCGTGCAGGAGCAAATACAGTCGCATGATCTTTGATTTCAACGGTGCATATTGTTTGCGAAAATATACGGCCGTATTTGTGTAATGTTGTAGTATTGAAAAGTGATCATATTTTCGTGCTGGCGGGAATATACGGCGGGATCATGGGGTTGCGCATGGTGATCCAAGATATGTTACACACACCAACATTTTTTTCCTATTGTGAAGGGTGCAAAGCGTCAAAAGCCCGTTTATAACGATAAGCATTTAAGCGTCTATGCAAACAAAGGAAGTACTTCATAGTAGTCCATATGAGAGAGAGGAAAAGTTTTTCCTACAACTCTTAAACTTACTCTAATAGTTTTGGCCTAAGGAAGAGATGGGAGACTGAGAATTTATGTTTTTAAATTCTTTTTAAGGCTGCATTTTTCCTATCTGTCTATAAAAAAATATTGCAAAGTATATTTTTCTTCCTTTTCAAATTAGTCGCACCGGCATAGTCAAATAGTGTGCATGGGCGAAACTACCTAGTGGCGCACATGGACGGAGCCCGTGCGCTCCCAAAACTTTCACGGATGGGTGGAGCTCATTCTAAACCAAGAGCAATCATGCTCGAGGGTACGCTTGTGCATGAGGAGGACCTGACGACAACACTTGCTTCTACTATCATCAACCTAGGAATTGCATTGCATGGAGATATAAAGATTAGAGATCGAAAGTTTGGGGCAATTTGATAATCATTTCTCTCAACAACTTTAATATTATCTTGAAAAAAAAAACTTTAATATTATCTTGGACTTAGATTGGCTAGCAGAGCACCAAATGACGATAGACTGTGCTAAGTGTACAAGCCGTATTCAATGAGTGGCCCAAACCTAAATGTAGCTCCCCCCCCCCCCCCCCCCCCCCCCCCCCCGGTCGGGCCTCACTCTGGTAGACTGAATCCGACTGAATATTATTATTTAATTCAGCGCAACATAAGAAAATATAAAATATAACGAATCCGCGCCTATTCAATCCCGCACCCATTCATTTCTCCTCTCCGTACTCAGCTCTCCTCACTCTCCTCGCACAGCTTCCTCGCGGATTTCTCTCTCGCAGTCGAGCGTTCTAGGGTTTGATTCTGGCGCAGCCTCCCCCATCGTCTCCGGCAGTAATCACACAGCTCTTCGGCGCTCCTTCTCCAATCCGATTCAGTCTACACAAGAGCTCTCCGGCGCAGCCTACCCATCCTCTCCGCAAGGTATGTATCGCATCCGCCATTATCATGTTCGAACCCAAAAGATAACGCGGAGAGACATTCGCAGATAGCCGTTTGGCTCTCCGCTGAGAGCCAGTGGCTATCCGAGGAGAGTAGAATGGCTCTCCGCGTAGAGCTAAACGACTCTTCCCGGAGAGCCATTCGGCTCTCCTAGGAGAGCCACTGGCTCTCAGCGGAGATCCACATGGCTTTCCGCTGAGATCCACTGGCTCTCCGAGGAGAGCCGAATTGCTCACCGCGGAGAGCCGGAGAGCCCAAAAAAAAATTTCTGTTTTTAGGAAAGACGTTTGTTCATTCTTCTTTGACAATCCTTGGAAATCAATTATAATTAGCATATAATTTAGAAGGTGAGGTAGAAATTTTACTAGGCAAGCTACTATAACCAATTATAGTTACTCAAAATAGGATCCTAGTATTATGGCTACTAATCTAAATTTTGGTTTTGGGTGACTAGATTATTTGACTGTTTGTCTTTATCGGCAATGAATGGTATTGACATTGTGCTGCGGGACATTGCGAAAACACAACGATCAGTAGAGACCCTCGTTCATCGCTGCCCTGAAATTCTACCCGAATCGATTCCGACGCAAACGCCTCCATTCTATTCGTCAGCCTTCGACCGCCCCACTACTCAGCCGTGCATTTGTGGGAAGCAATCAGGCACGTTGAACAAAATTCAAGAGGATTGGATCAAGATCCAAGTGAAAATGATGGAGGATGGCATTCGCCCTCCCATCCGAATCGATCCGCCCGTGCCACTGTGGAACAAGCGACCTGACCTGAATGCGTATCTGTTGAAACCGTTGTTCGTGATCGATCCGGAACGGCAGTACGGCGTCAATGTGACAGCGGGTGCATGCTCATCTTGCAACAAAGTCGGCTTTCTTTCCCGCAAGCAATTAAGTGCCCCGCGAGTTGTTGATTGCATCGACACCACTGCATTCTCTATCAGTGCTCGATACATGTGCAAGAAGTGGCGGCTGTGGTGCCACGTTCCATGTCATGGACGAGGCCAAAAACGAGAAGTTGATCCCGGCACCCATCATCCTTAACTATCCTGTGCAGCTTTTCGAACAGAGCGCACACGACGTTGGTCTTGTTCAAATGGCATACGACTTGTACACGTCCCGTTCTGGCATTGCTGATGCAGCCAAGGTGATTCGTTTTGCCCGAACGACTCGATACATGCGTCAAGCCGCACTATATCGTGGTCACGTGTCGTGGTATTTGGATATGCGTTTGTGGGATGCAGCACTTGGGCAAACGTCATGGCAGAAGGATCCGGCAGTGTTCCCTGATTTCCCATCATTTTTTCAGCATTGTAACGGGTACAATGACACTCTTGGTCCAGTGGAATCAACGCTATCACGCCTACTCAATGATTGCATTGCTCGCCAACTTTCGTTCTTCAACCGAATGGAAGGCGCCATAACCGGGACTCATCTCTCGGCTGACCATCATCACAACGTGCCGGGACGCATGAAATTGACGGACGAGTTCAATGGCAGGAAATTTTCCCCCGTTGATGGATTGCACTCCTTCATGAACGAGCGCCAACAAATTCTCTCCCATCAATTCACATCGACTACGGGCAATGCAGAGCGTCGATTTGTTGGTCGGAGTTTGCAGAACCGGTACAATGCTTACAATATTGATATTTCTCTGCTCATCATGTACTTTGACAAGTGCTGCGATGACCGAGAATGGCTACAAGATTTCGACAACATCATTGTTCTCTTAGACAATCATCACCTGATCACGAGGTATAGGGACAATTCGAACGGCACGGATCGTGCTCGGCAGGAACTATTTTATGGCTGGCGTGGCCGAAATCATTGTTGGCAATGGACATGCTTCAATGCGGGAAGACTCCATCATTGAGGCTGAACTGAATGCATTGTTGGATCGAATTAAAAACTGGGAAAACGAGAATGATGTGCCACCGTCGAAGCGCATTGTGACGACCAAACTTCTATCTTGCCACGAGACGCAGAAAAAGCACATCAGAAATTGCTTAACACCGCCTGTAGGGGCGTCAAACACCGTCGTGGATCGCTTCTTTCGTTCGACTCTACGTCGTGGATCAGGGAAGAACGAAAACTTATGGCGTCAAGGACGAGCCATTTGCCCGGAGACTATGTCCCTGGATGGAGGGATCTTGCTGCTCCATGCCATGGTCGCTCAAATCAACTTTCGCGGCGAACTCCAATTTGATCCTCGCTGGGCATATTTGCCAATCTCGGGTATGCATATCATTCTCACTCAATATCTCGCAGCTCTTTCAACCGATGACATAACTCCCTCACCAACGTCTCTGTCGACAATGATTCCTATGTTGCCTCTCTCGATTGATGATTGCGACGACGAGTTTGGATTGACGGCGGCATTTGGACAATCCCTTCCTCAACTTCCAGAAATTCCAGCAGGGCAGCTAGAATCCGTTGGAATGATTGCCGAATCAATAGCTGATAATGCAATTTGGTCGAGCCACACGTTCGATGCGATTGTGAACGATGCACTTGAGGTTGCCGCAACTGCTGTGGAGAGGACTCCGAACGATGATCATCACTGTGTTGGAGAAGACGAAGCACTACCGCTAAACCATACTGATCTGAACCAGACCGAAGTCATCGATATAAGCAACACGCCCCATTCCATTCAGTCTAGTCGCAAGCGCAGAAAACACAGACCAACATCGCATGGGCAAAGCTCTTCATCAAATCACCATAAAAAATCTCGCAGCCTCAACGCATTGGGCAATGAACGTCAATCGGCATTAGAAGGTCTTAATCTCTGGGAAAAAGTGATGAGCACTTCACCAATGTTCAACCCCTTCGAACGGCGCTTACTCAGAATGGTGGCTCTCAAATTTCTTCAACCCGATGAACTGCTTGATCTGAAAGATTTTCCCATTGAATCCTTGCATATTCTACAATTGCATCGAATTTGGTATGTTCTTGTCTCGGCTTTACATAGCATCAATTACGCTTTCAAACGGTTCATTCGGCCAAAATCAGAACAGGTTCTTAAACAGCACTTGGAGGATATGGTTGCCCAGTCTCGTTTCAGATTGCCCATTCAACGAGCATCACCCAAACGCAGCATCATTACTGCACTAAATCTGGCCGCGTCATTGATTGCTCCAACGCAGGCGGGTCGTGATGATAGTTTCATCCAGTTAGAAGAGACTGTCACCACAACAGTAACTCGAAGCGTCACTTTTACAACCGTCGCCCCAACTCCCAGTTCAAGTCAGCCCCTTGCAACAGATCTGCAATCGTCCCCGCCCGATCTAGTAATTGAAGGATCAGCGGACGATATCATTGATCAACTTGTTCAAAACGAGATTGATGTTGGGCATGCCGGCAACATTCACTGGACCAAAGTGGTCGCCCCAGCTTACGCCCGCATTGTTGCACGTCATGAGGATCTAGTTCAGATGACCCACAAGGAGATTCAAAATCGTTGGGATTATCTTAGACGTCTCAAAAGGAAAAGGACATCAAACAGTTTGCAGTCGCATACCGAAGCGCAAAAGGAGCTCAGTGATCAAGACGCCATCTACATTCAACCATCGCCGGTTGTTACACAATCATTGCCAGCCGAAACTCCGTCCACACATAATTCAACTCAACCAGCGTCTTCTGCAGTCATCACGACGACGGAGGTACCTAATGCGGGCATCTCGTCCGCTGTCAGCGAGATTGGTTCCCGTCCTCCATTCATGGTCAATCAACAATTGCCGACTTTCAATCAGATAATGGAGGCCATCGTCCCCGCCCCAGCTACAGGAGAGTCGTTCTCCCAATCGGAGAAGGAGCTGCTCAATTACTTGCTAACTAGTCCAGCAGAGCGCTCCCATGTGAAATCGTCGACTGGTGATCAAATGTCTTGGAAGAGCCTAGCCAAGCGTTTCTTGTACTGGGGGCGAGTCGCACGGGTGTTGGGGATGAACCAGTTTCGGGTTCGATCCGATGTGCAGCTCAAGCAAAAGGTTAAGGATATTAACAAAAAAAGAGCTTGCAACAGTCTGTGTGAAACCCTGAAAGGTATGCTTTTTATATGTATTATAGTACAAAAAATGATTTGAAGATAACACAATAATTTGCACTTAATATTCCATGATACAATTGTACCTCATTTAGGACATTACCCAATTGGATCTCCATGGAGAGCCAATTGGATCTAAACGGAGAGCCAAATGGCTCTCCATGGAGAGCCAATTGGATCTAAACGGAGAGCCATTCTCCATGGAGAGCCAATTGGATCTCAACGGAGATCCAAATGGCTCTCCCCGGAGAGCAAATGGCTCTCCCAGGAAAGCCAAATGGCTCTCCGCGGAGAGCCATGTGGCTCTCCGCGGAGAGCTACATAGCTCTCCGCGGAGAGCCGTTTGGCTCTCCGCGGAGAGCCATGTAGCTCTCTCCGCGCCAAGTAGCTCTCCGCGGAGAGCCATGTAGCTCTCTCCGCGCCAAGTAGCTCTCCGCGGAGAGTCATTTGCTTCCTCTCTTTCTCCCTCCAATTTATTCTTCTTGTCCTTCTATTGTAACATTTGTTTATAAATTTTGCAGATCAATGGGCAGAAAAAGATCCATTTTTTGAGCTCGAGGTGCTATTTACACTCATTTGTTGGCCTAACTTCAGCAATACTAGAACGATTGGAGGAGGATCAGAAGAAGATGCTGATGGATGCCAACATCTGGCATATCTTCCATGCACCGAAGGTACCGCAGAACACTCCCCTCTTTACGGTCTACTAAACTGGTATGATATAGAGAAGGATGTCTTCGTCATTGGATCGAGGGAGCTAACCTTCTCCCCCAATGACGTGGCATTGATATTGGGTCTGCCGAACCATGGGGAGGAAGTCATCCTGACTACCAAGCCATTTGGACCGCTCGCGAAGTCCGATTTGAAGACGGAACTTCAATCGATGGAGAAAGGGTCGTCCCCTGTGACGATGAAGATATTGATTTTGCACCTTCTGTGCAATTTCTTCTTCCCCTCGAGCGCGGAGAGGATGCCAATGTTCTTCGAGGAGGTCTCCAGCTTGGAGAAATTTCAAAAGTTCAATTGGCCAGAAGCGATTTATACCTTCCTTATGAGGTCGTTCAGGTCGATGGTGGAGAAGCTGGCACCTGTTGCAGAAGAAGGCCAACTGCAACATTGGCCAGAGTCTTCAATGGGATACATCTATGGATGCACTCATGTTCTCGTTGTAAGTATCTATATTTCTAATTCCTAAAATGAATTTTGTTTCATATGTTCTAAACTATTGCAATGTTTGATATATATTTGGTTCCTCGAACACAACACCAGCATCGCTCCGCACTATCCGTCATTGAGGCCACGAATATTAAGATGGTCGGAGAAGGTCTCATTTTCAATGAAAGAGCTGGGGACTGTTCCAAAACTCTTGGATGAGCAGGTAAATAATTTAGTTTATTCGATTAACAACCACTTTTGAACTATCCAATACAATAGTTGTATTTCTTCTTTTTAGGTGTTGGAAGTACTAGATGAAATATCACCGACAGAGAAGTTGTTATGTTCAGACGTGACAACACAGTGGACACCACCACCTCCCACATCTAAGAGAAAACCAATAGTCTCGCCATCTAGGGTAGTAAAAAAATGAAGTTTGCACCGCCACCTCCCACATCATTACCACCTCCCTCATCATCATCACCCCCCCCCCCCCCATTACCCATCACATCATCACCTCCCCCGCCACCTAGCACACTATCTCTCCCTCCAGCACAATTTTGGGTAGATTTAGAAAATAGGATTTTAGCTCAGTTTCAAGTATTAGATAACAAAATAGATAGTTTTGTAGGAGCCTTTAATAATAGGCTAGATATATTAGACAATAAAGTAGATAAGGTACAGAGAGATCTAGTTTCATTTAGCCATAGTATAGGTGAAAACCTTGAATCATTGAGTGCCGATGTAGACGCACTCCTTCGTCGTTCCTCTGCCCCTTCTAGCCCTAAGTTTAGCCCACAACGCACCGAGACCACCCCTTCTCCCCCTCAGGATTCAAGCATTATAAGTATTAAAGATTACCCATTAAAACAAGGGAAAATCCCGAATAAATAACCTGTTAAAGAGGATGCGTTCGTTGATGACTATCCAGGGAAAACTATGATAACGGACGAAGAAAGAAGTATGATCAGTTTTGCTATGAGCTCCATCACATCGAGGTACCCTTTTGACATTATACACTGCTATATTTTCAACAATTTTATCTATATACATTTATACTGACGAAGATTTTATCATATTTCAGGGGCGACATAGCCTTTAATAAATGGAATATAGTTGGATTTCGAGATTCCATGGAAGCTCTGCTGATGAATAATTACGCCGAAGATTGTCATGTTAACGCATACGCAAAGATCCTGACTTTGCGCCGAGAGCGGGATGAAAATGCGTATCGTCCTTTTATTTATATCAATCCTAACTTTGTGGTATGATCTCTACTTATGCTTGTACATTGTTAATTTTGTCTCTATTGCTATAAAATGTTGCAATTTATATAGGTTCAGACCGCTGTGTACAAGGAGCCAGATGCGAAGACTGTGACTGCATTTGTCCAGGACATTACAAAGGAGAATCTCGACAAAATCCCATTAATTATAATGTCAGTATGTTTAAATCAACACTGGATCTTATTGGCGGGTTTTGTTAAAAAGAAGAAATGGCTAGTGCATGACTCACTTCATAACCCCAAGCGGAAAGATACCGCTAAAAAGGCTGTAACTATTGTTCAATGTCATGCAATGTAGTTGTGTACATTACGTAGTTACTAATGTACTAACATATTTGTGTTAATGCAGGTTGCTATGCTCCAGAAAGCGACCGCGAAAAAAGTCCACGCAGGGTTCTCAAAGTGGAGTATCATCTATTGTACTGGTATACCACAGCAGGACAACTCTGTGGACTGCGGTGTATTCGTTATGAAGTATATGGAGCATATAGCAAAGCCAGGGGACATAAGCTGGACAAGTTGCACAGACTGGCATACAAAAATGCCTATGTATAGAGCCCAGATCTGTGCAGAAATTTTCAAGTATTTTGTATATGATTTATGTCATTTTGGAAACATTTTAGATGTACATTTGATTATTTGTCTATAATAGCAATCGATTGTTCAATGGGTGAATGAAAGATGTTTAAATAAACTCAGCGCAATATTGGCTAAGGTAACATGAAGGTTCTCCGCGGAGAGCCGTTTGGCTCTCCGCGGGGAGCCAAACCGAGCCGTTTGGCTCTCCGCGGACATTGGGCTCTCCGCGGAGAGCTCAAAGGCTCTCCGCGGAGAGCCCAAAGGGTCTCCACGGAGGGGCCAAAAGTTTTCCGTGGAGAACCTTTGGGCATTCCTCTCTCCCTCCCTTCATTTTTTCTTCCTTTCCCTCTTTTTTCTTCCTCCCTCCCCCTTTCCCTCTCCTCCCCCTCTTTTTTCTCCTCCCCCTCTTTTTCTTTTTTCTCCCCCCCCCCCCTCCCCCCTTTTTTCCCCCTCATACCAGAGTGGAACCCGGCGGCCCCCCTCCCCCGACCTCAGAAAGTTGACCATCAACCAGAAAGAAGGGTCTCATCGAAGACACGTGGGGCTCAATGGAAGCTCGGCAAGTCAGTGCATCAACTCGCTAAGGAGATCCTCTTGGGCTCTCCAGTGAGCCCACTCAGATATCACAACTCGCTGGCGAGCTCCTCTCGAGCTCCCCAGCGAACCCGCCCAGGGATCATCAGCTCCCTGACAAGCTCATTCAGATCGAGCTAGCAAGCTCGCACAGCAGTCTCCAGCTCGCCTGCGAGCATTTTTCCCAGACGACCTACAATTCGGCGAGTCCGGCTCTGGCGACCTCGCCCTCAGCAAGCCTGGTTCCAGCGACCTCGCCAAAGACGACATGCTTCAGCTCGCAACCTTCGGATGCTCCTCAGAGTAAGGTTGTCCGGGAAACAGGTATCTCGTATCTAGCATAGACAGGTGATGGTTATTCGCAGACCAGACTCCTCTAGATTGCCTGTAAATAGGACCTCTGAGCACAAGTTGATGGGACATTGAACCCCCCTCCCCCCAAGGTTCATTTAGTCCTCAGAGCTCGCTTCTCTTGTGCCTAGCTTAACTTTAGCTTTAGGAAGGGAAGTTCCTATAAACTTCCGGGTGTGTGGCACTGTGGCGGGACCTCCTCGCTACAGCATGTGAGTCTCGTTTGTAGGAAATCAGGCTCCTAGCTCTCTCTCTCTCTCTCTTGCGCGCGTGCGCCATCAGATCTGTGGCGTTAGACTGTAGGGTCGGTAACCTCAGGATACCTCTTAGGTTTGAACTTTTGTGAACCGGTTTCTTGGTTCCAATTTTTTTGGTGCAGAGAGCGTGGAAAAACATCATGGCTCACGATGGCGAACCGGAAATCGACGCCAGCAACTAGCGAGCTGATAGCGAGTTCGTCACACGAGCTGACTTCGCGGAATTCAGCAGGATGATGCAGGATACCATGCGAGCTCTTCTCGCACCTCACGACGAGGTCACTGCAACTTCTCGCCATGTCACTTCTTCAGAGACAGGTGAGCCGTCTCAGAAACCTGGAAAGGGGGTCGCCCGAGAGGAGCCTGAGCGACTTTAGCAGTCACAAGGTTCCCCAGCGAGCTCGCACAAAATTCAATTCCACGAGCTTGATCCTCCGGGGAGCTCGCAAAGAGTTCAGAAACGGCATGGGACAACGCCTCGAGTTCAACGAGTCCACTTAAGACCATGCCTCTGCAGTGGAGGTCGAGATTAGCTCCCCCCCCCCCCCTTGCAGTGGAGGTCTTCGATTTGTTGGTCGAGCCGCCTCGATGAGATGACGAGTCTGAGTTGTCGTCGTTGGACAAGGTCTCGTCGGGCTCATAATCGACATCCTGGGGAGTATAGGCTTGACAGATGCCCTCCTCTATCAACTTGCCCTTGCCCCGCAAGCGGGTGAGCATGAACTCTACGCCATCATGAATGTAATGGCGTTGTGTTGACCTTATAAAGAAAGATGAAGGGTGGCGAACAAATCGAAGACCTCTCACACTCGGGTCACTAAGGAGAGCTCGACAAAATAAAAAAACGCATTTAATACGGCAGGTAGCACTCCATATTTATAGGCGTTGGCCACCGACTTAGCGCGGCCGGGCTGGAGATCTGTGGTCGTTACACGTAGGCGAGGCATCGTAAGCTCGCCATGGCAACGAGGTCTTCAGCAAAACTAAAAGCTTAACATGCTTGGGCGGGTGAGCTAGCGGCGGCGCGGCCCCTTTGAGAGTTAGCTCAATTCAGACAAAACAAAAACATCTCGCCAAAACGGCGTCAAACTAAAAATCAATCATCGCAGAAACAATTTTGAGGCAAATCAATAAACACAGTAAATAAAATCAGTTCGCAACATTAATTTTTAATTTACAATACATAGATTTTTGCAACTAAGGAGATGGGCAAGACCCTCAGGGCGCGAAGAATGGGTCGCGGAATTGTGAGGTCAAAATGTGGCTAGACCGCCGGCCGAGATCGCGTGCAGCTCTGAGTTCCTCCAGAGCCTTATGCAAGCTCTCCTCACTCCGTCGGATGTGCTCCATCATCCTCGTCATGTCCCAGGGAACACCAGCACTTCTAGAGAGCCAGTGCAGGTCATCCTCCAGCACTTTCTCGCGGTGCTCCACCTCGCGCATCCTCCTCTCCAGGCTCTGGATGTCGAAGTACTTACCCTCGACAGTTTCAAACTGTGGCTCAAACTCCTCCACAAAGACTAGCCGAGATTCTACCGCGGTCAGGCGGCGATTCAGCTCGCATGCAGCTAACGTCTTGAGTTGCATATCGTAGCGAGTGCCGCGACCATGCGAGCCCTAAACTCGCTGAAAGAGTCGCCCGGGTCGGCAAGGAACTCGCTGACCAGCGAGGTGGCCCGTCGACGAGGCGGCTCTGCGGGATGAGCTGAATCTGAAAAATGTTAGGACAACGAATATACAATTTTCTACTCAACAAGAGATGTCCGGGCGCAAGTTGCCTACCTCGACGGCGATCCTCACTCCCCCCTCCCCGACGAGGGCGAGGAGAATGATGGCGAGGGCTTGTCTCTTCGCGATAGTGATGGTGGCCTCGGGAGCCATGTTGAAGGCGAACCCCACTAGGCTCGCCAACCTTTGAACGAGGTGGCACCACATGTCCCTTTCCGCGAGATGCGGGCTTGACAACGGGAGCGCCAGAAGAGATCGCGGCATCAGGAGCTCGCGAAGAAGTTGGTATCAGTGCGTGGACAGGTAGTCGGCGAGTCCCTGGAGGATGCGGACCGCAAGGAGACAGAGGTAAAGGCAACACGACAGATGTGGCGGAGACCGAAGTTGCGACAATGTTGGCCGCCGCCGGTGGGACAGGTTCTTGGAGCACTTTGGGCAGCTGCTCGCCCACTATGGGAGGGCCAGTAATGGTCGTGAGATCCTCCAAGAAGCGAGCATGTCTCAAATTCGGTGTAAGCTCCTTGGCCGAGGCATCAGCGCGGGTGAGGGTAGCCTCGCGTCCGGCAGAGTTGCCGGAAGAATCTTCTCAGAAGAAGACAAGGTCTTAGGCGCTTCGCCAGCGGCATGAGCTGCACGCAACCCAGTTAGCAAAGGTAAAACGGATTTCTTTCTTGAACAAAGAATTCTACTCACCGGATAAGGTGACGAGGACAGTCCTCGCCTCGCCCAAGGGAGCTACGTCGTTCCCTCTACGCGAGGGAGTGACGACGACATAGTCGTCCAAGGTTAAGTCTGTGACAGATCCAAAGCCACGTAGAGGATCCTGTCAACAAAGATGAAAATAATCAGAGGCGAGGTCAAATCAAATCGCTCGTAGTAAGCATCGAGTTCAAAGTTACCGCGTTGATCGGCTTCGCACGTTGAACAGGGAGCGAGTCAGACGTGAGGGAGGATGCGATCTTCTTGGCATGGGGCTTGTTTCCCTCCCTAAAATGCTCGGCTTCGCCCGGGCCATCTTCTTTCGAGGTAGAGGCCGCAACCCTCTTCCTCTTCGCCCTCCTTTCCCTCCTCAGGCACTTGAGCTCGCTCCGAGAAGAGCTTCCAAAGAATAAAGACCGAAAGTTAGCGGCGGCTGAGGCTTCGGCGGCCCATATTGGGTTCTCCCCAGTAGACGATCTGCCCATGACCTCGGCGGCTGATGCGATTTTCTTCTCAGCAGGCGAAGTCATCTTCTTCTTGTTAAGGTATATTTAGCGTTGTATCGGGTACTTAACGGAACCCTAACGGGTCCGTTAACGGGTCGTCGGGGATTTAGGGTTACGCCTATAAATACTCTGCTGGGGGCAACGGGTAGTTCATTCCAAACTTGATGTTCACTCGGATGCTTCGAGCACTCGCTCTATCATTCTCGAAGTGTAACCGCTCGTGAACCCTAGCCCCCCCCCCCTTCTTCCGTCGCTCTCTCTCGCGCGCGTGAAGAAAATCGCGTACATCGCCGTTGTTCCTCTCTCGCTCGCTCGACTGTAGGAGCATCCGGCCTCCCCTCCTGCGCGTTCCCCTCCGACAAAGTAGATCTTCGCCGTTCTCTGCTTCGTGCGACTGAAGGAGTGCGCTCTCCCTCTTGCTTGTTGTTCGGTGGATTTGTAACCGTCGGGTGTTTGTTCTTTCGTCGTCGAGTTCACTGACGCAAGTGAGGGAAGTTCACCGTCGTCGATTGGAAGATCGCCGCCGCTGTCAAAGGAGATAGGGTTCATTCTGCTTTTGCAAGATCTCTTCGCCGAACCCTAGCCGTAACCGCTCCTGTGCGTGCGCCGCTAGACAAAGTTCTGTCGCCGCCTGCCGTCGATCGACAGTAGAAGGAGGAGTTGTCGCTCTTCTCTGTGGTCTCTGTCGATTCAGTCACGCCATTTCAGTGCAGCGCCGCCCCGCCGCTGCTTTGCCCTCATCGACGAAGGAGAAAGAAGTTTTCCCGCTAGTTCGTTGATCGGAGGCCGCCCAGGGACATTTCGTCGAACGCTCATTCGTCGAGCGCTCGTTGGTTCGTCGATCGGAAGCCGCTCAGGGACAATTCGTCGACCGCCCCGCCTTTCGTCGAACGCTCATTCGTTGAGCACTCACTGGTTCGTCGATCGGAGGCCGCCCAGGTTCAGTTCGTCAAGCTCCTATTTTTTCGTCGAACACGGTTCGACGAACTCCAAGTTTTCGTCGAACGGAGGCCGCCCCAGATTAGTTCGTCGAGCTCCCTGTTTTCTTCGACCGCGGTTCGACGAACTCCAAGTTTTCGTCGAACGCAGTTTTCAACAGAGAAGTCGATCCTAGTTCGTCAAACGCTGCTTTAGTGCAGTGAGTTGCAGTATAGTGCTTCTTCAGTTCCCGTGCTCCAGTGCTCCAGATGGCCTCATTTTCAAAGGGAAGCAGTCTCTCCTCTCCAGTGCCAATGATAAAGCTGGAGAAGTTCTCCCATTCTGAGTTCAGTGCCTGGAAGCGGAATACGCAGTTCGGTATGAAATATCTGAATGTCTTTTATACATTGCAGACTGATTTCGCAGATTTCAAGGGAGGAGACGATGAGGATCAGTGGACCAACGACGAAGACTTCTGTCGCGATTATCTTCTCAACTGTCTCTCCAATTCACTGGCTGAGACGTTTGGGAAACTGAAGACAGCGAAAGAGATCTGGAATGCGCTGGAAGATCAGTTCAAGGAGGAGGAGAACATGTCCAAGACGCATCTGGTGGACAAGTTCATGGGATTCACCTTCTCTGAGGACAGGGAAATCCTTCCCCAGATTGCAGACCTGGAGAACCCGGTGGCCAAACTCAGCAGTGAAAGTGTCCCTCTGCCAGATGGGTTCGTTGCTGGTGCCATCATCTACAAGCTCCCCTCAGCGTGGTACTCTTTCAAGACGGAGATGTATCGCAAGAAGACTCAGGTCAGTCTGAAAGAACTCAAGCGGTTCATCTGTATTGAGGATGAGAATCGGACAAGGCATGTTAAGGAGGTGGTGAGCAAGCAGCAATCTGCTGCTAATATGATCACACATCCGAAGAGCAAGCCTAGATCTGATCGGACTCGACCTCCCCCCAGTGCACCCGCAGTAGTAGACACCAGTAAGAAGATCAAGAAGTTCAAAGACAAGTGCTACAACTGCAACAAGTGGGGTCACTGCGCTTCTGACTGCAGGCAACCCAAGAAGCCCAATGCTAACCCACCAAAGCCTGATAACAGAGCTCATATGCTCAATCCGACTGCGCCCTCCCACTTTATTGCCAAGGTTGGGAACGTTCAGGTCAGTACTGACTGGTGGTTGGATTCGGGGGCGACCTGCCACGTCTGCAACAACTCCGCTCTGCCGAAGGATGCCACTCCAGCCTCTGAGACAGTTACAGTGGCAAATGGAGCCACTGCTGAGGTCCTCCAGACCGGGACCGTGGATCTGCTACTCTCGTCAGGTACGCATTTAATTTTGAAAGATGTTAAATACATTCCTACATTAGCTGCTAATTTAATATCGATTAGTCTGTTAAGCGATGCGGGTATGTCCTTTAATATTAGTGGTGGTAGGGTGACCCTAATGGTTAACTCTCATTATTTTGGTTGTGCGTACGTAGTCAACGGAATGTATCGTTTGAGTCTAGCAAACGAAGTAGTCAATCAGGTTAGTTCTACTTTGATAGATCCTAAGACTTTACACGCAAGACTAGGACATGTCAATTATAGAAAACTACTCCTGCTAGCTAGAACTCATCACATCCCCATAGACACTAAAACCAAATTCGACAAATGTGAGATATGTGCTCAAACTAAGATAACTAGAACATCATTCAGTCAGGTGTCTAGGAGTACACGTTTACTAGAGTTGATACACTCCGACATTTGTGACTACAAGAGTTTTGTCACACGTGGTGGTCGGAAGTACCTGATAACTTTTATCGACGACTTCTCTAGATATACTCACATTTATCTCTTAAAATCAAAAGATGAAGCTTTTGAAAAATTTCAAATTCTCAAAAATAGGGTTGAGAACCAATTGGATTTGAAAATTAAGCGCCTTAGGAGTGATCGAGAAGGCGAGTACGTCTCGGGTGAGTTTAGGGATTTTCTTGCCAGCAATGGCATAATACCTGAAACCACTGCCCCTTATTCGCCCCAGTCAAACGGTATTGCCGAGCGGAAAAATAGAACTTTAACAGAAATGTTGAATTCTATGTTGTTGACTGCCAGTATGCCTGCCGCTTATTGGGGAGAAGCAGCCCTCGCGTCGAATTACATCCTAAATATGGTTCCTCATGCTAAATTGAAGCAAACCCCGTATGAGCTTTGGTTTAAGAGACCGCCCAGATTTGATCACCTCAAAACCTGGGGTTGTATCGCCTATGTTAGGATACCTGACATAAGGAGATCTAAGTTAGGACCTAAGACGAACACTTTTGTGTACTTAGGATGTGCGGTGGATAGTGCTGCAGACCGATTTCTAGATCTCTCTACCAACACGGTTATTGAGTCTAGAGATGTTGTGTTCTTTGAGGACAAGTTTCTTAGAGATAAGAACCTGACTCTTCTAGGTCTGCCAGACACCAGTTCTGATACCCTCGTTGGGATGGAACTACGACTCCCTGACACTGAGCCGGTTCACACTAGTGCCTTAGAGTCCACTAGGCTATCTAATAGGGAACGTGTTCCTAAAAGCTTCGGTACAGATTTTGTGACTTACCACGTTGAAGCTGATCCATCCACCTATCGGAAGCGATGCGATCCAGGGATTCCCTGTTATGGAAAGAAGTCATTGATGATGAGATGAACTCTCTCATGGCGAACCACACTTGGACATTAGTTGACCTACCCAAAGGAGCTAAAACCATTGGGAGCAAGTGGGTTCTTAAGAAGAAACTGAATCCAGATGGGAGTATCGCTAAGTACAAAGCACGTCTAGTTGCCAAAGGCTTCACTCAAGTGAGTGGAGTTGACTACTTTGATACATACTCACATGTTTGTCACATTGCAACGATCAGGGTTCTTCTCGCTATCGCATCTATTGAACGTTTCGTCGTTCATCAGATGGACGTTAAGACTGCATTTTTAAATGGAGACCTAACTGAAGAGATCTACATGCGTCAACCTGAAGGGTTTGTCGTAAAAGGTCTCGACACCAAGGTCTGTAAGTTGATTAAGTCACTCTACGGATTGAAGCAAGCACCAAAGCTATGGCACGAGAAGTTTGACACTTGCGTAAAAGGCCTGAATTTTCAATCCAGCCTTTCAGATAAATGTCTGTACATACGGACAAGTCCTCACTCTGTCGCTATAATCTGCTTGTATGTTGATGACATGTTAATTCTGGGTACCGATCAGTCTGAGGTGGAAGACGTTAAGGTTACCTTGAAGTCAAAATTTAGCATGACTGACTTAGGTGTGGTGAAGACCATCCTAGGCATGGAAGTGAACTTTACGGATAAGGGTATCACCCTCAGCCAGAGTCACTACATCAGAACTCTACTAGAAAAGTGGGGTTATGATAAGTGCAGGAAGATTGAGACTCCATACGACTATAATAATAGATTGAAACCTCATGACGGTTCACCTATTCGACAGTTGGATTACTCCAAACTCATTGGCAGTCTCATGTATGTTACTACCTGCACTAGACCCGACATAGCCTTTACGGTCGGCATGTTGAGTAGATTCACTAGTAACCCTGGAAAGGACCACTGGGACGCCTTGGAAAGGCTAATGCGATACTTAAAGTATACTGAGCAGTATGCTTTATGTTACAGTGGACACCCTCCTGTGCTTGAAGGGTACTCTGACGCCTCCTGGTGCTCAGACGTTGGTGATAGTCGGTCCACTAGTGGTTAAGTGTTTACCCTAGGAGGAGACGCAGTAGCTTGGAAATCTAAGAGGCAAACGTGTATAGCACTATCCTCTATGGAATCCGAACTTTATGCTCTTGCTTCAGCTGCCGAAGAAGCAGAGTGGGTCAGAGATTTGGTTATGGATATTCCAATGACGAGTCTGAAAATGAACTCTATCTCGATATTTTGTGACAATCAAGCCACAAAAACCATTGCAACTAATTCCCTGTTCAATGGTAAGCGAAGACAACTACGGATGAAACAGGCCTGGTTGACCTATCTCACCAGTCAAGGGATCATTTTCCTCTTGGACGTGAGATCAAAAGATAATGTAGCAGATGTCCTTACCAAGGGCTTATGCAAGGTTCTTACATCTAAAACATCGGGGGATATGGGATTAAAGTCTATTTAGTGGGACTTAATACCTATGTTTGTTTAAGATTTTAGAACCGAGTCTGCCTACATTCACGCATCTAGACTGAGTACACTGAAGTATTCCAGATGTTACTTGATGAAAGCCCGAGATTGTTTAGTTGCTAGTCATTCCAAACTTGATGACTTACACAACTATTTCGTTTCAAAGGCTGAATTGGGTATCATTCTAAAAACGAATACTAAAGTTGCTGATATGCGTCCTGATATTATGATCATTACTTATATCATTCCAAACTTGATGATATATTGGTCACAGCTTGTTGTATCATTCCAAACTTGATGATATAATACAATTGTGAAACGTTTGGTAATAATCTTAATAATCGAAGGAACATAGCTTGGTTCTATGAAACCAAATTTCTAATTTTGTGTAAATTAGATAGAGATGCGGACCTGTGAGTCTTTCTTCCTAGTTAGAGTATTATGTTCTAAATTGTAAGAACTAATCAATTTACCTTTGATATGCATATGTATGGATTCATTGAGTTTGTTCTCATGACATTCAAATGTTTAAATGCAGATCAATTGGAGTCTGGAGGAGAGAAAGTGGATTTTGACATGGATGGAGATGATCTGCTGTTTGAGTAGACCGACCCGTCACCTGTTTGAGTTTTGTTATCAGATTACTGTTCTTGCTTTTGCTTTTGCTTTTGCTTTTGCATGTTTGGAACTTGTTTGAGTTTAGATGTTTGATCTAAAACTCTTGATGTTTTAATTTGAAACTCATTCTGTCATTATCTAACTTATATGCTTTGTTTAACCCGTTATGTGATACAATTGCTACAATATATGAGGAGAATGTTAAGGTATATTTAGCGTTGTATCGGGTACTTAACGAAACCTTAACGGGTCCGTTAACGGGTCGTCGGGAATTTAGGGTTACGCCTATAAATACCCCGCTGGGGGCAATGGGTAGTTCATTCCAAACTTGATGTTCACTCGGATGCTTCGAGCACTCGCTCTATCACTTCTCTCAAGACATGAAGAGAGCAAATAATTCAAGCATGAAATTCAAAGCTTCAACAATGGAATTTTTTTTCTCTGCACAAAACCTTCATTCAGTTCGAAGAAATTGGTAAATAGTGCACGGAGGTGGCATATTCGAAATATAAGCTAAATAGAGCCGCAATCCTAAACCATCACATCACAAGAGCATATTCTAATGGTCAAACTAAGACGTCGTTTGGCACGGCGGTAGCGGTCGTGAACGCAGTGATTATGAATTATCGTTCTTCAAAGCTCGTCCTCACCTAAAGAACTTCATCCACTTTTATGTTCAAAACTTGTTTTTTTTCTTAGTCGCGGTCATAACCGTTGTCATGCTAAACATACATTTTAAGAAAGTAATTGGCAGGATGCACCCTCAGTTTTGACAAAATGCACATCAAATTATTAAATTTGACAAAATGCACCCACATCGGAGTGTAGAGTGTCAACCTTTTTCTAATTTGGGGTGCATTTTGCTATAATTTTGAGTGCATTTTTCAACGCTCGTCCTCACCGAAAGAACTTCATCCACTTTTATGTTCAAAACTTGTTTTTTTTCTTAGTCGCGGTCATAGCCGTTGTCATGCTAAACATCTATAATATGTAGGTAATTGGCAGGATGCACCTTCGAATTGCAGTGTTTTGACAAAATGCACCTCAAATTGTTAAATTTGGCAAAAATGCACCCCCCATTAAAAAAGACCGACAAAATTCACCCCCACCAAAGTGAAGAGTGTCTAACATTTTTCTAATTGGGAGATGCATTTTGCCAAATTTAACAATTTTGAGTGCATTTTTCTCAAACCCTACATTTCGGGAGTGCATTATGTCATCTACGAAGGTGGCATTTTCGCCCAAACTCACCGGAGACAAAAAAAAGCCACCCTAAACGGGGCCTAACATGATAATAATCTCATGAGATTATTATTTAACATAAAATCTTCAAAGAAAAACCTTCACAGCATCTGATTTTGCGGATGAATCTCATTTGTGGGAGGATGTCATGGATGAATCCAGTAATTTGATCGGAAATGGAGCTCTTCCCATTTGGAAATAAGCCTCAAAGGAAACAAAAAACTAATAAATTACCTCTCAAGATCTTCCCGTTGTTGAGCAAAACGGAAGCGAGGGGCCGGAGAAGAGCAGCCCCGGTGTCATCAGCCGCACCGTCGAGTAAGAAGATCGACGGAGATGGAGGGACTATGGGCAGAATCTCGTCGCGATCAACGCAAACCCTAGAGCGCTTAGAAGTAGAAACACGGGCAGAGGACCTGCAGGCCGAAAACCGAGAGTAACATACCTAGGCGAAATTTTTGTCTTCGAGTTTAAAAAAAACATCTGAAATATCCTTTGCTGTTTCGGAAATATGCGAGATATTTTCGCTTTCCACGTGGCGCCATTTGATTGGTTTCGGATAGTCTCCAGGCCTAAAAAAAGACGACACAAAAAATCCTCCATACCTAAGATTGTTTTGCTAGCAAACTTATTTTTGGATGCTAGCAAATAATTATTATTAGTGAATCATAAATTTTGAAAATTATTATTTGAAAATCAAGTTGTTATTGGGAAACCACCGGATTTTTTTTTTTTTACTTTGTCGTCTCTGATGGCTCCACAGGTAGTCCTCACGTCCGGTCGGAGAGACCTCGAATCCAGCAGACCGCTTCTTTGGACACTTCTATTGGTGTGTCGTTGAGTTCCACAATCATCTCGCAGCAGCAGGGGAGCTCTATGTTGAGGTCGGCGGTGGTAGACCTGGGCAAAAAGACCGCTAGGCCCAGGCTGGGCCCGGGCATGCCGGGCCCAGGCCTTTTGGAAAAAGCCTGGGTTTGGGCCTGGTTTTTGCCAGGCCCAGGCCTCCTTTTGAGGAGGAGGCCTACCAAGGCCTTGCAGGTCGGGCCAGGCCCAGGCCGGGCCTGGGTCTAGCCCGGCATATTTAGATCGACGAGCTCGTCGAGCTCGGAGCTCGACGAGCACGCCTGATCTTGACGAGCTCGCCTGAGCTCGACGAGCTCCACTGAGCTCGACGAGCAAAATTTTAAATTTAAAAATATATATATATATTTAAATACATATAAATATATTAGTATAATAATAATATTATTAGTATCTATATTTTATAATACACACAAAATGATAATTAAAAAAAATTATTATTGATAAAATTATTAACTACAAAAATATGCGACAATAAAAATTAAATACGTGAAAATACAAAATATACGAAATACAAATATTTGATCTTTAAAAAATCTACAGTAATACAATATTAGTCTTGACACTTTAGAGTTGAGCCCTCGGAAATAACGTTCAGGCTTGATCTTCTGTGCCCAAATTTAGGCCACATAGCTCATCTTCAATTTCGGATGAGCTATCTTCGATCGATGTGACATGCTGCCTCCTCTTCATAGCATCCAAAGGGTCTTTGTAGCACATGCACATTTCCAAAGTCTCGTCGCTCAGGCGTCTCCATCGGTCATTCAGAATCCTGCCACTCAAAGAAAATGCAGACTCCGAAGCTACAGTACTAGCTTGGATTGTTAGTAAATCTATGGTCATAAAGGCCATAACAGGATATATATTAATTTTATTTTTCCACCATTGTAAAATATCAAAATTTTCTATCTCATTTGAACTCGTAAAATCTTGAAATTGTGTTTTCGTATATAATCCTAATTCATTTAAAGTACTAGAAGTTCGTTGTTTTTTCCGGGCGGCTAACTCTAAAATCTTATTTTTTAGAATATATTTGATTTTTGGTTGGGTGCTTTCTTCTCTAGGTCGCGATCCATATAACTGATCGTAATAATTATAAAATTCTGTAAAATCAGTATTAAATTTTGAAACACTTATATTATCAAGAAATTGATAGGTTACAGATAAGTTTAAATTATTGTTTATTTCTTCTATAAGATTTTCTATGTCATCTACGCCAATTAAAGGATTTAAAGCTGCGGCGCATGAAAACATAGCTGACATTTCTATATAATATTTTAAAAAAAATCTTCCATTATTTGAATTAACGGACGTCAACCTTCATATTTTTATAAGCTTTAAATTTTTCTGTAATTAATACAAAATTTTCGATAACGAGTGAACTAGAAAGATAATAAACGCCAGATAAAATAGTTGTCGATCTATAAAAAACTTCTAATAATTTCATATAATTTTCAATTACATCCCAATTAGAATCATGGAAATCATGAACTTCGGACATACTATAAAATTCCATTAGTTGTGTTTTTTGTCGCACTGTTCTTTTTATCATTTTATACGTTGAATTCCATCTTATAGGCATATCAAATTCAGGTTTTAAAAATTTAAGCTCTTGTGCATTTACAAATTTTTTAAAATCTTGTTTACGTTTTTTAGAAGTATAAATATATTTTAACAAAATACGAATTTTATTAATATAGGGTTCCATATACGATAAACTATCATGCACAATTAAATTTAAAATGTGGCATACGCACCGTGTATGAAAAAATATCACACCTAATATTGGTCTCAAATCACGTTTTAAATAATCGATTGCGACCGTATTATTGCTAGCGTTATCGAAAGAAATACTTAATATTTTATTTTTAATTTTAAATTCACGAATACATTTTTGTAATTACGTGATAAATAGCTTGACCAGTATGTGGATATTCGAAAAACTCAAAACATATAATACGTTTATTTAACTTCCATGAATCGGAATCGATCCAATGACAAGTAATACATATATACGATACTCCTGCTTTTATATTGCTACTCTAAACATCACTCGTCAGACTAACTCTACCGTCGTAAGTTTCTAAATAATTTATTAAGTCCTGTTTCGATTGCATATAAGATTTAAATGCATCACGCTTAAGTGTTGATCTACTTACTTGTCGATATTTTGGCTGAAGCCTTCGTGTATGTATTCAGTTTCCTCCTCGTTGTCGTAGTGCCAGAGCGGCAATCCACGTCTAATGACGTTCCTCATTTGAAGCTCTCGTTGACGCATCTGATCATACGTCCAGATTTGCCCGGGGCTTGCTTAGCCAAACATGATTTGATATGTCGGGCGAGCGTTGAATTTCCGCTAACGGTTAACAGCTTCGAACAATGTTTGCACTTCGCCTTAAATTCAGTGCCGATCCGCACTTTCTCAAAGTGCTCTCAGACTGGAGCTGTATGCTTATGCTCCACAATTTCCTGCGCAGTCGATGCGGAGGACGAATGCATAGAGGAGGAAGATGTCATCTTCTCAAATGAGAGAGAATGAGAGAGAAAGAGAGGAGGGTGGGTTAGTGAGAGAGAGAGAGAGTGAGGGGAGAGAGGATGAGAGAGAGAGGGGGGATCAGAATAGGGGGGGTTATATAGTTTAAAATTTTAAAAATAATTTTTTTTAATAAAAAAAAACAAAGCCTAGGTGTAGGCTGCCAGAAAATGGCAGCCTACACCTAGGCTGCCATTCCTGGCAGCGGCAGCTGCCGCTGCCAGGAAAGCCGTTGAACGGCTCTTTAAAAGAGCCGTTCAACGACACTTCCGGGCCATGCTTTTCCAGGCTTGGCCCGGGCTTTGCCCAGCCTGGTCCCAGGCCTGGCCCGGGCTTTGCCCAGCCTGGTCCCAGGCCGGGCCTAGGGGCCGGGCATTGCCCGGGATTTGCCCGGGCTGGGCACCAGGCCGGGCAACTAAGAGGAATGGTGGCCTTGTTAGGCCCCCAAAGCCCGGCCCCGGGCCTGGGTCGGGCTTTTCCAGTCCCAGGCCTTTCGGTCCTTTACCGGGCCGGGCCGGGCCCAGGCCGGCCTGATGGGCCCGGTCCTAATGCCCACCTTTAGGCGGTGGCAGCTCCAACCACTCTTGCTGGCAAAGGCCGGACCGAGGACATGACCACACCCCGCACCTCTTATAAAATCGACGACTCAACTTGGATAGGACGTCGGCAGCGAGACGACGACGGCTCTGGCGGACAGTTCTATTGCGCTTCGGGCGTCTGATCCCCAGTATGCTGCCAATCTTCTCAATCACACAAAGCAACTAACTATATCAATGCGACGGTCGTGCATGGAGGATAAGGATCGTCTTTGGCGTTTCGATCTTGCTACGGATACTTGGGTGTTGCTGCGAATTACGCAGTAGTAGAAACGGCGGAATGATTCTCACAGGCCGGAAGTGGAATACTTGGATGCAGATCCTTCTTCTCCTTCCCAATCAGTTGAAGGATGACAGTTCGAGTATTGATGTCGACGGAGCATATGACACTTTCGAGATTGATAGGTATTTAATGGCGGATTGATTCTCACGGCCACCAGCGTCTTGTTGTGGTTGGATAAAGGAAGCGGTGAATTTAGTGATTTGCTAGTAGGTATTTTGTAGGAACGAAACAAAAGTGTAAATTTTTGTAACTCTTGTTTTTTATGATTTGCTGACATCAAAACATTATTTGCTAGTAACAACATTCTTTAAAAGACGTTTATATTGACAGCCCGTCTATGTCTATTGGGATGAGTGATGATGTTTGAAGATGAAGCAGTTACAAATGGAGATTATTCAAACGGTTTGAAAAAGCACAACGGTTCTTATTTTTGAGAAAAAGTCATATCAGTCCCCGAGTTTTAAAGTCATTATCAAATTTGTCTCTAAAATTTTAGTTGTGTCAAAATAGTACTTGAACTTCTCTTCTATGAAATTATTTAGTCTTTGAATTGCACTCAAACTAAAGCAAAATGTTTGCCAAAAGAATGAATTATAACATAACTTAAAAATTTAGAGACCAAATTGACATTACCTTGTAACTTCATGAACTTAAATGAGTTTTACCTTGTTATCTTTACAAAACCGAGCCACAAAAAAAAGAGAAACATCTCGCTCTTAATTGAGCTAAAAGTCAAAGTAAATGATAGAAACCTCACCACTCTATCAAAAACAAACATTTTAAAGTATATTATCATTTTAAAAATGTAACTAATGAGAAATATTGTTATATCAAATTTACTATTTCATTAATTTTATTAAGTTGTGATGATTATACTAATTAGTTGATTATTTATTTGTTTGATGTTTATTTCACCAAAACATAATGAGGAATCATATATATTAAATGCATGTAAGATATTCATTAATTATCAATTTTATTAGACGTACATAGATATTTGTACGTAATGTATGATATACATTTACAAATAATTGATGATAAAATTTTATAAAATTATAGCTGGCCAATCAAATTACATGAATACGATGTGAACTTTAAATAATTATAATTAATATCTTAAAAAAGTATCACAAATTTTTGGATTTTGAGCTACATGTGTGACTTAAATTTTTTTTTAATAAAAATTTAAATAAGCGGCAAAATAACGACAGATTAAATACAGGAGAAATGATTTGGCTCCGTTTGAGAGTATTAGGCTCCGTTTGAGGCGAAATTTTTGGCTCCGCAGCCCGTCCCTGTCCGGGAGGCGCTATCCGCTTGACGCGTGGCTTAATTTCATCCGTTGAAAATTTTGCGCGCGAAAAAATGACAAAACCGCGCGTTATGTTGTTTCTTCCTCCGCGGGATTGTATTTCTCCTTCGTCATTCCCATTTTCTCCAGCGTTCTGCTGCCTTGGTCCCCCAATCCTTTGGCGCTCAAGAACTCGCGTACATTCGGCCAGGAGAAGCTATTCCATGGAGTCGATGGAGGGCGATCATGTATGGTTTTATTTTTTTTATGATTTGTGTCCACATGCAAAAATTTTTAGTCCTGCTGTGGCTCGCCCTGGTGTAGATTAAAATTTGAAAAAGTAGTAAGGTCAGGGATGATCTGATCTTCATGATTATTCATAGAAATAAGTTTGATTGCTATAAATAATATCCATAGAGATCAATATGATATTAATAGAGATCACTTTGATTTCTATGGAATTAAAATTGATCTCCAAATATTTATGTTACTGCATTTTTTCATGCAGTTTTTTTTTTATTGTAGGCACAGGAAAATGGAGTTCATGTCTTTGAAGTAGTTCATAGCGAAGTTGAAGCCTACAATATGTACTGTGCATACGCCAGTAAGGTCGGATTTAGCGTACGTAGAGAGCATCTAGTTGTGTGGCCTGGCACAAACATACTCCGGTTACGTGAATATCGTTGCTCAAGGGCTGGACTCAAAAGACCGGACAAGGTTCCATCATCACATTTCAAATTTCGACGTTTACAAACTAGAACTAATTGTCAAGCAGCTATAGTGTTTAAAGCCGACAAAGAAGGTAGAAATTTGACAGTTTCCAAATTTGTAGAAGAGCATAACTGTTGAAACCAGCAACTTGATGAACAAGCCTCGGTCTCTGTGGAGTTCGGGACCCTCAGCAAGCTGAGGGGGCGACCAACACTTACTCCCCCCAAGGGAGAGCTCTAGGTTGAAGGTTGAGGCACTATGAACTGGACCAAGGGCTCGGCGAGGAGGTCCCACCACATACCCGGAATATCTTTAGAGCGCTTCCCCTCTCAAGCCAATGCCGGGCTTGGGCACCACTGGAGGCTCTCCTCACCCCACTAGAGAGAGACCTGGGGAGGGAGAGGGAGAGAGAGCTAGCCTAGGATAAGCTTGCCTCCAAATGGTGCCCCCTTGATCCTATTTATAGGATTTCAGGATTTGGGCTGCAAGTAACCAAAAACTGTCTGCGAAGTTACCAAAATGCCCTTGGAAATGGCTGCGGATAGCCAAATCTCGTTGTTCCACGATGCTAAACGCAGACCGACCCCTCCCCTCTGAACTGGGCGAGAGGGGGTACCTCGCGGGGCTCGGCGAGCCTATTAACCGGGTGGGGTGAGACCCGGGGGTCGGCCCCGTGCTGGTCTCGCCCCTCTGCTGGGGCTGGGCGAGACCCAGCTAGGGGCGGCCCCCCTGCTGGTCTCGCCCCTCTGCTGGGGCTGGGCGAGACCCAGCTAGGGGCGGCCCCCCTGCTGGTCTCGCCCCTCTGCTGGGGCTGGGCGAGACCCAGCTAGGGGCGGCCCCCCTGCTGGTCTCGCCCTTCTGCTGGGGGCGCGGGGGGCGAGAGGAGCTCGCCCCTCCTGGAGGGGACGGGGGCGAGAGGAGCTCGCCCCCTTGCCTTGGGGCGGGGCGAGAAATGGGCTAGCGCCCGGTGGTATTGCTACCGCCGGCGCTAGCGACTCGCCCCCCTGGGGTCTCGCCCCCTGCTGCTGGGGGCGCGGGGGGTGAGAGGAGCTCGCCCCCCTGGAGGGGACGGGGGTAAGAGGAGCTCGCCCCCCTTGCCTTGGGGCGGGGCGAGAAATGGGCTAGCGCCCGGCGGTATTACTACCGCCGACGCTAGCGACTCGCCCCCTGCTGCTGGGGGCGCGGGGGGTGAGTGGAGCTCGCCCCCTCTGCTGGGGGTGGGGGAGTGGGAGGCCTCTACCTCCACCGCCCTCCCTCCTCTCTCCCTGCTCTGGTTCATCTTGAAGAACGATGTTCTAAAATACTTCCTGTGCTTCAAGAACCTACTAAGCGAATACAGGGTTGTACACAATCCCCGCTCTTTTCGAGCGGGGTACACGCTCGGAAAGAAATGTCCAACCCTGTATATTCAACGAGTGTCGCTGGAAATCCGGCTAACTGTGCTACCTTGGAAAAAACACAGTCTCCCGAAAGGACCTCCAACCTTGCCGGCTAGCGAGAGTCCGACTAGCGGAGTCACCTCGGGGGGAAAATCACTTACCCTCCCTAGGAGGTCAACCTGGCCTGCCGTTTAGTGAGAGCCCGGTCAGCGGAACCATCCAAGGGGAACATCACTTACCCTCCCTAGGAGGTCAACCTGGTCTGCCGTCTAGTGGGAGCCCGGTCAGCGGAACCATCCAAGGGGCACATCACTTACCCTCCCTAGGAGGTCAACCTGGCCTGCCGTCTAGTGAGAGCCCGGTCAGCGGAACCATCCAAGGGGAATATCACTAACCCTCCCTAGGAGGTCAACCTGGTCTGCCGTCTAGTGGGAGCCCGGTCAGCGGAACCATCCAAGGGGAACATCACTTACCCTCCCTAGGAGGTCAACCTGGCCTGCCGTCTAGTGAGAGCCCGGTCAGCGGAACCATCCAAGGGGAACATCACTTACTCTCCCTAGGAGGTCAACCTGGCCTGTCGTCTAGTGGGAGCGCGGTCAGCGGAACCATCCCAGGGGAACATCACTTACCCTCCCTAGGAGGTCAACCTGGCCTGTCGTCTAGTGGGAGCCCGGTCAGCGGAATCATCCAAGGGAAACATCACTTACCCTCCCTAGGAGGTCAACCTGGCCTGCCGTCTAGTGGGAGCCCGGTCAGCGGAACCATCCAAGGGGAACATCACTTACCCTCCCTAGGAGGTCAACCTGTCCTGCCGTCTAGTGAGAGCCCGGTCAGCGGAACCATCCAAGAGGAATATCACTTACCCTCCCTGGGAGGTCAACCTGGCCTGCCGGCTAGTGAGAGCCCGGTCAGCGGAACCATCCTAGGGGAACATCACTTACCCTCCCTGGGAGGTCAACCTGGCCTGCCGGCTAGTGAGAGCCCGGTCAGCGGAACCATCCGAGGGGAACATCACTTACCTCCCGTGCTCGCCCCCCTTTGGGGCTGGGCGAGTGGGGGCCTGGCGCCTCCCCACTCGTCCCCTCCCGGCACCTCCTTCTTGGATGGCTGCCCGAGGGTGCTCTCGCCAACCTGCTGAGGCGAGACCTCCTGTCCACTTTCTCTCCTGCTTTCGGTTATCGAGGCGAAAGCCACCTGCAAGGTCTGCATGACCTCCCGCGTGATATTTTCAAACATCTCCAACGTCACCCCAGCCACCGGGGGGTGCGAGTGACTTGGGTCGGAACCTCCTCTACCTCCGTCCATGGAGCTCATCTTAAGAGTTTCTTGAATCGGTCACACTCCACGCTCACCGCACCAAAAATGTTGAAACCAGCAACTTGATGAACAAGCCTCGGTCTCTGTGGAGTTCGGGACCCTCAGCAAGCTGAGGGGGCGACCAACACTTACTCCCCCCAAGGGAGAGCTCTAGGTTGAAGGTTGAGGCACTATGAACTGGACCAAGGGCTCGGCGAGGAGGTCCCACCACATACCCGGAAGATCTTTAGAGCGCTTCCCCTCCCAAGCCAATGTCGGGCTTGGGCACCACTGGAGGCTCTCCTCACCCCACTAGAGAGACCTGGGGAGGGAGAGGGAGAGAGAGCTAGCCTAGGATAAGCTTGCCTCCAAATGGTGCCCCCTTGGTCCTATTTATAGGATTTCAGGATTTGGGCTGCAAGTAACCAAAAACTGCCTGCGAAGTTACCAAAATGCCCTTGAAAATGGCTGCGGATAGCCAAATCCCGTTGTTCCACGACGCTAAACGCAGTCCGACCCCTCCCCTCTGAACTGGGCGAGAGGGGGTACCTCGCGGGGCTCGGCAAGCCTATTAACCGGGTGGGGCGAGACCCGGGGGTCGGCCCCCTGCTGGTCTCGCCCCTCTGCTGGGGCTGGGCGAGACCCAGCTAGGGGCGGCCCCCCCTGCTGGTCTCTCCCTTCTGCTGGGGGCGCGGGGGGCGAGAGGAGCTCGCCCCTCCTGGAGGGGACGTGGGCGAGAGGAGCTCGCCCCCTTGCCTTGGGGCAGAGCGAGAAATGGGCTAGCGCCCGGCGGTATTGCTACCGCCGGCGCTAGCGACTCGCCCCCCTGCTGCTGGGGGCGCGGGGGGGGGGGGGGGGGGTGAGAGGAGCTCGCCCGCCTGGAGGGGATGGGGGCGAGAGGAGCTCGCCCCCTTGCCTTGGGGCGGGGCGAGAAATGGGCTAGCGCCCGGCGGTATTGCTACCGCCGGCGCTAGCGACTCGCCCCCCTGGGGTCTCGCCCCCCTGCTGCTGGGGGCGCGGGGGGTGAGTGGAGCTCGCCCCCTCTGCTGGGGGTGGGGGAGCGGGAGGCATCTACCTCCACCGCCCGCCCTCCTCTCTCCCTGCTCTGGTTCATCTTGAAGAACGATGTTCTAAAATACTTCATGTGCTTCGAGAACCTACTCGGCGAATACATGGTTGTACAATAACCATCATCTTGCTTCCCAAAATGAGCAGCACCTACTCCGGTCTCATCGGAATGTTGCAATGGAGAGCGGTACTATTCTGAAGTCAATGGCTGAAGCTGGAATTAGAACGTCTGATGCTTATTGTTTTCTTGCCGATGAAGTTGGTGGTTGTCAAAATTTGGGATTTACTAAATCTGATGCATACAATTTTATTGATAAGCATAGAAGATCAAAGATCGATGGCGGGGATGCAGCTAATCTATTAGAACTACTTAAGGAAAGACAAGTTTCCGATAATATGTTTTCATTTGATGTCCAAGTTGATGATATAAATAGGTTGACAAATTTCTTTTGGATAGATGACCTTGGAAAAATTGACTACGAGTGTTTTTGTGATGTTGTGATATTCGATACGACTTATCGAATGAACAAATATAATCTTGCATGTGCCCCTTTTGTTTGCAGTCAATCACCATTGACAGAACGTCGTTATTGCGTTTGCATTTATATCAGAGGAAACTATAGAATCATTTGTATGGATATTCGAAACATTTTTGAAATTTGTATCTTGCAAGCAACCGGTGACAATTTTTACTGATCAGGATCAAGCTATGGTTGTTGCCATTCAGAGAGTATTTAGTGGGAACCGACATCGGTTATGTCAGCGGCATATTGCTAAAAAGGCTCCTTCAAAGGTTCATTTATTTAATACTGAGTCTAACATACGCGCTTTGTTTTACCAATGTATGAGTAAGTGTAATACAATTGAAGAGTTTGAAGAATGTTGGAGTCAAATGATTGCCCAAGGAAACCTACAAGATAATTGGTGGTTGAATGACCTATACATTTTTAAGCAAAAATGGTCAACTGCTTTTAATAAAGGGGTTTTGAGCCATGACATTTTGTCCAATCAAAGGAGTGAGTCCACTAATAATGTTTGTCATGCCATCACAAAATCTACATCCTCGTTAGTTGATTGTTTTATTCAGTTGGAAAAAATGATTAGTAATGCACATGACAAAGAGAAAGAGGAGGATTTCAAATGCAAACAAGGGAGTATCTATGTGGATGTCCGAAATTGTCCAATTTTGAGACAAGTTTCAAAGATTTATACGCGATCAATGTACAGCAAATTCTATGATGATTTCAAAGAATGAGCTTTCAGTTTATTTGTTAAAGAAGAGAGGATAGTTGCTGAAAACATGTTTACATATATCATTAGATGGTGTAATCAGGCAGAACAAAATCGGCAATGAAATGTGGAGTTTGATAGCATCACATACGACATACACTGTTCATGCTATAAATTTGAAACTACTGGGTTGTTGTGCAGCCATTCCCTTAAAGTATATACTCACAAGAATTTGAAGAGTATCCCCGAAAAATATATTTTAAAAAGGTGGACATCAAATGCTAAGAAGAACATCTACTCTTATGATTATTCTATCAACGACAGTTCGTCTTCTACTTTGGCTTTTAGAAATCACATATGTCGTTCAGCATACAACTTAGCTCTACGTGCAGAAAAGAACAATGAATTGAGAAAATATGTTATAGATGCTATTGGCGAGATTTCCAACTATGTGGAAGTCTGTTTGAACAATAGCAACCCAACAAATATTTCAACCACAAGGAAAAAAGCTACCATCAAAGATCCACCTTGCTTGCGGCCAAAAGGACTCTCAAATGCTCGTATAAAAGGGCACTGGGAAAAGCCAAGTAATACTCAAAAGATTAACTCAGTTAACAATGCTTGCATGTACTTTAATTTTATGTAAACTTATACTCAACTGCTTGCATGTTCTGAATTGCAGGGAGAAAGGAGAAAAAACAAGCAACAAATGTGGACATCAAACAAGAGACCTCATATGAAGAACATGAAGTCGGACAAGGGCTGAATTACTTGCAAGATTTGTAGTCAGTATTTTACTCTAAATGATATGTAAACGTCAGCAAAAGAATATTAAAAGTTTTTAAATATTTCATGACGTAAAGTGCTTAAGTATTAAACATTAAAGTGCTTAAATATTTCATATGCTATTTCGGAAAAATGGCATCTTCTCCGACCAATCAACGCAGTTACTCCAATCTGTTGTACTGCTCCGAGCTATGTGCTCCATATACTTCATTACGTAGACCCCGCAATCCACGGAATTAACTTGTCTCGGTATACTCTTTGCCAATACAAGTTTCCAATCCTTAAAATTAGCATTAGCATACCCCACGTCCCTAGCTGCCCTCTGGAGAATTTCAATCTGCAATATAGTTTGTGACATTATAATCTGTATGTTAAATATTTACCAAATAAACGATGATATTATAATTCAGTACATACCGGCTGTCTACATAAGTCTTTTCTTGTTGGAGTATACAATGAATCATGTAGTACCCATCTTAATTTCGATATAATTCCCAGCAAAAAAAAAAACCAATGTGCATTCCTGCAAACTGGCATGAAAATCATAGCCGCCTTTTCCATATTAGACTTTGTTAAATTATTGGCATATATTTTTAGACCAGCCATATTCTCTTCTTCAGTCACCTTCTGATTATGCAACTGCAAAGAGATATTATAACCTCTGAAGGCAACATGATTTCTACCAATCATAGTAAATAAATAATAAAGTTATAAAATTTACCATCAAAAAGACTGGTGAATGAGATATTATAAAATTTACCAGCAAATAATATCTAGTCTTGGTTAAGCTCATGCGCTGGTGAATGAGATCTCTTTGCTCTTGAGTCAATGAATTTTTCCCTGGATAGTCTTCAGGGTAAGATTCAACTTCCTCGTCTACTTTGGTAAATGAAGATGTGCGTTGTTTCAAGGGAGAATCTTCTATGGTAAAAACGTGTGAGGGTTTTGCAGAACGTACATGCTCATCAAACTTTGATGCCAAGCTATCAACTTTTCTATCAAGCTCATCAAACTTTGATGCCAAGCTATCAACTTTTCTATCAAGTTCATCAAACTTTGATGCCAAGCTATCAACTTTTCTATCAACGAGCTCATGAAGAGCAGAAATCATTTTCATCAATTTAACGAGGCTTGCAGGAGTTGGATGTTCTAAGGGTGGTGATATTGGATCACTAGTTGGTTCAATCGAGGGACTAGAAATCTTACGTCTTTTTTTGGTTGGTAACTTAAAGATCCCAGAACATAAAGCATTCTCCTCGGTAGTGATGTTATCAAAATGATGCAATACATGGTTCCTTCTCAGGTTGGGGAACAAACGAATTAAATGCTTCAAATTGAATGATGTTTTCTCTGACCATCTCGCCATCCTAGACCTTCTTTCAGGAATCATTGTCGAACATATTGTAGTGTGTTCTAAGAACCATATCTGAAGGACAAAACAAATGTTATAAACAACTAAAATCATAAGAATCAAAGTCAATTAAAAAAATTCATACTTACAACACGAATATGAGTACACCCATGCATGTAGCCAATAGACTCATTTGGAAGCACAGATAAGTGAACATTGGCAAAGACAGCCACCCTCTCTGCTATCTGTTTCATGCTATTTGAAAGATGGGAATGGATTGCCTTGGGCCAATTATGTCTTCTAAACTCAGAGGGCTCAGATAGCTTTACCAGCACTTCAGGAATACGATCACCACTAGCCGGGAAAAAAATTACATAGTAAATGTAGAATTAAAGCATTCAGGTCTACAGATGTAGCCTTCGAAGCCATGTCAGCCAATTGTTTCTTCAAAGCATTTTTAGTAATATCTGCATAGGGCTTTGCTGAATAATTAACATCTTCCCCTTTGTTCTGCAAACCCAGTATAAGTGCAACTTCGCCGATAGAAAATGTTACTTCTTTTGAGCCCATACAAACTATATTCTTACGTGCATCGTACGATGACATCAAAACATAGATAAGAGGTATACTCTGTGGTACTCTAGGGGCCTCAAAAATTTGCAGAACTCCAAGGTTTTGTAAAATAAGCTTTTGATTTTCATCCAAGATGGGCACAACTGAACAAGCTCTTACACAAATATTAGAAAAATAGCATCTACTACTAAGAATATAAGGTTTGGATGGATATTTCTTCTTCACATCCATTTCCCTGCAAACATGTTAAAAGGAAAGAGTATAGGAAATGCTATGGAGATTAATTTGATATCCATGAACACCGACTTAGAAATGCTATGGAGATAAATTTGATCTCCATGAACATACTGTGAAATATTTTGAAGTCGGAAGAACACGTCAACCAACAGGAGAATAAGGACACCAAAGATGAACACAAGCTTTCACAATAATAATTTTGGTAGCTAGTTACAACTGAACACGGCTGAATACAAGTTGCATCCAACTTGAATCACAACAGCCAATAGAAAGTAAGACTTGATCACGGACAAGGTCTGCTTCTCCTCCGTAGCACACCGCGCAGGTGATACTCGCTCCAATACTCGCTCCTCGCTCCAATACTCGCTCCTCGCTACAGAAGCTCGCTCCTCGCTACCGCCGGCGGTATCGCTAGCGCCAGGCGTTAGCTCTCCAACTCGCAAGCTCGCTGCTTGCACTCCAAGCTTCTCGCGTACTCGCCACGCGTCGCTTCCTCCAATACTCGCTAGCGCGAGCGCTATCACTAGCGCCGGGCGCTATCTCCCGAGTAGGTACTCGCACTCCCAGCTACTCGCAAACTCGTTGCTCGCCTCTTCGCCTCTTGTCGCTACCGCGCGCGCTAGCACTAGCGCCGGCGGTATCTCCACTGCTCGCTACTCGTTCAAGGGAGCTGGCCGAACTTACTCCAAGTCCGATGCTCGCCTGCCGAACTTACTCCAAGTCCGATGCTCGCCTGGTGGCGCTCTGGTATCTCTAACTCGCTCAAAGTTGATGATACTCGCCAGATCCAGAATCGATACTCTTTAGAGGGGGGTACCCCTCTATTTATAGGCAAAACAAGGGGGGGTGGCGAGTAGGAGCTAGCGCTGGCGCTAGCTCACTTCAAATCTAACACTCCCCCTTGAAGTGAGCTCCGGGAACAACTCCAAGCAACGAGCGAAGCCTCCGGAATGGCCCCGCAGATAGGGGCTTCGTGAATATATCCGCAAGGTTGTCTTCACTCCGCACATGCTCCACAGCGATCAAGCCACCCAGCACCTTCTCTCTGATGAAGTGATGCTCGATCGCAATGTGCTTGGTTCTTGCATGACAAACTAGATTGGTTACCAGTTTCAATGCACTCTCATTGTCCCCGCGTAGCACAGTAGGTCCGCTGACCTCCTCGTCCACATCCTCCACTAGTCTCCTTAGCCAGACACACTCCTGAGCTGCTAAGGACGACGCCTTGTACTCGGCCTCCGTGGTAGAAAGGGAAATAAAGTCCTGCTTCTTGCTATACCACGAGATAGCAGTTGCTCCACACAAGAACACGTAACCTGATGTCGACTTGCGATCATCAGCGTCACCTCCGTAATCTGCATCCGTGTACCCGTGCAGCTTGAAGTCAGACTTCTCATCATAGGACAACCCCATCTCAAGGGTGCCCTTCACGTACTTCAGTATCCCTTTGGCTGCCTCCAGATGAGGCTTTCGTGGCTCCTGCATATACCGACTAACTCGGCCGACAGCAAAGGCGATGTCCGGCCTCGTGATAGTCAGGTAGATAAGACTCCCCATCAATGCCCGAAAGATCTTCGGATCAGGAAGAATCCTCCCTTCTTCCTTCCGAAGCTTCAACCCCGCCTCCAGAGGAACGGAACTGCTCTTCCCCTCCTTCATGCCGAATCTTTCGACGATTCTCTCGGCATATGCCCTCTGGGAAACATACAGCCCGCCTCTTCTCTTCTCAACTTGGAGGCCAAAGAAATGATGCAGTTCACCAAGATCCTTCATCTCGAATCGTATGGAAAGCTGATGTCTCAGCGCCGCGACCTCCTCAGGGTTGTTCCCTGTCACGATCTTGTCGTCGACGTATAGCAGCACCAGCACGTGAAGACCTCCACTCTTCTTCACGAACATGCTGGAGTCCGAGTCTGAGGCATCGTAGCCGCAGAACTGCAAGTACTCCGCAATCTTCCCATACCAGGCTCTCGGCGCCTGTTTCAGCCCGTAGAGGGCCTTTTTCAGCTTGCAGCCATGATGTGGCTGAGACTTGGACACATATCCAGACGGTTGCACCATGAATATGTCCTTGTCAGTCTCTCCATGCAGGAACGCATTCTTCACATCAAGCTGCCACAACTTCCAACCTCGGCACGTCGCCAGAGCGATGATCGTCCTCACCGACGTCATCTTTGCGACAAGACTAAAGGTCTCCTCGTAGTCCTCTCCGTAGGTTTGAGAGAAGCCTCGAGCGACAAGCCTCGCCTTGTACCGCTCCACTTCTCCATCAGCTCTCTTCTTAACCTTGTACACCCATTTGCAGGTGACAGGTTTGATGCCCTCCACCATGGGAACCAAGTCCCATGTCTCATTCTTCTCTAGGGCCTCCATCTCCTCGATCATGTCCGCGTCCCACTCCTTGATGCCAGCTGCATCCTCAAAGCAGGCAGGTTCCGTCTCATCGAGTGGTCCTGCGAAGAAGCAGGAAACCAAACTCACGAAGTTCCCCTCCTTATAGCGAGCAGGCGGGACGATGGTCCTCTTCGACCTCCTCAAGGCTTGGCCACTATCTACCACTCCGGTAGACTCCTCTGGTTGAGCTCCTCTCTGAACTCCTCCTGAAGCGGTGCTCTCCCTGCTTCTTGAGTTCGTAGCTCCCCCTGAGCCAGAAGCTCCTCCTGAGCCAGATGACGATGGAGCACTTGGAGATAACTCCAACTCCACAATAGGGTCCTCAGTGACCCACTCCTCTTCCCTACTAGCTTCTCCACTCTCCGGTAGCTCCACTGAAGAGACTCCCTGGTATGAGACCAGTTCGTCAAACACTACGTCGCGCGAGACGATGAATTTGTGGGTCTGCGGATCCATGCACTTCCACCCCTTCTTCCGCTCATCGTAGCCGATGAAGATACACTTCCTCGCTTTCGGCTCCAACTTTGTTCTCTGAGCGTCCGGGACGTGCACGAAGCAGGTAGAACCGAACACCTTCATGTGACCCACATTGGGCTTCTCCCCGAACATAAGCTGGTGTGGAGACACCATCCTGTTAGGACTCAAAGGTAGCCTGTTGATCACATGAGTAGCGCACGCCATTCCCTCCGCCCATAAGGCCTTGGGAATGCTCTTGGCATGTAGCCAACTCCTGGTAGTCTCCACCAGATGGCGGATCTTCCTCTCTGCCACCCCATTCTGCTGCGGGGTGTGAGCGCAGGAGAGCTCCCGCCGAATGCCGAACCTCCTGCAGAAAGAAGCAAACTCATTGGAGGTAAACTCCCCTCCATTGTCGCTTCTCAGCTTCTTCACTCTGCGGTTCAGCCTCCCCTCCACAAGCTCCTTCCACTCGAGGAACTTGCTGAATACTTCTGATTTCTCTCTCAGAAAGTATACCCACGTATAGCGGGTGTAGTCATCCACCAGAACCTGCGCATACTTATTGCCTCCATAAGTACGGGTGACGCACGACCCCATAACATCAGCATGTACGCACTCAAGAGGTGCCTTACACCTGGTCTCCAACTTGTCAAATGGAAGTCGATGTGACTTTCCATATTGGCATTCGTCGCACACATGGCCGTCGCCGTAGGAAGAGAGATGAGGCAGGCCACTCACTAGGCCCTTTGCCGCCATCATCTTCAGCTTATCCATCCCCACATGACCCAGCCTCTCATGCTAGATCACAGCGCTGTCATTTGTCTTCAGCTTGTCCACGTAGGCATTTGCAGACAAAACATACAAATCCTTCACCCTTCTCCCGGTGAGCGTGACGTCAGCATCGACAGACGAAAGGTTCTTCAAGAACTTCACCTCCTTTGGTCCAAACAGCACGTGGTATCCAGCATCCACGGCGTTCGCCACTGAGAAGAGGTTCTTCTTCATGCCAGGCACGTGATACACACTCTTCAGTGTCACTGGCTTCTCTCTACTCCCAAGGGACACCTTCCCTTCTCGCTCCACAGGATGTACCGTATCATCCGCAGTGATGATAGCATCCGTCCCTTCATACGCTTCCAAGGAGTCGAACTTGGACATATCTCCTGTGAGATGATGCCCGCAACCGGAATCCACTATCCAGTCGTTCTCGAGGTTGATGGAGGCTAAGACATCGACTGACGTTGCCGTCATCTCTGTCAGGAAACAATTGTCCCCCCTCTCACCGCCCTGGTGACTTCCACCTCTTCCTCCACCTCTCTGGTGATCTCCCTCCTTGTTAGCAGCATGACCGTCCTTTAGATTGGACCGGCAGTCCTTTGCCATATGCCCATACTTCTTACAGGCAAAGCAAAGGGATCTCCCCTTCTCATCGTGCACAGGGAGGAACTTCCTCCCATCTCCCTGAGAGGACGTTGAAGGTCCATCTCCGGAGTTCTTCTTTCTCTTATCCCAGGATCTCCTCTTTCCTGAGAACAAGGCCTCGCCATCTCCACCTGAGATGGATACTCCCGTCATCTGCTTCGCCAAGCTCTCCTGTGACGATAGCAGGTTCTCTAGCTCCAGAAGGGAGGGCTGAGTAGCCCATCCTTGCACGGAAGTAACGAAAGGGACATACTCCCTCCTCAAGCCTCGGAGTATGTGCCGCTTCAACTTCGCCTCTGATATTGGCTCTTCGGGATCCAAGGCCGAGATCTCCCCACAGAGGTTCTTCACCTTCAGGAAGAAGGTGGATATCGCCATCTCGCCTTGAGTCGACTTCGCCAACTCATTCTCCAGGAATTGTAGCCGCGCCACATTCTTCTTGTTGAATAACCTATCGAGGGCTATCCAGATCGCAGACGCTGACTTGCAACCTATGATGTGGTCGAACAAGTCAGGTGATATGGCTCTCTTCAAGGTGAACTCCGCCTTGGCGTTGGTCTTCCTCCAAGCTCTCACAGCTGGACCATTATCACTGGCAGCTACTACTTCCTCTTGCTCCCCACCACCAACAACCTCCCAGAGATCCTCTACAAGAAGGTAGCTCTCCATACAAGACATCCACTTCTTGTAGTTGGTTTGAGTAAGCAGCTCAATGCCAAGTCCCCTAGCATACCCTCCTCCGCCGTCCATCTTGGTTGCTTCGTCCTTGTTCCCACTATCCCTCTGATACCATGTGAAATATTTTGAAGTCGGAAGAACACGTCAACCAACAGGAGAATAAGGACACCAAAGATGAACACAAACTTTCACAATACTAATTTTGGTAGCTAGTTACAACTGAACACGGCTGAATACAAGTTGCATCCAACTTGAATCACAACAGCCAATAGAAAGTAAGACTTGATCACGGACAAGGTCCGCTTCTCCTCCGGAGCACACCGCGCAGGTGATACTCGCTCCAATACTCGCTCCTCGCTATAGAAGCTCGCTCCTCGCTACCGCCGGCGGTATCGCTAGCGCCAGGCGTTAGCTCTCCAACTCGCAAGCTCGCTGCTCGCACTCCAAGCTTCTCGCGTACTCGTCACGCGTCGCTTCCTCCAATACTCGCTAGCGCGAGCGCTATCACTAGCGTCGGGCGCTATCTCCCGAGTAGGTACTCGCACTCCCAGCTACTCGCAAGCTCGCTGCTCGCCTCTTCGCCTCTTGTTGCTACCGCGCGCGCTAGCACTAGCGCCGGCGGCATCTCCACTGCTCGCTACTCGCTCAAGGGAGCTGGCCGAACTTACTCCAAGTCCGATGCTCGCCTGCCGAACTTACTCCAAGTCCGATGCTCGCCTGCCGAACTTACTCCAAGTCCGATGCTCGCCTGGTGGCGCTCTGGTATCTCTAACTCGCTCAAAGTTGATGATACTCGCCAGATCCAGAATCGATACTCTTTAGAGGGGGGTACCCCTATATTTATAGGCAAAACAAGGGGGGGGGGGGTGACGAGTAGGAGCCAGCGCTGGCGCTAGCGCCAGCGCTGGCGCTAGCTCACTTCAAATCTAACACCTACAGGAACACCGACTTAGGTCTCTACAGAAATCAGCCACTATTTTCGATGTCTGTGGAAACCGTATTGATTTCTATGGACCTCAGTGTTCATCGATGATTCTGGTTTTTGACGACTTTGATAATGATAGAATCATCTTTGATCTAAATCACAAGCAGAATAAAAACCCTAAGTTAACAATGTAATAAGTTTGGGGATTTACCAGGAAATGCAGTCGAGATTGAAGGACGGGGGCGCGTCGTCGGGGAAGGGGGCGCGTCGTCGGGGACGGGGGCGACGGGGATTCTCTATCGCAGGCGACGAAGATTATTCGTCGTCAAGCGCTCCGATGAGAAAGAAATGGTGAAGTATTTAGCCTTCGCGTACCCGAAACCTCACTTACAGGTACCCGAAACCTCACGTTTCAAAATAAGAATAAAATAAAAAAACACGTGTCATCATCCTGTTATTCCCGGACCTACATCTACATCCGAACAGCGGAGCCAAAAATTTCGCCCGTTTGAGAGTCCTTTTTGACACCAGTTCGATGAGCACTCAGTTGTACAGGAGAAATAATTTGCCGTTTGGTTACCACCGTTTTAAAGGGTCGATGAGTGCCATTTTGGGGCCGATGAATCGAGCACCAGCGCACCCTTCCTGAACTTCGATGTTCTCCCATTCCCTCTCATTTTTGTTCTGCTCCACCAACAACCCTACACGGGATCGACGTCCCTCCTACCGGCGTAGCTAGAGATCCTCCTGGAGAACCAAGCATCCAACGAGTCCTCTACTGAGATCATCCCTCGCGTGCTCGCCTCCCTCGACGACTATGAATCAAGCTCTGAAGAAACCACCTCGAGTTCACTCGTCTGCGAATATCCATGTCCCAAAGAGAACCATATCGAAGAGAGTTTAGCAGTGAAAAATAATTAAAGATTATCGAATACTCTGGATGGAATATAATTAAAGTTAGATTAATTTGAGAATTCTCTCAAACATATATATCATTAGTCAATAAGAAAATTAATTAAATGAACATATGTGTTTTATTAGTTTTTAGTATTTGGTGCTCATGTAAGATTACAAGATCAGTAACATATCTATGAGGTTCGCCTAAAATCTATTTGAATCAAGCCGGCATTCATAGCTCGTGACCCAGACCGGACCGCCGAAACGATTCCACTCAACAGTGCAGGAACTTGCCCCGGCCATACTGATGCAGGCCTACGTGTCCTCTACGCGACCGTGAAGCTTGGACACTAGCAAGTAGCTCCCTTGCGCTTAAACTACGCTCACGCACCTAACACAACCATTCTAATTGCGCAATATTAATCACAACACAAGCGAAGGGTCGCGAAACCTCTTGAGATTGGACAAGGGCTAGATGCCAAATATCCGTTCACGCGAAAGGGATCTACACGATCCGAACGATTAGCCTTATCCTTAGATAATAGTCGCATACAATCACAAATACAATCGGAGTTAACTCGGACTAAAATAGCGATTCAAAGAAGTCCAAATCAGCCCCAAAATGAATTCGACACGAAGGTATACCAGATCTCGAGATACAAATGTGAAATCAAAGGTTGGAACAACCCGATTTCTCAAAAGCGTCAAGAGACCTACCCGTTACAAAATTATCAAAGAAATTCGGACAATATGGATACTTTAAATTCAGATTTATAACGCACAAACAATTCAAATATTAGGATAAAAATTCCAGTCACAGATCCACCTCAATCTCACACCTAAGCAGAGGAAACGCACAAAAATAGTAGGGGAAGAGATTACCCAGAAATCAGCGAGGTGAACACACAAACGAGTAGTGAAAGGGCCACACTTCCACGGGATTCCACGGAACCGCACCGGACGGAGGAGACGCGAGTCACTTCCGTGGAGCCACACAGGGAACGAACACGAACGAGGCAGAGATGGAGGCCTCGGGTTGGATTGGCTCTATCGCTGGTAGAGTCGCCCGGCGGCAGAGGCCGGGTGGGCGGATCCGACGGCTTCACCAGGTGGAGGTAGCTGATAGCGGCGGTGGCGGTGGAGTTGAAGCAGGTCAGGTAGCAGTGGGGCGGCAGCGGAATCAGACGGTGGCGGAGGCTCCAGGAGCTTCACCAAGTCGGGGAGGAGAGGAGGCCGAGTCGCACGACACTCAAAGGGGAAGGTCGCCGGAGTCACACCGGCGGGCGTCGGAAACGGCGAGTCGCACGCCGTCGGGGTGAGCTGAATCGCACAACTGGGAGGGGGGGAACAAACCCTAGGAAAAAAAAAAGCAATTGCCTTTCTTTTTTTTGTCAAAAATCTGATTGCCTTTTTCATTCCACATAACCAATATATATAAAGTTTACATATTAATCCTTAATTAAACCAAAACTTTAACTAAAACTATCACATAAACGTGAAACTACTAAAATGATACTTAAATTACTGCAGCATTAGTAAATCCCAAAATGCGATGGGCACCCAAAAACTACGCGGTCGCATGCTGCCGTGCGCGGAGATCGTAGCGGCGAGCATCTTGGTGAACTTGATTGTTGCGGTGACGCGGTAGCGAGCGATGGTTGTAGCGGCAAACATCAACGTTGGCGGAGGATGTCGCGGCAAACTTCAACTCTTCAAGCTTGGCAAACATTTCGCGGCAACGGCCATCAACGTCTTCAAAAATATAATGGCGACGGCGGTCAGAAAAATGCGTCGAGATGGCGTCACCATCTAACCGGTCACGAACATGATCTCGAACATATGGCGGGACGTCATCGCCATCAATCCTCCCCCACTCAAAATCACTCATCACCGATGAGTGGTCCGGGAGGGGAAAGTAGTCGAAGGAAACATTCACACGTAGCAAATCTGGTCTGAGTATCCACGTGCTAGTAGTGCGGGCAGTCATCAAAGAAAACCTGTAAGGCATAACAACAGCAACAAAGATTTCGAGGAAACTCGAAAAGGTGTCAGTCCGAAGAAAAATAACTAGCATCTTACCATCCGGCGTAAGTACCACGGAACCCACATGGAAGTTAGACACGGAAGAACTCTCACTTCCCAACCCAAGAGAATATATAGTGGAAGAGAGAAACGACAAAGAAGGCCACTCAGGTGGAACATAGACATGAAATAATAAATCCGAAAAATTGAAAAGGGGGGAAATACCCCATGCATCGTAAAAATCCAGAAGAAAAGCATCAAATCCGAAGTTCTTCATAACCATGGATGGGTCGGCGTCCCTGAGTGTGAATTCATTGACGGAGCCCGTAGACAACCGCTTGGGGACTGACCAGACTAACTCCACATCACCAATTCTAGCAGAGTGCGCTCTCGGAAGTGAACGGAAATGCATGCGGTACAACTCCAAGTGGTAAGCTAACGCCATAGACACGTGTAGGCGAAAATCGTAAGCATGTGTAGGAAAAATATGTGCAACTGGACCGGATGCGTAAGCACTGCGTGAAAAAACTAAGACAAGAGGCACAGTCTCCACGGAGTCAGAATCGGTCACAATCGTGGACAAAACCGTAGATGGACATGTAGAAAAATTTTCAGTCAAGGCTGCCACGTAATCAGATCTACCAAGTGCGGTGAGAAGACCGAATACAACCGCTAACACCTCACTAAAACATGTACGATGAGACATACCCAACAGAGGGGCTGATAAGTTCGGCATGATAAAACGACTCAGACTAGGCGTAATAAACCTGCATCCAAAACGGTCCACTAGTCGAATCACAGGATCGAGAGGGAGAGTCGGTAAAATCAACCCCGGATGAAAATCACAATCATCTTGAATTTCATGCAATGGAGATAGCATCAAAGAATGCTCATTCGGGTCTACCTCAATGATGTCACCCAAAAGGACAACTCCCTCGCTGGGAAATTCTTCCCAATCAGTCGGAACATCCATTAAGTAAGGTTCGTTGGACCATTCCTCAACTAGCATAGGTGATGGATCTGGTGTAAGGTCGATGGTAGGTTGGATGTTCATATGATGTGGCACTTCAGAGGGGAATTCCTCTTCCATGTCACTCGGGTAACCAACATCCTCATCGTCACTAAATTCTTCGTCACTAATGACATCACAGGAATCAGCATTCCCCTCAGTGGCGGGCACAGCCTGAAACACAACCTCAGACTCAACAGTAGATTCAACAGCTAGGCTCGGCGACTCAGGGGGAGTCTCTACAGTAACTATGGGCACAGTCGGAAGGGGACACTCGATAGTACTACGATCAGGTACGACACTAGGCTCACATGTCGCAACCGTCTGACTAACCAAGCTGATAGGACTACTCTCACCACGTGGGCTCATGGCATTCCTATCAAACACACAGAACGACCTCGGAACAGGGGACCTAAACTTCTGCTCCACTCCAAGGGTGGGTGTGGGAGTGCTATGGGCAGCTCTACCATTCCGGGGAAAGGATCTAACCGATGGGAATGTGTCACTCCTGTGGTCAGGTGGGGATCTAGCGTCCCTGTGAAGAGAAACCTCTTCAGCCAACAACCACACGGGGGCGTACTGGTCGGTGAGGAGACTCTTCATGATAGGCCAACTGGCATAACCTCCTGAACGCCTCTCTTCATTGAGCCAGAAGCTCTGGGCTCGACCCGACAATTGCATGCTCGCAATACGGACCTTGGAGTGGTCCTGCACACGTTCACGCACGAAATAAAGTTCTATATCGTCAACCCAACGAAGGAAGATCCGGGGACCCCCAAATCCGTCGTAGACGGGGATAGTGCTCCTAGATGGTCTAGGCACGACATCAGCCACAGGATCGGGGTGACGTTTAAACTGTCGGTAGGGTGGCGTAGGAGTCATGTGTGTAGGGGGGGTAGATCGGTGTCCACCAATCTGGGCTATCAAATCCCGTATGTCATCCAATTGATGCCTCATCCCCTGGCGGAAGGTATCGACGTCATATGCCATACTCAGAGTGGCGGGGTATGGTAAGCGTGACCGGTCCTAATGTGCAAAAGGAAGGGCAATAACAGAAACTGAAAATAACAATTGTCCTTTTTGAAAACTTTTTTTTTTTTGTAAAAAATATTTTGAAATGAAAGGGCGTACGTAGGCGGTGCAAAGTGAAGAGATCGGCGGCGAGTTGAGAAACTTGCCAAACCTCCCTCTGATACCAAATTGATGCAGGCCTACGTGTCCTCTACGCGACCGTGAAGCTTGGACACTAGCAAGTAGCTCCCTTGCGCTTAAACTACGCTCACGCACCTAACACAACCATTCTAATTGCGCAATATTAATCACAACACAAGCGAAGGGTCGCGAAACCTCTTGAGATTGGACAAGGGCTAGATGCCAAATATCCGTTCACGCGAAAGGGATCTACACGATCCGAACGATTAGCCTTATCCTTAGATAATAGTCGCATACAGTCACAAATACAATCGGAGTTAACTCGGACTAAAATAGCGATTCAAAGAAGTCCAAATCAGCCCCAAAATGAATTCGACACGAAGGTATACCAGATCTCGAGATACAAATGTGAAATCAAAGGTTGGAACAACCCGATTTCTCAAAAGCGTCAAGAGACCTACCCGTTACAAAATTATCAAAGAAATTCGGACAATATGGATACTTTAAATTCAGATTTATAACGCACAAACAATTCAAATATTAGGATAAAAATTCCAGTCACAGATCCACCTCAATCTCACACCTAAGCAGAGGAAACGCACAAAAATAGTAGGGGAAGAGATTACCCAGAAATCAGCGAGGTGAACACACAAACGAGTAGTGAAAGGGCCACACTTCCACGGGATTCCACGGAACCGCACCGGACGGAGGAGACGCGAGTCACTTCCGTGGAGCCACACAGGGAACGAACACGAACGAGGCAGAGATGGAGGCCTCGGGTTGGATTGGCTCTATCGCTGGTAGAGTCGCCCGGCGGCAGAGGCCGGGTGGGCGGATCCGACGGCTTCACCAGGTGGAGGTAGCTGATAGCGGCGGTGGCGGTGGAGTTGAAGCAGGTCAGGTAGCAGTGGGGCGGCAGCGGAATCAGACGGTGGCGGAGGCTCCAGGAGCTTCACCAAGTCGGGGAGGAGAGGAGGCCGAGTCGCACGACACTCAAAGGGGAAGGTCGCCGGAGTCACACCGGCGGGCGTCGGAAACGGCGAGTCGCACGCCGTCGGGGTGAGCTGAATCGCACAACTGGGGGGGGGGGGGAACAAACCCTAGGAAAAAAAAAAGCAATTGCCTTTCTTTTTTTTGTCAAAAATCTGATTGCCTTTTTCATTCCACATAACCAATATATATAAAGTTTACATATTAATCCTTAATTAAACCAAAACTTTAACTAAAACTATCACATAAACGTGAAACTACTAAAATGATACTTAAATTACTGCAGCATTAGTAAATCCCAAAATGCGATGGGCACCCAAAAACTACGCGGTCGCATGCTGCCGTGCGCGGAGATCGTAGCGGCGAGCATCTTGGTGAACTTGATTGTTGCGGTGACGCGGTAGCGAGCGATGGTTGTAGCGGCAAACATCAACGTTGGCGGAGGATGTCGCGGCAAACTTCAACTCTTCAAGCTTGGCAAACATTTCGCGGCAACGGCCATCAACGTCTTCAAAAATATAATGGCGACGGCGGTCAGAAAAATGCGTCGAGATGGCGTCACCATCTAACCGGTCACGAACATGATCTCGAACATATGGCGGGACGTCATCGCCATCACATACCATGACGAGCAGCAATGCGCACACCCTTCCGGGGCGTGCGGGAGCGCACACGCACGTTGGCCGCGCCCTTGCGGGCGCACGTTGGTCGCGCCATTGCGCGCACGCCAAGCAACACGTGCGCATCCCCCCACCCGGGTCGCCCGAGTTACACGGGGGCCATGATCGTCATATCCGATTTTTTTCTGATTCAGATGACCGAAATTGTGCATTCTTATTCGCCCGTTCAACATACAGAAGAGGCGCAATTACCAATGCACCCTCATAAAAGCTATAAAAAGGCCCTTAAACATTCATTTGAAGGGACGGAGGAAAAAAGAAGAAGCCAACTCTGAGGTTTTCCGGGGAAGACTCGACTCTTCGTTGGCTCTCCTGTTCAACGTGTGCTCCACCTGCGACAATTTTGCTTCAGAGACTGCTCCCACGTGCGCAGCTCAAGACTTGATTTTTTCTTAAGAAACATGTAAAGAAGCAGTAATATGTCACCATTCTAAAACTCCAACTCTTATAAAAAGCTACAACTAATGAATTTTGTCTCTCACCCTGTGTTTTTCCCTTTTATGGATTTTTTCATGTAAAACGTCTCATTACTCTGCTTTTTGTTCTCTTTTTGACTATTTGTGCACGTGACTCACTTTCGAGCTAAGGTGATCTGATTCTTCCAATCTATGAAAGTGCTAAGCAACCCGCAACACACACATTTTATTAAAATTTTGTTATCTTTTATCATATTTATTTGAGTACTGGAAAAATAAATAATTTTGCACTCGTTGAAAAACTAATAGCAGTCAAATGTTGGCCTACCAAATCAATGTGCATTTCATTTTCTTAAAAAAAAAAACTTTTTTGCATTTTCATTGAAATTTATGGTGCTTTTTTATTTTAACCGCCGTCGAAACCGGATTTCTCAGACAAAAACATTGTTTTTCTATTTTGAAATTAGCTGCAAACCGACGTTACCCAAATACTTTTCTCAATTTTAAAAATATAATTTTAAAAATACATTTATCTTCTCTCTTTTAAAAAAACACCGGTATTCCAAACATAGCATAAGTCGAATAAAGAAAATGTCCAATGTAATACAGATAAAGTAGATTTAAGATAATAATAATTAATAAAACACACATGAACGAAAAATAAAGGCGTTTGTTAATCTCAAAGCTTATTTGGCTTGTCGCACCCCAATGTTAACATCAACACAAAACGTTATCCGCCAAGGAGAACAAGATTCGAGCCGTCCAGACTGGAATAGGCTGCCCGCTGCTCGATCTAATGTCAGAACCAAGATCAAGAATGGTCGACAAGGCCGACTACGTCCTCTTTAACATCGTTAGCGTGCATGAGTGGCACGTTGTCGTCGTGGAAGAGGGCTGCATCCTCGTGAGATTGTTGACATCGGAACCCAGCAACATAAGAAGATCGCCGCCGCAACCCATCGACACGACTAGATTGACTTTGAGTTTCTCAACAAGGAGAAATCATTCACGCTTTATAGATTTACATAGAAAAATTAATAGCTTCACTATCTTTTTCGTAGGCGGAGAAAGCATTCATGCTTTCTAGGTTTACACAAACGGCACGAGAGCAGGTGAGCCGTGGACGGAGAAGACGATGCTTTCAACGAGAGGAAGGAGGGAGTCGGCTCCAGTGGGAAGCAGGGGCGGATCCAGGAATTTTGGTTAGGGGGGCTAGTCATAAGGCGAAGCCCAAAAAATTTTGATAAAATTTTATACATAAAGATAATATAGAATTTTTTTGGACAAAATATATCATATATCTTCATTAAACCAAAAAGACAGATACAGTCACATACATGTTATTTCAATTGTGCACGGCGATTTTTCAATTCATAGAATTCATCTATGATACAATTTTTGTCAATCTTTTCCGCTATTTCTCGCTCAATGTATAAAGTCATACAATTTGCAAGAAATTCATCCTCCATCTTGTTGCGGAGTCTCGTTTTAACAAGTTTCATAGCAGAAAATGACATTTCTGTGGTTGCCGTTGAGACCGAAAGAGTCAAAATGAGTCGAATCAATTTGTCAAAATGAGGCGAGCGGCTTGAGCGAGAGGAAGGAGGCGGCGGCTTCAGCAAGAGAAAGGAGGAAAGAGAAGTTGGGCTGCGGTTAACAACAAAAAATAGATTTTTTTTTGAAATTCTGAATACCATTAGCCAAAGACAAATTGCAGTAGGAATTCAATTAAGTGTGATAAATGATAAAAAAGATGATCTATCTTAGTAAATAAATTAAATTTTTAAAAGTGAGTTTTTTTCGGGAGATCCCAGTTTCACTGTCCTGAGCTTTAACGCCGTCGCATTCTCTCTCTTTTACTTCTCATCTCAAACCCAAACACCATCTGAACTGCCGGAATATTCCATTGTCACGGAAATCTCTTGGATTTTCCCGTAACCTATAAAAGCCCCAGCTCCACTGACTTCCTTCCTGCCCTAAAGCTCTCCCCCATTTCTGTTTCTGTTTCTCGCACCTCCAGCCCCCATACTCTCCCGCTGCTCAAATCTATGGTTCTTCGGGAAGATCTCGGGCTTATGTTAAAAGAGTTCTCTGTCCAGATCAGATGATAAGGTATCGCAGCTTTTTCGGGCTCTGTCCAGTGGATCTACGCCGTAGTGCTTCGCTTGCCGGAAAATGCGACAGTCGATAGGCTTATGGCACCAGATGTACTCGATAGAGGTGAAGATCTGGATGCTAGGAAATCAGCGGGGAAGGAGGCCTCCGTTTTGAAGCAGGAATCCGGCTGCGGTCCTTGCCGAATAGGTATGATGTTTGTCTCGGAAGCCAAATGATACGATCTTCTCGACATTTCGGGTTTTTTTACTGCTTCTGATGACTGGATTCGGTGTTGAGATGTTTGATTGAAGATGTCTTGGTGCAGAAGTTACTTTTTTTTTCACCTGTTTCAATTTAGGGTTTAAGCTGGATATTTTTTTGTGTGCTCTGTGGAGCTTTTGTTTTGTTTAAAGAGTGAGCTATAATGACAAGTGGCTATTGTTGCTTAGTATTGCTATTTTAATACCTAATTATATTTATTGCAAATGATGATTTTTTTTGTTTTTATTTTCATATCTTCTTGCCTGATTCAGAAACGTGTATTGTGATAGCTTCAAACATATTTTTTTTCCAGAATACACTTCACCATCCAAAAATAAAAAGGTTGACGGAGGTTCCTGTTTTCATGACAATCTACTTTCACGCTTCCAATCTGGAGAAAACATTAAAGGACACGATGCTGATGGACAAATTTCACTATCATCAGAAAATAAAGGGAAAATTTTGGCACGAAAATCTGCAAAAGAGGCAGTTGTGATACCATCTAAAAGACTGAGGATTGATGAGTCTGAGAATTGTGGTAAGAACACTGGGACTAATGGTCACGATGGTATCTCGACTATGGCTGGATTTGACCCCATAAGGTGCACAGCTGGTATAATACCTTCCTACCAAATCTGTATTGTACTATTATGTTGGAGAGATGTTGGAAATGGTATTTTTTTAATGCACTTTGTGTTCAGCTAAACTATATTATCTACTGTAATGTATTTTATGCATTGGTTTGAGTTTTTCAGCTCAATTGGTTTGTATTGATTTGACCCCATAAGGTGGGTGCACAACTGGTATACTACCTTCCTACTAAATCTGTATGTGCTATTATGTAGGAGAGATGTTGTGAAATGGTTTTCTTATTCTACTGTAATGTACTTTATGCATTGGATTGGGTTCTTCAGCTCATTTGGTTTGTGTTTGGTATTAAAATCATCCATCTCGTAGTATTTCCACAGCATGCACTTTATTATTAGCGGGGCTAGTGAAAAAATAACTTATCAACTTGCATGCTGAAAGTGTTTTCCTTGCATTTCATTTACTTAGTCATTCACACATAAAGCTTGCACATACTATCGGTCTTCTCTGCATACGAACGCCTTTTTCTATCCGTTGTTCAAAAATTAATATGCCTGTTTTTCGAAGTTATTTGTGTAAACAACTTGATTTATGATTTTCACGAGTATCAGCGATGAATTCAAGGGTATTAGAAGTTAACCTTATGGTTTGTTTCTGTTAATTTGACACTAACATAATTAAGTTAAAGGGATATAACTATCACTTTCTCATCCTTCTGGCACAAATTTATGAATTAAGAATAAGTTAGTGTTCCTAGGGCTTGCAACAAGCATACTGGCAGTCTGGCATACATTCCTTGAATATGGATTATGTTCATCTCTCCGTGGTGTGGTTTGTTTACCATTAATTTTTTTTTGTCATTCTGTGAAGTTCATATGGACTAAAGTTTGTTTTATTGAACATGTTTCCTTCAGGTTCCTTTGTATTTGTTAAATCCAATCATCCAACCGAAAATCAATTGGTTGGATGTGGAGAGGCTCAAAATCTATATTAAGTTCAGAAGTCATGTTAGTTTCTCAATCGTGGGGTTGGGACTATCCTTAACACGCCCCCTCATGTGTAAGGTCTTCGGCTTCTAAGACGTGAATTATTTTTTTAATTGGGTGACATGGAATGAGCCTTGGGCTTAGTCTCTCTTGAATATTATCTTCCTCTCTCTCAGCGGGCCTCTCTCAACATGCTTGACCTCTATTGGATTATAAATATTCGGATAGCGAGTCAACAAATAATCGGAGGTCCATTAATAAGGTTCTCCAAATAATCTATAAAAAATCACTAATTGCAAGATTGCACTTATTTATTACTTTATTATAATCTTCAATTTTGTTGAAAATAGTCCCTAGTCCCACGTTGGGAAACTTACATAGTATTGTGTATTTAATATAAATCTCAGGCCTCTTCACCTCCAATAAATTGATTTTAGGTTGAATGCTTGGATTCAAACATGGTAACAGAGCAACACACATACACACAAACACAAACATACACACACAAACACAAACACAAGCATACACACACAAACACACGCATACACACAAATACAAACACACATACGCACACAAACAAACACATACGCACACAAACAAACACATACGCACACAAACAAACACACACATACACGCACAAACAAACACGCATACACACACAATCCCACATATAAATATGCAAAAAAAAAACTTTAAAGCAACTAATGCCTCAAATGAAACAAAAAGGCATGAACCAAAAAATTTCAAGAGCTTCAAAAGAACATCACAATGCAGCCAATCTCTTTGGTGGAACAAAAAAAGAGAGGAAATTTTTATACCTAATCAGAAGGAAGAGGTTGGACGGATATGCAATGGAGCTGCAGATGGCCTTCTAGACGTTGGAGGAAGAAGCTCCTCTCTGTCGTCGCCGAAGAGGAGGGAGCGGCGCTCGGAAAGGATTGGTCGCCGAACGCAGCTCACGGTTAGGCCTCTTTCAGGAACCCTGGAACTGAGCAAATGGAGGTGATGTCGCCGACAGCTGCTGGCCTGGTCGACGTTGGAGGAGGAGGCCATCGCCAGAGAGGAGGAAGAAGGAGCGGGTTGATCGAAATCGTGCTCTCTATCGTAAGTTGTCACCTGTCGCCGTTGATTTCTCGAGCCCCAAAACTGACCAAATGTGGTGGCCGGTTTTGGGGAAAGGGTGTTTTTAAAAAACCCAAAGCTATGAGTTTGGTGTTTTTAAAAAATTGAATAATTCTGTGCTTATTCAAATTTTTTTACAAAGTATTCAAAATCTACACTACTTATTTATAATAAAAAAATGCTATACAACAACATAAAAATGCACTTGTTTATTAAAAAAACTTTAATAAGCAACATACTAATTAACTTGTTAATAAACTTTAAACAAGATGAAGAACATAACTATGAATTTGTTTTTAAAAAATAATTTTTTAAACAATGACATAATAATGTGTTTATTTATAAAAAAATAAAACTTTAAACATAGCCACAAATTTGTTTATAAAAAATAATTTTTAAACAATGTCATAATAATGAGTTTGTTTATAAAAAATAATTTTTAAACAATGTCATAATAATGAGTTTGTTTATAAAAAATAATTTTTAAACAATGTCATAATAATGAGTTTGTTTATAAAAAAAAATAGAACTTTAAATATAGTTATCTCTAGGATTATAACCTAAACCATATGTATAAAAGACAAGCACTCCACCAAATGAGCTACAAAGGGAACTGTCTTTATGTGTAATATTTTTAATATTATCTATTCGCTGATACCTTATTTATTATGACAAATAACCTATTTTCTATTATTGAAAAAATAGTTTTTAAAAATCCAGTATGGGCGGCCGCATACACTTGACCCTATGTAGGCCCGCCCATGCGCGCGGGTCGTCTTCCTCGCGCGAGCAACATAGAAGGAAGGGCACAGGAGCGGAATCGAGAATTCTTATGTCGTGAGGTTTGACTTGGCGTGCGGGAGAAATGGCCTAAATAGAATATCCGCGAAATTGGATTTAAAACCAAGCCCTATCAGTTTGTTTGACAACTGAACGACGGAATTGTAATTGGGGATTCAATTCCATTTGCCCAATTCCGTCCAAACGAACATACCTTAAGGGTATTTCCAATCAGTCAAGTCAATAGTGAGTGCACCATTTCATCTTCAGACCTTATAAATTTCCTTCTTTCTTCTTAGTACTTTACCGTCCCTCATTGTACCTTCAATTTCCTCTTTCCGCGTAAGCTTTCTCATGATGAAGAAGCCCACCCTGGTTCCTTAATTTGCGTCTCTCTTCAAGGATGACATTTTCAAGTCCCCTTCGACGATAAAAGGAGTGCAACTTTAGCTCTTCCGCTGGAAATATAAGATTCCTTCAGAGTTCTTCCTGGAAGAGCCGACTTACGATGTGTGCAATGGTTCTTAGATGGAGGGTTGTGTCATGTTTTGTACCGATCATTTCTCTTTGGGACTTTGTTTTGCTTCTCTATATGGATGTAGTTGGCCAAAGTCTTTTCTTCCAACTGCTTTTACCCCGCTTGCCTGGTGTCCAATTCCATACATGGTGGTTGCACTCATCACATATTTCCATAAGTGGAATTCGCGAACATTCCTTCACTTAGGGTAAGGGACTATCCGTATAAGATCATTTGCTTCATGCCCAACCGTATGATTGTTAAGAGTCTAACCAACATGGTGTGCGAGTGGAGTTGACATTTATTCTTCATTCGCACCCTTGCGGAAATGGGGGATCGATTCCTCCGCTTAGGATAGATCAATATGGGTCTCTTAGGCCCTTGCTGAAATGAGTCCAAAGAAGCACTCGGTGGACGTCTATACTAGTGGCTACCTTGACATGACCTACTATTTGGAGCTTGTTGATAAGGTCTCCAAGCACCAAGAGTGCACATCCATGCTTCTTGGCTCATTGCTTCAATCGAGGTTGCATTCCTAGATGGTTTATCACTCCTCTGGTGTGACCGTTTGCGCGTGTCTTATATTCACAGATTCACTAGAGGCTCCAATCATTCAGATGATGACCCTATGATTGTAGATTGTGTGAGTCGACCCCGAGTGAATCTTGATCAGTGTGCTCTGAGTGATGTAGATTGTGTGAGTCGACCCCGAGTGAGTCCTGATTCATGTGCTCTGAGTGATGTAGATGATCTTCATCACCCAAGAGTGTGAAATACTCTCCTTCCAAGAACCAAAGATTACAAGTTAGAGTTTCAAAGAAAGAAGGATCGAGTGCCAAGGTCCAATCCTTTTTTCTTAGATTTTATTGGTAGATAATCTGATGTAGGGTAGGCTACGTGAGTGCACGACTAACATGCAACCCTAGGTGAAGTGCGAAAGATAGTTTTATTACACACATGAACTCTATATGAACACACTTGCAAGAACCGACGGCGAAATCAAAACTTATCAATAAATGATTAAATTACACACATATATTTTAAGCAAGTCAAAACAATTCTTTAGGCAAGCATGTTTAGGCTTTCCTCCGCGTGGAGGGTCCAAGAGCGTGCGGCAAATGATTCCTGCAAATCACAAGCTATCACAGAACAAGATTCCACAACACAATAGATCAACACAAGCATAGGTTCATAATACCGTACTATTATGTTGAAAACAAAACTCCATAAACAAAATGACACTCACAAAGCAAAGGGCTGCCGTCAAGTGGAGATCCGGTGAGGCGAAGCAATCTGATGGTTGTTCGGAGGGATGGAGGGGTCAGATCGGGTGCTGGATTCGGGATTTAGAGGGTGTGGGCGGCTGGATCTGAGGATGTATAGAGAGATCCGGGCGTGGAGGCTTTGGACAGTGAAGAGGGCTGCTGGAAGGGGCAGATCTGAGCAGTTAGGAGGAGGTTCGATTCAGATCAACAGCCCCAGGCGTCTGCAATTGATGGGGAGGGGGGTTATGAAAGGGATTTAGATGGGTGGTGGCCTGGAGGGGAGAAATAGGACCTGCGGAAGTCTGGAAGGGGAAAACAGAGGGGCTGGTGGAATCTGGAGGGGAGAAATCAGTGCCTGGAGGGCTGGCTGGAGCCTTCTGGGCGGGCAAGAAGGGATCATGGGTTACGGGAGGAGCTTAGGAGGCCTACGGTGGAACAAGAAAAGAATTTCCTGCTGGCTACATGGGATTTTGGGAGGAATTTAAGGCTGCGGTCATGTCGAGATACAAAGGAGATACAAATGATTTCCTAGGAGTCGTCACCTAGGGCCTGACAAAGTCATCACCATGAGATGATCGCCAGATTCTGGGAAGGTTTATGTTATGAGCCCTATTATGATGATATTATTATGTTATTTATTGTCTTTTAAGTTGTCTTCCTATTTAGTTGCATTCCAAGTCTATCGTCTTCCTATTTAGTTTCCTATTTAAATTGCATTCCAAGTATGTCCTTTTATTTCCATTAAGAGTCACTTGTACTTCTATTTAAAGGATCCCTTGGGTCTTGTATTGGTATGCAAAGAATTAATCTATTTTCCCTTCTCTGGTGTGTGAGATATTGGTAGCTCTCTTCTCTAACGAGCAAGCCCCGCTTAGGCAGCCGCGGTTCCGAATCCACGGTATCCTCCTCCGCCGTCGTCACCTCAGCCTCCGACCCTTCCTTCAACTAGGCCCATAACATTTTCTCTCCAAAATCTGCAATGACCCTGACGGCTGCCCCTACCCTCTTATTTATAATAAAAACAATCATCTTGGACGGCTATGATTGTCCGTACACGATGGCTATCCAATAAATCACTAAAAATATAAAACGAATACATGAAAAATATGGAAACGACATTCCAGACGCAATCGCAGGCTCAGATCATCCATCGGGCGATGCCAAATATGGAAGGTGACAAATCAGCCCTGAACGAGCTCAAAACTCGTGCTCCACTATCTCGTTGATCCTCATCATAATCTCAAGGAGACATCTTGACCTTGGTTGATCACCTCTAACAGTTATCTTGGTAGAGATGTATAATTCTTGTGTCCAGACCCTGTATTTACATTTAATGAGCATACACTATCCAAGCTGCTTGAACTGCATTCATTTCCTAGAAATGAATGGTCCGCTTTGGAAACCACATCTTCATGATGACCACTTTCCTAACTGGCTGAGGGGGCATTGTCTGGATGATTACACTGGGGTTTGTGTTCCTGGAATGGTAGTCCTCGGGAGAGCTTACCCTACTTGGCTACTTGTGTTTTCCGGTAGGGGATGCGTGAAATGGATTTTGCGGCTAGGCTCTTCTCGGGAAGGATGCCTTCTCGGTTGGTGATTAGCTTAGAATACCTTTTGGTCCGTGATTCTGCGCATTGAGCCATCAGATGTCAGTAACATGTTGATGGGGGACCATCGAGCGCAACTCGGCGCAAGGCGGACCCCACCTTCGTATATTCGCGCCGACGGACCTGATCGAACCGGCGATCCGTTACCACGGATGCGTCTGGCTCGTCGTTTAGAGTCATTTTCATATATAGCTTTATGTATTTCGGTTATTATTTTATATAGTTATGGGAACGGAACCGCCGGCCAATCATAGCCGTCGATTCCGGGTGCCCTATTGTTGTTTTCTTATAAATAGGAATCTTAGGGCTGCATGAATTCTTATTGCTGAAGTTTGGAGAGATCTTCTTCCTTGCTTCCGGTGATCCTTCCGCGGTGCCGACGCCGTGGAGCCCGTGGTGCCGATTCCATTGGGTAAGTGTCTTCCCTTCCTCCTCCACCCCTCCCTGCTGCTGTCCGCCAATCCCTTTGTTTCTCCCTTGCCGTCACCCCCCCTCCAACAGTGCCGCCTCCTGTTTTGTTGAATCCAGCCGCCGCCCCTACAGGAGCCTTACCGCCGCTCCTCCAAAACTCCCCCTGCCGCTGCTCCCTTCCAAGTCCTGCCGCCGCCCCACTTTAGCCCTCCCTCTGCCGTCCCTCCTCAGCCTCAAACCCCACGCCACCTGCACAGCAACACCACCAGCCGCCCCCTCCAAAACCCTCCCTGCCGCCCCTATCCAAAACTGGCCAGATCTGTCCAAATCTGGACAGATCTGTCCTGCCCCAGCCCCGGACCTCGAATCAGTCCTAAAACGCCTCAAACCCGCCGCCAATCACTCCTCCTCCGTGGATCCACCTTCCCCCTTACCCGATCTAGTCTCACACCACCCGGAAGCTCTCATTCCCCTCCCAAATTTCAGTTTATGTGATTCACAGCCCTAAGTAATTTTAATTTCAGATTTTGTATTCGTGATTTGTAAGGATTTATGGTTTTTTGGTATAAAATATTGTGCATGTTGTGGTTCTCTTGTTTGAAGGAATTATAGCCCGTTGTGTTTGCTCGTAAGCCTCTTACTTTGCAGGACGCTTAATTCGTCACGCGCTTATTGTAGCTCTCCGTGCGGAGGAACGCTATTGCCAAACGCTTAAAGAAAAATGTTTACTTTCTTTATGAATGAATGCAATGTTATTATTTTGTTATATTGCTTACGTTGATTAATTCGCCTGTTCATTGGTGTCTTGCATATAGTCATCGGTTAGATTGAGTCCATCCCCTCACGACACTAGTTTGCATTCTAAGCATCCAATACACAGCCTACCCTACATCAGTTGGTATCAGAGGCCAGGTCGGGCTGTTTTGCATGCTCCGTAGTGGTTGGTCATTTAGAGGCATGGTAGATCCACAGGTCACCAACGAACGAGCGGCAGGCTCGAATTCGAGCGCTGCCACCACGGATTTCGAGCGTCTGATGCTAGACCGTTTCGATGCTTTAGGCACCCAGTTTGAGACCGTACAACATGATATTGCTGCGGTGAACCGTCGCCTAGATAGGATAGAGAACGCTAGGGATACTCCTTCCCTACATGACGATGAGGTAGCGGATGATCCGGCCTACTCTCCCCGCCGCGGTCAGCGGGTCAGAGGTGATCCACCGCCGGCTGACCACTACCGTCGTGAGATTCCTGTGAGAGCCCCCACTCCGCCAGCAAGGCGGAACCCTGAGCCAGCACGTGGCCGACCCCCGCCCCCGCGGGAAGATTACCGCGTGCCACGACAGCCTGACCCCAGGGACCGTGTCCCTCCACATGGTCGTCATGACCAGCGTCGAGACGAGTATTACCCACCGGGTCGACGTGAGCGCGGACCCCCACCCGCTCGGCACGAGTATGACCGTGACGACGATCCTGATGATTATCCTGATCCGCGGAGAGGTGATCGCGCCCTTGACATCACCCGTAGGATTCGCCTCGAGGCCCCGACATTCGATGGTCGCCTGGATCCGAAGGCCTTTAGTGACTGGCTACTAGACATGGATCACTATTTTGATTGGTACGATATGAGTGATGATCGTTGTGTCCGGTTTGCCAAGATGAAGTTAATCGGACAGGCTAAGGTGTATTGGATTAGTGTTGAGCGAGCCTTAGATCGTGACGGTTATTACCCCATCACCCGATGGGATGACATGAAGGAGAGGCTTAAGGATAAATACCTCCCTGCTTCCTACCGTGACCAGCTACTTGATCAGCTGCAGAGCTTACGTCAGGGGACGCTTTCCGTAGCTGAGTATATGGCTCGATTCGACGAGCTAGTTGTTAGGAGCGATATTTCGGAGGAACCTATTGCCACTGCCTCTCGATTCAAGGCTGGCCTCCGTTCGGATCTCCGGAGAGAGCTGATTCCCCACCGCTTGGAGACTGTAGATCAGATATTCCAGCTCGCTCTTGAGTATGAGCAGTACCTTCGTGCCCCTAGCACGAAGCAGTTTCCTTCCCGGACGGATTCGTCGATGTTTAGGAAGCCCGCTCCAGCCCAGACTGCTGCAGCCACTCCACCCCCCCGAGTCACTCCTGATATGAGGGGGAAGGCTGTCGCTACCGAGGGCCAGAGGCCTGGGGGTATTCAGTGTTTTAGGTGCGGGGGCAGAGGACACGTAGCGGCCCACTGCCCCACACGTAATCTGTTGATTGAGGAGGAGGAGACCGCTTTAGAGGGAGATGCGGAGATTACTGAGGAGGTCACGACCACCGTTGAGGAGGGATGGGAGAGCGACGCTGAGCGCTCGTTAGAGGTAGGAGTAGTCAGGCGCTTCCTGCATACCCCACGTGCCGATGAGGATTGGCGCCGCACTACCATTTTCTACACATATTTCCCGAGTGCAGGCGGACCTTGCAAATTAGCTATCGATAGTGGGAGCTGTGTGAATATCGTGGCTCAGAAGGGTCTAGACCGCATGCAGGTGAAGGCGGAGCCTCACCCCCACCCTTATCGTGTCATCTGGGTCGACAAGACAGCTATCCAGGTTACCCAGCGCTGTCTTGTTCCGATCACCATCGCATCCTTTGAGGACCGAGTGTGGTGCGACGTCATCCCTATGGATGTCGCCCACGTCTTGTTGGGCCGCCCTTGGCTATTTGATCGCGATGTCACATGCTTCGGTCGATCAAACACATGTGTCTTCTATGATAAGGGGCGGAAGATCACTTTATCTCCCACCCAGCCCAGAGAGAGGTCCAAGGGCCGAATCGAGCCGTCCACTAGCACGATTGCTTCGAGGCCCGTGCACATTCTGAGGCATAGTGAGTTCCTGAGAGATAGCGCCGATGCTGGTATCATGTATGCAGTGGCAGCCACCATGACACCTGATTGCCCTACAACCGAGGCTCATCCCGCCGTGCGACTCTTACTAGGTGAGTTTGCGGATATTATGCCAGAGGAGCTTCCGGATGAGTTACCCCCTTTGCGGGACATTCAGCATGCCATCGATTTAGTCCCGGGGGCCTCGCTCCCCAACCTGCCACACTATCGCATGAATCCTGTTGAGCACGCTGAGCTCAAGAGGCAGGTTGATGAGCTTCTTCGGAAGCAGTTTATCCGTGAGAGCTTGAGTCCGTGCGCCGTCCCCGCCCTTCTTACCCCTAAGAAGGACGGCAGTTGGCGTATGTGTATTGATAGTCGAGCTATCAATAAAATTACGGTGAAGTATCGTTTCCCGATCCCTCGTCTGGACGACCTACTAGACACGATGTCCGGGGCTCAGATCTTCTCGAAGATCGACCTCCGAAGCGGGTATCACCAAATTAGAGTGCGAGAGGGCGACGAGTGGAAGACGGCGTTTAAGACGAAAGACGGCCTGTACGAGTGGCTGGTCATGCCATTTGGGCTCTCGAACGCCCCGAGCACGTTTATGCGAGTCATGACTCAGGTCCTACGGTCCTATATGGGCAAATTCCTCGTCGTCTACTTTGACGACATTCTGATCTACAGCCACACTGAGCCAGATCACCTCGAGCACTTGAGACTCTTATTCGATATTCTCCGAAAGGAGAAACTGTTTATCAACCTAAAGAAGTGCTCCTTCCTATCTGAGTCCGTCCACTTTCTGGGATTTATTATCTCCTCCTCAGGCGTGTCAGTTGACCCTGAGAAGGTCCAGTCCATCCGTGAGTGGCCCATACCCTCGACCATTCATGAGGCCCGTAGCTTTCATGGACTTGCGACCTTTTATAGGAGATTCGTTAGGGGTTTTAGCTCGATTATGACCCCATTTACTAGCTGCCTGCGTAAGGGGGATTTTCAGTGGACCCCTGCGGCCACTCGAGCATTCGAAGAGATCAAGGACAAGCTGACGTCCGCCCCCGTTCTGCGACTCCCCGATTTTAGTAGAGCCTTCGAGGTTGCGTGTGACGCGTCAGGCATGGGCATTGGGGGAGTGTTGAGTCAAGAGGGACACCCAGTTTCCTACTTTAGTGAGAAACTGAACGAAGCCAAGCAAAAATACTCGAATTATGATCGGGAATTTTATGCTATCGTCCAGTCACTGCGATATTGGAGACACTACCTCCTTCCCCGGGAGTTTGTGCTGTATTCGGACCACCAGGCCCTACGCTACCTCGACTCTCAGAGGAAGCTGAGTCACCGCCACGCGAAATGGGTAGAGTACAAGCCCGCCGACGCACTCAGTCGTCGAGTTTCTCTACTTCACACACTGCAGGCCCAGGTGGATGGCTTCGAGAGGTTGATCATGGACTACCCTACTTGTCCTGATTTTGCTGAGGCCTATACTGCGTTGTCGAGGGACCCTCCTGATCCTGTTGAGGGGTTTCAGATCATCGATAGATACCTATTCCGGGGCTCTCGCTTGTGTGTGCCCAACACCTCATATCGTGATTATTTAGTATGGGAACTACACGCCGGGGGTGCCGCCGGCCATTTTGGGCAGGATAAGTCGATTACCATGGTAGAGGATCGTTTCTATTGGCCTAGTCTAAAAAAAGATGTAGCTCGTATAGTCCGACACTGTCGTGTATGCCAAACGGCCAAGGGAACGAAGCAGAACACGGGCTTATACACTCCTTTACCCGTTCCCCATCGTCCTTGGGAGGACATTAGTATGGACTTTCGTGCTTGGGCTTCCGCGCACTCTGCGGAAGCATGATTCTATCTTTGTAGTGGTCGACCGGTTCTCTAAGATGGCACATTTTATCGCATGTAGGAAGACTTTCGACGCGCCCCACGTCGCAGCCCTATTTATGAGTGAGGTCTTTAGATTACACGGTCTCCCAAAGTCCATCGTGCCCGATCGAGATGTGCGGTTCATTAGCTATTTTTGGAAGACGTTATGGCGAAAAACAGGGACTACCCTTAAATTTCCATCCGCATACCACCCCCAGACGGACGGGCAGACTGAGGTGGTGAATAGAAGTTTAGGTAACCTGCTGAGGTGTCTAGTTGGAGAGCATGCTTCTAGTTGGGACTCGGTGCTCCCTATAGCGGAGTTTGCATATAACAGTTCCATCAATAGGTCGACTGGTCTGAGTCCGTTTCAGGTAGTATCCGGTTATGACCCTAGGAAGCCTATTGATCTTATACCCGTCCCGACTGAGTCACGTCCTAGTGAGTCTGCTGAGTCCTTCACGCGTCATTTGCATGAGTTGCATGAGTCTATCAGGCGAAAAATCAATTTAAGCAACGAACATTATAAAGAACAGGCAGACAGACATAGGCGGGAGAAACATTTTCTGGTTGGCGAACAGGTGATGGTTCGAGTTCGTGCGGAGCGGCTCCCTCAGGGGCCTGCTAAGAAATTAAGCGCCAGGCGAATTGGGCCCTACACTGTTTTGAGGCGGATCGGGTTGAATGCCTACGAGCTGGACATTCCTACGAGCATGGGTATCCACCTCGTGTTCAATGTTGAGGACCTGACACCCTACTTCCCACCTCACGAGTACTCTGATCCCTACCTTGGCGGCCCTCCTGACCTTCCACCGTCATCCCTCTCCCCCACCACCCAGCCTCCACTTGATTCCCACTTCCCCAGGAGTTCACCACCATTGGCTTCACCGGAGGCACCACCACCATCGCCGAACCACTTTTCCCGAGAGCAGAGGGTCGAGCAGATTACAGAGATCATTGCGCATGAGTTCGTCCCCTCCGCGGATGGACTCATGTGCCGCTACTTGGTTCGCTGGGTTGGACGTTCTTCTTCCGACGACACTTGGATTGCTGCTGCTGAGCTTGATCAACTCGCCCCCGGACTTCGACTACAGTACGATCATCTCCATTCATCGGAGATGAAGGCTTTTCAGTCGGGGGGAGTTGATGGGGGACCATCGAGCGCAACTCGGAGCAAGGCGGACCCCACCTTCGTATATTCGCGCCGACGGACCTGATCGAACCGGCGATCCGTTACCACGGATGCGTCCGGCTCGTCGTTTAGAGCCATTTTCATATATAGCTTTATGTATTTCGGTTATTATTTTATATAGTTATGGGAACGGAACCGCCGGCCAATCATAGCCGTCGATTCCGGGTGCCCTATTGTTGCTTTCTTATAAATAGGAATCTTAGGGCTGCAGGAATTCTTATTGCTGAAGTTTGGAGAGATCTTCTTCCTTGCTTCCGGTGATCCTTCCGCGGTGCCGACGTCGTGGAGCCCGTGGTGCCGATTCCATTGGGTAAGTGTCTTCCCTTCCTCCTCCACCCCTCCCTGCTGCTGTCCGCCAACCCCTTTGTTTCTCCCTTGCCGTCACCACCCCTCCAACAGTGCCGCCTCCTGTTTTGTTGAATCCAGCCGCCGCCCCTACAGGAGCCTTACCGCCGCTCCTCCAAAACTCCCCCTGCCGCTGCTCCCTTCCAAGTCCTGCCGCCGCCCCACTTTAGCCCTCCCTCTGCCGTCCCTCCTCAGCCTCAAACCCCACGCCACCTGCACAGCAACACCACCAGCCGCCCCCTCCAAAACCCTCCCTGCCGCCCCTATCCAAAACTGGCCAGATCTGTCCAGATCTGGACAGATCTGTCCTGTCCCAGCCCCGGACCTCGAATCAGCCCTAAAACGCCTCAAACCCGCCGCCAATCACTCCTCCTCCGTGGATCCACCTTCCCCCTTACCCGATCTAGTCTCACACCACCCGGAAGCCCTCATTCCCCTCCCAAATTTCAGTTTATGTGATTCACAGCCCTAAGTAATTTTAATTTCAGATTTTGTATTCGTGATTTGTAAGGATTTATGGTTTTTTGGTATAAAATATTGTGCATGTTGTGGTTCTCTTGTTTGAAGGAATTATAGCCCGTTGTGTTTGCTCGTAAGCCTCTTACTCTGTAGGACGCTTAATTCGTCGCACACTTATTGTAGCTCTCCGTGCGGAGGAACGCTATTGCCAAACGCTTAAAGAAAAATGTTTACTTTCTTTATGAATGAATGCAATGTTATTATTTTGTTATATTGCTTACGTTGATTAATTCGCCTGTTCATTGGTGTCTTGCATATAGTCATCGGTTAGATTGAGTCCATCCCCTCACGACACTAGTTTGCATTCTAAGCATCCAATACACAGCCTACCCTACATCACATGTCATTTAAGAGGACAATTATATAATCTTTTGAAGAATTTTATGAGGTTCCATGAGATTGCAGTAGCAGCAATCCAATTTGTAGAAGTAGCATAAGGATGTTTTAACTGATTATAGTCATTTTTGAAACCTGGATATGGACGTTTAATGATTTTATTCATACACGTGACTTTGCTATAGCAAGGAGAATAGATAGAATCTATACCGAAGGATATTTGAGTGAAATATTGTTGTTTTATATTATTGTAAATAATGAGGTGTGGATATAAGATTGAGGAGAAAAAAGAGAGGATAAAAAGGTATAGAAAAGAAAGCACAAAAATAAAGAATTACAACAAAAGAAGCGTTGAGGCACTCCCTTAATTTCAAGAATCCTCAAAAAGAAGAGTACTTCTTGACTCCCCCCACCTCTTTCTTTTGTCTCGCGAAAAGAAAAGAAAAAGTAAATTTCAGGGAGCTCCCATCTCACACATTTAGTCCTGTTTTTTGTAGTGGGAGTGGAGCTCACTTCACCTCTTTATAAATTCCCTCCATGGGGAGACAAAAAAGACTAGGAGGAATTCACAATTGAACACAACTAATATGCATGTCACAGTGGAATGACTCCCTTTAGTGAAACTCACAGGTTTCAAGAGGAGCTTCCTAGAATGTCATTATTTTTATAACCTTGAAGCTGCTATTCATAGGTTTCTAGAAATTTTCTCTATAACGTACATGACCCTAGGTCAATGGAAACACTAATACCATTATGTCTTAACTTTGGCAGAAATCACTAATTAACCTTGTTATTTGTCATTGCCCATCCCCATCTTTCTGGTGTGTACGGGTTGCCCCAGACAATGTATTTACAAAGCATTGTTAAAAAAATTCAGGCATGATTGACTTGAATGACTTGGCATCAAACTTCTTCTTGCTTTATCGGTGCCATACACAACTGTAGCCATTTTTAATGGGTATTCTGAATTCGAAAAACTAACACTGTGGGAAGACTTGGATCAAATAAATACATAATGTGATAATACAAAATCATAACAACATAACTTTGACAGAACAAGTTGAATTTGTCGAACTCTTTGTTGATGAGACTCAACCAAGAGTTAGATTTGACTCAATTGTGTTGATAGGGTGATAAACACACCTTCCTGAATTCCTCTTGTATTTGCGAAAAATGAAAAATATAAATGTTTCATAAAAATGTGCAAAATGGAAAATGCACAAAATACATGACTCTTACTTGCATATTCACCATTCATCAATGTATCTCTCTCTCTCTTTCTTTTTCTTTCTCTCTCTCTCTATATATTTATATATATCCACTACATATAAGAGAATATGCATATTATTTTGCTAATACCGTTTAAGGATTCACAATCGTTAGATTAACTCAATCAATGCTGTAGAGAGATGTGGAAGAGAGAGAGAGAGATCTAGATTTCCTAAACCTATATGTGTGTGTGGGGGGGGGGGGGGGGGGAGGGAGCTCTGTCTCATGACACCTTTTTCAAATAGTGGGGAGAGATTATGACATTAAATAGGGGAGAGAGAGGAGCAAGATAAAGAGAGGGGGTGAGAGAAGGGGTGGAGAGTGAGAGGTGGGCGCAGCTCGCATGCCATCACTTTGTGCATGCTGGGCATAGCCTGTGCACACTCAAAGCATCCACGAACGGGAGTTCGCCCCAAAGAGCAGTTGTGCATTGGCGTATCCCTGTGCATGACTGCTAGTGTGTGTGTGTCTATATAAACTCTCTCTCTCTCTCTCACACACACACACACTTATATCCATATGCAATAAATAGATACTAATGCACATATAATATTTGTTGTGTATATTTTCCCCATCTAATAGAAGAGTTAGAGGCTATGTATATAATTTTCAGCCCGTAGATGCCTTTAGATCCATAGCTTCAGCATCTATATGTCCTTTCTTGGCATATACACATCGTCTTATATGTCATATATATTTGTATGTGTTATCAAAGTGAAAGCAGATGGCTATAGGAGCCAAGAAATGAATGCACAGGTCCCGGTGATTTATTACCGTTTTTGATTACTAGAGTGAACTTACGATTTAGACTAGTTGCTAGGTTCTACAAAGGTTTATCGTGATGGATTCTCTTACGTTCTGACCTGTTCTGATGATTTTTGAGTTGTTCATTTGCTCAAAGGAGAGAGTGGGGGAGAGTAATGAAAGAGCAATATCTCATGCTTTCATAATTTTAGGTCCATCAGTGTTCTGTTCTATTTAGTTATAGGATGATATTTTGCCAATCCTTTACTTGAAGATTCTTAACAATAGTCATTTGTTGCATGCATGCGCCATCAAATCAGATCTCAGTAGATTGAGATGAAACTAATCAGAGAGGACATTTTTTTCTAATGATTTTAGATGAAAATGGGATTAATGCCTAGTAGATGCGCATACTACTCCAAGACTCGTTGACATGAAGGAATCGGGACCGCTCAAAACAAGATGTCTGATATAGTACAAAAGCATGTCACTTCATTTTAGAGACATTCAGTTCGCTGTCTAATAGTGGTTTATAAGAGTTGTCTATTGTTTCTTATTGGAAAATTTAATTCTATCAGTAATTGTTGTGTATTATGTACATTCCTGAAATTTTCTCATGATCTCACCTATGTAATTTATTCCAATTTCAAACTTTGTAATGCTTGAATGTACATTTTATAAAAACAATTTCATATTTGTTAGTAAGTTTTACTATTGGATTGTGGTGATGCATATGGCATTACAAAGGTTTAAAGATTTAAAGAAGCTTGCCTGATCTCCCTAGAAATGCAAATAGATGAAGTAGCATCGTAGTTTTATGTATTTGACTAAAATATATGATGTTCTTTAATTTTTTTTAGAGTTGTCATGGAATTAGCTATGATGGAGAACATGCTCCTTTTTTTCTTCCCTAATGTTCTCAAGTTGTTTTTTCTTGTTTTTCTAGTGATATGATGCTATCCTTTCTTTATTATAGAAACTTTCCTTTTGATCATAAAATTATGTGTCCTAGATGATACAAATTCTCCTGCTTTCCTTTGTTGTAAACATATTCAGATAAGTCCCAGATTATCACGCCAAAGCGTGCTCATGATGGCAAAAAAGCTGATAAAAGGAACTGTAGGGTAAGCATGAGGAATAAATATGAATCTCTTGCATCAAAAGCTGGAATTGTCTGCAATGATACTCTTTCTGGTGGAAACAGCATACTTGGTATGTGGTCCATATATCTACCCGTCTTTATTTATCTGTACTTCTATCTCTGATATGGATCATTCACCATTGTTCTATATGTGTGATCTACAATCTGTTTTGTACATGGCTGTGGCTCTTCTATCTACTGGTGGGAGGTTGGACATTGAATTATTTTGTTATTAATTATGATGTTTTGTGCATAGAATTTAGTGGTTTCACCGTGCTACTCCATGATTAAGGAAATGATATAAAGCTGATTAGCTGAATAAGGACTGCTAATTAGGCAAGATGTCAATTTATAGCATCACTAATGCATACAGGGTTACAAGTAAGCTGCTAGAAAAATGCTCATTTAGTTGTATCTACAACATCTAACAAAAAGTGTGTAAACTGATTCCTTCAAAAATACTATCCTGATGAAGATTTTTTGTAAACTTGAATATTTTGAATTTTTGACACTCATAATTTCATATTGAATTTCCATAAATTCATATATTAAAATGGAATATTCAAATTTAAATCACATGCAAGTAATAAAATAGTCCAACTTTGTGCTATAAAGCCATTAAAGCTGCTGTAATTACAAGAATGGAACTTCACCTAGAGAAGTGCCATAGAGTCATCAAAGAATTTTTCCCGTGCTAATAAGTTGCTACGATCGCTCTCAGAGTGGTGTCATTTCACTTTGAGCATGTGTTTGAATTCTAACTCAATTTTTTTTCATGGATATGGGTTCGAATATGCAAAATTTGTAGCAAGCTTACCTGCTTATATTTGAGAAAGTTAAACTGGAGCAGACAATGACATGGTAGAATAAACAAGACTTAGAAGATTAGCTTCTCAGATAACAACCTAGAAGATTAGAGGAGGTAACAACCTAAAAGATTAGCAGAGGTAACATCCTAGAACATTAGCTTCTCAGATAGCGGTGAGAGCATCACCTTGTCAAATTAAATTAGTTTATGTTCTTTTTTAAGGTGCTAGAGCTTTTGGTTGGTGCCATCCAGTTTAATGGTAGTAATTTGAGGGGTGTTGTGGTCATGATTTACACGACCTGATCCCATAGAGGACATTGGAGTAGAAGAGACGCCTCCGCCGAGGACGTATGCCGAGAATCAACGCTCCCAGACATTGCAAACCAACAAAAAGAAATCAAAGGATTGCCGAAATTAAGGGTAAAAGCATGGGATTAAGTTTTCTCTCATAGAAAGAGATGAAAACGAAGTCGATCCCGACAATGGAACCATCCAAGAAATAATATGATAAGATCAAAGTACACTTTAGTTCTACTCAAACTATGAAAATGTGGTCATGTAATGTTTTTGTCCATTTCACAATTCTCACACAAAATATTGTTATTTACAAATAAAATCATTAGGAAGCATAATGTCAGGGACCGTTTCGTTGACCAAGTCGATAGTGGACTTATCTCCTTTTGCCATCCATGTGGCTAGTTAATTCAGACTCACTTCCAACAAATATGTGGTGGAGAAGAGCGGAGAGAGAGGGAACGAGAGCACAAGGGAGTAAGAGTATTCAAGAGAACTTGAATACTTCTTCAAACTTGTTCACAAATAAGGGGGCCTCCCCTTTATATAAACCCCAAAAGACTTTTCCTCCAAAGTAGGGAATGATCTAATCTCTTACTTTTCTTGAGCATTCTACAATTTAACTTTGTTTACATAGTTCCTAAATATTTTAGATTATTCTAGAATATTTCATTAGAATTTCCTAGAACATTCTGCCTCTTCATGACTCTTCTATCATATTCTATTCTCTTCTTCCATATTTTTCTTCATAATTATTGTATATATAAATTTTTATAGTTTTAAAATACTACCATCATGATTAAAAGATTTCGACCCTTCTCCGGACCCTAGCTCCGCGGGTAAGCTGTGATCCAGTTGTGCCACTCACCCCATATGACCTAGACTCAATTCCATCTTTATCGATTGTTGAAGTGTCACCTATTTGAGTCCACACACCTCACTATGTCGACTTCATATTTAGGGATCACACCTTTATTTCGCCACACTATCCTTTGGGCATAGGAGAATTCGTGGAGTTGCAACAATATATTAACTATTTTATGTCGTATTTTTAGAACTTACTATGGGGTCGAAAGAGAATCAAACTCGAGTTTAGTAGCGTTTATCACTCTCTGACCGATGGACGGACCGAGTTCTTTAATAGGAGTTTGGAGAACTTTCTTAGGCGTCTATCGAGGAGAATTCGACGCAATGGGATCTAAACTTCTAGTACCTCCACGAGCAATATTCACATTTAATAATTCTAAAAATTGCTCTCTTAATATATCTCCTTTCGAGATTATCTATGTGTTACTCCACCTACCTGACCGCCATCATCTCTTATTCCATGAACGTATTTTATTCGATGCGCAAGCTCATATTAATTATATAAAGGAATTGCATAAAACTATTGCTAATATTTTGTGAGCAACCTTTGAACATTATAAACTCATGGTCGATCGTTATCGCCGTGAGTTGTACTTTTCAAAGGGAGATCAGGTGATTGCTTATTGCAGGAGGTTTGGTCCATTTCATATTCAGAAGCGCATCGAGCCACCCGTCGAGGCTCCGAACATTCCACCCGATCTAGCACCAACGACGACGTCAGATCTCTTCGTTGCCAGTCTTTGGGAATTCTCGTCGGGGTTGAGCTCTTTCAACCCCGGGGGAATTGATGCATCCTCTGTCGTATCCAAATATGCATGACATCATCATGCATCGTGAATCTCTTATTGCATTTATTTATTGTCATGTACTTCTTTTCCCGCGCATCGGCTTTTATTTGAAGTTGTTTAGCTCGTCGGTTTGACCACCCAATGAGACCATGAATAAATTGTCCGATAATTTTAGTAATTAGGACGGTAAAGGCAGGCTTAATTTATTTAAGCACGCATAAGTTTAATTGAAAAAAAACTCAAAAAGAATACCCATAGCAATCAAATCAGAAAATTGATATCTGGGAAGGAATTATTTAGAAATCTACTATTTGGAAAGCTACTCAGAAAAGTCTACGGTATTAAAAGACAGGAAATCATTCTTGGAAAAGAAATCTATTTGCTCGTGAAAGAAAAAATGGGGCAGAATCGGAAAACAGAGAAACGTCTCCTCGTTTCTCTGTGCTTCCGGTACCACCTTCACCACCAAGTGCCGCCTTCCTTCATGTTTAGTCTTTCGCCGTCCAAGTGCAGACGCCACCCTCCGATCGATCGCCGCTGGAAATCACGTCGACGCTGCTCTCCTGCGACGTTCCCGCGTGCCTTCTTCCACCAACTTCTGAATTGGGTGCCGTCAACTCCAGCTCTCCTTCCGGCGACCCATCCAAAATTGTTCTGCTTGTAGGTTGCCGTCGACCTTGACTTCTCATCCCGACAACCTATCAACGGGTGCAGAGCCTCCTTTGCTTGACGAACTGCCTCTTTGTCATATCCTTCCCATATCTTTGCTCCCATCACTTAGCTTAATTTATGCAATCTATTTAAATAATTTTAAGCTTGCCTCGAACGTTCTAATTATTTCAATTGCCGTTATTTCATAAATTATTGCTTGTCTTTTTGCTTGTGGTTGTACGGATCTCGCTTCGGTTCAACTCGTTAGATGCTCGAGGGGATATCTTCGGATAACGGTTAACGGAATTAGTGAAGTTCATCATTGAGAGTAATTTTGCGCGCAAAAAACATCTTATTCCAAAACCCCAATTTTGATTTACATCAGGTGTCGTGTTGTGGATCCATATGGTGTCACTGGAATGTTATGACTCACAATGTCTGTTATGCTCTCGGTGGAAGAGTATATGCTCTCAGGTGCCGAAAGAGGAACTAGTACTGAAGTAGGAACTAATGAGTCTGCTGGTAGCTCGGTAGTTGGCTGAGTATGGAACTGAGGGGAGTGTCTAACATATGTAACGACTGATGCTCAATGGTAGTATTAGGGAATAGACTCACCTACTCGTGGGCCTCATAGGATGAAGTCAAAACCTCAATGTTGAATACATGATAAATTTCCATATTCTTAGAGATATTTAATTCGTATGCATTCGACCTTGTTCTTTGTACTACTGTATAGAGACTCATTCGCCTGACGTTTAATTTTGTCTCTGCTCCTTGAAGGAACCTCTCAACCTTGATTCTAACCATCACTTGATCGCCTTCTGTATTGCTTTGCTTTCTCATGTGAATGTTTATGTAAATTTTATAATTTTCATTATTTATTGCAATTTATATCGAAAAAATTCATACAGTTCACGCAAATGATACAAAAAATACAAGAAATGTGAATGATAACACAAGCGAATCATGCAATGCATGTAGGTGATCATGCAACAAACGTGAATGATGAATAATAGACATGATAAATTCTTACTCCTTGACCTTACAATGCTATAGGGGACTCCCAAGAGGGGTACATGGCCAGGAGGCTCATGTGGTTGGGTATAGAAAATTTCTTCGAGTGTGTGACGATCACTCAGATAATCACCCATGACATCGACAATTAGAGATAACAGTATAATATGATGACTTTCTCTAGAATGCTGGTATTGATAAAATAAGTCCCCGAGCCATCAAAAACACTCTCAATCTCGATTGACTCACTAATGATGAGTATGCCCTTAATAAGCGGTGGTTTATTAGGAGCCTCTCTAGATGGAGTGTAGAAATACTTGTCGAGCGTGCGATGAATACTCATAAAAATGTCTGAGATGTCAACACTAGCATACCACTCTAAGATGTATCGAATGCCTTTATGAAGGGAAACTCGTCTGGTGGCTCACCAAGAAGGGCATAATAAAATTCGTCACAAATATGATAATGAGTTAATGACCGAAATAGGTTGTAGATATATCGGCAGTGTCCTCAAGAATAGGTGAGGCATCCACTACAAGGTCAATACTAAGCTATCAACTTTTACTTCAGACATGACACATCACTACAATGTGGAGAGACTCTGAGTAGTCCGTATCAAAGTGAGTTTATGATTGAGTCAATAACTAGATCTATGCAGAGGGTAAGGGGAAGGGCATACCACTATATGATCATGGGGTTGCTCGCACTCACTCTCAATCGAAGTCGTAGGATCTAGTCAGACTCAAGTGGCAGACCACTCATCAAACATTGAACCTCACTGAAGTGAGATAACTTTGTATCAAGGCTCTCATCTTTCATGTCCATGGGGACACAAGTAGACATGATGGTTGCCTCGGACTAGGAAAGACTCCTCATGATAGGCCAGTCAAATGTTTGTATACTTGACTAACTCTAGTGGTTCTCAAGGATTTCTCATAATGGAGGGCTAGCTAAAATGTCTGTTAGACAGACTTTAAGCAGTGATGAGTCAACTCAATATATATTTCATATTGAAGCCCAAGCCAAAATTGAGAAATGGATTCTGCATGCTCCTTTTGAATGTCGCTCCTCACTACTAACTCGTCGAAGGTAGCTTTATAATTGACAACAAACATAGATCCTTATTGTAGGTAAAACAACTGCTCGAAGAGACGATTCTTATAGGAAGGTGAAAGATACTTTTGATGTAATTTCTGATTCATATCAATCCAACCAGTATGCACTCATCGTCGTCCCAACACCTCCTCTGTTCCCAACATTGCCTCCTCTTCACGTATACACTCACCGTTACTCATCCCTCATCTGATGCCCTGAGACAGTTGCCCCCACTGATGACGCTCCACTGCCAGCTGAACCGCCTACAACGTCTACCGCTGCCTTTCTCTTACCATGTCTCCTTACACCGCTTGTCTCTCGACCTTTACAGGTTTGCGACTTCCTTGTCTTCTATTTCCACGCCCTCTTCTGTGTAGGAGGCTTTTCAACATCCGGAGTGGCAAGCCGCGATGGATGAAGAAATGACTGCCATCTGGGCCAATCTGACCTGGGACTTTTCCCCCTTCCTCCCAGCCAATCCCCCGTGGGATGTAAATGAGTCTTTATTGTGAAGCATCGTCCCGATGGGACCGTTGAGCGCCTCAAAGCTCGTCTTGTGGCTTACGGGTTCACTCAACAATATGACCTCTACTATGAAGAGAAATTCTCCCATGTCGCTAAGTTGAATACCGTTCGGGTTTTGATCTCCTTGGCCGTCCATCGACATTGGTCGTTGCATCAACTCGACATCAAAAATGTCTTCTTTAATAGTGATCTCGCTGAGACTGCCTACATGCAACATCCTCTTGGTTATGAAACCACTGGGGAGTCCCTTGTCTGCCACCTAAAGAAACCTCTCTATGGCCTCAAGCAGTCTCCTTGGGCTTGGTTTGATAAATTCAGTTAAGTCGTTCGAGATTTTGGCTTCACTCAGAGCTCGGCGGACTTCTCCCTGTTTACTCATCGTCTCCCGGTAGGCACGGTGATACTTTTGGTATATATTGATGATATTCTCATCACGGACGATGATCTGCACAATATCTCTATGATCGAGAAGCATTTGACCTCACATTTTAGACCAAAGATTTGGGCAACCTCCGATATTTCTTGGGCATTGAGGTAGCTCATCGACCTGATGGACTCGTCCCGTCTCAACGGAAGTACTGTCTCGACCTTCTTCACGATGCATGCTACTCTGGATACAAACTGTTGGCACACCAATGGATGCCAACCGCAAGCTCTGCGCTGATACATCTGAGTCAGATCTGCTTCTCCCTAATCCGGAGTATTATTGTCGCCTGGTTGGCAAGTTCATCTATTTAACTGTCGCACGACCCGATATATTCTTTGTTGTTGGGGTGGTCAGCCGTTTCTTGCATGCTCCTTGGATGTCCCACTTCCAGGCTGTCGAGCAAATTCTTTGGTATCTAAAGAATGCCCCAGAATAAGGGTTTGTGTATAAGCCCTCATCTTCTCTATCCTTAGTTGCTAACTCTGATGCATACTATGTCAGTTCTCTTGATTATCCTCAGTCTACGAGTGGCTACTGCATAAACTTTGGAGGACACCTGATCACCTGGCGAAGCAAGAAACAAACGGTGGTGGCACACTCGTTTGCAGAGATTGAGTATCGCTCAATGACTGTTGTTTCTGAACTCACGTTTTTGGAAAGTCTTCTTACTGACCTTGGTGTGAAACTCCTCTTTCCGGCCGTTCTTTACTGCAATAGTCAAGCCACTATCCATATCGCTGAAAATCCCATTTTTTATAAACGTACCAAACATATCGAAGTTGATTGTCATTTCATCCGGGAAAAAGTTCAGCTATGTAAACTTGATTTGCGACATGTACCCTTTGCCGAGCAAATTTTGGATGTTCTCACCAAGGTCTTACCACGCCCACTATACTGTCAGTTCGTTTTCAAGCTTGACACCTACAATCTATAAGCTCCAAGCTTGCGGGGGAGTGTAGAAGAGTTGACTTAGTTCTTGTAAAGGCCCGTTGTTAGCATGTTTAGTTTAGTCACACACCTTGGTTTGGAGTTGAGTTTTCATTCCTCCTTCCTATATATTTGTGTATAAATCCTTGTATAGTATTAATATATGAAGAAGTAAGAAATAAAATCTTTTTCCCTTATGTATTCTACATTTCTATAGATATCAATCGAGGAAAATGTAATAAAAATAGGCTTAGGTTGTTTGAGCGTGTATTAGGAAGGTTTGAAAATGCACCATTTGGACAATTAAATATAGTTAGTGTTGAAGGATTATATTTGAAAAGAGATAGGCCCAAGGTAATATGCTTGAAAATTGGTCGAGGTGATTAACACTTTATATAATAGTTAACGAGAGCAAATTGAAAATGAGTTCATAAAGCCAAACACAAATAGTTAGATAATTCTATTAATGGTGATGATGATACCCAACTTTATGTTTTCTAACAATCATTGCTGGTTAGAGCATTAATTGTTCGATCCTTTTGTGTATATTGTATTTTCATCTAAACCAAGAATGCGGTTTCAATTTCTGAGTAACTATTCACTGAAATCTCCAGTCTCCTTAACTTATCGATCAAATGTTCTGCAGGAGTTATCATCTACTGCACTTGCATCCTGCTTAATGCGTCAATGGCTATATTTGGTTTCCCTTGGCAAGGAAGGGAGGGGAAATAGAAGTTATATATGGATAAAAACTTTTATCCCACGAGGACTGTTGAATATTCTATTATTAGTTATGTTGAAATATTGAGAGGAAAATAGAAGGTGCATATTATTCTTCCCTTAAATGGGTATTTAAAGGACTACAAAGACTCACAAAATATGAATAGTCCATGTGGGACTAAATTCAAACACACATACCTAAAGACTCCAATACAAAATAAACTCGATGCGATAACTCCAACACTCTTCATCAAGCTGGAAGGTAAAACCTACAACTTGAAAATATCATATGTTGATAAAGGTAATGGTGGTAGAGTTGGGAAAGGATGAATATAAGTGGTGGCTCGGGTGCGACGACATGAGCACACAAAACACACGAGCAATATACACACACACACACACGATTCCATCAGTCAATACCACAAACGCACGGTGGTATGGCAACAACTTCATCTACACTCGAAAAAATATGTTGAAGAAACATGGTAACAGAAGATGTGGGTCGAGTGTGTACTTCAAACACACAATGAGATAATCGATGTATAAAGTCTGTACCGGAGCACATGTACCTATCCAAAATAAGGAAATAAGGGAGATGCAATGAGCTACATCTAACAACACATAGATAGACCCGATGGGCCATGTGGGACTAAGACGAGAGTCTGGAATTACCACCGCGGTGAAGAATATCCAACATGTGGGGGTCCACTCGGACGAATTTCACTATGTGGTGTCAACCGTAGTCGAGGTCCGAGCCACCTTCGTCTCTAACACTCCCCCTCACATTGGACACGTGTGCATCTAGGCATAAAGAAACTTGCAGAAGCCGAAGGCACGTGGGATCGAGAGAAAAATATCATGGAGGAATTAATTCCTGCTCTGATACCATGTTGAAATGTTGAGAGGAAAATAGAAGGTGCATATTATTCTTCTCTTAAAGTATTTAAATGACTACAAAGACTCACAAAACATGAATAGGCCATATGGGACTAAACTCAATACACACATACCTAAAGACTCTAATACTTATACTGAAATACAAAATAAAGTCGATGCGATAACTCCAACATGTTACGAGGATAAGAGCGATTACAACAAGTTAAAGGAATATTTGGATGATTGAGATTTGAAAGATTTCAACTAAATTTAACATGGCTTCAAATACGTATATAATGATATAAAGATATAGCGAGGGTCCTTTTGAACTTAAAAAACGGAGGATGATCTACGCAAAAAATGTAGATAAATGATACAAGATGCGTGGTGGGAGGATACGTGCACACACACAGTACACATGCACACATACCACAGTGGAGCGAGCATCTTAGTATAGAACCATGGACATCCTTATCTTTAGAATTACCCTACTCTTTCATGCTTTTTATCCTTTAAAAAACTGCGTCTTTCATGCTTGTTCAAATATAACTGTAACATACAATACCTATTATCATATTCTTAGTTACACTTCTTACGTTAGAAATTTTTGTTGAAAAATTACAGGTTTACAATGGCTTTGAGATATATGGTTACTGTCTTTGTTATGTTTCTTTGTTTCTGGTTGCATATGCAACTCACCACTACTGTAAAACTTCATCCCTTTTTGTATAATATATAAATAGATCACCCTTCATCAAAAAGAAAACTGTAACATACTTGTGACTTTCACCTTATCAGCATCTGCTATCTACTTCGTGCTCTTTTCTAAAGTTTATAACTTTTATTTTATTTGGAATTAGATTGCCAAGCATCTAGTGCAGTATGCATATTCGTTAATGTACCTAAACATCTCATTTCAGGATCACATGGTTTCAAGTCAGATACCCATGATATCGTAAAACAATTGGAGGATTTATCCCTCTTTGATCTTCTAAATGGAAGTTACCAATTTTCTATGTTACCGGTGGATAAGGGAAAGAAATCTTCAAATTCAAATGATAACATTCTTCTTTCAGTTAGAAAGGCTTGCTCCATCCTCTGCCCTCCACCACATGCTCTGGCAGAAAACGGCAGCAATTCAAAGGCATGCCAGGGCTCCCAGGACCCTAGTTTTTCCACTGGGAGTACTTCTAATTGTGAACTGAAGGATAAACAATTGGAAGAATCCCTTACAAAGGGAAAGGTTAGTTTTGTATGTTATTTCTGGGAATGTTACTGGACAAGTTTATTTGTTTTATTATTCTTTTTAGGTTCGTTTATTGGACCTCCCTTCTAACTTTGCATAATTACAGGCACCGCCCCTTTAAGCTTTATCTTTCAAAATTACCATAGCCTCTCTTCCAAGTTTACATTGTTCACGTATACATGTACCCTAAACCTTTAAAATCCCTGTAGGGGTCTTCCAGGCTTTGTTTTTGGGCACTTGTATGCTAACAATGTAAACTTAGAGAGGAGATTTTGGTAATTTTGAAAAATAGGAGAGATGTAATTATGTAAAGTTAGATGAGAGTTTTTTGTAATTATTCCTTTTTATCTAATAATTTCTAGGTACAGGACTCTTCTCAAGCAAACTGGATCAACTCCACCATGTATCAGCCTAAAAAGATTCTGGATCAATTAGCACTTCCCGCTGCTGGCGAGCTCGAGTCTTTTTTGTTTAATCCAAATATGAATTCTGTTCCTCCACAATTTATGGCAAAAACTAAAACTTGTGGTGCCACTGACTTACCACCTTTCCATTGGTCATTTTCTCATGGATCAAATAGCAAATCTAGTGTTGAATCTTGTAAAATGAATGCAACTAAGAATGCTTGTCAGGGAAAATGGGTCAGAATAGGCCGCAGTTTCTCCTCGACTGGCGGTGATAAAAGTGATATGGATTTGTTGAACCAGCAAAAGATCGATGATGTCCTTGAATGGATGAAGAGTTCAACTCTCCCACCAACTGGAGATGGACCATTCAATAAATTCTCTATTGTTGGAACTCACCCCGAAGTCCAAGTTGAAGAGAATATGAATTCAGTTGATGGATCTGTTCTTCCTGGTCCATTCAATTCGAAAACATTCCACATGCATGAGATTCCCCTCACCATGAATGGTAATCACCTGGAATGTGACTCTAAAGGCCATGCACCTCAAGAATTTACTGCACCAGTAGTTTCAAGGTGTCCATATGAGATGAATCTTGATCCTTCCAAGTTTAATCTAACATTCAAAGATATAGCAGTATCAAAAGATCATACAGCTGGAACCATTGATGGTTGTTCTGTGAGCAGCTTTTCTTATACTTGCAGAAATGCGACTGTTCGATCTTGGGACAATTCATGTCCGTGCTGCCAAAATTTGAAGTGCAAGCAAGGTAATTTTCCGTTTTTCTATAGAATTTGAAGCATTTCTGGAGCATGTTATTACGTATGATCATTGTTCCTTCGCATCTAATGCTTTAAATATGTTATAGTCTTTTATTACTTGAGCGATCTTAATGCTTAGAAAGAAATACCCAGTAATATATTTTCATTGAATCTTGTTGCATTGCCATTAACTATGTTGTTTATGAGACCATTTAGTGTTGCATTTTGCTCCAATTTGTTCAGAAAAAAGCGTCACTGTCATAAAACATCACTTTGGCACGGCAGTGGTTACTGCTGTCACAGTAGAAAAAACTCCATTTTGAACCTAAACACGGATGTGGTTCTGGAGGTGAGGTTGGGGGTTCATGAATGACAGTTCATGACCACAACGTTTACGACCCACCGCTGTGCCAACCGCGTACCAAAGTGGTTACTGCTGTCACTGTAGAAAAAACTTCATTTTGAACCTAAACACGGATGTGGTTCTAGAGGTGAGGTTGGGTGTTCATGAATGACAGTTCTATGACCACAACGTTTACGACCTACCGCTGTGCCAACCGGACCATAAATTTAATGTTTATATAATCAGCCCGTAAATTTAATATTCTCTACCAACATATGCATGTGATAGTAAACTGTTATCAACAGTTGATGGTTGAACTGTTATCAACAGTTGACAGAACTGTTATCACTACATTTCTATGTTTCTTAGTGTCCTGTTTTTGTACAGCTGCAGTGCACCTTTATTCTTATTTTGGTGCCCACAAAAACTTGGTAAAGATGATATTTAATGACCTATTCTAATGAAACCTTTATATGCCTAGGGAGTTTTTTTAACCTAATTCTTGTCTTAGACTGCTCATATTGGTACATTTTTTAGCTTTTGCCTTTTGGTTTGATAAACAGTAATAGGGCTCGGTTACATGAACCGTAATGGATGTACATTGCCTAAAGTAAGAATTATCTTCATTAATATTAACTTTATTCTGACTATTTGAGTTAAGCTTAATGAATACTCCTCCTTTCAATGTTGCTTTGTGCTTATCTTTTGCACAACTTATAGCATGTTAACTCTATCCTACCCCTTATTCATTCTTATCCTTCCACATTCATTCTATTTATTTAGTCTGCCCACCACTGTACATACTGAAATCACGTTAGCCTTTGTTCTTCTATCCTATCTTAAATAAGTGTTCTCGTTTTCTAATGCGATCATTTTTCAGTCCATTCTTCCTAGTTTTGTCGCACATTCGTCCATAATCAATTCAGATATCAGTGATTTCTTGTTGCCTGTCATCATATCCATGTAGCAAGCGTGATTGGTGTTGAACCCGGAAACCACGGCTCAACCTCTGAGCCCGGAAACCACGGCTCGAGAGGAGTTCATACTGGTGTAGCTTGCTCTTACTTCTCCAGAGTTCAGTCACTAGGTTGGGCACTAAGAGCAAAGAACCTCATTCATAAAGGGTGAAAAATTAGGAACAGACCCACATGCTGCAGCGAGGAGGTCCCGCCACTAACCCGGAAGATCTTAGAGAACTTCCCCTCCCATGTCAATTGCTGAGCTGGGCACCATGGAGAGTGCTAGAGAGTCCCTGTGTACCTACCCAGAAACCACAGTGAGCAGCAAGACAAAACTCTCTAACCGACCAAAGCAAACCAGAGGAGAGAGAAACAAGTGAGAGCTCCCTCCAAAGGTGCCCTTGGGGGTCTATTTATAGTTTTCTTAAAATCGTCTCTGGATAGCTAAATCCCGCCTCTTGGTGTTACTAAAAGCAGCCCAAATTGGTCTGCCAACAACGGAATTCCGCTGTTTGGAATGGCTAACTGCAGGCCAAAATGGGATCACATGGGAAAAACAGACCACCAACCAAACATGCGAATCTAGGCTACTCTAAGACGACTCGCCGGAGTGGCGAGTGCCCGGTAGAGCTGGGACTCGCCACTCGCACCGAGTTGGGGGCGAGTGCCTGCTAGAGGCCAGTGCGAGCTGAGGCCCGCCACTCGCCCGACTGACTCGTCAAAGCCCAGTCTCGCTCCAGACCACCCGATGGCTTGATGAATCCACTCGACAAACACGGGGTTGTACAAAATCCCCGCTTTTTGCGAGTTTGCCTCAAGCTTGGAAAGATAGTTCAGCCCCGAATGTTTGGAGAGTGCCTCGATTTCGAGGAGAATCTTTTAGTGGGTCCCACCAGAGACTTATATATACTAGGAGGGAACCCACCCTCCCCCGAACCCACTTCCCTCTTCTTTCACTGTCCTTTGGTTGATCAACATGCCGCTCTCCCAAGAACTCCAAGCTCGTCTCGCCGCTGCTAAGAAAAAGAGCGAAGCTACTTCCGCCAGTCTACTGGGGCTCATCACTGAACACTCCTCGCAAGCTACGCCGAAGTGAGTGGAGAAGCATGTCGCCAAGAGGGCGAGGCGAGAGTCCGTGGGGGAGGGGACAACTCTGACCGAGCTTCCCTCACAACCCGTGTTTAGCTTGGGCATCGGGATCTCGGAACAGGTGCGAACTTTTTCCTTAATTCATTCTCTTATAACAACTTTCGCGAGGTCACGCCGATCTTGAGTCATAGGTTTCGCAGGTCAATACCGCCACAGAAGGTGATGCAAGCGATCAACAGATCGACGAGCAGGAGGAGGCGAGCAATCAGGCCGACCCTGATACCAATCGCGTCCCTGGTAAGTGAATCATCACTCCTTATTGCGTTCAACTCGCGCCTCACCAGTATGACTACTTTGCAGTGCCCAAATACATCGACCTCTCGACGAACTCTCCGCGGCCGAAGTCGCCCACTCGGGACCTAACCCAGGAGTTCGCCAAAACGACCCTTGCCCCTGCGAGCACTGCTGCTGTCGCTATCGCGCCCCCTGAAGTGCGGGATCCCAGCAAGACTCCCCTGCGACAAGGTTCGGGGAAATCCTTGGTGCTCCCCACCTCATGTCCCTTCGGCGGCTAGCTCAGCTTTCTTACCCGCTAGGACCGTGAGCCCGCACCGCGAGGGAAAGGCTGTCGAGTACTCACTCGGTAAGGAACTTCACTCGCATCTTCCTGTTTTTCGATTCAACACTAACTTTTTACTTTTCTTCAGATGATACTCAAAGGACTGATGAGTCCGATAAGCGAGTGCTCTACTTGGCACCGCCTTCTCCGGACATGATCGACGTCTACCTCGGCGACCCTTCCAACGCTACCGAGATGAAAAGTCGGCTGGCGGGCATCCTGCGAAAGCATGGATATATGCTCTACGAGCTCCTGGAGGAGAGGGCTTCGGCGGACAATGACCCCTTCCCTCAGATCCTTGCCCTGGAGCAGAGAATGGAGGCACTTGAGGGAGACTGTACTATGCTAGCGGAAGAAGTGCAGCGACTCGCAGGAGGTGCTTCGACGTCGCTGGAGGACCACTTCAGGCGGATTGACGAGTGCGCGCTCACCCTCCAACAGGAGATTGCTGCCGCTCGCGAGTACGCCTTCGCGATGCGAGGCCCGAGGATGCGGACGAGCGGTCGGGGTCCCGGAGGTGAAACCAACCGCGCCTTCAATCCGCTCGCCTTCGAGTTTCCTTTGTATTTTTATTTTTAAGACTGCTATTTCTTTCTGTATGAACATTATTTCTTGTTATGTCTAACCCCATCTCGCGTGAATCTGTGTTTTTCTCTTTATCTGGTGCGGCTTGCACGTTGTGTTACTTTTTTCTATCGTTATCCGATGGTAGGGGTTGCAGGGTACGAGTGATCGCGCGTGCTCGTCGAGATAGAACTAAGTGGCGCACGTGGGTAGGGGCGAGTGGGCATAGGGTGAGCGGGTCGCGGCGTCAGTCGTGAAACCCTTCTGACCCCTCTTTTTCTATAAATACCCCCCCTTGCATTTCTGTACTCACCTACCGCATTAATTATCCCTTTGCCTTTGTTTTTCCTTCGACTCGCTCGTTCCACTCGCTAACCTCTATAAAAATGGCCAAGACTTCCGATCCAACCGATGGGCGAGGAAACTGCGCGACGAATTTTGCCGACCATCTCTTCCCTGAGGGGAAAGTGTCGGAGGAGGACCGCCTCGCGTTCGAGGTTACCTACCTGCCAGAGGGGTATTCGGTTCGCTGCCCGAGGGAGCGCGAGGCCATCAACTTCTTCCGCGAGGTTCCCCCTGTCTCACTTCGAGGTTGGGCTTTGCCTCTCCCTGTGGCCTGAGGTGAAACAGTTCCTCAAGTATTTCGGGACGGTGCTGGCGTAGGTCAACACAAATGCGATTGCCATGCTCATGGCATTCGCCTGCTACATGCGCGAGGAGAGGATATAGTTCAACCTCACAGCCTTCCGCAAGCTGTTCATCTACAGGGCAACCTCGGATGGAGTTGCCTTTTAAATCGGCTCGCGGATCAAGGTCTGCGAGACCCTCAACAAGGTACATCATTGGAATGATCAGTTCCTCTTCGTCAAGGGGAACTTCGACAACATTCCCTACGCGCCTATCCAGCGAAGCGAGTTGGTGTATCGCGCTCCTCGCGTGGATGGAGAGACGGCGCAGCTCTGCAAGTTCTTCCTCGAGAAGAATTTTGAGGTCCGAAAGTGTCTAGTTGCCTACCTAAATCACCTAGAGGGGGGTGAATAAGTGGATTCTATGGTTTTTTGCGGAATTAGAAACTTTAAATAAAAGTGCACAGAAACCAAAAGAGCACAGCACAACACAAGGATTTATAGTGGTTCCCCGATGTGGGTAGTCCACTTTCCACCTCACCTATCTAGCACGACCTGCTAGACTAGGCTACTTCACTATTCTCGGATTATGAATAATCCTACAACTCGGAGTCACCACTCCTACAACTCGGAGACAAAACTCCTACAAACTCGGAAGAAAAACTTCCTACAAGCTCGGAGACAACTCTCCTACAACTCGGAGTAAAATTCCTACAAACTCGGAAGAAAAACTTCCTACAAGCTCGGAGACAACTCTCCTACAACTCGGAGTAAAACTCCTACAAACTCAGAAGAAAAATTTCCTACAAGCTCGGAGACAACTCTCCTACAACTCGGAGTAAAACTCCTACACTCGGAAGCAAACTTCCTACAACTCGGAGAACAAATCTCTCCTACAAAAATATTGTGAAGAAATTTTACAAAACTTTAGATTGTGAAACAATCTTCTTGAAATCTCCTAGAGACATGACTTAATCAGATCTGAAAAAGAGAGATCTTCTTCTTCCTTGAATGAATCAGAAATCTGGATCTAGAAAGAAGGAAGAAGAGCCTTGAGAGAACTTGATCTGAACACTTAGGAGACACTAGATCTGAAAGAGAAAAATATTCTTCCTTGAGAAAGTTCTTCAGTCGGTGGAGGGCTGAGAAAGAAGAGTTCTTTTGAGCTTTGAAAACAAGATCTGAACTTGGAGAGTCGAAAGGATCAAATGAATGATTGAAGAAAATTGAATCTATTGATCTTGTCAACTGTAGCTTTTGAGGAAGAATCACAAAGTATTTCCGATCGACAGCAAGAAAGTCGTGCGAGAATGAGAGAGTCGGCCGTCAGAAATTACGAGAGATTGTTCATGATTTTGCGATTAGGGTTTTTCGAAATAACCAAAGGGAATATATATAGACATCTTCTCCAACGGCTATAAGCGAGATTTAGGGAAAACCATCCACGTGTACTGTACATGGCGGAACCCCTAATTGAAAAGCCGACAGCGATTTGAAAATCGAAACAACGCAAAGAAAATTCGTCGGACGGAACTCGAATCGTCGAACGGCGATCGACGAATGACGATCGGATCGACGAAACCGCTTCAATTTTAGTATAACAACGATCGACGAAAATACTTCAATTCGTCGAACGGCGATTGACGAACGACGATCGACGAATCCGCTTCAATTTCAGTATAACAGAGATCGACGAAACTACTTCAGTTCGTCGAACGGAGCTCGATGAACGGCGATCGACGAAGCAACGTCTTCTTCAGTATAACAACGATCGACGAAACTACTTCAGTTCGTCGAACGGCGATCGACGAAACCGTTTCACCTTCAGTAAAAAACAGCGGTCGACGAAGCTACTTCAGTTCGTCGAACGGAGCTCGACGAAAGTTGAACTCAGAATTTCTGTAAAACTGTCCATCGAACAGCGCTCGACGAAAACACTACAGTTCGTCAAACGGCGATCGACGAACTCACAAAAATTCGTCTAACGAAGAATACTTAAGAAAAATATTTCTTCTTCCATTCCTCGGGTAAACATGAATTTCGTCAGGTGAACTTTCTCTTCTACGAACTCAAATTTCGTCGGGTGAATTTTTCTCTTTGACGAACATGAATTTCGTCGGGTGAAAAATATACTTAATACTTAAAAATGTTTTTTCCAGATCAAGAACAGCAACAACTCCTTTGAGTTTGAATACTTTCTCTTAGCTCTTCCTTTGTGTTTGAATAAGAAGTACACCCCAATAGAGAGATTCCACATGAGTGTTAACTTGGTCTACACAATGAGGAATTACATTGTGTAGGCCTGTGTTTTATGACTCATTGAAACCTGACATTGGTTTGTACTTAGCCATTTACAACCTGCAAACACACAACTAGAAAACAACATCAAATACAATCTCAATTCAACTTAGTTCAAGGGGACTTCTTCAAATCAAGGTAATTGTGGATACAATTCCCTACAATCTCCCCATATTTGAAGAAGTCAGAACCTATGTACTATGTTGAATTGCACAGAGAGTAAATATTAATAAATACATAAAGAGATAAGGAGAGTTAAAAACTTAGCTTCAACCTTCTCTCCATTTTAACTTTCTCTCAACTTCAACTTCTCTCCCAACTTCAACTTCTCTCCCCCTTTTTGACTACTTCAGATAGGGAAGAAAAGGCATGAGAGATCAACAGAGTGCTCCCCCTCAACAACTGCATAGGAGTCCTCATTTGAGAGTAGACTTTGAAAATATTGAATCATCTCCCCCTTAATTTTTTCTCCCCCTTAGAATTTCAGTGCCTGGACTGATTTCCTAAGCTTTTCAGCAACCTTACTATAGACTTCTTGTTTTGGTCATGTACCACGAACATCCACTGTCCAATTGCCTGATTAGAGTTTTGGTTGGCCTTTGGACATACCTGCAATCACAGATTAATTACCCTTAGGAACCCAAACGGAGTTGGGTCCTAGGTTCCTGGTTAGACGGCTTCCACTTGGATTGTTAACCTTGCGAGTGGTCGGCCTTGCATTGTTAACTAGTGGAGTCTTGACATTTCTAGGATTAAACCAACAATCTATGGCGAAGTGACCAACTTTGCCACAACACCAACAATCAAATCTGTTGTACCGTCTCTTGTTCTCCTGCTTCACCTTTTGGACGGGAGGTCTAGTAGGATCAATATTCTTAGAGGTAGAAGCCTCGTGGTTGCAACACACACACGGCTCCTTCTCAAGAGGCTTAGCAACAATAGATTTAATCTTTGGTGCTTTCTTGGCTGACGGTTCATGCACGAATGAACCATAGTCCTTGAGGACTATCTCTTCGTAAGGAGCTTTGAAAGTAGTTGTTCCGAAGTTTCGGGGACGGCTCCAACCTTGGTTACTCTTACTTGACTCAACGTGAGTTGGTCTCGTAAAGTGACCATACATTGTCTCAAAGTCATACGTGTTAGTGGGAAACACTACCTTTTACCTATCTTTTCTTTGATCAGCCTTGCCTTACCCTTTACCTATCTTTTCTTTGCAGTCTCACTTTTCTTGGTTTCAAGACCAAGTCCACTACCCTTCTTAGGAGCTGAAAATCCATCAATGAGTGGAAGGATGATCTTTGGCTTTGAGAAGCTTTCTACGAGCTTCCTTTCCACCACTAATTTTTCTTCCAGTTCTTTGATGACTTTCTCCTTTAGATTTAATAATTTGGTGGAGCTTTTTAATTCATCCTTCAAGAGTTGGACTTCATCTTGGAGAGGAGTTAATTTTTCAATTTCCTCCCTCAAATCTGATTCCACCGCTTTGAGAGATTCAATCTCTTTTGCTTGAGATTTGACTACCTTGCGGCATTTTTCAAATCCTACTAATAAAGCTTTATACTTAACCATTAGATCTAAGTCTTCCTCAGAAGAATAGTCTTCATTCGCAATGGATCCAGTTTCAGAATCAGAAAGAGGAGTGTGCGAGTTTACCTTCCCTTCATAAGGCGTGTCGTAGTTATCCGAATCTGAATTTGCCATATGCCCAAAATAGGCTTCATCATTCGAGCTCGACTCGACTGAGTCGCTGTCGCTAAGAGTCTTCAATTTCTTAGCGATGAAGCTCTTTTCTTCTTTCTTCTTTCCTTTGAATGATTTCTTCTCTTCCTTCTTTTTGTGTGTACATTCCGTACTTAAATGTCCTGGCTTATTACAGCAATAACAAATAATATCAGTCGAAATATATTTATTCGGTTTAGTCTTATACCTGTCGTTGCTGTGTTTCTTCTTGTGATATTCATCATCATGCCTTGATCTTCTATGATCTGAAGAGGACTGACTTTTCCTTTGGCTTCTTTTTCTGAGCAACCTCTTGAATTGCTTGGAGAGAGATGAGAACTCTCCATCGGACATGTCTGAGCTTGATGAGCAAGCCACAGACTCGTCGTCTTCATCTGACGACTGTGTCCTGACAGATGAGCTAGCTTTACCTCTTCTTGACTCTTTGGCCTTCAGTGCCACAGACTTCTCCCTTCCAGAGGTTGAGCATCCTTCTTCTTCAGCTTTTCCGATACTCAGCTTGAGCTCATGGGACAGAAGCTTTCCGAACAGAATCTGTGGCTCCATCGTAGCCAACTTTCCGAATTCCCGGATGGCAATTGCCTTGGTATCCCATTCTTTCGTCAGGGATCTCAAGAACTTGTCATTCAATTCTCCGACGGTGAATTCCCGATCATAATTCCTAAGACCGTTTACGATCTTAAAGAACTTCTCATAAGTATTAGAAATGGAGTCTCTTGGATCTTGCTTGAATGCTTCATATTCTTGGTTTAGCAACGATCGTCGATCACCTCTCACTTCTTCTGTACCTTCCATAAGAACAACTAGAGAATCCCACATCTCCTTGGCAGACTTGCAGTGTATAAGATTTTGCAACATAGAATCGTCCACTGCACCGGCAATGATGTTCTTTGCCTTCTTGTCCAAGGCGACGAGAGCAATCTCATCTTTAGTTAACTCCAGCATCTTCTTAGGAACCTGAATGGTTGAGTTTATTGAAGAAGGTTTCATCGGAACATGTGGACCTTCCTCAACAATCTGAAAAATTCTCGGGTCGGTGGCTTCCATGTAGAACTTCACTCTTTCCTTCCACATGGGGAAGTTCTCCTTATTACAAACTGGCAACTTGACGGAATCCTTGGATCTTTCCATTCCAGACATACTGTCTCTTGCAACTAGACTTAGATATCTTGTTCAAGGTGTTAACCTTTAGCGAACAACCTCCCTCTGATACCAATTGAAAGTGTCTAGTTGCTTACCTAAATCACCTAGAGGGGGGTGAATATGTGGATTCTATGGTTTTTTGCAGAATTAGAAACTTTAAATAAAAGCGCACAGAAACCAAAAGAGCACAACACAACACGAGGATTTATAGTGGTTCCCCGATGTGGGTAGTCCACTTTCCACCTCACCTATCTAGCACGACCGGCTAGACTATGCTACTTCACTATTCTCGGATTATGAATAATCCTACAACTCGGAGTCACCACTCCTACAACTCGGAGACAAAGCTCCTACAAACTCGGAGGAAAAACTTCCTACAAGCTCGGAGACAACTCTCCTACAACTCGGAGTAAAACTCCTACAAACTCGAAAGAAAAACATCCTACAAGCTCGGAGACAACTCTTCTACAACTCGGAGTAAAACTCCTACACTCGGAAGCAAACTTCCTACAACTCGGAGAACAAATCTCTCCTACAAAAATATTGTAAAGAAAATTTACAAAATTTTAGATTGTGAAACAATCTTCTTGAAATCTCCTAGAGACTTGACTTAATCAGATCTGAAAAAGAGAGATCTTCTTCTTCCTTGAATGAATCGGAAATCTGGATCTAGAAAGAAGGAAGAAGAAATCTTGCCTTGAGAGAACTTGATCTGAACACTTAGGAGACACTAGATCTGAAAGAGAAAAATCTTCTTCCTTGAGAAAGTTCTTCAGTCGGTGGAGGGCTGAGAAAGAAGAGTTCTTTTGAGCTTTGAAAACAAGATCTGAACTTGGAGAGTCGAAAGGATCAAATGAATGATTGAAGAAAACTGAATCTATTGATCTTGTCAACTCTAGCTTTTGAGGAAGAATCGCAGAGTATTTTCGATCGGCAGCAAGAAAGTCGTGCGAGAACGAGAGAGTCGGCCGCCAGAAATTACGAGAGATTGTTCACGATTTTGCGATTAGGGTTTTTCGAAATAACCAAAGAGAATATATATAGACATCTTCTCCAACGACTATAAGCGAGATTTAGGGAAAACCATCCACGTGTACTGTACATGGCGGAACCCCTAATTGAAAAGACGACAACGATTTGAAAAACGAAACAGTGCAGAGAAAATTCGTCGGACGGAACTCGAATCGTAGAACGGCGATCGACGATCGACGAAACCGCTTCAATTTTAGTATAACAACGATCAACGAAAATACTTCAATTCGTCGAACCGCAATTGACGAACGGCGATCGACGAATCCGCTTCAATTTCAGTATAACAGAGATCGACGAAACTACTTCAGTCCGTCGAACGGAGCTCGATGAACGGTGATCGACGAAACCACGTCTTCTTCAGTATAACAGCGATCGACGAAACTACTTCAGTTCGTCGAACGGCGATCGACGAACGACGATCGACGAAACCGTTTCATCTTCAGTAAAAAACAGCGGTCGACGAAGCTACTTCAGTTCGTCGAACGGAGCTCGACGAAAGCTGAACTCAGAATTTCTGTAAAACTGTCCATCGAACAACGCTCAACGAAAACACTACAGTTCGTCAAACGGCGATCGACGAACTCACAAAAATTCGTTGAACGAAGAATACTTAAGAAAAATATTTCTTCTTCCATTCCTCGGGTAAACATGAATTTCGTCAGGTGAACTTTCTCTTCTACGAACTCAAATTTCGTCGGGTGAACTTTTCTCTTTGACGAACATGAATTTCGTCGGGTGAAAAATATACTTAATGCTTAAAAATGTTTCTTCCAGATCAAGAACAGCAGCAACTCCTTTGAGTTTGAATACTTTCTCTTGGCTCTTCCTTTGTATTTGAATAAGAAGTACACCGCAATAGAGAGATTCCACATGAGTCAACACCTTGGTCTACACAATGAGGAATTATATTGCGTAGGCCTGTGTTTTATGACTCATTGAAACCTGACATTGGTTTGTACTTAGCCATTTACAACCTGCAAACACACAACTAGAAAAAACATCAAATACAATCTCAATTCAACTTAGTTCAAGGGGACTTCTTCAAATCAAGGTAATTGTGGATAAAATTCCCAACAAGGTCGCATATCTGCGACGACGTCTCGACTCGCTCCCCCCGGTGCCGCAGTTGAAGGTATGCTTCTACTCGCATGTTTCAGATCGCCTTTTCTTTGCTCGCCCATCTTACTTAGCATGTTTTCACGTTGCAGGGGAACGCCTGATCCCTGTGAACCCGCCTCATGCGGGTGGCGCGAAGCTGACCTCTCCGCTTGAGGTGGCAAGAGCTGCAGCGGAGGCCTGCGCCGGCGACCTGGGCAAGCCCAAGTCCAGCGACGGCAAAGGGAAAAGGGGGGTGGTGGATCTCGACCCCTCGCCCCCTTACGGCTCGCGGAAGAAGTTTAAGAAGACCGTGGCTTCAAAGAAGAAGACCACCACGGCGAGCCGCCTGGATCCCGCGGCCCATGCCGATGCAGGAACGAGTGGGGGGATCTGCAAGATGTGCACCCCAACTTCGGCCTTGGGGAGAAGCCTCGAGACAGCGCGGGCGAGCCCCTGCTCGTTTGGGAGGGGCCGACAGAGAAGATCTCCATTCCCACTCGCCTCCCCTCCTGGATTGAGCAAGGTCGGGCTGGCGAGCACGCCTACGCCCTCGCTTACGGGCTGTACGGGAGAGAGGAGGCTGTTGCCTATAAGAAATCTTCCCTGCGGGAGCTTGCCTACGAGAGCTCGCGGTCCCAGATGTGCGCCATAGAGCTCTCGCATATGGCGTTCCGCCGGGTCTCTCTTTTATGAAGAGGTTTTATAAAGTTGAAGATCTCCTGACGATCTCGAAGCGCGACTCAGAATCTCCGAGAGGCTCCTGGAACAGCCCCCGAAGAAGGAGGTAGGTCTCACCTAAGCAGTTACTTTCCCCTTCTCTTTTCTTTTTTCGTTTCCTCATGCGACTCTAATACAGGATGTCGAGGCCGCGGCCCAAGTGGCAGTTCGAAATGGCGAGCTAGTAGCTGAAGTGGAGGCCCTGAAGGCGCAGCTCGCCCGGGCTCTTGCGGAGACACTGGCGGCGGAGCGTGGTGGATCGTCCTCTAAGCGCGAGGAGGTGCTGCAATTCACCCCCAGCGAGATCAAGGCTACTCGGAGGCTCATGGTGATCAAGGCCACCAAGACCACGCTCGACATGCTGCGAGACGTCAATGCATTTGGGGAGGGGTTGGAGAACATTACCATGGAGGAGTTGATCACCACGCTCTTCCTCCCCGACCCTCTGATGGGCTCGTCCTCCGACTCGCCCGCCTACTCGCCAGCCGACAAAAGCAATGGCGAATGAAGACCAATTTCCGGAGACTTCTTTTCTTCTCCTTTTTTTGTTATAAATAAAGGGTCGAGCCCCCAAACTTTTGTGATGTATGTAAGGGGCGAGACCCCAACTTTTTGGTTATATATGAATGAGCATTTTGTGAATCATTGACTCCTTTAGTTCTCTCCTTTTCTTTTTTGTACTCATGGAAACTCGCCTTAACTTTTTGGACTCGCCGGGTGTCTACCTTAGGGACCAGTATTGAATTCTCCTTACGAATCTTGCGAGATCTAGGGACTTGCGAGACCTAGGTTCTGCGGTCCCCGTGTGCTCGTACCCTTTTGGCGAAAATCAGGGGCAGTTCTCCGCCCGAGATTCCGCGAGAGCACCGAACCTCTACACTGGTCGCGAGTCGTGCGGCTCGCACGTTCGATGTCATCCATGAGGGAGCGACTGGGGAAGTGGATGGCCCAGGCGAGACCACCTCGACTCGCCTCCTTCCTTTGTCTGGGTTGAATCCCTTTCTCATCCCATCTTTCTTGTCACCTAGATGATCGACCTGCCCTGCCGGCTTGTGAGGGTCTGGTCAGTGGAATCATTTCTAGGGACCTTTCAACATATCCTTACAACCTACCACCTGAGTGGTCAACCTGCCCCACCGGCTTGTGAGAGCCCGGTCGGCGGAACCAACTCAGGGGTCTTTCAACATATTATCTCAACCTGCCACCTGAGTGGTCAACCTACCCCGCCGACTTGTGAGAGCTCGGTCGGCGGAATCAACTCAGGGGTCTTTCAACGTATTATCTCAACCTGCCACCTGAGTGGTCAACCTCCCCGCCGGCTTGTGAGAGCCCGGTCGGCGGAACCAACTCATGGGTCTTTCAACATATTATCTCAACCTGCCACCTGAGTGGTCAACCTACCCCGCCGTCTTGTGAGAGCCTGGTCGGCGGAACCAACTCAGGGGTCTTTCAACATATTATCTCAACCTGCCACATGAGTGGTCAACCTGCCCCGCCGGCTTGTGAGAGCCCGGTCGGCGGAACCAACTCAGGGGTCTTTCAACATATTATCTCAACCTGCCACCTGAGTGGTCAACCTGCCACCTGAGTGGTCAACCTGCCCCGCCGACTTGTGAGAGCCCGATCGGCAGAACCAACTCAGGGGTCTTTCAACATATTATCTCAACCTGCCACCTGAGTGGTCAACCTGCCCCACCGGCTTGTGAGAGCCCGATCGACGGAACCATCTCATGGGTCTTTCAACATATTATCTCAACCTGCCACCTGAGTGGTCAACCTGTCCCGCCGGCTTGTGAGAGCTTGGTCAGCGGAACCAACCCAGGGGTCTTTCAACATATTATCTCAACCTGCCACCTGAGTGGTCAACCTGTCCCGCCGACTTGTGAGAGCCCTACGACGGAACCAACTCAGAGGTCTTTCAACATATTATCTCAACCTGCCACCTGAGTGGCCAACCTACCCCGCCGGCTTGTGAGAGCCCGGTCAGCGGAACCAACTCAGGGGTCTTTCAACATATTATCTCAACCTACCACCTGAGTGGTCAACCTGCCCCGCCGGCTTGTGAGAGCGCGGTCGGCGGAACCGACTCAGGGGTCTTTCAATATATTATCTCAACCCGCCACCCGAGTGGTCAAACTGCCCCCCGCCGGCTTGTGAGAGCCCTGTCGGCGGAACCAACTCAGGGGTCTTTCAACATATTATCTCAACCTACCACCTGAGTGGTCAACCTGCCCCGCCGGCTTGTGAGAGCCCGGTCGGCGGAACCAAATCAGGGGTCTTTCAATATATTATCTCAACCTGCCACCCGAGTGGTCAAACTGCCCCGCCGGCTTGTGAGAGCCCGGTCGGCGGAACCAACTCAAGGGTCTTTCAACATATTAAATTTTAACTTATAAACAACATTGAATTTTTGGTTCCTGACACCCTGCCCCTGGTAGGGCAGAAGTTTACGCATCTCCTAAACAAATCAACCAGGCAAATTTTATTATCAACTAGGAATAAAAATGCTTCAGGTCGTCACCGCTCCAAGTGTTGCTAAGAGGGACTCCCTTAACATTCTGGAGACGATACCCTCCTGATTTTAACACTTCTAAAATTACATAGGGACCCTCCCAGTTGGGGTGGAGTTTTTCAACCGATGCTAACCTTCCCGCCGTGTCGACCTTTTTGAGAACAAGGTCCCCCTTTATGAAGTGCTTGATTCTAATGTGTCTATCGAATGGTTGTCAGGTCTCGAAGTTCTTCCACGAGGACAAGCGAGAACCGCTGTTCTTCTTCGTTCTGTACCCTCCATTCATCATCTCCTTCTCCTGCGGCCACGACTCGGGGGGACCTTACCTCGAACTCTACCGACAACACTGCCTCGGAGTCGTGGGAGAGTTTAAAAGGAGTTTCCTCCGTGGCCGTGCTAGGAGTGGTTCTCAAAGCCCAAAGGACTGAGGGTAGCTGCTGCACCCAGTTACCTTCAGGTTCTCTACCTTCTTTTTTAACAGATTTACGATGGTTTTGTTCGCTGCCTCCACTTGTTCGTTGCTCCTGGGATGATGGACGGACGCGAAGTGGAGGTCGATGCCCAACTGACTGCAGAAGCTGGTGAGCTCATCGCTAGCGAACTGCGGCCCGTTATCTGTGACGATAGCTAGGGGCAACCCGTGCCGACAGATTATCTCTCCCCAAATGAAGTTTCACACTACCTGCGAGGTTGTCTTCGCCAGCGCCTTGACCTCTAGCCACTTGGAAAATTTGTTGATCATGACCAGGAGGAACCTCCTTTTCCCACTGGCCTGAAGGAAAGGGCCCGCCAAGTCCATTCCCCAAATTGCAAAGGGTCATGGTGTCGTGATGGTCCTGAGCGTTTGCGCTGGTAGAAGTTGCAATGGTGCGAAGAGCTGACATTTCTGGCACTTCTTTGCGTACTCTGCCGCATCCTTGCCGATCGTGGGCCAAAAGTATCCTTGCCTTAACACTCTTTTTTCCAAGGTCCGACTCCTGGAGTGGCTCCCGCTCTTGAGTGGATCTCCTCCAGCACCCTCGGGACCTCCTCCTGGAATCGGTCCATGTAGATCTCCAACGATTCCTCGGCCTTCTGCTAGATTAGAAAAAGAGCATCGACCCTCTTCTTCCTCTTCTTTGACGTGGCAAACCGCAGCAGGAAACTCCGGCGGAGGTCTTCGAAACTGTAGATAGTTCCGGAAGGGAGCTGATGGAACCAGTCTCTCGCCTTTCCCTTAAAAGATATGGAAAACAGCTTGCACTTGAAGGCATCTATCATCTGTCTGATGAGACGACGTCCTCAAACCACTGGAGATGCTGGAGGGGATCATCCTTGCCAGTGTAGTAGGACACGACGGGCTCCGTGAATCCCTCTAGAACGGGAGCTGAGAGAATCAGCTCGCAGAACGGACTTCCTGACCCTACTTGGTGAGTCGGGGGCACTCGCCATGTCTCCTCGCCTGGGTAGCGAGCACTCGGCGTGCTGGGAAATAGCACTCGTGCGTGAAGGGCTCGCTCATCCTCCCCCGCCTGTGCCTCCTTCCCGGGTCGCCTGCCGGGTGCGTCCTCGCCCAGAGCTTGCGGGGCGAGTACTGGAACCGCGGGAGTTGAGCAATCGCCCAACGACGAGAGGGTGATGTGCAGGGTCTCCAAAATCGACTTCCTGAACTCGTCGAAGTCGCTCTTCCTAACAAACTCGCCTGAAGGGGGCGAGCTCCCAAGGTCGCCTCCTTGCCCATCGCTTCCGGTCATTGGATTTTACTCAGGATTTTCCGAACAAGCTACGGTCCACACTCACCGCACCAAAAATGTTGAACCCGAAAACTACGGTTCAACCTCTGAGCCCGTAAACCACGGCTCGAAAGGAGTTCGGACTTGTGTAGCTTGCTCTTACTTCTCTTGAGTTCTGTCACTAGGCCGGGCACTTAGAGCAAAGAACCTCACTCACAAAGGGTGGAAAACTAGGAACATGCCCGCGAGCTGCAACGAGGAGATCCCGCCACTAACCCGAAAGATCTTAGGGTCCGTTCGGCGCGCAGGTAATGACTTTCTGGAATTGGCTTTGGGAAACAGTAAAGTCATTTCCTGCGTTCGGCGGGACGGAATTGACACGACATTGGTTTTGATACCAAAACCGGCGGCTTTATGTTTTGCCTAAAACAACGCTGCCCCATTTCTTCTCTCCAAGCGTCGGTTTTCGGTGGCTTTTCTTCAGGCCGAGCGCGATCTTCAGGCCAAGCGTAGGTTTTCGGCGTAGGATTTTCAGGCCGTGCACAATCAACATCCCCCGCCGGATCTTCCGCCCCAGCACTTCTTCCTCTTCCAACGGTATGCTTCTTCCTTCTCGTCTTCTTCTTCTTCCCCCTGCACTTCTTCTTCCTCCTCCTTTTCTTCTTCCTCCTCCTGCACTTCTTTTTCTTCTTCTTCTTTCTCCACCTCCTCTTCATGTTTACTTGTTTGTATTTACTTGTTTGTGTTTACTTGTTTGTGTTTACTTGAATGTGTTGTTCGTGTTGAAAGCTATGCTTATTTTTCAGTCATGGATCATATAGAGTTGCAAAAAAAAACGTAAGTTTGATATTATTATAAAGTCAGCAGGTGCATCGGCTTATGGCGCAGCTTTTGTGGTTATGGAATGCATTCTCAGACACCCGGTAGATGTTATAGACAAAGACGCTCTACGTAATTTTGAACTTCAATTATTATTGGTATTTTTATTTACTACTTCAATTTTAAAGAATATCAATTTTAAAATTTCAATTCCAGAAAGCCAATTCCATCGTGCAGCCGAACAACTTACAGACATCAATTCGAATTCTGTTCACTGAATTCCATCATGCGACCGAACAACATAATTGGTTTTCTGCACAAAACCAATTCCTGCAGATATTGGTTTTCTGGCCAAAGCCAATTCCAGAAAGTCATTACCTGCGCGCCGAACGGACCCTTAGAGAACTTCCACTCCCAAGCCAATTGCTGAGCTGAGCACTTTGGAGAGTGTTAGAGAGTCCTTGTCTACCCACCCGAAAATCACGGTGAGCAGCAAGCCAAAACTCTCTAATTGACCAAAGCAAACCAGAGGAGAGAGAAACAAGTGAGAGCTCCCTCCAAAGGTACCCTTGGGGGTCTATTTATAATTTTCTTAAAACGGTCTGCGGATAGCTAAATCCAGCTTCTTGGCTAACTGCAGGCCAACATGTGATCACCTGGAAAAAACAGACCACCAACCAAATAAGTGAGTCCATGCTACTCTAAGCCGACTCGCCGGAGTGGCGAGTGCCCGGTAGAGCTGGGACTCGCCACTCGCACCGAGCTGGGGGAGTGCCTGCTAGAGGCGAGTGCGAGTTGAGGCCCGTCACTCGCCCGACTGACTCGTCAAAGCCCAGTCTCGCTCTAGATCACCTGATGGCTAGATGAATCAATTCAACAAACACGGGGTTGTACAATTGGTGCAAATGCAGTCTTATTCAAGTTGCTCTCAAGTCTTCATGTCGTTCTCCTATTGAATTATTTTCTTGAGATTTTTTTCCAGTTCTAAGCACCCCAACATTAAACCTGCAAGCTATAACTCTATCCATTTCCAAATTCTCCTAGTATAATACATCTACTTTACACTAAGTTCACCGCCATATATCACTAATTTTTTCATTATGTATACTGTCACTATGCGTTATTCTTTGAAAAAAGTTGCATATTATTTCATAGGGTCATTTACCGGGGCCTCCCCTCTAAGTTTGCTAAATTATAGATTGCTAAGTATACTGTCACTATGTGGATGGATAGTTTGAAGGATTAGGATGGTAAAGGAGTAGACATAACTTACTTGAATGGAAGTTGTTAAGATTATGGTTCTGTTTGGCATTGCGGTGACGGTCATGAACGTGGTGGTTATGAACCGTCGTTCATGAACGCCCGACCTCACCTAAGGAATTTCATCCACTTTTATGTTCAAAACTAATTTTATTTTCTTGGTGGTGGTCGTAACCGTTGTCATGCCAAACATACATTCTAGATGTGGTGGCGTTTTTGGCCAAACTCACCGGAGCAACAACGCCGCTCCAAACATACTTTCTATATGATAAGAGTTTTAACAATTAGACGGATGAATGATAAATGAAGATTCATAAAGCTGGCCCTAAATAACTTGCATGACCTAATTTTACTGATATTTTTCTCCTTTTTCAATATTTTTTTCAATGAAACAGCCTGTCCCGAAGAGGTGCTATCCGCTGCCGCGACGCTATTGCAGATGGGTCGAACCCCCAGTCACAGGAGCGCTCCGAAGTATTCGTCCGGAAGGAATAGATGGCCAAAGGCGCCTTCGATGAAGAAAATGAAAGCTCGCAAATCCTCCAACTCGATAATAAATATACCAGATATACCTTTTGCCGCTGTTGGATGCAATAATCCCATCAGAAAAGCAAATATACCATCTTCAGATCATCAGCCAACCATTCAAAGGAAAATGGATTTCATTTCCCCAAACGGCAGCGGCCGAGAATCTACCTCGAGGTGGTCTTCACCCACGAGTAAAGTCGAGAAGGACCCCAACCAGGGGGGCCCGCATGGAAATAGTTCATTCCGGCCTTTGTTGGCGCCATTTTCGGCACGAGCATCGGATAAGGCCTGCGAAAATGCAACCAAGGAACCGCACACAAAGCCTCCATCAGCCGCATTCAAGGGTTCGTCCATTAGAGATTGGATCAGATGCAAGAACAAGAGGTTGTAGGTCATTGTTAATCAACGCGGTGGGTATAGCCATCGGCCATGTGCCACAGACGAATACGAAGAAGACGAGTTTCTTCGAAGATTGTTTAGAGATTGGATTAACTTCGCCTGACTGGATTTTGCACAGCCTGACATGACTGATCATTGGGGATGGAAGGTTGGTATGGGCTCATTGGAATTGAATTCTTGTAATTGGATTGCCCCAGAAATGGTTTGGAGTTATTTGGAGGGTACCCTCTGTGTATCAAATTATAAATATATAAAAAAATGTAAGAATGAACCTTGCTTTAGATTCATGAGAAGCTTGAAAGGGCGAAATGGTGTCCAAAACAAACAATATTTTGCGCATATTGTTGATTAGAATGTAAGGATTTGGGGATCGCTATGTAAATAGAGTATCGAATTTACATGTGATTGAATGATCCCTTTTTGCAATAAGATTGTACATAGTGTGTCCAATTTTGATCGAATACGCAGTGAACTTGTAAGATTTTGACAATCTGATGAAGCGAGAAGGACGACATTCGAACGCTCGCCTATTTCGATTTGAGTGAAAAAGCTTTTCTTTTTCTTTTTGCTACTTGTTAGAAGGTATTTGAACTATAAAGTCGATCTAGAATTGAAATACGATATATTGAGCAACTGTAAGAATTGTGTTCATTCGTATTGTTCGTAGTTGTATTCAATTCGCCGGATTTGTTTTCTCTCGATGATAGTTTTTAAAAAAGGGTTATTTATTTTCCTTCATTAATATTTTTTAGATAATTCAAATTGAAAATAGATATTCAGGCTCCGTTTGGCATGGCGGTAGCGGCCGTGAACGTGGTGGTTATGAACTGTCATTCGTAACACCCGACCTCACCTAAAGAACTTCATTCAATTTTATGTTCAAAACTACTTTCTTCGTAGCGGTCACAACCGCTGTTGTGCCAAACATACATTCTATGATGATGATGTGTAAATTCTCCCCCAAACAAAGCCTTGGTGATTCACATCTCACTTATGATTTTAGAGGTATCTCTTCATGTAAAAAATTGTGTTATCAATGTTTTATTTATTATTATTATTATTTTAGATCCTAATTGGGTCTTGGAGTTTATGTTAAACTCATGTTAGAAGAAAATGAGCTGTAGAATTAAAATATAGAGTTAGCTTGAAGAATTTAATCATGATATCCATTCGTTTGGACAGAATTGAAACAGGGAAATTGGAATTGAAAGTCAAATTGCAATTCTGTCGTTCATTTACGCACACGGTTAACATGCATGAATATATTTAAGATGTTCTTAGAATTAATAAATGATGTTTTATTTATTTAAATTTTAGGCATGCTTCTTGTGGCCTAATTAATATTCTTAAGTGTACAGCTCATATTCTTTGAGGGTTGGACCCAATTCAAGGCACATAGGCAAAAGGTCAAAGTCAAAGGTCAACACAGAGGACAAGTGTCAAAGACTGAAGACAGCCCAGCAAGCAGAGGTGGCAGAAGGCCTGTGCGAGTATAGGCGAGCATGTGCGAGCAAGCCCCTTATACTCGCCAAGGTGGGCGACCATAGGAGATGCTCGCCGAAGCCAGGCGAGATCCCCTCAATGCCGCGTAGTCGCCGGGCAAGGTTGGGCTATAAATAGCCCCTCCCTTTTGGTTTTCCTATAAATAGGACCTCAAGGGTACTTGGATTGACATCTTTTGGCTGAGCTTTTGGAACCCCATTTTTGAAGACTTGACCCCCTGAGTTCTGGATCGTCACCCTCGACCGTCATCCTAGATACTCGCCAAATTGGTGCCTTCCTCATACCATGCATGACCATCTTTGGTTGTGGAGGAGAAGTCTCTTCTGAGCTTCTGGGTACGTTGTGGCACCTCCATGCCGCAGCACCTGGGGTCCTATCGTTACCGTTCTAGTCCCTTCGTTATTCTCAGTCAAGCCGTCTAGTCGGACCGCTGGGCAAATAACCTCTGGCTGCATTGATCCGAATTTGGAGTCTAGAATTTTCCTTGCTTCAACATTAAGGGTCCGTTCGTTTGGAGGGAATTGAGATCATGGAATTAGAATAAAATGTCCAATTCCAATTTTGTCGTTCGTTTGCGCGCTTGAACGTTAGGAATGAAATTCTAATGAATTCCATGGAATTCATTTTGAACTAAATTCAATTCTCTTCAATCTATATAAGACTTGGATAATTATGGCCGCGGTGCTTTTTTCGTCAAGGGGTGTTTTTTTTTGCCCGGTCGCACATTTTTTCGCCCTGGGGGCACATTGTTTCGCAAGGGCGAGCATTTTTTGCATAAGCGAGCATTTTTTGCACATGCGAGCATTTTTCGCCCGAGCGCGTGTTTGTGCCAGAGTGTGCATTTTTTGCCCGAACGAGCGCTTTTCGACCGGACATACGTTTTTCGCTCGAGCGCGCATTTTTTTCTCGACGCGCGTATCAATTTTACAAGTGAGAGAGAGAGAGAGAGGAAATGAAGGAGTACCGGCATTCTCTTCCACTTAATTTGCAGAGCCGGCTTCGCGAAGCAGAGAGTAGAAGCAGCATCGCGAAACAACGACCTGTTGCAGCTTCTCTTCGATGCCCGAAACCAAAGGTAGTGATGCCCTAGAAGAGGAACCAGAAATGTCGTTGCGGGAGAAAGGGGAGAACATGCAAGGGGACGATCACGAGGTATTTTGCCAAATATGAAAAGGTCAGCGTTTTCGATTCAAAACAAAGTTATTTTGATGGCTGAGATTATAGGGGTGGGATTTGGGTGGATGGCCTCATGGCCATGATTAAATAGAGAGACTCGAAGTCCAAAAGCCCCCCAAATAATTTTTTTATAATTACACGAGTGAGAGGCACGGGGCTCCGCCCATACTCCAAGTGCGGCAGTACCCGGCCGGCAACGGCGGGCTTCGCCCACCCCCGACCAAGCACGATAGTACCCGGCCCACAACGGCGGGCTTCGCCCGCCCCCGGCGGGCTACGCCCACGACGCTCCGGGCTGCGCCCGCATCAAGTCGGTTGCGCCCACAATATATACGTATGAGTACTCAAAATGACCGCACAAATTTTAATTAATGTTTTATAATAGTTTTTTTTTCAAAAACATTTATATTTTAACAAAAAATTATTTTAAAGTAGGTCTAGGAGGTCTAATGATTACCTACCATAGTAGGTGTATGAGGTCTACTAAAAAGCTTTTGGATTTTATGAATTTCCACCATATTTTTAGGGCGTTGTTACGACTTACGTGTGCACCACAATTGACTTTGTGCACACCAAGAATCTTATATGCAGGCCACCGAAATTCTGCAGGCCACAAGAATGCTCCCCGTCATCAGCAAACTCCCCCAACTCCGGCCACCTCCCAACACTTCCGTTGAGCATTGCTCTGTTTGACGAAAACGACGACAAAGAGAAAATGGTTGCGACGCTTGCTCTGTTCACCGTCACGATCCTCTGTTCACCAGAGACGATCAAATTTATGTATTTTTCGAAGTCTATGGCCACATTTAAGTGTATAAACATAGTTGTCAATGCTCTTATCATTTCAAAACAGGAGGAACATCTGATTCAGTAAATACTTTGATTAATAATGATTTTATTACTTTACTCTTGTTATTTACTTGGTATTCAGTGTCGGCCCTCCACGAAATCGGGCGGCAGAAATCCAAGAAATGAGTGTCGAAACTCCACGAAAGTGCGCGGCGGAATTCCAAGAAACAGCGGCAAAATCCAGGATTTTGAGAGTTTGGTGTGCACATAGCCAAGAATGGGTGGGGGTGGGAAAAAATACTATTATTGTTTATTTTGAGAGTTTGGTGTGCACATAGCCAAGAATGATGTGCACGTAACAACGCCCTATTTTTATTATAGGGATATATTGTAATTACACAAGTAGACATTATTTTATGAATTTCCATTTTTTCATAAACTATGTTAAGTCATTGGAGTAAAAAAATGAGGCTATATTTGACAATTTTGAATGTTGCACCAAAGACAACTTCTTGTATATATTAGTTAAAGATATACACGCACGCACACACGCATGAGCAGCTTTGCCCGGGCTTCGCCCGGGCTTCGCCCGTGCTCGCTGACTCTTAGCGGGCTGCGCCCACCTAACATGGGGCTCCGCTCAGGCACGACGGTACCCGGCCGACGACGGCGGGCTTCGCCTGCCCCAGGCAGGCTACGCCCGTGACGCTGAGGACTGTGCCCACAATCCCACATCAAGGCGAGCTGCACTCACAACATATACATATGAGTACTCAAAAATGACCGTACAAAAATTTTAATTAATATTTTATAATTATTTTTTTCAAAAACATTTATATTTTTACAAAAAATCATTTTAAAGTAAATTATTATCATTCGAAATTAGTTTTGGAGGCCTAATGATAACTTATCATAGTAGGTCTATGAGGTTTACTAAAAAACTTTTGGATTTTATGAATTTCGAACATATTGTTAACCGCACCCTAGTTTTGGCTATCCGCAACCCTTTTATACGAAGTATTACGTGTTTTTTTTTTGAAATACGCCTTGTACAGGCATTTTTAGGAAAAGTGTTAAATATGAAAGTTGTATATATCGTCGAGATCTACAACTTTCGTGTTGAACAATTTTGCTAAAAATGCACGCACAAGACGTATTGCCGCCCGAATTGAAACATGGGCGTAATTATAACGAATTTTTGAAAATACGCATTGTGCATGCACTTTTAGGAAAAATGTTCAACACTAAAGTTGTAGATCTCGAAGATATCTACAACGTCGAGATCTACAACTTTCGTGTTGAACACTTTTCCTAAAAATGCTTTTAGAGGCGTATTTCCAAAAAAAAAACTCGTAATACTTCATATAAAAGGGTTGCGGATAGCCATAACTGGGGTGCGGTTAACAATTGCCTATTTTTATTATAAGGATATGATGTAATAACACAAATAGTTATTATATTTAATGAATTTTTTTTTATAATATATGTTAAGTTATTGGAGTAAAAGAATGTGTTAAGTTATATATAAAGATATTATGTACTGCATATACAGTCCTGTCTTCGGTCGCAAATAAAGATTTGTTGGCGGTGTTTAAAATTGCGCAGTTTCTTCCTTCCCGTGTAAGAACTATTCAAACTTAAAAGTCCGTGGCACAGGTTGCATTATTCATACCTAAATAAATAAAATTATTTAAATCGTATCTTATGTGATAATCTTATTTAATTATAAAGGTACGTGATTGTATAATAATAATAATAATAATAATAATAATAATAATAATAATGATAATAATATTATTATTATATTATTGTGCAGAAACCTTAGCTATCAAGGTACGCACCTGTTAAGTTTTTCAGGTCCTTGGTGGGAGGTTAACATGATCACACATTATTTGGACATAAATACTATAATCTTTACGAATAATTACCTAAACTTCCCCTGGAAGATAGCATAACAACAGATTGCACCCCTCTTATTATTGAAATTACAAAAACCTCCCCTGAATGTCATAAAACATAACATTTACCTCCTCAGAAGTTCATATTTCATTACACCCCCCCTGAAAATGTACTCCGAAGAGGCTATTTTTGTGCATGAATGTTATGAAATGTAAACTTCAGGAGAGATAAATGTTATGTTTTGTAACATCGAGGGGAGGTTTTTGTAATTTCAATAATAAGAGGGGTGCAATCTGTAGTTTTGCAAACTTAGAGGGGAGGTACCGGTAAATGCCCCTTATAATATATAAATCATAAATAATGATCTATATCTCCAGAGAACATATATATCATTGCTTGCGATTGACGCATGCCTGGAGCTTCTCTTCTTCGCCAAGAGCATACCCAAAAACTTAATACTCTTCACGATATTTGCAACAATCCTGAATTAGCATTGCGCAAGTGATCCTTAGATTTGTGGCGAACAAAAATTGCTATTATTCGGCAACAAATTATACTATTGTGTCATACTCTTACAACAAATTTGATTGCTTCAATGTATATTTGCAGTCGCTGAACAAATGTTCAGTCATTGGTCCAAATGCATGAGCAAAATAATCTTTTGCGTAACACTTATGCATCAATGCATAATTAATATATGAGTAATTTGAGAATCGGCCGGACCTACGGCCAAATAGGAAAACAAAGCCCCATCTTGAAGGGCGCTAACGGGAATACGAGCATCTTCGCACGGGCTACCGCCCGTGCTCGATGCTCTCCGCATCGACAGTACCCCAGCAGCGACGGTATCTCCGCCCAAACTCGCACACTCTAGGGCGCTCAGTCAATTGACAGTGCATGAGTAGCCCCCGTGCCCCGCACGGCAGTACCCCCGCCTCGACAGTTGCCCGACGCGGCGGCGCTCTCCGCCGCTCGCGAACCCCCGTGCACGATGCTCTCCCTCATCCTGATTTTGTCGTGCGCACGGGGGTTCGCGAGCGGCGGAGAGCGCCGCCGCGTCGGGCCACTGTCGAGGCGGGGGTACTGCCGTGCGTGGCACGGGGGCTACCCATGCACTATCAATTGACCGAGCGCCCTAGAGTGTGCGAGTTTGGGCGGAGATACCGTCGCTGCTGGGGTACTGTCGATGCGGAGAGCATCGAGCACGAGCGGTAGCCCGTGCGAAGATGCTCGTGTATATATATATATATATATATATATTCTTTAATATATATATTTATTTACTTAATAAAGTCAAAATATTATTTTAGACGGTGGTCTTTTAGGTGCGTACATGATGCGTTATACCCAATAAATTACATTTTAGTGCTCTAAATAAATGTTTTTTTCATAATAAATTAAAGAATATTAATCTCTGTATTTTTACTTACAATTAAAGAATCATTTTGTTAATGTTTTAATCATTTTTGAAAATAATCCTACTTGTTACGAGTCGTTTGGGTGTTTTCGGTAGACCGGTCGACTTGAACCACCTTAGCTCTGAAGCGAACCAAGCACGCTAACTGTCACTTAGAGAATCGTTAAGTACACTGAGACTTTTTAACGTGGAAAACCCGAAAAGGGTAAAAAACGACGCGGTCGGAGCTGTGCCGACCAACTTCCACTATCTTCTGGAGGTTACATTTCGAGACTTAGAACTCGAGCGCGCCAGGGCGCTGCTCGTTACAATGGTAGAGAGAGAGAGAGAGGGCTCTGAAGGTGACAGGCCACCTCTCGGAAAGCTAAGTTCTTTTTTCTTCTGAGCACAATAGTGAGAACAAAAGCGAGAATGTTGGTGAGAACAAAAGAGAGAATGCCGAGTCGCCTTTCGGGAAAAAGGAAATTTCCAAGTCCATGAAGGAGATCTTCAAGCCCCGAAGGAGATCTTCAAGCGCCAAATTAAGGAGAATTCCAGAGAAATCTTTAAAGGAGCTCTCTCGGGTGCGGAAGGCAAGGACCCCTGAAATTAAGGCTCTTGACTCCTTTTATAGCTTTGGCCGGGGGTAGTGATACGCCTTTAGTGTATATACGCAAGTATACGTGCCGGCTCAAGTAATATAATAGTGAGTTAAGATCGTTCCCTCGGAGAAGTGAACACTCTAACGCTTATGAATATTAGTTTACTCTTTTCCTTAAATCCAAGTTAAATAATTCGATTGGTTGTACGAAACTAAATTGCAGAATTTTTAAAACTAAAATTTATATTACTAAAAATACTTAAGTTAATTTTTTTTTCTTTCAACTTTTAGAGAAAGGAATCTTGCATATCGTTTTCCTAGATCTGTTGTGATGTTTGTTAAATATACCGATGCATTATATTTGTTTCACTATCTTGCTCGATTAAAATTAGGAATCATAATCTCTCGATCTATGAATTCCCATAACCTAGATTTCGCTAGTTATCTCTAACTTAGAAAAATGCAAGGTAAATTAAATCGCTCAAATCGCTCTTGCTAATAATTAAGGTGATAGAATCTCTTCCTCTCTCACTTATTATATCAAAATTATGATGCACACACACCGCTCCTCTCTCGAATCTCGCGATGTAGTATAAAAGTAAAGATTTAAATTAGATATTCATGCGACTCATCTCTCGAATCTCGCCGCATGACATTAAGTATTTATCTTAAATCAATCGTGATTCCTCTCTCGAATCTCACCACGAAATGTTGAAGATAAACATGATTCAAATCTCTCGCAATAAATCATAATATTGATAAAGATAACAAACCAAGAAATCATACGGAAAAATTATAAATTAAACATCACAACAAAAACTAGTACTCACGACATACACGATACGAAGAATTAGTTCATGATCCTTGAAACGACAAACAAAATTGAAAAGATCTTACAAGACATTGTTCGGAGTTTAAATTTAAGCGCAGAAATTTGTCCTTTAGTTGCCAAATCCGTTCAATATGTCGTCTCCTTCTTCTTCTCCAAAAACTCTTCTTTTCTTTTCTATTTTCTCTCTCTAAAAGTCACGCCCACTTTGAAACTGCCGAAATCCTCTTTTAATTGCCACGCTACAGTCCAAAAGGTTGAAAAGATGTGTCCTTTCAACAGGAAAACCGCAGGCCTCTTTTTATTATTTCAAAATGTTGTATTTTCGGTTCATAATATTCAATTTAAACCGCCTTGTTACGACCCGGTTATGACCAAACTGCTCCATTCTTTCCAGCAATATAATTCCAGCTTAAATTTGTCCATTCTTTCATGAATTTTTTTCGCACTTCTGCACAAATATGCTGCTCGTTTGCCGATAAACTGTCCACAATTACAGATATGAAATATATTAGTGAATTCATCGTTATATTTCGTATATTTTCTCAATATTTACTAAAATAAGGGAGGTAATAACTTCTTTTCGAGAAGTTATCACACCCCCACACTTAAGTCCTTGCTAGTCCCTAGCAAGAATTAAATCAAGTCTAACAAATAACTATGAAAACTTCTATTGAAATAAGGCACGAATCATCTTCTTTACATTTACCAACTTAGGCTTACTTAAGGATTTCAAATTAACTAAGGCAAATCTCTTAATAGATGTTTCAACCTTTTACAATTCCGTTAGTTAGATAACAAGTGCAGCTCCCTCATTATTTCTATGTTGTGTGTGTGCTTCCTTAAAATTGTTCACTCTCAAACAACTTAACTCATTAAACATGCTCATAATTGGAAAGGGTAAGGAATTGCCGAGTCTTTATTTTATACCTCCACAAGAGTTTAGTAGGTCAATTTGATTAGAAATCATAAGGGCTTACAATATGAATGACTTTGGCTTGGTGAGGATTTGATGAATGAATTTTTGATAGAGAGCGGAATTTCCCTAGTTAACATTCTTAATGACTCGCCATACTTTGAGGTTTATTTCTTAATCAATTTTTTTTTAGGAACATAGTAGGGATCATTCCAAGTGGGTGTACACACACTTAGGCCACATATCACTATGTCATTATACATTTTTCTCATCAAATTTTTTTTTTTTATAAGTTTTCTTTTACTTTATGATCATAGTTGGGATCATTCTAAGTAGGTGTACACACACTTAGGCCACATATCACCATGCCTCACACATATTTTTTATTAAACCCCCAAAGTCGGAAAGTTAACTAAGAAGTAACTAGTGAAATTATTGGGAAATTGTGCGTGGACAAATGGTATCAAAATGATAAGTTCAAGCTCAAAGACTGATGGATAATCAAAAATAGTTTTGTGGTGTGATCTGATCCAAAGGTGACCCTACTCAATGTTATCAATTAACTACACACTCTATGTTTTAGCTTACAACATTGACTTAGTTCTTGCTCATCCTTCCATAATTATGTTAACCGGTTAATAAATTACTTTGTCGAGAGCAAATTCTTTAAAGAATCTAGTGCATAATTGAAATACTTAAGAGAGCTATGACCGCATCTTACTAACTTTAAATTCATTATTTGAAATCACCATATTAATTAATCTGCCAATTAGTGTAAGACGAAGTAACTTTAGTAAGCCTTATGTTGGTAACAAAAATGAAGGAATTATCGTAAAGTGCCCTGAATAGAAATTCTATAAGTGAAAATAAACGGAGGATAACTGACGTCACCCCCACACTTAATTATCTGCTAGACCCTAGCAGAGAACGCAGTGATTTAAATAAATTAAAATAAGAATCCAAAGAAAATATTAATTGAAAATAAAATACTCCCCTGTAAATTTGGCAGGAAGGATGCCCATTGCACGTGTGGCAGCATTTGTTAAGGTAGTCATTCATAGCACAATAAGAACTGCATTTAGTGGAGCACAAAAATAGGAAAGCAAGAAGTGTGAAAATGTTAACAAGCAGGACATTCTTAAAGCACACTGCACAAATCAAGTCCTTTCATAAAACAAAATGTAAGCTCAGGCAGAAGTAGCAGTCAATCAGATAATATTATTATCGACATAGGCTAATGATAATATCAGTTTCATGGTTGGTTTGCCTAGGAATGGAACAAAATCCAAATGAAAATTAGCTGAATAAATAGCATAGCAGAAACATTTCCTAACATGAATATTAGCATGGCCGCATATTAGCAGCAGCAGAGCATAAGCAAGTAATTTATAGCAGGATCAATAGCACAGCAAAATCATATAAGCAGCAACATTCAGCTATAGCATGATCAAAGTAGAAGAATCAAATAAGAAAATCAGTCATAACAAACTTAAAGATAGCCTAAAAGCAGCAGCATAGTATAGCCGCAAATCAATAGTAGCAGATAAGTCTTTAAAAATTACAAAACCCAAAAAGAAAGTAAATGACCATTGTCTGATGATAGGAGGAAAAAGTGGTCCAAAACGATCATAAACCAGAATCAAGCATCGAGCATCTCGTCGTCGTCATCCAGGCCGTGGGCTTCACTAACGTCAATCCGCTCGCCATCTGGATAAAGCAAATAGCCTTGCTGATCAAATCTCGTTTTGTGCTTGTAGACAGTTTTCACGGTATCCAAACCCGCATCCTCCATAAGTCTGGCTTGATTCCGCAGAAGATCATCGCATTTTTCATTGATGAGCAGATGACTGAATCTCTGATAACATTTCATATAGTCCCTTTCTTCGGTTGCGCTAATCATATTATCAAGGATCTCTGATAAATCTACCTGTGCTGGCGCGGTGGAAGATGAAGGAATACTCGTAGCGGGCTTGGGGAGAGAAGTTGAAGTACCGGCAGGAGGTGGTGTGCTCTCAAGATTATCTGAAATGTCACGAATATTGCTTGTGATTACCACCTTAGTAATATGGTGTGCAACTTTGGTAATCAAGGTTTCCTTGTCTCCCCACATTCCGCTAACACGGCAAAGTTCAGTAATCAGAGTAGGGAACCATAATTGTAATCGGTCCATAGCTAAGAGTCTCTTTTGAAGTTGATCAGATATGATTTTTCCAACATCAAAACGAATGCCTTTTAAAATACAGTAAATTAGTACGGCTCGATCCATTCCAACTCGTGTAGTGTTCTTTGTAGGAATTATGCTGGCGTTAATGAACAAAAGCCAGACCTTGGCCTCCCGTTTTAAACTGTTCGCCTTCAAGTTGGACCCTTCCGTTGAAATCCATGCTGACTCAACATTATTACAGATTACTTCCGCAATGACGGAGGGCGGTGTTGTAGCTTGCACACGCATATACTCTTCCTCATTCGGAACCGTCATGCCAAAATAGGTATTAATCGCTTTACCGGAATAATCCACCGAATGACCTCGCACATAAATTTTTCTCTCATCGATGTTAAACGCATTAGCATAGAATTCATAGATCCAAGGCAAAACTGCTTCCTTTCGAGGGTGGCAAAATGATTCCCATCCAAGATCTTTCATTTTAGTGACATATTCCATACTCCATGCCCTCTTTTCAATCTCAAATCCTCTTTCGAAAATGAACGGTTTATCTTGTAAACCTTCATATCTCAGTTTTGCATCATCATTAATAAATCGGAAATCTTTACGAGGACTTAGTTCGGATTTGCTCTTTACTTTACGCTTAGAAGACATTTCTGATATTTTATTTAACAAAAATTATAGAAATCCAAGTAAGAACCCTAGAACACTAGAGTATTTTTGTTATCTTAGCGGAAAGGGGAAAGGTGTTGCGAAATGCTACCTACTCAAAGGTGAAATCGACGCCGAATCGAAGCTTGAATGCTACTGCCGTGCCAAGAGCATCCGAATGTGGACGCCGCCTCCTTGCAAAGTAGATGTGTACTCGGATATTCCAGAACCGCTACCTCCTTGCAAAGAAATCGCCGCTACTAGCACCCTCGCGAATCGCTCCGTCGAAAAGGGTATAGGGTTTGTGAGCGTCGAAGCCGTCGAACCAGGAGATGACGAGATGAAATGATTCCTGAACTGGTTTTATTTCATTATATACCTCATATTGGACCGGCGAATTAATCCAAGTGGTATGACAAGCCTTAATCCAGCGGTTCAGTCTATTTACGCAAGTGGACCGGTCGAATTCTTTTGGACCGGCGGTTCCTGTTGTTTAATAAATTTTTTAGCTTATTTTCTTAGTCAAAAGGACAGAGAATAAAAAGTTAGAACCCTGGTTATAACCTTGTCATGAAATTTTAATGCAGAAATATTTTTTTATGATGGACTTTCCTACGCTTTTCAACCTTTAACCTTTATAGTTACTACTTAATTAATTAATGTTAGTTGGGTTGCCTCCCAATTAGCGCTTGATTTAACGTCTCGGCTAGACTCAGCCCATCTTTAGAAAGATAAATTCGTCACCATCACCTCTCGCGGCTCGTGGTTATGAAAGTAAGCCTTAAGTCTTTGCCCATTTACTTTGAAAATAGAACCGTCTTTGTCATTACAAATGGAAACTACCCCAAAAGGATGGATTTCGTGAACTCGAAACGGACCGGACCACTTGGATTTCAATTTACCCGGAAATAGTTTAAGGCGAGAATTATAAAGTAACACTAATTGATTCGGAATAAATTCCTTCTTTGCTATGCGAGCGTCATGCCATTTTTTTGTTCTTTCCTTATATAATTTTGCATTGTCATATGCATGAAATCGCATCTCATCAAGTTCATTGAGATAAAACAACCTATTCTTACCGGCTTCTTGATAATCAAAATTTAATTTTTTTGTAGCCCAATAAGCTTTATGTTCCAACTCGACAGGGAGGTGGCAAGATTTTCCATAGATCATCTTGTACGGGGTCAGTCCTATGGGCGTCTTAAATGCAGTTCTGTACGCCCACAATGCATCAGTCAATTTCTGCGACCAATCTTTCCTAGTGGCACTTACCGTTTTCTCTAAAATAGATTTAATTTCCCTGTTGGAAACCTCAGCCAAACCATTAGTTTGGGGGTGATATGCTAAAGCGATCTTATGCGTCACTCCGTACTTTCTTAGTAACGTTGTAAATTGTGAATTACAAAAGTGGCTTCCACCGTCACTAATAATAGCTCTAGGTGTACCAAATCTTGAAAAAATATTTGTTTTTAAAAATTTTAATACGACCTTGGCGTCATTCTTGTGCGTAGCAATAGCTTCGACCCACTTTGACACGTAATCAACTGCTAGTAGAATATATAAGTTGCCATCCGAATTAACAAATGGGCCCATAAAATCAATCCCCCAAACATCGAAAATTTCAACTTCTAAAATGGTATTCATTGGCATGCTCGCTTTACGACTCAGGTTTCCTGTTCTTTGACATTTATCACAACTCTTCACAAATAAATGCACATCCTTAAATAAGGTGGGCCAATAAAAACCAGACTCCAAAACTTTTGCTGCGGTTCGGTCTCCCTTAAAATGTCCTCCATAAGGTGATGAATGACACTTTTCTATGATACTAAGAACTTCTGCTTCAGCAACACATCTCCGGATAATTTGATCCGAACAGATTTTATATAAGTATGGTTCATCCCACAGGTAATATTTCACCTGTTGGAGGAACCTTTTCCTTTGTTGATAGTCCATATCCGGGTGTACTATATTACTAACTATGTAATTCACATAATCAGCATACCATGGTATACTACCCACAGATACAGCTAAAATCTGTTCGTCTGAAAAATTTTCTTTTATCCCTACTTGTTGATTCCTCTCATTACTTTGTGCTAATCTTGACAAATGATCGGCTATTTGATTTTCAGCCCCTTTTCGGTCTTTGATTTCAATATCAAATTCCTGAAGTAAGAGCACCCATCTAATTAGTCTAGGTTTTGCGTCTTTCTTCTCCAAAAGATATCGGATCGCCGAGTGATCCGTATAAACTATCACTTTGGAATTTATTAAATACGAACGGAACTTGTCGAATGCAAACATTACGGCTAATAGTTCCTTCTCGGTTGTAGTGTAATTTATTTGTGCATCAATAAGTGTTTTGCTAACATAATATATAGTATGAAAAATTCTATCATGGATTTGTCCTAAGACAACTCCTACGGCATAATCACTAGCATCACACATAAGAACAAAAGGTAACGACCAATCCGGTGTTGTGACAATAGGTGAAGAAACTAACTTGTGCTTTAGTGTGTCAAAAGCATGCAAACAATGATCATCAAATAAGTAGGGAGTGTCTTTTTCTAACAAGTTACATAAAGGTTTTGATATTTTAGAGAAATCTTTAATAAACCTTCTATAGAAGCATGCATGGCCTAAAAAGCTACGAATGCCCTTGACATTCTTAGGGGGAAGAAACTTTTCAATAACTTCTATTTTAGCCCGATCTACCTCCAAACCCTTGCTTGATACTTTATGGCCTAAGACAATGCCCTCTCTTACCATGAAATGACATTTTTCCCAATTTAGCACTAGATTTGTCTCAATACATCTTGTTAATACTTTCCTAAGGACTTCTAAACAGCAGTCAAAAGATTTCCCAAACACTGAGAAATCATCCATAAAAACCTCTATACCGTCATCCATTAAATCAGTAAAAATAGATATCATGCACCTTTGAAAAGTGGCGGGTGCGTTACATAATCCAAATGGCATTTTGCGAAACGCAAACGTACCATAAGGACATGTAAATGTGGTCTTTTCTTGGTCTTCCGGAGCAACCATAATCTGATTATAGCCGGAATACCCGTCCAAGAAACAAAAATAATCATTTCCCGCCAACTTGTCAAGTACTTGATCAATAAAAGGTAATGGGAAGTGATCCTTCCGAGTTGATTTATTTAGTTTCCTATAATCCATACATATTCTCCAACCGGTAACCATCCTAGTTGGTATCAACTCGTTACTATCATTTTTTACCACCGTGATTCCTCCCTTCTTCGGTACACATTGTACCGGACTTACCCACTTGCTATCCGAAATAGGGTAAATAATGTCTGCATCTAACCATTTTATTATCTCTTTCACAACTACTTCTTTCATAGGTGGACTAAGCCTACGTTGATGTTCAATTGACCCTTTAGCTTCATCTTCTAATATGATTTTATGCATACAAATTGAAGGGCTAATGCCACTAATGTCTGCTATAGTCCATCCCATGACCTTTTTAAATTCTTTCAAAACAAGAAGTAGTTTTTCTTCATCTTCAAGTTTTAATGATGCATCAATTATTACCGGAAGAGTATTTTCTTCTCCAAGGAAAGCATATTTAAGATGTTCCGGAAGAGGTTTTAAATCTAAAGTTGGAGGTTCAATAATTGAGGGTTTCATAATTTTTGGTTCACTTGACCTAGTTATAGATTCAAAATTCCTAAAGATAGGCAATTTATAATGGGATTCTAAAACTTTAACGCATTCATCCAATTCTAAATCATCATCCCACTCTTCATTTGTCAAGATTGTGAGAAGTCTTTGTTCTAGGTCATCATCATTACCCTTAATTAATTGATTTTTAATCTCCACTTCTTCAATAGAGTAACAATCTTCTTTTTCATTTGGAAATGTCATAGCTTTTAGGATGTTGAATGTTACTTCCTCTTCATTAACTCGCATAGTTAACTCTCCTTTTTGTACGTCAATTAAAGTCCTTCCGGTTGCTAAAAATGGCCTCCCTAAGATTATGGGCACATCCTTATCCTCTTCCATGTCCAACACTACAAAATCGGCCGGAAAGATGAATTTCTCCACTTTAACCAATACATCCTCAACTATTCCCTTAGGGAATGCTAAAGTCCTATCGGCTAATTGGAGAGTGAGAGTTGTTGGGGTTATCTCTCCTAGACCTAACTTTGTATATATAGATAAGGGCATTAAATTAATGCTTGCACCTAAATCACACAATGCCCTCCCGACAAATTTTACTCCTATGGAACAAGGTATGGTAAAACTACCGGGGTCCTTAAGTTTTTGAGGCAATTTCTTTTGCAAAATCGCACTACACTCCTCCGTTAATGCAACTATTTCTTTATCTAAAAATTTTCTTTTCTTCGATAAAATATCTTTCATAAACTTGACATAACTAGGCATTTGCTCTAATGCCTCGGCGAATGGAATATTAATTGTAAGCTTCTTAAAAATTTCCATAAATTTTTGAAATTGCTTGTCAAGTTTTGTTTTATTTAATCTAGATGGAAAAGGTGGAGGAGGGTAAATGATTTCTTTCTTTTTATTATTTTGCGGATCTACTTCCACTTCCTCCCTCTCCTTAACTTCTATAGATTTTTCTTTCATAATTGTATTTTCTCTTATCTCTTCTTCCCTTAATTTCTCTAGCAATCCATCCCCACTAGAGATCTCTACCCTACTCCTTAATGCAATGGCTTTACAATGATTGTTTGGTTCTTCTCTTGTTGGATTAAGTATGGTATCAGATGGTAGTGATCCTGCTGGTCTTTGACTTAAAGCATTGGCCAATTGGCCAATTGTGGTTTCTAAAGATCGGAGTGAAGACTCAATACCACCCATCCTAGAATCATTCTTTTGGAACAAACCTACAATATACTCATCAGTTAATTTCCTATTATTGGTTTGTTGATTAAGCATATGGGTTGGTATAGGATTAATGTTTTGATTGAAACCTGGCGGTTGAATTGCATTTTGTGAATTTTTCCAAGAAAAATTAGGATGATTTCGCCATTCTGGATTATAATGATTTCCGAAATTTGGAGGTCCTTGCCTTTGTTGACCTCCTAGATAATGTACTTCTTCAGTTACTTGGTTTAATTGTTCTACTGTCATTGGCACACTTATTGAAGGGGTAGATAAAGAATCTAACCTCTTATTTATTAAATTAAATTGAGTGGCCATTTGGGCTGCTAACGAAGTGAATTGATCTATTTGATGAATACCGGCTGGTTGGTTATTACCTTGCCTTTCGAATGCTTGGTAATTGTTAGAAGTAAGATCTTCTAAAATTTCCAAAGCATCTTCTGGGTATTTCTTTAATAAAGACCCTCCCGCAGCTCCGTCAACTAAGATCATCGTAGTAGTTTGTAAACCGTTATAAAAAGTAGTTACTTGTTGGTGTTGCGCCAACCCGTGATGTGGACACTTCCTAAGCATTTCTTTAAATCTTTCCCACGCTTCATAAAGTGTTTCGCCATGATTTTGGACGAAAGTGGTGATGTCTCTAATTAACTTAGCGGTTTTAGAGGGTGGGAAATATTTATTCAGAAATTTCTCTTCCAATTGATCCCACGTAGTAATGGAACCGGGTGGTAGAGAATCAAGCCAGTCTTTCGCTCTTCCCTCCAAAGAAAATGGGAATAACCTCAATTGAATAGCTTCATCTGAAGCCCCATTTACCTTATACATATCACAGATTTCTAAAAATGTTCTTAAATGAGCGTTTGCATTTTCATGATTTAGACCCCCAAACTTGTTATGTTGTACGAGTTGCATTGTGGTTGAGTCCATTTTAAAATTATTAGCGGCGATTGTGGGTCGCGCTATACTAAATTGCAAACCTCCTCTTAACGGTGCGTTATAATCTCGACAAGTCATTCGTGGTGCAGCATTTTGAACATTATGACCATTGTGTTCGACTTGACCATTAGGGTCCACCTGACCCCCATGATCATTTTCATTGCCTTGCTGATTATCATCCATCTCTTGATGAATAATAGTGCTTGCTCTAACAGTTTGTCTATTCCGTCTACAGGTACGTTCGATTTCTAGATTCAAAGGTAATATTTCAATGTTACGGAATCGGGACATACACTGGACAAAATTTAAAAGTGAAATAAAATAACGACTTGGTCTCTAATTACTAAGAGTTCACTAATATCGTAAGAAATAAACCGTTAGATAGCCGCTTCCCCGGCAACGGCGCCAAAAACTTGATACGCCTTTAGTGTATATACGCAAGTATACGTGCCGGCTCAAGTAATATAATAGTGAGTTAAGATCGTTCCCTCGGAGAAGTGAACACTCTAACGCTTATGAATATTAGTTTACTCTTTTCCTTAAATCCAAGTTAAATAATTCGATTGGTTGTACGAAACTAAATTGCAGAATTTTTAAAACTAAATTTTATATTACTAAAAATACTTAAGTTAATTTTTTTTTTCTTTCAACTTTTAGAGAAAGGAATCTTGCATATCGTTTTCCTAGATCTGTTGTGATGTTTGTTAAATATACCGATGCATTATATTTGTTTCACTATCTTGCTCGATTAAAATTAGGAATCATAATCTCTCGATCTATGAATTCCCATAACCTAGATTTCGCTAGTTATCTCTAACTTAGAAAAATGCAAGGTAAATTAAATCGCTCAAATCGCTCTTGCTAATAATTAAGGTGATAGAATCTCTTCCTCTCTCACTTATTATATCAAAATTATGATGCACACACACCGCTCCTCTCTCGAATCTCGCGATGTAGTATAAAAGTAAAGATTTAAATTAGATATTCATGCGACTCATCTCTCGAATCTCGCCGCATGACATTAAGTATTTATCTTAAATCAATCGTGATTCCTCTCTCGAATCTCACCACGAAATGTTGAAGATAAACATGATTCAAATCTCTCGCAATAAATCATAATATTGATAAAGATAACAAACCAAGAAATCATACGGAAAAATTATAAATTAAACATCACAACAAAAACTAGTACTCACGACATACAAGATACGAAGAATTAGTTCATGATCCTTGAAACGACAAACAAAATTGAAAAGATCTTACAAGACATTGTTCGGAGTTTAAATTTAAGCGCAGAAATTTGTCCTTTAGTTGCCAAATCCGTTCAATATGTCGTCTCCTTCTTCTTCTCCAAAAACTCTTCTTTTCTTTTCTATTTTCTCTCTCTAAAAGTCACGCCCACTTTGAAACTGCCGAAGTCCTCTTTTAATTGCCACGCTACAGTCCAAAAGGTTGAAAAGATGTGTCCTTTCAACAAGAAAACCGCAGGCCTCTTTTTATTATTTCAAAATGTTGTATTTTCGGTTCATAATATTCAATTTAAACCGCTTTGTTACGACCCGGTTATGACCAAACTGCTCCATTCTTTCCAGCAATATAATTCCAGCTTAAATTTGTCCATTCTTTCATGGATTTTTTTCGCACTTCTGCACAAATATGCTGCTCGTTTGCCGATAAACTGTCCACAATTACAGATATGAAATATATTAGTGAATTCATCGTTATATTTCGTATATTTTCTCAATATTTACTAAAATAAGGGAGGTTATAACTTCTTTTCGAGAAGTTATCAGGTAGCCCGGTAATTTCACCGTCGTAATCACCGTAACCACCTGACGGACGAATCACGTTTGCCGATTCGGAGCACACGGATCACCATTTCCCATAAATGATTGTCTCGCCCTTCGGGTAGTTCAGGCAGTTTGGGCAGTTCAGGCAGCTTCGTTGAAGGTGAAAAGACGACGAGCGAGTCCTGAAATCTGAGAAAAATGGTTAATTGCAAGCGTGTCGGGAACGCGGAAACACTTCTGAGCGTGCTCAGAAGCGTTCTGAGCGCGTAATGGACACGGAAGCGTTCTAAGCGCGCTCGGAAGTGTTCTGAGTGCGCTCGGAAGCGTTCTGAATCCGCAACGAACACAGAATCGTTCCGAGCGTGCTTGGAAACGTTCTGAGCACGCAACGGGAGTGGTCTGGGCGCGCTACGAGCACGGGAAAAAAGGGGAGTCGCGCATCCTAAGGGGAAAGCGATCTTCGACCTCTCCTGCCGAGGGGATGCAGTTTCGGTCGCATCCCCCGTGGGAGAGGGTCTGGCCGCACCTCCCATGGGGGGGTGCGAATTGGCCGCACCCCCCTATGGGGCGTGCGGTTCGGTTTGGCCGCACCCCACCTAAGGGGGGTGCGGGCTAACCGCTCCCCGAAAATGTGGTGCGGTCTTTGGTTTCGCCCGGCGCTGCTCACGGCGCGAAATGCGCGCACGGCGGAATAATTATGGTCATGGGTTTGACTCTTGACCCCACTAACCCCACTCCAACTTAGTAGAAAATGTCGATAGCCTTTATTAACGGCACCGGCGCACCACCGTCTTTGTTAGGAGTATGATGATTGGATGATGTTCTAGACTGTTGACTACTATGGTCCTGAAGCAGCTAGATTGGATCAAAGTCTTACTTAATTCAAATTCCGACGAGTGGGAAAATATTTTAGATTATAAATATATTATTAGATTTTTAAAGTGTTAATTTTAAAGGTGCTTGTTATATATAGATCAAGTGTAGCTATAAACTACTAAAAAAATGTTAAATTTTAGGTCATATTAAAAGTTTATTTGCAAACCAAATAACAACCTAAAATAATCTAGTTTTCCCCTTACCACAATCCACGTGTTCATTAGAATTGCCACGATCCCTTCACGACCTTATCCTATTCTTATTCATGTCGTTGAGAAGCAGGAGTTGTTTCACATGAATGGTGTCCATTTTATAGAGAAGTTTTCGTGCGACCTAGACGGAGTTCCCTTGCGCCGTCGAGGACCAAGATGAAGCCCCCTAACAGCCTATAGCGAAGCTGCCTATTGCATCATTTCCACTTAGTTGCCCTAGCCCCCTACATTCAGCCACATGTGATGTTGAGCCCCCTACAACCTACAATGTCGAGTCCCCTGCATCCCTGCCTTCACTCGGGTTTCATCATTCCCCGCATCTAGAGAGCTGACCACCCTCAAATCCTGGTGATCTACCACCATCCGAGCATTCAACCGAGTTCTGAGAATCGATCTGCGTGCATTCGGTCAAGTTCTATGAATCGATCTCCCCACATTCAACATATTTGTCTTTTGGTTTATATTCTTGTGGCAATATTGTACTAAATCAGGTGTTATTTCACACGATTCTCTAGTGTATGACGTTTACTTTGTACATACCATCTTATGAATCGTCGATGTGTGCATGTGTTCATAGGATTTGTCTTTTACCAAAGGGAAAAATGAACTTTGACAACATAGAGATTCCTTCATCTAAGTCGAAATATGGTAATGTCATCTATCATAAAATTATTTTCCATGTAAATTGTAGAGTTTGTGGACCTGAAGTTAGTCCTTATTTTTATTTCATTTTTAAGTAGATGCGACATCATTTTTTAAACAAACACTATTTTTTCCTCAAATTATTTTCACGGGTAGAACTGTAGAAGTGTGCACATAAAACAAGATGTTGTATGGGATTGTCTTAAGCTCATAAGTTAGTCAAAAATATTACTCAAGCAACGTCATTCCCTTTATGCATTATACGTCAACATCGGAAAATAATTATCATTGAAGCAAAACATAGAGGTTCATATTTCAGAAGATATTGCAATTGAATTTGAAGGAATGAAATAAAGAGAAAGTTAAGAAAGATTATAAATCCAACTTCAATTGAAACAGTAGAGCCAAAAATTCCATTGAAGTTAAAGAGCATGTCAAGGCATTTACAAAAAGTAAAAAGATCATAAATCTACAAAACATGACTCATCGCAGTTTGGTCATGTACTGATCGATGCCTGAGAATATTAATGTATGCAAAAAAGGTATCAACATGCAAGAGAATAAGCCATCAGACGAGAACACATACACTTATTGTCCGTCAATGTTTTATGTAGATATTTGTAAGTAGACGACCACGTAATTTGGGGAACACATCACATATGTATTTAATATGATTTGGGTGGTCATTGTGGATTTCATTGTTGGACGAGGTTTAGCGATGAGTGAAAATTGGGCACAAGTTATGTTTGATCTTTCCAATGACATCATGTTAAAGAGAACTTGTATATTGATATTTTCGGAAATGAATGATTACAAGAGATTATGTCATCTCTTTGATAAACTAAGATACTAGCCCCACAAATTAAATGCATGACAATGTCACATATGGGTATTGTCGTGGCTTCGTGCTAGAATATACAATTTGTCAAAATTTCTATATTTCAAGTCTCATTTTTCTTCCATTGCATTCCCGCTGATGTCTACACAAAAGCTTGTTGATATGAGTTATGTAGATAAAAACCATTTCAAACATTTGTTGATGTGCAAAGTGTGTTCACTACCTCATATTATCTCATCTTGGAGTATGTACTGTCATGAACGGTTCTAGGAATTTCAACATACGGGGTCCAGACATTATCTTCCTCCAATCAAATAGAAATTTGAACACCTTCATCTTACCAGAGTCATTTTTCCCTCATCTGGCCACAATTTTTGATGTGTAAGTAGTCAAAATTCATTAACTCGACTTAATCTTTTATCTTTGGGTTTTATTTCAAATTGATCTTGTAAGGTTATTCGATTCAAATCAGTCCCTTAACTTTTATTTACGTTTCTTCATTTAGGTCCTTTTTTCATTCATTTTTTATCTGTTATTTTTTTAACGCCAAGGTTCTATATTTTCGTTTTCCTCCCCTCGCTAATAAGCCGCGTAGACCAAATACATCCTCGGAACGTCCAAACAGATGTGTATGATTAAATAACAGATCTTTTGTCAAAGATTTCTCCAGTTCTATAGTTGTTAGAGGCTTGTTTTGTCATTCGCGTATAGAAAAATTTGAGCTTCTCGCATGAAATCTTTTGCTCATTCAAGTTGGAAAAATGATTATCATGTCAATAACTAAAGAAAAAATAAATAAATTTCTAGATTATGAAGATTAGAGGAGAAATTATTTGGTCTAAAAAGTAATTTTATATTGTATCTTGGATGAAGAGATCACGTCATTAGTTGATACATGCATTTCAAACATTTGTTGAAATAATACGAGGAAAATTGGTCAACATGAAAATTGTAGATCACGTCGAGATCTACAACTTTCGTGTTAAACACTTTTTCTAAAAATGCATGTACATGGCGTATCTACAAAAATTACGCTCATGTTTCAATAAGGGCGGCAATACGCTTTGTGCGTGCATTTTTAGGAAAAGTGTTCAACACAAAAGTTGTAGATCTCGACGAGATTTACAATTTTAATGTTGAACCATTTTCTTAAAAATTCATGTACAAAGCGTATTTTCAAAAAGCACGTAATAACTCATAGAAATTGGACTGAGAATAGCGAGAATTGGACTGCTAATAACAACTCTCTTCCATTGAATATCTGGTTTAAATATTTTGTCAGTTATACGCTCATTTTAAAGCCCAAATAAACCGTACGCGGACTTACCAAAATATCGGATCACGGTTCAAGGACAGTGAATTGCGCCGTGACGTGAATCCTCTGACGTCCGTCTGGAAGCTTAACGGCGTCAAAATGAGCTGTTATATACTCGGGCAAATTGGCGACCCCCAAGTCGAAATCTCAGATACCTAGAGCGAGAGAAGATTCTAGCGGAAGGAAGGTAGAATATCATCGGAGGTCACTAGATTCCGGCGATGGCGGAGCGATCGGAGGAGACGTTGATAGAAAAGATAGCGGAGAAGATCCACGCCCACGACTCATCATCGTCGTCGGATTCCGACGACGAGAAGCCCAAGTCTTCGGACTCCTCCATCAAGTCCAAGATCCACCGTCTCTTTGGCCGAGAGAGGCCAGTCTACCAGGTCCTCGGTGGTGGCAAGCGTATGTCCCCCCTTTTTTTCGATTTATAAGTTTCTGCTTTTTCGGTAGATTATTAGAATGGATTGGATGGAAGGGATTGGTTTTCTGTAGGGTTCGGTAGTGCTAGGGTGATTTGAGCTGGATCTGTAGATTTGCTGCACTCGCTTATTCATGGTTACGGTTTATTTCTTGTAAGGGGAGGGCTTAGGGGTTTCTTTGACTGTGAGGGAAGCACACATCGTTCTGTTCTAGGTATTATGGCTTATTGCTGCGGTTATTCGTGATATATGCTGTTTAATTACTTTTTCTGTGGATACATGTAGGGAGTTGCTTCATTATGCTTTCAAGATTTTTAGAGTTTGAACGGGAGTTGAACTCTTGAGATTAAAGGACAAAAATTTAGAAAAAGATTAGTTCTTTTTCTTTGTTGGAAGATTAAGCATATTAATTCTGAATAGTTGATCCCAGAAGAGTATGAATTCAGAATTATAACATTTTCTCTTTTACTTTCTTTCAATTCTCCATCAAGAATGGAAAAAAATCTTCTTCTCTGTTAGGGGTTTGTTTATGAGACAGTATGACTTAGTGATACTATTTAAAAATGTAGGCTGTTTGTTGTTTGCTGGCGTCTTTAAATATCATTTTTCTAAATGATATCTATGGGTCCGTTTGGCACGGTCGCGGCGGCCGTGAACGCTGTGGTTACGAACCGGCGTTCATGAGCGCCTGGCCTCAGCTAAGGGATTTCATTCATTTTTATGTTCAAAATTAGTTTTTTCTTGGTGGTGGTCATAACCTTAGTCATGTCAATTCTATATTTCATTACGGTAACATTTTTGTTCAAACTCACCGGAGTAAACAAGTTGCGTCAAACGGATGACGTTTCGTAACCACTGCATTCACAACTGCCACCGCTGTGCCAAACGAACCCTACGTCTTAAAATATTGGCATCTAGATTTCAAATGAATTGGGCGACATAATCTTCTAAGTCATGTATAATCAGAAGTAGGTTCTGAATTTGTCTTTAATTATACCTCACATTGCAGCATGGTGTTCCTCATGCACAATATTCAATGTTAATAAAAATTTCGTGCAGTGTATGGCGATTGGAGTACCTCCGATAGGCGTTTGAGACAGTCTAGTCATCTCACAACTAGGGGGCGTTTGCACCTTTTGTCGGCGTACAAGCTATTTTGTTTTTATACCTTTTATTTCATTTTTGTTACAAATCATAGTAATAGTACTATATTAATTGGATGATTGTGATGAATTTGATGTTGTCATCATCAAATTCGAGGATTCCCTCAATATATAGTATAGGTAATACCATTGAACCAAGCAACTTCTTAGAGTGAAAAGAATATCCATCCTTTATTATTCTGTTTTTTATTGTCCAACCAAAGTCGTATTTTTTCCTGATCAACCCCAAATATTGTGTTGCGTCTTCACCTTCCTTCAAAGATAATTGAATTTGAATTGGCTACTTTAAACTTGTAAAAAGCTTCAGAGGGATGGAAATGTCAGTTACCGGTAAGACATGCTTTCAGTCGAATAGAAAGGAGTTCTATAAAAACTTGTCTCGGATCCCTTTCTTTTTCATTCAAGGTCATGTGAAGAAGGCTACTTCAAGAATTTTTTATGAAATGTTTTATTTTGAATATTTTTCAGAGGCGGATTTGTTTTTGTGGAGGGATAAGAAGGCCTCTGCCGCAGTTCTTGGTGGAGCTACTGCTATCTGGGTTCTGTTTGAGTTGATTGAATATCATTTGCTCACTCTGGTCTGCCATTCCCTCATACTCACATTGGCAATCCTGTTTCTTTGGTCCAATGCAATTACGTTTATCAACAAGTAATCTACTATCTGGATTAGATACCTTTTGATTTTTTTTTCATGGTTACATCAATTTATGTGTTTACAAAATTCGTTTTTTCCTGTTAGATCGCCACCGCACATTCCACAGGTGAACATCCCTGAAGATCTGGCCGTCAATGTTGCACTTTCTCTGAGGTTTGAGATCAACCGGGCACTTGCTACACTGAGAGGGATTGCCCTAGGACGAGATCTGAAGAAGTTTCTTACTGTATGTTTATGCTCAAATATAGCTGACTAATTACTGTCTGTAGTTTTTTCCCCCTCAAAGTTTCAGAGTTTTTACTCAATCCCTGGACGCATTTAGGTGATTGCTGGCTTATGGGTTATCTCCACTCTTGGGAGCTGCTTCAATTTCATTACATTGTTCTACATAGGTAATGCTTTGGTGTATGATTTGTTATTGATGAAATATATAAGATTTCATGCTCTAATTAAGTATATTTGTGCAGTGCTTGTTCTTCTGCACACGGTGCCTTTTGTGTATGACAAGTATGAGGACAAAGTTGACTCCTTTGGCGAGAAGGCGATGGAAGAAATCAAGAAACAGTATGCTGTATTTGATGCTAAGGTTCTAAGGAAGATCCCAATCGGTGCATGGAAGGACAAGAAGCACTAAGAACAATCCATGGTCAGTGGCCGTGGGTAATATCTATATTTAGTTGTCGCAACATTTAAATCTTGTTTTTTCCTCTCTTTTTACTAAGGTTTCTGTTGGAGGGGTGAAGGGTTTTGATAAGATTTCATCTTTATAATTCACCTTAAACGTATTTGCATTTATTTCCTGTTTTACAATTTCTATATATATATGTGTAGCTGATGGTTGAACGAGTTCTGCTGTGTTTTAAACCTTTTATTTATGGTTATTGATGACCAGATCTTTTTCAGCGGATGAGTTTTTTACTTTAAGCCCTGTCTGGATAACTTTGAAAAATTAAAAAATTTTGGGCTACAAGTGTCATTTTGCTATTTATTCTTCCAAATGTGTTTTTTTTACTTCTATATTTTCCATTTACACTTCTAAATGCGCTACTTATAGATGAAGTATAATTTAGGGATTTGGGGTTTAAGTGAGCTGAACATGAGCAATTTGGTGTTCCCATAAATACGGTTCGCTTAACCATTTTGTGTAGAACACGGGAGCTTAAAGCTTGTCAATGCACACAAAGGTGACCAAATTTGTCAATGACCTGATAACTTGTGTTAGTTTGGTTTGTTTATCACTGTGACACGAGCAGCAAACTTAGTTTATGAATATCTAATGCATCAATGATTATTAGACTGATGGTTTTGAATGTTTGAAAAAAAAATTGACTTCTTTTTTCTCTATAGTTCAATGCCATTTACATTTTAATAATTTGGAAGCTATATGTTAATGTATATTTGAAGTATGGTGAGATTGGATAAGAGTGTTTCTACTTGTTGATAAGAGACGAACATTTTTTTGTACAAATTTATCTTTTATCAGGAGCTAAACATGTACAATTATCAGGCTGAACGCTTGTTTTTCATGACAGTGATAGATGAGGAATCTTATGAATACACCTTGTCCTTTTAGAAATTTCATGATTGTAGCCTCATACGTAATCCATCTGTTATGATTGTATCCACTAGCAGTAGCACGAAAATCATACCGTAGTTGTGAAGTAGGAAATTCCAAACCTTTAGTAGTAGCCATGGATGATGGAGGAAAATTTGGTTCTATTGGATTGGTAAGCTCTAGTTGTATTCCGGCTTGATATTGGCAAGAAAGTTTGCGAATATTATTTAATTTGGAGATGGTTTTGAAGGTGTATGTTGCAGATCCTATCAACAAATTTGATATGATTACAACTCTATTGAATTTTTGATAGTAATCATGTGTGAAGATGAAGTGAAATCTTTTAGCATGGTTATGTGCACATAAATCAAAATGGATTCTTGGGTCTGCCCTCTCTGATGTCTTTGACTTTGATTTTAGGGCATGATTCCGCAGCAAACACGACGGTATATGGGGCCACTATTTCAGTGGTACTCTGTGAGCAGCCACTTTATGCATTTATTGTCAAAGGTTAGGTCTTTCTCCTCTGAGAGAAGCCACTTTGTGCATAGTGCCAAAGGATAGGTCTGTTTCCAATCTTCCCCCGCCCATACCCCAATGATTGGTGACTATATGGGTTCTGTTGTTGTTGTTGTACTAGGGAATTGGTCTGCAATGGTGACTACTACTAGTAATTTGTTGTAAAGAATAAAGTTGTAAAGTGTTGAAGTTGGAGATCTGATTTTAAGTGTATATTCATATCATAGAATCAGTTGAATCTCTAAGTTCTCCCTTCAATTGTGAAGACATGGGAATGATTAATACATGTTTTCATGACCAAAAGATTGAATCTTGAAGAAAAGAAAGCAAAATCATTAGAATAACGTGGGCTAGGATTGATTGACGGCGGTGCGCCGAATTATTTTGCAAAAGTAGATAGTTCTTTCAAGTGGAAGCTAGCCATGAAAGATAAGATTGATTCTTTAGAGGAGAATATGGCCAAATTATATATATATATATAAAGGACATAGAGCGACAAGCGTGTCAGCTGCAGGTGTATGGAGTCAAATATCAAATTACTGGTAGCAAGAAAGGAAGGGCTTCCAGCTGGCCCATCTTCTCTTCTATTGTCAAGATGTCTGCTACCAGATTGCGGTAGAAACCCTACATTTAGAGCGGCTATTCGTAGAGAGACGACTTTATCTGCATGGTGACCTTGGGGAGGACATATGCATAAAGATAGTATGAAGGTTTTGAAGCTCATGATTAAAGAAGACCTTGTGTGAAGGTTAAAGAAAAAATTGTATGGATGTTATGAAATATGTAAACTTACAGTTGGGGGTTTATGTAATTTCAAAAGTAAGAGGGGATGCAACCTGTAATTTAGCAAACTTAGAGGGGAGGTTCTGGTAAATGTCCCTTATTCTATATTACATTGTCAAGTTTGATATGAAGTAGCTGAGAAGATCCTTTTGATGAGGATAAATCGCGGTAGAGCATAAGGGAATTAGGAAGCTAAGAAAGGAGCATTACAAATCATCTTTTCATTTAGGCTTCGTTTGGCGCGGTCGTGGCGGTCGTGAACGTGGATGTCAAGAATCATCATTCGTGAACGCTCGACCTCACCTAAAAAATTTCATGCATTTTATGCTCAAAAGTAGTTTATTTTCTTGGTGGCGGTCATGACCTTTGTCATGCCAAACATACATTCTATGATAATTATGTTTTTGACCAAACTCACCGCAGCAAAGAAGCCGCGCCAAACGAAGCTTTAGTGTGTATGCATCAATGCATATATTGGTCTATGAATTTGTCTTTGGAACTTGAATATTGAGCAAAATTACAGCAAATTGTGGCTTTATATTCAAATTGAGATGTTGATTTGCCGCCTGCTGAAATTTCAGACTTCGACTATTGTGGATGGTGAAGGCGGGTTTTGACTTTCGATCGGGTGTGTTGGAGCCAGCATCTGGCCCAACGAAGAGTTTGGACCCCCGTGAAGGGGGGCAGCTAACACCTACTGATCCCAAGGGGGGACCTGACTGGAGACATGGAGCTAGACACAGACCCTTGGCTACAGCGCGGAGGTCCCACCACACCCCCGGAAGATCTTTAGAGCTTCTCCTCCCAAGCCAAAGCTGAAGCTGGGCACCCTTGGAGAGCCTGAGGGGCTAACCAAAGAACCTAGGGAGGAAGAAACCAAGAATCGGAATTGGAATCCTCTCCAAAGGTGCCCTTCAAGGTCTATATATAGATTTTGTCTTCTGGTCTGCTACTAGTGGTATCCGTCTTTTGGTTTTACTAAACGCACCCCAAAATGGTCTGCTAACAACCAAACTCCGCTGTTCTAAGAGGCTATGGGCAGACCACCAAGGGTATCAGGGTATATGCACCTGAAGACCCTTGCTGGGCGAGTGGCCCGTGAAGGCGCCACTCGCCTCTCCCTGCGAGCTGGACTCGCGAGATCTCCTCTTGCAAGTAGGGGCGGGCCCCCACTCGCCTCGCCATGCGCCACTCGCGAGTTCTTTCGCGAGCGAGGCTCGCGAGATCCCCTTCTGCGAGTGGCCCGTGAAGCCCCCTGGTGCCATACACACCTGCATGACTCGCTTGCGTGAGGCGGCAAGCCCTTCCTTTCCTCGCCACTGCTGAATGCACCCCAAAAGCGCCGAGCCGAAAGTTGTTTTGCTCTCGCATGACACTCGCACGGATATCAGCCTGGCTGGAAGACCCCCTCGCGGCCCAGCCCTTGCGCGCTTCGCCCTCGCGACCCGTTTGCCGCGAGTCGCCGAGCCCTTGCCCGCTTCTGGGGCCCTGCGGAGACGACAACCTGAGATTTTGCCGATCCAGCACCCTGCGAGATCCTCTCTACTCGCCCCAGGTGGGCGAGATCTTTTAAGCCACCCTCGATCTTCTTTGAACACGACGAACTACGGGTTATACAGGGTGACATTAGCGCTTTGGGCGAGTAGAGCGGGTTTGCCTCAAATTTTTTTTTGATTCTATGCTCAAATTAAAAAAAAAAAGAATTAAAAGCAGCCTCCACAAAATGCATAAAAAGAAAAAATCTCATAAATAGATTTTTTTTTGTTGACAAAAAATGGGCGCACGAGCGGAAAAACTAAAATAGGGTGACAAAGCGCACCCGATCAAAAAACACTTGCTCAGGCGGAAAATGTGTGTCCGGGCGAAATATGCACTCTTGGGCGAAAAATTTGTGCCTGGGTGAAAATGCGGGCAAACAATGTGCGCCCAGACGGAAAAATGCGTGCCGCGCGAGAAATGTGCAATCGTGCGAAAAATGCGCGTACGTGCGAAAAATACCCCCGGGCTAAAATGCGCTCCTGGGCAAAAACCCACGCCCTGTAGAAAATGTGCCCAAGTGAAAATGCGCGCTTGGGTGATTTTGCAATTCTGGAATGCTCAATGTCAAAACCTACATCAGACCCTAAATATTTGACAGAGTTTTGTTGGTTTATTTCAATATCGATGATTTTTACCCGAGAGTCAATTCCGTCATAAAACCTTTCATCCAAACAACATTATTGATTTCCCTATTCTCAAGATCAATTCTTGAATATCAATGTCGTTCAAACGAACGGACCCTACTAATGGTCCATGCCCAAATACATTATTTGTCAAGTAATTATGCCTGCAATGAAGTAATATCGACGTACACTCCGATTGACAAGCTCTGTTTGTTTCGCCATTTTTTCTTCATTTTCGGCGGGGGAAAAACGCTACCGCTGAAAATACTTATTCGGTAAACCTCCGCCGTCGCAGCCCCTTCCCTCCAATTTCCACCGCTCCCTTCCCAACGCTCCAAAACGTCACCGCCGAAACAAACAGAACCGACGTCCGAGAGCAATTAATTGTTGGCCCCTTCCCTCCAATTCTGTGGGAATTTGCCAGCTTAAAAATTTTATTTGCTTAATTTAATATATTTATATTTGCTAAATTAAATTATAAGAGTCGTTTATAATTAATTGGTAGAACCATCAAATACTTCATTATAATTAATTTATATGATTGTTATGGCTACGCGTACAGCACCTAATAACTTAAAACTACTCAAAATTTATTCTAAAAATAAACCTTATAAAAATGCCTCTTTTCACTCAAGCCTTCCCCTCCCTCCCAACCGAGACCCCGAAATCTCCTTCCTCTGGTCCGATTTCTACGTATCTTCGTTGTCGAACAAGTTGTTTCTCTTGCGTCATTGGTGGTTGAACAGCCTGGCAAAAAATGTCCAAATTCCGTCCGGGCGCACAATTCATTACCCAGGGCTGTCCGTCGATGCAGCTTGCGCCGCCGCTGAGCAAGGGGTAGTCGGCACAACAGAGAAAAGAATGAATTTTGAATGCATTTTTGTTGTCTTCACTTAAAATAGGCATGCACTTAAAATAAGATATGCACTTAAAATAGTTCTACAAATAGTCAATAGTTTGCACATAATTTTGAAATATTTAGGTATGTGTAACGCATGTGCAGGATAAAATATAGCCACATGATCCGTGATTTGACGGTGTAGATTGTAGGCGAAAATATTGGCGCAATACGGTCGTATTGAACAATGATCCTATTTTAGATCAACCATGCGCAAAAATTCGTGCTGGCGGAAGTATACAACATGATAGAAGTCGTGCACGGTGATATAAACAATACTTTTGGGCCCCTCATGTATATAGTGTCCATCAATGCCAATTATTTTGAAAGTTCCCTCTCGCATATTGTGCTCATCAACTGTAGCAATCGGGTTTGCTTACATAATTTCTAGTGACTTTAACATCCTGAATTCGTTGAGGGGGGAGTAGTGTCTTTTAGAGAAGTAAAATTTAGGTAAAACAGCTCTGACAAATTTCTAGGATGACAATTTTTTAGGTGAAATGAGATGTATGAATGAATTGAATATCAAATCGAATTTGGGGGGAAATTATTGGGTTTGAAGAATAGTTTGACTTAAAATATTTGTCACGGTCTTAATCTGAAAGCTCATAGTTAACGAGGCGGGTATGCGGGCCGTGGTGAACGATTTTTTACACATTTTATCTTTTGAAAATAAATATTAATTGCATATGAGAATGAAAAATAAACTTTTATTTCATTTGAGCATATTTGTATTGAACTTACATTATAGTACTTCTTTATTTACAAGACTCACAATAGACTTAAAGAGTACATGAATATTAATCTTCTTACTTCTCTTTCATTTACCACTGATAGTGCTCACATGAAGTACCTAAAAGAAAATTGATAGTCAGTGAGTCCATTGACCTGTCTTCTACAATATAATTCAAATACTTAATTGTTGGCTCTCCGCTCAAGATAGTCCACAATACCTCATCAAATGTGGAATGAGTATTTATAGTATCTCCAGCGTAGAGCAATTCCCTAGTGACACGGAACCCATTAGGTCGTTCCGAGTCGGTCCTGACACGCGCGGACATATTATTATAAATAGAACTAACAATCTCCTCCTATGTCCGCGGTATACCGACGTTGGAGAAGGGTTGGTGTGTGTAATGTTCAACCAGTTCGACTCATTACACAACCGTGTTCGTAAGTACCTGTTATAATATATTGGACTGAAAGAAAACAGTAGTATGTATGCACGCATAAGTATAAAGCATAAACCAGACAGCATCACATAAAAGTCAAGAGTACAATCAAAGAAATAGGTACCAGAAGACCTAATGTCTCGTGACTAACAAAAGAGCATAAATAGTCCAAACAAAAACAAGTAAAAGAAAAGAGCTAAACAATGCTCTAGGCCAAAGAAAGTAAACCAAGCAGATACTCTAGTAGTCATCATCCAGCAGGTCATCCTTCTCAGGATCCCAGTCTGCATGTGCTCCTCCTGCAGCAGCAGCTCCTGTAATTTCCAACAGAGAATTTCATTCAGAATGAATTCAATTATGGAAGAACTACATGTATCTAGTTCTACATATAAGAACGTAGTACTTTAATTAAGTTAAGAGGATATTTTGTAGAGTATTTCAGTTATAACCGTAGAATCTATTGATTGTTTCCAAACGAAACGATTTCAGACTTCTGGACAACGCAACTATATCTGTGTTCCGATGTGTGATATCCTGGTTACTGTTCTTCTAGGGTTAATTGGAACTCATCAAATGTGGAATGGAACCAATCAATAGGAGAAGGTCCAAAACAAGTTAGATCGTGTTATCAAATGTGGAATAACACTCTCCTCCAAGTTAAGAAAGACGAATCTGGATGAGGTTGTTATCATCAAATGTGGAATGAAACAACCAACCAGAAATTCGTACTCAGCAACCAAAACACCAACGGAGCACAATATGCTAGATTTGACAAAGGAAGGAATCAAAACATTCGGACTTAGGCTGGTTTCAAACCGCTTTGAGTCCCATTTCCCCCACTATTTTGATCGAACGGTCTCGGGGCATTCCTTTTGTCAGTGGATCAGCTAGATTATCCTTCGATCGCACATCGACCAAAGTAATAACGTCTTGTTCTTTAAGATAATTCAATATGGCGTGTCTCAGTCGTACATGTCATCTCTTAGTGTTAAAGAGGACATTCTTAACAACTTGGACTGCAGCCTGATTATCACAGTATAGGCTTAAAGAATTGATTTGAACTCTAGACAAGGGAATGTCTAAGATCAAATTTCTGATCCAGTCTGCCTCTTTACCAGCTGAAGCTAAGGCAAATAACTCGGCTTCCATAGACGACAAAGCTATGCAAGTCTGTCTCTTGGACTTCCAAGTAACTGCAGCGCCACCCAATGTGAATATAAATCCACTTGTGGACTTGCTGTTTGAAACTTCTGAACACCAGGAGGCATCAGAGTACCCTTCCAAAGTAGGAGGGTGACCAGTGTAGCACAGAGCGTGGTCTTTAGTACCTTTTAGGTACTTCATCAGCCTATCTAGGGCGTCCCAATGCTCTTTGCCTGGACTACTGGTAAAGCGACTTAGCATGCTTACGGAGAAAGCAATGTCAGGTCTAGTGCAGCTTATGGCGTACATGAGACTTCCAATGATCTTTGAGTACTTGACTTGATCAACGCTTATCCCTTCATTCGGACTTAGCTTGACGTTCGGATCAGTGGGTGTTTCAACAGGCCTACAATCTTTATAACCCCAGGTATTAAGAATCTGCTCTATGTAGTGAGCTTGACTCAGAGTGACACATCCCTTGTCTACTCTTACTTTCATACCTAGTAGGGTATCAACGGGACCAAGGTCCTTCATATCAAACGCTTTGGCGAGAGCGGACTTAATATCCCTTACGACAGCTAGGTCTGACCCCAGGATCAACATGTCATCCACATAAAGGCATATGATGACAGTTTGGTTCGACATTGAGCGGTAATAGAGACACTTATCTGAAAGACTGGACTGAAATCCAAAGTTCTTTACCACTTGGTCAAACTTCATGTGCCACATCTTAGGTGCTTGTTTAAGCCCATAGATGGATTTATCGAGTTTGCACACTTTATCCTTTAAATCTTTATGGACATAACCTTCAGGTTGTGCCATGTAGATCTCTTCATTTAGCTCTCCATTCAAAAAGGCTGTTTTCACGTCCATCTGATGGACGATGAAATTCTCGATGGAGGCTAAGGCTAGAAGAATTCTAATGGTAGATAGGTGACACACAGGTGAATAGACATCAAAATAGTCGATTTCCCCTTGTTGTTTATAACCCTTAGCTACTAGACGTGCTTTGTATCTGGCTATAGACCCATCGCTATGTAGTTTCTTCTTCAGTACCCACTTGCATCGCAGGACTTTAGCTCCTTTCGGTAGGTCCACTAGATGCCAGGTATTATTTTGTAGCAGCGAGTTCATCTCATCGTCGATGGCTTCTGCCCACATTAACGCATCTCTCGATCTCATCGCTTCCTGATAGGAAAATGGATCATCCTTTAAGTGGTAGGTGACGAAGTTCTCACCAAAATCCTTAGGGATTCTATCTCTTATAGATACTCTAAGAGGAATAGGTTCGACCTCTAGAGGTTGGGGAGCAGTGCCAGAGGGGCCAGCTTCGGGTTCTACCGTAGACTCTGAGATCATGTCAGTAGATCCAGGAACGGTCAGGCCATGATCTTTGATAAATTTATGCTCAAAGAAGATAGCATCTCTAGACTCTATCACTGAATTAGTGGATAGATCCAGAAATCGGTCAGCTGCACTGTCTTCTGCACTGCCTAGATAGACACAGGTTGTCATTCTAGGTCCCACCTTAGGTCTTTTAAGGTCTTGTATACGCACATAGGCGATACAACCCCAAGTCTTAAGAGTGTCATATCTACAAGGATGACCGTGCCACAGCTCATAAGGAGTAGAACTGAGCTTCGAGTGAGGCACTCTATTCAGAATGTGATTTGCAGTAAGGACTGCTTCCCCCCAGCAGGAATTAGGCATGCCAGCGGTCAGGAGCATAGAATTTAACATCTCTGTTAAAGTTCTATTCTTACGCTCAGCAACGTCATTTGATTGGGGTGAGTAAGGAGCTGTAGTTTCAAGGATTATGCCCTCAGTGGCACAAAACTCCCTAAACCCAGTTGCAGTGTATTCTCCTCCTCGATCACTTCTAAGTCTCTTAATCTTCAGATTTAACTGTGAAAGTGCACAGTTTACCTCACTAGAATTCTCTAGAGGGGGTGAATAGAGATTAAAAATTATTTTGTGCAAAGTTAATATATATATGTGTATGATCACAGATTATAGCTTCCCACACATCAACAAGAATTAAACAAGTAAAGAAAGTAAATGCAAGAAAAGAAATCACGGCACAACACAAGAAAATATAGTGGTTCCCCAAACTTTGGGTAGTCCACTCTTCTACCCCTTGGTAGGAATTCACTATCTTGTACTGAGTCTTTTGATAAGGAGACTCTTAGAACCACCCTGAGTCTTTTGACAAGGAGACTCTTAGAACCAACTGAGACTTTTGACAAGGAGACTCTTAGAACCAATTGAGTCTTTTGACAAGGAGACTCTTAGAACCAGTACACTGAATTTTTTGAAGAGAGATTCTAAAAACTCTTTTACAATGTTATAAGTAAGAAAGAAAGAAAGAAAGAAATAAGAACAAGAATGAATCTTCTTCCTAGCAAGAAGATTGGAAGCACAAGAAGTAGTGAATGAAAATCTCTCTTCTATAGTGAGAAGGAGATTGTAAAAACTTTTCTCTCTTTTGAGAGAACTTTCAGAGTTTGCAGTAGAATGGCTTCTGAAGAAGAAGGAGAAGATGAAGGCTTTTTCTCTGCAGCACACTATCTCTTTTCTCAGTTTTTTTATTCTCTTGGGAGCTTTTCCTCTATTCAAATGTATGTGGTGGATCACTCAACTTCTTATTTTCTGCCGACCTCCTCTTTATTTATAGCTCTGTGTATTCAAAATAATGCTATAGGAGGATAATTAATTAGCAGTCAGAGAATTGGAAGAATAGAAATATTTCCATAATCAGCATACCAATAGAAGGAAAGAATTCATTCCAAATTCGAATAATATCCATAATGAGTTTTATCAGATTAGCCAAGAATCAAATAGAAGGAAAGAATGATTCAGAACGGCTATAAAATATTAACATTATTCCATATAAATTAGATCTACTGAAAGAAGGAAAGAGATCTGGCGCATATTTAAATCTGTCATATAAATCGACGTGCGTCGATTACCATTCGACGTAAGCGTCGAATTCATCCTGGCTGGACGTCGAGAGAAGAATAAGGAAGGTGCGTCGACTAAGGTGCGTCGACTTCTCTATATGCGTCGACTAGAAATCAGAGTAGCGTCGACAACACATACGTCGAAATCTTCCTAAAGTTACTTCGACTTAATCTGAAGGGAACGTCGACTACAGCTCGACGTTGCGTCGAATACTATTCGACGCATATTTACTTAACCTTGTTTTTCTTTCTTAGAATTCATATTCAACTTAATTCAAGGGGTTAAGAGAAATCATTTTCCCAACAATCTCCCCCTATTTGTCTTAACCCTATTTAGAGGGAAATTGTACTAGCATAAAATCAATCCAGCACAGCATTTGTATAGAAAAGAAATATATCAAATAATCAAAAAGTGAAATTTAGAAGAAGAGATCAAATGTTCCAGAATCATATAAATATATGTCATGTTCATTCCAATTAGTACTCAAAAATATATCAGCATTGTTTTCAAATATTACTCAGGAGGGGTAGGAGGGGTCTTTCTCTTTCTCTTGAATACTACTATTTTAGGAGAGGAGAGTTTCTCTTTCTCATTTGTAGGAAGTTCTCCTAGCTCCCCCTGGGTCTCAGCCATTTGCTCCCCCTGAGTCTCAGCTTCATTTATAAACACAGCTTCCAGCTCCCCCTGAAGTTCAGTTTCTTTATCTTTCTCACCATCTTCCTTTGCAGCCTCATTTTCTGCTCTGCTTCCCTCCCCTTGTAGTAGTGCCATTTGATTTGCAGCATCCCTTGCTATGTTGAGTACCTCTATTGTTTGTTCATCATTATGTAGCTCAGGTACTGTCTCATTCCCAAGGATTTTGTCAGATTTTGGAGGAGGGGACTTGTGAGAGAGAGATTTAGGATTGGAGGGTTGTTCTTCATCTAGATTCTCCCCCTTCTTGACCTTCTTGGCCAAGGAGGTTAAGAAAGACCTAGTCACTCTAGAGGAAGAGAGAGAAGATTTCAGATCTTGCACAGAGGCACTGACCCCATCTATTTGGGTGTGCATGTGAAGGATGGAGGAATGAATCTGGGAGCAATGCTCATCTAGCATTGCTTGGAATCTTTGAGCTGTGGATTGTATGCACTGGGTGATGAGAGCCTCAGTGGATTCAGATGGTTCATGGTATGAGAGTTGATGAGGAGGTGATGGTGGAGGAAGAGGTGATAGAGGAGGAGGAGGAGATAATGGATGTGGAGAGGGGATTCTATTATCTTGAGGAGGTATATTTGATGGAGGAGGTGGAGGAATAAATGAGACTTGGGCATGTGATTGAGGTGGTATTTGTGATTGTGTGGATGATGAAGGTACATATGAGAGATTTGTTGAAGGAGGAGGAGGAGGAGGATGAGCAGGAGAGTTAGAGGGAGAGGGAGATCTTTCAGGGATGGAACCAGGCTTAGGGATTTGCCTGGTCCATTTAGAAAAGAGAGCAATTGACATCCTCTTTCCTGGAGGAATGGGGATTCCTTTTGACCTACATAGGTTAGGAAAGGAATGGAAGAGGACTTGACTCATGATTCTCATGTAGGCATTCTCTTTGTGAGAGTATTTAGAGCCTATCATCTTGAGTAGCCATGTGGCCCAATCTACCTTCTTCTTCAACACAAGGGCCCCCATGATGTTCAGTTGTTGTTTTGGTACTGCATCATGTGCTGAGATCTTGCACAGTAGAACTTTCCCTACTATATCAGCCAGCAGCCTATATTCATCAGAAAAGTCTACCTTTTTCAGATGGATTGGTCTATCTTTTGAGAATTTCATGGTGGTGAGCAAATGCTTGATTTCATCAGGTGTGAGTTCAATGGATTCATCACCTATTAGGGGAATAATCAAAACTTGTTTAGTCATTCTTTTAGAGGCTCATTGTCTTTCCTTATTTCTTTTAAACTAAGATGATAGTAGGATATACCTGATGAAAGATCAAAGGTGGCCCTAATATGTTCTGCTGAGATTGAGACTGGTGTCTCATATAGTGTTCCCTGGATTTCTCCTTGTTCAGATATCTGAACATGAGTTATTAGCTCTGTGAGCTCTGATTCCAGGAGCTTGCACCTAGTGGAGATGAGTTTGTCCAGTCCTGCTTCAGTAAAGAGAGCAATGATGCTCTTGTAGTTTTCTGCGGCAGCTTGGAAGGACTCAAGGTCAATGTCGAAGCCTGAGTTGGTCTTGGGAGCCATTTTAGGTTAGTGAAGGAGAGAGGAAGAGATTAGCTGGTCTGAGGAGCACGAAGAATGAAAGAGGCAGTGTCGTGAAGGTTTCTAACTGAAGAGTCTTTTTAAGTCAGGTGAAGCGTCGAAACTGGACTTAATTCGAGGTTTATTCGGTACTTCAGTGGATGTGACCGAAAATAATTTAGCATTACCGCTCGTTTTTATGAGGTCGACGTTACGTCAAGTGGAATTCGACGTGAGTGTCGATTTAGTCTACTTTGGGATGCAAGGGTTTCTTATCGACGTATGCGTCGATAGCAGTCGACGCATGCGTCGATTGTGCTTATTGATCTGAGTTATCGACGTTGCGTCGATTAGAGGTCGACGTGACTTTTAATTTTTCTGAAAAGTTCTGGGTGTTTATTTCTTTTTATCTCTTCTTAATCCTAAAGGTTTCTAAGGTAGCCTAGGACTGGGTTTTAAGACCAATTTGATTGATTATACCAACACTTTTTGGCAAGGTGGCCATTTTTGTTGCATATGTAACACTTGAGTATCTTACTTTTGTTAGATGATTCTCCCTAATGAAGTGAATGGGATGTTTCCAGACAGGTTTGCTGGATGATTGAGATTTAGATGCTTCATTAGTATTCAGTTTTAGTTGTCTAAATCTATCAGTGAGATTTTCAGAAATATTCTTGAGCTTCTGGCCTCTTCCATTTAGAGAGTCCTCAAAGGCTTTAGCCTTTGCTAGCTCTTTTCTTAGTGTTAGATTGCCCGAATAGATTTTGTTTAATTTCTCTTTTGAGAGTTCTAGATTGAGCTTATAATTTTTATGGTTTGTATTTACCTGTTTTAGATTTCCTAATTCAATTCTTAATCCTTTTAATTCTTTTTCAGATTTAATTATATCTAAACATAGTTCTTTGAAATTTTGTTTGAAATCAGTAGAGGAAAAATCATTAAGTATATTTACCACAGATGTAGCATCAAGCTTCTCAGTGGCCATCAGACATGTTTCCTTTTGCTTGACCTCTTCCTGATCATTATCTGATGAGGTGCTTCCTTCAGATTCTGAATCACTCCAGGTTTGAGCAATGAATCCTTTTTCTTTCTTTTTCTTCTTTAGATCTGTTCTTTTCAGATCTTTCTTGCTGTTGTTCTCCTTAGGACATTCAGGGGCTATGTGTCCTGGTTTCCTGCAAGTGTAACAGATAATCTCTTTAGTAGGAGTTTTATTATACCTGGTTTTTATGTCTCTTCCTCTGGATTCTTCTGTTTTGATCCACCTCTTGAACTTCCTAGCCAGCAAGCTGATTAGTTCCTCTTCATCAGTAGATGATTCACCTTCAATAGCCTTTAATGCAATACTCTTTTCTTTTGAGAGTGGACATGCCTTTTCTTTCTCAGCTCTGGTTTTCAACAGTTGTTCATAGGATTTTAATTTACCCAAGAGAACATCTGTTGATATTTCTTTTTGACTTATGGAGTCTTTGATTGGCCAGATTCTTGAATCCCAAGAGCTGGGAAAGCAAGTCAACAATTTATCATTTATCTCAGTGAGAGATATGTCCTTCTCAAGTGTTCTCAATTCATTGACTATGAGGCTGAATCTTGAATACATGTCAGCAACACTTTCACTTTCTTTCTTTTGGAAGTTTTCATATTGGGAGATCAGTAGTGCCTTTCTATCCTTTTTCTCATCAGCACTTCCCTCTACCATTTTGGTGAGAGCTTCCCATACTTCCTTAGCTGACTCACAATCAGCAATCTTTTGGAAAATTTCATCTGAGAGGGTTGAGACTAGGATATTCATAGCCTTGGCATCATGTCCTTGGGCTTTCTTCTCATCTTCAGTCCATTCAGCTCTTGGAACAAGTGTTTCAGTCACTTTTCCACTTGAATCCTTCCTGAATGGCTTGGGGGGACCTGTCAAGATCACATTAAACAATTCATTATCAATAGAGTTTAAATAAATTTTAATTCTTGTTTTCCAAAGTGCAAACTTTTCCAGGTTGCAAATTGGTGGTCTGGTGGAAGCATAATCTTTGATTTGTGCCATATGATAAAATAGTTTTGAAATATATATATATATATATGAGAGGTAAGATCTTTTTGATCAAGGAGTTATCCTTTTTAGATCAACCTAGCTCTGATACCAATTGAAAGTGCACAGTTTACCTCACTAGAATTCTCTAGAGGGGGGGTGAATAGAGATTAAAAATTATTTTGTGCAAAGTTAATATATATATGTGTATGATCACAGATTATAACTTCCCACACATCAACAAGAATTAAATAAGTAAAGAAAGTAAATGCAAGAAAAGAAATCACAGCACAACACAAGAAAATATAGTGGTTCCCCAAACTTTGGGTAGTCCACTCTTCTACCCCCTTGGTAGGAATTCACTATCTTGTACTGAGTCTTTTGATAAGGAGACTCTTAGAACCACCCTGAGTCTTTTGACAAGGAGACTCTTAGAACCAACTGAGTCTTTTGACAAGGAGACTCTTAGAACCAACTGAGTCTTTTGACAAGGAGACTCTTAGAACCAGTACACTGAATTTTTTGAAGAGAGATTCTAAAAACTCTTTTACAATGTTATAAGTAAGAAAGAAAGAAAGAAAAAAATAAGAACAAGAATGAATCTTCTTCCTAGCAAGAAGATTGGAAGCACAAGAAGTAGTGAATGAAAATCTCTCTTCTATAGTGAGAAGGAGATTGTAAAAACTTTTCTCTCTTTTGAGAGAACTTTCAGAGTTTGCAGTAGAATGGCTTCTGAAGAAGAAGGAGAAGATGAAGGTTTTTTCTCTGCAGCACACTATCTCTTTTCTCAGTTTTTTTTTATTCTCTTGGGAGCTTTTCCTCTATTTCAAATGTATGTGGTGGATCACTCAACTTCTTATTTTCTGCCGACCTCCTCTTTATTTATAGCTCTGTGTATTCAAAATAATGCTATAGGAGGATAATTAATTAGCAGTCAGAGAATTGGAAGAATAGAAATATTTCCATAATCAGCATACCAATAGAAGGAAAGAATTCATTCCAAATTCGAATAATATCCATAATGAGTTTTATCAGATTAGCCAAGAATCAAATAGAAGGAAAGAATGATTCAGAACGACTATAAAATATTAACATTATTCCATATAAATTAGATCTACTGAAAGAAGGAAAGAGATCTGGCGCATATTTAAATCTGTCATATAAATCGACGTGCGTCGATTACCATTCGACGTAAGCGTCGAATTCATCCTGGCTGGACGTCGAGAGAAGAATAAGGAAGGTGCGTCGACTAAGGTGCGTCGAATTCTCTATATGCGTCGACTAGAAATCAGAGTAGCGTCGACAACACATACGTCGAAATCTTCCTAAAGTTACTTCGACTTAATCTGAAGGGAACGTCGACTACAGCTCGACGTTGCGTCGAATACTATTCGACGCATATTTACTTAACCTTGTTTTTCTTTCTTAGAATTCATATTCAACTTAATTCAAGGGGTTAAGAGAAATCATTTTCCCAACAAACTGGTTTTCTACCCGAGATTTGAAGATTTTGAAGGTCTCGAATGTCTCGTCTTTCGATTTCAATAAGTAGACATGACAAAATCTGGAGAAATCGTCAATGAAGGTAATTAGATACTTCTTTCCCCCTCTAGTGGCATGACTCCGAAAGTCACAGAGGTCGGAATGAATCAATTCTAGTTATTTTAGTTTGGGCACAAACCTCGCACCTATCAAACCGAATAGAGAAATCTAACGGAATGTTGTGACTCTTAGCTAGATCGCGCATCTTCTTGTAGTGAACGTGTCCAAGTCTATTGTAAAGTAGCTTTGGATCTAACAGAGACGAACTCACATGATTTATGCACTCGTTTTCTAGGCTAAGTCTATACATTCCGTTGATTAAGTAAGCGCAACCAAAATAATGGGAATTAACAAACAGTGTTATTCTACCGCTAATGGTTGTGAAGAACATTCCAGACTTATCTAACAAACTCATAGAAATTAAATTTTTGATTAAATTAGGAACTAATTTAACATTTTGCAAAATTAAAATTTTACCTGAAGAGAGGACGAGCTTTGCCGTCCCAGCATGAGTGACGACTGTCGCTCCTCCATTGCAATTCTCAACTCTGTCTCGGACTGCTCTGACGTCAGTGAGAAGACCTCTCTCATTTGTAACATGACATGTGGCACCGCTGTCCAGCCACCACTCAGAAGACGCATTGCGGTGATTGCTCCCGATCATAGCCACAAAGGACTTGGGATCAGAAGTATCGACCACCATGTATGCCGCCTGAGGTGGAGCTTCATCCTTTTGCTTCTTCGGACCCCTACAGTCAGCAGCCCAGTGACCTCATTTGCCGCAGTTGTTGCATTTACCCTTCTTCCTTTTGAAAGAAGGCTTCTTGACAGCCAACTGAACAAGAGGGTCAACTTTAGGTACCGGGGGCTTCCGAGGAGGCTTATTAGGTCGAGAAACGAAGTTAACAGCCTGTGGGTGTACAACCCCCATATCCATCGAGTGAGGCCCAGCGTGGAGAGCCGCCGAGACGTGTCGACTAGACCCAAGGGGTCTCAAGACCTTTGGGTATCGCCCGACGAACCCCCGTAGCTCTCACCAGAAGAAGAGTAAGATGCGAGAGGGGGAGGGGCGGGTGCCCCTCCTCTCGCCCTCGCCCAAGTAGGGGCGAGAGGGGAGGGGCGGGTGCCCCCCCTCTCGCCCGCGCCCAAGTAGGGGCGAGAGGGGAGGGGCGGGTGCCCCCCCTCTCGCCCGCGCCCAAGTAGGGGCGAGAGGGGAGGGGAGGGTGCCCCCCCTCTTGCCCGCGCCCAAGTAGGGGCGAGAGGGGAGGGGCGGGTGCCCCCCCTCTCGCCCGCGCCCAAGTAGGGGCGAGAGGGGAGGGGCGGGTGCCCCCCTCTCGCCCTCGCCCAGCTAGGGGCGAGAGGGGAGGGGCGGGTGCCCCCCCTCTCGCCCGCGCCCAGCTAGGGGCGAGTGGAGGAGGGGCGGCGACCCCCTCTCTCGCCCTCTACCCTGGTAAGGGGGAGGATCCTTGGTCTCGCCCCACCCCAGCAAGGAGGCTCGCCGAGCTCTGCGAGGTAACCCCTCTCGCCCAGTTCCAGAGGGGGGGGGGGGGGGGGGGGGCGGGGTTGATCTGCGTTTAGTATCTCAGAACAGCGGGATTCGGCTATTTGCAGTCCAGTTTTGGCTATTCGCAGTCCAAATCTGGGGGTATTTTGGTAATCTGGCAGATCAGTTTTGGGCTATTTGCAGCCCAACTTGGAAAACCTATAATAGACCCTAAGGGGCACCAAAGGAGAGAGGACTGCTAGATTTCCAAATTTCGGATCTTCTCCTTCCCTTAGAGCTCTCCTTTGGTGCTTATGGTTCAACATTGGCTAGGGAGGGGAAGATCTCTCAGGTCTTCCGGGTGTGAGGTGGGACCTCCTCGCTGTAGCCTAGGGTCCGTTTCCAAGTCCAAGTGCTCTTGCCTAGAGAGTTGGCTCGAGAGAAGTAGGTGTGAGACCACCCCTTTTTTTTGGGACCCCGAACTCCACGGAGACCGAGTTGTCGGTTTCAACATTTTTGGTGCGGTGAGCGTGGAGAGTGGTCAGCACAGAAGTTCTTGAACCAAATCTCATGGCAGGAGACCTCGGAGGAGGAGACGATGAGGGGTCTCACATCCCAAGTGAGGTGGTAGGCAGGGGAGAGTTCATGACGGCCATCAAGGGAATCATGGAGCTGCTCCAAGGCATCACCAGGGGAGGTGACTGCTCGGCTCCCCCCCCCCCCAGACACCGCCTTCTGGGTCGCAAGGAGTGCTCGCCCAGGGGGGGTCAGGAGAGGTTGCCCCAGGGGGTCGGCCAGGCAAGGAACCGGTGACTGAGAGTGGCGAGCGGGACCTCGCCGAGCGAGTGCTTTTTCCTAGCCCGGTGAGTGGGGTCTCGCTCGGAGCAGGAGTCACGCAAGTGGAGCTCGCGAAGCCAGCGAGTGGGGGGTCACCCTTTAGCGAGCTGATCATCTCGGCTCCCATCCCGGAAGGCTTCAAGGAGCCCAACATGACTTTTTATACCGGGAAGGATGATCCCATCCAGCACCTACAGTGGTTCGAGGATACCGTCTCCATCAGGCCCATGACGGACGCGTTCAAGTGTCGTCTTTTCGCCACCACCCTGAGAGACAAAGCTAGGGACTGGTTCCACCAGCTCCCGGTTGGCTCCATTTACAGCTTCGAGGACTTAGGCCGAAGCTTCTAGCTACGCTTCTCCACATCCAAGAAGAGGAAGAAGAATGCTGAGTCCATTTTCCTGATCAAGCAGAGGCACGAGGAGACATTGGCCCAGTACATGGACAGATTCCAGGAGGAGATCTTGAACATCCAGGAGGTGCCAGGGTATGCCCTCTAGATGGCTTTCACCGTAGAGCTACGAGAGAGCCTCTTCAAGATGCGCCTAACTAGGAAGCCTCCCTTGTCCTTTGAGGACCTGATGGAAAAAGCTGCAAAGGAGATAGCCACCGAGGCGGCGAACCCGGGGCTGGCAAATAAATTGGCGAAGTTGGTGGAGGCCGAGCCAAGAGAGCAAGGTGGCCTCAGGCAGCAGGAAGGAAGGAGGAGGGAAGAGCAGAGGGGTCAAGGGTACCAGGGACCCCAGGGGGGTCAGGAGCAAGGGAGGGGTCTCGCCCAAGGAGGGGGAAACTTCTACGGAGGCCAAGGGAGGCCCAACCCTCCTCCTTGGAGGCAGGCCCATAGGCAGCTCCTACCCCCACCAGCTCAAGCTATGGTGATTCAAAGAGGAGGAGGAGTCGAAGCAAGAGACATCCCAGCCCGTAGGAGAAGGGGGGGAAGGGCGGTGCCGTACTGCGACTACCACCAAGCAGAGGGGCATGCAACAACTACCTGCCCAGAATTCTTGGAGGTGAGAGAGGCGAGAGGTCAGACACAACAGCAGCCGCCGGTGCGGATTGAAGAAGTTCCACCTGGAGCAGTAGTGGACGACGACATCTGCGAGGACCGAACTGACATAGGAGCCAAAGGACGGGTCGCGGTGATCCACGGGGGGGGGGGGGGGGGGGGGGGGGGGGGGAGGGGGGGGGGGGGTAGGGATCGAGGCCACTCGTAAGGCAAGCCTCCACGTCGTATTTCGACGCAGCATCGCTTCAACGTCACAGGACCCACCTCCCGAGGAGAAAATCACTTTCTCAAGCAGGGACATGCCAGATCACGAGGATCCATTCTGTGATGCGCTAGTCATTCAGACATCCATCGAAGGTTACACAGTCTCTCGGATCCTCGTTGACAACGGGAGCTCTGTCAACGTCATTTTCAAGAAGACATTTGACGAGTTGAAGGTGGAGTCAAGGAGGGTGCTGGCCTCAGATGGGCCCTTGTTCGGATTCTCCGGAGAAAGGAAAGAGGTGGAGGGTGGAGTTGGACTCCAAGTGACGATGGGGGGAGGCTCAAGGAACTGTCGGTTCGTCATAGTTGACGCTCCTAGCAGTTATAATGCCATCTTCGGAAGACCCCTCATCAGCGCCTTCCGATGTGTATCATCGTCCTTCCACCAGTGCCTCAAGTTCAACACTGGAGGAATCCAAGTCAGGATCTGCGGAGACCCCAGGATGGCGAGGCACTGCTACGTCACAGCCGTCAACAACATCTCTTGGCAAGCAGGGGCGGAGGAGATGGAGAAGATCATGGAGAGCATGAGCAGGATGAGAGTGGCAGGAGAAGCAGAGGAATGATCATCTCGCGCAAGCAGCCTGAGAAGCGAGTGCCATGAGGGGGGGGGGGTATGCTGAGTTTATTTTTGTTTTTTGTTTTTTGTCGCTTTCCTTTGTAGCAAATTCTACCCCTCGCTGGTTGGGCCAGGAGGTTTTGACAAGGGAAATCCCCCCATTAGATGGATGAAGTTATTTTGCTTATATGAGAAGTAAGTTCAACGCCGAGATGTCCTCCTCACTCCAGGCTCTCACTAGCTGGGTGGCTCGAATGATCCTCGGAAGGAAGAGCTTGCCATCGAGATGTCCTCCTCACTCCAGGCTCTCACTAGCTGGGTGGGTCGAATGATCCTCGGATGGGTAAGTTCAACGCCGAGATGTCCTCCTCACTCCAGACTCTCACTAGCTGGGTGGGTCGAATGATCCTCGGAAGGAAGAGCTTGCCATCGAGATGTCCTCCTCACTCCAGGCTCTCACTAGCTGGGTGGGTCGAATGATCCTCGGATGGGTAAGTTCAACGCCGAGATGTCCTCCTCACTCCAGGGTCTCACTAGCTGGGTGGGTCGAATGATCCTCGGATAAGTAAGTTCAACGCCGAGATGTCCTCCTCACTCCAGGCTCTCACTAGCTGGGTGGGTCGAATGATCCTCGGAAGGAAGAGCTTGCCATCGAGATGTCCTCCTCACTCCAGGCTCTCACTAGCTGGGTGGGTCGAATGATCCTCGGATGGGTAAGTTCAACGCCGAGATGTCCTCCTCACTCCAGGCTCTCACTAGCTGGGTGAGTCGAATGATCCTCGGATAAGTAAGTTCAACGCCGAGATGTCCTCCTCACTCCAGGCTCTCACTAGCTGGGTGGGTCGAATGATCCTCGGAAGGAAAAGCTTGCCATCGAGATGTCCTCCTCACTCCAGGCTCTCACTAGCTGGGTGGGTCGAATGATCCTCGGATGGGTAAGTTCAACGCCGAGATGTCCTCCTCACTCCAGGCTCTCACTAGCTGGGTGGGTCGAATGATCCTCGGATGGGTAAGTTCAACATCGAGATGTCCTCCTCACTCCAGGCTCTCACTAGCTGGGTGGGTCGAATGATCCTCGGATGGGTAAGTTCAACGCCGAGATGTCCTCCTCACTCCAGGCTCTCACTAGCTGGGTGGGTCGAATGATCCTCGGAAGGAAGAGCTTGCCATCGAGATGTCCTCCTCACTCCAGGCTCTCACTAGCTGGGTGGGTCGAATGATCCTCGGATGAGTAAGTTCAACGCCGAGATGTCCTCCTCACTCCAGGCTCTCACTAGCTGGGTGGGTCGAATGATCCTCGGATGGGTAAGTTCAACGCCGAGATGTCCTCCTCACTCCAGGCTCTCACTAGCTGGGTGGTTCGAATGACCCTTGGATGGGTAAGTTCAACATCGAGATGTCCTCCTCACTCCAGGCTCTCACTAGCTGGGTAGGTCGAATGATCCTCGGATGGGTAAGTTCAACGCCGAGATGTCCTCCTCACTCCAGGCTCTCACTAGCTGGGTGGGTCGAATGATCCTCGGATGGGTAAGTTCAACGCCGAGATGTCCTCCTCACTCCAGGCTCTCACTCGCTGGGTGGGTCGAATGATCCTCAGAAGGAAGAGCTTGCCATCGAGATGTCCTCCTCACTCCAGTCTCTCACTAGCTGGGTGGGTCGAATGATCCTCGGATGGGTAAGTTCAACACCGAGATGTACTCCAGGCTCTCACTAGCTGGGTGGGTCGAATGATCCTCGGAAGGAAGAGCTTGCCATCGAGATGTCCTCCTCACTCCAGGCTCTTACTAGCTGGGTGGGTCGAATGATCCTCGGATGGGTAAGTTCAACGCTGAGATGTCCTCCTCACTCCAGGCTCTCACTAGCTGGGTGGGTCGAATGATCCTCGGATGGGTAAGTTCAACGCCGAGATGTCCTCCTCACTCCAGGCTCTCACTAGCTGGGTGGGTCGAATGACCCTCGGATGGGTAAGTTCAACGCCGAGATGTCCTCCTCACTCCAGGCTCTCACTAGCTGGGTGGGTCGAATGATCCTCGGGAGCGAGGTTCTGCCCCCCCTCGATGGATATTTGGGCTTGGACTTTTCTTTCCGAGGTTGTGCCAACCTCGCAAAGAGCGGGGATTGTGTACAACCCCCATATCCATCGAGTGAGGCCCAGCGTGGAGAGCCGCCGAGACGTGTCGACTAGACCCAAGGGGTCTCAAGACCTTTGGGTATCGCCCGACGAACCCCCGTAGCTCTCACCAGAAGAAGAGTAAGAGGCGAGAGGGGGAGGGGAGGGTGCCCCCCCTCTCGCCCGCGCCCAAGTAGGGGCGAGAGGGGAGGGGCGGGTGCCCCCCTCTCGCCCGCGCCCAAGTAGGGGCGAGAGGGGAGGGGCGGGTGCCCCCCCTCTCGCCCGCGCCCAAGTAGGGGCGAAAGGGGAGGGGCGGGTGCCCCCCCCCCCCCCCTCTCGCCCTCGCCCAGCTAGGGGAGAGAGGGGAGGGGCGGGTGCCCCCCCTCTCGCCCGCGCCCAGCTAGGGGCGAGTGGAGGAGGGGCGGCGACCCCCTCTCTCGCCCTCTACCCTGGTAAGGGGGAGGATCCTTGGTCTCGCCCCACCCCAGCAAGGAGGCTCGCCGAGCTCCGCGAGGTAACCCCTCTCGCCCAGTTCCAGAGGGGGGGGGGGGGTTGATCTGCGTTTAGTATCTCAGAACAGCGGGATTCGGCTATTTGCAGTCCAGTTTTGGCTATTCACAGTCCAGATCTGGGGGTATTTTGGTAATCTGGCAGATCAGTTTTTGGCTATTTGCAGCCCAACTTGGAAAACCTATAAATAGACCCTAAGGGGCACCAAAGGAGAGAGGACTGCTAGATTTCCAAATTTCGGATCTTCTCCTTCCCTTAGAGCTCTCCTTTGGTGCTTCTGGTTCAGCATTGGCTAGGGAGGGGTAGATCTCTCAGGTCTTCCGGGTGTGAGGTGGGACCTCCTCGCTGTAGCCTAGGGTCCGTTTCCAAGTCCAAGTGCTCTTGCCTAGAGAGTTGGCTCGAGAGAAGTAGGTGTGAGACCACCCCTTTTTTTTGGGACCCCGAACTCCACGGAGACCGAGTTGTCGGTTTCAACAGTGGGGGCTGAGCAACCTGCTCCGCGCTCTTTCCAGCGATGTTCTGGTCCTCGATGTGAATAAACCTTTTGAGTTCATCCAGAGTAATCTTCTCCTTCCGCCTGTGCATCTCTGTCTTGAATGTCAGCCACTCCGCAGGTAGCTTGCTCAGGATCAAGTACACGAACAGGTTATCATCCATCTTCGATTTTTCGTCCTCCGGCTTGTTGCGCAGATTTTCCAGCTCTATGATTTGGGAAGTGATCGGCAGGTTCGCTTTGAGGCGGAAGTTGAAAAACTTCTCCCCAATGAGCGATTTGGACAACACCCCCTCCTTCTGGAAATGCGCGTTGAGACGATCCCAGATTTCCTTTGCGGTCTTGTAAGCGTGGTAGGTCAGTGCGAGACGAGGATTGAGGGAATTCAACAGGTAGTCCCTGCAGAAATCCTCATCCTTGTCCCACTGATATTCGTCTACGCCCTCGCTAGAAGACGCAAAGTCACTCTGCACGGTGTAGAAGATTCCGCGTTCCTTCATTCCTAGCTGGACTTGTATTTTTCAACTGAGAAAGTCGGACGCGTCGAAGGATTGCAATTTGGTGACTCGAGAGCACTCTTCTTCGACATCGCAGCAGAGATTTAAAAACAGAAAAACTGGAATAAAATCACCTGATGCACGCGAAGATGACCGTGAAACTTCGGATCCAATCCAGCAATGTGAATTTGCTCTTCCTCTCCAGCTGAAAATGCTTTGACTTGCGACAGGAAGAATCTCCAATTGACAGGAAGAAACTCCAAACGACAAGATCTGAGAAGAGCAGAGATCAATTGCAGGTTCCCAAATCTCCTTCTTCGATTCCTTCAAACGTATCTAAAATCAGAGGAGCATAAAACTCCTTTTGAACGTATCTAACTTCATGCCCCCTACACCACGAGACGCTGCTCGAAATGCCATTACATACAACCCTAGGTCTGCACATTTATGTTACAAGGTGCCGACCTATATGCATCTTCCAAAATGGGGGTATTTAGGAGAGCACAATGACATCCAACCCCTAGACCATTAAACGCTGCTCATAGTGTAAATCATAATCCCTCGCCGTCAATAAATATTACGCTGACCACATACAATATACAAAGAATATTCCACAATGTACCGCTACGATTTCTATAAAAATGCATGATTGTGACTATTTAAAATATCTCGGCCAAAAAATAGTACTTAAATCATAAATCATTTATCTCAATTTCATCGCTTGAATTTGAGCCGGGTGGTATTTCGGTGTTTTTTAAGAATTTGAGACTTTGACTTGAGCAGTGCTTCTACACTACTTGAAGCTAAAATCCTCTACTATAAGACTATAACCTTCTCAGAAGTTTTCGCATCATTTCAAGTTTTCAACACGCTCTCTTTCCTCTCAACATATCTAATTTTTTACTTCAAATAATTGAAAAAGATTTGAATTAATTTGACCGTTTCATTGGATTCACAGTTCTAATTGTGTTTGACGGTCACGAGTAGCGCACGACACGCGGTTGTCATGCAAGCCGTGTGGGTGGTCAGGTGAGTGTATATATAGAGTGTCTTTGGCGGCGGCTAAGCCCAAGCAAAGCAGCTACTAACATGCTTTTATGATGACATGTTTCTAGGTGAATACTATGTATGAATGAACTGAATCTGATCATATTGAAATTAGAGGAAAATATATTGCGCTTAAGTAATAATTCAAAACACTAAATATCAGACGTGCTTTTTCGAAGCAAATGGTGCAACCATCCACCCAAAGTGACCCTAAATAGAGCGAAATATACCATTGATTTGCTTTCGGTTATTTGGCTTCACTTTTCGAGTAATTACCGGATGGAGATCCATACATGAATCCAATTGCATAATTGGAGAAAACAATATTATTGTATGCATGCTACACGATATCAATAAAATATCGCTCATTTTTATAGTATTCGAAGATATAGATAAGTTTCTAAGACACCGAGATAAGATTATTGACGACGATCGATGATCGATTATCATATTCAATTTCGCTTCGGCTTTAATATGATATATATTTCCCCTTGTTGTGCCTAATGTATATATATATATTTTTTTTATCTTTTAAGGCTTCTCTTAAAAAGCTGGCCCCATCTCTATCATATTCAAATTCAAGTCTCTTTCTATAAGTCAAATGTACAAAAAAAAGTCCAAATCACATCAAGATTTAGTGACAAGTCAAAGGTGCTCATTTTGCCATCACAAGCGCGCTAATCAATCATTTGTTAATTACAATTTAGGCTCAGTTCGGCACTGTGACGGCGGTCATGGACGCGGTGGTTATGAACTGTCGTTCGTGAACGTACGACCTCAACTAAGGAATTTCATCCACTTTTATGTTCAGAAAAGTTTTATTTTCATGGTGGCGGTCATAACCATTGTTCTGCCAAACATGCATTCTATTATGGTGGAGTTTTTGCTCAAACTCACCGGAGCAAAAAAGCTGCGCCAAACGAAACCTTTAGTTATCTCTACCATTTGAGAAGTCATGAAATTAACCAAAGATTTATGTAGTTTGACTTTAAAAAAAAGGTTAGACTTTTGCTCAAAATCGACTCAAATCATTCGATCATAAGTCAAGCTATAATTTCTGTTGAACCCGACCCGAGCCAACAACCGATCCAATTTTGATTAATTTTTCGTTTATGTCAAATATATAGACAGTCTTAGTTTAACGTGCATATTATTTAATTATTAAAATTTAAAACTAAAATGCCCATGCATAACTATATGTCATTTTGATTAATTTCATGCTCAACTAATTTAATTTTTAATTCGAGCCCGACTTGGCTCATTAAGTATGTCGTTCACGTAGATAGATGGCGAGAAAAAAAGCATAAATCAAATTAGGCGACCAACTCAGAGAAAATAATACAAATACATACTATAACACTGTTGAAATCAGAGAACTGGCTTCGACGTTCGCAACGGGTATGCAACTAACCATTACTTCATCTGAGCCAGAACACGTGACCGATCGCTAAGAGCCGAAGAACCTTGCACCTACGAAGGCCTGAAGACCTGAACAGACCCCTTGAGCTGTAGCGAGGAGGTCCCACCACAAACCCTGAATAGACCCCTTGAGTTGTCACGTGACCCTCCTGCTGATGGAAGTCACAATATGGCAGCGCCAACTCACCTGCTCCCTTCCCTTCACGATTCCTCTTCCTACCTCCCTTTCTTCGGTCAATCGCCATGGCCTGCAGGGGTTGGGGTTGCAACGGCCTTGGGTCCGGTCGCCACCCCGCCGGGTTGAACCGTCCCTGCCCCCCCTGAAAGTTTCCTCCCCCTTGGAAATGACCTCTTCCCTGACCTTGAGAGGGTCCTCCTGGCGGCCTCCAGATTGGTCGGGCGACTGGCGGTTGAGACCTCCAGCCTTGCACCTGCTCAATGGGGGGTCCCTGGTGTCCCTGACTCCTCACTTCCTCCTTCCTTCTCCCTCCTTGCTCTTTCTTCTCTTCCTTCTTCTCCTCCTCCGTCCACTTGACTAACTTTCCCACGAACTCCCGGTTGGTGGCCTCGCACTCGATTTCTCGAGCAGCTCGCTCCATCAGCCACTCGAAAGACAGAGGGGGTCCCGATTCAGGCTCATCCTGAACATCCCCTGCTATAGTCTGAGGGTAAAGGCCAACTACAGGCTGTGCCCGGGCACCTCGTTGACGAGGAGGACTTCTTCCTGAAATCGATCCACGTAGCTCCCCAACATCTCTCCCTTCTTCTGTTGAATCAAGAATAGGGCCTCCGCCCCCTTCCTCCTCTTCTTCGAGGTGGAGAACCTTAGCAAGAAGCTTCGGCGAAGGTCCTCGAAGCTGTAGATAGTTCCAGGTGGGAGCTGGTGGAACCAGTCTCCCGCCTTTCGCTTGAAAGTGACGCTGAAGATCTTACACCTGAAAGAGTCCGTCATCTGCTTGATCGAGACCATGTCTTTAAACCACTAGAGGTGCTGGAGAGGGTCATCCTTGCTAGTGTAGTAAGACATGACAGGTTCACTGAACCCGTTCGGAACTGGAGCAGAGGTAATCAGCTCGCAGAAGGGACTCCCCCACCCTCCCTAGTAAGACGGAGGCATTCTCCCTACCTCCTCACCGGGGCAGCTGGTCCCATACGAGCTATTGAAGAGCACTCGTGCTTGGAGGATCAAGCCTTCCTCCGAGGCTGGCCCCTTCCCTTGCCGACGTGCTTGCTGTAAGACCCCCCTCCCCAAACTGAACCGGGTTCAGGGAGGGGGGATCTTACTGCCCAAGGATGACCACTTAGCGCTTTCCGGGTGGCAACATCCCACCCTCAAAAGCACCGAGCAGCCTCATTGTCAGGTACAAGAATCATAACATCACATCAGAACGCATAGCGGAAGCAATCGAAAGACAGAAAGTCAAGCACACAGCTTATATTGACATAATTAAACAGGGCCGAAGCCTAATGTTTACAATTACTGCCCCGGGGGCTACATCGACGAAACAAAAGATTCTAGTCTTAGTCATATACTCTAGGACTCACGTCGCAGAAGATAGGGGGCGAGGCTGGGGTAATCGAACGGGCCATCTCCAAGGCTGGTATCTCATCCTGTGGTGCGAGGGCTCCGCGCTGTCCCATCTCCTGTGATTGGTTATAAGAAATAACCGTTAGTCACAGAGCTAAGTAGAAAATACATCCCCTCCTCGGATCCATATCCAGGGGCGGCTAAAGGACAGAAATAAATAGCCGATGCAAGGAGAGGGTTAGCAGCAGGTAAGCATATATATATAAAAGGGCTCCGCCCTATTATCCGTAACCGCGCCGAATAGTAAATACACAACACTATCTCGCGCATATACGCACCCAGGTATTCAAATTTGCACACACACAAAAACCCTGTGTCGACACAGTTTAGACCGCTTTAGTTCAAGCAGGGGAGCCAACCCCGCGGGCCTCACCGATGTGGCCGTCGGTGATAGTGGTCAGTCTTGCCACTTCTGAGTGTAGTCGTACCGTATCACTCAGGCCCTCCTGTACAACTGGGTGTACTATTTGGATGTGAGCGACATCCGACGAACCGATTTTTAGGCCGACCAGCGGAGGCAAGATTGCGGGTTCGGAGTGAAGATAACCTGCTGCGCACATCTCCCTGTCGCCATGAGTCGTCAACCCTCCCACACCGGTACGAACGGTCTGTGGGCATGACCGACCCGCCACTTTCATACAATCTTCAAAGCTTAGTGCAAGTGCTTTAAAATCTTGACGCGACACTCTTACTCGACCGGTCACGCAACTTCTGACCGGGAGGCTGGGCGGTATGATGGCTCCTTATTTGGGGCTAACTTAGGAGGAGAAACTCAACTCCGGGTTTCCCCCAACTAAGGCCTCGCAGGAGGGAGGATAAGCACCGCTTGCCAGCGCAGGGCTGCAGTTAGTACCCCAATACGAATAAGTGCAGCAGCAAAATAGGCCGAAAGCAGAGGCCATGATATCAGAAAAGTAGGCCGAAAGCAGAGGTCATGTTAAGCAGAAAAGTAGGCCGAAAGCAGAGGCCGTGTTAAGCAGAAAAGTAGGCCGAAAGCAGAGGCCCTGTTAAGCAGAAAAGTAGGCCGAAAGCAGAGGCCATGTTAAGCAGAAAAGTAGGCCGAAAGCAGAGGCCATGTTAAGCAGAAAAGTAGGCCGAAAGCAGAAGCCATGTTAAGCAGAAAAGTAGGCCGAAAGTAGAGGCCATAATAAGACCAGTACGAGACTGGAGAATTGAAAGTACCGAAAGTAAAGGCAGGGGACCAGTACGAGACTGGATTTAAAGAAAAGTACAGAAAGTAAATGCGGGGGACCAGTACGAAACTGGATTTAAAAAAGTACAGAAAGTAAATGCGGGGGACCAGTACGAAACTGGATTTAAAGAAAAGTACAGAAAATAAATGTGGGGGGCCAGTACGAGACTGGATTTTAAAGAAATACAGAAAGCAGTAAATAAGTAAATGGTTAGTAGTCCAATCACTCCATAAGAGGAGGCTTTAACGTCGACTCCGTTTATAGGAGGAGGTTCTGCTTTCTCCCCGTTCATAGGGGTTCTACTCCGTCTCGGGAGTTTATTTACATTTCATGGTATTTTTAGTAATTCCCCCTTTGTCGTGGATTTATTCTTTTATAATTATCCCGGCGTTATTGGGTTGCGGCGTCGCACCGCGATTTCATCCCGAGTTTTGCACCGATATTCTTAACTTAGTCGATTCCTTAGATCGAAATGCGTAATCTTTATTAAACGTTTAAGAATTTTACGTCGCACGGACGCCGACTTTTTCCGATGGATTTCGCTCCTTTTCGGGCGTTTATTTTGCTTGTAAAATGCTTTTGGAGGACCAAAATAAGATGTCACACTTCCCAACTTTAATAGTTGTAAAATACCTTTAATTAGAGTCCATGATTTTTGGGGATTTTTCCCAACTCATTTGGGCTTTTATTTCCTTAAAATGAACCTTATAAATAGGTTTAAAAATAGTAAATGGATTCCAAAAATTCCCAAAAAATTACAGGAGGTGCCCCTCAGAGTGGGGCACATTTTTTATCTTGGAGGTTTTGGCTGAAAGGGCCCCATTTTTCCTCAGAAAAATGGGGAAGTGAGGAAGGTGTTTGGGGTGCGGTTAGAGGCAGGGAAGAGGCGCAGGGGTTTTGCACCATGCGCCCTCCCGCGGCTCCCACAGCGGATCTGCTGTGGGAGCACTCAATTTGAGGTGGAGGGCGGGAGTTAAGGTTAGGGGAGCCGCCCGATTTCCTGGGGGAGATCGGGCGGCTCCCGTTAACCTTAACGGTGAGTGGGGGGAGATATTTTCTCCCCCTCCCCTCCCTTCCCTCTCACCTGCCCCCTTGACCCAATAGGGGGCTGCCTATTCATGGGCAGCCCCCTCCTTTGGGGGAGGGGCTTCTCTCTCCTCCCCCCTTTTCTTTTCATTTCCCAATAAATTTCAAGCCGGGGGGGGGGGGGGGGGGAGTTTGACCGAGGTCAACCTAGGACGGGGTCCTCCATGGTCCCGGGGTCCATTATGATTTGCCGGGGCTGATACCGGGTTCGTGCGCTTTATATTTTGTGCGTTGCACTGAGGTGGTCTGCATAGCCCTAAAATGGCATACTCTCCATACGACCTTGAATCGAGGCGCAACGAATTCTGTTGCGCTCGTATTGCTCATACGAGTCTAACGGAAATGACGGAAGTCAATTCGGGGTTCGTATGGTCACTATTCATAATAATGAGGTAGTGGCGTGGTACGACACCCGAAATGGTCGTTTTCTCCAAACGACCTCGGATCGAAGTGCAACGAATTCCGTTGCGTTCGTATCGTTCATACGAGTCTAACAGAACTGACGGAAGTCAATTCCGGGTTCGTACGGTCACTATTCATAATAATGAGGTAGTGGCGTGTTACGACACCTCAAATGGTCATTTTCTCCAAACGACCTCGGATCGAAGTGCAACGAATTCCGTTGCGCTCGTATTGTTCATACGAGTTTAACGAAACTGACATAAGTCAATTCGGGGTTCGTACGGTCACTATTCATAATAATGAGGTAGTGGCGCGCTACGACACCCGAAATGGTCGTTTTCTCCAAACGACCTCGGATCGAAGTGCAACGAATTCCGTTGCGCTCGTATTGTTCATACGAGTCTAACGGAACTGACGGAAGTCAATTCGGGGTTCGTACGGTCATTATTCATAATAATGAGGTAGTGACGCGCTACGACACCCGAAATGGTCGTTTTCTCCAAAAGACCTCGGATCAAAGTGCAACGAATTCCATTGCGCTCGTATTGTTCATACGAGTCTAACGGAATTGACGGAAGTCAATTCGGGGTTCGTACGGTCACTATTCATAATAATGAGGTAGTGGCGCACTACGACACCTGAAATGGTCATTTTCTCCAAACGACTTCGGATCGAAGTGCAACGAATTCCGTTGTGCTTGTTGAAACCGATTTCTCGATCTCTTGTGGAGTTCGGGTCCCTCACCGAAATGAGGGGCGGCTAGCCCTTACTGATCCCTCAGAGAAGATAGACCGGAAACTAGGAAGATTGACTAAGACCTTAGTCACAACGAGGAGGTCCCTCCACTAACCCGGAAGATCGTTGAGCGCTTCCCCTCCCAAGACAAAGCTGAGACTTGGGCACCTTGGAGAGCTCTGGAAATGCTAACCAAAGAAAGCCTAAGGAGAGGGAAGCTGCAGTGCCCCCTCCAAAGGTGCCCTTGAGGTCCTATTTATAGATTTTCTGATCTGGCCTGCAAATAGCAGGATTCCGCCTCTAGATTTTACTATCTGCACCCCAAATGGGTCTGCTAACAGCCAAGCTCCGCTGTTTGGAGAGGCTAAGGGCAGACCACCAAGGGTAAAATGGTAAGTTGACCCTAATGATTTATGGGTACGGGGTTGCGAGAGCCCTACTATTGGAGTTCTCGCCGGCCTTCTCGCGGATCTTGCCCGCGGAAGGAGCTCTCGCGAATACTGCCCGCGGCATTTCCTTCGGAGGGTCGTTTTGCGAGAACCCTGCTGAAGGAGCTCTCGCGAGGATGAGGGTCTGCTGACGAGGTTCCCGCGAGGACCGCGTTGGCCCACTCCGGTGGTCTGCCGGGGTCTCATTGGCTGGGAGTCGATCTCGGCGAGGCCCAGGTCTCGTCACTCCCGTCTCGCTCGATTTCCTTGCCTGGCGAATATCGGGGTTGTACACAATCCCCGCTCTTCGCGAAGACTAATGTCCTCGCGAAGAATCGTCCAACCCCTGATATTCGACCGCCCCCAGATGACCTGTCAGGAATCTTTGGTGGGACCCACCATGCAGGCTATAAATATCGTCCCGGACCCCCCATTGGTGCGCGTCGCTTCTTTTCCTTCCTTTCTTGTTCTAGCTGCCGGGAGATGCCGATTTCCGAAGAAGCAGAGGCTCGCCTGAGGGCGATAAGAGCCGGCGGGCTACCTACCACGACCAAGGTACCCGCCTGGATGAACCGGCCGCCTCCCGCCCAGTCGCCAAAAGTCAAGAAGGCGAAGGCGGTTCGCCTCTCTGGAGATGACTCCGTGACGCTGGACTCCTCCCCGGACGATCGCCGCCCCGAGAAGGTATGAGTTATTCGAATTCACGTCAATAAGTTGTTCTTCACTAATTTTCACTCGCAGGATACTTTGCCGAACGAGAACATTGGAGAACCCGCTGAGGGGTCTCGCAAGAGTCCACAGGCGGACCTGAACCTTGCGCGGAAGGATATCACCGGTATGATCTTAATCTCGCATACCGTAGTACTTTAACCCGTATATGACCTTCGTTACTATTTTCTTACAGTTTCGCCCTTGAAGTCCCCGGCCCGCCCGTCGTCGCGGCCGCCGTCTCCGCCTCCTCCAGATAAAATCATAGATAAGCCCAGGTTCCAGCTCCTGACGAGCGAGGAGACGGGTGGCTCCGCACCGCCAAAGATTCCCCCGACCAACAGTACAGCTTATCCTGCTGGCCTGGGCAAATCCCTCTACCCCCACTACGACAATGTGTTCCAGGGCCGCCCTTTGACTTCTCGCCGCCCTTTCGGTAAGCGTTATGGCCTCGCCGAAACCCCGCGTGATCTCGCGCTCGTCATCTAATCTTTCTAAAATCTTGCAGACAATGCCGAGAATCCACCTACCGATTCCGAGCTGGGTGATGACGAGATGTCTCCCCTTCCTGACCAGGTGGAGGAATTCTTAGGGGATCCGCGCGATCCGGAAATGATGAAGCAGCGAGCCGCGGAACTCTTGAGGAAGCATGGGCGAATGCTGATGGATCTCAATATGCAGGCGGGGCGGGATAGGGAAGCCGCGGAGGATAGGCACGCGGTCCTGATGGAGGAGTGCGCGGGGCTCCGGCAAGCGAGACACCGCGATCAGGATGAGATCGCCACGACGCCGGAGGTGCACATAGAGAGGATGAGGGACTACGCCTACCTCACGGATCGGGAGGGTCGCTTGGCGGAGGAATATTATAATTCTAGGGCACCGCCGAGGTCAGGGTCGCGGGGTGGTGGCCGGTGGAAATGGCTCCCCCACGATTCTCGTTAGACGTTGTATTATGAGTAATAATCGTTATCTTTGAACGGTCTCGCCACATTTTGTGACTCGCATATTCGCCACTCCTGCTGGCTGTTATTTCTTCCGACAATTAGTATCATCTTTTATGGTTTCTCGCTTGTTATCAATAAATTTATTTATTTTGTTGCATCGTGCTCGCAAGGACCCTCTGTCCTCGCTAAACGTATTCTGCAGGGATGTCGTTTGTGCTAACCTCGCGGGTTTTCCTCGCCAGCGTACGTGATGTGATGTTTTTGTTGATACTCGTGCTCGCCGACGTTTGGACTTCCTCCCGCCCTTTTGCTTTGGCTATAAATAGGTGGTCTTGACTGGGCCAACCACCGCATTTATTCTCGACCTTCTTCCCCTTTTGCTGCAGAGCTCTCGCTCTTCTTCGTTCTCGTGCTTCTCCCTTTTCTCGCAGGTTTTCTTGATGGGTGGCGACGCGGAGTCGGAGGGTCGGCGAAGGGTCGCGAAGGCTTTCGCCGAGCATAGCTTTTTTTCCTGCAACCTGACTGATGAGGAGTACTTCAGCGCGGTCGCTGATTACGTCACCCCCCCCATTCGAGGCACGCCGCCCTAGCGAGGACGACGTGATCAACGACCCGTTGGTCGACGAGCTGGCCATTCCTACCGCCCATTTCGCGGTCGGTTTGCGCCTTCCCTTATGGCCCGAAGTTCGCCAGGTAATAGTCGTTCTCGATTACTTCCTATTTTTTTGCCGCTCTAGTCTCGCTCGCCACGCGGATTAATCCTGTTCTCGCCGTCTGTTAGGTGCTCAAGCATTATGGCGTGGTTCCCGGCCAGCTCACACCCAACGCCATGGCGGTGGTCACCGCTTTCGCCTCCTACCTCCGCGAGGAGCGAATCGAGTTCAGCCTTCCGGTCTTCCGGAAGCTGTTCTCCTTCCGAGCCTACAAAGATGGGACAGCCTACTTCGTGGGCACGGGCCCGAAGGTGGTTGAGACTGTCAACAAGGCCCACTTCTGGGCCCAGAAGTTCGTCGTCGTCAAGGGAAACTTTGGCAACATTCCTCTCTCGCCGGTTCAACACAGCGAGACCACTTACCGGCCCACCGCCCTCGGCGGCCATGACGCCCTCCTCCATCAGTTCTTCTGTAAGAAGAACTTCGAAGTCGTCTACCTCCGCCGCAACCTAGACAAGTTGCCTCCGGTCTTCGCCGGGGAAGGTAAAAATCTCGCCTAACATCTTTGTCTCAGTCCACTAGCATATCATACTCATCCATATTATTGTTCATTTTTAGGCGAGCGAGATCTTCCCCTTCACCCCCCCTACGCGAGCAATTGGAAAACCGACGCCACTATGGCCCTCGCTACTATGGGGGCGGAAGCTTGCCGAGGCGATGTCACCCCGGCCGAGCCCTCCTCTCGCAAGAGATCAGGAGCTTCCGGCAGTCATGCTGCCCCTCCGAAATCTCCGCCAAAAAAGAAAAGCAAGAAAAGCGTGGCCTCGCTCGCTCCGTCAAAAGGTAAGGATCCTCGCGAGACTGCCTTCGACGAGTTTGACCTCACCGGCCTCTCGGCGGGCGAGGACGAAGAGCCTTGCCAGGAGGCGGTCAGGGCCTCGGTCCTCCCCATCCCGGTGAATCATTATAACTTCGGGCTCGGCCAGAGGCGTCGGGACGAGACTGGCGAGCCCCTCGTCACCTGGAAGCCGGAGACCAACAGGGTGGACATCTCTTCTATCCTCCCCTCCTGGGTGGAGAAGGAGACCGTCAGTGGTCACGCCTTCGACTTCTCGTTCGCACTTTATGGTCGCGAAGATGCGGGGTCTTATAAGGATGAGACCGCGAGGACCCTCGCTTACGAGAGCAAGAGGTCCCAGCTGCGTTCTGCCGAGCTCGCCCATATGACGGGGAGGCGTTGTTTACAGCTCGAGCTTCAGAATGTGGAGCTCGCGAGGTCCTACCAGGGAGTTCTTGCCGAGAACGCGCAGCTGAAGGAGAAGCTGCTTGCCACGGAGAGCAGGGTGGTGAGTCATCTAGACCTACTTCCTCCTTTCCCTTGGTCTTTTCTCCTCTCTAACGGAACTTATTCGCAGGATGTCGAGGCTGCCGGGAGGGCCAACGCTCGCATCAAGAATTTGGAGGGCGAGGTGGCCGGGCTGAAGGCCCTAAATAGCGATTTCACTCGCGCCGCTGTTCCCCCCTCGCCTCACCGTTTAAAAGAAGACCGGTGAGCGCGAGATGAAGAGATCCGCGTGGGATCTATAGAGTCGGCTCGCTACATTTTTTCGGTGGCGAAGGCGATCGGCCTTTTGGCGGATAATGCGACCGACATGACTCTAGAAGACATCGCCCCGGAGCTCTTCCTCCCTCTTCCGCCGGTGAAGGACAGTGACGACGAAGAAGGATCTACGGGCGGTTCCTGAATCTCGCCGCTATTCCCCCTTTTGTGTTGTAATTTTTGATCGGCGAGATCGCCGGAGATTGTAACAACTAATGCAATGTAGAATGCAGATTTTGTTTTGTTCACTGCGCTTTCCCTTTCTCGTTTTGTTATTTTCACTTGCCGAATGTCTCGCCCTTGCTTATCTCGTTATCCGCTTTCGCGGAGGTTATTCTCGCGGTGGTTCTTCTCGCGCCGTACGTAATTGGGTAGGTGCACGTAGGACGCTTTGGCTGCTCGGGCCTTTCGCCGTTTGCCCTAGGCTTATCACGCCTTTTGATATGCGTATTTTCTTTAGGTTTCGCGGGGCATTTTTCCTTTTGGCGAGAACTCGGCTCTTACCCGGTGCCGACAAACTTTCTGCCGAGGACCGAGTGTTTGGGACCGTATAGGGTTGATCCTCGCCACTCGCGTGGTGTGAAAATTCTCCTTGCCGAGCGAGCAGACCCGCCGAGTGAGAAGGAGTTTGCCAGCCTAAAGACCTGTTATCCTTCCGGCCTCTCCAGAGATCAACCTGAACCCCCCGCCTAGGTGAGACCCCGGGAGCGGAATCGATCTGGGGCATTCCAGCACCAACATATCCAACCTTGCCAGCCTCTCCAGAGATCAACCTGAACCCCCCGTCTAGTGAGAGCCCGGGAGCGGAATCGATCTGGGGCATTCCAGCACCAACATATCCAACCTTGCCAGCCTCTCTAGAGATCAACCTGAACCCCCCGTCTAGTGAGAGCCCGGGAGCGGAATCGATCTGGGGCATTCCAGCACCAACATATCCAACCTTGCCAGCCTCTCCAGAGATCAACCTGAACCCCCCGTCTAGTGAGAGCCCGGGAGCGGAATCGATCTGGGGCATTCCAGCACCAACATATCCAACCTTGCCAGCCTCTCCAGAGATCAACCTGAACCCCCCGTCTAGTGAGAGCCCGGGAGCGGAATCGATCTGGAGCATTCCAGCACCAACATATCCAACCTTGCCAGCCTCTCCAGAGATCAACCTGAACCCCCCGTCTAGTGAGAGTCCGGGAGCGGAATCGATCTGGGGCATTCCAGCACCAACATATGTTACCTCGGCACAGCAGCAGTTAAAAGCATAACAAATGAAAGTAAGACATTGATTAAACAACATAATAAAGCTTTCAAGGGTAGAATCGTTTCAAATCATCCACACTCCGAGCTCGGTCGAGAGGTACCCCTTCCACATCCTGGAGATGATACCCCCCGACTTGAGCACCTCGCTTACGATATATGGGCCCTCCCAGTTGGGGTTAAGCTTACCCACCGCGGCCCCTCTGCCAGCCGCATCGACCTTCTTCAGGACTAGGTCCCCTTTCTGGAAGTGCTTGATCCGGATGTGTTTGTCAAAATATCGAGCCATCCGCCATTTGACCTCTTCCTGTCTGATGGTAGCCAAGTCTCGGAGTTCTTCCACCAGGTCCAAGGACAGCCTCTACTCTGCATTGTTACCTTCCAGCCACTCTTCATCCCCCTCGCTCGCGGCGATCACCCGGGGGGTCTTCACCTCAAACTCTATGGGGAGAACGGCCTCGGACCCGTGAGAGAGCTTGAATGGAGTCTCCCCGGTGGCGGTATTCGGAGTAGTCCTCATGGCCCAGAGGACGGAGGGTAGTTGTTCCACCCAACTTCCTCGTAGGTTTTCCACTTTCTTTTTTAGCAGGTTGACGATTATCTTGTTCGCCGCCTCCACCTGCCCATTGCTCCTCGGGTGGTGGACCGAAGCGAACCTGAGGTCAATGCCGAGCTGAGTGCAAAAGCCGACAAACTCTTCACTCGCAAACTGCGGCCCATTGTCCATCACTATAGCTAGAGGGAGTCCATGCCTGCAAATTATTTCTCCCCACACAAAATTCCTTACAACCTGAGAGGTTACCTTAGCAAGTGCTTTCACCTCTACCCACTTGGAGAAGTAATCGATCATGACCAGCAGGAACTTCCTCTGGCCGCTGGCTTGGGGAAAGGGGCCGACCAGGTCCAACCCCCATATGGCGAAGGGCCAGGGGGCCGTGATGGTCCGGAGCCTTTGAGCGGGGAGGAGTTGGAGCGGAGCGTAGAGCTGGCACTTCGGACACTTTCTTGCGAACTCTGCCGCATCCTTGCTGAGAGTGGGCCAGAAGTAGCCTTGCCTCAACACCCTCCCTTCCAGGGTCCGACTCCCGGAGTGACTGCCGCACTCCCCGGAGTGGATTTCTTCCAGCACTCTCGGGACCTCCTCCTCGGAGACACAACGGGCCAGGAGTCCCGAGAGGGTCTTTCTAAATAGCCCCCCTGCATGCAAAGAGTAATAGGCGGACTTATACCTGAAGCGTCTCTTGTCCACATCCTCTCCAGGGAACTGCCCGGAGGATAGGAAGGTGATGAACGGATCCATCCACGAGGCTTGTTGATCCACTTCCATCAATTCTCCTTCCTCGATGGAGGGCCGGAAGAGTTCCGAAGTCGTCCCCCTCGCTCGGGGACCGAACTTGGCTAGGAGGTCCGCCTGGGTGCTCTCCTCCCTCGGCACATGCTTGATTGAGAAGGTGCGGAACTGCCCGATGACCCCCTTAACCTTTTCCAGGTATAGTAGGAGGGTTGGGTCCTTTGCTTCAAACTCTCCTTTGATCTGGCATGCTACCACCATGGAGTCCGTGGAGACCTCCACGTCCTGCACACCCAGTTCTCGGGCCAGCCGAAGGCCCGCTATCACTGCTTCGTACTCAGCCTGGTTGTTGGTGATCGGGAAATGGATGTTTAAGGCTTGCTCAATCAGAGTCCCCTGAGGACTCACCAGGACTATTCCCCCTCCATAGGAGTATTTTCCCGACGCTCCGTCCACCAACATCTTCCATGCTTCTGGGGGAGGTGGCTCGTGCTCCCCTACTTCGGCCGCATAGTCGGCCATGAAGTCTGCCACCGCTTGAGCCCTGATGGATGTCCTGGGTACGAACGTGATATTGAATTCGCTTAACTCCACGGACCACTTTGCCAACCTTCCTGAGTGCTCCACCCCTTCCATGATTTTGCGGAGCGGGTGGTCCGTCACTACGTTAATTGAATGGGCTTGAAAGTAAGGCCGGAGCCTCCGGACTGACACCACTAATGCGAAGGCCAACTTTTCCAAAATCGGGTACCGGAGCTCTGCCTTCTTCAGCACTCGACTGATATAGTAGACAGGGAACTGTTTCTTCTCTTCCTCCCGGATTAACACGGAGCTTACTGCTTCGGACCCTACCCCCAAGTACAGGGAGAGGTCTTCCCCTGGCCTCGGTCCCTGGAGCAGAGGGGTTTGGGTGAGCTGTTCTTTCAGAGCCTGGAAGGCCTTCTCGCACTCCGGGGTCCATTCAAACTTCTTGTTTCCCCGCAGTACTTTGAAAAAAGGTGCACACTTTTCCCCCGCCTTGGAGAGGAATCTGCTGAGCCCAGCCAATTTCCCTGTGAAGCTCTGAACCTCCTTCGGATTTCTTGGCGACCCCAACTCCATCACCGCTTTAACTTTGTCAGGGTTGGGTTCCACTCCTGCGGGGGTGAGCAAATGGCCTAGGAACTTCCCTCGGCTCACCCCGAAGACACATTTCAGGGGATTGAGTTTCATCTTGTACCGCCGCAGGGTCCCGAATGTCTCTTCGAGGTCTCGGAGGTGAGTCCCAAGATCTCGGCTCTTCACCATGAGGTCGTCAACATAGACTTCTAAATTTCTTCCTTTCTGCTCGCGGAAGACACTATCCATCATCCTTTGGTACGTAGCCCCTGCGTTCTTGAGTCCGAAGGGCATCATCTTATAGCAATAACATCCATCCCCCGTGATGAAGGAAACATCCTTGATGTCTGGGGGATGCATGCGGATTTGATGGTAACCTGAAAAAGCATCTAAGAAAGACATTACAGGAAAACCAACGGCTGAGTCAACCAGCGCGTCGATTCTGGGCAGGGGGTAGCAATCTTTCGGGCATGATTTATTAAGAAGCGAAAAGTCGATACACATACGCCACTTACCTCCTTCCTTCTTTACCATAACGACGTTGGAGACCCAGCCTGGATACTGGATCTCCGATACAAACCTGTCCTGCAGGAGTTTGCCCACCTCCTCGCGGATGGGCCATTCTAGCTTGTCCTCGACGACCCTCCTCTTCTGACGGACGGGGCGGGCGCCGGGGTCGAGGTTGAGGCGATGACACGCCACATCCGCGTCGATCCCGGGCATTTCCGCGGCGCTCCAAGCGAAGACGTCCACGTTCTTTTGTACGCAAGCCAGAATCTCCGCCTGATCTTCTGGGCCGAGTTCTCCGCTGACCCGGACTTTTTCCACCACCCCCAGCCGGGTGGTGACCTCGAGCTCTACTACCTCGTCCACAGCCTCCAACCGGGACTGCTCTCCCCAAGCCCTTTCCTCTTCGGCACAAGTGGGAGCCTGGGTTTCTTCCTCGACTTCCTTCTCTACCATCATCAGTTCTTCCGCCCTTCCCTCCTGGGCCTTCTCTTCTTCTTCCTTTCCTTCCGCCCGGGGTACCTCAGCTACCCCTTCCTGGGCATGGACTTCATCTCTCTCCCTCTTCTTCTCGGCTACCTCCATGCTTCCGGCTTCGGCCGCCTCCTCCATCATCCTATCCCACTCCTCAGCTTCTCCCATCCAGGAGATGGTGTTGACAGCCGTTACGTAGCACTGTCTTGCCACCTTGGGATCCCCCCTGATCCGCACCTGGACCCCTCCGTCGTTGAACTTGAGGCACTGATGAAAAGTGGAAGGGACACAGCGGAACGCGCTGATGAGTGGCCGTCCGAAGATGGCGCTGTAACTGCTCGGGGCATCCACTATGACAAAACGACAGTTCCGGGACTGCCCACCCAGGGTCACATGAAGCCCTACTCCTCCTTCTACTTCCTTCCTCTCCCCCAAAAATCCGAACAGAGGGCCATCTGAGGCCAACACCCTTATGGGTTCCACCTCCATCTTGTCGAACGCCTTCTTGAAGATGACATTGACCGAACTCCCGTTGTCCACTAAGATTCGGGAGACGGTGAAGTTCTCGATCGCCGTCTGGATGACCAGCGCGTCGCAGAACGGGTCCTCGTAGCTCGGCATGTCCTTCTGGGTGAAAATATTTTTTTCGGCCGGGGGTGGAGCGGTGGATGTTGACGCTACGCTCCGACGATAGATGGTATGGAGACTAGCCTTGCGGGTTGCCTCCACCCCTACCCCCCCATGGATCACTCCGATCCCTCCTCTATTCCCCAGATCTGCTCTATCCTCACACCTTTCCTCCTCCTCCTCTCGAGGTTCCACCTCCACGATCCTTAATGGCTGCTGCTGTGGTGGCGCGGGCGCTCTGCCCCTCTTCACCTATAGGAACTCCGGACAGGTGTCCGTTGAGTGGCCTTCCACATCATGGAAGATGCAATATGGCACCACCACTTCCCTTGCCTCGGCCTCTGCCACCCTATTCCTTCTTCTCCTAGCGGCCGTCGTTTCTGCTTCTCCTCCCCTTCCCCTTCCTCTTCCTCTTCCTCGTCCAATCGCCATGGCCTGCTGGGGAGGGGGAGGCATTTGCATCGGACCTTGCCTCCACCCTAACTGGGGGGGCCTCCATTGACCTCCGACATGGTTACCCCTTCCTGGGCCGTAACCTCTTCCCTGCCCTTGCACTCCTCCCCCTTGCGGCCTCCATTCCCCCTCCGGGGCCCAGGGTTCTTCCCTTCTCCTGACCTCCTGCTGCCTCACCTCCGGCTCACTGAGCTTTGCTAGCCTCCTGGTGAGCTCCAGATTGGCTTCCTCACTTGCGACTTCCTACGACACCCTCTCCATCAGCTCTTCAAAGGAGATGGGGGCTTTTCTCTTCAACGCCATCTTAAAGAAACTCTCTCTCAACCCGACCGTGAAGGCGAGTTGGAGTGCAAATCCAGGCATCTCCTGAGTGAGCTGTACTTCCTCCTGGAACCGATCGGCATACTGGGCCAGCGACTCCCTGGGTCCCTGTTTTACTGTGAAGAGGGAATCAGCATCCTTCTTCCTCTTCTCTGAGGTCGAGAACCTCAGCAAGAAACTCCGGTGCAAATCTTCGAACGAGTAGATTGACCCTGCAGGGAGATGATGTAACCAGTCCCTGGCCTTTTCCTTGAGGGTGACGGCAAAGAGCCGACACTTGAAGGCATCTGACATCGGCCTGATGGAGACCGAGTCTTCGAAACTCTGCAGGTGTTGGACAGGGTCATCTCGACCGTTGTAGTATACCCGGTCCCATTCTCCAAATCCCCCAGGGACGGGTGCGGAAAGCACCAGCTCGCAAAAGGGGCTCCCCCCACCTGTCGCTCTTCCCGCCTCCACTCGTCCCCCAAGCTCGCTCGCCAAACTTGAGCTCGCAGGGACTGTGCTCGCGAGGGCGGTGCTCGCCTGAACCACCACGACAGTCGCCGCTTCCTCTTGGCGTGCACTCGCCAGTGACGCGCTCGCCGGGATGGAGCTCGCCAGCGCTGAGCTCGCCGGCACGGAGCTCGCCGGACTGGCGAACAGCACCCGCCCTTCCTGGCTCTGGCCTAAGCCGACGGCAACTTCTTTTCCAGCCCTTCCTCCTGGTGCCCTCTCGCCGACTGCTGTTGGGGGAGTGGTCGCCTGAGGTGCCGGGGTCGCGAACTCACTTCGCAGAGCTGTGACCGTGAACCCCAAGGTGTCGAGCACCTCCTTTCTGAAATCCGCGAGCATCCTAGCCATCGCTTCCTGAGGGGTCTCGCCGTACTCCTCGCCCTGCTCCTCATCTCCCGCCATAACCCTTCTCTGGAACTTTCTTGAACCAGCCACACTCCACGCTCACCACACCAAAATGTTGAAACCGATTTCTCGATCTCTTGTGGAGTTCGGGGCCCTCACCGAAATGAGGGGCGGCTAGCCCTTACTGATCCCTCAGAGAAGATAGACCGGAAACTAGGAAGATTGACTAAGACCTTAGTCACAGCAAGGAGGTCCCTCCACTAACCCGGAAGATCGTTGAGCGCTTCCCCTCCCAAGCCAAAGCTGAGACTTGGGCACCTTGGAGAGCTCTGGAAATGCTAACCAAAGAAAGCCTAAGGAGAGGGAAGCTGCAGTGCCCCCTCCAAAGGTGCCCTTGAGGTCCTATTTATAGATTTTCTGATCTGGCCTGCAAATAGCAGGATTCCGCCTCTATTTTTTACTATCTGTACCCCAAATGGGTCTGCTAACAGCCAAGCTCCGCTGTTTGGAGAGGCTAAGGGAAGACCACCAAGGGTAAAATGGTAAGTTGACCCTAATGATTTATGGGTACGGGGTTACGAGAGCCCTACTATTGGAGTTCTCGCCGGCCTTCTCGCGGATCTTGCCCGCGGAAGGAGCTCTCGCAAATACTGCCCGCGGCATTTCCTTCGGAGGGTCGTTTTGCGAGAACCCTGCTGAAGGAGCTCTCGCGAGGATGAGGGTCTGCTGACGAGGTTCCCGCGAGGACCGCGTTGGCCCACTCCGGTGGTCTGCCGGGGTCTCATTGGCTGGGAGTCGATCTCGGCGAGGCCCAGGTCTCGTCACTCCCGTCTCGCTCGATTTCCTTGCCTGGCGAATATCGGGGTTGTACAGTGCTTGTATTGTTCATACGAGTCTAACGGAACTGACGGAAGTCAATTCGGTGTTCGTACGGTCACTATTCATAATAATGAGGTAGTGGCGCGCTACGACACCCGAAATGGTCATTTTCTCCAAACGACTTCGGATCGAAGTGCAACGAATTCCGTTGCGCTCGTATTGTTCATACGAGTCTAACGGAACTGCCGAAAGTCAATTTGGGGTTCATTTGGTCACTATACCCCAACGACTTAGTTGCGGCGCGCAACATCACTTAAAATGGTAGTTTTCTACCGCTCGGGCCTACTTTTATTGGGCTCACTAGGGTCTAGTGGCCCAATAAAAGTCGGGATGTTACAATCCAATAAAAATAAAGAGATTTTCGTCCCCGAAAATTGGCTAAAGTAGGGGTTTAAAGGATATACCTGGGGGAAGAGTGCCGGGTATTTTTCTCGAACGAGCGTCTCTGGTTCCCAAGTAAACTCTTCGCGTCCACAGTTTGACCACAAGATCTTGACCATCGTGATGGTTTTGTTTCGCAGTTCTTTGATCTTGGAGTCCACTATCTTCACTAGTTTGAGTTGGACGGATCGGTCGGATTGTACTGATGTTGGTGGTGTGGGTAGATGCTACTCCGGTTGGCGTAGAACACGTCTTAGCGAGGAGACATGAAATACATCGTGAAAGTTTCCCAGTTCTGCTGGCAGAGCTAACCTATAAACGACGGGGCCAATCCTTTCAGTGACTTGATATGGGCCTAGATAGCGTGGATCTAGCTTTTTCTGCTTCTTTATTCGAGATACCCCGTGCATTGGTTTAATTTTTAAGAACACCATGTCTCACACGTTGAATTCTACCATCCGATGACGCGCATCATAATATTTGGCTTGACGACTCTGTGCCTCCAGCATACGTTCTTGAATCAACCTTATAGCTGCCGTGGTATCATCGATATAGGTGACTCCTAAAGCTTCGGGGTCCTCGTCCTGTGCCCATGATAGTGGTGTTCGACAAAGTTTTCCGTAAAGGGCTTCGTAAGGTGCCATTTTGATGCTTGCCTGGAAGCTGTTATTGTACGAGAACTCCACTAAGGGCAGTAACTGCTCCCAAGGCTCATTGTGTTCCACTATGCATAATCGGAGGAGGTCTTCCATCGTCCGGTTCGTCCTTTCTGTTTGCCCGTCGGTCTGGGGATGGAAGGCGGTGCTAAAAGCTAATCTGGTCCCCAGATAAGCCTGCACTCGCCTCCATTCTTTTGACGTGAAGCGTCCATCACGGTCAGACACGATTGACTTGGGTACCCGTGAAATCGGACCACTTGCTCTATAAATAGCCGGGCTAATATGTCGACACCGTCGCCTTGTCTGTTCGGGATGAAACGAGCCACTTTGGTGAGGCGATCTACTACGACCCATATTGAGTCGTTCCCTGTACGAGATCGGGGTAAGCCATGGACGAAGTCCATGGAGATATCCTCGAATTTCCATTCTGGTATCGGCAGGGGTTGTAGCAAACCTCCTGGGCTACGACACTCTGCCTTGACCATTTGACAGGTCTGGCAGTGGGCTACATAATCAGTGACGTCTTTCTTCATTCCTGGCCAGTATAATGTCCTTCGCAGGTCCGTATACATTTTTACTACCCCCGGGTGTATTGAATACCTCGTTTGGTGTGCTTCACGGAGTATCTCCTCCCGAATTCCCTCTGCAGCAGGAATGAATATGCGGTGTCTGTACTGCAGGATGCCATCATACAAGTTGTAGTCTTCTTGTGCACCGTTTTGCAAGGCCTGAATGATCGGGGCTGCTTCAACGTCGATCTTCTGGGCCTCTCGTATTCTGTCCTGATGTCACACTGTATCTCCATCCAGTAAAGCTGGGCCTGATATTCCATCGGGTTCCTGCGGGAAATGAGGATGATATCCAAGTCCGCCAAGCACTTGATTAACTCACTTGGTATCATCTCTAGCCAATTGTCGGCCATCGGAGGTTGCCGACTTAAGGCATCTGCAACCTTATTGGCTTTGCCGGGGTGATATTGGAGAGCGAAGTCGTAATCGCATAGGAATTCCAGCCACCGGCGTTGTCGGAGATTTAGCTCTTTCTGGGTGAAGATGTATTTGAGGCTTTTATGATCGGAGAAGATCTCGCATCGCACTCCGTAGAGATAGTGCCTCCAAACTTTTAATGCGAACACTACCGCACCCAGTTCCAGGTCATGGGTTGCGTAGTTTAGTTCGTGGGGCTTTAGCTGACGTGAGGCGTAGGCGATTACTTTGCCGTGTTGCATCAACACGGCTCCCAATCCCTTGAGTGAGGAATCGACATAGATCTGGAAGCCCTCTGTACCTGAGGGGAGTGTCAGAATCGGGGCTGATATCAGTCGGCTCTTTAGCTCTATGAACGCTGCTTCGCATTCAGGAGACCACTGGAAAGTCACGTCCTTTTTGGTCAGGGCGGTAAGTGGTAGTGCAATCTTAGAGAATCCTTCCACAAACTTTCGGTAGTAGCCGGCGAGGCCAAGGAAACTCCTGATGTCTGCTGCTAACTTAAGTGGCGGCCAGTCTCGTACTGCTAGTATTTTAGCTTGGTCCACCGCTACCCCGTTCTTGTTAACTGTGTGTCCAAGGAAGCCGACTTCTTCCATCCAGAACTCACATTTGCTGAACTTTGCGAAGAGCGAGTGCTCCCTTAGCTTGAGCAGTACCATTTGGAGATGCCTAGAATGATCAGCTTTGTTCTTCGAGTAGATGAGTATGTCATCTATAAAGACTATCACGAAATGATCTAGGAAGAGTTTAAACACCGTATTCATTAAGGCCATGAAGGCGGATGGAGCATTGGTCAATCCGAACGGCATTACCATGAATTCGTACAGTCCATAGCGGGAGCTGGAAGCGGTCTTGGGGATGTCTTCTTCTCGTACTCTGAGTTGATAGTAGCCAGATCTTAAATCCATTTTAGAAAAGACGGACGCGCCTTGTAATTGGTCGAACAATTCATCTATTCGGGGCAGAGGATAAGTATTCCGGACAGTGAGCTTATTCAGTTCCCTGTAGTCCACACAGAGACGCAGGGATCCATCTTTCTTTTTAACGAACAGCACTGGGGCTCCCCAGGGCGAGGTACTTGGGCGAACGAAACCGGCGTCAACTAGCTCTTGTAGTTGAATCTTGAGCTCGGCTAGTTCTCTCGGGGCCATTCGGTAGGGAGCTCGGGACACGGGTCGGGCTCCATGCGTAAGTTCAATTTGAAAGTCCACTTCCCGTTGCGGGGGCAACCCGGGAAGGGATTCTGGAAAGATGTCCGGGAAGTCCCGAATAATGGGTACTTTAGAGAGCACCTGTGTCTTGTCCTCCATCTCGAAGTAAATTATGTATACCTCGTCCTTCCGTCGGACTGCTTTCACTGTCTGTGCGGATGTTAAGATAATGCGGGTGACAGAAGGTATACCTGTTAGTGTGACGGACAACCCATTTGGGTTCTGGAGGTGGATCTCCCGAGTTGAACAGTTAATTTGGGCGCTGTGCTCGGCCAACCAGTCCATCCCAAGAATGATGTCGAATCCGATTATCGCCAAAACAGTCGCGTTGACTTCGAATTCCATTCCTCCTAGCATTGCTTGGAAGGAACACTTCTGTGGACGTCATATCTGATCCATCCGGGAGTCGTATTCGTATTGACATCCCGGATGATCGTACAGTGTTTTCCTTGTCAGCGATGAAGTTCTGTGCGACGAATGAATGCGTGGCACCGGTATCGAATAGCGTTTTAGCGGGATGACCTTCTACCAAAAGTAAACCTGGTAATATATATATATATACCATGATTATGAGTTTTTTACAAATATACATGAGTCGAGATTATGCATGCTACACAAAAGGTCACATCATATATATATATATATATCTATCACATCTTCCTAGGATATCTTAACTACTGAAAGTAGATAGCTATCACTACATCGGGTGCAGGACCGTGCTGGAGGTCTAAAGCGTACGCCTCGAGGGGTGCTGCTCTGCCCTGCCTGGCCTGGCCTCTCCTGCCTGCAGGCTGTCCTCTGCGCCTACCTCGTCCTCGTCCTCTCTTCGGCTCCCTGCACGGCTCCTAGACCGGGCCTACCTACTGCCTGAGGGAAAAAGGCTCGTATGTGCCCGGGCTGCTGGCAGAGGTAGCAGTTCCCTGCAAAGGGAACATCTCGTCGTGCGGCTGGGGCGGGCTGAGGTGCTGGGTCTGGTGGTGCTGGTCGAGGCGGGGGTGCCTGCCTATACGGCTGGTGACGCTGACGCTGTCTCCTGGCCTGGTCCTGTCTGCGTGGGCCTACTCCTCTCTCTCGGCCCTGAGTCTGGGGGACACCCACGTGTCCCCTCCGCTGCTGGGCCACCATCCGCTGATCCATCTCTAGAGCGGTGGCATGTGAGGCAATCATGTGGAAGGATGCCTGGGAAATCATGATAAGGGCCTGACGGAGATCGTCTCGTAATCCCCGGTAAAATTTGGCCGCCCTGTCTCTATCCGTACCTGCTAAGGTCCCGGCGAAGCGGGCCAAGTGGATAAACTCTCTCTGGTAGTCTGGAACCGTCCTATCTCCTTGCCGGATCTGCAGGAACCGCTCCTGGAGTGCCATCCGGTCCGCATCCGAAATGAAATGCTCTAAAAAGGCCTCTGAGAACTCCCTCCAGAGGATCGTGCTGAGTAGTCGCCCTCTGAAGGTAGAGCGGCTGGCGGCCCTCCACCAATCTCGGGCATAGCCCTCTAGCATGGTCACCACCAAGGACACTGCGGCTATGGCGGGGCACATCATCCCGACTAAGAGCTCCTCTACCCTCTCCACCCACTCTTCGGCCTGAATGGCTGACTCGGTACCTCGGAAGCTGGGGGGCCTTAGCCCCCGGAATGTCGTCAGAAGATCGGTGGGTACGGTGGCCTGCTGGGGTGGCCATAGGGTGGCTGTCTGGAAAGCGGCTAACAATGCTATCAGGGTCCGTCCTAGCTCTGTATCCCCAAACGGAACTGCGGCTGGAGTGGCCGAGGCTGGTGGTGGAGTGGTAGGGTAGTACTGATCCCTGGAGGAGGATCTCCCGTTACTCGACTCGGGTATCTGGAGAAGTAACAAAATGAACATCAGTACTTGCAAAAATAAGAGAATTTTGCAGGACTGAAACGAAAAGGAAAGCGGAAAGCGTGCGGGTGTACTACCGTGCAGTCTCGAATCCTTAACCTTAAACCTAAAGGGTCTACCAGGCTTCCGCTGCGTGGTTCGTCCCGAACCAAGAAACGGAACCGAGAACGGGAGGATCGAAAGACTGCCCCATGTGGTCGGATCGTGGTAACTCTGATCCATTTGTAAGACCCCCCCCCCCCCAAACTGAACCGGGTTCAGGGAGGGGGGATCTTACTGCCCAAGGATGATCACTTAGCACTTTCCGGGTGGCAACGTCCCACCCTCAAAAGCACCGAGCGGCCTCCTTGTCAGGCACAAGAATCATAACATCACATCAGAACGCATAGCGGAAGCAATCGAAAGACAGAAAGTCAAGCACACAGCTTATATTGACATAATTAAACAGGGCCGAAGCCTAATGTTTACAATTACTGTCGTGGGGGCTACATCGATGAAACAAAAGATTCTAGTCTTAGTCCTATACTCTAGTACTCACGTCACGGAAGATAGGGGGCGAGGCTGGGGTAATCGAACGGGCCATCTCCAAGGCTGGTATCTCATCCTGTGGTGCGAGGGCTCCGCGCTGTCCCATCTCCTGTGATTGGTTATAAGAAATAATCGTTAGTCACAGAGCTAAGTAGAAAATACATCCCCTCCCCGGATCCATATCCAGGGGGCGGCTAAAGGACAGAAATAAATAGCCGAAGCAAGGAGAGGGTTAGCAGCAGGTAAGCATATATATATAAAAGGGCTCCGCCCTATTATCCGTAACCGCGCCGAATAGTAAATACACAACACTATCTCGCGCATATACGCACCCAGGTATTCAAACCTGTACACACACAAAAACCCTGTGTCGACACAGTTTAGACCGCTTTAGTTCAAGCAGGGGAGCCAACCCCGCGGGCCTCACCGATGTGGCCGTCGGTGACAGTGACCTGTCTTGCCACTTCTGAGTGTAGTCGTACCGTATCACTCAGGCCCTCCTGTACAACTGGGTGTACTATTTGGATGTGAGCGACATCCGACGAACCAATTTTTAGGCCGACCAGCGGAGGCAAGATTGCGGGTTCGGAGTGAAGATAACCTTCTGCGCACATCTCCCTGTCGCCATGAGTCGTCAACCCTCCCACATCGGTACGAACGGTCTGTGGGCATGACCGACCCGCCACTTTCAAACAATCTTCAAAGCTTAGTGCAAGTGCTTTAAAAACTTTACGCGGCACTCTTACTCGACCGGTCACGCAACTTCTGACAAGGAGGTTGGGCGGTATGAGGGCTCCTTATTTGGGGCCAACTTAGGAGGAGAAACTCAACTCCGGGTTTCCCCCAACTAAGGCCTCGCAGGAGGGAGGATAAGCACCGCTTGCCAGCGCAGGGCTGCAGTTAGTACCCCAATACGAATAAGTGCAGCAGCAAAATAGGCCGAAAGCAGAGGCCATAATATCAGAAAAGTAGGCCGAAAGCAGAGGCCATGTTAAGCAGAAAAGTAGGCCGAAAGCAGAGGCCATTTTAAGCAGAAAAGTAGGCCGAAAGCAGAGGCCATGTTAAGCAGAAAAGTAGGCCGAAAGCAGAGGCCATCTTAAGCAGAAAAGTAGGCCGAAAGCAGATGCCATAATAAGACCAGTACGAGACTGGAGAATTGAAAGTACCGAAAGTAAAGGCAGGGGACCAGTACGAGACTGGATTTAAAGAAAAGTACAGAAAGTAAATGCGGGGGACCAGTACGAAACTGGATTTAAAGAAAAGTACAGAAAGTAAATGCGGGGGACCAGTACGAAACTGGATTTAAAGAAAAGTACAGAAAGTAAATGCGGGGGACCAGTACGAAACTGGATTTAAAGAAAAGTACAGAAAGTAAATGCGGGGGATCAGTACGAGACTGGATTTTAAAGAAATACAGAAAGCAGTAAATAAGTAAATGGTTAGTAGTCCAATCACTCCATAAGAGGAGGCTTTAACGTCGACTCCGTTTATAGGAGGTTCTGCTTTCTCCCCGTTCATAGGGGTTCTACTCCGTCTTGGAAGTTTATTTACATTTCATGGTATTTTTAGTAATTCCCCCTTTGTCGTGGATTTATTCTTTTATAATTATCCCGGCGTTATTGGGTTGCGGCGTCGCACCACGATTTCGTCCCGAGTTTTGCACCGATATTCTTAACTTTGTCGATTCCTTAGATCGAAACGCGTAATCTTTATTAAACGTTTAAAAATTTTACGTCGCACGGACGCCGACTTTTTCCGATGGATTTCGCTCCTTTTCGGGCGTTTATTTTGCTTGTAAAATGCTTTTGGAGGACCAAAATAAGATGTCACACTTCCCAACTTTAATAGTAGTTGTAAAATACCTTTAATTAGAGTCCATGATTTTTGGGGATTTTTCCCAACTCATTTGGGCTTTTATTTCCTTAAAATGAACCTTATAAATAGGTTTTAAAATAGTAAATGGATTCCAAAAATTCCCAAAAAATTACAGGAGGTGCCCCTCAGAGTGGGGCACATTTTTCATCTTGGAGGTTTTGGCTGAAAGGGCACCATTTTTCCTCAGAAAAATGGGGAAGGGAGGAAGGTGTTTGGGGTGTGGTTAGAGGCAGGGAAGAGGCGCATGGGTCTTGCACCCTGCGCCCTCCCGGCTCCCACAGCGGATCTGCAACGGATCCGCTGTGGGAGCACTCAATTTGAGGCGGAGGGCGGGAGTTAAGGTTAGGGGAGCCGCCCGATTTCCTGGGGGAGATCGGGCGGCTCCCGTTAACCTTAACGGGAGGCGGCCGCTGCCACCGCCGGGCAGCGGCCGGCTGGTCCGGCGCCGCCCCGGTCGGTGCGCCGGGGGCCGGCGACTCCTCCCGTGGTGGTCCGGTGGCCTGGCGCCGCCGGCCACCGCCGGGAGAGGGCAAAGAAGGAGGCAGGAGGCGGTGGCGCGACCTGCATGGGCCATGCAGGCTCGCTGCGCCGCCGCCTCCGCTGGGAGGGCACCGGTGTCGCCCCCGGTCGGTACGCCGGGGGCAGGCGACCACTCTGGTGGTGGTCCGGCGGTCTGGCGCCGCCGGACTCCACCGGGAAAAGGAGCAGGAGGTGACGGGGTGGCGCGACGCAGCCTGCATGGGCCATACAGGCTCGCTGCGCCGCCGCCACCTCGACTAGGGCCCTCCCTGCCGCCCCTGGTCGGGGCGCCGGGGAGGGAGCAGACCTCCGGCGGGGGTCCGGCAGCCTGGCGCCGCCGGCCGCCGCCGGGGGAGGGGTTTTAACCCCTACAGGAAGAGGGAAGAGGGGGAGGCCACGGGTGCCGCCGGGGCTGCGTCCTCCGGCGGCCCGACCGCCTCCCCTGCGCCGGCGCCGAGGTCCCCGGGAGGGGACCTACTCCCCCAGCGCCACCACCGGCGCTGGGGGAGGGGCTTCCACGGCCGAGCCTCCTCCCCGAGCCTTACAAGGCTCGGTGCGGCGGCTGGCGGCGCTCCGACGACGGGGAGGGGGTTGGCATGTACTGGAGGTAGGAAGGAGGAGGGGGGAGGTTCTACCTGGGGATGGGGGGCTCGGGTGTTGGAGGTGCGGCCGGCCATGAGGGAGGAGGGAGGTGGCAGCGGCTTGGGCTGGCTGGGCTGGCTCCGGCAGGGTGGAGGAGGAGGAGGGGGTGGATGAGCTTTCTGGCAGGGGAGAAGGAGGAGGGGTTGGTGTTCTGAAAGGAGGGGCTTGGCCCTCCTTTTATAGGAAGGGGGAGACCTCCCCCCCCCCCCCCCCCTCTCCTCCTTTCCCCACGTGGGGTTAAGGGAGGGTGAGTGGGGGGGAGATATTTTCTCCCCCTCCCCTCCCTTCCCTCTCACCTGCCCCCTTGACCCAATAGGGGCTGCCTATTCATGGGCAGCCCCCTCCTTTGGGGGAGGGGCTTCTCTCTCCTCACCACCACCCCCCCTTTTCTTTTCATTTCCCAATAAATTTCAAGTCGGGACCGAGGTCAACCTAGGACGGGGTCCTCCATGGTCCCGGGGTCCATTATGATTTGTCGGGGCTGATACCGGGTTCGTGCGCTTTATATTTCGTGTGTTGCACTGAGGTGGTCTGCATAGCCCTAAAATGACATACTCTCCATACGACCTTGAATCGAGGCGCAACGAATTCTGTTGCGCTCGTATTCCTCATACGAGTCTAACAGAACTGACGGAAGTCAATTCGGGGTTCGTATGGTCACTATTCATAATAATGAGGTAGTGGCGTGCTACGACACCCGAAATGGTTGTTTTCTCCAAACGACCTCGGATCGAAGTGCAACGAATTCCGTTGCGCTCGTATCGTTCATACGAGTCTAACAGAACTGACGGAAGTCAATTCGGGGTTCGTACGGTCACTATTCATAATAATGAGGTAGTGGCGTGCTACGACACCTCAAATGGTCGTTTTCTCCAAACGACCTCGGATCGAAGTGCAACGAATTCCGTTGCGCTCGTATTGTTCATACGAGTTTAACGGAACTGACAGAAGTCAATTCGGGGTTCGTACGGTCACTATTCATAATAATGAGGTAGTGGCGCGCTACGACACCCGAAATAGTCGTTTTCTCCAAACGACCTCGGATCGAAGTGCAACGAATTCCGTTGCGCTCATATTGTTCATATGAGTCTAACGGAACTGACGGAAGTCAATTCGGGGTTCATTTGGTCACTATACCCCAACGACTTAGTTGTGGCGCGCAACATCACTTAAAATGGTAGTTTTCTACCGCTCGGGCCTACTTTTATTGGGCTCACTAGGGTCTAGTGGCCCAATAAAAGTCGGGATGTTACACTTGCTCTGTCTCCACCAGAGACGGCGAGGTGAGCACGGGTGCTGGTGGTGTCGAGCACTCGCCCGGAGGGGGAGTGCGACCTGCAAGAGTTCCAGGATTGACTTCCTGAACTCTTCAAAGTCACTCTTCTTCACGTACTCGCTAGTAGGGGCGAGTTCTCCAGCTCATCGCTTCCAGTCATAGGTCTCGCTCAGTTTTTTCCGAACTAGCTGCTTCCGCGCTCACCGCACCAAAATGTTGAAACCAGAGAACTGGGTTCAACGTTCGCAATGGGTATGCAGCCAACCCTTATTTCATCTGAGCCATAACATGTGACCGATCGCTAAGAGCCGAAGGACCTTGCACCTACGAAGACCTGAACAGACCCCTTGAGCTGCAGCGAGGAGGTCCCACCACAAACCCAGAAGATCAAAGAGAGTTTCCCCTCCCAAGCCAATGATGAGCCTGAGCACCTTGGAGAGCACTAAGAAGACCTCATTGTCAACCTTAGCTGACAAAGGGCTGAAGTGTTTGCTCACAAGTCACACGCGAGGGAGAGAAGAAAAGGTCCCGCCCAAGGTGCCCATGGGGGTTTATTTATAGATTTCTTGAAAATGGAATGCGGATAGCCACTTGAAAACACTACTCGCACCCCCCTGAAACCAGAGAGAGGGGATGAGTGGGGGTGCTACCTCCACTTACCCACAAGAGGGGCGAGTGAGGGGCGCTTCCCCCACTCGCCCATAAGAGGGGCGAGTGGGGGCGCTTCCCCCACTCGGCCGCAAGAGGGGCGAGTGGGGGGCGCTTTCCCCACCCGCTAGTAAGGCGGGGGCGAATGGGGGGCTTTCCCCACTCGCTCTACTACTCCTTTCTTCCGTCATCCAAATCCTCCTTACGCCTTGGGTGGCGAAACAGATAAATGGGTCTCTTGAGAAGACCGAGTCAAAGAGCTGAAGACGTGGAAAACCAGCAATCGGGGTGAAAAATCACGCGGCCGGAGCTGTGCCGACCTAAACTTCACTATGCCTTGAGTTCCTTTACAGGTTTTGTCACGACCCGTCTCGACAAGAGTCAGAGTGCGCTTCGGGGCGGGTCGTGATGCCACAGGCATGGGCAAAAAGAAATCCATGTCTGCTAAGGCAGAAACAAAAATACTGCAAATAACTTTAAAATAGTTACTTTTGATTAAAAACAGTTTGTTTTGATGCGGAAGCTTTAAAATGTGAGTTTTGAAACAGGTACACATGCATTTTAGTAAAAGCTAAAGATACAAGTTTTGAAATAGATTTTTGTGCAGTGTTCATCGCAGATAAATGAGCATGCAAAACGTGATAAATTCTAGTATATATAATATTTAGCCTAGCAGTTGTCCATGAAACAAGAGAAAATGACTGGTCGTAATTACTACATAATAGAAATGTCCTACAGTAAAAGAAATGAAACATAAACACAAAACCTGAAACTTGACGCAGATCGGCCTCAGAGAGCGGGCGGCGCAGGCACGAACACTAAGGCAAATTCCAAAACAAGAAGGAAAAGCCTCAGAACATTGAAATACACAAGAGTAAAGCAAAATACGAGCAGAAGAAACAGAATATTTGTGTACCGCTTTTCATGAAGCAGAGCTAACAAGACAGGCAAGCAAGTGAAACAAGCAGAAATATCTAGAATTATTAGACTACTGTGAAGTATAGCCTAAACATTATTTTGCAACGACATAAGCTGTAATCGATGAAATGCGTATGTGTTTATAGTGGGTGCGCATGGTTCACACTCAAGTCCAAGTGTAAGGCTTACTAGAATAAGAGTATTTCCTGCTTACCGCGACCATGCAAACAAGACGATGCACCACCTAAACTCTAGCTTCCAAGATTTGCTTATGACACGCAGGACCTAAGTGATTCATGTAATAACATAAGTTGTAACAAGTGAAATTGTAGGTGTTTTTGTTTGACGAGCAAGATTCATGATTCAGACAGATTCAAGTACGGATTCAGGAGATTCAGAAATTTATGCTCGCTATGACCGGTCCTTTGTTCCCATTAGGGATTCAAGAGGGAACCCAAGTCAAGGAGTTGCGTCAGTTAAACCCTACCTTTCAATGTTTACTTGTGTTATTAATGAAATAATTCATGATTTCGTGATTATAGCATATCAAAACATGTAACCAAGTATTGATTCAGATATACAAGAGTATATTTTGCAAACGTGAAACGAGAGGAATCAAGTTATAGAACGTTATTTAACCAAGTCTTGGAACCAAACAGACATAAGGAACAAGATTTGATGACTCAAAAAACTCGATGGAGAGTTTAGAAACTTGCGGATTCAAGTATTCACGAGTATTAAGATTATTATTCATCAATTTTCCAGGATACCAAGTATTCATATAGTTTGAACCATTCCAACAAACGATTACCCTTCAAGTAAATATGTGTACGAACCGAATATTTTATGTCAAACACATCATCTAATTGCTAGCAGGAATCTTAACATTTATCATTACAACAATTAATGTTCATGCTCGAAAAGATCTATTAGTCTTACATTTATCCATCCAATGAGACGCAATTCATTTAAATGGAAATTCAATTAAAAACAACTTTCGTTCATTAACTCGTCTTCCAACAAATGAGACACAATTCATCTAAGTGAATATCCAAGTAATCACCATTCTCATTCACAATTCATGTTATTCGGACGCGTGAACCTCAAACTAATAACAAATATATTTAGGGATTCAAGGTCTAAATTTATTTGACGAAACAAGCATTCAAGGGTGCATTCATATAAAAACAAGAACATACAAGACAATTAAATTCAATATTTGCAAGAGAGGATGATCTCTACTTGCCTTAAGTGAGGCTAAATCTGATGGCGGCGGCTAAGCGGCGCAAGCAAAAGCAGAAATCACATTTTGGACCTGATCAAACACAACGAAAACGAAGCTGCATAATTTACTATGTTAACCCAAGCATTCTACGACGCGGAAATATAAACAAAGAGGGATTAGCAGAATTACCTCCCTCAAAAGTCAGGGGAGAAGAGATTCCACGCGAAGACGGAGACTTGGCGACGCTTAGGTTGCGGAAACCCTAATTCGGAGAAGGCTTTGGAGAGATCCCGTTGAGAGATTCAACGATCAGCGCCGGAAATCACAAATAAACCGGGGTTAGATGAAAACAGGAGGGCAAACATCTGAAATAGGAGGGGAAGGAGGGATTTCTTACCAATATTCGTCAAATCCGAGTCCAAAATTCGAGCGGAGGAGGGTTCGAGCAAAAACCCTAGGCGCTCTTCTTGCAAAGCCGGCCCAATCAGAAAGGAAGAGGGCTGCCGGAGGGAGGAAAGTTGCTGTCCACGAGAAGGAGGAGAGGGGAGGAAGAAATCATGATGCAACCGGCCCTTTGGAGGAGGTCGGAAAGCCTCCTAGAGTTTGCGGCCAGAGCAAGAGGAGGAGGCAGGGAGGCCGTCGTGCATGAGCACAGAGGAAGCAGGAGGCGGAGGAGGCCACGACAGGAGCAGGAGGAGGCGGCGCCGGTGGAATCGGGAGAGGAAGGAGGCGTCGACGGCGCTGCGGCTGAGCGTGTGGGAAACGGGAGCAGAGGGCGAGCGGGAGTCGGCATTGGAAGACCTAGCAGAGCGGGATCGGGAGGCGCATGCGGCTTGCGTGCGGGTGCCCTGGACCGAGAGGGGGTTTTAATCGGGTGAGGGGGCTGCTCTGGATTAAATCAAGGGGGCTGGCTCGGTTTGGTAATAAAAAGGGATGGGCTGTGGTTAGCCGAAATCAATTAAATACTTAAAAAAGAAAAGTAGGGTTGTTACAGGTTTGTTCTTGAGAGAGCGAAGGTGACAGACCGCGCCTCGTTACAATGACGGGGGTGAGAGAGAGAGTTTGTTTCCTTGCTCCAATGCGAGCTTGCCCCCCGAGGCAAAGCTTCGTTTGTATCACTGCGGGCCTTCAACTCCTTGAAAGGTCTGCCAGTAGCGAGTCACAAGCCTCTGAGCGGGCTGCCAACAACGAGTCCCAAGTCTCCAAGCGGTCTGCGAATAGCGAACTCCAAGTCTCCAAGCGGTCTGCGAATAGCGAACTCCAAGTCTCCAAGCGATCTGCGAATAACGAACTCCAAGTCTCCAAGCGGCCTACGAATAGCAAACTCCAAGTCTCTGAGTGGTCTGCGAATAACGAACTCCAAGTCTCCGAGCGGTCTGCGAATAGCAAGCTCCAAGTCTCTACTCTCTAGAGAGAGAGAGAGAAAGAGAGAATTCCTCCTCAAAAAGTGTCCAAATGAGAGAATAAAGGGGTATATTTATATGCTTTTGAAGGGGCGGTCCGGTAATTATACCCGTTAATTATTGGACCGGCCAATATGATCGCTCAGATTCTATCACGCGGATCACCAAATTTCCGGAAATGACGGCCCTACCCCCAAACCCTAAACAAGTGTAGCCGGAAGGAGGAGACGGTGGCCGGAATGAGGGCGGTCGGCTCGGCCTAAGGCGGCGGCGCCCTAGGCGGCCGCGGCCGAGGGTGGTCGCGGCCTAGGGCGGCGGCGCTCTTGGCGGCCGCGACAAAGGGTGGCCGCGCCCAAGTCGGCCGCGCCCAAGGCCGGCGCGGCCTTGGGCGGCGGCGCCCCGGGCGGCCGGCGTGGCATTGGGCGGCCGCGCCCATGGCCGTCACGACCTTGTGCGGCGGTGTCCCGCCGACCCTTGCATAGCCGGACGCGAGCGTGAGGGGCCTCGTGGGGATCATGTTCCGCGCGTGCGATCCAGTGCACCGATCGTGCGCGCGGGGCGGACTTTCCTTGTGGGGAGGATTCGCCAAATATGTGTTTTCCTTGCAGGGAGGATTCCATGAATATTGAGTTTTCTTGCGGGGAGGATTCCATAAGTGGGGATCTCTTATTTAATGGGCTTAACCCCATCAGTCATAAAAATAATTTGGGTGATTTTATTATTTTTCATCTATATTTCTTACAAAATTGGTATTTTTGTAAAATGAGAAAACTTAGAGGAGAGGTAAATGTAATTTCGAAAGATAGAGGGGTACAACCTATAATTATGCAAACTCCCAGGGGAGGTCCTGGTTATAATACGCCCTATAATATATATATATATATATATATATATATATATATATATCTTTATATTATAAAGAAACTCAAATGCAGAATGGTGTAATATTCAAAGTACCTAAAATACCTCTCATCATCCACTCTTTACGTTAAATTTTGTAACTATTTCGTCATTTCATGATAAAGATATAACTGTTTCGTTCACGTCATGCCTCTCAAATCATTTATTATCGTGAAACTCTGTAGCATCTTCTCCTTCATTTCCGTACCCCTAAACCTCCCTTTCGTATTCTGTCAGTCCGTCACACACTGAATGTCGCATCCACACACCGAATGTCACCGCACGGTCCCGTACACCATCACTAGTACTGTATATATATAGACATGCATGCTAACTATATAATCTCCATGCAATTACGTGGAACTTAGAGGTGAAAGTCCTCCAAAGATTATTGCCCATATCTCAACTTGCAAACAAAGGATGGCGACGGGAGCAAAAAGAACAACAAAATGCAGGCAAGAATCCTTTCAATGTTCCCTCTTTCAACTCACAATATATGCTCTTAATAAAGGCTTTTTTGTATTCAACTGATTTATATTTTGTAGTAAAATTATTTTACATTAAAAATTTACTTAAAATATTATTTGCAAATGTTTTCCATACAAAAAATCATTCTACAACACTTATGTTTGGGCATGCACTAAATATTCTAAGGCGTTCGATCTCGCTGAAATCAAATATAGTTGTCTGATAATTACCTACTATGGTAGAATGTTCTATGCCTATATATATTTTCAAGTCACGGTTGTTCTACAACGTGAAATTACAATTTATTACTATTTATATTAAAGACAATTTTTTCAAAATTGTGTTGCCATGAGATCGAACCCACAATCGGTCATATATTGAATAAAAGTTCAACAACTACATCAGTTGACAAATTGTTGTAAGCACTTAAATTATTATCTATATAAAGTAAACCATAACGTTTATAACTAATATAAGTAAATATGTTGTATTTTATATTTATATAATCTAAATATAAATTATAACTAATATAAGTAAATATAATATAAGTTTAGATGTGGGCGAAGCCCGCCGAATGATGCAGCCCGTCGAATGATCGACTCACGTGGGGAGTATATATATAAAGAAGCCCCCCTAGCTTACATCTATTTTGGTGTAATCCGCTCGACCATCAAACAATAATAAAAATAAGTTAATATTTCTCCCCCTCACCCAATAATAAAATAAAATAAAATAACTATTTCTAAAACCCTTTCCTCCATAACCCGCATTCGCTCCTACCCCTCCCCTGATCTCCCCCTGCCGACTTCCTCCTATGCGGTTCATCCGATGTCATCTGCCCCGGACGGTTCGAATCCGGTGGAAAATCACCCTCGTTCCTTCATATCCCGCCCGCGAAGCTCCTTACCCGGAGGCGAACTTCCTCGGCTTCCTCATGGACAGTTTCTCTCCCGCGTCTGCACGCGGGGTACCGTCGCTCCGTCACTCGTATATGTTTGATAAAATTTTAGGTTAATTTAAAAAAAAAATTGAACCATTACCTGCAATTTTAATAAAAATTGAACCTTTACCTCCATATTTTCACTACTTTAAAAATACTAAATTTAGGATTGGATGCAGAGTGGAGCCCTGCTGTCCAAAAGAAACATGTGAAGATGTCTGCGTTTCTTCCAGACAGGGCTGAACATAATCGCTTTCCTGATTTGCTGGTTCTTCTTCTTCTTCTTCTCCTCCTTTTGTTTATACTTTAATGGTCAAATTTTATTGAATCTATCTTCTCTGGTTGGTAGGATAGCATTTGAATAATTCGAGAATGTTTTTTAATTTTTAATTTCAGTAGGAATTCATAAAAAAATATGGCAGGATGATGCTGCATGAAGATTTTTCTAAGTACTAACATAAAGGGCTTTTTCCATATAACTCTACATGATACTTATAAGAAGCTGGAATATGAGAACTCAAGTTTCTGCAATTGATTTTTTGCAATGGAGGACTGCGTCGTGAATGGAACTCTCGATCCCTACATCGAACGTCTGGTTCGACTGAATCCGCTCGGCGCCGGAGAACTCGCCGCTCATCCTCGCAGAGCTCACCCGCGAGTCGGCGCAGCTTCGGGCTTTCCCGTTAGCAGAAATCATCTTCAATTTCCTAACTTTCTTGTACAGAGGAATTAGGAAATTCAAGTACTTTCTTAAGATCTTCACGGGAGATTTTCTGCTGGGATTATGAGGCATGCAGTGGCAAGAGTGGAGAGTTGAGGATCTTCTTTTGGTCAGCAGTGTGTTCAGCGAGTCGAGGGAAACTGACCGAGTCAGAGCAGAGTCGGAGGTTGAAACAGGGGAGAAAGATGCTTCTTTTTTCATCGATGAGAATGGAACGAGTTGACCGTTGGAGAAGATCTGGTCGGCATGAACCAGAGGGGAGGACTCTCGGTGCGGAAGGTTGAAGTCGAACAGAATGGAGTCGGTCCACCGCAGGGAGAAAACAGCCGGGTCCATGTCGAGGAAGGAGGTGCCGCCGACTGCGTTGAAGGAGTGGCGGAAGCTGATTTCGAGGAGGTCGTCGGAGGGAGGATTGGCGGTGCTGAGCAAGCCGTGAGAGAGGTTTTCAGTGGCATCCATGGGATGTTGTGGTTAATCAGAGAGAGTGGAGAATTCGGATGAGTTTTCTGTTTGAGGAAGAAGATGATGCAGAAGAAAGAGTGGGGAGAAGATACGGCAAGTTGTTGAGGGAAAGGAGTCTGAATTTGTAGCTAGAATGAAGGCAGTTGAGTCCGTTGGGATAAATTACCATGATGCCCTTCTGTTTCTTCTAGAGTACTGTGTGTATAAATATCACCAAATGATTTTATGGCCCATAAATTGAGAAGAAATATAATGGATGTCTGTTAGAATAATTTTTCTTGTATTTCTATTTTGTATATAATTTTTCAAATTTTAAAACACATATAAAATAATTACAGATTTTAAAAAACTCAAAGTTTGAAATAGAGTGCGAGAAATAAAAAATGAAACAGAACACAATATATATATTTATATAGTTTTAGAAACGAGTATGGGTAAGGTGTGATTACTGTCCTAAAGAAGTTGCACCACTCACCGACAGGACTTTCGACCGATGCTCACTCCTCCAAGGTACAACACCCGGCTAAATCCTGAAAACTCTGATGTGCGCGGACACCGAAGAATTAAGCACAGAGCACTCGAACTCCCACTTGATGAAGCAAATGTAAAGAAAAACCATAATCACGAAGAATGGTCGCAAGAACAAGAGAGAGGGAGGGAGAGCCGATTTTCTGAAAGCATAAAAGCGTGATAAAACGATTCAGAAGAAATCACCTTTATAGGAGTCTTGTAAAAATAATACGTAATTAATTTTTAACGGTTGTAATTGGTAAGAGATAATCGTGCAGAAAAACGTGGAAGATTTCCAACGTAAAAGAGTAATGGCGAGAAAAATGCGTATAAGAAACGATTAGAAATTACACGTAATAATTGCGAAGAGAAAACGCAAAACGACAGAGGTTGCGTCGAATTCAATTCGACGTTGCGTCGAAATCATATCGACGATACGTCGAAATCATATCAACCCTACGTCGAGTTCTTATCGACGCAGGTCAAGACGACGGAGAACTTGTCGACGCAAGCATCGAGATCTTATCGACGCAAGGTGGTTGCTTCGTTTTCTTATCGACGCAACTTCAGTCGACGCAAGTCGGGTGCGTCGAGTTCTATTCGACGCAACTCCAACTTCAGGCGAGCTAGTCAACGCAACTTTGAGTTTTACTAGACGAAACTTCGACTTTTTATTCGACTCAACTCCGAATTAATAAAAGTAGTAAAACTATTTTATAAAAAAAATACAATTCAATTATTCCCCAAATTCGGCCCGGTGCTGTGCGCGCGCGCACGCGCGTGTGTGATTCATAATTCCTCATTATGTTCTTTTGAACAAATAAGAAAGTGTGAAGACATTTGTATACTTGCTAACAAATATGTAAAATGTCAAGGTGGGACTAATGAGCTCATCATTTTTATCATGAAAAATTCTCTCCAAATATTTGGATTCCTTTCATTTGATTTTGGAGATTTTCATCAATTATGATGAGTCACACCAAATATCATAAGTGGCTCCAAATAAAACATTATAAATTAAATAATATTTTAATTACAAAATTTCTAACATGTAATATTTAATTAACAAGATATATATATTATTTTAAAAATAAAATTTAATCCATCAAGTTAATTTGAACCCTTCTAATAACTATCATACAAACACACATATATATAACCCTTATTCATTGAGAGTGGGCTCCGCCACCTAAAAGGCCTCCTACAGTAAGAAGATTGACAATTGACTATGGGGAACATCATCTAAAGAAGAGTAGAAAGCAGTCAGAAGACATGATAAACCAGCTCGCCCTCAGCCGAGGTCTCTCTTTAGGTCGCCCCCACGAGAGGTCCCTCTTGAGGTTGCCCCTAGGCGAGGTCCTAGGCAGCTCGCCAACAAGTTCGCAGGGCAAACTCCAGACTCGCGATGAGGTCATTCTACGCAACCTCAATCGCCTCGCTGAAGCCCTACTGCATGACATGCCAGGTATCTTTGCAGGGGCAGATATTAGTAGACCTCAGCCGAACATCTATTTTTTGAATATTATTTTCAATAATATATGATTGATGCTCGAGGGATGATTATTTATTGTTGTCATTGCACATTGCGCACGAGAAAACTCACAGCTAATGATAACATTAGGGAAGCACAACGCTCGGGGGTTTGTGCGCCGTCGCGCCGGGACAATGTCGTGGTCAAGATATTGTCGCGCAAGACATGGGGGGGGGGGGGGGGGGGGGGGGGGGGGGGCAGCCTGCGCCGCATCGATAGTTCCGAGGAAACCACGGTACTTGAAATCACTTCTTGAAGCTCTATCCAATCTTTCTTGAATGCTTACATTGAAACAAAAACAACGAGTTCAAATGTTTATTATAATGGAGATGCCAATATGTTCTAAAACTCTAATTTGAGTAGGTGAAGATTTGGTTATTGTCGAAGGAGGACATGACACAATAGGAAAACCCTAGAACACTTGTTTCTTGAATCCGAAAAAATTTGACCAAAAAAAAGTTTCGAAAAAACCTTGCATTACCTAGGATCAGCCGGCGATTAAAGAAGAAGAGAATTGGAGAAGATTTGTCTGCGAATAGTCATTTTCGGACACCCAAAAAAAATGGGCTATTATTGGTCTGCGAATAGCCATTTTTGATCTGCGGTTTGTTGAAACCGAGACTTGCGAACAAGACTTAGTCTCTGTGGAGTTCGGGGCCCTCAGCTAGCCGAGGGGCGACCAATCCTTACTCCTCCCAAGAGAGAGCTCTAGGTTGAAGGTGTTGGAACTAGGGACTGGACCAAGGGCTTAGTGGGGAGGTCCCGCCACATACCCGGAAGCCCCTTAGGAACTTCCCCTCCCAAGCCACTACTAAGCTTGGGCACCACTTGAGGCTCTCCCCACTCACTAGAGAGAGAAAGTGGGGGGAGGGAGAGAGGGAGAGAGCTAGCCTAGAATGAGATCCCCCAAATGGTGCCTCCTTGGTCCTATTTATAGGATTTCTGAAGTTGGGCTGCGAATAGCCGAAAACTGGTCTGCCAGATTACCAAAATACCCTTGAACTGGGCTGCAGATAGCCAAATCCCGCTGCTCTTGGACTACGAATAGCCAAAACTGGACTGCGAATAGCCAAATCCCGCCGTTCCACGGCGCTAAACGCAGACTGAATGCCCTCCTGGGCTCGCCCCCTACTGGGCGTGGGGGCGAGAGAAGCTCGCCCCTTCCTTGGACGTGGGGGGGGGGGGGGGGGGGGGGGGGCGAGAGGGGGGCTCGCCCCTCCTCCTCTCGCCCCTCAATGTTGGGAGCGGGGGAGAGCCCCCGGGCAGCAGCCCGGGCTCGCCCCCCTTGGTTGGGAGCGGGGGCGAGCCCCTGGGCAGCAGCCCGGGCTCGCCCCCCCCCCCCCCCCCCCCCCCCCCCCCCCCTGGATGGGAGCGGGGGCGAGCCCCCGGGCAGCAGCCCGGGCTCGCCCCCCTTGGATGGGAGCGGGGGAGAGCCCTCGGGCAGCAGCCCGGGCTCGCCCCCCTTGGATGGGAGCGGGGGCGAGCCCCCGGGCAGCAGCCCGGGCTCGCCCCCCTTGGCTGGGAAGCGGGGGCGAGCCCCCGGGCAGCAGCCCGGGCTCGGCCCCCTTGGCTGGGAAGCGGGGGCGAGCCCCCGGGCAGCTGCCCGGGCTCGCCCCCCTTGGTGGGGAGCGGGGGCGAGCCCCCGGGCTCGCCCCCCTTGGTTGGGAGCGGGGGCGAGCCCCCGGGCAGCAGCCCGGGCTCGCCCCCCTTGGCTGGGAAGCGGGGGCGAGCCCCCGGGCAGCAGCCCGGGCTCGCCCCCCTTGGCTGGGAAGCGGGGGCGAGCCCCCGGGCAGCAGCCCGGGCTCGCCCCCCTTGGCCTCCACCTCCCTTCCTGTATGGGTCAATGCTACCGTGATGCTCCGATGTGCCTTCGGGAGTATGCTCGGCGAATATCGGGGTTGTACACGGTTAACAATTCCCTATATTTTTATGTTTATTATCTATTTTCATCATATTCTAATTTTAAACCTTTTTTTCTTGTATATATTTTCCTCACCACATTTAAATCTCACGAGGAGGCCGGCAATTATCTTGATAAGTTCAAATATATAATTAATTAAAAATAGTTGCAGACCAAACACGGCGATGGAGACATCGAGGTATTCAAAAAACATAGAAATAAACATTAATAATAATAAATGCCACTATTTGGAGCAGTGTTAATTTAGCTTGTTTTAAAATAATAAAAAATAATAATATAAAAATGAAATGTTAGGCTTCACATGAACAATTTAAGGAATGTGTTTCCTAAGAGAGGGGCTCTACATTATTTTTATGCGTGCATGAGTGATTTCTAGGGCACACTAATCGCGCAACTTGATGACATTATGCGACGAGGTTGCAGGTTTATCTGTTAGAAGCTCGTTTCTCGATAGACAGTTAAATATCTGTATTTTACGCGTTAAAAAATCAAAGATATTGTGCGAGGAGGAAACATGTTGAGAATAATTTTACATCAAAAAATTAGCAGACACTATTACGGAAGATTAAGACTCCGTTTGGCGCGACGTTTTTGCTCCGGTGAGTTTGGGCGAAACCGTCGCGGTCTTAGAATGCGTGTTTGGCAAGACAATGGTTATTGCCATCGCCAAGAAAAGAAAACTAGTTTTTAACATAGAAGTGCTTGAAATTCCTCAGGTGAGGTTCGACGTTCACGAACAACAGTTTTTAAGTGCCGCATTTGCGCCCGCCACCCATTTTAGTTTCATTTGAAGTCGATATGAGTACCCGTTTTGTAGCAGAAACACGGTCTAATATATATACGTTAGTATCATTTGAAGTCGATATGAGCACCCATTTTATACTCTCACACTTCATTTCACATGATATTTGACTTTTTTTTTTCAGGACAGATTGTAAACAATTTCAATAGCTTGTAGTAAACATATTTATTATTTTCATTAGTATTATTAAAAATTGATCAACCCTGCTGAAAACTATCAAAAGTAAGTTGAGATTTTGAAAAATAATCAAAATTGATGACAGTCAATTGAAATCATTTAAATTCAATAAAAATAATTAAATTTGTTGATAATATATATATATAATGATATTAACATTTAAAAAGTAATTTCTTGACAATTAAATTAAAAAAATTGAAACAAACAAAACTATCAATATCAATGAAGCAGAAAAATTGTGATGAGAACAGAACTAAAATCAAACCCAAATTGAGAACAGCACAGAACTAAAGCCAAAGCTATATAAATTACAAAATTAGAAGTATTAATTTAAAATAATTTAGAGCTCATTTTGGTTGCCTCTATATGTAAAATGTGTTTAATTGCTTGAATTTAATTGAAAATGGAGATGGATTTTTAATTAATTTCAAGGTTAATTTGAAAATTAAAATATATTCTTAATCCCTTAATGAGCACTCATAAAATTTTGTACAATATTAAGGTAAACCACACCAAATATATTGCAAATTAATTACATAATGCGTGTATTTAGTGAAGCGGGGAACCTCCAGAGTCGCTTACGGCCGTTTCATCTCCGATCTCCTCCACCTAAAGTTGATAGTTAATAAAGTTAGACTTAGATTATTGCGCGAAAAATATTGATGGTGATGATATTAGTATTAGGAAAACATAAATGACATGCGCACATAGGAGATATTTTTTCTACGATACGCACCATAAGCATTGCTACTACCCCCTCCCTGCAAGAATTTTCCCTAATTGAGTGGTCCAGGACAATCGAGTCAATTTGATCGAATTCTCGAATTGATGCAAGTCTATGACGATATCTCGCGAATGTGAGTCAATTTAGTTTGTGCTAATAGTCGAAACCCGTGATTGGGGGTTAGGCCATTTTAGACTTTAGTTGCGCAAACTTGATCCCAACTCGTACTGTTACGGGTTGGAGGGTGTGCATCGATTACAGAAAATTAAATGATGCCACCAGAAAAGATCACTTCCCGTTGCCATTTATTGATCAAATCCTAGAGCGTCTCTCCGGTCATCCTTTTTACTGCTTTCTTGATGGTCTCTCGGGATTTTTCCAAATCCCTATTTCCCCCGAGGACCAAGAAAAAATGACTTTTACCTGCCCTTTCGGCACCTTCGCATATCGTAGGATGTCGTTTGGCCTCTGTAACGCGCCATCTACATTCCAACGATGTATGCTGGCTATATTCGGCGAGCTTGTAGAAGATATAATGGAAGTCTTCATGGACGACTTCTCCGTATTTGGAAGCTCTTTTCAAAATTGTCTAAAACATTTAGATAGAGTACTCCAGCGGTGCGAAGAGACGTACTTAGTCTTGAACTGGGAGAAATGCAATTTCATGGTCCGAGGGGGTTTATTCCTCGGCCATAAAATTTCTTCAAAGGGGATGGAGGTCGATAAGGCCAAAGTCGCTATGATTGAACAACTTCCTGTTCCTTCGAACGTAAAATCTATTCAAAGTTTTCTCGGCCACGCAGATTTTTATCGGCGATTTATTCAAGATTTTTCAAAAAATCTTGAAAAAATGCGACATGAGATTGATACAAAGAGTGATATGCAATTCCTTTTAGTTCCCCACACTTAAATTCAATGCAAATTTATTTCTTTAAATCCATAAATGATGTAATTAAATTTAGATTTGATTGCACCATAAATGATGTAATTAAATTTATTTCTTTAAATCCAAAAATGATGTAATTAAATTTACATAAGTAATTTATTAATTTTGTTAATGATGATCTTGATAGCGCAGATCACCGCAGTCTTGTTTTCATGTTACAAAAATAGTACAACTTTAAATGTTAGTCATTTTATAAGTCACTCGATCACGACAGTCTTAATTTATTAAATTTGTTGGTCCGTGATTTGGACGGAAAAAACCGTCCGCGAATAAATAGCGATGGGCCCCACTGCATTTCGTCGTTTCGAAATTTCAAACCTGCTCTCCGGAAAATCGCACCCCTTTCTTCCTCTTCCAGGTCTAGGTCGATCGACGATACCAGGAGAACTTGTTTCCGGCAATCTCTGGGGGTCTAAAGTCTCCCGGACTTCCCGTCGGCGACGCGACATTGCGTTTCCGAGTTCTCAAAGGTTCTGCTTGCGGCAGGGGTAAGCATTTCTTCTCTCTGTGCTATAGTTTAGGTTTGACACCGTTTAGGTTTTCCCTCTTCCCATAACCTGCAAAAGTGTAAACATCTTCCAGATTTATGTTGTTGGTGTGCTGTTCTAGGTTACGTTTACACTATATAAATTAGTAGTAATTTCATTTTGTTGCTGCTGTGATCAATTTTCCGGCCGGATTAATTCTGTGTTTTTCAATTTTCCGGCCGGATTACTCATGTGCAGTTCTTTTTGTTGTAAGCATGTGGCGAAGTACTCCTGTGTAGTTCTTAGCAATTGTCTGTTTTAATGCAGATGACAGGTTATTCCACTGGACGTATTTGAATACACGTTGCGCTGTCTCTACCTTCAAGAGACAAGCCGAACCTTTGTTGGCCGTCATTTCTGATCAAGCCAAACAGCTACTCATTAACGCTTCTGTTTTTCACTTTTTCTCACTTCCTGATTTACCACAGAATGTCCCTCTACTAAATCGTTTGATCAGGCTTTATAGGCCCGATAAAAATGCATTTTTGTTAGGGAAATATTATTTAAAAATGAGTGTTAATGAGGTGGCTTTAATACTCGGTCTCCCAAATAGTGGAGGGGATTTCAATTTTAGAAGATCTCCAGCCTCAAAAATTATACAAGCAGATATTGTGGAGCAGCTGAATACATTAGCCAATACAAAAGCAGTTTCATATGGAGATGATATGGAGAGAGTAGATGCTCTTGTAAAGTATGTCCTTATCCAGTTTTTATTTCTCCTAAAGTCTCTTAGAATCCCAATGTGTCTTAAAGATTTTGGAGGCTTGGACGAGTTCCAAAGGTTTAACTGGCCTAAAGCAGTACACACATTTCTACATAAGCAGTTCGAGTCACTGTATAATCTCAGATGCAGTAGGAATGAACAATCCAGCTTGGGTTACCTCGAAGGGTGCTTTATAGTTCTTGTGGTAAGGGATTAACATGTATATTTTTCTATGTTTTTAAACTTATCATCATCTTATTTGTTACTAATTGTTATATTTTAGGTTTGGTTCTTCGAACATAGTCATCTTCAGGTTCCAGTAGATAAGTTAGGTCGACCACGATTGTGTCGATGGGCATCCAAAGGGAGTTTCAGTTCGAAGTTCTGTTCTCAATTATCCGAGAAATTGCTCCAAAAAAATCAGGTAACAACTTAGTGATGTTTAAAGTACATTAATCTTCTCATATTGCTGATTACTAATATATTATGTGCAGGTAAGGACTAGCTTTACTTACCTAACTTCCGAGGAGCAACAGATTCTTGGTCCCGAGGAGTCAGAGTCATCTTTTAAGGAGGTACTGAAAGTGAAATTGAAGAAGAAACAGGTGAATGATCAGTCGGTTGATATGGAGAAAGTTTTGAGATTGAAGGAGAAGGCCAAGAAAGAAAAGGAAAAGAGGAAGAAGGAGAAGGAGTTTAAATTTTTTATCAAAAAACGAATTAACCTTTTGAAGGAAAAACTAGTTGCAGAAATTAGTGTTGTGCACAGCTACTGCAAGGAGAGATTCGATTCTCTTTTTACCCTAATTCAAAGCATGTCTCAAGCTAAAGAACACAATCCATCCGCCGCCACACCAACAACACACCTTCATTTATTGAAGGAGCATATAGATGTCTGTAATAGCGAGTCTACCCCAGATTCCAAAGGTGGTAAGAAACGACGTGTTAAGGTGTGTGTATCTATGAGAAGACAATCTAAAAATGAGGTTCAGTTCCAAGGAAGACCATATCTTCTTGCTGCTGCAAGAGAACTTGTAGACTCTACATTGAGTCGTTTTGCCCCGGGGTAATTTAATTACTTTATTTTCAAAATAAACCCCTTTTCAAATTGTCTTAGTAGGATTTAAATTTGAAATTTTAACGTGATGCAGTGATAGTATATTTGAGAGTGGCAACATTGATATGAAAAGATCGGAGATGGAAGATCTATTAAGGGACAGATGGCTGATGGATACTCACTTGGATGCTTTCGCCGTTCTTCTAAACCACCGTAGGAGGGCATCCATTGAATCTTGGAAAACATTTCTCTATGTGTCACCTAACTATGCGGTAACAATTGTGCATGTTAATTTTATAAGAGCTATAAAGTTAATTTCTATGTTATGTTAATTTACAAGAGGTAACCTAACCATGCATTATAAATTTTTTGTTCGATACATGCAGTATTATAAGAGCTGTAAAGTGCCTTATCATCGTTTGTTATCTCACTTCACACCTTCTAATATTCAAGCTAGTGAATTGATTCTGATGCCTGTGAATGTGCAAAGTCACTGGATTGTATTAATATGCAATCTAAAACATCATTGTTGGTACTTTTATGACTCATTGCCCAACAAAATGCACAGGGCCACATTACCTTCATTGGTATGTTCAGTTCGGTACCTTGTATTTTTATTTTGATTGGGACTTTTTATAATTTGTAAAAATGCATTTTAATTTCTGCAGATTAAAGGGTTGCACGAGGATGCAGTGGATGCTCTTCCAGTTCATATTTCAGATTGGGAGGTAAGGATAATGAGTGAAGTTCCGACTCAAGAAAATGGCCACGAATGTGGTGTGTTCGTGCTAAAGTACATGGAGTTGGAGACTAACAAGAATATCATCTCTTGGTAAGACTGCAGAGGGTGGCAAAAAGATATGCCTAAATTCAGAGCGGAGATTGGTTATGAAATGATTCAATGTTTCTGTCGTAACATTAATTAACAATCTGGTGACAATTTCAAATTTTTGTTGGGTACTCTGTAGGTACAAACAGTATTTTTTTGTGGGTAAATAATTACCCAGCTGATCGAACACCTTAGGGTATTTGATCTTACATTTTTAGGTTGCCTGACTGTAATTAGGGTATTTGATCTTACATTTTTAGGTTGGTTGAAATGTTCTATATTATCCAATAGTTGGTTTCATTTGTTTCATTCCGTGTAAGCACCAAATAGCTGCCCCAAATAGCAGCTCAGCTAGCCGAGTCTGTGGGTGCTTATGTAAGACCCCATTTTTTTTCGCTACAAAAACCCGGGTCTTATGCCCAGAACCGCCGCTTTGCGGTGACACCCTCGCACGGGAAGGTCGCCACTACAAAGCGTCGATTCTGCCGGCCAGATCGATCACAAAGAAGAAAAGAATACTTGAACAAATATAAATCCAAGTCCACAATCACATGTTATATATAAATATAAATGTCCACATTATATTAACTGAATACAAAGATAACAATAATAAGAAGAAGGGCTCATGCCCAGTACATCATAACCTCACTACAAGATCACTCGCGGAAGCTAACTACTAATCACTCTCTAATCCTGTGACTGGTGCTCCTGTACTAGGCTTGTCCGCCTCCGTCTGCACCGGCCTCTGGTCTTGCTGCGTCTCCTCGAACCCCTAAAATGATATGGTCCACCGACCGTTAGTCAAAAGACTAAGCCAATCCCCCACCCCTCCCCCGGTGACTCCTAGGCACCGAGCGGGAAGGATGAAGCGGAGGACAACAAGGGGTATAATCAAAAAGCAGATTACATCGGATTTTGTTTACAGGAAATGTTTCTACACAACACATGTGTATATATATAATTGAAGCAGTAAAAGAGCATAGTAAGAGCAGGTAAAGAGTAAGTAAAGTGCAGTAAGTAAAGACAATAATATTAGGAAAGTAACCATTGATTTATAGGAACGCCCATACAAACCTATAGACCAAGGGGTCGTTTAGTAGGGTCTATCGTATAAGAAGTCCCATAACCGACTTATACGATAGGGGTAGGGGTTGAAATGCAATATTTTATGCTATGACATGCAAGGTATGCAGTTATGCTATGTTCACACAAGTGCAACTCACACACTACGACTCTATGCGCACAGACCTTTAGTTCCCCCTTTTTGGAGCTAGCAAGACTTCCAGGATACTCCCGTAGTGGCAAACGGAAGGGGTGGATTGGGCCTCGCCCACCTCTAGGTTGGTATTCACACTTCCTAACCTAGACCTATCGTACGCCTCAACGCAAAACCGCGGAGCATCTGCGTACTCTTACTGGCTGGACCACCAGACTTTTATGGCTAAGTGCAAATTCCACACTTGCCGAGTCAACGTATTGACGTCGGTGTGAACGACCGTCCAATACCGAAGACCCACCACCTTCGTGCACATGCAAACATGATCTACTCTCTATCTCCGAGCCATAGGCTCCCCGGGCTAACCTGCCCGTCATCAATAACCTTCCGAGCCACCGGCTCGCCGGACCAACCCGTCCGTTCCAACAAACCTTACTGAGTCACAAGCTCACCAGATCAATTAGTCTACTGCTACAACCACCGAGCCTACCACTCGTAAGACCAAACCGACTAATATTCTCATGATAACCGGGTGTGGGTGCGAGTATTATTAATTAGTCTTGAGCATCTTCTATACTCCTACGACTTATGGTTAATCTTGGACTTCCCGAGGGTTACCCTATAAGGGGCTCGCTACGGTACTAGGAACTGTAATGAGATGACACCCCAAAGTTTCCTTTTCTCAAGATACTTATTGTTATTGGTATCTGCCCATAAGAACACCCCTCTTATCATTTCACTTGAGTTAAACCTAATGGTCCGTTCGGCGCGCAGGCAATGACTTTCCGGAATTGGCTTTGGGAAATAGTAAAGCCATTGCCTGCGTTCGGCGGGACGGAATTAACCCGGCATTGGATTTCATCCCAAAACTGTCGGTTTTGGGTTTAGGGTAAAAGCGCGCTGCCCCATTTCTTACCTCCTTGCGTGTTTTTTGGTCGGCTTTGCTCCTCTCCAGTCCCAGCGACATCGCGCGCCGATCGCTACTCTCCATTCGCGACCTTTTCCGCTCCAGCTTCTTCCTCGCACTTCTTCAGTCGCGCCGATCGCTTCTACGGTAAACTTCTTCTTCCTCCTCTCACATCTTCTTCCTCCTCTCACATCTTCTTCCTCCTCGCACTTCTTCTTCCTCCTTGCACTTCTTCTTCTGAAATCGCACTTCTTCTTCCTCCTCGCACTTCTTCTTCCTCCTGCACTTCTTCTTCTTCTTCTTCTTCTTCTTCTTCCTCCTCCTCTTCTTCTTCCCCCTCCTCTTCCTTGTTTTTCCCAGCGTTTTTGCCAGATCTATTTTTATTCCAGCGTTTTTGCCAGATCTATTTTTTTGCAAGATGTAAATTTTGTTTTTGCAAGATCTAAATTTCGTTCTTCAGCGTTCTTCATCTAGCTTCTACAGAAAAACCAGATGCTTAGTATCGGTTAATGCCAGATCTAAATTTTACCAGATGCTTAGTATCCGTTAATGCCAGATCTAAACTAAATTTCGTTTTTAATCTTTGCAGATCTAAACTAAACTGTGTAATCACATTTTTTTACAAAAAATAGCTGCTTTAATCAGTCAATAGCTGCTAAACTGTGTATGTGTAAATTGTCGGTTTTGGATACCAAGATCTTAATCGGTCAATAGCTGCTGTATGTTGCAAATTTCGTTTTTGCCAGATCTAAACTACTTTGCTTAATGTTGTTGCAAATTTGTTAGATCTTATATTGTATCAGTTATCCAAATGTTTAGTATCGGTTATCCAAATGTTTAGTATCAGCTATCCAAAGTTTTAGATCACGTAGTTTAATAATTGTATCAGTTTGAGTATGTATCATGTGAAATGTTGTTTTACTTTGTTACTTCATGCGATTATAAAGAGTTAATTATTCTAGGTCTGTCATGGATCATGAAGAAGAGTTACAAAATAAACGTAAGTTGGATATTATCATAAAGTCAGCAGTTGCAGCGGCTTATGGCGCAGCTGTTGTGGTTATGGACTGCATTCCCAGACACCCGGTAGATGTTATAGACAAAGACGCTCTACGTAATATCTTATTAAAACGATTATATGATGGACATGAGGTTAACTGCTTTAGCCATTTACGCATGGGTAAAGCACCTTTCAATGAGCTTTGTGATATTCTCCGCTCAAAAGGTTATCTCTGCGATACACAATCTGTATCCACTAAAGAATCTGTAGCCTTATTTCTATACATTTTGGCACATAACGTAAAGTTTCGTGATGTTGGTGGCACGTTTATCCGCTCGATCGATACAATTAGCAGACACTTCAACATTGTCATGCAAGCGATTTTAAGACTCTCAAACGATTATATCAGATTGCCTGAATCCAGACAACATTACAAGGACAAAGTTATCGTCAATTGGTCTGATTTGGCTGTGCTCTGCGGGACTGATAGAGCAACTGGCAGTCATGCCGCGACCGCAACAGAGATGACAAATGAGGTAGATGCGGAGTCTATGGCAGAGAAAACAACTAATACACAAGAACAGACAAGAGTGGAAGGAGAAGGAAGCAGTAGAAGGAGGAGAAAGCGACCGGTAGGAGCGGATGCCGTAGCGGTGGCCATAGAGAAATTAGCTGACTCCGTAGAAAAAGCATCGGGGATTAAGTCTGCTAGCAATGTCGATGACATATATGTCGCACTGACTCAGATGACTGATTTAAACCATCATGATTTACTCAAGGCGATGGATATACTATGTCATGATAGTGTTAAACGTGACATATTCATGAGGCTACCTGAAGACTTGAAGGACGCATGGTTGCGTATGCAGTTTGATCGCTAGATTGTTGAGTTTATGCTAGATTGTTGACATATTCGCTAGATTGTTGACTTTATGCTATTTCTGTATTTTTATTTTGGACAATGGTTATGTAGTAGAACTTATTTATAATTTTGAACTTCAATTAATATTGGTATTTTAAATTGCTACTTCAATTTTATAGAATATCAATTTTAAAAATTTCAATTCCAGAAAGCCAATTCCATCGTGCAGCCGAACAGCTTACAGACATCAATTCCAATTCTGTTCACTGAATTCCATCCTGCAACCGAACAGCAGAATTTGTTTTCTGCACAAAACCAATTCCTGCAGATATTGGTTTTCTGGCCAAAGCCAATTCCAGAAAGCCATTACCTGCGCGCCGAACGGACCATAAGTGTTTTATGACACGCTAGGGAAAAGACGATCCTTCGTCAATCCCAAACACTACCTTACCCTTAACTCACCAAACACTCTTAATATATAACTCCTTTTTGGTGACCTAATCTCTTCATCCTGACCATGTACACCAACTACATGCCATTCCCACTTAGTAGGCCACTAGTTACCCAAGTTCCACAGTTTTACTAAACGCAGACCAAACTAACTATATGAAGCTTGTAATTAGAGGTACTCCAAATATTCATCCAACTGACTCAAGATAATTACTTGGGGTCTATCATGATGTTATAAGACTAAATCCAGAGAATCATAGTTTTCCTTAATTATTTAGTATTTATTTTAATTTCTCCAAACATTTACCAAGTATGAAAATGAACATGAAGTATAAGGAATTCTTATGATATGACTCTCCAAAAATTATGATAAATCTATGATGACTAATTAACAGCAAATACAACATAGCATATTTTTACAGTAAGAAATTGTCCTCTATTTTTATTGTACAACCCTTATTCTCCGAGGGTAGGACCCACTCAAGGCCACGTAGGCAGGTCAAAGTCAAAGAGGCAAGGCAAATCAGCCAGCAGGAGCAAAAGAAGGTTGGCGAGTATTGGCTAAATACTCGCCAGAAGGGCGACTATGGTCGAAGATACGTACCGAGTATCCCGTATGTCGCCCCAAAGTGTCCGGCAACCACAGAAGACCTGAGCGAGCAGCAGCAGATACTCGCCAGATGGGCGACTATGGTCGAAGATGCTCGCCGAGTATCCCATATGTCGCCAGGTCAGGGCTGGGCTATAAAAACCCCCCCTACCCCTTGGTTGCCTATAAATAGGACCCCAGGGGTACTTGGATTGGCACCGGTGCTTGAGCTTCTGGAACCCCATTTCCGAATTCTTGAGCCCGTCACCCCTGCTTGCTAGCCAAGTCGGTGCCTTCCTCGTACCTTGCTCGGCCATTCTTTGGTCTTGGAGGGGAAGTCTCTTCGGAGCTTCTGGGTACGTGGTGGGACCTCCCTGCCGCAGCACCTGGGGTCCTGTTTGTTGCTCTTCTAGCTTCTTCGTCGTTGCCAGCCAAGCCATCTCGTTGGGTCGCTGGGCGAGTAGCCTCCGGCTGCATCGGTCCGAATCTTGAGGTCAGGATTTTCCTGGCGTCAACACTGGTGCGGTGAGCATGGACCGTAGTCGTTGGAAGAAAGTTCGGCAAGAAGGCGAGATGGTCGTAGGTGGCGACCATGAAGGGGTAGTCGGCAACTCGGCGGCGAGTTGCGAGTTCGTGACGCTAGCGGTTCTGGAAGCCTTCGCGCAGCGTATGGAGGGAGCCTTCGCGCAGTGCATGGAGGGGATCTTGCAAACAGCGCTTCAGCCGCGCGCCGAGGTCACTGCGACCTCGCCGCATCGCCCAGTTCCGTCCGAGGGAGGGAGTCCCCCTCGGCGAGCAGGAAAGGAGCACATGGAAGATGAAACCGAGCGACCAAGGAGGTCGCAATTCTACCAGCCAACCTCGCAAGGTATTCGCTTCCGCGAGCCGTGCGAGCAGGGGAGGTACCCGGATACTCGCCCATATGGCGAGTATGGTGGTGATACTCGCCAAGTGGAGGATCGTCGCCGGGCAGGAGGGAGGAGCCCCTTCTGCGAGGAGATTCTCGCCGCGCCCGTGCCAGAAGGATTCAGGGACCCAGCCTTGAATTACTATTCGGGAAAGGAGGACCCCGTCAGGCACATCCAATGGTTCGAGGATATAGTCTCTATCCGAACCATGTCGGACGCCTTCAAATGCAGGTTGTTTGCCATTACCTTCCGAGCAAAGGCCTGGGACTGGTTCCACCAGTTGCCCGCAGGCTCAATCTATTGCTTCGAAGACCTGTGCCGTGGGCTGACGACCCGGTTCGACACGGCACGGAAACTAAAGAAGGAGGCCACGACCCTGTTCTACCTCGTGCAAGGGCCGGATGAGGCATTGGGCCCTTACATCGAGCGCTTCCAGGAGAAGGTTCTGCAAATCCAGGAGGTAGATAGCAACATCCTGTTGCTGGCCCTGACATTCGGCATCAGTCAAGGCCTCTTCAAGTTGGAACTCAGTGAGAATCCTCCCTACTCCTACGACAACCTCATTCAGAGGGCCAATAAATTTGTCCGGGGAGAAGCCTCCAACCCCGACTTCTTGGCAAGGTTGGCGCGGGTGACCAGTGGCGATCGTGGAGAGAGGGATGAGATCCCTGGAAAAAGGAAGAGGGAGGAGCCCCGAAGGGAGGAAAGGAAGTGGCCAGAACGACAAGAGGAGAAAAAGAAGGAGGAGCTCAGGAGGAAGGAAACCAGGAGGATCGTGGAGAGAAGGCCCGTTGAGTCCCCTGAGCGTCAGGAGGAGGGAAGACGCTACCAGGTCCCCGTCAACCGGCCACCTTGGAGGCCGGCTGGACGGCACCAGCGTCAAGACCAAAGGGGGAGGTCCCCGGAAAGAAGGCCCTTTCGCCAGCCAGAGAGGCGTCAGGAGAGGAGAAGAGATGAAGCAATGGCGGTAGCCGGGCGAGGCCGCCGTCAAGGAAGGAAGAAGCAGAAGCCTAGGAGGCGTCAAGCAGAAGAAGTTCCCCTCTACTGCGACTTCCACCAGGTAGGGGGACATGCCATGGCTGCCTGCCCAGACTTTTGGGAAGCCCGGAGAAGGTTGGCAGCAGGAGAAGCTGGAGGAGAGCAGAGGAGGATGGAGGCCCCTGCCGAGCTTCAGGCAGGGCAGGCTGCCGTCGTTCGAAGGAGGAACGAGGATCGGGTCGACCAGGGAGGTCGGGGAGACCTGGGCCAGGGAGGTCGAGTTGGAGTAATCCATGGGGGAGCAGGGCTGGAAGCTTCCCGCAAGGGAAGCCTCCATCAGATCTACCGCAGGAGTGTCGCCTCGACCTCACAAGCACCGCCCCCGATAGAGGAGATTACCTTTTCCGAGGAGGACATGCTAGGGAACGCGAATCCCTTCCATGATGCCCTCGTGATTCAAGCCGCGGTGGAGGACTTCACCGTTGATCGAATTCTGATCGACAACGGTAGCTCTGTAAACGTCATCTTCAAGAGGACGTTTGACGGACTGGGAGTCGAAGCTGCCAGAGTTCGAGCATCAGATGGTCCCCTCTTCGGCTTCTCCGGAGAGAAGAAGGAAGTGGAGGGAGGAGCTGACCTCCTGGTAACACTCGGTGGCACCTCCATCGGCTGTCGATTTGTTATCGTCGACTCCCCGAGCTGCTACAGGGCTATCTTTGGGAGGCCGCTTCTCAACGCCTTCAAAGCCGTCCCATCCTCCTACCATCAGTGCTTGAAGTACTGTAAAGGAGACGTCCAGGTGAGGATCAGGAGCGATCCAAGAGCCGCTAGGGAGTGCTATCTTAGCGCCGTCAGTACCATCAGCTGGATGGCTGACGCGGAAGAGTTCGGAAGAATGCTGGAGAGCCCGGCCAGGCTGGAAGTGGCCGAAGAGGTCGAGGAGATCGAGGTACTCTCTGCAGCGGGAGTGTCGGGGCTGCTGAAGATTGGCGGGTCGCTGAAGACCGAAGAGAAGATCGAGATGGCGGCGTGTCTGCAAAAGAACGTCGACATCTTTGCTTGGAGCGCAGCCGAGATGCCAGGAGTCGACCCTGAGGTTGCGTGTCATCGCCTCAACCTGGATCCCACTGTCCAGCCCGTCCGCCAGAAGAAAAGGAGAACCGCCACCATCCTCGCCAAGCCAATTAGGGAGGAGGTTAAAAAACTGCTCGATGCAGGGTTTGTGTCAGAGATCCAGTATCCAGGCTGGGTCTCCAATGTTGTAATGGTGGCAAAGGCGAGGGGAAGCTGGAGAATGTGTGTGGATTTTTCCTTAATGAATAAAAGCTGCCCGAAGGATTGTTATCCCTTGCCTCGAATCGACGCGCTGGTTGATTCGGCCGTCGGTTTTTCTTTGATGAGTTTCCTTGATGCGTTTTCAGGATATCACCAGATCCGGATGCATCCCCCCGATTGCCGCGATGTCTCCTTCATCACCGACGATGGCTGCTATAGCTTCAAGATGATGCCCTTCGGTTTGAAGAATGCAGGAGCTACCTATCAACGGATGATGGACCATGTTTTCAAAGAGCAAAAGGGGAGGAACCTGGAAGTGTATGTGGACGATCTCTTGATCAAAAGCAAGAGTGTCCGGGAACACATAGCCGATCTGGTAGAGACCTTCGCGACGCTAAGAAGATTCAAAATGAGGCTCAATCCGACGAAGTGCGTCTTCGGAGCAGGCAGGGGAAAGTTCCTGGGACATCTCCTTACCTCGGAGGGAGTAGAGCCTAACCCCGACAAGGTTAAAGCGATCCTGGAGATGCCATCCCCAAAGACGGTGAAGGAAGTCCAAAGGTTGACAGGAAGGCTGGCGGGTCTTAGCCGCTTCCTCTCTAAAGCCGGAGAGAAATGCTCTCCATTCTTCAAGACGCTCCGCAAAACAGAAAGCTTCGAGTGGTCCGAAGGATGTGAGATGGCGTTCGGAAAGCTGAAGGAGCAGTTGACTCAGACACCTCTCCTCCAGAGCCCGAAGGAAGGCGAAGACCTGCTCGTCTACCTAGGAGTAAGAGCAGAGGCGGTGAGCTCCGTTTTGGTCCGAGAAGAGGGGAAGAGGCAGCTACCTGTCTACTACGTCAGCCGGGTGCTAAAAAAGGCGGAGCTGAAGTACCCAATCCTGGAGAAGCTTGCCTTCGCCTTGGTGGTGTCGGCACGAAAGCTCCGGCCTTATTTTCAGGCTCACTCCATCAGAGTGGTGACTGATCATCCTCTCCGCGGTGTCTTAGAGGGAGTGGAGCATTCAGGGAGGTTGGCGAAGTGGTCGGTAGAACTCAGCGAGTTCGACATTTCCTTCTCTCCCCGAGTAGCGATCAAGGCCCAGGCAGTAGCAGACTTCTTGGCTGACTTCTCGGTGGAAGCAGAGCCAGGAGAAGAGGTGCTCAATCCCATTCCTTGGAAGTTGTTTGTTGATGGAGCTTCGGGCAAAAGCTCTGTGGGGGTGGGCATCGTGCTCGTCAGCCCACAGGGAACAAGGATCGAGCAAGCCGTCGAGATCCTCTTCCCCGTCACAAACAACCAGGCAGAATATGAGGCCATAGTGGCAGGCTTACGCCTTGCCAAGGAGCTGGGGATCCGTGATGTCCGGGCTTTCACGGACTCAATGGTGGTCGCGTCGCAGATTCGAGGCGAGTTCGAGGTGCGCGACACCATCCTGCAGAAGTACCTAGTAAAAGTAAAAGGACTGATTGGAGGCTTCCAGTCTTTCTTCGTCGAACATGTGCCAAGAGAGGAGAACTCGGCAGCAGATCGCCTCGCCAAGTACGGGCCAAGGGCTGGAGGAACTATCACAGAGCTTTTCCACCCATCCATTGAAGAGGGAGAGATAATGGAGATCGAGCAACGCCCCTCGTGGATGGATCCCTTTGTAACCTTCCTGACCAGCGGCCAGCTTCCGGCAAACGGAGGGGATCAGCGAGGATTTCGGTACAAAGCGGCATTCTACCTCCTGCAAGATGGGGAGCTGTACCGCAAGACCCTCTCGGGCCCCCTGGCCAGATGTGTTTCCGAAGACCAAGTACCCCGAGTGTTGGAAGAGATCCACTCGGGAGAGTGTGGAAGTCATTCTGGGACTCGCACTTTGGAGCAGAGGATATTGCGGCATGGTTACTTCTGGCCTACTATCCGAAGGGATGCTGAGATCTTCTCGAAGAAGTGCCAGAAGTGCCAGCTCTTCGCCCCCCTTCAGTTGCAGCCGGCCCAGCAGCTCCGATCGATCATCTCCCCATGGCCGTTCGCCATCTGGGGGATGGACTTGATCGGCCCTTTCCCTCAAGCCAGTGGACAGCGAAAGTTCGTTCTCGTCATGATCGACTACTTCTCCAAGTGGATCGAGGCCAAAGCCCTGGCCAAGACCACCTCTCAAGTCGTGAAGAACTTCATTTGGGGAGAGATCGTCTGCAGATTCGGGATCCCTCTCGCCATCATCACCGACAATGGACCCCAGTTCGCCAGCTTAGAACTGGAAGACTTTTGTAGGCAGCTAGGAACCGACCTTCGGTTCGCCTCCGTGCATCACCCAAGGAGCAATGGCCAAGTGGAGGCCGCCAACAAACTGATCATCAACCTACTGAAGAAGAAGGTGGAGAACCTAAGAGGTAACTGGGCGGACCAGCTCCCCTCGGTCCTGTGGGCTCTGAGGACCACTCCCAGCTCAGCCACAGGGGAAACGCCATTCAAACTCTCTCACGGGTCGGAAGCTCTCATTCCAGTAGAGTTCGAAGTCAGAAGCCCACGGGTGATAGCTGCGGAGGACGGAAGCGAAGAATGGCGACTAGAGAATGAAGGGGTTCAAAAGTTATCTCTCGACTACATCGAGGAACTCCGAGATTTAGCTTCAGCTAGGCAAGAGGAGATCAAGCGCCGGATGGTAAAACATTTTGACAAAAATGTTCGCCTCAAACAATTCCAAGCAGGTGATCTGGTCCTGAAAAAGGTGGACGCAGCAGGAAGGTCTGCGGCCGTCGGGAAGCTCAACCCGAACTGGGAAGGACCTTTCATCGTCCAGGAAGCACTCCTAACAGGAGGATACCACTTGCAGAACCAAGAAGGCGAGCTGCTAGGGAGCACCTGGAGCGGCGATGACCTGAAAAGGTTTTATCCCTGAGAGGGAACATGTATACCCCATCCTTGTAAATTCATTTCTTTGAATAAAATCTACACCTCCCTGAAACATGGGAGAAGGCAGCTTCTTTCGCATCAACAAAGTTTTCATAATGAAGAAGTCAGGTGAAGTCAATCTCCACGCTAGGTTGGAAAATGAGCCTCCGACTTAACCCCCGTAAAAACTCAGAACGGATGATGGGACAGTGCCTCGGGTGTGCGTTCCCCTAAGTCCAAGCCTCTGCAATGACGGCCGAGATCAGCTCCCCCCTTGCATGTTGGCCGCGGTTCCCACCGACTGCATTTCTTATCCGACTGTAGAGATTACCGGGAAGAAGTCTGGACGCCGACCTTCCGATTCGGCGAATGAATGATCGATTTCACTAGCTCAGGGGACCCTTAAAATAAAAAAAGGGGCGTCGTGTACCCTTGAAAGCTGAAAAGCTCGCAGCAAAGCATTTCCTTTTCTAAATTACTGTGTTAGATCATATGAGTTGTTATGCCTAAAGTGTGCTTAACTCCCTGCCAAACTCGTTGAGCAACAGGAAGCAGGTCCGATCCACATCCAGCATCCAAGTAGGAGGGAGGCCTCGGGATGGTGTGTCCCCTCGGATCTCCCCGACTGCCACTCCCTGCTTGACGTCGTCCTACATCGACATTCGCCGCCGCAGGTTGGAAGACGAGCCTCCGACTTAACCCCCGTAAAAACTCAGAACGGATGATGGGACAGTGCCTCGGGTGTGCGTTCCCTTAAGACCAAGCCTCTGCAATGACGGCCGAGATCAGCTCCCCCCTTGCATGTTGGCCGCGGTTCCCACCGACTGCATTTCTCGTCCGGCTGAAGAAATTACTAGGGTAAAAGTCTGGAAGCCGATACTCCAACTTGAGACGAGGAGGAGACCAACTCGACCGACCAAAAAGCAAAGGCATCCAAGCATCCAAGTGATAGGATGAAGGCTCCTGGGTGTTGTGCCCCTGTGGGATCGACCCGGCGGCCTTTCCTTACTTGACGTCGGCCTTTGAAGGCAGCAAGCATCCGAGTTATAGGATGAAGGCCCTGGGAGTTGTGTCCCCATGAGACCTGCCCGGCTGCCACTCCTTACTTGGCGTCATTCTCCGTCGACATCAGGTTTTAGAATAGGAGGGAGGCCTCGGGATGATATTCCCCCAGGGCTCCCCGACTGCTAAACCTTACTCCTTCCTTCCCTTGAAGAGCTCCTTAGATTCTTGCTTAAAAAACCTAACGAAGCTCTTCAACTAGGTGCAAATCAAGGCCTCAAGCTGAAGTCTGCGGGTGCGAGTATGGTGGTGCGAGCATGCTTGGCGAGTATGCGGGTGCGAGTATACATACTCGCCGAAATCCTAGGAGCCTAGCGAGCATTCAAACTCACCTCGAACCTAGGAGCCTAAAGCAACATATAAGCAAGGAAGTAAAAGCACAGAAGGATGGAATAGGCGAGTAAGAAACTTGTCAAAATTCCTTTTCATTTTTACAAAAAAATCTGTACATGCTGCAGGTGTACAAAAAGGTCGCCGGGCGAGCAAAAAAGGAGCCCGGGCGACTAGACGACATCCTCGCCATCAAATATCTACATCTGACTCATCGCCGTCATCATCATCGTCATCATCATCATCATCAACCTCATCATCGTCGTCCTCGGCATCGCTAAGTCGCGGCGATGATGCTCGCAGGGGGGAGGTGGACTCCTCGGCGAGTATGGCCGGGATAAGGTCTCCCACCGTCAATCCCATAGCCTCCGGCTTCAAGAGATCATCTGCCTTCAGCTGATTTAGGATGACCTCTCCGGTTGCTCGCGCGATCTCCCGGCGAATATGGGGCATGTCGTCGCCATGCATCCTGACCTGCTTGACGAACCGATGAGGGCCCGACCCCGCCGGCTGTTGCTCGGCAGGCCGAGTTTCTAGCTCGGCGATGCGGATTTGGGCGGCTTCCAAGGCCGAGCGAGTATCCTCCAGCTCCTTCTCGGCCTGGGACAGTCTCTTCGCCGATTCCAGCTCGGCAGCCTATAGAAGACAAAAAGAAAGAAGGTAAAGCTTGACATCGTATAAAGAGGCGAGTATTCCAGAAAGCGCGAAAAGTCGCAAAGACGAAGTACCTCGAACCCCTTGATCCTCTCCGCCATGGCGATCATTTTCGGCCCCTGCACCCTGATCGCCTCCTCGTACATCAGCAGCCGCTTCGCTGTTGAATGTGCGAGCTCGGCAGTTCGCAAGATTGAGCGCGAGGTTTGATGAGCAAGATGCTCGGCAGAGGCCTCCTGCAGCAGCTCGGCGTCAGTACGACTGTAGATCGCATGAAGCACATCGAAGGCCTCCCCCTTGTCCTCCCAGTCCTCGGACCAAACGGGGAGGTTCGAGCTCAGAGTCACCTCGTGAGCGCGATCAGACTAGGTCACCAATGGGCGACCAAAGTCGTCCTCGCCACGGGTGCCCTCGTTGAAGAAAGGATGGTTGCTCGGCTCGCCAGCCTCCGAGGGATCCGCCTTCTTGCCCAGATCCCTGTGGGCGACCTCCTTCTTCTGTCTCTTGGGCTCAGAGGCCTTAGCCTTGCCCGTTCGCTTCTTCGAGGTCCCGGCCCCACCACCGGCGACATCCAGATCATCGCCTCCTGGCGACAAGTCGATTGGGGAGGAGTCCCCAACCTCGCGCGCCGAGGTTCTCGCACCCCCTTGGGCGACAGCGGTCGCCTTCGCCGCGAGGGGAAGAGCATCACGCGGAAGAGCCTGCACGCCTGTAAGAAGATCGAAGATTAGTCGCCAGAACGAAGCCCTAGGGCGAGTATGTCTGATGGTCGCGCGAAAGATACCTTCCCCTGGGCGAACTTCCGTGAGCTCGTCTACTCGCCTCCTCCAAAGTATCACGTCGAAGCGACGATTCCTGAAGCAGGCGAGTAGCTTCATCTGGTCCTCGGTGAGCCAGGGAACCTGTAAGACCCTTTTTTTTTTTTTTGCAAAAACCACCGGGTCTTAGGCCCAGAACCGCCGTTTTGCGGTGACACCTTCGCTCGAGAAGGTCGCCACTACAAAATGCCGATCCTGCCGGCCAAATCGATCACAAGAAAAGTAAGCTAAACTGATTAGTAGAACAAGCTAAGTCCACATCACATATATAAATAACTCATCAAAAGATGTCCACAATGTAACTGAAAAGAAAGGAAATAAGATAGCTAGGGTCTTGCCCAATACATCAGATCCTCACTACATGATTCACTCGCGGAAGCAAAACAACTAAATCAACACTCACGGATCCTGTTATCTGAGCTCCTGAGCTAGACTGCCCCGCCTCCATTTGCACCGGCCTCCGGTGCTGCTCCGTCGCCGCGGTCTCCTAAAATGATAAGGTCCACCGACCGTCAGTCATAAAGACTCAGCCAATTCCCCACCCCTCCCCCCAAGGCTCCTAGGCACCGGATGGGAAGGAGGAAGCGGAGGACAAACAAGGGGTAGAACAAATGCAGGTGACAAGTATCTACGCTACACAGGTGACATATATATGTAAATGAAACCAGAAATAAAACAGCAGGATAAAGTATAGGTAAAGCAGTAATGAGTAAATGTAGAAACAATTTAAATATTATAATATTAACCATTGATTTATAGGAGTGCCCATACAAACCTATAGACCAAGGGGTCGTTTAGCAGGGCCTATCGTATAAAAAGTCCCATACCAATTTATACGATAGGTGTCAGGGGTTGAATGCAATGGTTATGCTATGACATGCAAATATGTTGTTATGCGGTGATCAAACAAGTGCAACTCACCCACTACGACTCTATGCGCATAGACCTTTAGTTCCCCCTTTTTGGAGCGAGCTAGACTCCCCGGATACTCCCGTAGTGGCAAACGGAAGCGGTGGGTTGGGCCCCGCCCACCTCTAGGTTGGTAAATGCACTACCCGACCTAGACCGATCGTACGCCTCCACTAAACCCGCGGAGCGTCTGCGTACTCTTACTGACTGGACCGCCAGATTTTATGGCTAAGTACAAACCCGCACTAGCCGAGCCCAAGTATCAACGTCGGTGCAACGACCGCCAACACTGAGGACCCACCACCTTATGCACATGCAAGATATCTTCCAACAACACCGAGCTACAAGCTCCCCGGGCTATCCCGCCCGCCACCAGCAAACATCTCCGAAACAAAAGATCACCGGATTAAACCGGCCAGACTTCCACAAACGCATTCTCATAATAACTTTCCTGCTGTAGAAACTTAGGTGCTAAAAGACGCTTAACAGGAAAAGACGATCTTTTGTCAATCCCCGGACGACCTATTCTGAGGGTGGCACTCCACCACCCTAAGACCTTCCAAACCCTTAACTCCTCTAGGGATCCAAACATAACACAAGGCTACTACCCAACCTTCACCACTCCAGACCCAAGACCACCAATTTGACCTTTAACCCCAAAGTTGTCTAGTTGCTAAACGCAGACCAACCTTAACGTTTTGATGCTCATAAAGAGAGGTACACTAATTAACCATCTCCTTGACCCAAGGGATTTACTGGGGACCCATGCTACCTATTTCAGACCAAATCTAGGGTTTCATAATTTTTCCAATAATAAAAGTATTTTAAATAATTTTCCAAAGGGCCATTTTACTAAGGTTTGAACTACAAGTGTACTTTCCTGACCTCCACTGCCTACTCCAATTTTTACATAAATCCATAGTACCTAATAAACAGTAGGTATGAAATTTTAGGAAAAACCAGCAAGGCTTACTATTTTTAGAAATTCCAAAACACAATAATTTCCAATAATTTACAAAGGAGGTACCCTCATATGATCTCTAAACCTTTTGCAAATAGGTACAGTGGTGTATCATGATATAATATTAAGTCCTACAAAGTTTGACCATGTTCCACAGAGGGCATATTTGTAATTACATCCAAGGATATATTTGCAACTTCTTCCAAAATGAACTAGAGGTACCAAAAATATTGATCCATAAATTATGGGAAAATTACAGTGGTTATATATTGTTATGAAAAGACATCCAGCAAAGTTACATGCAATTACAGTAATTTATCATCATAAATTTAACCAACCCAAAAATTGCCAACAATGAGGAATATTACAATTTGGACCTCCAAGGGTTAACTCATGATCTAAACAATTCTTCCAGAGATTTATATCATTAAAACCATGTATATTACAGAAGATGGTAGATTGACAAGTACTATTTCTCCCTAAAATTCCAAACCCTAATTATTTACAAATCTACCCAAGGGTTTATTACTTAGGATGGGCAACTCCAAATCCCTCCAAATTCTCACAGTAGCATTCCCTAGTCACTAAGGCCACCTCCCCAAAATTTCAAGTCAAACCATTAAGTTTTGTCCCCTCTTCCTTCATTAGCTTCTAATTGCACCCCATTAGGGTTTAACCTAGGGTTAGGGTCTAACCTTCCTTAACAGCTCTAGTAGGAACTCCAGAGATTCATAACCTCAAAAACAAGTGGGTGACAGAAGATGGTGATTCCCTAAGTGTTATTTCTTCCTAGAACTCCAAATTCCAATTATTTACAAATCTACCCAAGGATTTATTACCTAGGTTAGACAACTCCAACCCTCTTCAAATTCACAAGGGAGTCTTCTCTGGTCACTATGACCTACCCACCAAAACTTTAGGTCAAACCACTAGGGTTTGACCCTACTCCCTTCATTGACCTCTATTTGCACCCCTTAAGGGTTTAGGCTAGGGTTAGGGCCTAAACATCACCAAATCCACTCAAACCTCTTGGGAGGGGATTATACCACTCTTAGGACTCAGAGAGGTCTATTACACTTCTCCCCATGGGCATTTACTCCTACCTCCTTCACAAACCCTAGAAGGCACCATAAACTCAACCATTAGGATTCATGGGCACAATAGGTCCTAACCCACCCAAAGTGGCTCCTTGGGGTGCCTCCTACCTCCCAAGGCAGTGACCAAAGTTACCCCAACAATCCGTGGGAGGAAACCCCTCCACACCCCAAAACTAGCTTAGGTTTACCTTTACCCTAAACATAACCTTTAAGAGAAACTAGACTCAAAGGTCTCCCTACCTTGCCCAAGTCCATACTACTCACTACACTGACCATGGGTCAGTGTAAGACCACCCAAGATCCTACCAACATTTGGTGGGGAGTGGAATTCCAATGGGTACCTAATTGGGGTGCAAATAGCAATTTAGCCCCTTTTTGATTTACTAGGGCAAAACCCCTCCAATGGCCACCCAACTTGGACCAGAGGTTGGCATGGGGGAGGGTGAGGTGCACCCCAAATATGAAGCCAAAAGACCTTGTGGAAGAGTGGGGGCACTCACCCAAAGTTTTGCCTAAACCTAGGGAGCCTAAGGCTATTTTGGTGGAATACCCTACCAAAACAACTCCATAAATCATGATATTTTAACCAGGGCATATACATACCCCTTAGGACCACCCATCCAAGTTTGGAAGGGTTTTGAGGTGTTTAGGACACCTAATTAGGTTAAACTAGGATTATTGGTCTTTCCCAAAAATTAAGAAGAAAACCTCTCCAATCCTTGTGATCTTTGGACATGACCTAAGTATGCACAAGACTAGACTACACCCCAAAAATCAAGTCATTTGGAGTTCTATAATGGGGTGGGAATCAAAAATGAGTTCTGATTAGCCCTAAAGACAGCCTCCACTAGAATGAGTGCTGAGCCCTAACCAGGACTCCAAATTGAGTGATTTCAATTTTGTATGAAACTAGACCCAAAGGGCTACAATTTATATGTAGACCACTTTTTATGATTCGGCCTCTAAGTATTTTTCCCAGATTTAAATAAGAGCTGCAGTTTTAATCACAGAATTAAAAGGTAATGAAGTAGGCCGCACGAATCTTAAAGCACATCGGAGGGCGCTGGGTCATCGTCCCCAAGGAGTCAGCGGCTGAGATTTGCCGCGCCTGGGCCGCCTTGAGCGGTGATTTCCCGGCCACCTGAGCGCCGCCCCGGCCGACCAACGCCACCACCACCTCCGTTGAGGTGGGGGCCGGCGATGAGCGGTGTTTGATCGGCCGGAGGTGGCCGGAATCGTGGTCTGGGAGAGGAAGCCCAACCCGATCAACGGGGGGCAAGGCCGGCTTGATTCCCGGCCAATTGGCCACGGATCGAGCCGCCGTCGATTTGGATCTAACCCTTAGAGTTCAGGGAGGAGAACGGGACCTGCTGGAGGGCTTGCCGTCGGGTCAACCTCGAGTACACCATGGGAGCTGCCGTCGGTTGTGAAGCCATGCCGATTCCCTCCTACAGTGCACGAAATCTCCAGGTAAGATAGGGGTTTCTCTCCTCTCAGGTCTCTGAAGGTGAAGGGGGGTTCGATTGGGGGTGGTGATGGCTTTAAGCTCCATGGCCATTAATGGCTTCTTCGGTTTCTTCCATGGCCGGCCCCTCTCCATCTCCCCTGCCTTAATTCCCTTGTGTAACTGATGGAAACTTCTCCCAGCTGGCTGAGGAGTTGAATGGAGGCATCAATTGGGGGAGCCAAGAGGTAAAACCTCTTAATGGCCATGAATGGCCTCTTCTCTCTCTTCCAAAAATGGTGAAACCCCCATTTTCTCTCTCCTAACCACCATGGTCGGTTTCTACCCTCTCTCCTGAGTTTAATGAGGGTCCACATGGGCTGGTTGACCATCCAATTGAGCTAGCCCAAAGAGATTGGGTTAGGTTTGAGCATTTTGACCTAAATTGGGCAATTTTGACTTTTGGCCAAATTGGTCAATTGGGGAACCCTAGGATGGGGCTTTTGGGTTCAATAGGTTCTAAATTAAGTTTAGGAACTAATGGTGGAGTCAATTTGGTCATATGGTTCTTGGTTGACCCAATCTAAGATGATTTGACCAAAATAGGCTAAATTGACTTTGGTCAAATTGAGCCCTAGGGTTGACTTGGTCATGGGGCTTTTTGGTCCACTAGCTCCCCTATGACATGATAGCCCTATGGGTGAGGTCAATTTAATGTGGTGAAGGTCAATTGGGGTACTTTGAGAAGAAAGGTCATTTTGACCTAAAAAGGGGCACTTTGGTCAATTTGCACCCCTGGGGGTCCCATGATGGGGCTTTTGGGTCCACTAGGTCTATAATGGTATTATAAACCTAGGAGTGTGATCAATTTGACATGGTAAGGGTTGATTGGCTCTAAATGAGCTACTTTGACCAATTTGAGGGTTTATGTTGACCTTAGTCAAATTGGTCTCTTAGGTTGACTTCAATGGGCCCTTGGTGCCCTAAGGGGACCCCTAAAGGGTTAGGGACACTATGGTGGGGTCCAAGGGTTAAGTTGAAGCCCTAAATTCCAATCCCAAGCTTGGAAGATGGGAATTGCTATTTGCAGACCAAGGTGGCTTCCTCCTCCTTTCCTAAGCTCTTAGGTCCAAAAAGGTTCTTCCTATGGTTTTGTCATGACCCAGTCATGACAAAACCAACTTAGGGGTCTAGCAGTTTGGGGGATGTTACAGAACCGTGAAGACGTTCTCTGAAGGTTGAATGGGCGAGCTGGAGATGCCCGCGAAGTCGCCCTCAATGGCGACTATCCGCTCGACCCAGCGATGGTTCTTATTTAAAGTCCCCGCCAGTGTACAGACGTGACTGCACAAGAAGATGACGCCCTCGCCGGTCGCCATGATGGTGAATATTCGCCTAAAGACCGAAAGGTCGAAGACGATGTTCTGCTCCCGAAGGTAGCACAGGAACCCCATGATCATCGCCACTCCGTTGGGATTGATCTGGGCGGGCACTATCCCATAGAACACGAGTATCTTCCGAAACTCGGGCCATATGGGAAGTCGCAGGCCGACCTCGAAGTGTCGGATTGGGAAGATCATCGCCATCTGCGAGGAGGTGTTTAGTCGCTCAGACGGGCGAGGAAGCCTGGCGACATATCCTGGAGTCGCGAACTTGGAGTTGAACTCGTCCAAATCTTTCTGATTCGTGATCGGCTTCTTGAACAAGCTCTCATCGAAGTTCTTCGCATGGTTAGCTCGCCTGATGGCCGCCTCGTCGATCATCTTGGGAAGACAGGGAAGAGAGCGAGTATCGTAGAAGGACGAGGATTAGGGAGCCTGGAAGATACTCGCTCAAGGAAGCTAGAGATCGCTAAAGGCGTATTTAAGACTCACCCACCCCCCCTATTTATACTAGTCGGTTAGTCTGGCTTGTCGAACACGACGCCGCGAGCACGACTAGGGGTGGCGAGTATCTAAGAAAAGTCGCCCAAAGTTCAGAGCGCGCCAACCGCCGACCTTCATCTAGCGAATACCTACATCACAGAAACACGAAGAAGCTCGCCAAAATATAGGCGACATTCAAACAGATATTCGGCAAAAAGGAGATAGAAGAAAAAGCAAAACAAAAGAAGATCAAGTAAAACAAAGACAAGATTGAAGGGCGAGTATTCGATTACTCGGCAAATCTACACTGCTTCAAATAAATCGTTCAAAAGATTCAAATAATGCTCGCGAGGAGCTACAAAGCTACATGGAAGATAAAGATGAAGAAGAGCAGCAGCTAGGGTTGCGCCTGGATGTTCGCCTGGGGATCCTGGATCTGAGGTTGTCGCCCGACCCATCCCAAGCCGCGAGCTCGCCTGAAGTGCTCGGAGGCCACGGACATCGCGTCCTCGCCTTGTCGCAGCTGGTCTTCGATCCTCGCCAGCCTCCCCACCGAGCCCATGCTCGCGCGCATCCCGACCAGCTCGTCATGATGCAGCTGTTGCCGATGCTCGATCCTCGCCACCCTGCGCTCCAAGTCGCTGACAGACTGGAGGAGAGCTTCAGTACCCGACAGGCGAGTATCAAACTCCTCCAGCCGGGATACTCGCACCTCCAAGTCAGTTAGGCGGCGATGAGGGTCACTAGCCGCCAAGCGCTCAACCCGCGACTCCACCTCAGTTAGGCGGCGATGAGGTTCGCAGATCGATAGCCGCTCTATCCGGGATTCCAAGTCCAAGATAGCGCGAGTAGCCTTTTCCTGGTACTCGCGAGGTGGGAGCCCAACGACATCGATCAGAGCTCCCACCGGAGTATGCGCGCGACCTGCGAAAAAAGGCAAAAAGGGCCAGAACTTCAGCAGAATTCAGAAAACAGTGGTGACTATCCGAAGGCAGCGATCAAATACCTGGTCGAGGACTACGAGATCGTCGGCGAGGAGGGCTGCGATATCGTCGGCGAGGAGAAGACCTTCCTCGGTGTGGGGAGGGAGAGTGATAGACGCCATCTCGACGAGTAGAGTGGTTGCCGGAATGATCCCGGTTGGAGGGCAGGTCCCCTCGACCGCGACCATCTCCTGGTCGCCCTCCACCCCTTGGAGCGAAGAAGGCCGAAGACCCTCCAGTCCCGCCCCTGCGCGAGGACTCCCCCTGGTGGGAAGAGGGAGCAGTTGTGGTAGAAGGACGTTGATCGCCTAGAGGATTCACTGGCGGCGGGAGTCCAGGAGGAGGAGGCGGCAGCGCGATCACAGGCCGCTGTGTGTTGCTCGCCGGCTCTGGTTGCGAGTTAGGTGGAGGAGGAGGCGGAGGAGGAGCGATGTTCGCCAGAGGAGCCCCATGCTTGCTCATCGGCCTCTTCTCCACAGAGGAGCTGTGGAGAATCCTTACCGCGCGACCACTCCGAGACCCACCCTCAGGCGAGATCATCGGGGATGATCGCAGCGGTATTGCAGCCAAAGGCTCCTCCCGAGCCTCACTATTCGGCGGATCTACAGATAGTAACAAAGACGTCAGAATGTCGCCGGAAGACAGCATAGATCGAAAAAGGGCGAGCAAGGAGCTCACCTCGGGCAGGGGGAGGGTCCGGTTGGGTTTGAGTTTGGATTTCATCCCTACTCGCCTCCGGGGCAACCTCTGCCGAGAGAGGAGCAGGGGGAGGAGCAGGCGAGAGCCCTTCGAGGCCCAAATCCTCCAGCAGCTGCTGACGCTGCTCACTCAGCGGATCGGCGACGTTCTCCTTAGTCGCCTCCTTTTCTCTCTCTCTCTTCTTCTTCTTCGCCGCCCTCTTCCTCTTCTTGTTCGCGAGGAAGGCGTCTACCTCGGCGTCCAGACGAGGAGGAGGAAGGGGCACGCCGATCAGATTCGCAAGGTCGGCCTTGGCCTTTTTTGCAGCCTCAGCAAAAGCTAGCGACATTGTGAGCGAGTACAGAAAGGTGGTTCCATCAGAGACCCCCCCCTTCCTTTATATAGAGTCCGGGCGTCGGACAGTCAAGCATCCGAGTATCTCCCTATACTCGCCAAGGCAGAAGCTCGTCGAATAAGGGTTGGATGATTCTTTCCGAGCAACTGCGTTACTCGCAAAGAGCGGGGATTGTGTACAACCCTTATTCTCCGAGGGTAGGACCCACTCAAGGCCACGTAGGCAGGTCAAAGTCAAAGAGGCAAGGCAAATCAGCCAGCAGGAGCAAAAGAAGGTTGGCGAGTATTGGCTAAATACTCGCCAGAAGGGCGACTATGGTCGAAGATACGTACCGAGTATCCCGTATGTCGCCCCAAAGTGTCCGGCAACCACAGAAGACCTGAGCGAGCAGCAGCAGATACTCGCCAGATGGGCGACTATGGTCGAAGATGCTCGCCGAGTATCCCATATGTCGCCAGGTCAGGGCTGGGCTATAAAAACCCCCCCTACCCCTTGGTTGCCTATAAATAGGACCCCAGGGGTACTTGGATTGGCACCGGTGCTTGAGCTTCTGGAACCCCATTTCCGAATTCTTGAGCCCGTCACCCCTGCTTGCTAGCCAAGTCGGTGCCTTCCTCGTACCTTGCTCGGCCATTCTTTGGTCTTGGAGGGGAAGTCTCTTCGGAGCTTCTGGGTACGTGGTGGGACCTCCCTGCCGCAGCACCTGGGGTCCTGTTTGTTGCTCTTCTAGCTTCTTCGTCGTTGCCAGCCAAGCCATCTCGTTGGGTCGCTGGGCGAGTAGCCTCCGGCTGCATCGGTCCGAATCTTGAGGTCAGGATTTTCCTGGCGTCAACATTTATTATTTGTCATCTATCCAAACTTGTAGATTTATGAAGGAACCACAAAAAATACATACACCAAAATTATGGGAAAATTACCAGACCTTTGTATTTATCATAAAAGGCTACTTACTAAATTGTAGAATTTATGGGAATCATTTTCTCACTTAAATGAATTCTTTAAGAAAACCCCAAATAAGATAAGTTGTGAAGTAGCCTACTGATTTATGTCTCCAAAAATTATATAAAAATTCGCTGAGCTTCCTAATACTCTGAAATGTCCTATCACCAATTTGCACAATTTATAAAGTAGTATTGGACCCTCAAATGTTTTTCTTAATCCTAAGACAAAATAAATGCCTTGTGAATGAAGTACTTGTTAAATCATTTCAATAATTAGACAAAAATTACCAGAGGTGTATATCATGATAATAAAGACACTACCAAAGTTTCATCATCATCCAAGACCATTTAAGCATGTAAATTTCTCTTATAAGGAATTTCCCTAAAGGGGTTATGACCTATTTCAAAGGTAATAATTGTTCCTAAAATTCTTATAAATTTACCTAGAGCCTATTTACCCCTTATGAACTTATACACCAAGTTTCATAACCATTCAAGGACATTTGACCGCATGTCCTTCACAAGGTCTTATATGCACACCTAGGGCTAAAACTAGTGTCCTAGGGCATAACCACCTCCACACCACCCCATATCACTCATGGAGGTGTTTTAGGTGATCCTAAACCAGTGACCAAGGTTTCACCTCATGGTGATGAGATTTGACCTCAATACCCCAAAATGAGCATTATACCCTATTTTGACCTAGTTGACCCAACTTGGATTGACAAATTACCCATTTAAAACAGTCCCAATTGGGCTGAGATTTTTACCAAGGTCATACAATAACCGTAAGGAGTACCCACCAAAATTAGGATGGCATTGGAGGTCATTTGACCCAATAATTAATTAATATGTGATTTATGAAATTATTACAAAAACCTTAGAAAAAGGTTCCCCTAAAATTCCCATCTTTGGGTATGATGTGTGGGTTGATATAAGTAGCCTAGGTTTCAATTTTCAAGTCAATCTCATGACCCAATCAAAATTTATACAAGGAATGGTGGCTGCCCTACCCTATGGACCAGTCCCACCAAAATGGACATACAGTGAGCTTCAGAGCTCCTTTTGGGCTGAAATCAATTTTAAAATGAATTACATTTCAAGGGCTACAAAAGTCTGTTTCACATACATTTTCAGATTTGGCCTCTAAGACTTTCATTTTTCTGTTTAAACAACATATAACTTCTGGGTAAATAACTCACATATAAATAATATTAGCATTTATTAACATCAAAACTTATTTGGACAGATTTTTGGACATTCCAGATTACGTCTTACTCATCAAGCCGACAACCATTATTTCCCTTTCCTGAAGCTTTTCCAAACTATCTTGCCGGCGATCCGACCACCTTCCCGGCCGGCCACCGCCACCACCACCTCCGTTGAGGTGGTGGCCATCGTTTGGCGGTGGTTTGCCGACCGGAGGTGGCCGGAATAGTGTTTTAGGGGAGGGGGAAAAGCTCTAAAACGAGCCTTTTGGGAAGCTCGATCCAAGGCCATTTTGGCTCGAATCAAGGCCCAATCGAATTCAGATCTACGCACTAGGGGAGGAGAAGGGGATCAGACCTGAATTGAGGTTGAAAGCCTTGTGGATCTTGGGTTCACCATGGGAGCTCAGGGAGCTTTTGGAGCCATGTCAATCCGAGCCTAGAGTGCACAATACTTTCGGGAAAGTTGGGGGTTTCACTCCCCTCACTCTTTTGAAGATGTTAAAGGCCTTGATTGGGAGAGGGGGAGGTTATTGGCCATCAAGGTAATTTCGGTTTTGGCTTGGGGGAGATGAATGTGAAAATTTTGAATCTTTATGAAGTGAGCAGGAGTTAGTCAACTTAGAGTTACAAGTCAAACAACCAGAAGCAAGTGGAGGCAAACAACTGATCTTTATTGAAAGCAACTTCAAATTACACGGCAAGACATGTTTGGCGAGACATGATTTCGCCAGCACAAAACACCAAAAGAAAAATTACAAGTTGAAGATAACACGAGACCGCGCGGTCTCCCCTTGCGACCTCAGCAACTCGCCAACCCGCAAACCGCAGTCGACCTCAGAACAACACCAGACCGCTGATCAGACCGCACCCTTCCTTTCGAACTCCTGATTCTCCCGAACTCCAGCACCACAACTCCAAGCCGCAGACCGCCCGAACACTTTCAGAGGAAGAGGTGATCGTTGCTGCCCGCATTATCCGCAGAAGCTGCACAAGAAGAGTTCAATCAGCAGACCGCCCGGTCAGATAATCTCAGACCGCAGGAAAGAAGAAAGTTCAGCTTACACTTGGTGTGTGTGTTTTTTATTGTTGCCGATGAGTCCTATTTATAGGCGTGAGACCTGATCCAGTCACCACCCTATGAGATAGGATCACCACCCTTCAGACCGCGCGACCTGACCGGTCACACCGCGCGATCAGCAATAGTACTCCTGCTTCATTTTGGTGAACTCGCCAGCTTCAACATCAACCATGAGAGACCGCCACTCTCACAGCAGATCGCGACTCCAAAAGGAGATCGCCAGACCGCCTGAAGCTGTTCACCCCCTGTGTTCGCCAGAGACCGCGAACACAGCCAGTTCGCCATCAGACCGCGAACTTCTGTCCGCATGCCGGTCTCCACCTGAGACCGCGAACATCGACCAGCTCGCATACCAGCCTCCCCCTGAGACCGCGAACTGAGACTGCGCGACTAAGACCCTTAGTCCGCGACTACCACCAGAAAGCCCGGTCAGCCACCAGACCGCATTCTGGAGAAAACTTGGAACAAGCTGTGCGGTCACACCAGACCGCCACAGCCTTGAAGAGGACAGCACGCCATGCGGTCACGCACAGACCCCGCACACCTGAAGACGAACAGCCCGCCATGTGATCAGAGACAGACCGCACGGCCTTCACCTTCAGCCGCCTTGGACCAGAAACCAGCGGCCAAACCAGAGGACCGCAGCTAGGCTTAGACAAGCCAGACCGCAGAGACAGACCGCCAAGTCGTGCGGTCACGCCAGACCGCCCGACCTCCTCCCAGACCGCCCAGGTCCAAAAACCCTCCAAACTTCCACTTCAACAGTTTCAACACTCCCCCTTGAAGTGAGAAGTTGAAACTAGCCCCAGTAAGCTCCTTAGCCGTGTGAACGGCCCCTTTGCCAGTGCCTTTGTGAAGATGTCCGCCACGTTGTCCGCACTCCGCACATGCCCGACCGAAAGAGATCCCTCCAGCACCTTCTCCCGTATGAATTGATGCTCGATCTCGATATGCTTGGTCCTCGCGTGACAAACTGGATTGGTAACCAGTTTGAGAGCACTCTCGTTGTCACCGCGTAGTAGAGTCGGCTCCCGAACCTCCTTGTGGACGTCTCCCACCAACCTCCTAAGCCAGATGGCTTCCTGAGCTGCCAAAGCCGAAGCCTTGTATTCTGCTTCCGTGGTGGAGACCGATACGGAATCCTGCTTCTTGCTGCACCATGATATAGCTGTAGGGCCTGCCATGAAAACGAATCCAGATGTCGACTTCTGATCATCCGAATCTCCCCCGTAATCAGCATCCATGAACCCGTGCACCTCGAAGCCTGCATCCCTCCTGTATAGGAGACCCATATCCGAGGTCGCCTTGACATACTTCAGAATGTTCTTGGCCGCTAGCAGATGAGGTACCCGTGGCTCCGCCATATATCGAATCACTCTGCCAACTACATATGCAATATCTGGCCTCGTGATCGTCAGATAGATCAAGCTCCAAACCAGAGCTCGGAATACCAACGGATCTTGCATAATCCTCCCCTCATCCTTCCGAAGCTTCATAGCCTTCTCCAGAGGTGTGGAAGTGCACTTCCCTTCCTTCATGCCGAATTGCTCCACGATCCGCTCCGCATATCCGGCCTGGGTCACCAACACTCCACCTTCCTTCCTCTGCACCTCGAGTCCAAGGAAATGGTGAAGCTCACATAAGTCCTTCATCTCGAACCTGATAGACAGCTCGGCCCGAAGCTGCGCTACCTCCTCCTTCGAGTTCCCCGTCACGATCATATCGTCGACGTATAGCAGCACGATGACTTGAAGCTCCCCGCTCTTCTTGACGAACAAGCTTGAGTCTGAGTCTGAAGCAACAAATCCACAGAATAGGAGATATTTTGCGATCTTCCCGCACCACGCCCTCGGCGCTTGCTTCAATCCATATAGGGCCTTCTTCAACTTGCAGACATGCTCCGGAAAATCTTCAGACACAAAACCTGGTGGCTGGACCATGAAGATGTCCTTGTCAATCTCGCCGTACAAGAAAGAGTTCTTGACGTCGAGCTGCCAAATCTCTCATCCACTAAACGCCGCCAAAGCAATGATAAATCGAACTGAAGTCATTTTTGCCACCGGACTGAAAGTCTCCTCGTAGTCTTCACCGTACTGCTGTGAGAACCCCCGAGCTACAAGACGAGCCTTGTACCGCTCGATGCTGCCGTCAGCCTTCTTCTTAAGCTTGTAGACCCACTTGCATGTAACAGGAGTGGTGTCATTAGGCTTGGGCACAAGAGACCAGGTCTCATTCTTCTCAAGAGCTGCCATCTCTTCTTGCATTGCAATGTCCCACTCCTTCACACCTCTGGCCTTCTCAAAGCTAGACGGCTCTATCCAAGGGACCAGCAAAGAAACATGAGACAAAGCTCACTGCGTTTCCTCCTGTATAGCGATCAGGGGCAATGATCGCTCGCTTCGACCTCCTCAGCTCCTTCCCCTGAACCGCATTATCTTCAGCTGCTTCTTCCCTAGCTCCCCTTCCAGACATGCTAGGAGCATCGCTCCCCCTGCTCCCTGAACCAGAAGCCCCCGTCTCGGAACTAGAAGGAGATGGACCACCTGGTGACACAGGTAGCTCCACCTGAAGATCCTCCACAGCTTTCTCTGGCACCTCCACCCTGCTCTCTGGTAGATCCACATCAGAAGACCCCTTGTAAGATGTCACCTCATCGAACACGACGTCGCGAGATACCACAAATCTCCGCGTCTCCGGTTCCATGCACTTCCATCCTTTCTCCCGCTCATCGTATCCCACGAAGACTAGCTTTCTTGCTTTCGCATCTAGCTTCGTTCGAAGAGCATCTGGAATATGCACATAGCAGGTGGATCCAAACACCCTAAGGTGTGCCACGCTTGGCTTCTCCTTGAACATCATCTCATGCGGAGTCAACATGTTGATGGGACTTAACGGCATCCTGTTGATAACGTAGGCAGCACAAGACATTCCCTCCGCCCAGAAGGACTTTGGGATACTCTTGGCATGCAGCCAACACTTGCAGGTCTCCGTCAGATGACGGATTTTCCGCTCTGCAACCCCGTTCTGCTGTGGAGTATGTGCACAAGTGAGCTCTCTCCGGATGCCTGTCTTCCTGCAAAAGGTAGAGAACTCACTGGAAGTGAACTCCCCTCCGTTGTCAGTCCTCAGCTTCTTCACCCGCAGTCTTAGTCGACCCTCCACGAGCTCCTTGAACTCCACAAACTTGGCAAACGCCTCCGCCTTCTCCTTCAGGAAATATAACCAGACATATCTGGTGTAATCATCGATCAACACTAGCATATATCTGCTGCCTCCGAGGCTTGGGGTAGAAGTTGGTCCCATCAAGTCACCGTGGATGCACTCCAACGGCACACTACTCCTTGTCTGCGACTTGTCAAACGGAAGTCGATGAGACTTGCCGAACTGACATCCCGCGCAAACATGACCTTCACCGTAGGAAGATAGACTTGGCAGGCCCTTGACCAGACCTCTCACCGCCATAGCTTTCAGCTTGTCCATCCCTACGTGCCCCAACCTCTCATGCCATATAACAGCACCATCATTCGTCTTCATCTTGTCGACGTAGGAACTTGTTGACAAAACAAACAAGTCCTTTGCCCGTCTCCCAACATGGATGACTTCCGCCTTTACAGCCTCAAAATTGCGTAGAAACTTCACTTCTGTTGGGCCGAACAGAACGTGATACCCAGCGTCTACAGTGTTGGTCACGGAGAAGAGGTTTTTCCTCATACCAGACACGTGATAGACACTCTTCAAAGTAAGTGGCCCTCTATCACTGCCCAAGGAAACAACCCCCACCTTCTCTACTGGATGCACAGTATTATCAGCAGTAATGATTGCATTGTTACCTGTATAGGGCTGTGCAGAAGAAAGTTTGGTCCCGTCTCCGGTGAGGTGATGACCACACCCCGAGTCCACGATCCAGTCTTCCAGATAGTTGATAGGAGCAGAAGCTCCAACAGAAGCCGAGAAGGCTCCTCCCCAACCTCCTTCAAAGTGCCTGGCCTCAGCTTCCTCCTTTTCCGCAGTATGCCCAGCTTGGGTGACCATCTTGCAATCCTTCTTGATGTGGCCATACTTGCCACACTTAAGCATTTCGGACCTTCCCCCTTCTTCTTCCCGTCAGCCTTGGGAGCATACCCCCTTTCTTGCTGCCCAGAAGTTGAAGGCCCATAGCCTCCTCCAGCGGTCTTCTTCTTCTTATCCCACTTCTTCTTCTTGCCTGAGAAGAGCACTTCGCCATCTCCCCCAGCCACTGACATCCCCTCCATCTGCCTTGCCAAACTTTCTTGCGATGCAAGCAAGTTCTCCAGCTCAAACAGAGACGGCTGATTTGCCCATCCCTGCACCGACGTCACAAAGGCAACATATTCCTTCCGCAAGCCGCGGATGATGTGCCTCTTCAGCTTCGCCTCAGAGATAGGCTCATCAGGATCCAATGCTGAGATTTCAGCACACAAGTTCTTCATCTTCAGAAAGAAGGTGGAAATAGAAAGATCACCCTGAGCCGACCTTGCCAGCTCGTTCTCCAAGAACTGTAGCCTTGCTACATTCTTCTTGTTAAACAGCCCATCCAGGGCTCTCCAGATCTCCGCAGCTGATCCGCATCCCAGAATGTGATCAAACAGATCCGGTGAGATTGCTCTCTTCAGAGTGAACTCTGCCTTCGCATTCGTCCTCCTCCAAGTTCTCACCTCAGCCCCATTATCTCCTTCCGGGACAACTTCCTGCGTCTGATCTCCTCCAACTACCTCCCAAAGGTCCTCACCTAGAAGATAGCTCTGCATACACGACTTCCACTTCTTGAAGTTAGTCGATGTAAGCATCTCAATTCCAAGACCCCTCGCTTCCATTGCTCTAACACTGGTTCCTTCTTCACAAAGGCGATGGATACTCTAAGTCACTCACAGCTCAACCCAACCTCCCTCTGATATCATGTGAAATTTTCGAATCTTTATGAAGTGAGCAGGAGTTAGTCAACTTAGAGTTGCAAGCCAAACAACCAGAAGCAAGTGGAGGCAAACAACTGATCTTTATTGAAAGCAACTTCAAATTACACGGCAAGGCATGCTTGGCGAGACCTGATTTCGCCAGCACAAAACACCAAAAGAAAAATTACAAAGTTGAAGATAACACGAGACCGCGCGGGTTTTTGTAGAAGACGAACCGGCCTCCACCTGAAGGCGATCCCGGCCGGTCTCTATCTAGGGCATGCAGCCCACCGTCCCAACCCATCTCGGCGTCCGATCGCATCGTGCGATCCTCCCGGCACGCCGCGGGATGTTGAGGCCAGGGATCGAGCCCTCGACCTCCTTTCGACAGAGGTAAGTACGAAACTTGTTCCCCTCCATCACCCAGCTGCGCTGCAGCGTAGTTGGGTGATGGAGGGGAACAAGTTTCGTACTTACCTCTGTCGAAAGGAGGTCGAGGGCTCGATCCCTGGCCTCAACATCTCGCGGCATGCCGGGAGGATCGCACGATGCGATCGGACGCCGAGATGGGTTGGGACGGTGGGCTGCATGCCCTAGATAGAGACCGGCCGGGATCGCCTTCGGGTGGAGGCCGGTTCATCTTTCTACAATGAATATGTACTCAATCCAGCCGGGAGAAGGCTGGAAACTTCTCCTCTCCCCAAGAGAAGATGAATGGTGCCATTATTGGAGGAGATGGGAGGTTTCCTCTTCCTCTCCATTAACTCCCCCTTCCTTCTCTCTCTTTCAAATTAGGGTTTTCTCTCTCCTGGCTGAATTTCCTGAAATTGAATGGTTAATTCAGTAATTACCAACCTCATTAGGTGGTGGACCACCTCAATTGAGTCTAGCTCAAGTGGATTGGGCTTGATTAGGTCAAAATAGGTCATTTTGACCTAAATTTAGGGTGGAGTTGACTTTGGTCAATTTGACCGTTTGGGTTGGCCCCAATGGGTGGGTAGTGACCCATTGGCCTCTCTTAAGGGTTAGGAAGGGATAGGTGGAGTCAATTTGACAAAGTGAGGGTGAATTGCCCCTTATTAGGGCACTTTGACCAAATTAAGGTTTTAGGACAATTTGGTCAAATTGGAGGCCCCATGATGAGGCTTTTGATCCATTAGGATCCTAGAACCCATACAAGGGTAGGGGCAGGGTCAATTTGGCATGGTGAGGGCCAATTGACCTTAATTGAGTTAGTTTGACCATTTTAGGGTTAAGGTTGACTTTAGTCAAATTGGGCTCTGAGGTTGACCCCAATGGGTCCCTGGGGTTCCAAGGAGACCCCTAATGGGTTAGGGATGATATGGTGGGGTCAAGGATCAAGGTGGGGCCCTAAAGTCCAACTCTAGGCTTGGTATCTAAAAATTGCTATTTGCAGACCACTTGGGTTTTCTCCTTCTCACCTAAATTCACATGGTCTTGAACTCTTCCTATGGTCTTTTCATGACCTAGTCATATCAAAACCAGCTTAGGGGTCTAGCTGTTTGTGGGATGTTACAAGGAAGCAGCATAAGTGATGAGGAACTTGCAGGCACTGATTCTTTGCAGGATCTGAGATTTTGCCTCTAAACAAGTTATTGACAGATCAATATGCAATATTTTTGAAATGGATGCTACCGTTTTAGTGTTTTCTTACAATTTTTTTTTGTTAATTTTAGAAATCTCTGTTTCTGAACTGTGATGTTTTGAGTCTGCTATGATTAATTTTAGAAATTCCACTCCATCTATTTGCGAGCAACAAGAACAACCACGATGTTGTAGACGAGCTGCACTAATTGATGGTCCTATTCGTATGTGATAGGAGGTTGCGTGTTGTTTAAAATATGCCTTGTGCAGTGTAAAACTCTGATCGTAATCTGACATTATTTGTTTGATCAGATCTATTAATCTGACCGTAATCTGATATGATAACAGAAAAAACAGAATTACGTAATTCTAATATAATGTTAATTACTAATGCATATCCAACACAAATGCAAAATTACAATGATTGACAATACAGAAACTATTAGAAAAGTTGATCACTAACGTAGCACATCAGGGACACTACAAAAATTAAACGAAATTGACGGAGAAACTTCATCATTTAATCCACTGAATATATTGCCATGCAATGTGGAAGTGTCTGTTTCAAAGTTGGCACTTCCCATGAAGTCGAACTCCTTACGATCTTCAAACTCCGTCTTTACCTTAGGGGTCTGTTTCCTCTGCCCTGTATGATATGCACACGGAATTAATGTACTTAATTGAATAAGCAATCATAGAAAATGAATTTATCTAATAATGCAGAGGAAGCTTACTTTGTTTCTTTGATGGTTTTTCAAAAAAGCTCTTCAACCTGACTTTTGACAAACCTTTACGACGTCCTGCCCTTGGATCCCTTAACAAGTCTGTTTCCTGAAAATTTCCTTCTGCAGTTTGTGTCTTCAAGCTCCCCTCATAGTCTACTATTTCTTCTGCACTTCTCCTCAATTCATTCATGGCGGTAAGAACATGTTGCCGGGCTAGGTTGGCAATTATCTACTAGTTGAGCTAACTCGTACGTGAACCTCATGAGACGGTTTCTAAACACCAGGCTGGATTGGTTCTCCTTCAGGCATGTAGCCCTTGAGGTATAAATATTTTTTGGCAGTTAGTGTAAATCTCTTTAGAAGGTATTTACAATTAATTTGTCTTACATTCTTGGAAATGTATACTCGTAATATGTGTTTACACAAAATTCCTTTTGTTTCAAAACCCTTGCAAGAGCACATCGCATCGTATGTGTTACAATCTACTTTAACTAACCATTATTTGTCGTCGTCCACGGCTGCATCACCGTGTCTTGTGATGTATAACATATGGTCATCATATTTAACTTCTTCGTTGATGCTCACACTAACTACCCCATTAATAAAAATTTGTTCGAAAATGGAAAATATTTTTCTTGTGTACACCTTCGACGCTTGTTTTAGGATGGGACAAATTTGAAATTTTAAAGTGATAGAACTTTGCTTACACTTGAAATCCTCATCATGTTCAGATCTCCTCCAAGATGAAATCATCTTCTCCATCCCATTGAAACACTCAACAAGAGAACTTGTTGGTTTTGTACAACCATGTAACACAATGTTAGCTGATTCACTTCTTTGAGTAGATAGAATTCCTAAATCCAGAATGTCTTTATTAAATGCTGTGGACCATTTATTTCTAACTTTGTATAGATCAGACAATCATCTATTGTCCTCCAACTGACCTCTTATAATCATTGCACTCCAGTTGAAATCAAACTCAGCCTCATTGTCGCATTTGCTCATGCATTGATAAAATAAAGCTCTAATATTTCTGTCGTTGTTGAAGGTTGGCACCTTTGAAGGTACTTTCTTGGAAATGTGCCACTAACATAGGCGGTGCCGAGTACTACTGAAAACTCTCGCAATCGCAACGGCCATTGCCTGATCCTGATCTGTAAACATAGTGCTTGGCTGTTTCCCACCAGTAAATCTCAAAAAAGTTTCAAACACCCAACAAAAGGATTCGATGGTCTCTTCTGCTACGAACGCTCCGCCTACAAATACATTTTGCCAATGATGGTTTATGGCTATGAATGGAGCACAAGCCAAGTTATATTTCTTCATTCGGTACGTGGTATCAAACGTAATAACATCGTTAAATGAATCGTAATCAATCTTACTCTGTCCGTCCATCCAACAAAAACTTTTAAGGTGGCCAAACTCGTCTGTCTGTACATCGTACGAGAACATGCTATCTGTCATTTGCCTTTCCTAAAATTTTTTCAACAAACTCGCGGCGTCACCGCTTTCTATCAATTCCCTTCTTTCACGGTGAACATAATTATAAGCATTTGTTTTACAAAACCCGACGTTCTCAAATCCGCCAACTTCATCAGCTATAAAATTATAAGCGTCAACTGTTCTGATCCCAACACTAGACATATTCTTCAATAGGCTACCTTGAACGTCAGATATGTTACGATGAGATCTCAACAAATGACTATCATTCTCTGGAGCAAGCAGATGATTGTGTTCATCTACGAACCTTATCACCTCCCAATTTTTTCCATCTTTATCAGCCCTAAAATGCAGGTAAGCTAAGCAACCAGTATGAGTATCAAGTTTGCGGAATTTCTTCTCTGCATCTTTCACTGGATTTGATCGCATGAACCCAGCTTTTGCACATGAAAATTCTCTCGCCTTCACAATCTGAGTATGTGTCCAATATACGATATGTTCTTTGCGCACACTAAATCCGAGTTTGTGTGCATATTCTTTGTACGTCTGATATGCTTCCTCATCTGAGTGCACAGCAGGAAATACAACATCATCACTAGCCTGTGGATAATTACATTAAGTGATTAGTAAGAGTTAAACATCGTGCTGTTTCGGATACTGTTTGCCAAACATCCGACCGTAAAAGAGCCATGTTGTTCTAAATACTATACAAACTCCGGTCGGATTTTAGTTGAACAAAACTAAAATAGATAACTCAAAGAAGAGCTAATCATAAAGCACACTTTTTTGAAGAGGTACTCAGGAAATTTCACATTATACCCTAACTCTACAAATCAGCCGAAATGTAGTTAGTTTTAGCAGAAACAAAGATGAGAAAACAACATCGAGACACAAAAAAGGAAAGTTTACTTTAACAGTGGGAGTGTCGTCGGAAGCTTTAACAGTGTGAGTGTCGTCGGAAGAAGCTTCAGATTTGAACATGCTGGAGACTTCGAAAATCTAGGCTTCGAGGAGGTCGGGATTCCAGAAGGGCGGCTTCGAGGAGATCTACGCTTCGAGTAGGGCGTCTTCGAGGAGGTCGGGCTGCGAGGAGGTCTGCTTCGAGAAAAATTGCGAGGAGGCCGACATTGATGTACAGATTATGCAGCAGATTAACGTCGGCGAAGCAACCTGGGCGATAAGGAGGGAGAACGAAGAAAGAAATGGAGGGAAGGGAAAGTCGAAACGAAAAATGCAGTGGGGCCCATCGCTATTTATTCGCGGACGGTTTTTTCCATCTGAATCACGGACCAAAAAATTTGTCTGCTTATTATAGATGTTTATGACTGATAGGTATCCCCTAATCCCTGCTGTAAATGGCCAAAGCACCCGCCTCATTTGATGGAGGAAATGAGGTTTACCAAAGTAAACCCACTAGCCCCGTAACCACCCAACATTGGGTGTAAATAGTAAATTCCTCCATCATTGGGTGTAAATAGTAAATTCATCCATCATGGGGTGCAAATACTAAAATCCTCCAACTTTGGGTGCAAATAGTAAATTCCTCTATCATGAGGCGCAAATAGTAAAATCCTCCAACATGAGGTGCAAATAGTAAATTCCTCCAACATAAGGGTGCAAGTAGTAAAATCCTCCAACATGAGGTGTAAATAGTAAATTCCTCCATCATGAGATGTAAATAGTAAATTCCTCAATCATGTAGTGCAAATACTAAAATCCTCCAACATGGGGCGTAAATAGTAAATTCCTCCATCATGAGGTGTAAATAGTAAATTCCTCCATCATGGAGTGCGCTCTGCTCTCAAGACCGTTCCAAGCGCGCCACCGCGCGCTTCGCTCTCAAGACCGCTCCAAGCGCACCCTCGCGTACGCAGTAACAAGCACTACGCACACTCAAGATCATCACTCCAGACTCCTCTCACGCTGTAAGAGACAAGCTACAGAGACAAAGGCGCACAGAGCGCGTCAATCCAACCTTCAAGCAACAATCGAAAGCTCCAGAGCGCAATATCCCCTTCTGCAACATGCAAAAGATTTAGCTCCGTGAGCGGTGGTCTATAACCCTCCGAGCACCTCTCTCTCCCAACAATTGTAACGAGGAGCGGCCTGTCGCCCTTGCCTCCTCTTAAAAGGCTCCGTACAACGCCAGCAAATAGTGGAAGTTTGGTCGGCATAAATCCGGCCACGTGATTTTTCATCCATTTCCGGGGTTTTCCACTCTAAAAAAATTTGTCTTGTCAACTTTCCCCTTTTCTGTGACTGTTTGAGCGCTAAAGCGCTCCCGGGCTAAGACGGTTCATTCTGGACCTGTTTTAGGAGCCTCAAGTAGACTGCAACAATGGCCAATACAATGACAAGTTAAAGCTTCGTTTGGGAGGGCGGCGGGCCACCGGTGTGGGAGCAGACACCGCCGTAAAGCGGAAAAACAAACGTGATTATGCGTTCGGGCGGTGGCATTTGCACCCAGCACTGTGTGGAAAATGGAGAAAACGCTCGGTTTCGGAACCCATCCCTCTCCCTCTAGTCCCGATCGCCGATGGCTACCGTCCTCCTAAACGGACCCTAAATAATATGATCCAAATTTCTCTCATGCCAATTTCTTTTTGAGTTAAATAATCAGTTCATCTTACATGAAATATGGACCATCTGATTTTGTGCAGGGGTTTGATGACCAATTAAATAATTTAATAATATTTGGCCTCAGTTTGGAGCGCATTTTTGCGCCGGTGAGTTTTGAAAAAAAAAACGCCTTCGTCATAAAATTTATGTTTGGCATGACAATGATTATGACCGCCATCAAGAAAAGAAAACTAGTTTTTGGCTCCGTTTGGCACAACGGTGGCAATCATGAACACAATGATTATGAACCATCATTTTTGAACGCCCAAACTCACTAAAAGAACTTCCACTTTTATGTTCAAAACTAATTTTCTTTTCGTGGTGGCGGTCATAACCATTGTCTTGCCAAACATGCATTCTGCGATGGTGGATTTTTTGACCAACTCAGTGGAGTAAAAAAGTTGTGCCAAACGGAGCCTTAAACATAAAAGCGGATGAAGTTTCTTAGATGAGGTCGAGCGTTCATGACCGACGATTCATAACTACCGTGTTCACGACCGCCACCGCCACGGGAGAATTTTCTATACGCTCTTCTTACCATGAGCAATGTTACGTGCACACATAGTTTGGCTATGTGCACCCAAATGTTATGTGCATACACAAAAAATTTATTTGCAGCCAAATATTATATGTGCACTCAAATTGAAACATTAAAAAGAGCATTTTAAACGTAATTTAAGAGTTCTGCAATAGTCTATATAATCTCCATATTACATAACATTTCTCCAAACTATTATAACTTTGCAAACTCTGTAAATAACACAAACTTAGAGATTTTCATTCTCCAAAAATTATCTCAAAATCTCCAAACTTTACAGGTTTGCTTGAAATCCTCCAGAACAATAAAAAATATTTGTGAATGAGTTTTCTTCGTTGAAATCAATTCTCTTGAAGTATTACCATTTTAAAAAAAATGAAGGCGTAAAACCTGTTGAAACAAATGATTCTTGATATAGAAGGTTATGTAATGTTTGCATGAGAAAATAATTTAAACAAAGAGGTTACATTATTAAAATAGCAATATGAAAAAAATCATTTGACATACCTTCTTAAGGATCGGCTAAGTTGACAACATCATTTTCCGACGGGCATTGTTAAAGGCAAACCAGAATTGGCTATTGGCAAACCAATTTCTATGAGTTATTACGCGCCTTTTGAAAATACGCTTTGCACATGCATTTTTAGGAAAAGTGTTCAACACAAAAATTGTAGATCTCGTCGAGATCTACAACTTTCGTGTTGAACACTTTTCCTAAAAATGCACGTACAAGGCGTATTGTCACCCTGATCGTAAATATAGTGAATTTGTGAAAATAACAAGAAAATACGCCTTGTATGTGCATTTTTAGGAAAAGTGTTCAACACGAAAATTGTAGATCTCGACGAGATCTACAATTTTCGTGTTGAACACTTTTCCTAAAAATGCATGTCCAAAGCGTATTTTCAAAAGGCGCGTAATAACTCATAGAAATTGGTTTGCCAATAGTCAATTCTGGTTTGCCTTTAACAACGCCCTTTTCCGACTCCTTGGTTAAATTCCATTTTTCGGCTACTTACTTATTCATGATATCTCAACCATGGAGAAAAAACAGGTGATAATAGAGAGTCTTCTTTCATAAATAACTGGATGAAATGATTAGCGTTGACATATCCAATATAAATTGTCATTCGATTCTCTGGAGGCGCAGAATGTAATGGCAAAAATGTGAAAGACTAATATTTTGAGTAATGAACCACGACGATATTATAGCATGATGCAACTACTAGCCCAATGTCAGACATCGTCATCCACTTTTCAAGAGGTGTTGGAATTGCATTACAATCAAGAGACAACATCAAATCTGACCGTCTTCCATTGCCAAATATGTTAGTGTACAAAGTCTCGTTATTTTTCATTTCCATAGTCAAATCATGACGCACTTGTACCCAATTGTCTCACATATTTAAAGCATGACTAATAGCCCTATATCCACAATGCCCATCACCCACCATATTTATTGCATTAATTATATTTTTTGAAATATAGGAGGGCATTTTCTTACTAATATTTTTAAGAAATCTTTTACCTCTTGAAGCATATTTCTTTCTACTATGTGGGTCTATAGTTTGATTTTCGGCCATAAGAATATGCTTAAATAGGGATGGATCTCTTCTTGTAGATTTGAAGTCATTCCTCACCTTGTTTAGGCTCCCTCTTGGTCTTCCTTTTAGCCTTATTGGAAGAAGAGGTTCTTTTGTCTGACTTGTTGTTGGATCCAAAAGCTCACGAAGTTTTCGCTTCAATTCATTTTTCTGAATAGCCGTAGATTTGTTATATTTGGAGAGTATTCCATCCAACTCCACTTGTATGTCATGCATTGACTCATTTTCTTCTTTAACCTTGCATGTATCTTTTGTAGTGCACACTAAAAGTAATTGTTGCCAATGCTTATGGATCATCCATAAAGGAAAAGAGGTCGAGTTAGTAATGTACGGTATTAACTCGTGCCCGCACGGTAAGCTCATTGTGAGTCTCACTTTATGAGTGCAAGTTGTCCAATTATGTTTCCCACCCTTTACCAATTCTTCCCCCTTTTTAATTACTTCTAATGCAGCTACGGAAACAGTGTCAAGCAATTCAGTGTACAAAGAGCTCCTATAATCTGTATTAACTTGTATGGAACTTTGAACAAATGAATGTTTAATTCCCGGGTGTTGAAGATTAATCATTTGATCAAATGTTTTTCAAATAGTTGTCAAGTTTCCAATCGAAATTTCAAGAGAAATCGTTTAAACTGGATGTGTCCACTTTCGACCCGATTTGTTGTGCAATTTCTGAAGTGCAAATATTGATCCACTCAAGCAGAAATAAATGATTCTTTGTATGACTCAATCCATGTTGTAAATACATATTGAAGTACATCAGAATATTTCTCCTCATAAGTTTTTTGCAAAGAACGGAAGCGATTATTATAATCAAGCAGTGTTGGTGAGTTTACAACCTATTGTCATGCAGATAGAAAACTATCAAACTCTTTTCCTGCTTTGAAGTATTTCTTGCAATGTGCAAGAATGTTCCTGTTAATATGTACCTGACAAAGAACAATACGAGTCTGGGAAAGACAACCTTAATAGCATTCCATAAGGCTATTTCTCGTCTATCACAAACACACCTGATATTGAAGTTTCATCTAAAATACCGTTAAATCTTTCAAGTGTCCATGTGTAACTTGATTCAGTTTCATTTGACATGAAAACAAATGAGGAAAAAAGAATAAATTTGTTGATGTTCAACCCCACAATAGAAAGCAAAAGAATCTGTAACGATTAATGTTTTATGTGCAATCTAACATAAAAACGTCTGAAAATATGTTACTTAGTTGCACTGCAGTTGGATGAGCAAAATACAAAAATTCCAAATTTTTAGTACTGTCATTCACATGATTGTAACTGATATAGTCAGCTTCAGTAATGCATATGTAGAGAAACTGTATAGGGGTAGAACCATCTAACTCTTTCTTGGACAGTCTAACTTTTTTTATTATAAATTGTTCTCATAAGTGAACAATTGTTTGGATTTCTTTTTTTCAAAACAGATAGAATTTTTCGAGGTTTCACATCTGATGTGATCATTTCTTGAACAACCTTTTGTTCATTATCATCTAATCTCCCAGCATATGCATGTGTCTCTAGATGAACAAAACTATGATTATGAATTCCACATTTTACTTGTAATTTTCATTCATCCAAACACATATCTCTCTGACCTTGTAATGCAAAAGGACATCCACAACGCTTGAAGCTTATTTTCCTTAAATTCTTTTTAACAAACCCTTTATTACGCTGATTTTCTCGGGGTAAACCACCTCTATCGCAACCCAACATAATCCTAGGTTTACCGTGTGCAACAATCTTATCGGCTCTTTGAATGGTAATAACAAACCCTATACGTCTTCCAACAGTACGAGCTCATTCAACCAAATTATCTCAACTTGAAAAAAAAGTATCAGTGATAAATGGATTTCCAACATCTAAATGTGTAGAATTACTAGACTCTTCAAGCATTGTCAAATCTTCGTTTGAACACATTGGTATCACAACTAGAAAACCTTGAAAAAATATGTTTATAAATTTTACAAACTTTAAAAATACTTTGAACTGCCATCCCCAATCATTTACAAACAGAATAATCTGAACACATTTAACACTTTTAGCTCAATCTAGACAAATAATTTTGTTGAGACATCTTAAAAAGGATTTATACCATGGAAGTATTTATGCATGGCAGTTGTATTTATCTTCAATACTTCTTGGGGGTACTATGAAACGGTTGAGCGTTGGAGAATTTTCAGATTTAAACTAAAATCAAGATAAGAGTAGCTCTGCCTTATATGTTGAATTTTTGGATGGGTTGATTTAGTGGATAAATCATGGATTTGAGGATGACTTTGGTGTGAAGAGGATACTAAGAAACCTTCAACAATGACACAGTCAAACAATGACACAGTAAAAAATGATGGCATTACTTATTTCGGAAGAAGATGAATAGTACCTCACAAGAAACCTAGATCCCAAAATGGTCTTCAACAATGGCGCAGGATAACAGCTACGACTCGAAGAAACGCGACCCCTGGCGGAGGAGAAGATCGTCGGAATGACGTCAGCGATCGAAAAGGCGAAGTCGCCCGGCTACGTCGATGGGGGCTTCGCAAATCGCGATTTGTGTCTGTGCTTACAGTGGCGGAACTAGGATTTCTGTGTAACCCGGGCACTAATTAAAAATTAATTAAAAAGGATATTTTTTTCATTAAAAAATCAAAATTAAATGAATGAATGTTTGTACAATGATCCTATAAATTAGGTCCCGGGACCTATATTTGAGAGTCATCAGCTTTACCCTTAAGCATGAACGAAAAATTAATGGAGATAAATAATGCAAATAGGGGCGTAAGGGCGTTTATTCGTTTACTGGCTTGCTGCAACTTAGTACCGAAAAAAATCTTAGCACTGGATTGCTGGCACACCCTTCCCATTGGAGAACAGAGTCGAAACTCGGCGGGACAAAAGAAGATCGCTAAGAGGGGAAAGGAAATCGCGCAGGTAGGGCACTCTTGTTGCTCGCGAAAAAGGAAATCAAGGAATTTCGACACCACGTCTGTAGGAGGCGCCGTGGCGGGTCAGGAAATAAACTAATTATGTCACACACGCTTGATATCGCGAGTCACGAACCACACCCCATATTGGGGGAGTTAGACAGTCAATTTGATGTCTACACATGTAAAAATTAAAGGACAAACATTAATAATGGACCTAACATACTTTATATATTGTTTATTTCCTGAAAAATTGAACCCGGGCACGTGCCCGGGTATGCCTCTACCTAGATCCGCCCTTGTGTGCTTAGGAATTTCATTCGGTGGAGAGGAATAGGAAAAAACTGAAAAAAAAAAGGGTTATTTAATGGGTGCATGTAGCATAAATATGACTGTCTTTAACATTGCTTTAAAAATAAGTGTAAAAATATAATTCATTACGGCTGTAATCATAGCTTACAAGAAAAAGACAAGATTCACGCACCAAGCACGTGATGCTAACAGCTTACAGAAAATTCAGGCCACCGCCAGGCCAAACGGTAAAAAAGTCCAAAAAGTAGAATCCTTCGTATCAGCTCGGAATATCCGTGGTTAAGCGCGGGCACGCGCCAATCGGGCTGCGCCTTCTTCCGCTCTCCTCAATCCCGAAAGACTTATAACCCTTTCGACTGCGCTCTCCCGCCGCATTCAGATGTCTCCCCTTCTATCCCTGCCGGAGTTATCCTCCATTTTCGGCGGCACCATAGACGCACGCCGGAGAATCGCTGCCGACGGAGATGGCGGCCGAACACTTACAAATGTCTGTCGCAGTATATGTGCCCATGACAGGGTAGCGGTTCGGGAGCAGCGTATCGTTAGGGTTTCCGACCCAGTTAGGAACGAAGGTTTCGACCCAATCTTCTCGGTCCCGGTAGTCCCCGTGTCGTCCGCCTCACCGCAGCCTCCTTCGCTAAGGCAGGAGCTGCAGCGGATGGATGGTGGTGGCAATAAGCAGGAATACTACGTCAACCTAGGTCACGCGATTCGTACACTAAGGGACGATTACCCTATTATCTTCTACAAGGAGCCCGGTTTGGACATTTACAGGTATGTATTTAGATTCCATGTCTTCTCTGTCTCTATTCTGAATTTGATACTGGCCACAGTAGTTATAGCACTACTAAAGTCCCCAACCTTATGGCAATAGGAAACACATGAAGTGTTTCTTGGATGACAAGTACTTTTTTATCATGGCAGGGAAACATAAATCTTCCTTGGTTTGTACATTCTAGAGTTGTCAAAATTTCCATGGTGGCTCAGCCAAGATCAAATCAATCAGATTCACAACACCCACAATTCTCAACATGCTCCACATTATTCTGACTTTCAAGTCCCGTCGACTCATTCCGATCTTGAAGGAAATGTGGACACCCACAACACCCACAACAATCACTCCATGCGATAACTCTGCCAATCTTTGAAAGACAATTGCCCAATCAGTTGTTGAACTTCCTCCATTCTATCTTCAGTGACTATAGGAGGATTTAGAGGAAATTTCCTTTATAATTTTTGAAAAAATTCCTTAATATTTGATAGGTCAATTCTTTCAAGGCCAAGAATAAGTGGTTAGTTTCATATTTGTTTGTACCAGGTTCAGAAGTAAAAGAAACCCCGATATGCAAGAATGAAACCCCAATGTTTAAAAAAAAGGCCAAACTAAAATCATTCAAACTTCACTCCAGTTTTTTACTGGTCTTGCAAGAATGAAAAAACGTTTAGAGAGAAAAAAGTAGGCATTAATTATAATTTCTTGGATGAAATCAATTTACTTATCAATTACACCAAATCCAATCAATCAAGATATAATCAAAATGTAAATTATATTTCCTTTCTGCTGAAGTCACTCCAAAACAAACAAATCAAATAAGAAAACCCCTGCAAAACTATGGAGAACGTAGCAAGTCTATTCAAGTTATTGAGAACTAGGGTATCATTAACAAATGCAACTCTTGCCTAAGCATTTATCAATATCAAAGAATTTCAATAATCAAAACTACAAATCCCTAAGTGTAAATATAACTAAACATAATTGAGATTTTACTCTCTAAATACCGGTACCAAAGCAGTCACCTGGATCTCCATACTCTTTGTGGTTGAGGCAAGGAACTTCATCATGTAGACACTGGCTATTAGTTTGCAGCAAATAACTCTGATGCAATGGGGAAGCACTATTAACTTAGAACCAACAACCCACATAGGAGAAATTACATAATAACTCTCACAATTTCATTGGGGCATTTCCACAAATGTTAGGAGTGCAGACAATTTCATTGAGAACATGAAGGATATGATAGACCGACCTTATCAACATCCACATCAGCGACAATGGCATTAATGAACTCCACATCAACGAGGCAGAAGGTCATAACACCTTTTCCGCAAGAGACTAAACAGGAAGAGTCTGATTCGAAACTCCAGCAACTCGCTTATTATGGTTCCCCATGGAGCACGATGTCGACTAGGCAACAACGCCCATAACTCCAACTCAGAATCGAAAGGGCTGCCAAATAAAAGAACGAAATTTTTTATCTTGCTATGGTAAGAAACCGAGCGCCACCCTGGACCAAGACCTACACGAGTTGCCTTCACCCTCCAAGCGCCCGTTCCCGATGGATTCCACGGTTGAGTGAGGATGTGAATACGAGTTGTGAATGCCCGTTCTTCTTTTTCCGTGGAAGAAGAAGACGTAAGTGGCGACGTTTGGGTAGAGGAGCAAAACGAGCTGAGAATGCCGGAGCGCGTGCTGCGAATAGACAAGTCTAAAACTTAAAGGGAATCATAAACTCAAATAAATGAGAAATTTTTTGGTTTGCAAATAGACAAACACGCTCTGTGAATAACAACCGCCTAATAATTAGAGTAAGTACCCTTCATGAACGTTGTAAATTTGATTTTATTGAAATCAAGCAAATACATGAGAAGTTATGAAATTTTAATGAAGTTTGTCAACCCAAGCAAATAGAAAACAATAGAAACCAAGGTACTTAAAAATTTAAGGGACAACATTAAGGTTATAATCTTTGAATGAAACATTTTTTGGTGTTTTAATGATAAAAGAGAAGTGATCCAGAGACTTTCGAGATCTTTTGATCCCCATACACATTGAACTAAAACAAAACAAAAAAAATACAAGAAGAAAAAATGGAAGTGCATGATTTTCTTTTGACAAATCAAATGGATCAAATGTCTTAAGATTTTATAAGTGTTTCATCATGGAGATAAAAACATAGTAAAGTTCTTCCCCAAAAAATCATTGATTGTTTTTTTAATTCAAATTGTAAGCCATGCAAACATAAAACTTACACTTATTTGAGGTCCATCATCGAGGAATGCACACTCTCACTTAAGGATGCTTATTACCTAGAAGGAAAGAACAAAAAGGAAAGTTATATATCACAAAAATCTGCCCGGAAGACAATAAAGCAAGGAGATGAACGATAGCTTTGAACTACCTAGTTTATGGAAGCTTTGAAGGAGTTAGCAGTTTCAAGGCGTGAGGTACACTAAGGGAAAGCCAGAGAGGCATGAAAATGGTTTTTGGAAATCACTTATGATTTCAGATGCAATCTAGCCAGCAATCAATTGTGTAAAAAAAAAGCTTTGTATCTATTGATAAATTTGTGATATAGATAAAGCCAGAACAATTTCACGTGATCGGGATTTGGAAACGATGAAAAAGAGATGCAGTCCTTGAAGCGATGTCTTACCAATGAATTTGAGATTAAAAAAATGAGAAAGTTGAAGTAATTTCTAGTTGAGGTTACACGCTCTAGGAGAGAGGCCCTTATCTCCAACCAAAAATATGTAATATATTTTCAAAAAAAAAAATTGCCATGTAAGCCAACTAGTATATCAACATATCTGAATCATAAACTTGGGTAAGTAGATGATATTGTTGTAGATGGAGAAATATATCAATGTTTAGTAAGAAAACTCGTTTATCTTTCGCATACGAGACTTGACATAGATTATGCAGCTGGCATGATTAGTTTGTTGCACATTCCAACGGATGATCTTTTACATGATAATCGGACATTGGTTCTTGTGTTATCGTAAAGGTACTCCAAAAAGGATTTTGTTTAAAATGAGCATAAGACTAGTTCTTGAGATATATATAGATACTAAGTATGTTGGATCAATAACTGACAAAGTATCAACTATTGGGTGTTGTACTTTTCTTCGAAAGAACCCTGTGACATGGAGAAGCTCAGAAGTAAAATATGAAATATTGTGGCAAAGTCAAGTATTGAACAGAGTTTCACACAACGGCCCAAAGAATATGTGAGTTTGTATAATTGAACATCACGTTAGAAGTTTTAAAGATGCAATGAGATGGACCAATTAGATTATATTAAGATAACAATATTGTGCATAACCTTGTGCTACATGATCAAACAAAACATAAAGTGAAGTACATACACTTATTTAAAGTGAAGTTGGATAGTTGATTAATCTGTCCTTATGTAATTACTGGTCATCTGCTCACCAATGTTCTTCGAAAGGTTGAGCATTGTAACATTTCAAATAATCATATCCAAGCTGGAATTGAAGTTTATTAACTAGCTTGAGGTTGGAGTGTGAAAAACTCAATTATATTCATAATTATCAAATCAGGAAGCAACCTTGCAATTATGCATATTTCTCTCTTCTCGTAATTCATCTGACCTCTAGCCCCAATACACAAGAAATCCTAAATAGTCGTAACATAGAGGAGACAGAGCGAAAAGAAAGGATACGGCCAAGCACCATTCTACATTCACATCCATACTACTCAAGCATTAGCATTAACTTTATATCATGGCAGATACGCTCATAGGATGTATCTTGATCTTACATTGCTCAATGGAGATGTAAATACCAAAAAATTCTTCTCCTTTTGAGCCGCACTTTGATATACAAGTATACAACATCATTAGAGCTTTGAGTGCTCTTTCTATTTCGATCCATAAAATTGCACACATTCTTGTATGAAAGTAGTAATCTATATTGTTTGCATTTGTAGAAATGTTTTAAAGATGAATTAACTGGGGAAAGATAAAATGTGATGTTGAGAAATTGGTGGGTGTTATTTTGAAAAATCATTGGATAAAGTCTTCTGTGAAATATGGAATTTTATTGGGAGAAATTATTTAGGAGGAAAATATTTGGAAGAGCATAAAGATTAGAATAAAAATATTTATAATAGCTTAGCCTAAAAAAGTCGAAGTGGAACTTGTTTTGACGAAGATGCATAAAGAAAGATAAGGCTTTCAGTTAGACAATATACTTATTGAGATTTAGAGAGTTTATATGAGATATTGCAGTGTTTTAGAAAAAGCTTCTTGTAGTTGGTACATGTTAGAAAAGCTCATGTAAAGACCCATATTGGAGCCCTTTTTTTCTTGTTTTTCTCTCTCTTTTCTTTAGTCCCACATTGTGTATAAGGAACTCTTCTCTCTTTCTCCCTCCTATATATTTGTATTCATACTTTGTATTTGAGATATAGAAGAGAATATACATGGTTTTGCTCTTATCTACATGGTATCAGAGCCATTGGTCCGAACCTGCGGTTAACCATTCGAAATTGCCTGCTCTCTGCTATCTGCGAGCTCCTCGTCCCTGCGGTCTCCAAATTTTCTGACCGCAACTCTCCTGCGAGCTCCCTCTCCCTCCCGCTTCTCCTCCTCCTCATCTCTCTTATAGCCTCTGCCCTTCTGACAAGTGGGCCCCGCTCCTCCTGCTCACTGCCGCTGCTCGTGGTCTCTCCCTCTGCCGCTAATCCCTCTGCCGCTATCTCCCTCTGCCGCTGCTCTCTCTCTCTCTGCGGTCTCTCCCTCTGTCTCTCCCTCTGTCATTGCTCGCGCTAATCGCGGTCTCTCCCTCTACCACTATCTCGTGCTGTCGCTGCTCGCGCTATCTCTCACTGTTGCTGCTCGCGCGATCTCTCCCTCCCGTGCCGTTGCTCGCGCTGCCGCTGCTCGCGTGATCCCTCTGCTCGCGCGATCTCCCTCTAACCAGTGGCCTCCTCTCCCTGCGACCTCTCTCTGCAGCTACCAACGGCCTCCTCTCCCAACGGTCTCCCATCGGCCTTCCAGCGACCTCTCTGCTCCAGCTGCTCTAACCGTTGAATCCAAATGTGTTCCTCCAGTGATCCTTTAGAACATCTCGATGGGCTGACCGCCTCCTCTCCTGCAGCCCGCTTACTTCCCACTCCTGAACTGCGCGACGAGCTAAGAATCACCACCATCTCCCTGACTGGGAAGAAAAACTTCGTCGAATGAGTGCACTCTGTCAGACGGGTTCTTCTGTCCAAGGGACTTCTGTCTCATCTCACTAAGGAGCCTCCTTCTGATCCTACTGATGACTGACTGCGTAACGATGGTCGTGTTAAAACGTGGCTTCTCAACTCACTTGATGCCGAACCTTACCGTATGACCATGTATCACGAGACGGTCAAGGCAATGTGGGAAGAACTCCACTCCTTGTACTCCGGCAAGGATAGTCTTCAGCACTTGTATGACATCATTACCGAGCTTCAAACTCTTGACACTGGCGGGGCGGCCGATTTAACCTCCTTTGTTGCTCGGGCTAAGACTCTTGCTGAAGCCTGGATCCAACATCAACCCTCTACTACGGATCTAGCTGCTCAGCGTGCTCAAAAAGAGGCTGTGTGTATTGCTATGATGACGGCTTGTGTCTCGCTTCATCTTCAGAGTATTCGATCGCAGATCCTTTCGTCTGCTACTACCCCGTTATTATGTGATGTCTGCGCCATGTTGCTCAAAGTCTCACCGCCTCCTGATACTATTGGACCTCCCTCACCGGTTCTTCTCCATCACTCGTCTGCACCATTACTACCTCTCCCTCTCGCTACTTGCGGAGGACGTTCAGGCTCTCGGGGCGGGTGCGCGGAGGCCGGCCACGTCCAAGTGTTCATTCTGCGGAAAGGATGGACATCTTGAGGCGACCTGCTACCGCAAACACGGTCCTCCTCCTCATCCAACTGCGAATATTGCCGCTGACAATCCCTCTGCCACTAGTGCTGATCTTGAAGCGGTCCGCCTCCAGCTCCAGCAACTTCACGGGATGCTCCGCCACCCACCTTCCCCCGTCGCCTCCATCTCCAATGAAGGTATCGCTTGTCTCTCAACTGGTCTACGCTGGATAGTGGATTCAGGTACTACCCACCATATCACCTCGTTGAGACCACATCAATACTTGGATGCTCCTCATCCTAAATGTATCACAGTAGCCAATGACGACACCGTCCCTGTCTCTGGCTCTGCTGATATCCCTCTCAATTCTTCTCTCTCTCCGATCGGCTCTTCATGTTCCAGGCTCCCCGTTTAATTTACTTTCTGTTAGTCGCTTTACTACCGATTTGGATTGCTCAGTAACATTCACTTCTTCTTTTCTGATGCAGGATCGACGGACGCAGAGTATCATTGGTAAGGGACGACTGCAAAACGGGCTCTACCTTCTTGATGTTTCTCCTACCATCCTCTCCTCAGTCTCCTCCGTTGATTGGCATCGGCGTCTTGGGCATGCCCTCTTCCAGTCTTTAAGAAGACTCTTCCAGATACCTCTTTTTCTGCTTTTAAGTATGAATCATGTATTTTGGGAAAACAACATCGTTCCTCTTTTCCTTCTCATTGTACTCGGAGCTCTGCTCCTTTTGTTTTAGTACATTCCGATTTTTGGGGCCCGTACAAAATTACTAGTATCTCTGGTTATCGATATTTCATCATCTTTATTGATGTTTATTCTCGCACAACTTAGTTGTATTTACTTCGTGATCGCTCTGAGCTTCCCCGTGTATTTCGGGCTTTCGTTCTTGAGATTCGCACGCAGTTCTCCGAAAGCATAAAAACTCTTCGGACAGATAATGCTCACGAATATACTAGCCACGAATTTGTTAATCTCTTCTCTGAATTTGGGATCATTCACCAGACGTCGTGTGCCTACCCCCCCCCCCCCCCCCCCCCCCCCACAACAAAACGGCGTTGCTGAACAAAAAAATAGACATCTGCTCGATTTTGCTCGATCTCTCATGATCCACATGCAGACACCCAAAGCCTATTTGAACTTTGCACTGTCCAAAACACGTTATCTCATTAACCGTCTCCCTTCCTCCGTCCTCCAAAATGCTACTCCGTTTAGCCTCATTTTCCCTTCCACTTCGGCATTCTCTCTCACACCCCAGATATTTGTTGTAACTATTATGTCCACCTACTTGGTCCGTCTACGGACACGTTGGATCCCCGAACAACCAAACACGTATTTGTCGACTATTCTTGTACACAGAAAGGCTGCGTCTGCTACTATCCTGCTACCCAAAAAGTGATCGTTTCTGCAGATATTACCTTTCAGGAGGATCAACCTTTCTTCAACGCACCATCCACACCTCTTCCACCACCATCCTTCCCACGACTTGTCGTTCCCGTTACCACTCCTCTATCACTACTCCTTCCTGACCCTGCTCCCGCTCTCCGCAAGACACCTCTTATCCGTGTCTACACCGGTCGCACTCCTCGCTCCGTTGCCCTAATACAGTCGACATCGACCTCTGGCACTCTGCGCCCTGCTGATCTGGCACCAGCATCCACCGCTCATCCCATGGCGAACTATGTATCCTTACATCGCCTGTCCCCACTGCTTCATCACTTTGCTACTTCGTTATCCTCTATTTCTGTACCTAACTCTGTGCAGGAGGTTCTCCAATATCCAGGCTGGCTGACAGCCATGGATGAAGAAATGACAGCTCTTTGGGTTAACCAATCATGATCCCTGGTCCCTCTCCCTCCAGGCCAAACTCTTGTTGGGTGCAAATGGGTCTTTGTCATCAAGCATGCTCCTAATGGGACAATTGATCGTCTGAAAGCCCGACTGGTGGCTCGTGGCTTTACCCAACAACAAAGTCTCGATTATGAGGAAACATTCTCTCCTGTAGCCAAACTCAACACAATTCGTGTCCTCCTCTCCGTGGTTGTGCATTGCCAATGACCCTTACATCAACTGGATATCAAGAATGTTTTTTTAAATGGTGACCTACAAGAAACAATCTACATGCAACAACCTCCCGGGTTTGAGACCACGGGGGAGTCCCGAGTTTGTCACCTTAAGAAGTCAATCTATGGTCTCAAACAATCCTCTCGGGCATGGTTTGACAGGTTCAGTAAGGCTATTCGGGAAGTTGGTTTTAGTCGGAGCTCGACAGACTTCTCTCTGTTTACTCGACATCGAACAACAGGAACGGTTCTTCTGTTGGTTTATGTTGATGACATCCTAATCACTGGAAATGATTCAAAGGGAATACAAGCGGTCAAACAACACCTTAGCTCCGACTTTCAAACAAAAGATCTGAGGAACCTTCGATACTTCCTTGGTCTTGAGATCGCGAGACGTCCTGATGGACTTGTCCTCTCTCAACGGAAGTACTGTCTCGATCTTCTTCAGGATGCTGACTACTCTAGATGCAAGTCGTTTAACACTCCTATGGATGTCAATCACAAGCTATGCGCACATGCATCTGATGATGATCTTCCTCTTCCAAATCCAGAATATTATCGACGACTTGTTTGAAAAATGATTTTATCTAACGGTCACGAGACCATATATATCCTTTGTTGTTGGGGTTGTCAGCTGGTTTATGCATTCCCCTCGAATGTCTCATCTTCAGGCTGTCGAACGCATCCTAAGATATCTAAAAACAGCCCCTGGTCAAGGGCTGGTATACAAAACCACGTCTTCTACTCCAACTTTGGTTGCGTACTCTGATGCAGATTATGCTGGTTCCCTGGATGATCGGCGGTCTACTAGTGGTTTTTGTACCTACTTTGGAGGTCACCTTGTTACCCGTCGTAGCAAGAAACAAGCTGTGGTTGCTCGATCTTCAGCTGAAGCGGAATACCGTTCGATGACATCTGTTGTCTCTGAACTCACATGACTTGAAACAGATGTCATAAATATACAACAATAATTTTAGGGAATTGTTATATGCAGACCATAAATGGCTATCCGCAGACCAACCTTTTCTACTTTACAAATTGTTATCCGTAGACCAATTTTAGACTTGAGCATTCAATATCTTTATTCTCCTGAGCAGTGCCCGACAATGAAGGAACATCTCTGACGACCTTCTGAGCACTTCATTGTGTGCACAGATCGTGATTCGTAAAAAATGCACGGATATAGATCGAGTTGAGGAAGAAACACGATTTCTTCACCGTTCATGTGATTTCGATTTGTTTGGGAAGATTTAGATAGCTAAGGTTTGTTTGGGAAGATTTATATAGCTAGGGTTACTATCTCCCAAACAAACTGAAATTGTATGAACAATGAAGAAATCGTATTTCTTCCTCAACTCGGTCTCTATCCGCGCATTTATTTTACGAATCACGATCCGTGCACACATTGAAGTGCTCAGAAGGTCGTCTAAGATGTTCCTTCGTTGTCAGACCCTGCTCAGGAGAATAAAGATATCGAATGCTCAAGTCTAAAATTGGTCTGCGGATAACAATTTGTAAACTAGAAAAAGTTGGTCTGCGGACAGCCATTTATGGTATGCGGATAACAATTGCCTAATTTTATTCGTATATATATATATATCTTTAACTACTATATAATAGAACTTGCCTTTTGTACAACATTCAAAATTGTCAAATATAACCTCGTTCTTTTACTCAAATGACTTAACATATATTATGAAAAAATGGAAATTCATAAAATATAATGGCTATTTGTGTAATTACACTATATCCCTATAATAAAAATAATGATGGAAATTCATAAAATCCAAAATCTTTTTAGTAGATTTCCTACACCTACTATGGTAGGTAATCATTAGACCTCCTAGACCTACTTTAAAATGATTTTTTGTTAAAATATAAATGTTTTTGAAATTTTTTTTTATAAAATATTAATTAAAATTTTTGTGCGGTCATTTTGAGAACTCATATGTATATGTTGTGGGCGCAACCGACTTGATGTTGGCACAACCCGGAGCGTCATGGGCGTAGCCCGCCGGGGGCGGGCGAAGCCCGCCCTTCACGGGCCGTGTACTATCGTGCTTGGCCGGGGGAGGGCGAAGTCCGCCGTCGCCGTCCGGGTACTGTCGCGCTTGGCAGTAGGGGCGGAGCCCCGTGCCTGTCACTCGTGTGTGTGTGTGTGTGTATATATGTATATGAATAAAATTTCTTAGTAACATATGAATTCATTAAACTACAGGGCATAAAATATAAGAAATTTGCAAGTTCCCAGTCTTAAACTGCTATCTAGATCTCTAGAGTGTAAACATGTTCAATTTGGATTTGAGTAATTTTGTAACAGGAAGAAATCTGTTCAAAAGTATCAAACTTAGTTGAAATTCATGATCAAACTGCAATATGTAACTGAAAAACATTGTATTATTTGGTTTTCTTTTGATTCAAACGCAAAACAGTTATAAGAAGAGAAGAGAAACAGATCATCAACTGGCAATTCTATCTTGGTTTTGGAGAGCATTTCAACCAAGAAAAAAGGGATGGAGAGGGAAGGATGACCATGGCGTACAATGGCGGCATTCTTGTACCAGCAGATGAGTTAGAGAATCCATTGACTTGGTGGGTCTTCAAGGCCGCCAGTGTCCTCAGCTTGTCAGGGTCTAGAGTGTTGTCATTGGTGTGATGCCGCCGGTGTCCTCAGCTTGTCAGGGTCTAGAGTGTTGTCATTGGTGTGATGATCATTGAAGAGAATAAGTCTATGATTGCCGACTTCCAAAATCAACTTCATGCATGGACCTACGACAAACATCGTGTGATTGATAAGGCTCTTTGTTATTCCAAAATCAACTCTTCAACCATCATGCTCCAATTGGGGTCTTGTGACAGAGCGACTGCTATGTGGACTCATCTGCGACGGTATTTCAATCAGACTGACAATGCATACGAGATTTAGCATTTTAGACTACTCAGTCTACTCGGCATGGAGATTGCACTATTTTAACAATTTCAAGCCTACATGATGGATATATGGAGTCAGCTCATTGCCATGAAATCTACTCCTGAGCCACGTGCCACAAGCTCATTCTACTATCAATTTTTTCTTTACGCAATCATAGACATTTGCTATCATTTCTCATGCATCTACGCCCCGACTTTTCAACTTTTGCTGGAATTCTTTTACAACAATCACCAGTTCCATCTTTGGATACGACATTGAATGAACTGACAACAACAACAACAACAACACTCAAGCCTTTATCCCACCATAGTGGGGTCGGCTATATGGATCCTCTGTCACCATTGCGCCCTATCTTTAAGCATAGTCTCATTAATGCCTAAGTAAATCATGTCTTTCTTTATAGTTTCATTCCAAGTCTTTTTTGGTCTACCCCTCCCCCGTTTAACATGTCTAGTGACTAAACTCTCACAACGCCTAACAGGTGCCTCTAATGGTCTCCTATGTACATGTCCAAACCATCTTAAACGAACTTCTCGCATCTTCTCTACAATTGGCGCCACTCCTATCTTATCCCTGATACATTCATTCCTAATTTTATCCAGTCTCGTGTGACCACACATCCACCTAAGCATTCTCATCTCCGCGACTCCCATTTTTTGCTCGTGTACACCATTCACTGCCCAACACTCAGAACCGTAGAGCATTGCAGGCCTAATTGCAGTACGGTAAAACTTGCCTTTAAGTTTTAGTGGTACTTTACGATCACATAGGATCCCAGACGCGCCTCTCCACTTCAACCAACCTGCTTGGATTCTATGAATCACATCTTTATCTACACCTCCATCTTTTTGAATTATCGATCCCAGATATTTAAAGCACTCACTGCGGGAAATATCTTGGTCACCCAATTTAATGACGGAGTCATCTGACCTTCTTGCACTACTAAATTTAAGCTCTATATACTCTGTCTTTGTCCTGCTCAACCTAAAACCCTTCTTTTCTAAAGTGTCTCGCCAAGATTCCAGTTTCGCGTTTACACCCTCGCGCGTCTCATCGACCAAAACAATATCATCTGCAAATAATAAACACCAAGGTATTGCTTGCTGGATATGTCCGGTGAGCTCATCTAAGATAAGGGTAAAGAGGTAAGGGCTTAAAGCTGACCCTTGATGTAAGCCAACAACGATAGGGAATTCCTGTGTTAATCCTCCAGATGTCCTCACCCTGGTCACTGAATTTGTATACATATCTTTGATTACGTCAATGTATGATACATTTACACCTTTTTTTTCTAAGACTCTCCACAAGACCTCTCTTGGAACCATATCATACGCCTTCTCCAGATCGATAAACAACATATGCAAATCTTTTTGTCTTTCCCGATAGTTGTCAATGAGTCTCCTCAAGAGATGTATAGCTTCCATGGTTGACCTCCCTGGCATGAATCCAAATTGATTCTCTGAGATGCTAGTCTCTCGTCTAACTCGTCTCTCTATTACTCGTTCCCATAGTTTCATAGTATGACTCATTAATTTAATTCCCCTGTAATTGACACAATTTTGTATATCTCCTTTGTTCTTATACAAAGGTACCAAAATACTTTCTCTCCATTGGTCTGGCATCCTTTTTGTCTTCAGTATCTTATTGAAGAAACTTGTAAGCCATAAAATTCCTTCCCTCCCTAAGCATTTCCATACTTCAATGGGTATATCGTCTGGTCCAACCGCCTTTCCATTTTTCATCTCTTCAGAGCGTCATCTATCTCTGATGCTTGAATTTTACGATAAAAAGTTATGTGTCTGTACTCCTTCGATTTACTTAACTATTCCAAGTTCAGTTCATTATCTTTTCCTTCATTGTATAGTTGATAAAAGTATCTTTTCCATCGCTCCTTAATAGCCACATCATCCGTCAAAACCGTATCTGTTTCATCTTTTATGCATTTAATTTGGCTTAGATCTCTTGTCTTCCTCTCTAGCTCGAGCAATTTTATATATATCGCGCTCTCCATCTTTGGTATCTAGTCGTTTGTAAAATTCTTCATAAGCTTGACTTCTTGCTTTACTTACTGCATTTTTAGCTTCTTTCTTGGCGACTTTATACTTTGTCAAGTTTTCATCATTCCTACAAGCATATAATGTTTTGTAGCTGACCCTCTTTGCCCTCACTTTATCTTGCACTTTCTTTTTCCACCACCAAGATTCTTTTTGTGGGGGCGCGCGACCTTTTGACTCTCCAAGTACGTTCTTTCCACTTATCCTTAAATGAGAAGACATAACTTCCCATGCGACACTAGGATCAACATAAGGATCATCAACTAGTCGTTCTATAACTGCTGCCTTGAAAACAACCTGTTTTTCCTTCATCAAGTTCCACCACCGAATTTTTGGCAACACTTTTGTCTTTCTCTTAAAGTTACTATATTTAATTTGCACATCCAGCACCACTAGCCTATGTTGCGTTGTCAAACTTTCTCCTGGTATGACTTTGCAATCCTTACAAATCTTTTTATCCATTTTGCGAGTCATAAAATAGTCAATTTGTGACTTATTTTGTCCGCTCTTGAACGTAATTAAGTGTTCTTCCCTCTTTATGTAGAACGTATTTGTCACAATTAGCTCATGTGCTATGACAAAGTCTAGAATGGTTCTTCCTTCTTCATTTCTTTCTCCATACCCAAATCCTCCATGAACATCTGTATAATCCGTATTTTGCTTCCCTACATGTCCATTTAAGTCTCCTCCAATGAAAATTTTCTCGCTTTGTGGGATTTCTCTTACCAAATCATCTAAGTCTTCCCAAAATTGTACTTTAATAGTTTCATTTAATCCTACTTGTGGCGCATAAGCACTAATTACATTAATAGTTTCCTTTCCTACGATTAATTTAAGAGCTAAGTTTCTATCACCTTTTCTGCTTACCCCAACAACTCCATCCCTCCAAGTAGTATCTACAATAATACCTACTCCATTTCTTGTTTTATTTTTTCCTGTGTACCATAATTTAAAACCTGAATTATCTAGAAATTTAGCTTTCTCACCCACCCATTTAGTCTCTTGCAGACATAAAATATTTATCTTTCTCCTAATCATTGTATCCACTACTTCCATCGCTTTTCCCGTTAGCGTACCTATATTCCAACTTCCAAACCTAAGTCGATCACAAATCCTACGATCAACTTTTCTAGGACGCCTAATATGTGAGGGCTCTTGCATATTTGACACTACACCCAAGTCCTCTTGGAGGTGCAGCGGTCCTTGCCAAGACGCCGCATTCGGACCATACGACGAGGACTCTTGCCTATTTAACACTACACCCAAGTCCTGGAGATGTAGCGGTCCTTGCCAAGACGCCGCATTCGGACCATACGACGCGTTCCTTAGAGGGAACAACCTAGCTTTAGCACAATTTCTCAAAAGATCCATATTCATAAGGGTGACTAAATTTTACGCTGGCCGTCTACCTAACACAACCCTCACCATTTTTCATCCGGGCTTGGGACCGGCATCGGCTGGTTTATTGAATGAACTGACAACCGAGGAAAATTGTTGCATTGCCTTTGATGCATTGTCCTCTGCCATTTTTGAGAACTATATTCTTGTGGCTCATCCTACATCAATTGTGGCCCAAGCCGTATCTGTTTCCCTCGACAATCTCGTCCCTGTAAAAAATGGTGTGCATGACACAAACGTCATGACAACCACAGTACTCAAGAATTTCAAGTTCTTGCTCAGTACAATTGGTTTAAGATGTTGCATACGACAGACTTTATGTGCCTCCTCAGCTCAGACAAGCTGTGATAGTAGATGTCACCCTCCTACTTGATAAATGCAACACCTTGCGCCAGCTTTAAATATAGACACATTACACAAGTAAAACAATTCATATGCACTCAATTTGAGATAAAGGACCTTGAGTGTCCCATCTTCAGTCGACGTCTAACCAGCTTGTGCATGGCATCGACCCGTCCACTAACCCTCGTCCAACTTCAACGCGATGATTCTCGCTAGGTTCTGCTCAACTCCGGCGCGGGCTTCTTGTCTTTTGCGCGAGCTGCACTCTCCACTAGCCGCGACAACCGTCAACGTCGAGCACCGCGCGACATCGACCATCCAAGAACTCTCATACGGATTTGATGAGAACACTTTCCTTTCTACTTCCACCGATTCCACTCGCTTGGATCGTCTGGAAGCTCAATTAGAAGGTCTCACTTTCCTCCTCCGTGAGCTCGCGACCGACGCAATCAACCGTCAACCAGCACCTCCGCCCCCCTACGAGCACCTTTGACTACATGGGGTTTCTATACCCCACTGGGACATTCGCCCCACACACCTCTGCCGAATTGAGATTCCAGTGTTCGACGACAAAGACCCCCGTGGTTGGATCGCCTATGTCGAATAGTTCGATCTTCAGTCTACCCTCGTAAACCAAAGGCCTCCATGAAAATTATCTATATGGAGGTTCTCATGAGGCGCTCCTCAGGGTGCGTTAAGCGTGTTAAAATGTCTATCTCTCATGACCCACACTGAAGGAGGAACTATTTCGCTACTACGACACATAAAGTGGACAATGCATACGAGCGTCTTAACTTCATTCACCAGTTCGACACCATTGCGGCCTACATCGTTGAGTTCATTGAGGTCGCCACGCACGTCATCGGGCTCTCCCCAAACCATAACATGGGGTACTTCCTACAACCCCACCTCCACGTGCGCCTTCCACAAGCCCTCTACTCTCTCGCGCGTTATGGAGCAAGCTCGTTGTTTCGGCGATTAGCTTTACACGGCCCAGACACCCTCCTCTATCCGGCCACCCCACCAGTTGCCACGACCAAAACCTCAGCCACCACTCCATCGACTTGATCCCACGCCTCCACTTGGGCCTATGTTGATTTGCCCACCACTGTCGGTACCCCCATCACCCTAACAGTTATATCACCAAGAGTACCTCGAGCTCTGTTTCTGCTTTTGTTGTCAGCAGCCATACTCGCCCACACAAAAATCCACTCTCAAGGACTTGCGCTTGTTAAGCAGTACCGAAGATGATGGCCCGACTTCGTTGACTTGGATCCTCTGACGATAGTCGATGATCCCTTCGAGCCTCGACCTTGGGGATATGATCGATTTTTTTGAGAGGGGTGTGCTGATACGAATCTGACTCATTGGGCCACAGCCATGTCACAGTAGTCTCGCATATGTTCTATGGTATGTGTATCCTTGAGTGACATTTCCGTAATTTAATATATGTCCACTCCCACCTATATAAGAGAGTGGATGAGAGTTTGTTATCTCTCCTGGGATCAACTGTATTGTTTAGGCTCTCATAAGAGATTTGAGCTCTTAGAATGATTCTGCCCTTGAGAGACGGGATATCGAGCTTATCTCGATATATTGTATTCTAATCCGCATTAATCTATTGTAATTTTTTTAAATAATGTAAAATAATTATTCAAAATTGATTGTAAGAATAAAATATTAAAAATAACGAGACAATTAGTCTAATTGATATGAGCATATATAATATCATATAAATAAATATGTGTATGTGCGTGTAGAGCTGTCACGGTTCCGGTTCTACTAAGATCGTGTATCGAACCGCTAAGGTAACGGTTCTTCAAATTAGAACCAAAATCATATTTGGTTTGTCTGGTTCCGATTACGGTTCCAACATAATTTTAGGAACCGTCGTGTGAACAGTTCCGATTCCAGTTCAACAAGAACCAAAACCAAACCGGGCACTAACGGTTAGGTCTGATTCTATGCGGTTTGGTCCGATTCTATGCGGTTTGGTCCGGCTCCAATCTGTTATGTATTATAATTTTAATAATTATATAACTCTATAATTTGAGTCATTATATGCATTCATAAAGATTATTATCTCTTTAAAAATGCATATTTAAAAAGGAAATTGGAATTCAAATGGTTGGAGCAATAATTTCATGGTTTCTTAAGTCTAAATATGTTAAAATTGAACTAATACAGATATGCATACAATAATATCTGATTTGTCGCATTGAATAGAAAAAATGGGTAATATTGTATGATTACAATAAACTTGATCCAAAAAATTAATTAACATAAACATGGTCATTAACATGATGGACAACAAATAACATTGTAATACTCGATGCTCAGCAAAAACAGTCGCTTTACCGAAGTAGTTGAGGAATGACAAACATAAACATGCACAAAGTAGATAATATAATATCAACAAAATTAAATAACAACCACCAAATATCATCTTTGTATGTTGGCAGGGTCCATCACTGAGTACGACTGCATTCGGACGGCTGATATAGGTATAGTCGTATAGATAATAAATATATATTATTAATATTATAAAATAATAATAATAATAATAATAAATATATAATATAAAGAATAATAATAAGAATAAATGGATTGCGGTTTGGTTCTGCTTCGGTCCGGTCCGGATCGGGTCTAAAAATTCTGAAACTGCTCGAGACATTTATATTGCGGTTCCGGTTCAGATAATAAAAAGATGGAACCACACCCAGATCATTATTGTTTACGAATCCAAAATTCAAACCGGAACCTGAATAATTCGCCAACGGTTCGGTCTGGTTCTTTGCGGTTCCGGTTCGGTTTACAGTTTTCGATTTTAATTGACAGCTCTATGTGTGTGTGATTCTACGTTAAAGGCGCGGTTGAGGCGCACCTCACTCGAAGCACAAAACGCACCTAAGGCGCGCCTTGCGGGCCTCCCGAACCCAACGGGTTCAAGTAGAAAATTAAGTCTTTGTGCTAAACTTTGTTCCGGTTTTCATTGTTTTGGTCCAAAACTATTGCCGTGAGCTAAAGAAATCCTGAAATTACATCCGGGCAGCTGTTTTAGCTTCCAAAATTATTGCCCGAAAGTAATTACAGTATTCCTGTACATCCGGGAAGCAGTATTATGCTCCGGACAACAGTTTTAAAACTGTTGTCCAACAATGTAAAAATTATGCTCGATGGTTTGAGCACTTTCAAACAACAATTATATTGTGCGAAATTACTGTTTGAGGCTTTAAACTGCTGTTTGAATGTGAAAATGCATGGAATTCCATCGGACAACAATTTTAGCCTCCAAAATTGCTGTCCAGAAGTAATTACAACAGTTTTACACATTCATGAAGCAGTCTTAGGCAGCAAGTTAAACACAAACAATTGTTCAATAATGTAAAATTTATGCCCGATGGTTCGAGCACTTTCGGACAACAATTATATTCTGTGAATTTGCTGGCTGAGGCTTTAAACTACTGTCTAGAGGTAAAAATGCCTAGAATTTCATCCAGACACCAGTTTTAGCCTCCAAAAATTACTACCCGAACGTAATTACATATTTATATTTTTAATATTTTTTACCTTTAATAATTATTTTTGTTCGTCTTTTGTATTACATTATTTATTGTTGGTATTAATGCTAGTGTATTGTTATGGTAGTAGTTTTATGGTATGTGCTTTTTTGCATTTAATAAACTAGATATTGTTTTTTTTTCTTTTTTGCGCTTGACATTCGTCAGGCGTGCGCCTGACATTCGTCAGGCCTTGGCTCCCAGACCCCTTTGCGCCTCGGTGCCCCTTTAATAACATTGGTTGATTTAAATATTTACCGCTAGTTTGCTAACATTGCATAAAATAAAATAGTGACGATATCTTCAAAAGTTGTGTCGGTCGATATCAGAAGAAAATAGATATATCGGCCTATATTTAGAAAAGGACAATCTAGTTTTTTAAAATTTCTTTTTCCCTAAAAAACGACTTGTCGGCGGGCATGTCAGAGGATATTTAAAACAGTAACAACCTTTATGGACTATAGTCTCATCCTGCACATCACGTTGAGTACTTCATCATAGGAATGATGTGAGAGAGCTCTAAGGAACTACTCAATCTAGTGCTCCCATCCCAATTAGGCCACGTCATTAGTTTTATTTTTTACCCTGAGGCGTATTGGTTGTTGGGATTCGTTGAAACTAATGAAAGATGTCAGGTCAGGTGGCTGCGGGGTATCAGGACAGTCTCCTGCAGTTGGAGGAATTGGGACCTCCGATGGTGATTCCTGGCTGCGGAACCAATGATGGAACTGGCGGATGGTGTCTTCGGCCCACAAATGGGAGACACGCGGGCTTTGAACCCCATTAATGTCCTCATGACCTAGCGATTTCAACTGAAGCCTCCAACTCTCGATCCCAGAAATCGTAGAAAACCTCATATTTATAACATCCTACCCTTGGATCACCTGAATGCTTAACACAAATATAAAATACATCTCAGAAAAAATACATAAAAATATGAAAAGTTGAGTCAATTTCATCTGCATGCTAGTACCGTCCAGATGGAACTCATACAGCCAATAATAGTAAAAACTTCCTTGAGTGGGTCCCATTGTGCTTGCCCAGTGCGACGTTACTGCTCCCATTACTATTTATCCTGATATTTATGATGAAATCCTCATGATGAGTCATATAGATTTCTTCATCTAAATCATCATGCAAAAAAACTCTCTTTACATCCATCTAATGAATGCGCATTTTATGAATGGAAGCATTGTAATAAAAATGCGAAGATAAGTGATACTAACTATATATGCATAAATGTTTAAGTAATTTATTCCTTGTTTCTATGTAATACTCTTTTCCATTAGTCTAGCTTTATATTTTCTAAGATTCATTTGGTCTAAGTTTCTTCTTAAAAATTCATCCGCATCGTATGACTTTTCTTCATGCAGTGAATCAATATAATAATCCAAATTTGATTTTACAGAACGAAGTTCATCTTCAAATCAATTTCTTTTGTTTGTTAAAGGAGTATCCAAAGAGGTCATAACTTCCTCAAAGGTGTTTGGATCTCCTTCAACCAAATAGGTGGAGTAGTCCTGATCCAGGGATAGGCTATGAATGCGGATGCTATAAGATGCAACCCTAAGTGGAATGTAGTTTTACGACGGAAAACTCTGATGCAAATGTGAATGCAATTGAAACTGTCCGATTAAAATTGGTATTAAACAATTGATAAAAATAAAGCCTATCAAGAGCACATTCGTTCATAGAAATTAAATTGAAAAACACGTGCTAATTCACAAGAAATTATGGCGCAAATATCTCCATTGTGCAATGAATAAACTCTGCAAGTCAAACGATTTCACAGAAATAACACATAATAATTGCATCCAATAAATATAGTCCAAACATACAATAATAAAGAACTAGACACCAATATACGACTTATGCGTGCAGGCGGAGAAGAAATGTTGCGGTGGTGAAAATCCAAGTGTTGTATGCTCTGACTAGTGGTGGTTGTTGCCGAAGGGGAATTGAGGTGATTTGATGTGGAATGGGGCTGGGAGAGGAGGGGTCGGGAGTCGCGGCGGGGAATAAATCGATGCTGGGAAGCGGAAGCTTGCGGAAGGGAAACATGGGATGGACGGGTTGTAGAGGCGATGAAGTGGAGAGGGGTTGGGGTGGGCTGGGGGTCATGGATGTATAAGAGAGGAGAATCAACGATGGGAATCAGGGCACGGGAAGTGGGGAATAGTGTTTGCGGCGAGAAGAACTGGGCGGTGTCGGCTTGCGCTGGGGGAATCGCAGAGGTTGCGGTTTGTGACGGGGAGGGAGGAGGCAATGAGGGAAGGGGGAAGGCAATGGCTCACTGCGGGGGAACGGAGTAGGCATATGCTTATTGTAGGGGATCGGAGAAGGCAACAACAAAGAGAAACGAGAGGGCTCAATGAGTTGCACCTTGGGGTCATGGAGTCTCACCGTGGGGACACTACGGTTTTGGATTTCAATGTCCAAAACTCGACCCATAACACATCAACATGCTCACGTATAAATATGGGGATATAACTAGGGCACCCGAATCAGACAACTCATTATGGTCGAGCCAATAGGTGTCAAATACAACTCAAAAAATAAAGATAAATATATGAAACAGACTCAAAATGACCATCCGTACACATTCATGGACTCGGATCGTCCGGACGGACAACGGATCACCGCCTCCTGTGGGAATAAATGTGCGTGGGTCGTCGATCCCTATCCTCTCCAAAATCCCTCTTTCCCATGGATCTCTTACTCTTCCTAGGTTCTATTAAAGTTTGAGGTTCAACTCTAGTTTTAGGTCCATAGGAACTACTCGATGGTTGAGACGGGTCCATGCTCTTAAAAAGGGAAATACTTTCAAGATATACATAGCTTGAAAGTGTTTGAGATAACGTTAACTTGAGAGTTTTGCATTTCTATCAGAAGCATGTCTAATAAAAGATACATCAAAAGACTTAGCAGTTAGGACATGTCCTCTTCCTTTTAGGATCTGAAATTCCTACTTTAACCAATCGTACTCACAGACAAAAAATTGGCTTCTTGAGTTTCCTTTTAGAATAATTCATAAGTAGTGATGTAGCTCGGGAATGAATATTTGATATTGAGTTAATTGTGAGGCCATATTAAACTGTTAGAAGAGGAAAATAGAAAAGCTTGATTAATTTATTCATCCCTCAAGGGGGCATTAAATAGGACTTACATGGATTCTTAAAAGTAAACTTACAATGTGGGACTAAACCCAACTATACCTAAAGACTATAATAGACCGACATTGACTCGATAATTCCAACACTCCCCCTCAAGCTGAAGGGGGGGGCCTTCAGCTTGGACACCACAAATAACGGCAATGGAGGTAGATGATGCGGGACAAAACATCAGACGAGCCACCGGGGGAAATTCCAAACCGGGGAATCAAGTCGGGGACATAGCCACACACGACATTGACCCACACACGACGTAGAACCCACACACGACGCAGACTCACTGGAGACCGGTCAACCGACATCACCTACACACACAACATGCGAAGAGAACAAAAGATGTGGAGCAAATCATCAAACGAGTGATCGGGGATAATCCGTCGGGGATAATCTGTCGGGGATAATCCGCAAGAAGGGCGGTCCCACACGTCACAGTCCCACACGACACGGTCTCACACGACACAACTCGCTGAGATTATAACAACCAACACAATCGCGCCCCAACACATGACCAATTCGAAAGACAAACTGGGGAGACACAAACACACATACAACAAGCCTAGAGGCCGTGTGGAACGAAAGCGAAAAGTCGGGAAAGATCATCCGAGTCGCATTTGTCCCAACACTCCCCCTCACGTGGATAACACGTGCATATATGCAGATCAAGACCTAAACAAACATTAGGACAACAAACAATTAAAAACAGCACACAACATCATCCATGGCGAAAAATCAGCACCCCGTAAGGGGCGGCAGCGACTGGAAGCGAGAGAACCCCGAGGGGCAGCAATTGGAGTCGTCGGAAGCAAGCCGCATCAGGCAGGACAACATCGGCACAGGAGCAGTCGGGGAAGAAGAGCAGCGGCAGGACAGCAGGGCTTCCGGGCCGGAGAAGAAGCAGCAACAATTGTCGTCGATCGGCAGAGGAGAAGCACGAGCAGTGACGCAGACGACGTTGGAAACGAAGTAGAAGGGCCACGACGGGATTGTGGGGAACAGGAACTCGACGAGATCAGCAGAAACGGAGAAGACAGCGGAGGAATCCACGAACGACGGCAGATGATGACGCAGACGCGTCGACGGCTCGACGGGATCGAGCGCAGGCTGGAGCAGAGGAGTCCTCCTCGTCGAAGGCAGAGGCCACTCCCGTCGATGGAATCAAACAGCGATTCCCTCGACGGGAGCGGGAAGGGGGCGGCTTGACGTGAGCCCTCGCAGACGCGGCTGACGGAAACACAAGAGGGAGAGACGGAGGTCGGGCGGAAATCAGAGAATAGAAAAAAAAAATTTAGGGTTTCAGATCTTAGGCTCTGATACCTTGTTAGAAGAGGAAAATAGAAAAGCTTGATTAATTTATTCATCCCTCAAGGGGGCATTAAATAGGACTTACATGGACTCTTAAAAGTAAACTTACAATGTGGGACTAAACCCAACTATACCTAAAGACTATAATAGACCGACATTGACTCGATAATTCCAACATAAACTTTGCCGCACGAATTGAACTTGAATAATAAAATGTTGTAATTAATCTAAGGTTGGGATGACGACACAAGGATCGAACTTTTAAACTTTTTCAATAACATAAAGACGTTCATCCACAGACATATATTGACATCATACAACAATAAAGTGATAAATTAACGACAAGCAAATAAAGTAAATACAACATATTATTATTCTAACAAGAAAGTAGCAAGAAAGCTGTAAGAGGTATTTATACCTTCGAGTTGCAAGTGCGGGTTAGGATTCAGTCTGTATTGGGAATATGACTTGGTTCTCTATAAGGAGGATGGAGCCGTATGGGAGGGGGCTCGAATGGGCTCTGGTGGTGGTGTTTGAACAGGAAATGACTGGACGGTGTCGGAAAGGAGACTGGAAATCGAGGACGGCTAGGTAGGTTCGATCGACTTCGTTTGATGGAGGATAATGCTGAAGCTTTGGAAGAACAGGGTTGGAGGGTCGTCGGGCCCAGATTGGTCGGTGGATGGCGGTGGTGAAGCTAGGTGGGTTGGCGGTGACGGTGGAGTCGAGGGTAACAGGCGATATTGGAGTATCCTGAAACAGTGGGTTTCTCTGTTTCAAAATTTTCTCTAGTTGCATTCGTGTGGAGGAGGGTCCTTTTAATAGGGAAATATGATTTATTTCTTTATTTAATGATGGCTTTAATGGGGGAGTGATTCAAGGGATTGGAATTTCAATAGGCAAGTATTCCTCTAATAGCTAATTCCAAACGAAGGCATTTATAACTAGATATCTTTAATTCAAATTTAAATAAATACATGAGGTACCTTATAACTTTTTATATTATGACTAATCTTTTATTAATGATTTTTTAGCTAATTTGACGATCGCCCCAGTAAACCGTAACAACGAGTGTGAGCGATATGCATAGTACAAAATACACTAGTACATGCACGAACATAAACAACAATGTGTGCGATAAAGAAAGAAACGTGCGTTAAAACATATGTGATGCATATGCGAGTAAAAATAAAGTGTGATGATGTAATGCAGGTTTCATCAAGTAGTCTTATCACTATGTTTGGATTGAAGTAAATTCAAGACCTTATGTGCAATTAATAATGCTTTTCCCTATCAGTTCTCTAGAGCAGCACCTAACGCTACTAGCATGGTATTTGCCATGTTCATTAATTGGGTTCTTGCATTCAACGCCATCACCGTCTTGAGGTAAGTAGCTGTAACCCAGTGAATAGTCCCATGTTCCAGGCAGAACTGGGATAGTTCATTGGTTATGTATTTCAATGTGATCTAAGAGTCTAGGGATGCCTAATTTATTTTCTACTTCCACCTTATGGACCTTAAACTTATCTATGGCCTCATATAGTCCTTGCTAGTCTTAAAAAGTTATATGTAGCACATTGGGTTGCATATTTGAGTAACACACATTTTTCCGAACTAATTGAAAACTAGAGGTGGTTCTTTTTATAGATTTGAAAGATTTTCTAGCAAATTTAGCTTTAACATATATTTTACATTTGAAACAAGGATTAATAGATGTCTTTGTTATAATATTTAAATGAATCATTCTTTTCATGTATTCTAAATTAAAATGACTTAATATAGCATGCCAAGCATCACTAAATATAATTGCAGAAGTAGGTAAAGCAAATATTGATACGAAATGACGGTCATCCTTCGTCAATATTATGTATTTGCGTCTTATGTATCTCTCACCCCCCCCCCCCCCCCCCCCCCCCCCCCCCCCCCCCCCGAGGGGCATTTTGGTAAGGGTGTTGTTATTTGTACCCCATGAATGAATATTTGTAACTCATTGATATTTATAGTCCACGTAATTATATTTGTACCCAAATTCGATATTTATACCCAAATGCATTTTTTACCAACCCTTATATGGATAATTTTAAACAAACATAGAATGAGCTCATATAGAACATGTAGAACTCTAAGCTCATATAGAACTATAAGAACATGTAAGATTAGCATCCATTTAGAATGATTTGCAAAAAAACATATATTAACATTACAGGAAAGGTCATCATTCATTCCTAAAAATTTATATTTCTCCCTTCAAAATCAACTCATCATTTGTAAACTCATGTCTTTCCTTGTCAAAACGAAGCATTCCTGCATCAGAAGTTCAAATTAAAATTTTAAAGTAATAACAATAACTAAGAAAGTAAATGTCTTGCACTTTTTGAACCTAATGAGTAATGAGGTGTTGTACTTGAAGAACTCAAATGATGAAACAATGTGCACTCTGCAAAATACAAATTATATTAATTGATAAGGTCTCAAGACTTTAATACTAGGACAATATTGAATTAAATCGACATACCTTAGAATTAATCAGTCGTGTAATATTTGAAATGTCCTATTGTTCTGCTATTTGTTCATGATATCTTGTCCATACCGAAAATATCGGCGGTATTGGGCATTCTTCTTTCATCCACAATTGAATGAATTGATTGTCATTTATAAATCCCATATAAATAACCATTCAAATAGCCGGTGGAATTGAATGTAGTGGTAGACTAGTGAATGATTGTTGGCTTGATAAATGAACGAGCTTTATGTTGTAACATGATGCAACTAATAGACAGTAGACACATATCAGGCATTGACATCCACTTCTCTAGTGGGGCTGATACCACCCAACAATCAAGAGATTTTTATAATTCTAATCTCCTTGATGTTCCAAATATTTCTGTATAACAATTTCTTATCATGAAGTTCACCCGCAAGATCATGTCGTACTTGCTTCCAATTATCCTCCATATTTAAAGCAATACTAATAACTGTCACCGCAATGACCATCGTTCATAACATCAATGACATCAATGATATGTGCACGCATAATTGGTGACATTTGCTTGCACACATTTTCAAGAAAACCACTCATTGTAATTGTTTGTTTCTTGGCCGCCTTAGTCATCTTAATCTTTACTTGTTGATGTTCTTCCCTCAGTACATACTCAAAATGTGATGAGTCTCTTTTTGTGGATTTATAATCCTTTATGAACTTCTTCATACTTCCCTTTGGACGACCTCTCATTTTGTTTGCAATTTAGGTTCCATTGTTTGACTTGCATCTGGTTTGATAATTTCACGCAATTTTCTTTTAATTTTCTTTCTTTGTAGATCACTTGTACTGCCATATTTTTTCAATATTCCTTCTACATCATTCTCTATGTCAATTGACTCTTTTTGTTCTTCCTTAGTGTTGAAATCAGGCTTGTCAAGTAATGTTAACTGTTTGTGCACCATCTATAATGGAAAAGCATTATCCTCTTTAATGTATAAAACTAGTTCATGCGCGTAAGGTAATCCAAGCATTATCCTCTTTTCAATATTCCTTGTACATCATTTCTGTAAATCGCATGTTAAACTCTTTCTCAGAGATTTCATTCACCATATGTTGTCATACACCCAAAAAAACATCATATTCCTTACCCGGTTTAAAAAACTTTTTGCAATTCGCCAAAATATTACGGCGGATATGCACTTGATATAGAATATTTTTTGATTGCGGAAAAACAACTTTAATTGCATTCATCAATGCAATCTCCCAGTCCGTGATGAAGACATTATGCATAACATTTTCATCAAAAGTAAGCTTGAAATATTCAAGAGCCCATTTATGACTTCCTTCATTTTCATTTGACATGAAGGCAAAGGATGAAAAAAATGATTGATTGGTCGATGTAACACTTACTATTGAAAGTAGTGGCAACCGGTAACGGTTGGTCTTGTAAGTGCAATCTACCAAAAAAACATTTGAGAACATATAGGCAGACAGAATAATCACTGCAGAGAAATGCGACAGAAGAGAGAAAAACAAGATTTTATTAATTTCTCAAAAATCTTTCATACGTACATCACACGTATTTGTACATATATATAGGAGGAGAGATGAGAGTCTAAACTCTATCCTAAGGTGTGAGACTAATCCCTTAAGAGAGCATTACATGGGCCTCCTAAATGGGCCTTTCTTTACAGTTTCTTCAACACTCTCCCACAAGCTGGAGCATACAAGTCGTAGGAACCAAACTTGGACAAGAACTGAAAATATAGAGGTCACGGTAGAGGTCCAATTTTCTTAGTTGAACCTTTTCCCAAATAAAGTGACAATCAATCTCGATATGTTTGGTACGTTTATGGAACACATGATTTTTGACAATATGAATAACAACTTGACTATCGTAGAACAAGGTGGCAAGAGAGGAGAGTTTGACACCCAGGTCTCCCAGAAGGCTTTCTAGTCATGTGAGTTCAGAGACGACAGAGGCCATTGATCGATACTCAGCTTCTGCAGATGAGCATGTGACGATAGATTGCTTCTTGCTTCTCCAGGTAACAAGATGTCCACCAAAGTATGTACAAAAATCACTTGTGGAACGACGATCATCCAGGGATCGATCATAATCAGCAACATAGTATTTAATGAGAGATAGAGACGAGGATGGCTTATATAAGAGCCCTTGTCCGAGAGAAGACTTCAGGTATCGGAGAATGCACTCAACTTCCTGGAGATGAGAGGTTCGTGGAGCATGCATAAACCTACTGACAACCCCAACAACAAACGATATATCGGGTCTTGTAACTGTCAAATAGATCAACTTTCCAACAAGGCGATGATAGTATTTTAGATTTGGTAAGAGCGTATCAGAGTCGGAGGAACGAGCACAGAGCTTGTGGTTGACATTCATGGGTGTGTCAGCTGGCTTGCAACCAGAGTAGTCGGCGTCATGAAGAAGATCAAGACAATACTTTCTTTGAGATAGGACAAGACCATTAGGACGGCGAGATACCTCGATGCCAAGAATGTATCGTAGATTTCCCAAATCTTTGGTTTGGAACACGGAGGCCAAGTGTTCTTTGATCATATGGATGTCTTTTGAATCATCGCCCGTAATTAAGATATCATCAACATAAATCAGGAGTATCACGGTGTCTGTTGGACAATGACGGTTGAAGAGGGAGAAGTCAGCCGAGCTTCGAGTAAACCCAACATCACTGACAACCTGACTGAACTTGTCAAATCATGCCCGAGGACTGTTTGAGACCATACAGAGATTTCTTGAGGTGACATACAAGTGAATCCTCTGTGGTCTCAAAGCCGAGAGGTTGATGTAGACAGTCTCAGCGAGATCACCATTGAAAAAATGCAATTTTGACGTCCAACTGATGCAACAGCCAATGACGATGAACGACCAGAGAGATCAAGACGCGGACAGTGTTGAGCTTTGATGTACAACCCTGTTTTCGCAGAAAGGTAAAATGAGATTTGGATATAGGCGAAGCGAGCGGGGGCTCGCTGCCTTGCGACAAGTGGGTCGCGAGGGCGAGGCGAGCCGGGCTCGCCGCCTTGCGACAAGTAGATCGCGAGGGCGAGGCGAGCCGAGCTCGCCGCCTTGCGACAAGTCGGTCGCGAGGGCAAGGTGAGCGGGGACTCGCCTAGGTAGGTCACAAGGGGGGAGGCGAGCGCCGATTTCGTTAGCCCCCGGGTTTTTGGTGCAATATGTTATGCATGTTATTCAAGCATGTCTGCCAATAGCCATCCCAAACAACGGAGTTTGGCTGTTGGCACACCATTTTGGGGTGCGCTTAGCAAAACTAAAAGGCGGATTTACGTTATTGGCAGACCTAGTTAAGAAAATTTTATATAGACCCTGAAGGGCACCTTTAGAGGGCATCCAATTCTGGGGCTTCTTCCTCTGGACAACTCTGAATAGTGTCTAAGGTTCTCCAAGGTGCCCAGCTTCAGCTTTGGCTTGGGAGGGGAAGCGCTCTAAGATCTTTCGGGTGTGTAGTGGGACCTCCGCGCTGCAGCCAAGGGTCAGTACTTTGTTCTGAGTTTTTGGCCAAATTCTTCCACAGTTCAAGTAAGTGCAAGCTGCCTCCTCTTTGGGGTGCGAATTTCTCATTGGGCCGATTCTCGGTTCCAACATTTGCAACATGGGAGAAGGTCTCTTCGTAGTCAAGGTCGTGTTGTTGAGTAAAGCCACGGGCGACAATGCGAGCTTTTAGTCATTCAACCGTCCCAGTTGGAGTATGTTTGATAGTAAAAACTCGTTTGCAGCTCACACATGATTGGCCAGGAGGGAGAGAGACAAATCCCTTGTGTGATTCTTGTTCCATAGCTGCCCGCCACCCCGAATGTTGAAGAGCCTCCTGCAAAGAAGTAGGGGTGGAACCCGACGACAATGATATCGCAAAGGTGTGTAGCATCGGAGACAATCTATGCAAAGAAACAAAAATTGTGATTGGATGAGCTGTAGAAGGCGTGCCCGGTTCAGCAGAGCGTAGAGTACCATCAGTAGGAGGTAACAGTCTTGGGGCATCGGAGCAAGGAGGACGACGAGTGTAAACACGAAGAAGAGGTGGGTTGGTGGGTCTGGTGGAGGGTGTGGGAAGAGGAGGTGGTTCAGGGGAGGTGACAGGAATGATAGGACGGGGTAGGAGAGGTGGTGTAGGAGAGGCCAAAAGTGATGAGTGAATCGACTGATCTTCGAGAAAGGTTACATCCGCACTCGTTACTAATTTGCGAGTGGAAGGAGAATAACAGACATAACTTTTTTGGGTGCGGGAGTACCCAACAAACATGTACTTAGTAGCGCGTGGATCAAGTTTGTCAGTTGCAGGACCAAAGGACTGGACAAAACATGTGTATCCAAAGACATGAGGTGCTATGGGAAAGGGAGAGGTGGAGGGGGGAAGAGAAGACTAAATGGAGTGGCAAAATTGAGAACGGAGGACATACGATTGATGAGATAGCAGGCGATGGATACCGCAAAATGTCAATATACCTTGGGTACCTGCATTTGAAACATGAGTGAACGAGCAACATCTAGGAGATGACGGTTCTTGCGCTCAGCTACACCATTTTGTTGTGGTGTGTAAGCATAAGAAGTTTGGTGGAGGATACCGAACTCAGTACAAAGGTTCTGAAAAGCATGACTCGTATACCCGCGCGCATTATCGGTTTGAAGAGTCTTGATAGTAGCAGAGAACTAAGTACGTATCTCAGCATTAAAGGCTTGAAAGACACGAACTAATTCAGAGCGGCCGCGAAGTAAGTACAACCAGGTCATGCGAGAGTAGTCATTAAAGGTAAGAAAATAGCGATAACCAGAAGCACTGGCTATTTTATAGGGACCCCAAATGTCTGAATGAACTAAAACAAAAGGAGCATTGCTCTGAGTACAATGAGAAGAAAAGGAAGAGCGATGCTGCTTGCCGAAGATGCAGGATTCGCAGTTAAAGTCAGAGAGGGACACATCTGGAAGGGCTTTCTTCAGAATGGGGAGAGGAGCATGCCCAAGACGTCGATGCCAGTCAACGGAGATAACAGAAGAGAGAGTAGTGGGGGAAACATCCAAGGTGTACAACCCATTAGACAATCACCATCTACTAATGATATTCCGCGTCCGCCGATCCTGCACAATAAAAGAGGAGGAAGAAAATGTTACACAGTAGTCGAGGTCCTAAGTAAGACGACTGACAGAAAGAAGATTAAAATGAGAGCCTGGAAAATGAAGAACCGAGCGGAGAGAGAGAGAGAGAAGAAGTCAGGTCCATGTTGCCAGAACCATGAACGAGAGTAGTGTCACCATTTGCCACAATGATGAACTTAGGACAAGTAGTGTCCAAGTACTGAGGAGGCTTCTGCGGAGTAATATGATTAGTTGCCCCAGAGTCCATAATCCAAGTCGGACTATGGAATAAGCAGGAGATACCTTCATTGGAGATAGTCGTAATAGAGCCGGAAGACCGGCTAAACAGGCCCTAAAGATTCTAGAGCTGAGTACGTAATGCAACCACGCCAGGGGAAGTAGTAGTGGGAGAAGCAGTCGCCAAGATGCAAGGTGTGTAGGAGGGACGGCATGCTTACGATAGCAAGTAGCCTCAAGATGACCGTCCCAACCACAGTAGGAACACTTGGGATGCGAGCCGGCGGAGGAGGTAGATGAGTAGGAGGAGATTGTTGAAGAAGAGTCGGAGAGACAGTGTCGGGAGTATCAGGAGGCGGGGTCACCTTCAAGAGCATGGAACACACATCAGAGAGAGAGGGCAGAGTGGAGGAGGAGAGGATATTTGCACGGACGCTGTGGAGATGTGGGGGAACACGAGCCATCATCATGGCTATGCCAACAACTTCTTTTTGGGCTCGTTGGGCAGCAAGATCTATCGTGGGAGGCTGATGTTGAATCCATGCTTCAATCAGAATCTTGAACCGTGCAACAAAGGAAGTTAGATCACCATCCACTCCTGGGTAAAGAAACTGGAGATCGTTGAAGATGTCAAATATGTGTTGCAAACTGTCCTTGCCATAGTATAAGGAGTGAAGTTCGTCCCGCATAGCCTTGGACGTTTCATGATATATGGTCATACGGTAGGGTTCACTGTCTATAGAGTTTAGAAGCCACGTCTGAACGCGCCCATCATCGCAGAGCCAGTCCTCGGTGGGGGTAGTTGGTTGTGCCTTGGTAAGGTGATGAAGAAGCCCTTTGGTCTGGAGGACACGACGCACCGAGTGGACCCACTCCACAATTTTTGCGACAACTAATAGAGATAGTGGTGATTCGGAGCTCATCCCGAACTTCAAAAGGAGTAGTTGTCGCACGAGCCGGAAGGGACGATGATCATTTAAGGCCATGAACGCCGAGATGAGAGACCAAGAAGAGGAGTGCAGCAAGGACGGTTAGAAAAAAGGCGGTCAAGAAAAATGATATGAGCGGGCTGACTAGCGGCAGAAGGCTGCAGCGGGCAATTGCTGAGTGGCTAGACGGCCAATAGACGGGCAAAGCTTGGCAACACCAAAGACCGACGATCTGAGCGGGCTGGCAGCGTGAAGAGGAGGGTGGCAGCGGCCAGAAGTAGCGGCCAGAAACGGTAAGAAGAGGGGTGTGGCAGCGACCAGAGCAGCGATAAGCTTTTCAAGCGAGCACGAGGTGTAAGCAAGCAAAGCGGTCTGACGGCGTGAGCGGCCTGGCGGTGTTGGCGATCTGGCGAAGCGAGCTTGTCGCTGCGAGCAGGAGGCACAATCGATCAGAGAAGCCGTGAGCCGAGCGGTTAGAGGAAGGAGACTGCCAGCAACCGCAGAATATGAAAGCTGACCGCAGAGACCGCGGAAACCACTCTCCAGGTGGGTCCCGGTTGTCAGCAGGGAAAAGCTATAAAACCAGGGGGAATCGCAGAGGAAGGACACCTCACAGAGCAGAGTTGCGGTTAAAAAAAACTGATGGCATAGACCTCGTAGAGCAGATCTGCGGTTAGAAGCATTCTGACCGCAAAGACAGGGAGAATACGAAAATCTCAGGAACGAGTCACTCTGATATCATGTAGAGAAATGCGACATAAGAGAGAGAAAATCAAGATTTTATTAATTTCTCAAAAATCTTTCATACATACATCACAAGTATCTGTACATATATATAGGAAGAGAGAGGAGGGTCTAAACTCTATCCTAAGGTGTGAGACTAATCCCTTAAGAGAGCATTACATGGGCCTCCTAAATGTGCATTTCTTTACAATATCTTCAACAATAACAAACCTCAATTTTCTGGCCATATTCTGAGTCCACTCAATCAAATCTTCTTTACTTTGAAAACTTTAAGTAGTGTTAAAGTGCAATCCAACATCTAAAATTGCGTCTTTGGAAGATTCTTCCTTTTCCAACACACCAACGCCTCTAAACTCATCGCTGTTAATTGAAGTACAAACACAAGTACAAAGATTGAATAAAAGCACCAAGTATCTGATAAAATATAAAAGAAAGGATGAAAAAATGATCATAACTAATTTTTGCCAACCCCAAACAACGCTAAACATTTAGTTAACTAGCTACTATAAGCCAAATTCATGCCGGAATCAATACCTAAATGCAGAAATCACAATGCTAATCATGGCCAGAAATCTGTTTTTACAAAATTTTGGGGAATAATAATCTAAATGCAGAAATAAATACCTGAGATTGATTTCGCTGGTGAGGTTGCAGAAATGAGGCTTTGGTGAAGATGACGTTGAAATCGATGGGGACGCAGGACAATCAGATTCCTCTACCGCACGCCTGCTTCTGTGATTCTCATATCGATCAGATTACCCTCAATTCCATTTGGTGTACACACTACCCGCACAAGCTCGATTCCACATCATGACGGTGTTTGTTGCGCTCAGGCGACTCCGTATCCTCAACACCCTACCGAGTGAGACCCTAACATCGACTCCAACCCACCTTCTCTTTGTCCTACGCAATTCCTTCCAACTTCCGTGTCTCTCCTGTCGCAGCTCTACGTGCATCACGACATTGAAGCTGCCAGCATCTGCCACTAGGATTAGCTCTATTTCTGTCCCCCACACCTACTTCGGATTACCTCCACATTCCTCCATGTTGCCTCTTCCCCATCAACACCAGCTAGATATCGTATGACCCCACAATCGTTTTTCCGTACGCCATCTGCCACCCTGTACCTCCCCACCTCCACTTCTCCAAAGCTACACCGGTTGTTAAGCATGCGAGCCCTTTTTTCTCTTGCGGATGCAATCCTTCGGCTCATGCCCATCACACACTCTGTGCGGCTCGCGAAGACGACATAGCTCTACGGATTTCACCCTTTCCAATCGTAGGAATCGTAGCGAGAATTACTTGTCCGACAAAAAGCTCGTCGCTTGCGATATCCTTGTCAGTTTCCACAACCTTCCATCGTCGTTGCTTGCAACCTCAAAACCAATCTCGGTCGAAAATCGGCACCTTTGCGCCGACCGCCATCCTCCAATCCCTTGTTGAGGCTCACCATGCACGGTGTCGACATGTCTTGACATTTCTGTCTTCGACGGGACCGACTCTTGAGTGTATTGCATGTGCCGAGTGATTTTTTAATAAATCCAAGGCCAACCCAACCTTAACATGAGCGATGTTCAAGGAGGAGCTTATTCGCCATATGAAAGCCTCCATGCCAGCAATGCCTATGAACGACTGGGGATGGTTCTCCAAGTAAAGTTCATCGTCGCCTACGTAAACTACTTCTTTGAGGTCCCCACACGCACTAGATTTCTCGACAGATCACCACTTGGGCTACTTCCTCACCAAAATCCAACCCCACATCAGGGCATGCCTTTAGGTCCTCATTACAGGCACTCTTACTCACGCCATGGAGCAAGTCAAATTTGTTGAAGAGTTCTACGCCCTCTCGGGCACTAGCCTGCCTCACTACCAACCCCTTAAATCACCACATCGGTACTCTCACCCCCCCCCCCCCCCCCCCCCCCCCCCCCCCCCCCCGCCGACAGGAAACCCCACCCCTTGGACTTACCCCCACCTCCTTTGCCATCTCCCCAACCCAAGCCGAACCCACCACACCAGTTGTCACACCAAGAGTACCTTATTCTCTGCTAAACATGGTCTCTTTGTTTCTGTTGCAAGTTGTCTTACTCTCCCCCTACAATTGTCCAAATAAAGAATTGTGTCTACTCTGCACCGAAGACATCTCCCTTGCTGAATTTGAGATTTTTGACCTCGAGGATGGCCCACTACCAAGACTCGCCCTTGAGTACAAGATCAATTTTGAGTATTGGACTATTGATACAAATACACACAACAGTCAACCCTTAGTAATAATGCATCTTATATTTCCTTCCTTCTAGAGGGGTATCTTAGTAATTGCAGTCGCTACCGAGTCCTCCGCTATATAAGAGAGTGTACTGAGTCTTCGGGAGTAGGAGTCTTGTAACTCTCATTGAGAGAAATCCTTAGGGGGAACCAACCTCCCAAGTGATTAATGCTAGCATACCTAGCAAAGTTGTACTTTGATTTCTATTTACGAGCAATATTTTATTCTGTAATTGCTCATTAACTTCCTAAATCAATACTCTATGTTTAAATTACTTTCAGGAAAAAAATATTTGTCTATAAAAATTATTGTTCTAGTTATTACAACTTTATTTGTTTCTAGAACAATTTAAAAACAATTCATTATAAAAGTGATCAGCTAACTAAAATTTCTGTAGACGTCCGATGCTAGTAGCACATTTGAAGGGATATTGTCTTTCTAGAAGTTGCTTCAAGTCTGCACATCCTCATCCTAGTACTCTTGCAATCGAAGCGTCTCCTAGAATCATGTTTGATCGGTCAAAACAAACATGAATATTAGCCATAGAATCTAACCAGCAGTCAGTAGTAGTGAAGAAAACACCATGATTTATTGCTAATATGAAAGTGGGGTAAGCTTCAACCATGGTGACTTTTGAACGTCCCATATGGTTGATTGTTCTTTATTGGTTTAGGCTCTGTTTGGGAGAGCTGTTGTTGATGAAAAAACGGCTGATCGAATAAAGCTTATTTTTGATGAAAAAACTGTTGATCGAATAGAGCTGATTGAATGGAGCTCTTTGAGAAGCAGTGATGAAAAAGCTGTGGGTTGTTTGGAGATTTTGTGCATAAGTGTTATCGAACATAGCTGGAATTAAAAATGCTGGAATTAAAAATAGGAAGAATCCATCTATGCATTAGTACTCAAACAAATGCTGGAATTAAAAATGAAGAACAATCAAATAGGAAGAACTCATCATATTTGCTGGAATCTAATAGGAAAAACTCATCATATTTGCTGGAATCAAATAGGAAGAACTCATCGTATACAAATGAATTAAACCCATGCATATTTGCTAGAATCAAAACAACCTTTCTAGGATCACTATATTTTACTTATGGCGCTGCAATGTGATAGCATAAAAAGGGAATGGAGAACTAGTGAATGGAAAGCATCGAACCAAGCATTTGCTCGGAAGGCCGCACCTGCTTCTTCTTCCTCAAGCTCGGTGTTGATGTTCCTACTCCGATCACAGCGGAGAAGAACTGACGACTGGTTTCTGCTTCTGCCTCTGATCTCGATTTCCTTCTCTGATTTCCTTCTCCAATTGTTCGCGAAGTTGCACGGAAACGGAATGAAACAAGAACTGTTTTTTTTTTCTGAAGAAGACGACCCTAGGGCACGATTTCCACTTTGATCTGTGCCGACAGCTACGAATAAAACTGAGCGAAAATGACGACGAGAATAATGTGAGGAGAAAGAGTGGGAAGGGTTGCAGGATCGGGAAATGACGAGACGCGCGTCTCATACGCGAAAAGCTGGTCCCACCCAACTTTTCAGAAAGAGGTAAAAACGCCTATTTTAAAAAAGCTCTATTCAGAGTTGTCAAAACAAACAACTTAATAATTGCATTTGCGGTTCGAATAGAGCTTTCTCATCCGCAACCGCTGTCCCAAACAGAGCCTTAGTCTTCTTGTAGAAACGTTTGTATCCGTATGATTGGTGCAGCTACAACATAGCATCATTTTTCCCTACTGGTTTGAAGGATTAGGCTTGAGTTGATGGAAAAGAATTTGCTGGTGAGGATGATTAAGGGAGCTGCCACAACTACCTTGGTTATATGGTTTCTTGAACTTGTTGCCCTTGAATTTGAAGTGTCTTTCGTTCTTTTTAATTCTCCTACTTAGTATTTTTTTTCGGAGTAGGTTTCAGCTTCTGGACTTGGTAAGTTTGGCCTCCCTTCGTTTCATAACGGAGTACATCTGATGCCAGTTTTCTTGTAAGACGTCTTAGTAGGAGAATAAAAAAAGGGCAGCCCGGTGCACAAAGCATCCCTGTTGTAATGTGGGTCGCGCCACTCTCCGCAAGAGTTTACGGGCCGACCCACATCAGGACTGCAGTCCATACACCCCAACCTACGCTCCACTCTCCGCAAGAGTGATAAGTTGTTGAGGTCGGGCCTCGAACCGCCAACCTCCTTTATAAGAGAGGACTCACACCTTCTCTTATACCCACATTACAACAATCCCCGCGCAGCGAGGTTGGCTTCCCTTCATTTCATATCGGAGTACATCTGATACCAGTTTTCTTGTAAGGCGTCTTAACAGAAGAATATTTGCGAAAACTAGACGGCATTCCTCATATGCGTATACAAAATATGTTCTTATCTGCTCAAACATTATGATGCAAATTTTCTCAGAAACATGCAAAAGACCTACCTTATTGAATTAGAGCAAAATAAAAATTTGAAGAAAAACATTAGCCAACATTCTTGCTTTACAGGGATGACATTGTCTTCAAAGATCCTCTCAATACGTTTGCCGGAATCGAAAATTACAAAAGCATATTTTGCGCGCTGAGATTCATCGGCCCCGTGCTATTCAAATCTCTGAGGGTCGACGTCGTGAATGTTTGGCAACCCGTGGAGAGTACTATCATGATTCGATGGACCGTTCACGGCATCCGCCGCGTGCCCTGGGAGAGCCACGGGCGCTTCGATGGGATATCCGTGTACAAGCTCGATCAGAAAGGGAAGATCTTCGAGCATCGGGTGGATAACATCGCTCGAAGTCCTCCTGCGAGGTTCAAAATCACGGCGATGGTGGAACTGATTCAGTCGCTCGGATCCTCGTCCACCCCAAAGCCTACTTATTTCCAGACATGTTTAAGGAGCGATGCCGCTTCCGTGCCGCTAACATTAGGGTTTTTGCTCATTGAATACTATTTTGTTATGTGCCTGTCTCTTGATTTCTCATGCTTTTTTGTAAAAGAGCAAATTTTGTATGGAAATGCTAAGAGAAGGGGTGGGTGAGTTGTGTATAGCTTCTTCCCACTGTAGATATTCTGATAAGGAAAGTTGCAGTTCAACTTAAAGCTGTTTGATTATTACAATTAAAATAACTAAAAGAATTTATGCTAAATCTAATAGAACAAATTAACATCACAGTAAACTGATAACTGTTTGATTATGTTTAGAACTTTGTCGGGCGGATTTTGTTTTTCGGTCTTTTATGTTTCGTTTCATACGATTTCGTATAATTGCCGGGTTTTTATGTTCGGCTTCGAATAATTGTGATTTAATTGCAGGTTATTTTTGGATCGACGAGATTTGATTACTTATATATTGATGTTGAACATCAACTTTATCGGGACAATGTAAGTTTGCTAAATTAGTAAGTTTACATTTCATAACTTAGGCTCTGTTTGGCACGGTGGTGGTGATCGTGAACGCGGTGGTTATTAACCGTCGCTCGTGACCGTCTGACCTCACCTAAGGAATTTCATCTACATTTATGTTCAAACGCAGTTTTTTTTCTTGGTGGCGGTCATAACCATTGTCATGTCAAACTCAAAACACCGCGCCAAACGGAGACGCTATTGCCATGGAATGTATGTTTGGTGTGACAACGATTATGGCCGCCACCAAGAAAAGAAAGCTAGTTTTGAATATAAAAGGGAATGGAGTTTCGTAGGTGAGGTCGGGCGTTCACGAACGATGGTTCATAACCGTGGCAGGTACGGTGTCGGGCCGAAATTCATTATTTTCCTTGATATTACAAGTATTTGAGTTCCCTGGAGGGTGACCGACTACCTCTCCGTTTACAAGCTTTGGACGCTAAAAAAAGGGGAAAATAACGAAGTCCACGAAGCTTTGACGGGAGTGTCCATGAGCGTGTTTTTCTAAGTCTTTTCCTTCGCCTGTTGATGCGTCTGCGTGAGCGTTGAGCGTGAACAGGCATGAGAGTTAGCCGAGAGAATTCAGAGCGAATGAATGATCTAAATCTCACATTCTTGCCAGAAAATTGCAAAGCTCTCCCTTCTTGCCTTTTTATAGTTTTATGAAGGAGCATGCTGGTAATTGCGCTTGACTGAATCTGGAGTTGATGAATGACGCGCGCGGAATTCTATCATATTTCCTCGGAATTAATGGACCCAACTTACAATTAATCTTGCATGCAAATAAGTATTAACCGCGTGAAATTCTATCATGAATAATTAATAATCAATATTAATTAATCATTATTCTATCAAGAGAACATTTAAACATTATTCCGTATCCGAATAATTAATAATCATCAAGCAGAAGCTGTCTCTCAAAAAGCCTTCACTGGTTATTTATCTTCCTATTTGGCTGCAGCCTGCCAGATTCCAGCTTTGGCACTCATTTATAATAATAATAATATTATTATTAATATTAATATTAATAATAATAATTCATGGTTGGAATTGCCAAGAATAAGAATTTCAATCCTAATGCAGCTGAGAGTTTAGATGCTGTGGTGCCACGTGTCATTAAATTTGACCGACTATTTGATTAAAGTTTCTCATCATCTTTTAAAAATCACTAAATGTGCATAAAATGAGATGATAAATATGCACCATAAATATACGACTCATTCTCTTCTAATCTAATGTTGGGAAATTAGTTAGCAAGTTTAGGGTTTATGATTTAGGGCTCAATGACTCATTCTCTTCTAATCTAATGTTTAAATATTTTGAATAAATGCAGTTACTATTTTATAAGAGAGGGATAAAAATTTATAAATTCTATTTTTTAAGAAAGAGATCGATTTTTTTTTGAAGAAAAAAATTTTCCAGTCTATAAATATTTTGCAACAAAAAATTTTGTTGCTATTTTAGCAACAAATAAATTAGTTGTTAATTTTGCAACAAAAAAAATTCTTGCTAAATTTGATGCTAATTATGAACGTATCATCCAGCCTTCCTAATTTTCCTTGTTAAATAAAAATTTTCTTGTTGTGACGGCCCTCTAATGATAACAATTGATATTAATCATGATAAATAATTAGGAGTGTTTCTAAAAATTGTATGACTAACTTGTATCCACAAATATTTAATTTTAAGTCAAAAACCGGTTTAGATTTGTTAAATAAGGCTCTCTTCGGCGTATTTTTGTTTCTCCTGTGAGTTTGGACAAAAATGCTGTTGTCATAGAAAGTATGTTTGCCATGACGGCGGTTATCACCAACACCGAGTAGAAAAACTAGTTTTGAAAATAAAGATGAACGAATTTGCTTAGGTGAGATGGGTGTTCACGAACGACAGTTTATAATCACCGCATGCGCTCAGAACTGCGACTGCCGCCGTGCCAAACAGAGCCTTTTAAGTTCCAAACCAAGTTAGAGTTTTGAAGTGGAATAGCCACGAGGAGCAATTATTTGAAGATGGCAAAGTTATTCTTTCTTCAAGAACCGGATTCCATGAAGGATAACATTATATTTATCACTAGAATTATATTTATTCTCTCACGGAAAACAGTGGTTTTAGGCACAAATCAAACGAGGAGAAAAATATCAACTAGGCCATAACAAACATTATCATCCTTGCAAATATGTACACTCAAAAAATCATGATTATTCAAACATACGAGATTATGTATTTAATTTGCATCAAATATGTCAAATATATATGTTACACATCCATAAAGGCCTTGGGGTGCGTATAGAAAAAACCCCGCTAAAGAGAGGTGGGGCCAGCAGTCAAGCCCATTGCTGGGAAAATGATTTCTCTTAACCCCTGAAAATGAGTCAAATATGAATTCCAAGAATGAAAAACAAGGCTAAGTAAATATGCGTCGAATAGTGTTCGACGCAACGTCGAAATGTAGTCGACGTCTCTTTCAGATTAAGTCGAAGTAACTCTAGGAAGATTTCGACGTATGTGTTGTCGACGTTACTCTGATTTCTAGTCGACGCAACTATTGAAGTCGACGCACCTTAGTTGACGCACCTTCCTTATTCACCTCTCGACGTCCAGACAGGATGTACTCGACGCTTGCGTCGAATGGCAATCGACGCACGTCGATTTATTTGACAGACTTAAATATGCGCCAGATCTCTTTTCTTCTTTCAATAAATCTGATTTGTATGGAATAATGTTAATATTTTATAGCCGTTCTGAATCATTCTTTCCTTCTATTTGATTCTTGGCTAATCTGATTAACTCTATTTTGGATATTATTTGAAATCAGAATTCATTCTTTCCTTCTACAAAAATAAACATTATGGAAACATTTTTTCTTTCTATTCTCTCTAACTGCTAATTGATTATCCTCCTATAGTATTATGTTGAATTAACAGAGCTATAAATAAAGAGGAGGTCGGCAGAAAAGAAAACAAGAGTGATCTACCACACACATTTGAAATAGAGGAAAAGCTCCCAAGAGAAAAGAGAGAAATTGAGAAAAAGCTCTGCAGCAACATTCAAGCACTTCTTCTTCTTCTGCTTCTGAAGTCATACTGCTGCAAAATCTGATAGCTCTCACAAAGAGAGAATGGCTGCAAATCTTCTTCTCTCTATAGAAGAAAGATTCAATTCACTTCTTGTGTTTCCAATCTTCTTGCTAGGAAGAAGATTCTTTCTTGTTTTTATTTCTTCTCCTTTCTTTCTTTCTCACTTAAACATTGTAAAAGAGTTTTTAGAATCTCTCTCCAAAAAATTCAGTGTACTGGTTCTAAGAGTCTCCTTGTCAAAAGACTCAGTTGGTTCTAAGAGTCTCCTTGTCAAAAGACTCAGGGTGGTTCTAAGAGTCTCCTTATCAAAAGACTCAGTGCAAGATAGTGAATTCCTACCAAGGGGGTAGAAGAGTGGACTACCCAAAGTTTGGGGAACCACTATATTTTCTTGTGTTGTGCTGTGATTTATTTTCTTGCATTTACTTTATTTTCTTGCTTAATTCTTGTTGGTGTGTGGGAAGCTCTAATCTGTGATCATACACATATATATATTAACTTTGCACAAAATAATTTTAAAATCTCTATTCACCCCCCCCCCCCCCCCCCCCCCTCTAGAGAATTCTAGTGAGGTTAATTGTGCAATTTCAATTGGTATCAGAGGGAGGTTGATCTAAAAAGGATAACTCCTTGATCAAAAAGATCCTACCTCTCATATATATATATTTTTCAAAACTATTTTATCATATGGCACAAATCAAAGATTATGCTTCCACCAGACCTCCAATGTGCAATCTTGAAAAGTTTGCAGTTTGGAAAACAAGAATTAGAATTTATATGAATTCCATTGATGCTGACTTGTTTAATATTACTATGACAGGTCCCCCAAAGCCTTATAGAAATGATGCAAATGGCAATGTCACACAAACACTTGTTCCAAGATCTGAGTGGACAGAAGATGAAAAGAAGGCAAGAACATATGATCTAAAGGTCATGAACATACTTGTCTCAACTCTCTCAGATGACATTTTTCAAAAGGTTGTTGACTGTGAATCATCCAAAGAAATTTGGGATGCTCTCACAAAGATGGTGGAAGGAAGTGCTGATGAAAAGAAAGATAAAAAGGCTCTATTGATTTCTCAATATGAGAACTTCCAAAAGAAGGCTGAAGAAAGCATCTCTGAAATGTATGACAGATTCAGTCTGATCATCAATCAACTAAGAGACTTGGACAGAGAAATCTCTCTCACTGAGATTAATGACAAATTGCTAATGAGTCTCCCTAGTTCATGGGACTCAAGAATATGGGCAATAAGAGACACAAGAGGACAAAAAGAGATTTCAACAGATGCTCTCTTAGGAAAACTCAGATCCTATGAGCAATTGCTGAAAACTAGAGAAGAGAAGGAAAGAAGAGAAAACACTCCAATTTCCTCAAAAGGCAGGAACATTGCTCTAAAGGAAACAGAAGGAGGAACCCCTGTCACTGAAGAAGAACTATTCAGTTTCTTGGCCAGAAGATTTAAGAAATGGGTCAAGACAGATGGATCAAAAAGGAGGGAGTCAAAACCAAGGTATGACAAAACCCCCCACTAAAGAAATTATTTGCTATTCTTGCAGGAAACCTGGATAAATTGCCCCAGAATGTCCAGAGAATGCTGAAACAGAAAAGGATCTGAAAAAGAAAGATCTGAAGAAAAAGGGGAAGAAGAAAGAAAGAGGCTTCATTGCAGAAGTCTGGAGTGAAACAAACTCTGAGGATAGTTCATCCTCTAAGAGTGACAATGAAGAATCTAGGCAAGAAGACCTATGCTTAATGGCCTTTGAAGACTCAAAGAATGATGATAAATCATGGAGTGAAACAGGATCAGAAGAAAGCATATCTTCTGATGATGAAGAAGAAAAGAACCTCATTCTCATAGAGGAATCTGAGGATGAGGATGAGGTAAGCATGTTTGATAAAATAGATTTTCAAAGTGATAACTTTAGAAATGATTTTATGAGAATGTATCTAGATCAACTAAAAGCAACAAAAGAAATTAAAGATCTAAAAGAACAAATCAATGTAGCTAAAAACCAGAGAAACACAGAAATTAAATCCTTTAAAGATTATGAATCAATAGCTAGCAGAATAGAAAAGGAAATAGAAAGGGCTAGAATGGAAAATCAGTTCCTTAAGATAAAGTAACCCAGGCAAAAGCCTTTGAAGAATCAATAAAAATGAGAAGCCAAACTCTTGAAGAGATCACTGAAAAACAAATAATAAGACACAAGAATCTTGGGCTAGGGGCTGATCCCTCCATCAGCCTAATTCCATCCAACAAACCTGCTTGGATGAGCCCTGTAAAATTCACTAAACCTGTCAAATTAGACAACCAAGAAAAAGAATCACAACATAAGAAAGAACACCTCTCCAAGGAAATTGATGATACATCATATTATTCAGCTGATGACTCACAAACTTCATCTGAAGAGATAACTAAACCAAGAGAAACAACTCATAAAGAAGTAAAAACAGAAAAAGGAATAGTAAAAATCTATGAAGATTCAGTTGCGTCGACTTCATATCGACGCATGCATAATAGTGCGTCGACATCTACTCAACGCAACCTCTCAGATGCATCGATCTCTTCTCGACGCTTAAACAAAAGTACGTTGACTTCCAATCGACGCAACTCTTTTACGCGTCGAAATCAGATCGACGCCACCTGGAGAAAGCGCCGAATAGAAATCGACGCGACTATCAACATGCGTCGAATCGATATCGACGCACACATATTCAGAGCAACGTAAATGTCTTCCCTTCAAAAATCTCTCATCTAAACCCCTATTCAGGACCCATTCATCTTGATCAAAATTTCGACTCTAAACAATATTCCTATCCCAATCAACACTTCTATCCTTCTCTAAAATCAAATCCTTACAACTCTAAGACAATCAAATGCTATATATGTAACAAACCCGGCCACCTTGCCAAACAATGTTGGCATAATCAATCAAATTATATGTAAAAGAAAATCAGTCCAAAATTGACTTAGAAACCTTTAGGAATAGGAAGAGACAAAAAGAAATAAGCACATAGAGCTGTTCTGAAAAATTAAAAGTCACGTCGACTTATAATCAACGCACCGTCGACGACTCAGATCAATAGGCATAATCGACGCATACGTCGACTATTATCGACGCGTACGTCGACTATTATCGACGCGTACGTCGACTAGAAATCTCTTCATCCCAAAGCAGACTATATCGACGCTCACGACGAATCCCACTCGACGTAACGTCGACTTCATAAAAACGAGCGGCAAGGCTGAATCATTTTCGGTCACATCCACTGAAGTACCTAATAAGCCTCGAATTGAGTCCTGTTTCGACGCTTCACCTGACTTAAATAGACTCTTCAGTTAGAAACCTTCACGACCTCTGCATCTTTTATTCTCCTTGCTCCTCCGTCCAGCCGTCTCTTTCTCTCTCTTTCCCACTGATCTACAATGGCTCCAAAGATAAATTCTGGGTTCGACATTGACCTTGAGTCCTTCCAGGCTGCCGCAGAAAACTACAAGAGCATCATTGCTCTCTTCATAGAAGCTGGATTAGACAAACTCATCTCCACAAGGTGCAAGCTACTGGAAACAGAGCTCACAGAGTTGCTGACTCATGTTCAGATATCTGAACAAGGAGAAATCCAGGGAACACTATATGAGACACCTGTCTCAATCTCAGCAGAACATGTTAGGGCCACTTTTGATCTTCCATCAGGTATATCCTAATATCATCCTTATTTAAATGAAAAAGGGGAAAAAATAAGTTTGAGAAGAATGACTAAATAAGTCTTAATTATCCCCCTATTAGGTGATGAATCCATTGGCCTCACACCTGATGAAATCAAGCATGTGCTCTCCACCATGAAATTCTCAAAAGACAGACCAATCCATCTGAAAAAGATAGACTTTTCAGATGAGTACAGATTGCTGGCAGATATAGTAGGGAAGATACTGCTATGCAAGATTTCAGCCCATGATGCAGTGCCCAAACAGCAACTGAACATCATGGGGGCCCTTGTGCTGAAGAAGAAGGTGGATTGGGCCAGCTGTCTTCTCAAAATGATAGCCTCCAAATATTCCCACAAGGAAAATGCTTATATGAGAATCATGAGTCAGGTTCTCTTCTATTCCTTCTCTGATCTCTGCAGGTCAAAAGGAATTCCTATCCCTCCTGGAAAGAGGATGTCCATTGCCCTCTTCTCCAAATGGACCAGGCAAATTCCCAAGCCTGGTTTCATCCCTGAAAATACTTCATCTCCTCCTATCTCTCCTGCTCATCCTCCTCCTTCTCAAACAGTCACATCTTCTGTCCCAGCATCATCCTCACCAATACCTCCTCAATCACCTACTCAGCCTTCTTCTATCCCTCCACCTCCTCATTCAGATACACCTCATCCAGATAATAGACTACCCTCTCCTCCTCCTCCACCATCACCTCATCATCTCTCACACCATGAACCATCTGAATCCACTGAGGCTCTCATCACCCAGTGCATACAATCCACAGCTCAAAGATTCCAAGCAATGCTAGATGAGCATTGCTCCCAGATTCATTCCTCCATCCTTCACATACACACCCAAATAGATGGGGTCAGTGCCTCTGTGCAAGATCTGAAGTCATCTCTCTCTTCCTCTAGAGTGACTAAGTCTTTCTTAACCTCCTTGGCCAAGAAGGTCAAGAAGGGGGAGAATCTAGATGAAAATCAGCCCTCCAATCCTAAATCTCCTTCTCACAAATCTCCTTCTTCTTCAAAATCTGACAGTCTTGCACTACTCAAGACAATTGGGAATGAGTTAGTACCTGAGCCCCATATTGATGAACAAACAATTGAGGTACTCAGCATAGCAAGAGAGGCTGCAGACCAAGTGGTACTACTGCAAGGGGAGGGAAGCAGAGCAGAAAATGAGGCTGAAAAGGAAGAAGGTGAGAAAGAATTGAATACTGCTATAAATCAAGAAGAAAATGAACCAGCTGCTGAAACTGAAAAAGGAAATGAAGCTGATGCTGTGATGGCTGAAGAAGGGGCTCAGGAGTCAGGGGCAGGGGGAGCTGAGACCCAGGGGGAGCTGAGGGAATCACCTGCTACTGGGAAAGAGCAATCCACAATAGTATTCAAGAGAAAAAGAAAAACTCCTCCTACTGATTGTGTGAAATCTTCATTATCTTTACAAATGCTTTGCTATGTTAATTATATACTAATTTCTCTCTAAGAAGGGTTAAGACAAATAGGGGGAGATTGTTGGGAAAATGATTTCTCTTAACCCCTGAAAATGAGTCAAATATGAATTCAAAGAATGAAAAACAAGGCTAAGTAAATATGCGTCGAATAGTGTTCGACGCAACGTCGAAATGTAGTCGACGTCTCTTTCAGATTAAGTCGAAGTAACTCTAGGAAGATTTCGACGTATGTGTTGTCGACGTTACTCTGATTTCTAGTCGACGCAACTATTGAAGTCGACGCACCTTAGTTGACGCACCTTCCTTATTCACCTCTCGACGTCCAGACAGGATGTACTCGACGCTTGCGTCGAATGGCAATCGACGCACGTCGATTTATTTGACAGACTTAAATATGCGCCAGATCTCTTTCCTTCTTTCAGTAAATCTGATTTGTATGGAATAATGTTAATATTTTATAGCCGTTCTGAATCATTCTTTCCTTCTATTTGATTCTTGGCTAATCTGATTAACTCTATTTTGGATATTATTTGAAATCAGAATTCATTCTTTCCTTCTACAAAAATAAACATTATGGAAACATTTTTTCTTTCTATTCTCTCTAACTGTTAATTGATTATCCTCCTATAGTATTATGTTGAATTAACAGAGCTATAAATAAAGAGGAGGTCGGCAGAAAAGAAAACAAGAGTGATCTACCACACACATTTGAAATAGAGGAAAAGCTCCCAAGAGAAAAGAGAGAAATTGAGAAAAAGCTCTGCAGCAACATTCAAGCATTTCTTCTTCTTCTGCTTCTGAAGTCATACTGCTGCAAAATCTGATAGCTCTCACAAAGAGAGAAAGGCTGCAAATCTTCTTCTCTCTATAGAAGAAAGATTCAATTCACTTCTTGTGCTTCCAATCTTCTTGCTAGGAAGAAGATTCTTTCTTGTTTTTATTTCTTCTCCTTTCTTTCTTTCTCACTTAAACATTGTAAAAGAGTTTTTAGAATCTCTCTCCAAAAAATTCAGTGTACTGGTTCTAAGAGTCTCTTTGTCAAAAGACTCAGTTGGTTCTAAGAGTCTCCTTGTCAAAAGACTCAGGGTGGTTCTAAGAGTCTCCTTATCAAAAGACTTAGTGCAAGATAGTGAATTCCTACCAAGGGGGTAGAAGAGTGGACTACCCAAAGTTTGGGGAACCACTATATTTTCTTGTGTTGTGCTGTGATTTATTTTCTTGCATTTACTTTATTTTCTTGCTTAATTCTTGTTGGTGTGTGGGAAGCTCTAATCTGTGATCATACACATATATATATTAACTTTGCACAAAATAAATTTTAAATCTCTATTCACCCTCTCTCTAGAGAATTCTAGTGAGGTTAATTGTGCACTTTCACCCATGATCGCAGAAGTGGAGGCTCCGTCGCGCAAACGCGTCGCACCGTAAACGGCGTCGAAAGGGCACGGAGCCGCCCCCCACTATCAAGGTACATCCGCATGTGGGGTGCGGATAGCCCGCCCCCCACTCACGTGGGGTGCGGCCAGGTCGGCCAGGTCGCACCCCCCATAGGGGGGTGCGGCCCAACCGCACCCCCCCATGGGGGGTGCGGCCAAACCGCACCCCCCCCCCCCCCATGGGGGGTGCGGCCAAATCGCACCCCTCATGGGGGAATGCGGCCGAGCCTCTTTCCGCGGGGGATGCGGCCGAAACCGCATCCCCTCGCCGGGTGTGGTCGGAGTTCGTTTTCTCCTTGGGGGGTGCGACTCTCCGTTCCACCGTTCGCTCATATCGCCTCCCTCACTTTTTGTCTTTCTAACACGCTCACTTGTTGTCTTTCTAGCATTCTCACATTTCCGACTCGCTCACTTTTCCGACTCGGCTCGCTCACTTTTTGTCTTTTCAGTTTCTCACTTTTCATGAACAGTTTGTCGCCTTTCCTTGAAGGGCAGGATGGTCATTTACGAAAAATGGTGATCCATGGGCTCCGAACCGGAAAATATGATTCGTCCTCCCAGGTGGTTATGGTGGTTACAACGACAAAATTACCGGGCTACCCCCGGCCAAAGCTATAAAAGGACCCCCTAGGCTTCATTTGAGAGGATACGGCCTGAATGCCCAGAGAGAGCTCCTTGAAGATTGCCACGGATTTCTCCTTCGGTGCTTGAAGATCTCCTTCGCGCTTCGCGGACTTGAAGTTTCCCGTCTTCACGAAAGCGGACAAGGCTTTCTCCCTTTCGTCTCCACGAAAGCGGGCAAGGCTTTCTCACTTTCGTCTCCACGAAAGCGGACAAGGCTTTCTCACTTTCGTCTCCACGAAAGCGGACAAGGCTTTCTCACTTTCGTCTCCACGAAAGCGGACAAGGCATTCTCACTTTCGTTCTCTACCGTTCTCAGAAGGAAAAGACTTAGTTTTTTCCGAGAGGTGGCATGTCGCCCTCGGAACGTTCTCTCTCTCTCTCTGATATTGTAACGAGCAGCGGCCTGTCGCGCTCGACTTCTAAATCTCTAATTGTAACCCCCCAGAAGATAGTGGAAGTTTGGTCGGCACAGCTCCGGCCACGTGGTTTTTTACCCTTTCCGGGTTTTCCACGCTAAAAAGTCCAGGTGTAATCAACGAATCTCAAATTGACTGTTTGCGTGCTTGGTTCGCTCCCAAGCTAAGGTGGTTCAAGTAAACCGGTCTACCAAGAGCCCTAAGCGACCCGCAACAGTTTGGCGTCGTGTGTGGGAATGGATTCCCAACTACCGAACAAAGGATTCTCGAACGCAGTGCCCGCTTCGCCTGAGTTCACAGAACCAGCAAGGGTGGACACCTCTCCCGAACTGTCTGACGCATGCAGTTCCTCAATTCCTGAAGGCCCGATGAAAAGAGCGTCCATCGCTGCACCAACCCAGCCCCAGTGGGATGGACCGACTAGCAAGCCGGGCCCTCTCATAGCGGGGCAGGATCCGAACGACATCGCGCACCAGCAAAGGCGATCCCCCCTTTCAGAGTCAATTTTGGCATACCCAGTCACGTCATGGCTAAAGCTCCCGCACATCAAGGAGTTCCACGGAGCAGAAGACCCGTACGTGCACGTTAATCACTTCTTGATGACGGTGCGGACGTTCGGACTTCCCGACCAAATCAGCTGCAAAATCTTCACCAAGACACTGCGCGGGAGCGCCCTCCGCTGGTATCAATCCCTGCCAAACGAAGCGATTCACAACTTCACCGAGTTGTCCCACCTGTTCCTTGAATGGCACGAAGCGCGCGCGCCAAGGATCCGGGAAGAAGAGCGAGAAAAGCCCGACACGGACGAACCGCCCCGCCTAAGGGAGGCGGAGTGGAGCACGCAGAAACAGAAGATCCGCACAAATTTTCACCAGGAGCGTCCCTGCGCATGGATGGACTCTCCTTGGACGCAAGCATAGGCAATCCACCCTGTGAGCTAAGGAGAGCGGTGGTAACTCACCGCATCTCCTTCAACATCCTATTCATGGCTGCTCTAATACGGCTCAAACTCCTAAGCGGGAACCTCAAACTAAGGGCCAGCGACGCGGAGCTCCCATACGGAACTACGGTACCCACCGTAGGAATCATCACCCTCCCCGTCCAGGTAGGGATGCACTCAGAACCAGTCCAGTACGACGTTCAGTTCGTCGTCGCCGAGACAGACTCCCCCTACGACGCAATATTTGGGAGCCTCTTACTGGACGCCCTGGACCACGACGTTTCCATGTCCGGAAGCATGACAAACAAAGGGAGTATCCTCAGGAACGCAATCCACGGTTTCGACACACCCGCCTCCAAGCTCCCTTGGATCAATAACGACCCGTCACCAAAATCGAAGTCTGAGAAGCAAGGCGCGCGGAAGGATCGCGCAACTCCCACGTTGGCTGAAAAAGCCAAATTTCAGGCATCAGTGAATCCGCCACAGTTTGACACATGCCGCAAGAGAAAGGGGCAGCAGCAGCAGTTCGTGAAGGCTGAACTGCTCACTCAGAACCGAGCAGACCGCTCCCAAGGGCTAGCAAATCAAGACTCCCAGAACTTCACCCCGTTGAATACCCCCCGCGAACACACATTGTCTGTAATCAGCAATAGCAAGATTATCAACTGGCCCAAACGGCTCTCCCTGCACAGGGGAGATCAAGCCCAATTCTGCCACTTCCACAAAGGTCGAGGGCACCGAACCGAACACTGCGCAAGGCTGAAAGAAGAAATTGAACGCCTCGTCCAGTTAGGGCACCTGGAAGCTTTCCGTGAGGAGGCACAGAGGGACGCCACCAAGGATCAGTCGTCGGGTCACCGCCGTCCGCCTTGTTGAACGACCAAAAGAGCTCGAGCCAGCGCCGCACAAAAGGAGCGCAATGTTACCTTTTCTCTCTCGTCAAACTTGTATCAAGAAACTTATTAGCTCAAAAGCCGCAAGATTGCACTTGCGCATGTATCAATATTTTCTAGTTATATTCAATCTATCCTAAACCGTTCTACTGCAGGAACCACTTTGGGGCCCTGCCCCGGGGACTTTGCACCGCCGTCGATTGAAGGTTCGCCCTTCTCCTCCGCCGTCGAGTCCCGGTGTCGTAGGGGCCTGCCCCCCTTATGTTCACCATCGTTTTGAATACACCAACTATTCACCGGCCGCTTTGGGGCCCTGCCCCGAGGACTTTGCACCGCCGTCGATTAAAGGTTCGCCCTTCTCCTCCGTCGTCGAGTCCCGGTGTCGTAGGGGCCTGCCCCCCTTACGTTCATCCTCGGTTTGAATACACTCGCTATTCACCGGCCACTTCGGGGCCTTGCCCCGGGGACTTTGCACCGCCGTCGATTGAAGGTTCGCCCTTCTCCTCCGCCGTCGAGTCCCGGTGTCGTAGGGGCCTGCCCCCCTTGCGTTCACCCCCGGTTTGAATACACTCGGTATTCACCGGCCACTTCGGGGCCTTGCCCCGGGGACTTTGCACCGCCGTCGATTGAAGGTTTGCCCTTCTCCTCCGCCGTCGAGTCCCGGTGTCGTAGGGGCCTGCCCCCTTGCGTTCACCCTCGGTTTGAATACACCCGCTATTCACCGGCCAAGCCGCGAGCACAGACTCGTGCAAAAAAGCTGCAAGCACAGACTTGCGCAAGCTAATTTTCTATAAAAGTCGCGGGCTCAGAACTGCGCAAGTTCATCTGTTATTTTGCAGAAAGCACTCAACTTATTCGGATATCAATGCTAGGCAGCAAGCCAGCAACAATCTCAGAGAACCAACGCCCTTCACCGACCAACTTAAAGCGTCCTCCCTCAATCAACACTTTGTCAGCCACCAGAGCAGCAGGACCATCAGGGGGCTATCACAACTCAGCGCAGAGCGAGAAACGCCTAACCAGAGCAAAGAAACAAAGTCAACCACACACTCATCCTTCGACAGCAATTCCTACCCAAGGCGCCATAAATAGAGCAGTGGATAAAGCCGCCACGGAAAAATCAAAACCTCTGAACTCCTCACGCAGAGATTCAGACTCCGAAGGTTTGGGGGGTTTATGTTACACATCCATAAAGGCATTGGGGTGCGTATAGAAAAAACCCCGCTAAAGAGAGGTGAGGCCAGCAGTCAAGCCCATGGTCGCGGAAGTGGAGGCTCCGTCGCGCAAACGCGTCGCACCGTAAACGGCGTCGGAAGGGCACGGAGCCGCGCCCCGCTACCAAGGTACGTCCGCACCCCACCAAGTGGGGTGCGGATAGCCCGCCCCCCACTCACGTGGGGTGCGGCCAGGTCGGCCAGGCCGCACCCCCCATGGGGGGGGGGGGGGGGGGGGGCGGCCCAACCGCACCCCCCCCCCCCATGGGGGGTGCGGCCCAACCGCACCCCCCCATGGGGGGTGCGGCCAAACAGCACCCCCCCCCCCCCCCATGGGGGGTGCGGCCAAACCGCACCCCCCCCCCATGGGGGGTGCCTCTTTCCGCGGGGGATGCGGCCGAAACCGCATCCCCTCGTCGGGTGTGGTCGGAGTTCGTTTTCTCCTTGGGGGGCGCGACTCTCCGTTCCACCGTTCGCTCAGAACGCCTCGCTCACTTTTTGTCTTTCTAGCACGCTCACTTTTTGTCTTTCTAGCACGCTCACTTTTTGTCTTTCTAGCACGCTCACTTTTTGTCTTTCTAGCATTCTCACATTTCCGACTCGCTCACTTTTCCGACTCGGCTCGCTCACTTTTTGTCTTTTCAGTTTCTCACTTTTTAGGAACAGCTTGTCGCCTTTCCTCGAAGGGCAGGATGGTCATTTACGAAAAATGGTGATCTGTGGGCTCCGAACCGGAAAATATGATTCGTCCTCCCAGGTGGTTATGGTGGTTACAACGGCAAAATTACCGAGCTACCCCCGGCCAAAGTTATTAAAGGACCCCCTAGGCTTCATTTGAGAGGATACGGCCTGAATGCCCAGTGAGAGCTCCTTGAAGATTTCCACGGATTTCTCCTTCGGTGCTTGAAGATCTCCTTCGCGGACTTGAAGTTTTCCGTCTTCACGAAAGCGGACAAGACTTTCTCACTTTCGTCTCCACGAAAGCGGACAAGGCACTCTCACTTTCGTCTCCACGAAAGCGGAAAGGTTTTCTCACTTTCGTCTCCACGAAAGCGGACAAGGCTTTCTCACTTTCGTTCTCTACCGTTCTCAGAAGGAAAAGACTTAGTTTTTTCCGAGAGGTGTCCTGTCGCCCTCGGAACGTTCTCTCTCTCTCTCTCTCTCTCTGATATTGTAACGAGCAGCGGTCTGTCGCGCTCGACTTCTAAATCTCTAATTGTAACCCCCCAGAAGATAGTGGAAGTTTGGTCGGCACAGCTCCGACCACGTGGTTTTTTACCCTTTCCGGGTTTCCACGCTAAAAAGTCCAAGTGTAATCAACGAATCTTAAATTGACTGTTTGCGCGTTTGGTTCGCTCCCAAGCTAAGGTGGTTCAAGTAAACCGGTCTACCAAGAGCCCTAAGCGACTCGCAACAATATATATATATATATATATATTTATATATATATATATATATATATCGATGTAGAAATTAATATCATGTTGTTGACTCACACTCGGTGTGGGCTAATATTTTAGCGTTGTATATGAGTTAATTTATCCGTTCATATTTTTGCACTTTGATAAAAAAAAACTCGATATTTGTTCAAAATCTCTATGGCTCGGTTCTTTTCTCAGGAATTGAGAGAGGAATTGGAATTGACTCAGGTTCCCATTTATGCAAGGATATATGATTAGAAATTTTGTATTTTAAAATATTATTTAATTTATAATGTTTTAATTGTAGTCTTATTTGGTGTTGACTCTTCGTATTTAATGAAAAGCTTCAAAATTAAATAGAGAGAATCCAAATTTTTGGAGCCAAACCTTTTATGAAGGAAAGGATGAAACATTTAGTCTCACCTCGTCATTCTACATTCTTGTTAGCAAGCATATAATTATCTTCATACTTTCTTATTTGTTCAAAGGAACATAAGGAGGAACTATGAACCACGCACGCGCGACGTCGAATTGAACTCGACGCGATCTCTGTCGTTTTGCGTTTTCTCTACGCAATTATTACGTATAATTTCTAACCGTTCTTTTACGCGTTTTCTCGTCATTACTCCTTTACGTTGGAAATCTTTCACATTTGTCTGCACGATTACCTCTTACCAATTATAACTGTTAAAATTAATTACGTGTTATTTTACGAGACTCCTATATAGGAGAATTTTTCTGGATCGTTTTATATGCTCTGCTACGCTTTCGGAAAACTGCTTGCGATCTCTCTCTCTCTCTCTCTCTCTCTCTCGTTCTTACGACTTTCGCCGTGATTCTATTTTCTTGACATTTGCTTCATCAAGTGGGAGTTCGGATACTCTGTGCTTCTTCGGCGTTCGCGCACATCAGAGTTTTCGTGATCTAGCCGGGTGTTGTACATTGGAGGAGTGAGCATCGGTTGAAGCCCTGTCGGAGGGTGGTGCAACTCATTTAGGGCAGTGATCAGCCTTACCCAGACTCGATTCTAAACTATATTATTCTTATCTTATTTATTTCTCACTTCTCTGTTTATGATAGTTTATTATCATTTGTTGTTATACTTTTATAATAGTTTTCAAAATCGAAAAAATATATAAATATAGGAATATATATGATAATTATTCCAACAAGAATTATATCATAGAAATTAAAATTGGTAATTTCGTTGTTCAATTCGACTGCAAATTAGATACCAATGGATGCGATATGCATTCACACATTACTCTCATCTATCAATATACAAGTCCAAGAGGTGGTTATTCCCAAAACTCACTAAGGTGATGAGGGAAGAGTGGGCAAACCCACTATCTCCACAACTAACCGCTCATGCAAGACCGCGCCTAACCGTGACGACCACAACCACGCGCGCACTACCGTGCGGTGCTACCACGCGGTAGCGCGCGCGGTAGCGTAGGCAGCACCCCCCCCCCCCCCCCCCCCGAGTGGGGTGCAGCCAAAACCGCACCCCTCTCCGCAATGGGGTACGACCAAGCCCCCTCCCCCCTTTTTTCGCAAGAGGGCTCGCGGAGGGCTCGACCGAAGTCACGCCCCTCGTCGGGTGCGACCGGAGCTCAATTCCCATTTTGGGGGTGCTACTCCTCATTCCTCTATTTGCTCAAAACGCTTCGCGCTCATAACACGCCCGGAACACTTCCGTGTTCGTTGCATGTCCAGAAAACTTCCGTGTTCGTTGCATCCCAGAACGCTTCCGTGTTCGTTGCGCGCTCAGAACGCTTCTGAGCGCGCTCAGAGCACTTCCGCACTCCGGGCATGCTCACTTTTTGTCTTTCCTAATTTCTCAGATTGCAGGGCTCGCTTGTCGCCTTTCTTACCTTCGACGAAGCTGCCCGAACTGCCCGAAGGGCGAGTCGGTCATTTACGAAAAATGACGATCTGTGTGCTCCAAATCAACCAGCGTGATTCGCGTCAGGTGGTTATGGTGGTTACAACAACAAAATTACCGGGCTACCCCCGGCCAAAGCTATAAAAGGAGCCCCAGGTCTTCATTTCAGGGGACCTTGCCTTCTGCACTCGAGAGAGCTCCTTTGAAGATTTTCTTGGAATTCTCGTTCGGCGCTTGAAGTTCTCCTTCGAGTCTTCGAAGGTCGCGAAAGGCGACTCGGCCTTCTCATTTTTGTTCTCACCAGCATTCTCACTTTCGTTCTCACTACTGTTCTCAGAAAGAAAAGAACTTAGTTTTCCGAGGGTGGTCTGTTACATTCAGAGATCTCTCTCTCTCTCTCTCTCTCTCTCTCTCATTGTAACGAGCAGCGGCCTGTCGCGCTTGAGCTCTAAGTCTCTAATTGTAATCCCCCATAAGGTAGCGAAAGTTGGCTGGCACAGCTCCGACCGCGTGGTTTTTCACCCTTTTTGGATTTTCCACGTAAAAAGTTCTCGTGTCACTTATTAGCTTACTCTCGTTAAAAGCTCTCGTGTCACTTGTGTACAACCTTGTGTTCATCGAGTGGACCCCCGGGACCCAAGATGTCTTTAGGCCCAACATTTTTTAGCACCACCCAGGCAAGGAGGGGGACAAGCCGGGGAGGCGGGCGACCTCCCGCTCGCCAAGCCCCAAGGAGGGGGGTGAGCGGGGGAGGCGGGCGGCCTCCCGCGCGCCCAGCCCCGTAGGGGGGCGAGCGGTGGAGGCGGGCGGCCTCCAGTGCGCCCAGCCCCATAGGGGGCGAACCGGGGAGGCGGGCGTCCTCCGGCTCGCCCAGCCCCAATAGGGGGGCTAGCAAGTGAGGCGGCCTACCCCTCTCGCCCAGCCCCAAGAAGAGGAGGCGGCCGACATTTAGCGTCTCAGATGGCGGGATTTGGCTGTTGGCGGGCCAAACCAGGGGGTATTTTCGTAATCTCTTAGGCCAGAATATGGCTATTGGCAGACCAAGTTCGGAAAACTATAAATAATACCGAGGGGAGCATCTTTTGGGGCATCACTCTCTTTGGGCTACTCTCCCCCTAGGTTTTTTGGTGGGGAAGAGAGCCTCCAAAGGTGCCACAAGCCCAACATTGGCTTGGGAGGGGAAACGCTCTAAGATTTTCCGGGTGTGTGGTTGGACCTCCTCGTTGAGCCCTCGGTCCTGTTCCTAGTTTCTCAAGTCTTCGGCCTAGCGCTCTCCCTTGAGAGAAGTAAGTGTTCGGTCACCCCCTTTTTGGGGACCCCGAACTCCACGAGAGACCAAGTATTGGTTTCAACAACTTGCTAGTTTATTCTTTGACTGTTAGCTCGCTCGGTTCGCTTCCGAGCTAAGACGGTTTATAAACCCGCTACAGGATGTAATTGAAATTTAAAATTTGAAACATTGACACAAATATGGGGGCAAATAATAAATGAAACGTCAAGACCATTTATAAACATGAAAAATGTTCATACCAAAATAAGTTCACTAAAAATAATAATAAAAATATATATAAATAAAGTCCATACAAATGAATATAACTACAAAAACTTTATTAATTCGCTACAAATTATCGTAACTTTTAATAATATACACAAAATAATTGACACCAAAACATAGATATCATCGTAAGCACGTGAAATGAATATATTTAAAGATTAACGAACCATCAAATTAATTGCTTTTGGATATATTAAATACAAACCAAGTTGCTTATACTAATTAAGAGCACACAAAAAAATCTTTACTCTATATAAAAATGCGGATGATGAAGAAAATATCAAATTTTAATCAAGCCCAAATGATCAGATTCAAATCAGGAGTACAAATTAAGGGTGATGTTTTTTATACATCACAATATGCTATTTGAACATCATAAATTACTTTAAAATTTTATTTTATTTTTAAACCTAAAACCTAATAATCGCACCCCTTTCTCTCATCGTCGTTCCCCCCGATACCTTCTTCCCTGACCCCGCCCATTCCACCTCTGGACGTGAGTTTTGAAGCGCGACCTCGCCTTGGCCGCCCCCTTCGGAGAGTGCTTCCTCCTTTCCATAGTTATACACACATTTCCTACATTTTGACTAGGGTTTGTTCCCAAATAAGTAAAATTATGTACATATAGCAATTGAATGTGTCAATACAAATAGTCTGTCGGATACAAACATAATTTTGATGTGTACAAATATTCATGAGTTATAAATAACAACATTCAAGATTAAACCTAAATGCATTAAAAATTTAAAATCTTTGGAGAAAATAATGATTTTTTTTTCAATTAATTATTATATGCTCTCATAATTAAGATGCCAAATTCTCCATGAGCTATAGAGCCGGCATTATTGAGCACTTAAGCATCTAAACTGCGTCGTTAGATTACACACGTTTATTTATATATCTTCCCCTCCACCTCTATTATTATTAACTCACGTACGCCATCTTTCTCCGGCCACCACGTTAGATCTCCGTTCAACCTCCATTAATATATATTTGAAGTACTCCGGCCGCCACCTCTCGAATCAAACACCCGCGCGCGTGCTTAACTAACTAGAGCTCGCCGGAGAATGAAAGGACAAAAGGGCAGCATGGTGATCAAGATCGCCATCCCGCCGGAGAAAGGCAAACTGCAGGAATCCGGCGATGAGTCGTCGTCGTCTCCGGCGAGGAAATGGGTGCGGGAAGTGTGGGAGTTCGGGAAGGAGGACGCCAACCGCGTGATCTTCGCCGTCAAAGTCGGCCTGGCGGTGCTGCTGGTGTCGCTGCTGATACTCGTTAGATCGCCGTACGACGTCTTCGGCGCCAGCATCATTTGGGCGATTCTTACGGTCGCCATCATGTTCGAATACACCGTAGGTACGCAGATGCCTATACTTATATCTTCCTATTTTGCCCTCCCTTATTTTCTCATTTTACAATAATAACATACGAGAGCAGAAATAAAGCCAAGTGTCATCAAAGTAGATTTTAGGAGGAGATTCGGGGTGTGAATAGCCATTTTAGAACTGCTTATAAATTTTAATTATAGTGCATTATGTTATTCAAATTTAAACTTATTATAATTTAATAGAATTTTGGCTCGCATACGCTTCTAATCGTTACAATAACAACGCAGCGCAAAACTGTTGTTGTTGGGGGCACAGAAACCTGCGCACGACTGCTTGTATACATTTATATTGTTAATTTGGGATCTTCATTATTTCAAATTTTATAAATTTTTTATAATTGAATTTAATTTATGTATTTATTTATTTTGTATTTAACTACACAATATAAGAAAAAAAATAAAATTATTGTCATAATATGTAGCCAATTTTTTTTTAAATTTGTAGTTATTCTATGCAGGTGCTACATTCAATAGGGGGTTTAACCGGGCATTAGGGAGCCTTCTCGCCGGAATATTCGCCGTCGCCGTCATGCAGGTGGCCATGGCATGCGGGCATATTGCTGAGCCGTACATCATCGGCTTAAGCATTTTTGTGATAGGTAAAATTAATTTCATCAAAATAATTATATATATTAATTTATATTGGGGCAAAATTTATATGATTGCAAGGTAATGCCAATTTGCTCCATAAATTTTTAATTTGTGATTTTTCATCCTCTTGGCCAAGATTCGGTTTCATTTTAAATGCAAATCAAAGATTAAAACAAAATTCAATTAGCTTGAAACCTCAAGACTGATATGCACGCTGTTATAAATATACACACATCATGTGCGTACACACGAGTGACAGAAACGGGTCAGCCCCTACGACCAACCGCGACAGTACATGGGTCCCACAGTACCCCTGCCACGGCATTGCCGCGACACGACGTCGCTCCCGACGCTCACAAACCCCCGAGCTCTATATATACTCCGCCTGTCGTAGCTCGTTTCTGTCATATGTGCGCGAGGGTTTGTGAGCACGATGAGAGCACATTATTTTATTGTGTATGGAACTTTGACTACATGATAGTCGTGAACATAAAGCCCGATCGGGCCGGCCTGGACCGGGCCCGATCGGGCTTTTTCCTGTAGCGGGCCGGGCCGGCCCGGTCCTCCCCTGGAATCGGGTCGGGCCGGTCTCGGGCCCGATCCGGGCCGGCCCGGTTTTTTATTTTTTAATTTTTTTTTTAAATTTAAATTTTTATAAATAATTACATATTGAAAATTTGAACGAAAAATTTAAAAAATTTGAAAAATTTTAAGTTTAGAATTAGATTGTATTAGTATTGAACAATTGGAACGAAAAATTTGGAACAAAAAATTTTATTAATATTGAAAATTTGGAACAAAAAATTTAAAAATTTACAAAATTTAAGTCGTACAATTGTACAAAATACAAAATACAAACCTATGAATGTTATGATTCTTATAAAATTTAATTAAAAAAAATTACATACAACAACAACAACACTCAAGCCTTTATCCCACCATAGTGGGGTCGGCTATATGGATCCTTTGTCGCCATTGCGCCCTATCTTTAAGCATAGTCTCATTAATGCCTAAGTACATCATGTCTTTCTTTATAGTTTCATTCCAAGTCTTTTTTGGTCTACCCCTCCCCCGTTTAACATGTCTAGTGACTAAACTCTCACAACGCCTAACAGGTGCCTCTAATGGTCTCCTATGTACATGTCCAAACCATCTTAAACGAGCTTCTCGCATCTTCTCTACAATTGGCGCCACTCCTATCTTATCCCTGATACATTCATTCCTAATTTTATCCAGTCTCGTGTGACCACACATCCACCTAAGCATTCTCATCTCCGCGACTCCCATTTTTTGCTCGTGTACACCATTCACTGCCCAACACTCAGAACCGTAGAGCATTGCAGGCCTAATTGCAGTACGGTAAAACTTGCCTTTAAGTTTTAGTGGTACTTTACGATCACATAGGATCCCAGGCGCGCCTCTCCACTTCAACCAACCTGCTTGGATTCTATGAATCACATCTTTATCTACATCTCCATCTTTTTGAATTATCGATCCCAGATATTTAAAGCACTCACTGCGGGAAATATCTTGGTCACCCAATTTAATGACGGAGTCATCTGACCTTCTTGCACTACTAAATTTAAGCTCTATATACTCTGTCTTTGTCCTGCTCAACCTAAAACCCTTCTTTTCTAAAGTGTCTCGCCAAGATTCCAGTTTCGCGTTTACACCCTCGCACGTCTCATCGACCAAAACAATATCATCTGCAAATAATAAACACCAAGGTATTGCTTGCTGGATATGTCCGGTGAGCTCATCTAAGATAAGGGTAAAGAGGTAAGGGCTTAAAGCTGACCCTTGATGTAAGCCAACAGCGATAGGGAATTCCTGTGTTAATCCTCCAGATGTCCTCACCCTGGTCACTGAATTTGTATACATATCTTTGATTACGTCAATGTATGATACATTTACACCTTTCTTTTCTAAGACTCTCCACAAGACCTCTCTTGGAACCCTATCATACGCCTTCTCCAGATCGATAAACAACATATGCAAATCTTTTTGTCTTTCCCGATAGTTGTCAATGAGTCTCCTCAAGAGATGTATAGCTTCCATGGTTGACCTCCCTGGCATGAATCCAAATTGATTCTCTGAGATGCTAGTCTCTCGTCTAACTCGTCTCTCTATTACTCGTTCCCATAGTTTCATAGTATGACTCATTAATTTAATTCCCCTATAATTGACACAATTTTGTATATCTTTTTTGTTCTTATACAAAGGTACCAAAATACTTTCTCTCCATTGGTCTGGCATCCTTTTTGTCTTCAGTATCTTATTGAAGAAACTTGTAAGCCATAAAATTCCTTCCCTCCCTAAGCATTTCCATACTTCAATGGGTATATCGTCTGGTCCAACCGCCTTTCCATTTTTCATCTTCTTCAGAGCGTCATCTATCTCTGATGCTTGAATTTTACGATAAAAAGTTATGTCTCTATACTCCTCCGATTTACTTAACTCTTCTAAGCTCAGTTCATTATCTTTTCCTTCATTGTATAGTTGATAAAAGTATCTTTTCCATCGCTCCTTAATAGCCACATCATCCGTCAAAACCGTATCTGTTTCATCTTTTATGCATTTAATTTGGCTTAAATCTCTTGTCTTCCTCTCTCTAGCTCGAGCAATTTTATATATATCGCGCTCTCCATCTTTGGTATCTAGTCGTTTGTAAAATTCTTCATAAGCTTGACTTCTTGCTTTACTTACTGCATTTTTAGCTTCTTTCTTGGCGACTTTATACTTTATTAAGTTTTCATCATTCCTACAAGCATATAATGTTTTGTAGCTGACCCTCTTTGCCCTCACTTTGTCTTGCACTTCCTTTTTCCACCACCAAGATTCTTTTTGTGAGGGCGCGCGACCTTTTGACTCTCCAAGTACGTTCTTTCCACTTATCCTACTTGGAGGGATGAAGTTGTTGGGGTAAGCAGAAAAGGTGATAGAATCTTAGCTCTTAAATTAATCGTAGGAAAGGAAACTATTAATGTAACTAGTGCTTATGCGCCACAAGTAGGATTAAATGAAGCTATTAAAGTACAATTTTGGGAAGACTTGAATGATTTGGTAAGAGAAATCCCACAAAGCGAGAAAATTTTTATTGGAGGAGACTTAAATGGACATGTAGGGAAGCAAAATACGGATTATACAAATGTTCATGGAGGATTTGGGTATGGAGAAAGAAATGAAGAAGGAAGAACCATTCTAGACTTTGCCATAGCACATGAGCTAATTGTGACAAATACGTTCTACATAAAAAGGGAAGAACACTTAATTACGTTCAAGAGCGGACAAAAAAATTAAAAAAAATTACATATATAAAAAAAATTACATTTAGATTTTAGAGTGCTCGATTTAATCATTCTGTAGATTCAAGTTCAACGCGTCCATTTTGTCTTCTATCTCCTCCGAGCTATCCTCCAATGCTGTTATGTGTTGCTTCCTCTTTAAACTGTCCAAGTAGTCCTTGTAGCATATGCAAATCTCCAGCGAATCTTCGTTAAGCCGGCTCCTCCGCTCGTTCAAAACCCTGCCACTAAGAGAAAAAGCGGACTCCGAAGCTACTGTACTAGCTTGGACAGTTAATAAATCACGGGTCATACAGGCCAAAACAAGATAGGTATTAGCTTTACCTTTCCACCAATTTAAGAGATCGAAGTTTTCGATCTCGTCCGAACTCATAAAAGCGCTAAATTGAGTTTTTGTGTATAATCCTAATTCATCTAAACTACCAGATGTGCGCGCTTTTTTCCTAGAAGCTAAATCTAAAATTTTATTTTTAAGACTATCCTTCATTTTGGGTTGCGTTATTTCTTCGCGGGGTCATGACCCGTATAAGTTATTGTAATAATTATAACTTTGCGTAAAAAAAGTAGTAAAACTTGTACTACTAACGGGGTCATCATCATCATAATTTATATTTAAGGTTAGATTAGTATTGATTTCGTCGATCAAATTTTCTACGCCTTCTACGTTAAGTAGCGGATTTAAAGCGGCGGCGCACGAAAACATAGGCGGTATTTCTCTATAATATTTTAAAAAAATTTCTTCCATTACTTTAATTAAAGGAGCCCAACCTTGGTGTTTTCTATAATAACTAAATCTTTCTGTGATATGTACAAAATGTTCAATTACTAATGCGCTCGTTTGATAATACACTCCAGATAAAGAAACGGTGGCCCTATAAAAATACTTTAGTAAATTTATATAATATTCTATAATATTCCAATCAGTTTCACATAAACCGTGTTCAATATTAAGCAAACTATAATATTCCATTAGAAGATCCTTTTGTAGAATGGCTCTTTTTAACATTTTATAGGTTGAGTTCCATCTAATAGGCATATCTAATTGTGGTTTCAAATTTTTTTGATTTTGTGCTTTACAAAATTTTCTAAAATCATGAGCTCGTTGTTTAGTACAATAAATTGATTTTAACATGTCGCGAATTTTATTAATATATTGTGACATTGCCTTTAAACTATCCCGTACCACTAAATTTAGGACGTGACAAACACATCTAGTATGAAAAAACGCGCCGTTGAGAAATGGTTTTAAATCTCGTTTTAACAATTCAATTGCGGCGCCATTATTGGAGGCGTTATCAAGAGAAAAACTAAGTATTTTATCGTTTATTTTAAATTCCAGCGCACATTTCATAATAACCTTATATAAAGCTATAGCCGTGTGCGGGAATTCAAAACCTGTAAAACATATTACGCATTTATTTTGCTCCCACGAAATGGGATCAATCCAATGACAAGTGATGCAAAGATAAGCTAATCCTAAATTTAAATTACTCGTCCAAACGTCGCTCGTTAGACTCACACGTCCTTCGAAATTTTCAAAATACGTAATTAATTCTTATTTTGCTTCTAAATATAACCTAATCGTGTCGCGCCTTAAAGTAATTCTACTAACCTTTTGTTATTTGGGCTGAATCCCCCCATGTATGTACTCAGTGCCGTCGTCATTGTCGAAGACGCTGAATGACAGCCCACGTTTGATGACGAACTTCGCCTGCAGCTCTCGCTGTCGCATTTGATCGTACGTCCAAATCTGTCCGGCTCCAGAAATTTGGGCTTGACTTGACTCGGGAGGAGCTTGTTTCGACTCGCAAGACTTTTGGTGTCTAACGAGCGTCGAGTTGCCGCTGATGGATAGCAACTTCGAGCACATCTTGCAGCGCGCTTTTCTTTCGGTCCCGACTTGTACCATCTCAAAATGCTCCTAAATACTCGCTCTACGGTTGTGCTCCACTACCGAAGCCGTACTTTGAGAAGACGACACTGGAGCTGAGGAGGACGACGTCATTGAGAGAGCTAAGAAAGAGAGAGAGAGAGAGAGAGAGAGGGAGAGAGAGAGAGAGAGAGAGAGGTGAGGTGTGAGAAAAGAGAGAGGGGAGGGGGGGTATTTATAGGATTTTTTTGTTTTTTTTTTAATTAAAAAAAAATAAAAATAAAAATAATAATAATAATATATATTATTATATATAATAATAAAAGGCAGCCAACGGCTCTAATAAGAGCCGTTGGCTGCCTCTCATGGCAGCATGGCTGCCACATGGCAGCCATGCTGCCATGATGAGCCTAACGACTCTAATAAGAGCCGTTAGGCTCAATCGGGCCTAGCCCGAGACCGGATCGGACCGGATCGGGCTATGCCCGGCCCGGTCTCGGGCTAGCCTGATTTTCGGGCTTTACCCGGCCCGAACCAGGCCGGGTAGTGCGGCCAAACCGGGGGTAAGGGCTCGGCCCGGTTCGGGCCTGAACCGGGCCGGGCTTGATCGGGCCGGTCTCGGGCCGGCCCGGCAGGCCCGGTTTTTATGTTCATGGCTACTACATGATAGCATATTTTTTAAATAAAAGAAAAATCGTATAAATTTAAAAAATTAAAAAATTTGGAATAAAAATGAATAATTTGGAATGCTGAATATTTCATCAAAGGATGTTTTTTTTTATATAGTACATATTTGACGTGTGCATGAGGATTGTGAGTGATGATAAAAACACATTTTTTACTGTAGGTACACGACTTTGTTTAAACAAGAACATATTTTTTTTAAATAATAAAAAGATCACATAATTAAAAAAATTATAATAAAGAGGAATAAAATCAGAAACTTGTATGTTTTTGCAAAAAATATTTTTCACTTTTAAATTTTAATATAAAGTAATTAAAAATGTATATATATATATATATATATATATATATATATATATATATATATGTATATTCAGGGGCGGTGACTTCGTTCATGAAGCTGTACCCGTCGCTGGTGGCGTACGAGTATGGGTTCCGAGTGATACTCTTCACATACTGCCTCATCATCGTCTCCGGCTACCGGATGGGAACTCCGATCAGGACGGCCATGGAGCGCATCTACTCCATTGGAATCGGAGGCATCACCACCGTTCTGGTCAACGCCATCATATTCCCGATTTGGGCCGGCGAGCAGCTCCACCGTGAGATCGTCGGAAGCTTCAACGCCGTCGCTGATTCCCTCGAAGGTTAATATAGCTTCCAGCTTAATTCCATGGTGGTTGTGCATCGCCGGCCAGCTAATTCCATATATATATATAATATATATGCGCATGCATGCAGAGTGTGTGAGGAAGTACTTGGCTGACGACGGCTCCGGCCATCCGGACTTCTCGAAGAAAGTGATGGACGATTTCGCCGACGAGCCGGCTTTCCGAAAGTGCCGTGCGACGTTGAATTCCTCCACCAAGTTCGACACTCTGGTAATTATATAATTAAGCCCGTCGGATCTCTCTCTCTCTATATATACTCTCTCTCTATATATACTCTCTCTCTCTCTCTCTATATATATATATAGGAGGATTAATTACCGGGACCTCCCTTAGGAGTTTGCATAATTACAGATTGGACTCCTCTATCTTTCAAAATTATATTTATCTTCTTTCTAAGTTTTTCTAGTTTAAAAAAAGCCCGGCCTTTCCAATAGAAATATGGATGGAAAATGATAAACTTAGCCAAATTATTTTACGACAATTAATTTTATTCTTTGTAATGATTCTACATTTTAATGTATGTATCACATTTTTCTTTAGAAATATAGATGAAAAATGATCAAATATGACAAATTATTTTATAATATCCCAATTTTAACTTTTGTAACGACTCTAACATTGAATAGGATGCGTTAAAATATCATAAAATAACGACTGATTTTATCATTTCACATCCCTATTTCTAATGGAAGGTGCAATTTTGTAAATTGGGGAAATTTAGAGGAGGGGTATATGTAGGCTTCGTTTGGCATGGCTTATTTTGCTCCGGCGAGTTGGGTCAAAACGTCATTATATATCGTAGATTGTATGTTTGGCAAGACAAAAGTTATGACCGCTATTAATTAAGAAAATAAACTATTTTTATGCATGAATTTTTTTAGGTGAGGTCGGGCGTTTACGGACGACGATTCATGACCACCGTATTCACGACCGTCACCACCACACCAAATGAAGCCGTAATTTTGAAAGAGAGAGTGGTGCAACCTGTATTATGCAAACTCCCAGCTGGATAGGGTTTAGGGCAGGAAAGGTTAATTAAAGCGCTAATAAACGGTAGTGATGGGGGTGGTATATATATTAATTGAGCTGCATGCAGGCAACCTCGGCGAAATGGGAGCCGCCGCACGGAAGATTCAGGCAGTTGTTTTACCCGTGGGCGGAGTACGTCAAAGTCGGGGCGGTTCTCCGGCACTGCGCCTACGAGGTGATGGCATTGCATGGCTGCCTGCACTCTGAGATCCAGGTATATATATATTAATGCTGTCATTCTCTCTGCTCTACATATTGCTTTACAGCTCCATTCTATTCTCAGACATGGCCTGTCGTCGGGCCTGTCGTGTTCGACGGTCCATCATGAACAAAAAAAAAGATATGTCAAGTTTAGTCTCACATTGTCTATCCAGACGGTCTACTCATGCTTATAAAAGGTCCCACCTCTAGCTAGCTCCTATCTTTGATCCGGGTTTTGAAATGAAAAATGAGTGCAATGGTTTAACATGTAGGGCAAATTTCTCTCTCCGAGCCGCAACCACTGGCTGCCATCGGCAGCCCGGACAAAAAAAATGGCAAAATACTCAAATTGGTCCCTTAACTTTGGGCATAATTCCAAATAAGTCATTTAATTTTTATTTGCTTCACATATGTCCCTTTACTTTTGGTCTGATTTCAAATAGATCTTTTAATTTTTATTTCCATCAAATTGGTTCCTTAATTTTGAGTCTAGTTTCAAATATGTTCTTTAATTTTCATTTATTTCAAATTGTTCCCTAAAATTTATATTTTATTTCAAATAAGTTCATAAATCACCACTATTCATATTACTAATTATTACGAGACATTTATGTGGTGTTAATAAATCGCTTATATGACAATAAATTTTTTTTTTATAATTATCTAATAAAAATAACAATTATTACTTTTAATTATAAAAGTTAGAACGTTATTGAAATATCAAAATAATAATTTTTTTAAACCGTAGTATTTTTTATGACACTTATTTATACTAATTATCATTTATTTTATATATTTTTGTGGAAATAAGTGTCGCATAGATTGTTACATTTTGAATTTATTTCATTTTTTATATTTCAATTTTATGATAACTTTTATAATTCCTATTTATTATTATTTATTTTTAATAAATGAATTTATATTTATATCGTGTTGAAAAAAATAATTTAAAATATAAATTAGAAAATAATAGTAATTATTTTTATGAGATAATTACAAAAAAAATAGTTTATCAACAATTGAAATAAAGTATAAAGTTAAGAGACTAATTTGAAATAAATGAAGATTTAAAGGACCTATTTGAAACTATGTTCAAAGTTAAGGGACTAGTTTAAAGCAAATAAAAATTAAAGTACCTATTTAAAATTAGGCCAAAAATTAAAGGACTTATTTAAAACAAATATAAATTAAATTAAAGTAGATGTTTCAGTGATCGACGAAAGGAAACACGTAAGCTGCGGGGCCCATAGAGCACTGTTTTGACTGGGGCCCACAATATTATTACATGCCTGCCTCCTGTGCATGAGGTGGCGTCTATATACAATTATAAATACGCTCCCTGGCATGTGCCTCGTCCAATCACAGCTCTGAGAAGTCATGAGATGGTAGACAGCATGCATTATTCTAGATAGTGCTTAATTAAGGCTCTCTTTGGGGAGTAGTAATTATTTTTTTTAATCCCGTTCCGTTTTTCAATTTATTTGTCTGGGATCAATCAGCAAGGGACACCTGTCATTCATTTTTTGTGTGCGGGTATCGATCGCAAAAAAAATTTGTCTCTTTGGGACGGCGGCGGTGAGGAAGGAAAAGCTTTATTCCCATCGCAACGGTTATGTTGTTTGAATGAACAGTTTTTTTTTAAAAATTTACAAGGTGTTTTGGTGGCTTTTTGAACGATTGCTGAAAACCGCATTATCTATCTTTTATAACTGATTATTTATGATTTATATAATATTTATTTATCTATTTATGGACGAGTGATTAGAATAAAACATATTTTTATTATTAAAAAAATTAACAATGATTAAATTCTAAACATAAATAAGTAAATATGTTTTGAAAAGCATTTTAATGGAGATTTTTCAAAAAGTCTAGTTACAACTTTTTAAAAAACTTTAATCTCAGTATTAATTTCTCACCATTATTTTTCTACGTGCAGGCGCCTGTACAATTACTATACCACAGCCCCAAAATAGCCTAGCTAAGCTTTTAAGTTAAAATTTTGATATTCAAAGCCCTTAAATTAATTAAAAAAAATTAATATCAATTTTTAAACCCAAAATTTAACAGCCTTCCCATCTAAAATGATGATATGATTTTAAATCTATGTATAATGTTTATAATTTAATTTTACCAAATTTGCCGTTTTTCCAATCTGAACCATATATAGACAGATGGGCCCAAAAGAAAAAAAAAAGTGATTTTATTATTATTATTATTGTTGTTGTTTAGACCCAAAAATGAAAGGCAATGTTATAAGCACATCAGTTTTAGCTATTCGCACACCAATTTCTATGAGTTATTACGTGCCTTTTGAAAATATGTCTTGTGCGTGCATTTTTATGAAAAGTGTTCAACACGAAAAATATAGATCTCGTCGAGATCTACAACTTTCGTGTTGAACACTTTTCTTAAAAATCCACGCACAAGACATATTGTCGCCCTGATCGTAACTATAGCGAATTTTAAAAATACGCCTTGGACATGCATTTTTAGGAAAAGTGTTCAACACTAAAGTTGTAGATCTCGACGAGATCTACAATTTTTGTGTTGAACATTTTTCCTAAAAATACATGTGCAAGACGTATTTTCAAAAAATACGCAATAACATATAAATTAATGTGTGAATAGTCAAGACTGATGTGCTTATAACATTGCCCAAAAAGAATCACAAAGTCAGAAATTTCATGAACCCGAACCAACCGAAACAGCTCCCAAATTTGAGAAATTATATTTCAGTGCGGGACTCGGAGATGTCCGCTTCCGGTCATATGACTTCATGTGTAACGGATTTTCCTTTGAATAGATCTGTTTTTTTTTTTGCTCTTCTTCATATATATTTCGCCGCCGCCGATATCTCTCGGTTATAACCGGGCATCGGGCCGAAATATCTCCCTCCAAATTTAAGGAGCTGGGGTCCATTTTTGTCATTTGTAGTACTCCAGCTAGATATTTTAAAAGTCTTCTTGACAAGCAGTTATTATATAATATAATATAAACAAGTAGTTAGAACAAAATCCAGCCACTCCAAGACTATCGAATAATCCTAAATCATTGATAAAAGTGGGCTATTTGTAGACATCTAATGCCTGCCCGCGGAAGCTAAAAGAGTAGTTATTATTCATTGCAATTGGGTACGCGTTTGGCAGTGCGGCGGTGGCCCCGCAGCTTTCCGTCGGGCCTTTAAAAAAGACGGATGTTATGTGGAAATCGGTTTTGGCTACGTGCAAACCATCAAAACTCGCGCTTTTTGAAAATACGTCTTATATGTGCATTTTTAGGAAAAGTGTTCAGCATCAAAGTTATAGATCTCATCGAGATCTACAACTTTCGTGCTGAACATTTTGCCTAAAAATGCACCTATAAGGCGTATTTTCAAAAGGCGCGAAACATTTCACATATATCTCGCGTATTTTGAAAATACGCCTTATAGGTGCATTTTTAGGTAAAATGTTCAACACGAAAGTTGTAAATCTCGACAACTTTGATGCTGAACACTTTTCCTAAAAATGCACCTATAAGACGTATTTTCAAAAAGCACGAATTTTGATGATTCGCACATAGCCAAAACAGATCACAATTTACATGCTACCGATTGTACAGCGTTTCTTTGAACATTTTGCAAGGATTTTCCGGCTCATGAACGATTTCTTTAAAAATTAAACGCAGGCACCGTACAATCTCCGGTGCGCCTTCCGGCCGGAGATCCTCGACGTCGCAAACCAGGCGGCGGAGCTGCTGCGCAGCCTGGGCAAAGATATCAGCAACATGAAACGGACCCTCCACACCAGCCTGCTGAACAGAGTACACCTCTCCACCGACCGCCTCCAAGCCTCCATCGACATGCACTCTTACCTGCTCACCTCCGGCCATGATTTTCCGGCACATCCCCTTCCGCCGCAGCCCTCGGAAAAAACCGGGTTTGTGGAATCCGGCGGCAATGCTCAGCCGGCGGCGATGCTCCAGCAGGCGGATTCGTATCACGAGGCGATGAGAAAGCAGCAGAGGAGGCTGTTCTCGTGGCCGTCGAGGGAGGTCGACGACTACGAAGACGGGGGCTTGGACTCGGAGGTGATTCAGAGGATGCGGACGTTGGAGAGCACGGCGGCGCTTTCGCTCGCCACCTTCACATCGCTGCTCATTGAATTTGTGGTGCGCCTGGATCACTTGGTCGATGCTGCTGAACTCCTCGCGAAAATGGCCAAGTTCAAGGAAGAATGTAAAAGCTAGCTGAAGAGTGTTTTGAAACAGGGGGCACGGCAACATATACAACTGTATACGAAGCATGATCATAGTTTTATAAAAAAAAATGTCTTCTTGCTTCGAAGTGCTCACAGAACTTCCATGCTTTTCTGTGCTTGCGGTCTCTTGTTGTTGTATGCAGTTTGTCTGCCGTTTTCGGCCTGCAAATCATGTTGTATGCCGTTTGTATGCTGTTTGCTGCGAACCTGCTGGCACGATTGCTCTCGCCTGAGGAGAGACTGAATTAAACCCCAGATTTCCTGCTCGAAATCCATTCTTCCCGCACGATTCAGTCCACCTTTGCCGCTTTTTCGGACGAGAGACGAAACCCCATATTTCCTGTTTGAAATTGCGTCTTCTCGCGCGCACGATTTATGCTCGATCTTCGCTGCCTCTTCGGACGACAGACGGAACACCGCTTTTCTGCTCGTTTTTTCGCCACGATTTCCTGTTGGTCGTAGGCATTTGTTGTCTCGAGAGAGAAGGAACCTACTGCTAAGCGCGTGCTATGCATTCACATTTTTTATTTTCATTTCATTGTTCAATGCAAGAAGTTGGTTCTTGATTTATGTCATTTCATTGATATCTTTCATTCATCCAAAAGAATAATTTCAATAAAGGATGTGATTTGAGAGAAAATGAGAAAAATACAACCCTTTATACATTTATTGCTTTGATGCTAGGTTCTACTCCATGCTAAAGTTAAATGACTTACCACCAAGAGAAAATTGTGAGCTTTTTGTGTACTGGTTCGAGACCAATAGCAATTCAAGTTTAGGTGGACAGCGACAACAAAATTTCATTGGTTACGTTTCTTTACCGGAAACGGATAGAGGAATTTCTTGAAAATTGGAGATGTTGTGTTTATATAGATGGAAAAAGATGAATGCGCTCGGCAAAATGGTCCTCGAACTTTAATACACGTAGTGGTGAGAGGGGGGGAGAGAGCGGTAGTTGAAGTATTAGAGAAATTAAAGTGAAAAATATAATAGCATACGAAAATGTAACGAGGTTACAAAAAAAATGTAACTTGTTATCAACATTACAACTTGAATTTAAATTTCATTCATTTTAGTAAGATCTCGCAACCACATCACATGTTACTCGTGCCTATGGTTTCGAGACTTTTAGCTCATTTGTTTGTTCATGGGTTATCCACAGGCTTAGAATCATGTCACGAGAATAAATTTAATAGCATAAATTAATTTCATCCTTTCACTTGTTCTTATCATGACCCATATTTTTCTTAACTCGGAGTAGGGATAAGCACAAAGAAACTTAAACTAATCCTAGAATCTAATATGTAAAAACTTTATAATAATAAAATAATTCTCACCTCAATATATATCAACATGTACTCAACATAGAACAATATAATAAGGCAATATAAATTGACCTTTTTTTAAGACTATCTTTTTTCCTAAATTCATAACAATATCCCCAAACTAAGTTCATACTTGCGGCTACTACGTACAAACTCAAATCAAGCCGAAGACTTGTTCATTGTAGGTGGTATTTCCTCAAATCAAATTCATTTCATCCAAGCAAAACTCTTCAATCAACTTTGCCTTGCACCTATCTTTGAGCTGTAGTCTTCAATGTCCTTCGTGAACACCAACTCATTTTTAGTGCTTTCATTGGTTGTGAATGTTGGAGATATAGAGTCTGATCGTACTGGCGATTCATCCACTGCTTTTCACGGATATTTATGTAATTTCATTATTTCGGTTGCACTAGACTTCAAGTATAAAATGACTTCTTTGCATCTCACTTCTGTAATTGAAAAGAAATAGTGAAAATCCTGGTGCGGCCGTGGACATAAGCAAGGTTGCTGAACCACGTAAATCTATGTGTTTTCTGCGTTGATTTCTTATTCTTTCTTCGTTGTTTTTGATATTCGTTCCTAAGATGTGAATAATAGCATTGGGTCATAAGTACTGCGACTCATATGAAACGAATTCATCCCATCCTTCGTAGCCTAAATCCACGGGTCACTACGGTTATTGTTTTGTGTCACTAGAAAAACCCTGGTTCTATTGCATCAGTAGGTCACTATGGTCATAAGTAAGTTGCCAGTTGACAACAAATGTGCATGTCTACTATGAATAATCATATCCACAACAAATGTGCATGTCTACTATGAATAATCATATCCACAACAAAATCATTTGCATAACTCAATAAAACACATTTCAATGATTTTTCATCCGACTTACTTCTCTCATTACTTACAATGTTTGCATAAGCCTTGAGACTTTAAACCTCGAGACGAACTGTGGTATGCATCCGCCAATGTTGCTAAAAGTTGAAAGATTTATAAAATATGTTGTCGTCATCAAAACCTCTCCAATGTTGCTCTGGACTTTTCAGGCGAGATCCTTTTATGTTGAAACTTATAAGCTCTGCAATACTATCAAACGAGCTAATGTTGTTGACTTGGAATATTTTAAAGTACTACAATAGAAACTTCTTGCATTGCTGTAAATAATATGCCCAAAATATTTTAGAATGGTTGTCTTGGAAGGCCACAAAGTAGGAAGCACCCTCCAAATATCTTCATCTATCTTCATAAACTCAAAGACATTAATTAATGTGCATCAATGCTTGAGCCCGAATGCCCGGCCTGGGTATGGCCGATTAGGCTCGGGCACTACGCTTTGCCCGGTGGCCGCTCTATACTGGGCAGCTAGGCACATGTTAGGCATGCACGCAACATTTATAGTTGGGCCCGTCGGGCTTTATTTGCATTCAAGCACTTATTAATGAAGAAAATAATACCATCTTTAGAAAACGTACATGATATGCAATGATATATAAATGGAGTTGTAACATGTAGACAGATATTAGGTATATGCATGCAAAACAAATTATTTTAATATTTTTCTGCCTAAGTCCAAATTTACTCAATTGCTAACCTAGCTACCCATGCCTAGCCACCCCACTTAATTTGCCCAACTCCGCGCCTAGCTGTTAGATTGGGGAGCCTGATTGCATTGGGTGTACTGGACACTCACCATGTTGGGTGTACTGTGTTGGGATTGGTGACACCTCACCGATCCGTGTGCCGAGTAATTCCTTTTTGGGATGGTTCCCGGACTGCCATTATTGGCGCGTTTTCAGTTTTTTGGAATGGTTTCATATGACAGTTTTATTCCAGTCTTTAATTGGGCTGAAATAAATTGCAGTTTTATATTCAGCCCAATTAAATGTCGTTTGCCATATTCTCCCCTCCCTCCACCTATATGTAGAGGGCTATAGCTTGAGAGCAACTATAACTACCGAAACAAGAAGTGGAGGAGGAGGTGTGGCTGTGCATTCGTGAGAGGAAGAGGCTAGCGGTGGTGACGGCGGGATGTTTCTTCATCAGCGGCGGCGAAGTCTAGTTCCGGCGCTCCGACGACAAGGAGGGCGGATCCTTTCGGCGACTCCGGTGTTTGAGTCATGACAAATCCTCTCATCGGCTACGGGATCTCAGGCGGAGATTACTTGGAGGCCAGCGACGCAAGCGCTGTTTCTCGTGGCGTATTTCACATCTATCGATCTCAGTGTAATCATTGTACTACAAATTCTCTGATTATTATAGTGGATCTTCTCCGATGCTCTCCCCGTGGACGTAGGAGCCTTCTCCGAACCACGTATATTTTTGTGTTGTCTGTGTGCTTGAAATCTCGTTCCGTATTTATTTTATTTTGCGCTATTGCTTGTGCTCGATTTAAATTCCGTTGCGTTACCACTGTACTCGGTCCGATTTCATAACAATTGGTATCAGAGGCAGGTTCCGCGGGGGTGATCGTCTGGACGTTCCGGTCTTTTGATTTGGGTCAACGGTAGGTGACGACACGGTTCGTTCTCTACCTTCTCAGATCTGATCCGTGGACATTATTCAGATTGCCCAGTAGCTCTGCGAGCAAAGCAATGACGGCAAAATTTGAGATTTCCAGGTACGACGGCAAGATCGATTTCGGTTTATGGCAAAACGGATCAAGGCGGTTCTCGTTCAGCAAGGTCTCCACAAGGCGCTCCTCGGTAAGGAGAAGTCCGGAAAGAAGGATGACGAATGGGAGGAACTGGATCTGAAGGCCATCAGCACGATCCAATTAAGTCTAGCCGACGAGGTCATGTATAACGTAGTCGACGCTGAGACTACGAAAGAATTATGGAAGAAACTGGAGGAGTTGTACATGTCTAAGTCTCTCACGAATAAGCTCTACGTAAGGAGACAGTTGTACATCTTAAGGATGTCCGAAAGCAATCAGTTGCTGGAGCACATGAACGTGTTCAACAAACTCATCTCCCAGCTGCGGAGCATGGACGTGAAGGTTGAAGAGGAAGACCAGACTCTTCTATTACTGTCTTCTCTACCAAAGTCCTATGACCACCTGGTCACCACAATCCTCTACGGAAAGGATACGCTTAAGATGGAGGAGGTGATGACGACGTTGCTCTCCAATGAATCGAGGAGCAAATCGGGTCCTAGCACCAGCGAGGGCTTGTTCGTGAAGAACAAAGAACCGGTCAGAGGGAGATCGAGAGACAGAGGGAAGAAAGTCAATCGACCTAAGTCCAAGTCGAGGTAAAAAAAGAACCAGTGCCACTACTGCAAGGAAGAAGGGCACTGGAAAAATAACTGTCCGAAGAAAAAGGCGAAAGAGAAGAATCAGGAACCACAGCAGGCGGCTGTGGCCTCTGACCCAGAAAGTGACGCTGATGTATTTCATGTACAATCTACTCTCTACATCGCAGATGCGTGGATTATGGATACTGGGTGTTCGTATCACATGTGCCCAAACAAAGAGTGGTTCTCCAGCTTCAGGATATGTGACGGCGGTCGCGTTTTGATGGAGAACGACTCAGAGTGCAAGACGCTCGGGATCGGCAGTATTCGAATAAAGATGTTCGACGGAACAATTAGAACCCTTACAGATGTAAGGTACGTACGTGCCCGATCTAAGGAAAAGTCTAATTTCCTTAGGCACTCTGGAGGCGGCCGGCTACTCCTATACCGGTGAGGGCGGATATCTAAAAGTCAAGAAAGGCGCTCTGGTAGTCATGAAAGGAGAGCGCTCTGGCACTCTCTACAAGCTGATCGGTGATACGCCTTTTTGTGTATATACGCAAGTATACGTGTCGGCTCAAGTAATATAATAGTGAGTTAAGATCGTTCCCTCGGAGAAGTGAACACTCTAACGCTTATGAATATTAGTTTACTCTTTTCCTTAAATCCAAGTTAAATAATTTGATTGGTTGGACGAAACAAAATTTCAGAATATTTAAAACTAATTTTTAAAATACTAAAAGTACTTAAGTTATTTTTTTTCAACTTTTAGAGAAATGAATCTTGTATATCGCTTTCCTAGATCTGTTGTGATATTTGCTAAATATACCGATGCATTATATTTGATTTACTATCTCGCTCTATTAAAAACTAGGAATCATAATCTCTCGATCTATGAATTCTCATAACCTAGATTTCGCTAGTTATCTCTAACTTAGAAAAATGCTAGGTAAATTAAATTGCTCAAATCGCTCTTGCTAATAAGGTGATGGAATCTCTTCCTATCTCCTTTATTATATCAAAGTTTTGATGTAAACACACCGCTCCTCTCTCGAATCTCGCGGCGTAGTATAAAAGTAAAGATTTAAATTAGATATTCATGCGACTCATCTCTCGAGTCTCGCCACATAACATTAAGTATTTATCTTAAATAAATCGTGATTCCTCTCTTGAATCTCACCACGAAATGTTGAAGATAAACATGATTCAAATCTTTCGCAATAAATCATAACATTGATAAAGATAGCAAATCAAGAAATCATACGAAAAAATTATAAATTGAACATCACAACAAAAACTAGTACTCACGACATACAAGATACGAAGAATTAGTTCATGATTCTTGAAATGAAAAAACAAATTGGAAAGATCTTACAAGACAATGTTTGGAGTCTAAATATTAGCGCAGGAATTCCTCCTTTTCGTTGCCAAATCCGCTCAATGTGTCGTCTCTTTCTTCCTCTCCAAAACTTCTTCACTTTCTCTCTCTCTAAAAATACTCTCGTCTCTCCTCTCTTCCGAGAAAATGCCGAAGTCCTCCTTTATTTGTCCACGCTACCATCCTAAAGCTGAAAAGAGACGTCCTTTCAACAAGGAACCGCAGGCCTATTTTTTGATTATTTCGAAAATAATCAACTTTTGGTTCAGCATATTCAATTTAAACCACCTTGTTACAACCAGGTTATGACCAAACTGCTGTAATCTTCCCATCATTGTAATTCCTGCCTAAAGTTGTCCGTTATTTCATGGATTTCTCGCACTCCTGCACAAATATACTTCATGTTCGCCGATAAACTGTCCACAATTACAGATATGAAGTTTATTAGTCAATTAATCGTTATCTTTCCTATACTTTCTCAATATTCACTAAATTAAAGGAGTTAATAACATCTTTATGAGAAGTTATCAATCGGCACTACCATTGTCGGCGACGCGGCGGTGTCTGATACGCCAGATGCGGATTCCTCTCTGTTGTGGCATGCCAGACTTGGCCACATGAGCGAGAGAGGACTACTGGAGCTTCACAAGAAGGGTCTACTGAAAGGGGTCAAGACATGCAAGTTAGACTTCTGCGATACATGCGTCCTCAGGAAGCAGCACAATGTGAAGTTCGTGACATCCACGAAGCGGAGCAAGCAGGCGCTAGAATATATACAATCTGATGTTTGGGGGCCTGCCCCAGAGCCTTCACTTGGAGGCGTCAGATACTTCGTGACATTCATCGACGACTTCTCTAGAAAGATATGAATTTATTTTCTGAAACATAAATCGGAAGTCTTCGAAAAGTTCAAAATATGGAAGATGAAAGTGGAGAAACAGACCGAGAAAAGGGTGAAATACCTCAAATCTGAAAATGGCGGTGAATACACCTCAGCAGAGTTCCAGGCACACCGCGATCAGGAGGACATCACTCGCCATCTCACCATTCCCGGCACACCGCAGCAAAACAGCGTCGCAGAGAGGATGAACAGGACGCTTCTCAAGAAATCTCGGTGTATGTGTTTATTTGCTAGCCTACCAAAGTCATTCCGGGCCGAAGCAATTAATACGGCATGTTATCTAGTGAATCGATCTCCATCGATGTCACTGGATCTGAAATCTGCACAGGAAGTTTGGTCAGGTACTTTTGTTAACTATTCTGATATTCACATCTTTGGTTGTCCTATGTATACCCTAGTGCAGGACTCTGAAAGGACGAAGCTCGATGCTAAGTCCAAGAGGTGCATCTATCTGGGACAGAAGGCTGGCACGAAGGGGTTCAAGCTGTGGAACCCTGACATCAAGAAGGTGGAGGTCAAGCGCGATGTTATCTTTGACGAGGCCTCTATGCTAAAGAAATCTCAGTGTCATTCTAAAGAGGTGGAGAAGACTCCAGTCACACCAGTGGAGGTGGAGCTGGAAGGAAACGACAAACCTGACGACGATGATTCCTCCGACCCGGAGGATACTGACACTATGCAACCTACCGAGGCGGAGCCGTATTCGATTGCCAGAGGCAAGTCTAGGAGAGAGGTCCGATTGCCTCTCAGGCTACAGGACACTGTAGCATACACATTTCAGGTAATCTCCTCAGATCCTTGTTCCTTTCGTGAAGCTATAGAGAGCAAAGATAGCTCTCAGTGGAAAGCTGCAATGGAGGAAGAGATGGAGTCTCTTCAGAAGAACAAGACATGAGATTTGGTTACCTTACCCAAGGGAGCCAAAGAGATCAGTTCAAAATGGGTGTTCAGAAAAAAAGAGCCCGCATCCGGAAAAGATCAGTGGAGATATAAAGCCAGATTTGTTGCCAAGGGGTTCGCACAGAAGAAAGGAGTTGATTTCGATAAAATCTTCTCACCGGTGGTAAAGCAATGTTCCATACGGGTGCTTCTTCCGATGGTGGCAATGGAGGACATGGAGCTAGAGCAGATGGACGTGAAGACGGCTTTTCTTCACGTCAACCTAGAAGAGGAGATCTACATTCTACAGCCAGATATCGCTCAGGATGTGAGCGTGGTCAGAAGATACATGATGAATCCAGGGCGACAACACTGGGAAGCAGTAAAGTGAATCCTGAGATATTTGAAAGGTACACCAGATGTCGGGCTACTCTTCAAAAGGAGCAAGGACGGTGGAGCTCTAGAGGGATTTGTTGATTCTGACTATGCTGGGGACCTCGACCGAAGAAGATATACATCTGGGTATATCTTCCTTCTTGGTAATGGTCTCATCAGTTGGAAAGCCACTCTTCAGGACATAGTAGCTCTATCTACGACAGAGGCGGAGTACATTGCTGCAGTGGAAGCGGCAAAAGAAGCCATCTGGCTCAGAGGTCTTACCAAGGAACTCAGGATTACTCAGGAGGCGGTGAAGTTGCACTGTGATAGTCAGAGCGCAACTTGTCTTGCAAATGACCCGGTCTATCCTGCAAGGACAAAACACATCGACGTGCGCTACCACAAATTGAGAGAGTTCATTGGAGGTGGAGACATACAGTTGCTGAAAGTCCTCACAGCGGATAATGTTGCAGACATGCTGACGAAGCCAGTATCGGGAGTCAAGTTCAAGCACTGCCTTAACTTGGCTCACATTGGTGCCTGCTGATCGTGGTGACCCCAGGGAGAGGGGGTAGTTTTCCGGAGGGAGAAGATCCAAGCTGCCGGTGGAGTTTTGTTTTGTGAGGCGTCAAGGTGGAGATTGTTGGGATTGGTGACACCTCACTGATCCGTGTGCCGAGTAATTCCTTTTTGGGATGGTTCCCGGACTGCCATTATTGGCGCGTTTTTAGTTTTTTGGAATGGTTTTATATGGCAGTTTTATTTCAGCCTTTAACTGGGCTGAAATAAATTGCATTTTTATATTCAGCCCAATTAAATGTCGTTTACCATATTCTCCCCTCCCTCCACCTATATATAGAGGGCTATAGCTTGAGAGAAAATATAACTACCGAAACAAGAAGTGGAGGAGGAGGTGCGGCTATGCATTCGTGAGAGGAAGAGGCTAGCGGCGGTGACGGCGGGTTGTTTCATCAGTGGCGGCGAAGTCTAGTTTCGGCGCTCCGACGACAAAGAGGGCGGATCCTTTCGGCGACTCCGGTGTTTGAGTCGTGACCAATCCACTCATCAGCGACGGGATCTTAGGCGGAGATTCCTTGGAGGTCAGCGATGCAAGCGGTGTTTCTCGTGGCGTATTTCACATCTATCGATCTCAGTGTAATCTCTGTACTACAAATTCTCTGATTATTATAGTGGATCTTCTCTGGTGCTCTCCCCGTGGACGTATGAGATTCTCTCCGAACCACGTATATTTTTGTGTCGTTTGTGTGCTTGAAATCTCATTCCGTATTTATTTTAATTTGCGCTATTGCTTGTGCTCGATTTAAATTCCGTTGCGCTACCGCGGCACTTGGTCCAATTTCATAACAGTACTGGAGATTCCAGGGGTATTTATGTAATTTTCTTCGATGTTATATTGTGGGTATAAAAGGTCTTGTTTTCGGCCTAGCTAGGGTTCTAAGTGTTGAAATCGGAGGAGCGGCGGAAGAGCAGAGATGAATTCATTTTTTATCATTCTTCATAGTGGATTTTCTGGGCACTGGTGATTTTGGTTTTTTCCCCGATTTTGTGTTTTTTCTGTGAAATATTTTGAAGTCGGAAGAACACGTCAACCAACAGGAGAATAAGGACACCAAATTGATGAACACAATCTTTCACAATAATAACTCTGGTAGCTAGTTACAACTGAACAAGGCTGAATACAAGTTGCATCCAACTTGAATCACAACAGCCAATAGAAGGTAAGAACTTGGTCACGGACAAGCTCCGCTTCTCCTCCGGAGCACACCGCGCAGGTGATACTCGCTCTGATACTCGCTCCTCGCTACCGTCGGCGGTATCGCTAGCGCCGGGCGTTAGCTCTGCTACTCGCAAGCTCGCTGCTCGCACTCCAAGCTACTCGCGTACTCGCCACGCTTCGCTTCCTCGCTACTCGCTACCGCGCGCGCTAGCCACTAGCGCCGACGCTATCTCCCGAGTAGGTAACTCGCCTCGCGAACTTACTCCAAGTTCGATGCTCGCCTGGTGGCGCTCTGGTATCTCTAACTCGCTCAAAGTTGATGATACTCGCCAGATCCAGAATCAATTCTCTTTAGAGGGGGGTACCCCTCTATTTATAGGCAAAACAAGGGGGGTGGCGAGTATGAGCTAGCGCTGGCGCTGGCGCTAGCTCACTTCAAATATAACACTCCCCCTTGAAGTGAGCTACGGGAACAACTCCAAGCAATGAGTGAAGCCTCCGGAACGGCCCCGCAGATAGGGGCTTTGTGAATATATTCGCAAGGTTCTCTTCACTTCGCACATGCTCCACAGCGATCAAGCCACCCAACACCTTCTCTCTGATGAAGTGATGCTCGATCTCTATGTGCTTGGTCCTTGCATGACATACTGGATTGGTTACCAGTTTCAATGCACTTTCGTTGTCCCCACGTAGCACAGTAGGTCCGCTGACCTCCTCGTCCACATCCTCCACTAGTCTCCTTAGCCAGACACACTCCTGAGCTGCTAAGGACGACGCCTTGTACTCGGCCTCCGTGTAACATCCCCAATCCTTCTAGACCCCTAGATGGTGTTAAGGCATGGGTGGTGTGCAGAGTGGCCACTAAGGCCCTTGGGCCAAGTGGAGTGTGCTAAGTGCACACCAGGGGCACAAAATCAACATAGCCCAATATCACTCCCTTAGGCCAATTGACCCTCAATTCACCAAATTGACCTCCCCCATACCACCCTAACCACTAAGGAAGACCATTACCTTGAGAATTGCACTTGGGTGGGACCCAATTGCATGAAATTGACCAAAGTCAACAATATGTCAACATTAACCAAACTAAGTCAATTAGGGCTCAATTGACCCTCAAATGTTCAAATTGACCTTACCACCACACTCTAAACACTTTAAGGAACCCATTGGACCCAAAAGCCCCATCATGGTGGGACCAATTGACCCCAATTGACCAAAGTCAAACTTTACCCAATTTTGGTCAAATCTACACCCTTTGATTAAATTGAACCAATTGGAGCCCCACCATGGACCAACCTATGTTGGGTGATGATAAGGGACCCATGACCCCCAAGTGGGGTCAACCCACTTACCTTGGTTGACCAAAGTCAACCATGGTCAACATAGCCCATTAAAGGTTAATTTCAAGCCTAAATTGAAATGAACCCTAACACCAACCAATTAACCTCAATCATGGACCTTAGGCCTTGCCATCAGCCCTAGACTGAACTACACATTGAGCTTGATTAAATCAATGGAGGGGGGGGGGGGACCAAAAGTTGATCAAAAGGTTAAAGCATAAAGCAAAAGGCTAAAAGCATTCCCCTCCTCTACACTCCTCCTCCCCAATCAGTCTTGGACCCTTCCCTGATTGCTGGGGGTCTGAGCTTGACCCAGATGGAAGCAGGAGGCCGGCAGCTACAGGAGGGTGACATCAAGGGGGCACAACCGAGGAGCTCGATTTCAAAACCCCCTATAGAGGCCTCCCCCTCCCCTTTCAGCTATCCCATTAGCTTTAGAGCACTGAGAGCAGACGAAAACCACATCTGGAGTGAAGCTTTAGCTGAAGAAACGAGTTCGGCAGCGGGATCGCCGGAGCAAGGATTTTCCATGGCCAACCGCCGCCGGAGCCGCCGCCACGCACCAGCAATGGTTCGTTTCTCCTCCCCTCCCTCTGTGCTAGCTTCTTAGGTCATTAAGATGAAGTTCCATGCTCAATTGAGCTGGAATCACATTTTCAAAACCATGAAAATCCATGGTTTTCGTCCATGCTCCAATCGCCGGAAAACCCCCCCTCCGTCCTCCATGTCGCCGGGAGTTGTAGCCCCGACCACCACGAAGGTGGTGGCGGTGGTGGCCGGCCGTGGTGGCCACCAGGTGGCCGGGAAATGGGGTAGGAAGTCGGCCCAGCGCGGTTGAATCCTAGCCGTCGGCTCAAGGAGGAAGACGACGCGCTGCCCTCTGATCTGCGTCAAGATCCGTGCTGATCTTTATTTCCTGCATTTAATTAATGCTCTATATTAGCTTTTCTGCTTCATTTGATCAGTCAACTTCCAATAGAAATTAAGGCCTCTTCATGGCCGATTTAGAAAAAGTGCCCAACATGAAAGTTGTAGGCCTTGGTCTTAAATTTCATTTGGCCTTGAGTTTAGGTCATTTGGTGACATACAGCTCCCTAGGGAGCTGTTTTACTAGGACTGGTCCTACACTAGGTCAGTCCATTAGAAAAATTATCTAGGTCAAACCCTTCAATCTTTGGATTTGTCCTTTTAACCATGGGTTGGTATACCCTAGGGGCACCCCCTGCCAAAGGTACAACCCTTGGTGGCCACTTTTACCTAGGGTTTTTGTGGTAGTTATGATATTTAAATTAAGTTGATTTTTGGAGCATTTGAAGTCCAAATGACACCAAACTTTGGTGGCATACTCTTTAGTACATGAGTAGTGCTTGACTAAAATTTCACTCCATTTGGAGTTGATTTGCTATGGAAAATAGGAAACCCTAATGAGGGCCTTTAAGGGTCAAATTAGGGTTTAGATCATTTGGAGGAGTGGAGTGTGTTAGCCTCCTCCCATCATGGTGGATATGTGGGTATGGATATACAAATGCTTGTGTCACACTCTTATGGTCCATTTGGAGCCATTAGGGTGGTGTGACCTAAAACCCTAAGGGTGAATCCTTAAGGGTGCAAAGTGGGGATTTGTGAAGGGCATAGGACCAAATGCTCTTGCCTTGGCTCAGAACTTTGTGGATATGTTTGTAGGTTCATAAAATGACCTAGTTAATTAAATGAGAATTTTTAGAGGTATTTAAGTATTTTCTTCCTAATAATTGAAATTGTCACCCTTTCCTTAATAAAATGAAATGCATGATCATAGGACCTTGTATGGTGTTGAAACTCCATCAGTGGCTGATTAGGGATGAAAATGGACTATAGTAATTTTGTTATGATTTATTGAAGTATTATTCCTTGTGTAGGAAATTCTAAGTACTTACTAGCTTAAGGGAAATTAATTTTGTTAAATGCCAAATCATGGGGATAAATTGTGATACTTGGTTATCTGTAGTTTTAGGTTAATATATGCCCATGATAATTATTTGGAGGCTTGTAGAATTATATTTCATGTACCTCATGTAGAAAGTGGATTTTACATCCTTATGAGTATTTAATATTTTTAAAATATCAAATCATGGGGTAATGATGTGATACTTGGTTATCTGTAGTTTTAGGTTAATATATGCCCATGATAATTATGTGGAGGTTGGTTGAATTATATTTCAAGTACCTCATGTAGAAATTGGTAATGGCTACCTTTGAATGTTTAATCATTGTAAAATATCAAATCACATGATAATGACACAATAACTTGGCAGAGGACTCTAGGTCCCTATTTGGACACTTGGTAATTTTTGGAGAATTTTCAGAAGTGAAATACTATTTTTCCTAATTAAAGTGGCATTTTAGTAATTATACAACTATGATGATATAGTAGGCCAAATGACATCCTAGGGTCATGATACTCAGTGAACCACCATGATATGGAATATTGTCTTACTGATAATTCTCAAGTAGCATGAAGAATCATTTTGAGGGTAGTTCATGTGTAATGTGACTTAAGGCCTTAACTACTTTAAATTATATTAAATACCAATTTAATATGGAAATTATGGAAATTGGAACATACCCTATTAAGGTCAATGAGAACCTTGGATAATTATTAGATATCTTGGTGATGAGTAATTAGAAGGGTTCCCTTATGGGGTTGATGGATAGTTCAAATTTGTGGTCTGCGTTTAGTAAAAACAGAATTTTGAGTTGTAGACAATTCAGGCCCCTAAGTAGTGTTTAGGAGGTATACCCAATCAGTAAATGGGTTGTAGCACACCATCTTTCAAGGAGGGTCAACCCTAGGGTTACTTGTGGGGTGGTGCTAGGGTTAATGTAGAAGGAATGAAGGTACGTCCAACCCGATTGGGTGGGACGGAAGATGAACTAAACCACTTTAACTATATGAAATGATGAAGGGTGAACCAAACTTTAATCACCAACTAAAGTAATTGTCTTGAAGAGGATTGTGGGGTTGAGCCCATTGATCTGTAGTACCGTTAGGGGCCCCTTACGGAGTACACCGCGGGAAGTCCAAGATTCACCATAAATATAACACGATCTAAATTGTAGGCAAGAGTAGCCTAAGTGGGTATGCATACTGGTATGGATCTCCTCCGGGAAGAAGATGGGTTGGAGCAGCTTGTGTGTTAGTCCCTGAGCTGGAAGCTCGGGTGGACATGTTAACACCTATTACTTATTCAAATAGTGGCGAGTCTTCGGTACTAGGCTAGTCGTGTCACCAACGGTAGTACGTTGACTCAGGTGAGGGTGAGGTTTAGAGGGCCGGTAAGTTTGAGTACCGCGGTCTGGAGGACGATCCCTAATAACCCACCCCGACCTTAAAGTCTGGTGGATTCCAGCAAGAGTACGCAGGAGCTCCGTTGTTGTGTTCTTAGCGTTGAGGCGTACATGAGGTCTATGCTTGGTAGTGACTATACCCGCCTAGGATGTGGAGTGCTCGATCCACTACCACCGTGAGCCACGACGGTCGGTACCCGAAAGGTTGGCTTCCTTTCAAACAAATTGGGAACTATAAAGGTCTGTGCGCATAGAGTCGTGTGGGTGAGTCACATTGCATAAACTCATTAAAACATCATAACCATAACATAGCATAACATACACATTAGCATACCCCATCATATAAATTAGTATGGGCTCTTTTATATGATGGGTTACCTGGACATCTTAACTTATATGTCGTATGAGCGTTCATATAAGTTAAGGTACGAATCTGTGATGGTAGCTTAGATTTACTTACTGCACTGCATTTTCTTCTTATTTACTGCTTATTTCATTGCTCTACTATACTGCTAGCTAGATTTTATTGCTTTACTTATACCTGCTAGAATAGTGCCATGTCACCACCTTCTTGGTTACCCCTTGTTTGTCCTCCGCTTCTTCCTCCCGCTCGGTGCCTAGGAGTCATGGAGGGAGGCGAGGACAAAACGGCTTAGTCTTTATGACTAACGGTCAGTGTGACCGCGGGGGCCCGAGGAGACGGAGTTGTCTCGCGCGCAGCAGGACGAGATGGCAGGACCTGAGCAGCAGATGCAGCGCACTACCACGACGCCACAGGTTGATGATTAGATAGTTAGACTTCCGTTTTTTTGAGAGCTTTTGTTGTAGACTTCCGCATGTTGTAGAGAGAGGGAGATAATACATTACTTTGCATATGTATCGGGATTAGGCCCCTTTAGTTGTACTTCTCTTATGGACTTTCTGTTTTCATTATATATGATGCTGTAATTGTGGACATGCCTTCTTTTATGTACTTACTTTTTGACATATTTTACTTATGATCGTATAGCCGGCAGGGTTGGTGCTGAGCGGTGTTAGCCAACCCGTGTGTTGGTTGTTGAAACCTGCAACAGGTCTCTTGAGTTCTGAAGTATCTAGTTGCCTACCTAAATCACCTAGAGGGGGGTGAATATGTGATCTCTACGTCTTTTGCGGAATTAAAAAAATAAACGTAAAGCACAACACACAAAATAGATCACAGCCACAGATAACACCAGGAATTTATAGTGGTTCCCCGTACTTGGGTACTCCACTGCCGGCCTCGCCAATCTAGCACCACAGCTAGACTTGACTACTCACTAAATCTCGGATCAGAATGATCCTACAAACTCGGAGTCAAACTCCTACAATCTCAGAGAGAACCTCTCTTACAACTCGGAGAAAAACTTCTCCTACAACTCGGAGAACAACTTCTCCTACAGCTCGGAGATAACAACTCCTACAATAGATGATAAAAGGTTTTGAACAAAAAGATACCAGATCTGAATAACAGAGGCGTTTTCTTCCTTCTTCTTGAATGGCTTTTGAGAACGATGAGGAAGAACAACGATCCTTCAAATCTGTCTTTGGCAATCCGAAACGATCCAATAGAGGTTGTAGAATCAGAACACGGATCGATCGAATCCTTCTTTGATAGAAATCAGCAACTCAAATGAGTAGATCGATCTTCAATCGTAGGCGACAGCGAGGCGGCGCTTTTCTCGTTCTTTTTGATCGGGAGAGAAATTAGGGTTTAGAATGATTCGAAAACTTGTTGTAAACAACCCAAGAGCAATCATATATATAGAGGGCAATGATTAAGGGCTAAATCGACCTTAAACACACTCAATATAGCCGTTAGGATCGGAAAGGAGCGTTTACGAAACGATAAGAACAGAGAAAAGAGAATAGAAAATAACGAACAGAATTCTCGAGACATAAGGGATCTCTCGAGAACTAACGAATCTCTCGAGAACTGAGGTTGAAAGAACAAAAGGCTAATGTATCGAGAACTGACGGATCTCTCGAAACATGACGGAAATTTTGGTCTTAAGGACTTCTCGAGACATGCTTTATCTCTCGAGACATTCAGAACAGACTTACCGAAATAAGCAGAACTTGCTTCTCGAGACATGCCTCAACTCTCGAGACATGCTTGATCTCTCGAGACATATCCTTAGAAAATTTATATTCATTTACTCCTTTTCTTCTCTTGAACACTTGCTGCAACCGCACTCCAAAGTCTTCAATAGTCTTGAAAATGAAGTGTACCCCAATAGAGAGATCACACATGAGTCATCACCATGTTTCATATAATGAGGAATTACATTGTATGAAACTGTGTTTGCAGACCCACTGTGACCTGACATTGATTTACACTTAGCAATGATAATCTGCAAGACAATACTAGAAAAGCATATCAAATACAAATGCAATTCAATCTTAGTTTAAGGGTGACTTCTCACAAATCAAGGTAATTGTGAATACAATTTCCAACAATCTCCCCCTATTTGTAGAAGTCAGAACCCTATATACTAAGTTGAATTACAACAATATAGAATAAATATGCTACACTCCACAATGATATGAAAATGAACAAGTAGAGAACATCAAATCAACAATTATATATATATATGTCTAAATTGAATTGTTAAGAAGACTTGATGTTCACAAAATCAGAACCAAAGCAAAATATGTCTTGTCAGCATCAGCATTATCCTTCAAGACCTCCTTTTCCTCTTTTCTTCTTGTCTGGAGAAATAAGCATAAGGCTTGGGATGGTAAAACGGAGGTGGATCCGGAGCATCAGAATTATTATAACCAAATGCCCTGAAATGGATTCTTCTCTTCCTTTGAGCTGTCTCATGTTTTTCCCATTCAAGTGAGCTGTAGCATTCAGATCTATTCATTTTGCCTTCATGGACTAACTTATAGGATTCAAGAATTATGTCTTTTGAGACTGGGCTCCAGATTTCTGGTAGAACCTTCTCAACCTGAGCTTTGCTAAGACCTGCAGAGCTAGAACTCGGAACAGATCTACTCGCAGAAGGACCTTCACCATGATTTCTTTTTCTTTTGGTCCCAGCCCTATCTGATTGATCTTCAACTATAGGAGCCTTCCCAAGTAGTTCTTCTGGCCTTGGAGAAAACTGAGGAACAGGAACATCTGGATCAATTTCTAACTCAGGAAAAATCTAATTATGAAGCCACGTTGCTGTTTTGAAGGAATAAGCATTAATATCAGCAATTTGCTTCAGCACCCTGGAAGAGAACTGATCAAACTGTGATTTCCATGAGCTTTGAATAGCTGACACAGAGCTTTCCACTAAATCTGTCATTCTTTCCATTATAATGTCCTCCCCCTTTCTGACTTCTACAGATAGGGTTTGGAGAGTATCATCTTTGAAATTTCCGACTTCATCAACAATCCTGAATGTATTTGCTTCAGCCTTGTCAGACAATGAGTCTTGAAGCTTTGTCATTGTAATAGTCTGAGCCAACACTGTGCCTACACCTTCAGTTGCATGTTCAATTTGTTTGCTCCCTAGGCTCATCAATTCAGAGAGATTTTCATAATTTGATTTGATTTTAGCTAACTCCCTACCAAGATCACTTTCAACTGAGGCAATCTTCCTGTGAACAGTTGTCAAAGAGTTCTCAAACTGTTCACTCTGCTTCTTGAGCATAGCTTCAATCTTTCCCAGAAGAGAATCTGCATCAAGGATTGGAGGGGAAGGATGAGAAGAAGGAAGAGTAACAGCAGGGGCAGCAACATCATCTTCTTCACAACCTAGCTCATCAGGGAGCTCTTCAATCTCAAGAGAATGAACCACATTATCTTCTTCACAACCTAGCTCATCTGGAGCATTCTTGGTTGTATCTAACTCTGACTCCCCCTCAACATGTACTAGGGGAAGTGTTAATTCATGAACTGAATCAGCATCATCTTCTTTGTCGAAAACAAAATCAGCACCAGACCCTGCCTGTTGGCCACTGGGACTGTGCACTTCAGATATTTCTTGTTGAATAATCTTTAGAACAGCTGAAACTATCTCATTTGCTAAAGAAGTTTCTGCTTCAATAACTGATGAAGAAGGAGGTGGAGGTGATGGAACTGAATCTTGAATGTGAACATGAGAGGGTGATGGAATAGAATCTGAAGGATCTGACTGTGTCACTAATGGAATGAGTTCTGTTGGAGCTGATGAGGGCTGACCTTTGGCTTTGGAACGGATTGGTAGCTTGGCTCGACCTGAAGCTTTAGAGCGAATCCGTGGAGGAGGAGGAGATGATGTAACTTTGGGTACCTGACCTTCAGAAGATGGAATTGGAATTTCTGCTTCACTTGCAACTGCAGACTGATGAGTCTCCCCCTCAGAAGTAGCACTAGCCACTCCCGGCTTCTTGATTCGAATGTCCCATCTCTGCATGGAGAGGACATCGATCTTCTTGAGATGATGGATAACTGTACCTTTGGACATGTCAAAGATAGCTGGGTTGAACTGATTCAGGAACAATGAGATGATCCGGGCAAATTTTGGAGAATTAATGCAAGCCTTGATATTGGAGAATAAGATTGTGCCCCAATCTCTCTTTTTCCCTGACACAATTCCAACCATCAACAGAAAAGTCTCTTCAGACACATGCCCTTGTGTGCCTGTCTTGCAGAATAGAACCTTTAAGATAATGTCCACCAGGAGCTTCCCCGCATCATTCATCTTATGCCTCTTAACTGCAGAAAAATCTGAATCCAGACCACAGTACCTTGCTGTTCTCAACCAGTCATTGTCATCTAGCACCTCTTCAGTATCAAGCTCAGATAAATGCAAGTACTTCACGAGGGTCTTAGGTGAGATTTTTATCTTAATGCCCTTGACGAATGAAACCAACATTCTCCCTTCCTTGATAGGCTTCACATTGATAAAGAACTCTTCAACCTCATCAAACAGCACCCGACAAGGATGCTCAAGAACGAAAGTAAGACCGGCGGCATCAAGCAAACAAAATAGGTTCTTGAAGTCATCGGATAAACTAGCGATACCTGAGCGAACGACCTCATTCCCGACGCCAATTTTTGGATGAGGAGTAGGAGCCATTAATGCGAGAGAGAGAGAGAATTGTCGAACGAGAATGATGAAGCACCGAGAACCACTGAGAACCACTGAAGCACAGAGCTCTGTTGCAGACTGTCGCCGCTCGAGAGAAAGTCGAAAGGTCTTGGAGGTCTCGGAAATGATTTCCGTGAACATCAAGTTTTCGGTTTCGTATATATATATATATAATTTTGATTTGACATTTAGATGACATTTTGAAGAAAAATAGAAAAGGAAACAGCGCGTACCTGATTTTTAGAATTCTTTAAAATACCTATGTCTCGAGACATTGGTTATGTCTCGAGAACTCAGAAGATTCTGCGCGGTTTTTCCTTTACTGATGTCTCAAGTGACAATCCGTATATCGAGACATCACCATATCTCGAGATCTTAAACTTGTCTCGAGAGAACCAGCCTGTCTCGAGAGTTCCCTGAAGTCCTTTGGATGATGTCAAGATTTTAAAGTGACTTGAGTTGTCGAGAAAACAGATAGTTCCTGAGACAACATGTAGTTCTCGAGACATATGCCTGACGTTTTCAGGAAAAGTTCTGAATTTTTGTAATCTTCATGTCTTCATGGTTTTGCTTGATTTGATCATTACTCCAAGTTGAGCATTCCAAGTTCCATCTTGAAGAAAGAGAACTTAGTCTCATCCAGTGGCTTCGTGAATATGTCTGCAACTTGCTTATCCGTGAGGACATAACTCAGATTTATGTCACCCATCTCCACATGCTCCCGGATAAAGTGATATCGTAGCTCGATGTGCTTTGTCCGACTGTGAGAGACTGGATTATTTGCGATAGCAATTGCACTGGAAGAGTCGCAAAACATAGGAATGTCTTTGATCTTCATGTTGTAGTCTTGAAGTTGATTCTTTATCCATAGAAGTTGTGCGCAACAACTGCCAGCAGAAATGTATTCCGACTCGGCGGTTGATATTGCAACACAATTCTGCTTCTTGCTACTCCAGGAAATAAGTCTCCTTCCGAGGAATTGGCACGTCCCGGAAGTGCTTTTTCTGTCGTCTTTGCTACCTGCAAAGTCTGCATCTGAAAAACCAATTAGTTCGCTATCATTACTTCTTGGGTACCATAAGCCAAGATTTGGTGTGCCTTTAAGGTATCTCAAAATTCGCTTTGCGGCAGTGTAGTGAGATTCCTTAGAGTTCACCTGATATCTAGCACATACACATGTAGAGAACATTATATCAGGTCTACTGGCAGTAAGGTAGAGCAAAGAGCCAATTATGCTTCTGTACTTGGTTTCATCAAAAGGTTTCCCTTTCTCATCCTTGTCCAGAGACGTAGCTGAGCTCATTGGAGTCCTCATAGAGGTTGCATTCTCCATTCCAAATTTCTTAATCAACTCCTTAGTGAACTTTGTCTGAGAAATGAAGATTCCATCTTCAGACTGTTTCACTTGAAGTCCTAAGAAATATTTCAGCTCACCCATACTGCTCATTTCAAATTTCCCTTGCATAAGTTTAGAAAACTTTTTGCAGAGGTTATTGTCCGTAGAGCCAAATATGATGTCATCGACATAGATTTGCACTAGCAAAATCTTGCCTTTTACTTCCCTAAGAAATAATGTTTTATCTATCTTTCCTCTTGTGAACTTGTTCTCAAGAAGAAAGTTAGATAGCGTCTCATACCAAGCTCGAGGAGCTTGTTTCAAACCATATAAAGCTTTTTGTAATAAATAAACATGATTGGGATGATCAGGATTAACAAAACCTGGGGGTTGTTCAACGTATACTTCCTCTTTAATGTCTCCGTTTAGGAAAGCGGACTTGACATCCATTTGATATACGGTGAAACCCTTGAAAGCAGCATAAGCAAGGAAGAGTCTGATCGCTTCGAGCCTTTCTACTGGAGCGTACGTCTGATCGAAGTCGATACCTTCCTCTTGTCTGTATCCTTTAGCTACAAGTCTGGCTTTGTTCTTTATGATTGTTCCTTCTTCATCCAGCTTGTTTCTATACACCCACTTTGTTCCAATGACATTTTTGTCTTTGGGTTTTGGAACAAGTGTCTATACCTTACAGCGTTTGAATTGATTTAATTCTTCTTCCATAGCAATTATCCAAGATGGATCTTCATTTGCCTCTTGGAATTTCTTTGGTTCGACCTGCGAAAGAAAACTCAAATGCATATTCTCGTTAATGGTACCTCGTCTTGTTCTTATTCCTTCATGAGGATCTCCTATGATCTGATCAACTGGATGATTCCTCATGTGTCGTAGCTCGAGGTTCCTTGCATGATTTGGACCAATAAGAGTTTCTTCTGCTGTTGGAGTATCTTCCTCCACTTGAATTGGCTCTTCATCCGGATGATCTTCTTCATAGGTAGTTATTGGGGGAATCTTGATGAAATGTTGAGAATTTTCTTCAACTGGCTGATCCAAGCTTAAGTCCTGCAGCTTTGAACCTGTGTCTACAGAAGAAATGCTAGAGGAGTTGCCTTGTAGCATGCTCGTCTCATCAAATACAACATTAATAGATTCTTCTACCACCAGGGTTTTCTTATTAAAAACTCTATATGCCCTACTATGGCTACTATAACCTACAAAAGTACCTTCAAAGCTCTTTTCACTAAACTTAGTTTTGTAATGCTTTCCATTGTTTAGCACAAAACATTTACTACCAAAGATTCGAAAATAAGAAATGGTCGGTTTCTTGCCCTTTAGAAGTTCATAAGGAGTCTTTTCATGGTTTTTGTTTATGAGTGCTCTGTTTTGCACATGGCATGCAGTATTGACAGCTTCAGCCCAGAAATATTCAGGTAGTGAAGAGTCACTCAACATGGTTCTGCAAGCCTCAATAAGTGTTCTATTCTTTCTCTCAGCTACTCCATTTTGTTGTGGAGTTCGAGGAGAGGAAAACTCATGAAAGATACCAAGGCTTTCACAGAATTCTGTCATGGCTCCAGATTCAAATTCTGTACCATGGTCACTTCTGATTTTGACCACCGAACAGTTAAATTCATTCTGGACTTGCCTGACAAAGCTAGTAAAAGTGTCAAAGGTATCTGACTTGTGCTTCAGAAAGAGTACCCAGGCAAAACGAGAGTAATCATCTACAATAACCAATGTGTAAGACTTTCCTCCTAAACTCCTAATTTGCAAAGGACCAAACAAATCCATATGGAGCAGGTATAAACACCTAGTTGAATCTTTGCCAATAATGCTCTTAAAGGTAGCTCTTGTTTGCTTGCCTTTTACACATGCATGACAAGGTCTATCTTTAACGCACTTAACATCTGGTGCATCGCGCACTAAGTTTTGAGAAAACAATTTATTAATAGTTTTGAGATTTATATGTGCTAATCTCTTATGCCATTGGTCAACAAGAGATGCACTATCTTTAGCTAAAAGACACACAGGTGTAGAAGATAATATACAAAGAAAATTTAAACAAAATATGTTTCTACAGCGAATGCCTGATAAAATCGTTTCATGATTTTCAGCCGACTTTTTCAAACACTTATCTTTATGAAAATCAACAATGTATCCTTTATCACAAAGTTGACTTATGCTTATCAGATTATGTTGTAATCCTTCCACATAAGCTACATCGGAAAACGATACATTACCATTAGAAATCATACCATAGCCTTTAGTTATTCCTCTGTCTGAACCGCCAAAAATAACTTTTGGACCATTCGCAACTGGAATGTAGTTTTGCAAAAGGCTTCTTGTCCCGGTCATATGCCGAGAGCATCCACTGTCCAAGTACCAGATAGGATTTTTATTGGCCTTTGGACATACCTGCAAAAACAGATTATTTTGCCTTAGGAGCCCAAACAGATTTGGGTCCTTGGTCCCTTGTCAGTTGAGCACCATGATGAATGTTAACATTGCGAGTGGTCTGCCTTGCAACGTTCACTTGTGGTCTCCTAGTATACGTTGTGTTGAACCAACAATCAACGGCAAAGTGACCAATTTTGCCGCAGCACCAACAGTCGAATCTGTTGTACCTTCTTTTTACACTCTCCTGCTTAACTTTTTGAACGTTGGCTCTTGCAGCACACAAGGTGGTACTGTCTTCTTCGGCTTTTGGTGCAACAGCCTTCACTTTTGGTGCTTTCTTAGCGCTCGGACCATGAACAAATGGACCGTACCCTTTCCGATTAATCTCTTGATAAGGTGCTTGAAAAGCACTATCACCAAAGTTTCGGGGAGGAGCTCATTCCTTATGATCATTCACAGGCGTAAAAGGAATTGGTCGTGTGAAATGACCATAGAAACTCTCCATATCATAAGCATTCGTAGGGAATATAACTCTCTTGAATGCTACAGGCTCTTGATGAGCTTTCCCTTTTTCTTTGGTGGTAGCTTTCTTAGCAACCAAACCATTCTTCTTAGCAATTGTGTTTTTAGAAGAATTGCTAGTACTAGCTTCATGCCCTATACCGCTTCCTTTTGCCTTAGTGGTAAAAGTACCAATAATTGGCAGAACAGTTTTAGGTTGAGAGAATGCTTCAACCAACTTCTTCTCAGCCGCAAGCTGTTCCTCCAAGACTTTTATCGAATGATCTCTCAGGGCAAGAGTCTCTTCCGAGCTTTTGATCTTGTCTTTCAAGGCTTGGACTTCCTCTTTGAGAGAAGAAAGTTCTTCAACTTCTTTTCTCAAGTTAGATTCCACCTCCTTGAGAGCCATGATCTCCTTACCCTGAGTTTTGACAATCTTTCGGCACTTGTCAAAGCTTTGGAGCATTTTGGTATATTGAGACATGAGCTCAGATTCATCGTCTGTGGGGTTATCCTTTTGTTCAGCCGAAGCATAATCAGAATCAGATAGGATAGTGTGATCATTTACCTTTCCGGTGTACGGGGTGCTTCTTCATCATCAGACATGGCCATCAGGCCGAAGTAAGCTTCTTCTTCATCACTCGACTCATCGGAGTCACTGTCGCTCAGAGTTTTGGCTTTCTTAGCGACGAAACTTCTATCTGATTTCTTCTTTTCGTGAGTGGATTTCTTGTCTTCTTTTCTTCCACCTTCTTTCTTCTTGTAGGGACACTCAGCAATTATGTGCCCTGGCTTATTACAACAGTAGCAAATAATGTCAGAAGAAGAATGTTTGTTCTGTTTGGATTTATACCTGTCATTATTGCTTGAGCCCTTCCTGTGATAGTCACCATCACGACGAGAATGTTTATGATCCGAGGAAGACGGCTTGTTGTTCATGTGCCTTCGTTTGTTCAGCAGTTTCTTAAACTGACGGGAAATCAAAGAGAACTCCCCATCAGATAGTTCGGAACAGGAGGAGCTGGCTTCCGATTCTTCTTCATTATCAGATTCCTTTTCTCTGATCGGTATCATGGCTTTGCTCTTCTTTGAACTCTCTGCCTTCAAGGCTAAGGTTCTTTCTTTGCTTGAAGCTCGATTTACATCCTCTTCAGACTTTCGGATGTTCATTTGCAGTTCATGAGACAACAGCTTTCCGAACAGATTCTGAGGTTCTAGACTGGGCAATTTTCCAAACTCTCTAATAGCAACAATTTTGCTATCCCATTCTTTTGTCAGGGAACGCAGAAATTTGTCATTTAGTTCACCGTTTGTGAACTCCCTGTCGTAGTTTCTCAGACCATTGACTATTTTGAAGAATCTTTCGTACGCATCAGCAATGCACTCCTTCTTATTCTGCTTAAACGCCTCGTACTCTTGATTAAGTAGAGACCTTCTATCTTCTCTTACCTCGTCAGTACCTTCCATTAGAACAATTAAGGATGTCCACATCTCTTTGGCTGATTTGCAGTGGATTAAGTTTTGCAACATGGAATCGTCCACTGCACTAGCAATTATGTTCTTAGCCTTCTTGTCAAGAGCAACAAGAGCTATCTCATCCTTATTCAAATCCATCATTTTCTTAGGTATCTGAACAGTAGGATTTGTTGACGAAACTGTCATTGGCACATGGGGACCTTCTTCCACGACTTGGAAGATTCTGGGATCTGCAGCTTCCATATAAAAACGGACTCTTTCCTTCCACATAGGAAAGTTGGCCTTAATGCAGATGGGCAGTTTCAGAGAGGATTCCTTGACTCTATCCATGGCTTGCTAGCAACTAGAAGGATGGACCCTGTTCAAGGTGTTAACCTAGCAACGAACAGCGACCCTCTGATACCAATTGAAGTATCTAGTTGCCTACCTAAATCACCTAGAGGGGGGTGAATAGGTGATCTCTACGTCTTTTGCGGAATTAAAAAAAATAAACGTAAAGCACAGCACACAAAATAGATCACAGCCACAGATAACACCAGGAATTTATAGTGGTTCCCCGTACTTGGGTACTCCACTGCCGGCCTCGCCAATCTAGCACCACAGCTAGACTTGACTACTCACTAAATCTCGGATCAGAATGATCCTACAAACTCGGAGTCAAACTCCTACAATCTCAGAGAGAACCTCTCTTACAACTCGGAGAAAAACTTCTCCTACAACTCGGAGAACAACTTCTCCTACAGCTCGGAGATAACAACTCCTACAATAGATGATAAAAGGTTTTGAACAAAAAGATACCAGATCTGAATAACAGAGGCGTTTTCTTCCTTCTTCTTGAATGGATTTTGAGAACGATGAGGAAGAACAACGATCCTTCAAATCTGTCTTTGGCAATCCGAAACGATCCAATAGAGGTTGTAGAATCAGAACACGGATCGATCGAATCCTTCTTTGATAGAAATCAGCAACTCAAATGAGTAGATCGATCTTCAATCGTAGGCGACAGCGAGGCAGCGCTTTTCTCGTTCTTTTTGATCGGGAGAGAAATTAGGGTTTAGAATGATTCGAAAACTTGTTGTAAACAACCCAAGAGCAATCCTATATATAGAGGGCAATGATTAAGGGCTAAATCGACCTTAAACACACTCAATATAGCCGTTAGGATCGGGAAGGAGCGTTTACAAAACGATAAGAACAGAGAAAAGAGAATAGAAAATAATGGACAGAATTCTCGAGACATAAGGGATCTCTCGAGAACTAACGAATCTCTCGAGAACTGAGGTTGAAAGAACAAAAGGCTAATGTATCGAGAACTGACGGATCTCTCGAAACATGACGGAAATTTTGGTCTTAAGGACTTCTCGAGACATGCTTTATCTCTCGAGACATTCAGAACAGACTTACCGAAATAAGCAGAACTTGCTTCTCGAGACATGCCTCAACTCTCGAGACATGCTTGATCTCTCGAGACATATCCTTAGAAAATTTATATTCATTTACTCCTTTTCTTCTCTTGAACACTTGCTGCAACCGCACTCCAAAGTCTTCAATAGTCTTGAAAATGAAGTGTACCCCAATAGAGAGATCACACATGAGTCATCACCATGTTTCATATAATGAGGAATTACATTGTATGAAACTGTGTTTGCAGACCCATTGTGACCTGACATTGATTTACACTTAGCAATGATAATCTGCAAGACAATACTAGAAAAGCATATCAAATACAAATGCAATTCAATCTTAGTTTAAGGGTGACTTCTCACAAATCAAGGTAATTGTGAATACAATTTCCAACAAGTTCGGACCCACTGGGGGTGTAGCCGATGCTTATTTCTCCCTCACTAGACTCTCTTGACGGTGGATGTGAGAATATGAATAGACCCAAGGCTGAAGCGAGGAGGTCCCGCCACACACCCGGAAGATCTTAGAGAGCTTCCCCTCCCGAACCAGAGCTCAACCGGGCACCTTGGAGGGCACTAGCAGCCGACCAAAAACTAGCCTGGAGGAGAGGATTCTCTAAAATCGGATCTCCTCCAAGGTGCCCTTAAGGGTCTATTTATAGATTTTTCTAGGCTGGTCTGCAAATAGCATGAATCCGCCTTTTAATTTTACTAACGGCACCCCTAATTGGTCTGCTAACAGCCTAACTCCGCTGTTCCGAAGGGCTATTTGCAGCCCACCAGGGGTATCCTGGTCATTTCCTCCTCAAATCATCCTGGGCGAATGGTCCGTGAGGGCACCACTCGCTGGGCATCCGCCTAGCTGGGCGAGTGCCCATTCCTCTGAGCGAATGGTCCGTGAGGGCACAACTCGCCGAATTCCTTCCCTATCGACCTAGGGGCCCTTCTACTTATCCGAACCTGGCCGAATGATCTGACTGGCCCAGGTCTCGCCAGCTGGCTTGAGGGGCCCACTCGGCGAATACGGGTTGTACACAATCCCCGCTCTTTGCGAGCGATTCCTGCGCTCGGAAAGAACAGTCCAACCCTGTATTCGGTGAGTGCCTGCTGACTGGACCTCATAAGATTCTGTGGGTCCCACCGTCATTCTATATATATATCCTCATGTCAGGTTTTTTTGGACCACTCTCTCATCTTGGCTCGGAGTTTCTCCACTTCCTAATGTCTTTCCACAAACCTTCTGCGAAACCCCTCTCACGAGAGATGATCGACCGCCTGGCTGCGGCCCAAGCTGCAACTTCCCCCAAGGCATCCAAATTTGCTCCCTGGATGATGTCTAAACGGGATCCGAGCGCCCCCTATGTCTCGCGTCGAGCCAAGGCGATTCGGCTGAATCGTCAGAGAGGCGAGACTGCCTCGGAGTCTCCGGCGGATACTCCACCGGCGAACACGCTGGCGGATGCCCTTCCGGACCCTGCGATGCTCGTATGAGAATTCCTCCTGTCTCCATTTAGTTCCTGTCCCTTACCCTGCGTTTATTCTGACCATTCGCAGGGGGCTTTGGTGTCGGAGACTGGCCACGGGGCCGTCTCGGGCAGTGTCGCGGTGCTACCTCTCGCGAACGAGAGGCCTCCAGATCTGGACCTTGCTCCCTCACCCCCTCCGGGCGAGACCTCATTGCAGTCCGGTAAGTTGTAAACCCTTTTAGATTCTCCCTTCATGTGGTTCGTTGCTGACCACTACTTTTCGCAGCCCTCGACCCCGACCTTTTGCTGCAGGACACTGTTCCTCCGAGTTCCCCTGTTCGACCGAACCCCTCCGTGCTCGCGGATGAGCCGAGGGTATCTCCCCAGAAGGGACTCGGTCAGCAGGACCGCGCGGATGATCCTGCGGATGCTCCAGCTCCTTCCTCACAGCCTTACCGTCCAGGAAAGGTCTTACCTCCCGCCTGGTTGTTTGGAATGCACCCCCATTCGTCTCGTCCTTCAGGTCACCGGGACCCCACCCCAGGTCAGTTCACTCACCCGCCCCTATCGTACTCGCATATTTTATCACCACTAACCTAGTTGTGATTCCGCAGGCTATCGGGAAGCCTCCCCCTTCGACTCCTACTACGAGGGGGGAGAGGGAATGCTCTCGCCTCTCCCTTCCCCTGGGGATCTCGCTGACTTTCTGGGTGATTCCTCAGATCACGCGACCCTGAAGGATCGGATCTCGGAGGTCCTGGGGAAGCTCATCCACATCCAGCGAAACGTAGCCGGCCAGGTGGACGACGTGCGGTTGAGAGTCACGCGTGAGTTAAAGGACCTCCATCGGGACTAATCGCGCATTCTCACCACGGTGGAGCGCCTGGGGGGCGAAGGAGGGGAGTTGTCTCCCGAAACACACGCCGCGCGAGCCCGGGACCAACTCCAACTGGCTTCTCATGAGATCACCAATATACTCGCATATTACCGCCCGCGAATGCCCATGGAAGCTGGGTCGCGAAAGCGAGGCCGGTGGGTCTGGGAGGAGTATTGAGCCAGTCTTCATTCACCCTTCTTGTAATCTTTCTGTTTTCTGTAGCGCGGATGCTGGATTTTTATTTCCGTTTGTAATAATCTTATGCCCTGTGTTTTGCGAATGCTCTATGCTTTGTCTTTTATTTCCTATATCTTGCTTGAGTATTGCCGAATGTTTTATTATTGCCGAATGCTTTCTTAACCTCTTTCGCGTAGTCGATGAGAATAGCCGCAGGGCATTGGTCATTACTAAGCGAGAGAGGTCGGCCCGGGTTCCGAGGCATCGAGAAGGCGTGACTGCTATCTGCACACCCGTTACCTCGAAAGCCCAAACGCCGTTTAGCCCTTCTATAAATAGGCCTTTCAACCACCGTATTAAATACCTTACCATCCGCTCCTTCTCTTTCCTCGCGCTAGCACTCGCGCTTCTCTCTTCCCTACTGCTCCCGCCTTCTTCAGTATTCGATGGGTGGTGAAGCCGAAGGTAGGGCCAGGTGCGCCAGCGCATTCGCCAACCACGCATTCGACTCTTGCGATCTTTCCGATGAGGCTTACCTGACCGCTGTCGCGGACTACGTTCTGCCGGGATTTCAAGCGCGGAAGCCCGGGCCAGAGGACCGTCTAAACACCATCTCGCCTTGTGCTCTTGCGATCCCGCTAGAGCACTTCGAGGTGGGTTTTCGCCTTCCCATCTGGCCGGAACTCCGCCAAACCTTCCGGTATTACGGGGTCGTGCCCGGCCAGCTCAACCCCAACTCTATCGCCATGCTGGTCGGGTACGCGTGCTACCTGCGGGAAGAGGGGATCGAGTTCTCGCTTCCCGTCTTCCGCAAACTCTACACTTTCCGCTGCACCCATGGCGTCTCCTTCTTCTCGGGTCAAAGCCCACTCAAGCATTATGGGCTCCCGAACAAAAACCATGACTGGGTTTGCCGCTTCCTCTTCGTCAGCGGGAGTCTGGGGAACACTCTTCTCGCCCCGGTACAGGAGGAGGAGTCAACCTTCCGCCCCCCGACCTTAGGTGGGCACGAGGCCAAACTCCATTAATACATTCTGGAGCATGGGATGGACCTCGTCTATCTCCGGCGAAACGTCAATTCACTCCCGCCCGTTCCGCAGGGTGAGGGTAGGTTTTTCTCGAGATCCCCTCCTTTCCCTTAGGCTGTGTATCTTACCCCATTCTCTAACCCATTCGCGTTCTTGCGTAGGTGTGCGAAGTTTCCCCCTTCATCCGCCGCGACCTCCGGGGTTCTGCGTGTCTCTTGCACAGGCCGCAGCGGATGCTTTCCGGGAGGAACCTTCTTCGTCCAAGCCCAGCTGCCGGAAGCGAAAACCCGGAGCGCTCACTTCATCCTCCTCCAAGAAGCCAAAAAGTCCTTCCGCCAAGGGGAAGGGAATCTTGGACGAGACCCCAGGAACGAGTGCTCCAACCCAGACCCTGGGGACGGGCGCGCCGGCCCTAACCCAGGGGGCAGATGCACCGGCCCAAACCTTGGGGTCGGGTGCGCCAGACGGGGCTGAGACCACGGTGAGATCGTCGTTGCCGCCGCCTCCGTTGCCCAGAGACCACCGGAACTTTCCCAGCGGCGAGAAGTACACGGACCCCTCGGGGGCTCCCCTGGTGAAGTGGGATAGGAATGCTAACAGGGTCTCGCTCTCCACCCTCCATCCGTCGTGGATAGAGAGCGATCTCGCCAGCGGTGAGGCTTACGCCATCGCGTATGCCCTCTATGGCCGAGAAGACGCCGAAGTCTATGATGCCGAGACGACCCAGATTCTCGCTCATGAGAGTGCCAGGGCCATGCTGCGGGCGCTCGAGCTCGCGCATATGTCTTCGCGCCGGAGCATCAAACTGGCGCGGAACTTGAAGGAGGTTGAGGAGTCCCGGAATGTCGCTTCTGCCGAGGCGCGTGATCTTAAGATAAAGCTGGAAGCTGTGGAAACCCTTCTCGCCCGCCGCCCCGTGGCAGAGGTATATACTTTCCCTTCTCGCGAGTGACCTGTTGTCGATTGATGCACTCTCTTCTTACCACCTATATATGTATGTTTTGTAATATTTTCTTCTTCTTTTTCAGAACACCACGGTCGCCGAGATGCTTCGCGCGCGGGTGGTCGGTCTTGAGGATGAAGTCCGGTTGGCGAAGGCCGAGGCCCAGCGGTCGCGAGAAGCCGAGGCCTCGGCACTCGCCCTGGCGAGTGGGGGGCACTTCTACCCCCACCACGAATTGGAGCAGCTGATGCAAGAGAACGCCCAGAGAGCCGTTAAGCATGCGCTGCAGGTGCTGCGGCAGGCTGGGTACCTGAAGGAGGAGGCCGAATGCCTCTCTGCCCGACAGGTCGTCCCCGAGCTCTACATTCCTATCCCCTTCCCGGAGGACGAGGATGGCCAGCTGCGTGAAGACGCCCTCTTGCTGGATTCGAGCGAAAGCGGTGGGCCTTCTGGCGAGAAGTCTGCCGGCCCATGAGGCGGGTTCTTTGTATTTTATCCTCTTTTTTATCTCCCCTTTGGATGTAATCATGAACTGGGCGAATGTCCTTGAAAAATATATATATATATCGATTACAATTTGTGTTATCTCAATTTTTTGTCATTCGTCGTTATATCTCGCTTGGCTCATTAGGACGTTGATTCTTTCTTATTCGCCGCTATACCTCGTTAGGCTCATTAGGACGTTAGGTCGTGATGCGACTGTCTTGGCCACCCCGCGAATGCTCGAAGATGACTTAGGTCGGTCGTTCCCTTTCGACCTCTCGCTACCGAGTGAACCTTACCATTCGCGCATCACGGGGTTTCGCTTAGGTAGTCATGAAAGTGGAGTGTGATCCCCTCTCCGGCGCGTGGTTTATGCGAATGCTCTTGAGATCATCTCTTGAGAACTTAGAACCTTCCACCGGGTGAGCCTTCAGACCTGCCAGCTAGATGGGAGCCTGGACAGCGGGTCTGCTCGGGGCCATTTTTCCTTTAACATAGAACCTGCCACCGAGTGAGCCTTCGGACCTGCCAGCTAGATGGGAGCCTGGGCAGCGGGTCTGCTCGGGGCCATTTTTCCTTTAACATAGAACCTGCCACCGAGTGAGCCTTCGGACCTGCCAGCTAGATGGGAGCCTGGGCAGCGGGTCTGCTCGGGGCCATTTTTCCTTTAACATAGAGCCTGCCACCGAGTGAGCCTTCGGACCTGCCAGCTAGATGGGAGCCTGGGCAGCGGGTCTGCTCGGGGCCATTTTTCCTTTAACATAGAACCTGCCACCGAGTGAGCCTTCAGACTTGCCAGCTAGATGGGAGCCTGGGCAGCGGATCTGCTCGGGGCCATTTTTCTTTTAACATAGAACCTGCCACCGAGTGAGCCTTCGGACCTGCCAGCTAGATGGGAGTCTGAGCAGCGGGTCTGCTCGGGGCCATTTTTCCTTTAACATAGAACCTGCCACCGAGTGAGCCTTCGGACTTGCCAGCTAGATGGGAGCCTGGGCAGCGGGTCTGCTCGGGGCCATTTTTCCTTTAACCTAGAGCCTGCCACCGAGTGAGCCTTCGGACCTGCCAGCTAGATGGGAGCCTGGGCAGCGGGTCTGCTCGGGGCCATTTTTCCTTTAACATAGAGCCTACCACCGAGTGAGCCTTCGGACCTGCCAGCTAGATGGGAGCCTGGGCAGCGGGTCTGCTCGGGGCCATTTTTCCTTTAACATAGAGCCTGCCACCGAGTGAGCCTTCGGACCTGCCAGCTAGTTGGGAGCCTGGGCAGCGGGTCTGCTCGAGGCCATTTTTCCTTTAACATAGAGCCTGCCACCGAGTGAGCCTTCGGACCTGCCAGCTAGATGGGAGCCTGGGCAGCGGGTCTGCTCGGGGCCATTTTTCCATTAACATAGAGCCTGCCACCGAGTGAGCCTTCGGACCTGCCAGCTAGATGGGAGCCTGGGCAGCGGGTCTGCTCGGGGCCATTTTTCCTTTAACCTAGAGCCTGCCACCGAGTGAGCCTTCGGACCTGCCAGCTAGATGGGAGCCTGGGCAGCGGGTCTGCTCGGGGCCATTTTTCCTTTAACATAGAGCCTGCCACCGAGTGAGCCTTCGGACCTGCCAGCTAGATGGGAGCCTGGGCAGCGGTTCTGCTCGGGGCCATTTTTCCCTTAACATAGAGCCTGCCACCGAGTGAGCCTTCGGACCTGCCAGCTAGATGGGAGCCTGGGCAGCGGGTCTGCTCGGGGCCATTTTTCTGAAGCTTTTGGAGCTTTCCCTACATGCTGCAGCATCATACTTATACACATGGTTTAAACGAAATACTTTTATTCAAAAATACTGTCACTACATAGCGTTAGGGATAGAAGCGCTTAAGATCGTCACCACTCCATGTGTGGCTGAGAGGTTGACCCTCCACGTCGTGGACACCGTTTCCTGGGCCAACCGTTTAACCAGAAATCGGCGATCCTCTCCGAGGAGGCCTTTTTCGCAACGTTTTTATACATGACGCGCCCAGAATGGTAAGAAGGGGCGACCTCCTCCTTCAGATCGCCCAAGGCGTGTGGCCTCCTTCAGGCCGCCCAGCAGGGGGCAGCCTCCTCCGTCAGGCCGCCCAGCAGGGGGCGGCCTCGTCCGTCAGGCCGCCCGGCAGGGGGCGGCCTCCTCCGTCAGGCCGCCCGGCAGGGGGCGGCCTCCTCCGTCAGGCCGCCCGGCAGGGGGCGGCCTCCTCCGTCAGGCCGCCCGGCAGGGGGTGGCCTCCTCCGTCAGGCCGCCCGGCAGGGGGCGGCCTCCTCCGTCAGGCCGCCCGGCAGGGGGCGGCCTCCTCCGACAGGCCGCCCAGCAGGGGGCGGCCTCCTCCGTCAGGCCGCCCAGCAGGGGCGGCCTCCGCCGTCAGGCCGCCCAACAGGGGCGGCCTCCTCCGTCAGGCCGCCCGGCAGGGGGCGGCCTCCTCCGTCAGGCCGCCCGGCAGGGGGCGGCCTCCTCCGTCAGGCCGCCCAGCAGGGGCGGCCTCCGCCGTCAGGCCACCAAGCCGGACGGCCTCTTCCTTCAGACCGCGCAGGTAGGGATCCAGTCACCGGCTCACCGGAGGTGACGACATCGACCCAGAGCCTATAAATAGGACCCTCGACCATGAACGAAAGACAGGCAAGTTGGGGGCAAAACTAGCGGCTAGAGACAGCCAGACCGCACCTAGCAGCGGCCAGGCTGGGCGGCCTCAGCAAAGCAGCCCGGGCGACCTCAACAAACAGGCCGGGCGGCCTCAGCAAAGCAGCCCGGGCGACCTCAACAAACAGGCCGGGCGGCCTCAGCAAAGCAGCCCGGGCGACCTCAACAAACAGGCCGGGCGGCCTCAACAAAACATCCTGGGCGACTTGTTTTTCCTATCTGTCATCCTCTTGTACTCATTTCATTTCCATGTATTAAAAGTGGCAAGTTGTAAGACAGATTATTGAATAAAGGGAAAGCCCGTCGCAGGAGTGGCTTTTGCCGCGACGGGCGAAGTCTGGCCTCGCCGCAAGCTAGCGGTGTTGAAATTATTGAAGTGGAAGTGGAGGAGGCTTTTGGACCTGGGCGGTCTGGGAAGTGACCGGGCGGTCTGGCGTGACCGCACGGTCTGGCGGTCTGACAATGGCGGTCTGTTCTATTGGTCAGCTGCAGCTTCCGGGGTTGACCGCTGGTCTGGTCCAAGGGCTGCTGGAGGAGGAGGTCGTGCGGTCTGGCTGTGACCGCATGACGGGTGATCTTCCTCAGGGTCGCGCGGTCTGTCTCTGACCGCGTGACAAGTTGTTCTCTTCAAGGACGTGCCGGCCTGTCGTAACCGCACGGGTTGGCTCTTGAATCCGATCTGGTGGCTTTCCAGAGGGTTCTGAAGGAGTTCGCGGACTAAGTATTCTTAGTCGCGCGGTCTCAGTTCGCGGTCTCAGGAGGAGACCAGGAGGGCGAGCTGGCTGTGTTTGCGGTCTCAGGCGAACTCAGGTGGTGGGTGACTTCTAGGCGGTCTGGCGATCTCCGTGTGGAGTCGTGTTCAGACCAAGGGAGTAGCGATCTCCCGCGGTCTGGAGTGAAGTCGGCGCTCACCAAAATGAAGCAGGAGGGTTGCAGTGATCGCGCGGGTTGACCGGTAAGGTTGCGCGGTCTTATGGGTGGTGACTCTATCTCATAGGGTGGTGACTGGATCAGGTCTCACGCCTATAAATAGGGAGCCACTGTTGCAGCATATAGAACACACCAAGTGTAAGCCGAGTTTGCCTAGTTCCTGCGGTCTGTGTTTCTGACCGAGCGGTCTCTGATTGAATTCTTCCTTGTGCAGCTTCTGCGGATAGTGCAAGCAGCAGCGATCACCTCTTCCTCTGAAAGTGTTCGGGCGGTTTGCGGCTTGGAGTTGTGGTGCTGGAGTTCGGGAATCAGGAGATCGGCAAAGGAGCGGTCTGGTGCAGCGGTCTGGTGGTGTTTCGAGATCGGGAGTGGTTGCGGTCTGGCAGCAGCGGTCTGGCGAGCTGCTGAGTTCGGCAAGAGACCGTGCGGTCTCAGTTATCTTCAGTTTCTGTTATTTCTCCTTGAAGTTTTTTGTGCTGACGAAATCATGTCTCGTCGAGCATGTCTTGCCCTGTAACTGAAGTGTTGCTATCAATAAAGATCGTTTTGTTTGCCCCAAATTGTTTCTGGTTGTTTTGGCTTGTAACTCTAGTTGTTATTCCTGCTTGCTCTCACAAGGTCCAGAAAATTTCACAAGCGGCCCTCGCTTCTTCTCCCCTCTTCACTCGCGACCCAAGTAACCAGCTGCTCGCGGCCTCCTTTTCCCCCAATTCCCTCGAGTAGATCGTGGAGGTGCAATTTTGGATCCAACAGAAACACGCGGCCTTCAGATAGTGAGTGGTTGATGAACAACAGTTGCGATGAAGATGCGAGATTTGGCCTAAAATACACTCAATCTTAAAACGGCCATAACTTTTGATCCGGGTGTCGGAATTCAGAAATTCAAAGCCCGACGCAACCAGATCAAGCCTACCACCGAGTGAGCCTTCGGACCTGCCAGCTAGATGGGAGCCTGGGCAGCGGGTCTGCTCGGGGCCATTTTTCCTTTAACCTAGAGCCTGCCACCGAGTGAGCCTTCGGACCTGCCAGCTAGATGGGAGCCTGGGCAGCGGGTCTGCTCGGGGCCATTTTTCCTTTAACATAGAGCCTGCCACCGAGTGAGCCTTCGGACCTGCCAGCTAGATGGGAGCCTGGGCAGCGGGTCTGCTCGGGACCATTTTTCCTTTAACATAGAGCCTGCCACCGAGTGAGCCTTCGGACCTGCCAGCTAGATGGGAGCCTGGGCAGCGGGTCTGCTCGGGGCCATTTTTCCTTTAACATAGAGCCTGCCACCGAGTGAGCCTTCGGACCTGCCAGCTAGATGGGAGCCTGGGCAGCGGGTCTGCTCGGGGCCATTTTTCCTTTAACATAGAGCCTGCCACCGAGTGAGCCTTCGGACCTGCCAGCTAGATGGGAGCCTGGGCAGCGGGTCTGCTCGGGGCCATTTTTCCTTTAACATAGAGCCTGCCACCGAGTGAGCCTTCGGACCTGCCAGCTAGATGGGAGCCTGGGCAGCGGGTCTGCTCGGGGCCATTTTTCCTTTAACATAGAGCCTGCCACCGAGTGAGCCTTCGGACCTGCCAGCTAGATGGGAGCCTGGGCAGCGGGTCTGCTCGGGGCCATTTTTCCCTTAACATAGAGCCTGCCACCGAGTGAGCTTTCGGACCTGCCAGCTAGATGGGAGCCTGGGCAGCGGGTCTGCTCGGGGCCATTTTTCTGAAGCTTTTGGAGCTTTCCCTACATGCTGCAGCATCATACTTATACACATGGTTTAAACGAAATACTTTTATTCAAAAATACTGTCACTACATAGCGTTAGGGATAGAAGCGCTTAAGATCGTCACCACTCCATGTGTGGCTGAGAGGTTGACCCTCCACGTCGTGGACACCGTTTCCTGGGCCAACCGTTTACCCAGAAATCGGCGATCCTCTCCGAGGAGGCCTTTTTCGCGACGTTTTTATACATGACGCGCCCAGAATGGTAAGAAGGGGCGACCTCCTCCTTCAGATCGCCCAAGGCGTGTGGCCTCCTTCAGGCCGCCCAGCAGGGGGCAGCCTCCTCCGTCAGGCCGCCCAGCAGGGGGCGGCCTCGTCCGTCAGGCCGCCCAGCAGGGGGCGGCCTCCTCCGTCAGGCCGCCCGGCAGGGGGCGGCCTCCTCCGTCAGGCCGCCCGGCAGGGGGCGGCCTCCTCCGTCAGGCCGCCCGGCAGGGGGCGGCCTCCTCCGTCAGGCCGCCCGGCAGGGGGCGGCCTCCTCCGTCAGGCCGCCCGGCAGGGGGCGGCCTCCTCCGTCAGGCCGCCCGGCAGGGGGCGGCCTCCTCCGTCAGGCCGCCCGGCAGGGGGCGGCCTCCTCCGTCAGGCCGCCCGGCAGGGGCGGCCTCCTCCGACAGGCCGCCCAGCAGGGGGCGGCCTCCTCCGTCAGGCCGCCCAGCAGGGGCGGCCTCCGCCGTCAGGTCGCCCAACAGGGGCGGCCTCCTCCGTCAGGCCGCCCGGCAGGGGGCGGCCTCCTCCGTCAGGCCGCCCGGCAGGGGGCGGCCTCCTCCGTCAGGCCGCCCAGCAGGGGCGGCCTCCGCCGTCAGGCCACCAAGCCGGACGGCCTCTTCCTTCAGACCGCGCAGGTAGGGATCCAGTCACCGGCTCACCGGAGGTGACGACATCGACCCAGAGCCTATAAATAGGACCCTCGACCATGAACGAAAGACAAGCAAGTTGGGGGCAAAACTAGCTGCTAGAGACAGCCAGACCGCACCTAGCAGCGGCCAGGCTGGGCGGCCTCAGCAAAGCAGCCCGGGCGACCTCAACAAACAGGCCGGGCGGCCTCAGCAAAGCAGCCCGGGCGACCTCAACAAACAGGCCGGGCGGCCTCAGCAAAGCAGCCCGGGCGACCTCAACAAACAGGCCGGGCGGCCTGAACAAAACATCCTGGGCGACTTGTTTTTCCTATCTGTCATCCTCTTGTACTCATTTCATTTCCATGTATTAAAAGTGGCAAGTTGTAAGACAGATTATTGAATAAAGGGAAAGCCCGTCGCAGGAGTGGCTTTTGCCGCGACGGGCGAAGTCTGGCCTCGCCGCAAGCTAGCGGCCCTCGCTTCTTCTCCGTGTCGGAATTCAGAAATTCAAAGCCCGACTCGACCGGATCGAGCCGAACTATCCAAAAATTGAACGGGTTTCCCGTTCAGCCACTTTTCGGCCCTCAGATTTCAAAAATTCGGCTCCGTTTGAATGTTATTTCAGTTTTTCTCCTTCGGCAATTTCTGTTTTCATGGATCATCCGTCCAAGGGCCTCGGGCATCCCTCCGATCACCCAGAAATGCGTGTGCAAAACAACATCCATCGCCTATTAGCGGAGAACATTCCACTCAAAGAACAAGTGGATTCTCAACTTCATGCTGCAACAACTACCAATGACAAACTTTTCGGCAATCATATAGAACATTTGGCGCAACCTGAAGCAGAAGAGCCCTCTACTCCTCACCCTATACTCCTCACCATGAGTTTTATAAGGTGTGTATGAGTAATTCTCCATATCATGTTGATGGGCTAACTTTTCTTGCAGGATAATACCAAGATCCTTCCTATTATTAAACTTCCGAGTTAAACCGAGGCTACCTGTCTATTCTGGGATAAGTGATCCAGTTTTTCATCTACAAGCGTTTGAGGCGGCTACTTCACTAAGAACCTCAGTTCAAGATGAAGCAACTATCGGACTAGTACGGTGGTCTTCAAAACGGTTCTATCCTTAATGATAATGCTCTCATTTGTTTGCATTTTGATATCGAATGAAGTGGATACAATACTGACACTCTTCTTTGTGACTTGTCTGTTCCTTATTATCAAACTCACTGAACCATGGAGACATCGCCAGGTTCTGCTTGAACCCCCTCGGATTGTAGTCATTAGCGTAAAACCACGAAGATCATGTGTAGCGGGGAGTTTTCGCACACGTGTAGTGGTAGCTTGCCAATTCCCGTGCGGTGGTCTTCGGAACCTTGGATCCCGGCTAATATCCGACACACCCCTGCATCAAGGGAGGTCTAGGTGAATGTTGGCTCTATCATGCCCCGAGAGGGATATAGTTACAGCTTTGATGATCTTTCTGAGGAAAGCAATGTCGGTATAGCCTCCGCGGCATAACCACACCTGCCCAACTGATCATCTTAGTCTGTGACTATCGAATACTCCTAAGTACTCTCAAGCGATGCCTAAGCGGGACCCACAACTGGGTTGATCTCTCTGAGGAAAGCAATGTTCGCCGCCTAGGCCCACCTGCCCAATTGATCAACTCGGCTTGTAGCCCTAGGCAAGAGAGCAGTTGAGTCGTTTACAGCCCTTATGACCACTTGAGGAAAACAATGTTCGCCGCCTAGGCCCACCTGCCCACTTGGTCATCTGGGTCTGTACTTCCTTTTTCTTTATTTCTACAACTCTTATGACCACTTGAGGAAAGCAATGTTCGCCGCCTAGGCCCGCCTGCCCACTTGGTCATCTGAGTCTGTAGCCATTCCTTTTTCCTTACAGGAAAATTATCTCTCTTATGATCCTTGATCATTTGGAGAAAGCAGTATCTAACAGGTACAAATATTGGCTCACTTGGTCATTTAAAAGTTGAAAAACTTTTAGACCAGGCGGTATCATCTATCAAGACGGTCGGTTTGAAAGAGTACTACAGGTTATGAAAAATGGCTGCATAATAGGCTAGCCAAGTGGGATATATCTGGCTTCAAAGCTGGAAAGCGGGCTATTACAGGAAGCAACAAGGCAGTGTTACCGACTCGAGATAATCGAGTCAAGGCTTTCACTCTAATAGTCGGGAAATGGACTTATTAATCCTCTTGACAATCAGAGCTTATGAAGATATAATCTCTGGCAGTTTCAGCCCGCGATTCACCTTCACTGAGCCAATCAGGATCTACTTTTGAACTAAAATGATAAACCGTCAGGGCAACATTTCATGATAACTGGACAATTATTCTTTTGGAGATATCTTTTCTTTTCCCTGGAGGTCTTTCATAAAGGATTTGAAGTTTTATAAGGATTAACGCTAAGATCGCATATGAATATCCACAAGTAAGTAAAATAGCAAAGACTAACAGTTATGAATTCATTTATACCTGCTTTATGTTCTGTTTTTGCAGAGATTAGCAGGTATTCGCGAGTTCTCTTCAGGTACTCGCGTATTAGATTATTTTATACCTGCTTTATGTTCTGTTTTGCAGATATTAGCAGGTATTTGTGAGTTCTCTTCAGGTACTCGCATATTAGATTGTTTTATACCTGCTTTATGTTCTGTTTTGCAGAGATTAGCAGGTATTCGCGAGTTCTCTTCAGGTACTCGCGTATTAGATTGTTTTATACCTGCTTTATGTTCTGTTTTGCAGATATTAGCAGGTATTCGCGAGTTCTCTTCAGGTACTCGCGTATTAGATTATTTTATACCTGCTTTATGTCCTATTTTGCAGAGATTAGCAGGTATTTGCGAGTTCTCTTCAGGTACTCGCAAATTAGATTGTTTTATACCTGCTTTATGTTCTGTTTTGCAGAGATTAGCAGGTATTCGCGAGTTCTCTTCAGGTACTCGCGTATTAGATTGTTTTATACCTACTTTATGTTCTGTTTTGCAGATATTAGCAGGTATTCGCGAGTTCTCTTCAGGTACTCGCGTATTAAATTATTTTATACCTGCTTTATGTTCTGTTTTGCAGAGATTAGCAGGTATTCGCGAGTTCTCTTAAGGTACTCGCGTATTAGATTATTTTATACCTGCTTTTGAGTTCTCTTTTACAGAGATAGCAGATGTTAGCGAGTTCTTTTTAGGTACTCGCATTATGTTTTATACCTGCTTTATGTTCTGTTTTGCAGAGATTAGCAGGTATTCGCGAGTTCTCTTCAGGTACTCGCGTATTAGATTATTTTATACCTGCTTTATGTCCTGTTTTGCAGAGATTAGCAGGTATTCGCGAGTTCTCTTCAGGTACTCGTGTATTAGATTGTTTTATACCTGCTTTATGTTCTGTTTTGCAGATATTAGCAGGTATTCGCGAGTTCTCTTCAGGTACTCGCGTATTAGATTATTTTATACCTGCTTTATGTCCTGTTTTGCAGAGATTAGCAGGTATTTGCGAGTTCTCTTCAGGTACTCGCATATTAGATTGTTTTATACCTGCTTTATGTTCTGTTTTGCAGAGATTAGCAGGTATTCGCGAGTTCTCTTCAGGTACTCGCGTATTAGATTGTTTTATACCTGCTTTATGTTCTGTTTTGCAGATATTAGCAGGTATTCGCGAGTTCTCTTCAGGTACTCGCGTATTAGATTATTTTATACCTGCTTTATGTCCTGTTTTGCAGAGATTAGCAGGTATTTGCGAGTTCTCTTCAGGTACTCGCACATTAGATTGTTTTATACCTGCTTTATGTTCTGTTTTGCAGAGATTAGCAGGTATTCGCGAGTTCTCTTCAGGTACTCGCGTATTAGATTGTTTTATACCTGCTTTATGTTCTGTTTTGCAGATATTAGCAGGTATTCGCGAGTTCTCTTCAGGTACTCGCGTATTAAATTATTTTATACCTGCTTTATGTTCTGTTTCTGCAGAGATTAGCAGGAATTCGCGAGTTCTCTTCAGGTACTCGCGTATTAGATTGTTTTATACCTGCTTTATGTTCTGTTTTGCAGATATTAGCAGGTATTCGCGAGTTCTCTTCAGGTACTCGCGTATTAAATTATTTTATATCTGCTTTATGTTCTGTTTTGCAGAGATTAGCAGGTATTCGCGAGTTCTCTTCAGGCACTCGCGTATTAGATTGTTTTATACCTGTTTTATGTTCTGTTTTGCAGAGATTAGCAGGTATTCGCGAGTTCTCTTAAGGTACTCGCGTATTAGATTATTTTATACCTGCTTTTGAGTTCTCTTTTGCAGAGATAGCAGGTGTTAGCGAGTTCTTTTTAGGTACTCGCATTATGTTTTATACCTGCTTTATGTTCTGTTTTGCAGAGATTAGCAGGTATTCGCGAGTTCTCTTCAGGTACTCGCGTATTAGATTATTTTATACCTGCTTTATGTCCTGTTTTGCAGAGATTAGCAGGTATTCGCGAGTTCTCTTCAGGTACTCGCGTATTAGATTGTTTTATACCTGCTTTATGTTCTGTTTTGCAGATATTAGCAGGTATTCGCGAGTTCTCTTCAGGTACTCGCGTATTAGATTATTTTATACCTGCTTTATGTCCTGTTTTGCAGAGATTAGCAGGTATTTGCGAGTTCTCTTCAGGTACTCGCATATTAGATTGTTTTATACCTGCTTTATGTTCTGTTTTGCAGAGATTAGCAGGTATTCGCGAGTTCTCTTCAGGCACTCGCGTATTAGATTGTTTTATACCTGCTTTATGTTCTGTTTTGCAGATATTAGCAGGTATTTGCGAGTTCTCTTCAGGTACTCGCATATTAGATTGTTTTATACCTGCTTTATGTTCTGTTTTGCAGAGATTAGCAGGTATTCGCGAGTTCTCTTCAGGTACTCGCATATTAGATTGTTTTATACCTGCTTTATGTTCTGTTTTGCAGAGATTAGTAGGTATTCGCGAGTTCTCTTCAGGTACTCGCATATTAGATTGTTTTATACCTGCTTTATGTTCTGTTTTGTAGAGATTAGCAGGTATTCGCGAGTTCTCTTCAGGTACTCGCATATTAGATTGTTTTATACCTGCTTTATGTTCTGTTTTGCAGATATTAGCAGGTATTCGCGAGTTCTCTTCAGGTACTCGCGTATTAGATTATTTTATACCTGATTTATGTCCTGTTTTGCAGAGATTAGCAGGTATTTGCGAGTTCTCTTCAGGTACTCGCATATTAGATTGTTTTATACCTGCTTTATGTTCTGTTTTGCAGAGATTAGTAGGTATTCGCGAGTTCTCTTCAGGTACTCGCGTATTAGATTGTTTTATACCTACTTTATGCTCTGTTTTGCAGATATTAGCAGGTATTCGCGAGTTCTCTTCAGGTACTCGCGTATTAAATTATTTTATACCTGCTTTATGTTCTGTTTTGCAGAGATTAGTAGGTATTCGCGAGTTCTCTTCAGGCACTCGCGTATTAGATTGTTTTATACCTGCTTTATGTTCTGTTTTGCAGAGATTAGCAGGTATTCGTGAGTTCTCTTAAGGTACTCGCGTATTAGATTATTTTATACCTGCTTTTGAGTTCTCTTTTGCAGAGATAGCAGGTGTTAGCGAGTTCTTTTTAGGTACTCGCATTATGTTTTATACCTGCTTTATGTTCTGTTTTGCAGAGATTAGCAGGTATTCGCGAGTTCTCTTCAGGTACTCGCGTATTAGATTATTTTATACCTGCTTTATGTTCTGTTTTGCAGAGATTAGCAGGTATTCGCGAGTTCTCTTCAGGTACTCGCGTATTAGATTATTTTATACCTGCTTTTGAATTCTCTTTTGCAGAGAATTGCAGGTGTTCGCGAGTTCTCTTCAGGTACTCGCGCTATGTTTTATACCTGCTTTGATTTCACTTTTACAGAAATTTGCAGGTGTTCGCGAGTTCTCTTCAGGTACTCGCGCTATGTTTTATACCTGCCCTGAATTCTCTTTTGCAGAAATTTGCAGGTGTTCGCGAGTTCTATTCAGGTACTCGCGTTGTAGTTTGCTTTACACCTGCTTTGAGTTCTCTTTTGCAGAGATTAGCACTTTTTAGCCCCTCTCTTCATGTACTCGCGCTATAGTAAATACCTGCTTAAGTTTTCTTTTGCAGAGGTTAGCAGGTGATCGCGAGTTCTCTCCAGGCACTCGCGTGTTCCTATCTCTTTTTGCATGCTCTAACTTTTACCTTGCAGAAATTAGCATATATTGGCAAAGCATGATCAGGTACTTGCAAGACTCTTCTCCTTTTTATAAGTGCCTTAACTCTTCTCCCTCGCAGAAGAAAGACAATTTGTGAAATACGGATCGCGATTTTCGTGGGTAAGTTCTACTTTTTCAAAGTTCTTTATGGAACTTGAAAAAGTGCGGGGATTATGTTTACCCAGAAATCGGCGATCCACTCCGAGGAGGCCTTTTTCGCGACGTTTTTATACATGACGCGCCCAGAATAGTAAGAAGGGGCGACCTCCTCCTTCAGATCGCCCAAGGCGTGTGGCCTCCTTCAGGCCGCCCAGCAGGGGGCAGCCTCCTCCGTCAGGCCGCCCAGCAGGGGGCGGCCTCGTCCGTCAGGCCGCCCAGCAGGGGGCGGCCTCCTCCGTCAGGCCGCCCGGCAGGGGGCGGCCTCCTCCGTCAGGCCGCCCGGCAGGGGGCGGCCTCCTCCGTCAGGCCGCCCGGCAGGGGCGGCCTCCTCCGTCAGGCCGCCCGGCATGGGGCGGCCTCCTCCGTCAGGCCGCCCGGCAGGGGGCGGCCTCCTCCGTCAGGCCGCCCGGCAGGGGGCGGCCTCCTCCGTCAGGCCGCCCGGCAGGGGGCGGCCTCCTCCGACAGGCCGCCCAGCAGGGGGCGGCCTCCTCCGTCAGGCCGCCCAGCAGGGGCGGCCTCCGCCGTCAGGCCGCCCAACAGGGGCGGCCTCCTCCGTCAGGCCGCCCGGCAGGGGGCGGCCTCCTCCGTCAGGCCGCCCGGCAGGGGGCGGCCTCCTCCGTCAGGCCGCCCGGCAGGGGGCGGCCTCCTCCGTCAGGCCGCCCAGCAGGGGCGGCCTGCGCCGTCAGGCCGCCCAACAGGGGCGGCCTCCTCCGTCAGGTCGCCCGGCAGGGGGCGGCCTCCTCCGTCAGGCCGCCCGGCAGGGGCGGCCTCCTCCGTCAGGCCGCCCGGCAGGGGGCGGCCTCCTCCGTCAGGCCGCCCGGCAGGGGGCGGCCTCCTCCGTCAGGCCGCCCGGCAGGGGGCGGCCTCCTCCGTCAGGCCGCCCAGCAGGGGCGGCCTCCGCCGTCAGGCCGCCCAGCAGGGGCGGCCTACTCCGTCAGGCCGCCCGGCAGGGGGCGGCCTCCTCCGTCAGGCCGCCCGGCAGGGGGCGGCCTCCTCCGTCAGGCCGCCCGGCAGGGGGCGGCCTCCTCCGTCAGGCCGCCCGGCAGGGGGCGGCCTCCTCCGTCAGGCCGCCCGGCAGGGGGCGGCCTCCTCCGTCAGGCCGCCCGGCAGGGGGCGGCCTCCTCCGTCAGGCCGCCCGGCAGGGGGCGGCCTCCTCCGTCAGGCCGCCCAACAGGGGCGGCCTCCTCCGTCAGGCCGCCCGGCAGGGGGCGGCCTCCTCCGTCAGGCCGCCCAGCAGGGGCGGCCTCCGCCGTCAGGCCGCCCAACAGGGGCGGCCTCCTCCGTCAGGCCGCCCGGCAGGGGGCGGCCTCCTCCGTCAGGCCGCCCGGCAGGGGGCGGCCTCCTCCGTCAGGCCGCCCGGCAGGGGGCGGCCTCCTCCGTCAGGCCGCCCGGCAGGGGGCGGCCTCCTCCGTCAGGCCGCCCGGCAGGGGGCGGCCTCCTCCGTCAGGCCGCCCGACAGGGGCGGCCTCCGCCGTCAGGCCGCCCAACAGGGGCGGCCTCCTCCGTCAGGCCGCCCGGCAAGGGGCGGTCTCCTCCGTCAGGCCGCCCGGCAGGGGGCGACCTCCTCCGTCAGGCCGCCCGGCAGGGGGCGGCCTCCTCCGTCAGGCCGCCCGGCAGGGGGCGGCATCCTCCGTCAGGCCGCCCGGCAGGGGGCGACGCCCGGCAGGTGGCGGCCTCCTCCGTCAGGCCGCCCGGCAGGGGGCGGCCTCCTCCGTCAGGCCGCCCAGCAGGGGCGGCCTCCGCCGTCAGGCCACCACGCCGGACGGCCTCTTCCTTCAGACCGCGCAGGTAGGGATCCAGTCACCGGCTCACCGGAGGTGACGACATCGACCCAGAGCCTATAAATAGGACCCTCGACCATGAACGAAAGACAGGCAAGTTGGGGGCAAAACTAGCGGCTAGAGACAGCCAGACCGCACCTAGCAGCGGCCAGGCTGGGCGGCCTCAGCAAAGCAGCCCGGGCGACCTCAACAAACAGGCCGGGCGGCCTCAGCAAAGCAGCCCGGGCGACCTCAACAAACAGGCCGGGCGGCCTCAGCAAAGCAGCCCGGGCGACCTCAACAAACAGGCGGGCGGCCTCAACAAAACATCCTGGGCGACTTGTTTTTCCTATCTGTCATCCTCTTGTACTCATTTCATTTCCATGTATTAAAAGTGGCAAGTTGTAAGACAGATTATTGAATAAAGGGAAAGCCCGTCGCAGGAGTGGCTTTTGCCGCGACGGGCGAAGTCTGGCCTCGCCGCAAGCTAGCGGCCCTCGCTTCTTCTCCCCTCTTCACTCGCGACCCAAGTAACCAGCTGCTCGCGGCTTCCTTTTCCCCCAATTCCCTCGAGTAGATCGTGGAGGTGCAATTTTGGATCCAACAATTCTTGCCTCCAACATCCTGCTTCCCGAGTGGCTGTCGCACTCGCCGGAGTGAACTTCCTCTAGGATCCTTGGGACCTCCTCATCTGAAACGCATCGAGCCAGGAGGCCCGAGAGGGTCTTCCGATACAAGTCCCCTCGTGGAGCACGTAGTAGGCGGACTTATATCGGAAGCGTCTCTGGTCCGGGATCTCCTCTGGAAACTTTCCTGTTGCAAGGAAGGTGATGAAGGGATCCTTCCAGGAGGGCCGTTGCTCTACTTCCATGAGTTCTCCTTCTTCAATCGAAGGGCGGAATAGATCCGTCAGGGTTCCCCCGGCCCGAGGACCGGACTTGGCCAGCCGATCCGCCGGGGTGCTCTCCTCCCGCGGGACGTGCTGGATGGAGAAAGTTTTGAACGTTCCCACGAGACCCCTCACTTTGGCCAAGTACTTTATGAGCGCAGGCTCCCTCGTCTCGAACTCTCCCCTGATCTGAGAGGCTATTACCATGGAGTCGGTGAGGACCTCCACGTCATGGACACCGAGCTCCTGGGCCAACCGTAGACCGGCGATCACTGCCTCATACTCCGCCTGGTTGTTGGTGATTGGGAAGTGTATCACTAGTGTCTGCTCGATCTTTACCCCTTGGGGACTCTCCAACACCACCCCTCCTCCGAGTGAATTCTTTCCCGAAGCCCCGTCCACCAGCAGCTTCCACGGAATGTGACGAGGGGTTCCACCTTCCTTCATCTCGGCCACATAATCTGCCATGAAGTCAGCCACCACCTGTGCCTTCATGGATAGTCGAGGGACGAAGACAATGTTGAATTCACTTAGTTCTATTGACCATTTTGCGAGCCTTCCCGAGTGTTCCACTCCTTCGAAGATCTGGCGGAGAGGGTGGTCCGTCACCACTTGAATTGAATGGGCCTGGAAGTATGGCCTGAGCTTCCTTGCCGCGACGACTAGAGCAAAGGCCAACTTCTCCAAGATCGGGTATCTGAGCTCTGCTTCCCTCAGGACCCTGCTCACGTAGTAGATGGGCAGCTGCTTCTTGCCTTCCTCCCGGACCAGAACAGAGCTTACGGCCTCGGCTCCGACCCCGAGATACAAGGATAGGTCCTCCCCCTCCTTGGGGCTCTGGAGCAGCGGAGCCTGGGTGAGTTGCCTCTTCAAGGCTTGGAAGGCCTCCTCGCACTCCTTTGTCCACTCGAATTTCCGGTTGCCTCGTAATGTTTTGAAGAAGGGGGAGCATTTCTCCCCGGCCCGGGAGAGGAACCTGCTCAACCCCGCGAGCTTTCCCGTCAATCGCTGGACCTCCTTGGCATTCCGAGGCGATCCCAGCTCCATGATGGCTTTGACCTTGTCCGGATTAGGTTCCACCCCCAAAGGGGTGAGAAGATGTCCCAGAAATTTCCCCTTGCTGGCGCCGAACACACAATTTAGGGGGTTCAGTCGCATCTTGTACTTACGTATGGTGGTGAAGGTTTCCTCGAGGTCTTGTAGGTGAATACTCACGCTCTTGCTCTTTACCATGAGGTCATCTACGTAGACCTCCAAGTTCTTTCCCCTTTGCTCTTTGAAGACCCGATCCATCATCTTCTGGTAGGTTGCTCCTGCGTTTTTCAACCCGAAGGGCATCATCTTGTAGCAGTAGCACCCCTCCCTGGTGATGAACGAGACATCTTTGATATCCGGGGGGTGCATCCTGATCTGGTGATAACCTGAAAAAGCATCCAAAAAACTCATCACAGAAAAACCGACGGCTGAGTCAACCAGTGCGTCGATCCGAGGCAGGGGATAACAATCCTTAGGGCAGGCTTTGTTTAATAGAGAAAAATCAATACACATGCGCCAGCGGCCATCGCCTTTTCCTACCATGACGACATTGGAGACCCAGCCTGGATACTGGATCTCCGATACAAAACCTGCTTCGAGGAGCTTGGCCACCTCCTTGCGGATTGGTTCTTCAAGTTTATCGGCGATGACCCTCCTCTTCTGCCGGATGGGGCGAGCTCCTAGCTCGAGGTTGAGACGATGGCAAGCCACGTCCGCATCGATGCCAGGCATGTCGGCTGCGCTCCATGCGAAGACGTCCACGTTCTTCTGGATGCACTCCAGCATCCTTCTCTGGTCCTCCGGGCCGAGGCCCCCGCTGATCCGCACCTTCTCCACCCTTCCTGCCTGGGTGGTAACCTCCATCTCAACTATCTCTTCTGCCACCTCGAGCCGGGCTGGCTCTTCTCATTGGCCCTTTGCTTTTCGCCCTTCCACCCGGGCCTCTTCCTCTGCGACTCTTTCCGCCTCCACCGGCTCGACCTCCTGCTCCTCCTGAGCGACCTCCAACAACTCGACCTCCTGCTCCTCACGAGCGACCTCCAGATTCTCCTCTCCGGCATCGCCCTCTCTCCCTACTTCTCTCTTCTCCACTTCTCCTGGCCCCTCCGGCCTCGCCATCTCTTCATCCATCTTCTCGGCATCCGCCATCCATGAAATGGTGTTGACAGCAGTCACATAGCACTGCCTCGCCACCTTAGCATCTCCTCGGACGCGGACCTGGATTCCTCCACTATGGAGCTTCAAGCACTGATGGTACGATGAGGGCACGCACCGGAAGGCACTGATGAGGGGTCGTCCGAAGATGGCGTTATAGCTGCTCGGAGCGTCCACAATGACGAACCGGCAGTTTCTTGGGACTCCTCCTAGCGTCACCTGGAGACCAACACCTCCCTCGACCTCCTTCCGCTCGCCTGAGAAACCAAATAGCGGTCCGTCGGAGGCCTGCACCCTCTTCTTTTCCACCTCCATTGCGTCGAAGGCCTTCTTGAAGATCACGTTCACTGAGCTCCCGTTATCCACCAGGATCCGGGAGACCGTGAAGTTTTCAATTGCTGTCTGAATCACCAGGGCGTCGCAGAATGGATCCTCATAATCTGGCATGTCTTCCGAGGAGAAGGTGAGCTTCTCCGAGAGGGGTGGGGTCTGGGAAGTCGACGCGACGTCCCTTCGGAACATCGCCTGGAAGCTCCTCTTGCGAGAGGCCTCTATCCCAACCCCTCCATGAATCACCCCGATTCCCCCTGGTTCCTATATCCGCCCTGTCCTCGCATCGGTCTTCTTCCGCCTCCGGGAGCATTTCCTCGATCCTGGCTTGCTGCCGCCGTGGCTGGCCTCTCTCTCTCATCTCCAAGAACTCTGGGCAGGTGGCGGTCGCGTGACCTTCTTCCTGATGAAAGTCACAATAAGGCAACGCCACCCTGCCCCCTCTCCCTGCTCTTCCTCTTCCTCCTCTGGCTCCTCTGGCCCCTCTTCCCCGGCCTACTGCCATAGCTTGCTCCCTTGGGGGGTGAGGGGGTCTGGGACCCTGCCTCCACCCCGGATTCATACCTCCCGCTTCTCTTCCTTGGTATCCTTCTTCCTGACCTCTCGCCGGTCCTTCCTGGTTCCTCCAACCCAACCTGTTGTGGGGTTCCTGGTACCTCCAATTCCGAGGTGGTCTCTCGAACCCTTGACCTCTGGGTTCCTCTCTCCTTCTTCCCTCCTGCTGCTTCACTTCGGGCTCGCTCATCTTTGCCAACCTTTTGTAGAATTCGGGGTTGGCTGCCTCCCCTTCACTCTCCTCCGCGGCTCGCTCCATCAACTCCTCGAAGGACACAGGAGGTCTTCTCTTCAGGTCCATATTGAAGAACCCCTCTCGCAACCTTACGATGAATGCCATCTGGAGGGCGAATCCCGACACCTCCTGCACTAGGTGTATCTCCTCCTGGAACCTGTCCACGTACTTGGCCAGGGATTCCCCCTCCTTCTGCCTGATCTTGAAGAGAGCCTCCGCATCCTTCTTCCTCTTTTTTGATGTTGAGAAATGCAGTCGGAAGCTTCAGCGCAGATCATCGAACGCGTAGATGGAACCTGTGGGAAGCTGGTGGAACCAGTCCCTTGCTTTCTCCTTCAGGGTGGTTGCGAAGAGTCGGCATTGAAAGGCATCCGACATGGGAAGGATTGATGTCATGTCCTCAAACCACTGCAGGTGCACGACTGGATCCTCCTTGCCGGTGTAGTAGGACATCTCCGGCCCACGAAACCCCTCTGGCACTGGGGCCGAGAGGATCATCTCGCAGAAGGGGCTCCCTTCCCCTGCTCGGCGAATGGTCCTCTCGCGCGGAGCCAGCTCGCACACCTCAGCACTCGCCGGACAGCTGAACAGCTGCCGCCCGGGAAGATCTCGCGCACTTCCTTCGGCTGGCACCTCCTTCCCCGTCCGCTGCCCCGGTGCGTTCTCGCTGATCTGCAGGGGCGGAACTACGGGGACCGCCGGGGTCTCGCACTCGCTCCGACCAGCGAGAACTGTCTGCAGGACTTCTCGCTTAAACTTCTCAAACATCTCCAGCCATTCCCCTGTTGCTGGCGGCTGCGAGTGGCCTGAGTCAGAACCATTTCCCCCATCTCCTGTCATCGAACCTAGCTTGAGATTTTCCTTCACCGGCTACGGTCCACGCTCACCGCACCAAAAATGTTGAAACCTGCAACAGGTCTCTTGAGTTCGGACCCACTGGGGGTGTAGCCGATGCTTATTTCTCCCTCACTAGACTCTCTTGACGGTGGATGTGAGAATATGAATAGACCCAAGGCTGAAGCGAGGAGGTCCCGCCACACACCCGGAAGATCTTAGAGAGCTTCCCCTCCCGAACCAGAGCTCAACCGGGCACCTTGGAGGGCACTAGCAGCCGACCAAAAATTAGCCTGGAGGAGAGGATTCTCTAAAATCGGATCTCCTCCAAGGTGCCCTTAAGGGTCTATTTATAGATTTTTCTAGGCTGGTCTGCAAATAGCATGAATCCGCCTTTTAATTTTACTAACGGCACCCCTAATTGGTCTGCTAACAGCCTAACTCCGCTGTTCCGAAGGGCTATTTGCAGCCCACCAGGGGTATCCTGGTCATTTCCTCCTCAAATCATCCTGGGCGAATGGTCCGTGAGGGCACCACTCGCTGGGCATCCGCCTAGCTGGGCGAGTGCCCATTCCTCTGAGCGAATGGTCCGTGAGGGCACCACTCGCCGAATTCCTTCCCTATCGACCTGGGGGCCCTTCTACTTATCCGAACCTGGCCGAATGATCTGACTGGCCCAGGTCTCGCCAGCTGGCTTGAGGGGCCCACTCGGCGAATACGGGTTGTACATTGGTGACACCGCAAGGCAGCGATTCTGGGCGAAGATCCACCTCAACCGTGCGATGCGGGAGAGGTTCGAGTTTTCAAGTACCCGAACGGGTTTTGGAAAAAAAAGATCTTACACTCCATGGTAGAAAGGGAAATAGAGTCCTGCTTCTTCCTACACCACGAGATAGCAGCTGCTCCACACAAGAACACATACCCTGACGTCGACTTGCGATCATCAGCGTCACCTCCGTAATCTGCATCCGTGTACCCATGCAGCTTGAAGTCAGACTTCTCTTCATAGGACAACCCCATCTCAAGGGTGCCCTTCACGTACTTCAGTATCCCTTTGGCTGCCTCCAGATGAGGCCTCCGCGGCTCCAGCATATACCGACTAACTCGGCCGACAGCAAAGGCGATGTCCGGCCTCGTGATAGTCATGTAGATAAGACTCCTCATCAGTGCCCGAAAGATCTTCGGATCAGGAAGAATCCTCCTGTTGAAACCGACTACTCGGTCTCTGTGGAGTTCGGGGCCCTCAACGAGGCTGAGGGGCGACCAACCCTTACTTCCCCCAAGGGAGAGCTCTAGGTTGAAGGTGTCGGAACTAAGAACTGGACCAAGGGCTTAGCGGGGAGGTCCCGCCACGTACCCGGAAGTCCCCTTGGAACTTCCCCTCCCAAGCCACTACTAAGCTTGGGCACCACTGGAGCCTCTCCTCACCCCCTAGAGAGACTTGGGGAGGGAGAGGGAGAAGGAGAGAGCTAGCCTAGGATGAGAGATCTCTCCAAATGGTGCCCCCTTGGTCCTATTTATAGGATTTTCGGATCTGGGCTGCAAATAGCCTAAACTGGACTGCAGAATACCCAAAATACCCTCGGATCTGGACTGCGAATAGCCAAAACCGGACTGCAAGTAGCCAAATCCCGCTGTTCTGGGATGCTAAACGCAGACCAAACCCTCCCCCTCCTCTGGAACTGGGCGAGAGGGGTTACCTCGCGGAGCTCGGCGAGCCTCATCGCTGGGGTGGGACGAGACCAATGGTCTTCCCCCTACTAGGCTCGCCCCTACTAGGGTCAGGGGCGAGAGAGGGGGTCGGCCCCCCTCCTCCACTCGCCCCTTTGCTGGGCGAGGGCGAGAGGGGGGCACCCGCCCCTCCTCCTCTCGCTCCTGACTGGGCGCGGGCGAGAGGGGGGGCACCCGCCCCTCCTCCTCTCGCCCCTTGTTGGGCGCGGGCGAGAGGGGGGCACCCGCCCCTCCTCCTCTCGCTCCTGGCTGGGCACGGGCGAGAGGGGGGGGGGCACCCGCCCCTCCTCCTCTCGCTCCTGGCTGGGCGCGGGCGAGAGGGGGGGCACCCGCCCCTCCTCCTCTCGCCCCCTCACTTGCCTCTTACTCCAGCTGAGCGAGCGAGAGGTTTCTGCCTCTACCGCTCTCCCTCCTTTCTCTCTGTCTTGGATCATACTACAAATGAGGCTCTAAAGACCTCTTGGGTCCCGGCAACCTACTCGGCGAATACAGGGTTGTACACAATTCCCGCTCTTTTCGAGCGTGGTACACACTCGGAAAGAAATGTCCAACCCTGTACATTCGACGAGTGTCGTTGGAAATCGGACTAACGGAGCTTACTCCGGGAATAAACATAGCCTCCCCGAGAGACCCTCCAACCCTGCCGGCTAGCAAGGCATCCTCGGGGAAAAATACTTACCCTCCCTGGGAGGTCAACCTGTCCTGCAGTCTAGTGAGAGTACGGTCAGCAGAACCATCCGAGGGTAAACATCACTTAACCTCCCTGGGAGGTCAACCTGTCCTGTCGTCTAGTGAGAGCCCGGTCAGCGGAACCATCCAAGGGGAACATCTCTTATCCTCCCTAGGAGGTCAACCTGTCCTGCCGTCTAGTGAGAGCCCGGTTAGCGGAACCATCCAAGGGGAATATCTCTTATCCTCCCTAGGAGGTCAACCTGTCCTGCCGTCTAGTGAGAGACCGGTCAGCAGAACCATCCAAGGGGAACATCTCTTATCCTCCCTAGGAGGTCAACCTGTCCTGCCGTCTAGTGAGAGCCCGGTCAGCGGAACCATCCAAGGGGAACATCTCTTATCCTCCATAGGAGGTCAACCTGTCCTGCCGTCTAGTGAGAGCCCGGTCAGCGGAACCATCCAAGGGGAACATCTCTTATCCTCCCTAGGAGGTCAACCTGTCCTGCCGTCTAGTGAGAGCCCGGTCAGCGGAACCATCCAAGGGGAACATCTCTTATCCTCCCTAGGAGGTCAACCTGTCCTGCCGTCTAGTGAGAGCCCGGTCAGCAGAACCATCCAAGGGGAACATCTCTTATCCTCCCTAGGAGGTCAACCTATCCTGCCGTCTAGTGAGAGCCCGGTCAGCGGAACCATCCAAGGGGAACATCTCATATCCTCACTAGGAGGTCAACCTGTCCTGCCGTCTAGTGAGAGCCCGGTCAGCGGAACCATCCAAGGGGAACATCTCTTATCCTCCCTAGGAGGTCAACCTGTCCTGCCGTCTAGTGAGAGCCCGGTCAGCGGAACCATCCAAGGGGAACATCTCTTATCCTCCCTAGGAGGTCAACCTGTCCTGCCGTCTAGTGAGAGCCCGGTCAGCAGAACCATCCAAGGGGAACATCTCTTATCCTCCCTAGGAGGTCAACCTGTCCTGCCGTCTAGTGAGAGCCCGGTCAGCGGAACCATCCAAGGGGAACATCTCTTATCCTCCATAGGAGGTCAACCTGTCCTGCCGTCTAGTGAGAGCCCGGTCAGGGGAACCATCCAAGGGGAACATCTCTTATCCTCCCTAGGAGGTCAACCTGTACTGCCGTCTAGTGAGAGCCCGGTCAGCGGAACCATCCAAGGGGAACATCTCTTATCCTCCCTAGGAGGTCAACCTTTCCTGCCGTCTAGTGAGAGCCCGGTCAGCGGAACCATCCAAGGGGAACATCTCTTATCCTCCCTAGGAGGTCAACCTGTCCTGCCGTCTAGTGAGAGCCCGGTCAGCGGAACCATCCAAGGGGAACATCTCTTATCCTCCCTAGGAGGTCAACCTGTCCTGCCGTCTAGTGATAGCCCGGTCAGCGGAACCATCCAAGGGGAACATCTCTTATCCTCCCTAGGAGGTCAACCTGTCCTGCCGTCTAGTGAGAGCCCGGTCAGCGGAACCATCCAAGGGGAACATCTCTTATCCTCCCTAGGAGGTCAACCTGTCCTGCCGTCTAGTGAGAGCCCGGTCAGCGGAACCATCCAAGGGGAACATCTCTTATCCTCCCTAGGAGGTCAACCTGTCCTGTCGTCTAGTGAGAGCCCGGTCAGCGGAACCATCCAAGGGGAACATCTCTTATCCTCCCTAGGAGGTCAACCTATCCTGCCGTCTAGTGAGAGCCCGGTCAGCGGAACCATCCAAGGGGAACATCTCTTACCCTCCCTAGGAGGTCAACCTGTCCTGCCGTCTAGTGAGAGCCCGGTCAGCGGAACCATCCAAGGGGAACATCTCTTATCCTCCCTAGGAGGTCAACCTGTCCTGCCGTCTAGTGAGAGCCCGGTCAGCGGAACCATCCAAGGGGAAAAATACTTCAAAAAACTTTCATTTCATTAATCATTCGGTTACATGCAAGAAAAACTAAGTAGGGAAACACTCTCTCCTACTACATGGACTCAAAGAAAAAACAAAGCACGGAGACCGTGACTCTGACTTCTATTCCCCGGCATGGTCCTCCTCGACCTCCTCTGGTTGTTGATGTTGCGGCCTCGGGCCCCTCGCCTCCCTCATTTCCAAGAACTCAGGGCAGGCGGATGTCGCGTGGCCTTCCTCCTGATGGAAGTCACAATAAGGTAACTCCACTCGGACGCCCCTTCTTCCTCCCCCACGATTTCTTCTTCTTCTGTGGCCTATCACCATGGCTTGCTGGGGTGGTGGAGAGGGTGCTTTCGGTCCCTGCCTCCATCCTGGGAGGTCGGTCCCCTCTTCTTGGAAGTTGTCTTCCTCCTGGTCAAACTTCCTCTTGGGGGCCTTTGCTCTTCCCCCCTGCTGCCTTGCCTCCGGCTCACTCAGCTTGGCCAGCCTTCTTGTGAACTCCGGGTTGGCCTCTTCACTTTCAACTTCTTCGGCCACCCTTTCCATCAAATCCTCAAAAGACAAAGGAGCCCTCCTCTTGAGGTCCGCCTTGAAGAAGCCCTCCCGCAGCCCCAACGTGAATGCAAGCTTGAGGGTGTACCTGGGCACCTCTTCGACGAGGTGAACCTCTTCCCTGAACCGTTCCAGATAATGAGCCAGCGACTCCTCTGGCTCTTGCTTGACCTTGAAAAGTGCTTCGGCATCTTTCCTCCTCTTCCTTGACGTCGAGAAGCGCAGCAGGAAACCTCAACGTAAGTCTTCGAAGGCATAGATGGATCCCGCAAGGAGCTGGTGGAACCACTCTCTAGCCTTCTCCTTCAGAGTTGTCGCGAAGAGTCGACATTTGAAAGCGTCCGACATGGGCATGATGGAGACCATGTCTTCAAACCACTGCATGTGCAGGACGGGGTCATCCTTGCCGAAGTAGTGAGACATCTCTGCTCCCTTGAACCCCCCCCCCCCCCCCCCCCCCGGAATCGGGGCTGAGAGGATCATCTCAGAAAAAGGACCTCCTCTGCTCGCCCCCCTTGGGGGCTGGGCGAGCCGGGAGGGTGCCCCTCTACTGATCTCGCCCCCTTGGGGCTGGGCGAGTGGGGGCCTGGAGCCTCCCCACTCGCCCCCTTGGGGCTGGGCGAGTGGGGGTCTGGCACCTCCCCACTCCCCCCCTTGGAGTTGGGCGAGTGGGGGTCTGGCACCTCCCCACTCCCCCCTCCTGGTACCTCCTCTCTGGCTGGTTGGTCGAGAGGGATCTCACCCTCCTGTTGGGGCGAGACCTCTGAACCACTTCCTCTCCTGCCTTCGCCTATCGAGACGAGAGTCACATGTAAGGTCTGCAAGACCTCTTGCCTGAAATTTTCGAACATCTCCAACATCAACCCATCTACCGGGGGCTGCGAGTGACCCGGGTCGGAACTTCCTCCACCTCCGCCCATGGAGCTCATCTTGAGGATTTCTTGAATCGGTCACTCTCCACGCTCACCGCACCATAAATGTTGAAACCGACTACTCGGTCTCTGTGGAGTTCGGGGCCCTCAACGAGGCTGAGGGGCGACCAACCCTTACTTCCCCCAAGGGAGAGCTCTAGGTTGAAGGTGTCGGAACTAAGAACTGGACCAAGGGCTTAGCGGGGAGGTCCCGCCACGTACCCGGAAGTCCCCTTGGAACTTCCCCTCCCAAGCCACTACTAAGCTTGGGCACCACTAGAGCCTCTCCTCACCCCCTAGAGAGACTTGGGGAGGGAGAGGAGAAGGAGAGAGCTAGCCTAGGATGAGAGATCTCTCCAAATGGTGCCCCCTTGGTCCTATTTATAGGATTTTCGGATCTGGGCTGCAAATAGCCTAAACTGGACTGCAGAATACCCAAAATACCCTCGGATCTGGACTGCGAATAGCCAAAACCGGACTGCAAATAGCCAAATCCCGCTGTTCTGGGATGCTAAACGCAGACCAAACCCCCCCCCCCCCCCCCTCCTCTGGAACTGGGCGAGAGGGGTTACCTCGCGGAGCTCGGCGAGCCTCATCGCTGGGGTGGGACGAGACCAAGGGTCTTCCCCCTACTAGGCTCGCCCCTACTAGGGTCAGGGGCGAGAGAGGGGGTCGGCCCCCCTCCTCCACTCGCCCCTTTGCTGGGAGAGGGCGAGAGGGGGGGCACCCGCCCCTCCTCCTCTCGCTCCTGACTAGGCGCGGGCGAGAGGGGGGGCACCCGCCCCTCCTCCTCTCGCCCCTTGCTGGGCGCGGGCGAGAGGGGGGGCACCCGCCCCTCCTCCTCTCGCTCCTGACTGGGCGCGAGCGAGAGGGGGGCACCCGCCCCTCCTCCTCTCGCTCCTGGCTGGGCGCGGGCGAGAGGGGGGGGGGGCACCCGCCCCTCCTCCTCTCGCCCCCTCACTTGCCTCTTACTCCAGCTGGGCGAGCGGGAGGTTTCTGCCTCTACCGCTCTCCCTCCTTTCTCTCTGTCTTGGATCATACTACAAATGAGGCTCTAAAGACCTCTTGGGTCCCGGCAACCTACTCGGCCAATACAGGGTTGTACACCTCCCTTCTTCCTTCCGAAGCTTCAGCCCAGCCTCCAGAGGAACGGAACTGCTCTTCCCCTCCTTCATGCCGAATCTTTCGACGATCCTCTCGGCATACGCCCTCTGGGAAACATACAGCCCGCCTCTTCTCTTCTCAACTTGGAGGCCAAGGAAATGGTGCAGCTCACCAAGATCCTTCATCTCGAAACGTATGGAAAGCTGTTGTCTCAGCGCTGCGACCTCCTCCGGGTTGTTCCCTGTCACGATCATGTCATCGACGTATAGCAGCACCAGCACGTGAAGACCTCCACTCTTCTTCACGAACATGCTGGAGTCTGAGTCTGAGGCATCGTAGCCGCGAAGAAGCAGGAAACCAAACTCACGAAGTTCCCCTCCTTATAGCGAGCAGGCGGGACTATGGTCCTCTTCGACCTCCTCAAGGCTTGGCCACTATCTACCACTCCGGTAGACTCCTCTGCTTGAGCTCCTCTCTGAGCTCCTCTCTGAACTCCTCCTGAAGCGGTGCTCTCCCTGCTTCTTGAGTTCGTAGCTCCCCCTGAGCCAGAAGCTCCTCCCGAGCCAGATGGTGATGGAGCACTTGGAGATTGCTCCAACTCCACAGTAGGGTCCTCAGTGACCCACTTTTCTTCCCTGCTCGATTCTCCACTCTCCGGCAGCTCCACTGAAGAGACTCCCTGATATGAGACCAGTTCGTCAAACACTACGTCGCGTGAAACGACGAACTTGTGGGTCTGCGGATCCATGCACTTCCACCCCTTCTTCCGCTCATCGCAGCCGATGAAGATACACTTCCTCGCTTTCGGCTCCAACTTGGTTCTCTGAGCGTCCGGGACGTACACGAAGCAGGTAGAACCGAACACCTTCATGTGACCCACATTGGGCTTCTCCCCGAACATGAGCTGGTGTGGAGACACCATCCTGTTAGGACTCAGAGGTAGCCTGTTGATCACATGAGTAGCACACGTCATTCCCTCCACCCATAAGGCCTTGGGAATGCTCTTGGCATGTAGCCAACTCCTGGTAGTCTCCACCAGATGGCGGATCTTCCTCTCTGCCACCCCATTCTGCTGAGGGGTGTGAGCGCAGGAGAGCTCCCGCCGAATGCCGAACCTCCTGCAGAAAGAAGCAAACTCATTGGAGGTAAACTCCCCTCCATTGTCGCTTCTCAGCTTCTTTACTCTACGGTCCAGCCTCCCCTCCACAAGCTCCTTCCACTCGAGGAACTTGCTGAATACTTCTGACTTCTATCTCAGAAAGTATACCCACGTATAGCGAGTGTAATCATCCACCAGAACCAGCGCATAATTATTGCCTCCATAAGTAAGGGTGGCGCATGACCCCATAACATCAGCATGTACGCACTCAAGAGGTGCCTTACACCTGGTCTCCGACTTGTCAAATGGAAGTCGATGTGACTTTCCATATTGGCATCCGTCGCACACATGGTCGTCGCCGTAGGAAGAGAGATGAGGCAGGCCACTCACTAGGCCCTTTGCCGCCATCATCTTCAGCTTGTCCATCCCCACATGACCCAGCCTCTCATGCCAGATCACATCGCTGTCGTTTGTCTTCAGCTTGTCCACATAGGCATTTGCAGACAGAACATACAAATCCTTCACCCTTCTCCCGGTGAGCGTGACGTCAGCATCGACAGACGAAAGGTTCTTCAGAAACTTCACCTCCTTCGGTCCAAACAGCACGTGGTATCCAGCATCCACTGCGTTAGGCACCGAGAAGAGGTTCTTCTTCATGCCAGGCATGTGATACACACTCTTCAGTGTCACTGGCTTCTCTCTACTCCCAAGGGACACCTTCCCTTCTCGCTCCACGGGATGTACCGTATCATCCGTAGTGATGATAGCATTCGTTCCTTCATACGCTTCCAAGGAGTCGAACTTGGACATATCTCCTGTGAGATGATGCCCGCGACCGGAATCCACTATCCAGTCGTTCTCGAGGTTGATGGAGGCTATGACATCGACTGACGTTGTCGTCATCTCTGCCAGGAAATAATTGTCCCCCCTCTCACCGCCCTGGTGACCTCCACCTCTTCCTCCACCTCTCTGGTGATCTCCCTCCATGTTAGCAGCATGACCGGCCTTCAGATTAGACTGGCAGTCCTTTGCCATGTGCCCGTACTTCTTACAGGCAAAGCAAAGGGATCTCCCCTTCTCATCGCGCCCAGAGAGGAACTTCCCCCCATCTCCCTGAGAGGACGTTGAAGGTCCATCTCCGGAGTTCTTCTTTCTCTTGTCCCAGGATCTCCTCTTTCCTGAGAACAAGGTCTCGCCATCTCCTCCTGAGATGGATACTCCCGCCATCTGCTTCGTCAAGCTCTCATGTGACGATAGCAGGTTCTCTAGCTCCAGAAGGGAGGGCTGAGTAGCCCATCCTTGCACGGAAGTAACGAAGGGGACATACTCCCTCCTCAAGCCTCGGAGTATGTGCCGCTTCAACTTCGCCTCTGAGATTGGCTCTTCAGGATCCAAGGCCGAGATCTCCCCACATAGGTTCTTCACCTTCAGGAAGAAGGTGGATATCGCCATCTCGCATTGAGTCGACTTTGCCAACTCATTCTCCAGGAATTGTAGTCGCGCCATATTCTTCTTGTTGAATAACCCATCGAGGGCTATCCAGATCGCAGACGCTGACTTGCAACCAATGATGTGGTCGAACAAGTCAGGTGATATGGCTCTCTTCAGGGTGAACTCCGCCTTGGCGTTGGTCTTCCTCCAAGCTCTCACAGCTGGACCATTATCTCTGGCAGCTACTACTTCCTCTTGCTCCCCACCAACAACAACCTCCCAGAGATCCTCTCCAAGAATGTAGCTCTCCATACAAGACATCCACTTCTTGTAGTTGGTTTGAGTAAGCAGCTCAATGCCAAGTCCCCTAGCATACCCTCCTCCGCCGTCCATCTTGGTTGTTTCGTCCTTGTTCCCACTATCCCTCTGATACCATGTGAAATATTTTGAAGTCGGAAAAACACGTCAACCAACAGAAGAATAAGGACACCAAATTGATGAACACAATCTTTCACAATAATAACTCTGGTAGCTAGTTACAACTGAACAAGGCTGAATACAAGTTGCATCCAACTTGAATCACAACAGCCAATAGAAGGTAAGAACTTGGTCACGGACAAGGTCCGCTTCTCCTCCGGAGCACACCGCGCAGGTGATACTCGCTACTCATTATCGAAGCTCGCTCCTCGCTACCGCCGGCGGTATCGCTAGCGCCGGGCGTTACCTCTGCTACTCGCAAGCTCGCTGCTCGCACTCCAAGCTACTCGTGTACTCGCCACGCTTCGTTTCCTCGCTACTCGCTACCGCGCGCGCTAGCCACTAGCGTCGGCGCTATCTCCCGAGTAGGTAACTCGCCTCGCGAACTTACTCCAAGTTCGATGCTCGCCTGGTGGCGCTCTGGTATCTCTAACTCGCTCAAAGTTGATGATACTCGCCAGATCCAGAATCGATTCTCTTTAGAGGGGGGTACCCCTCTATTTATAGGCAAAACAAGGGGGATGGCGAGTATGAGCTAGCGCTGGCGCTAGCTCACTTCAAATCTAACATTTTCCACGTTAAAATCCTTGTGTGTTTTGCTTGTTTTTTCTACGATTCTTGTGTGTTCGGTGGGCGTCGTATTTCCTTAACACTAGCCGCCCCTCCTTCGACCGTCCCTTCCTCCGGCAACTCATCTTTCTCAGGTCGAACTCCCCTACGAGCCCCATTCAACAGCTTCACCCCGGCTACTATTGTAAATCAAGATGAGCCCGGTTCATCTGAACCAGACCATGTTTTAAATTCAGTTTTATTCTCAGTTTTGGTTTAGCCATGAGTGCATCTATAGTTAAGGAGCAGTTTTATCATTTTAGGTTTTCTCTCTTCCGTGAGATAGAAGCAGAGACATATATTTAAGAGTTGTTAAAGGCACCGCAGTTTTTTCTAGTCGCATAGTAATTTCTATGAGTTACTTCGCGTCTTTTGGAAATACTCCTTATACATGCATTTTTAGGAAGACGAGATCTACAACTTTTTTGTTGAACACTTTTCCTAAAAATGCATGTACAAGACGTATTTACAAAAATTCGTTATAGTTACGCTCATGTTTCAATCAGGGCGGCAATACGTCTTGTGAGTGTATTTCTAGGAAAAGTGTTCAACACGAAAGTTGTAGATCGACAAGAGATCTACAACTTTCGTGTTGAACATTTTTTCTAAAAATGTATGTAGAAGACGTATTTTCAAAATGCACGCAATAACTCATAGAAATTGCGGTGCGATTAGCCAAAACTACGGTGCCTTTAACAACTCTCGTATATTTTTGTCTTTCCACAAAAAGAAGTTTCACTCCCTCATGCATTCAGAGGCTTGATTACTTTGGAACCATTACTTTCCTGTTGCTGTGGTTCGGAGGATCGAAGGATGAACTTTCAATTCGTTTAAGCAAACATTAAATTTTGTTTTTTTTAAATTTAATTTGCGTGGAGTTTATCCCATTCGTGTTTATTATTGTTGATTTTCATTGTGATTGAGATTGGATATTGTGCAAAGAGGCGACGTGATTCTAGGAACGTGAATTTCTACAGCTACTTGAATCTCCGCGAGGGCCGCCATTGTCGAACGAACATCTCCATGGGTGACATGCCTAGCTATAAGAGATATCCATAGAATTCCTTCATTTCATGGATTGATAAAATGAATGGCTACATGATTGTTCTTTAAGATTGATTCTCGTCTCTGCCGTCAGTCTCTCGTATGAGGTGGAGTACTTGTGAATTCTTATTTCCGCCGTCAACTTTCACCAATCCTACGCTGACACCAACACATAAATCATCGTCGCCCACAAAATGACATCTAGAAATCAACAAGACCGCTCTTGAGAATAAAATTCGATCGGTAACTTGTAAGATTCCTCTCCCGCACCAGGAGAGTTCCCGGATCTTATGCCCATAACCGCCGCCTTACGGTGACGCTAACACACGAGTTAACCGCTTCCGCAAGACGTCGATCCTGCCGGCAAGAACGATCAACTAGGCCAACAAGAATAAGAAAAAAAAATAAGTAAACAAGTCCACAATCACACGCATCTGTATATATACATCCAAATGTAAACTGTCCATCAATGAGTACAATAAATGAAAGAGTAAAAGGGCTTATGCCCGGTACATATTCAAAGTAGAACAAAATCTCACTCTCTCACTCTACATCTATGCGGAAGCTAAACAAACTTCAAATCTTCAAATACCTGTCTTGTGGTAGAAGTACTGCGCGACTTCTGCTCTCCAGATCCTGCCATCATGTCCTGACTGGTCGTGCGACTGCTCTAGCTCCTCAAACTCCTACGGTCACAACCGACCGTTAGTCATAAAGACTAAGCCGATTTTGTCCCCGCCTCCCCCCGCGACTCCTAGGCACCGAGCGGGATGAAGAAGCGGAGGACAACAAAGTGGAGTAAACAAAAGCAGGTGACAGGAAAAACTGAGCTAGCAGTGTATATACAGGCAAGCACTACTCTAGCAGTATAAACAAGTAAGAGAGCAGTAAATAGCAGTAAAAGAAGTAAATGGTAAAGCAGTGCGCGCAAGTACAAGTAAACATATAATTCTACACTACCATCACATGAGTACCTTAACTTATATGAATGCACATACAAACTTATAAGTTAAGGTTTCCGGAAATATAACTTATCATATAAAAGAGCTCATACTAATTTATATGATAAGGGTCTGCAATTATGTTCTAGGTTTACGTATGATATGATATGCATGCTATGATATGATTCATACAAGTGCAACTCACCCACACGACTCTGTGATCACAGACCTTTAGTTCCCACTTTTCGGAGTTAGCTAAACTCTCTGGTACCGCCGTTGTGGCTACGACAGCGGTTGAGCGGGCGTCTCCACCCCTAGGCGGGTATACACACTACCAGGCCTAGACCTCCCATACGCCTCTGTACATGTCCTAGGTGCACTCTAGAGTCTTGCGTACTCTTTGCTGGAACCCACCAATCTTAAAGGCCGGGTGTGCGTCCTGTTGGGGATCGTCCTCCAGACCGCAGTATAAACAACCTACTGGCCCCTCAACCTCGCACCCACCTAAGTCAACGTACTGTCGCCGGTGTGATGACTGGCCCGTACCGAAGACCCGCCACTAAATGTTTTTATGCACATGCAATTTGTCACCACCCGAGCCTCCAGCTCGCAGGACTAACCCGTCCTGAATAAAACTATCACCCGAGCCTCCAGCTCGCAGGACAATCCCGTCCTGATATACAATCTCTCATCCCCAACTCGGGATGTGGTCTACCATGTCATTTAACCACCTAATTAGACTACTCTTGTTTAGTTATTGTTATACTTGGAAGTTTAGGGTGAATCCTGGACTTCCCGATGGCTACCCGGTGAAGGGTTCGCAAGGTACTAGGGAATGTGATGGGATGATGCCCAACCCCTTTCCAGGACAATTAATATTGTTGGTGACTATCCTAACCTAAAGTTCCACCCTCTTATTACTCTTTATGATTTAGGTGTTTTCATGATTTATGTTTCTCCCATTTCTAAGCAACCATTCTCTTGAATGTTGCTCAACTCTCAAGATTCTTCATCTTCTAAGTGGTCTATACTCATCTCTTGTTATAATCCAATTCTCACTGATTTCCTATGTGATTTTATTGACCTAATCATCATAATGAGTTTTCACTATCCGCAGACCACGACATATAACTAACTTAGATTCCTATGATGGAACCTTGGTCAAATTGCTTCCAAATGACTTCCAATTTTTATCATAGATTCATAATGGATATAATAAGGAATGATCAGAATCCAAGCATGTTTCATATAATTTTGACCTCTATAAAAATTCATTAATTAATAATCTGAATCTAAAATGTGAAGGAGGTATCATGCTAGTGAATTCAAACTTGTTAAATATCCTTCCAGAGGTGAAATATGACATGATAACAAGATTTCCAATGTTTCATATTTTTCCAGCAATTATATAACCATGATTCCTAATTTTCAATAAATGAATGAAAATATAATTTTACACAGCAAGTACAATATTTTGACTTCCTAAAATTCTGGAAAAATTACAGTAGCATAAAATTGACATAAAAACACTATTTCCAGAAGATCACAATTTTCCAACCATTTTAAACCCACAATTTCTATTTATCTTTAAAGGGGTGACAAAATAACTTTACACTACAAGTACTAAAATTTGACTTCCTAAAATTCTTGGAAAATTACAGTAGCATCATATTGACATAAAAACACTATTTTCAGAAGATCACAATTTTCCAATCATTTTAAACTCACAATTTCTATTTATCATGAATGCACATTAATATAGAATTACAAAAGAAATACCAGAAATAATCACTCATAAATTCTGATAAAATTAGGATAGGCTTATATTAGCATCATGATCTACTGTGATTTATCTCAAATTTATCAGACATATAAAACCCCATTATTTGCACAAAAACTATAAAGGGCATAAATGTAATCTTAGCTACTTAAAGCATGAAATATTTCCCAAAAATTCTCAGAAAATTCCTGCTGCCATAATAATGTAATTAAAGACTAAACCTCAAGTTTCACTTCATTCTAAAATCATATGACCCCTTTTTAATTTCATAACCCAATTTAGGGGTAATATAGTAAATTCTATATCTTGGGATTTTTGTACCCAAAAATCCCCAAATACCTTTTGGGAAGGCATATTACTGTCATGGACCCATGTCCAACATCTCAAGCCATTGGGTCAACCCCCAAGGCTTGGGGCTCACTCCACCCTAAATTTGCTAAAGGCACACATTTAAGGTCTTTAGCCTAGCTCTTGCATGGCTCATAACTTCACATGCACAAGGCCAAATGGTATCAAATTTCTACCAGTGGTCTAGATATATATAAAGAGCTTACCACCCAAATTTGGGGGTGTTTGGAGTTATACAACTCCATAAATACCAAATATTTACTTTTGCTAATAAATGAAATAACTCAGTGTATATACATCCAAAAATTGTCAAATTTAAACCCTAGGTGTGTCATCATACCATGCATGCATGGTAGAAATTTCAAGGGATTTGGTTAAGCCATTTAAAAGATATAACATTTCTAAAATCTGCCCTTCACTAGGACCAGTCCTAGTAAAACGAGTGCCCTGGTGTCTACAGTGCTCCAAATGGCCTGATCCAAGGCTCCAATTAAAGTAGACACCAAGGGCTACAAAAGCTATTTCACAAACATTTTCATATTGGGGCCTCTAAGGCCCTCAAATATGGCATGCAAGTTGCTGCTGATTCAGGACCTGCTACATGGAGGTCTGCTAATAGCCGATCCATGATCAAAATGGATGGCATCGGGTCATCTTCTCCATGGAGCCAAGGGCCGTGATTGCCCCGACCTGTAGCCCTTGATCTTCAATTTCCCGGCCATCCGACCGCCTCCCTGGCCGACCACCACCTCCGTTGAGGTGGTGGCCAACGATTGGCGGCGACACGGCCGCCGGAGGCGGTGTTTTCGGGCGAACTCGAGCTCCATGAAAAGCTCCATTTTTCCAAGTTTTGAGCATGGTGATCGGCCCAATTGGGCTCGATTCTTCGACCTAAGGATCTAGGAAGCTAGCACAAGGGGAGAGGAGGAGAAACCAGACCTTAATGGAGGTTGGCGGCGGCAATTGCGGCGGGCGGCCATGGCGGTGATCTCCTCCGGCGAGCTTGCTCCCGATCTCATTTCTCCACCAAATGTAATGATCTAACAGTCGATTTCAGCTCTCTTCAAGCTTCTGAAGCTAATGAAAATGAGTAAATGGGGTGAGGAGGGCTGTATGAGGAGTTATCATAGGGGGAATTTCGGCCTCCAACATTGGAAGCTCCTCCTTGGCTCCATGTGTCCCCCATCCCAGTAAATCAGCTGCTAAAGTTCTGGGGAGATCAGTTGGAAGCTTGGGAAGAGAGGAGAAGAGCCACTTGGCTTGCATTCCCTCTTTTCCTCACTTTCTCTCTCCTAAAAATTGGGGATTTTACCCTCCTACCCCCATGCATGTCTCCACCATTCAAAATCAGAGGGCATGGGAGGTCTTTGTGCATGTGGGCTGCTGGATGGGCTGGGCCTGGGTCTTGACTCAAGTTAATTGAGTTAGCCCACTTGATTTTCATGTTTTAGGCCATTTTTGACCTATGTTGACTTTAGTCAATTAAGTCACTTTGATGACCACATGATGAGGCTTTTGGGTACTTGAGTTTCTCGTAGGGTTATGAGCCTATTTGCAAGCTCAGTTTGAGTTGGTGAGTTCAATTTGAGGTAATTTGGGCAAGGTTGACTTTTGCATTTTTGGGGGTGCTTATAGCAATTTTCCTAAGTTCGGGTTGACCTAGGGTCATACTATGAGCTCTACTCACAACTCCAACCCTACACCTGACCCAAGGGGTCTAGAAGGAAATGGGATGTTACATAACTGATATGCACTCATGCATTTATAGGAATTCTAGGGCGCGGTTAGAGAAAGCCCCACTAAGTGAGAGCGTGGGGTTAGTGGGGTCAAGAGTCAAACCCATGACCATAATTCCGCCGCGCGTGCGTTTCGCGCCGCGAGCAGCGTCGGGCAAAACCAAAGTCGCACCCCACCACTGAGGTGCGGCTAGTCTGCACCCCACTTAGCATGCACCCCACTCCGGTGGGGGGCAACCAAACCGCACCCCACCTTGGTGGGGTGCGGCTATGGAGCACCCCCCATGGTGGGTCGCCACCCGCATGGTTGGGTGCGGCCAAGCCGCCCCCCATGGAGGGGTGCGGCCAAGACGCACCCCATGGTGGGGTGCGGCCAAGCCGCACACCGGGGCTCGCGGGGGATGCGGCCGAAACCGCATCCCCCTTGCCCGGTGCAAACGGGACCCGTTTTCCCCTCGGGAGGCTCTGGTTCCCGCTTTCCGAGTAAACGCGATCATCGGAAGCCGCAGCTCGTCCGCATGACGACTGCACTCCAGCAATACTCACCCAGAACACTCCACGTGTAACATCCCCCAGACAGCTAGACCCCCCAGGTGAATCTGTCTTGACAAAGTCATGACAAGGCCTTGGTAGTGTAGAAATCCCTTTAGCTTAGGCAAGATTAGGGTTGAAAGTGCCTTGGACTGCAAATAACAATTTCCAGTGACCAAGCTTAGGGTTGGACTTTAGGGCCTCAACTTGACCATTTGACCCCACCATAGTATCCCTAACCCATTAGGGGTCCCCTTAGGTCACCAATGGCCCATTGGGGTCAACCAAAGAGGCCAAATTGACCAAAGTCAACCCTAACCTCAAATTGGTCAAAGTAGCCTAATTAGAGTCAATTGACCTCCACCATGCCAAATTGACCACTCCTCTAGGTCTAAAATATCATAAGAAACCTAGTAGACCTAAAAGCCCCTTCATGGGACCCCCAGTGGTGCAAATTGACCAAAATGCCCTTTTAGGTCAAAATGGCAATTCTTCACTAAGTGCCCTAATTGACCACCACCATATTAAATTGACCCTACCCATAGTGTTATAATATCATAGGGGACCCAGTGGAACAAAAAGACCCATGACTGGGTCAACCCTAGGGCTCAATTTGACCAAAGTCAACTTAGTCTGTTTTGGTCAAATCAACTTATATTGGGTCAACTAAGGCTCATGTGACCAAATTGATCCCACCAGTAGTTTCTAAATTTAATTTGGAGTCCAATGGACTCAAAAGCCCCATCCTAGGGTCACCCAATTGGTCAATTTGACCAAAAGTCAAACTTGCCCAAATTAGGTCAAATCTCTTAAACCTAGCCCAATCCCTTTGGGCTAGCCCAAATTGAGTGGTCAACCAACATGCTTGACTGATAATCAACCCAGGAGAGAGAGAAAAACCGGCCATGATGATTAGGAAAGAGAAACCTCATTTCCCCCAAAAATGGTGGAGAGAGAAAGAGAGAAATAATGGCCATTCATGGCCAAAGGAGACCAAGGGCCACCCTTTCCTCTCCCAATTAAGTGGTGCATCTCCCCTCTTCAGTTTGGAGTAGATAGATAGTCATTCAAGGCCATAGGGGGGCTGAATTTCGTGGGTTTTCTTGGTGGCCGAAAATAGCTTTCATGGCCATTAATGGCAATCCCAAGCTTAGACCCTTCCTCTCCCCAAATTGCTCTATTTAGAAGCTTTATCGGGCAGAGAGGAGTGTTTTCCCCCACTCATCTGAAGATTTCGAGCATCTTGATGTGGTGGTTGCAGAGCTTGGAAAGGATGGAGGTCGGCCATGGCTAGTCTTCATCGGCAAGGCATCAAGCTCCAATCAAGGTCTGGTTCTTCATCCTTCCTTCAGTGGGTAGATCCCCTCTATTCCTATTTCAAAATTAACTGAGATTGGAGGCTACTCCAATCGGATTTTCTCTTGTTCTAACCGAAAAAACGAATGATCCGGGGGGCCAACTCCGGCCACCCCCGACCACACCGACACCGGCAATCGGAAGCTGGATGTCGGGTGGTGCTTTTGGCGGCGGCGATTCACCGGAGGCGGCGCCGTCACGCCGGAAATCGGCCCGCAAAAATCGCCCAGGAGCGCAAAATCGCAGCCGTAGGCTATCGGGGAAGACGACTCCTCAGCCGTTCGATCCTTCCTATTAAATCAAAAATCTGATATTTTATATATTTATTAATAGTATATTATATGCTGAATCTAATTTTAAATATAGAAAATACTTAGAGGGCTCTACAGAAAAAAATGCCCAACATGAAATTGTAGGCCTTGACCCCTAGGATCATACAAAATTGACTTCACCCAATTTGGAGTCTTGGTTTGACCTCAGCACCAATTTTAGTGCAAAGTTTAACTGAACTTTGAATGGATGACCACACTTAACCACTAGTCCAAATGACTTGAAATTTGTACTAGGAATGAGTCATGCCTAGGAATACATCATATCCAAAAATGGGAATTTTTGGAGAACTTTTTCCTAAAGTTTTTGTAAAAATTTAATAATCTTTGCATAAATTATTTGGAGGGTCAAATGACCTCCAATCTCCACCAAATTTTGGTGGGGTGTTATTAGGGTCATGATAAGCCCCTGGTTAAAATTTCAACTCATTTGTGGTTCATTTGATTAGGTAGTCAGTGGGCCAAAAATTTGTCCAATAAGGGGAAAATTGTGATTAGGGGTTATTTGGGGTTTTTCATGGTCAAAACACCTCCAATTGGAGTGGAATTTTGGCCACTGCTCTAACACCACCCAAATCACCTCCAGGTGAGTTTTGGGGTCATGGAGAGTTGTATTTCCCTAGGACATGGAGTTGGAGCCCCTTGGGGTGCATTTAGCCAAGTAGAGATCCATTGGCCAAATGAGCCCATAGAGGCTTGAGTCTTCTTGGGAAGGTCAGTGGGATCAATTTGAGACCCCATGAGGAAGATTGGTGAGCATTTGAGTTGATTTGCTCAAGGCCATAGGGTTGATCCCTATGGAGTGGAATTTGGGGTTGTGAAGGACATAGGAGAGTTTGCCCTTGGAGAGGGGTGTAATAGACTCCTCTGAGTTCTATGATTGATATAACACCCTCACAAGAAGTTTGGGTGGATTTGGGGAAGTATGGACCATAATCTTAGGGTAAACTCTAAGGGGTATATTTAGAGGTCATGAAGGAAGAGGGATCAAATCTCTATGGTTTGGCCTAGAATTTTGGGGAGATGGTCATGGTGACCAGATAGTCCTCCTATGAGAAATTGGTGGAGTTTGGAGTTGCCAACCCTAGGGAATAAACTCTTGGGTAGATTTGTAAATATTTAGGTTTTTGAGATTTAGGAAAAAATAATATTTAGTGATGAACCATCTTCTGTCACCAACTTAGTTTTGAGGTTATTAATCCCTGAAGATTCTATTAGAACCATTGGAAAACTTTTGGAGGTCCAAAGTGTAATTATTCATATTGTTGGCAATTTTTGGGATGATTAATTTTAGGGTCTTAGTTTTCTGTAATTTCATGAAACTTTACTGGATATCATATCATGCCACTATGAACCCTCAGTAATTTTCTCATAATTTTGGGATTGATATTTTTGGTACTTCTAGTTCAATTTGGAATTAATTGCAAATATGTCCTTTGTGGAAATTACAAATGTAACCTCTATGGAATATGGTCCAATTTTGTAGGGCTGAATATTTTAGTATGAATCACCTTTGTATAAATTTTCATAAGGTTTGGAGTTCATATGAGGGTACCTCCTTTGGAAAGAATTGAAAATTAATGGGTTTTGGAATTTTTAATAATAGTAAACCTTGCTGGAATTTCCTACAAATTCATATGTACTGATTATGAGGTACCCTTGATTATAAGGTTTGGTAGGCAATGGAAGTCAGAAAAGTGCACTTGTAGTTCAAACCTTAGGAGGTTGTATTTTTGGAAAGTTGCTTTAAATATTAATAATGTTGGGAAAAATACGATTCTCTGGAATTAATCTTATAACATCATGATAGACCTCCAGTAAATAGCTTGGGTCAGTTGGATGAATATTTGGAGTACCTATAGTTGAGAGCTTCATATAATTAGTTTGGTCTGCGTATAGTAAAACCGTAAAATTTGAGAATCAAGTGGATCCTTAGGAGGGATGGGAGGTATGTGGTTTACCTAATTTGGTTGAGAAGGTATGATGGTCAACAAGAAGGATTACAGATGGTAAAGTGTGCCTGGTGAGTTGAGGGTAAAGTGGTGCCCGGGATTGACCAAAGATCGTCTTGAAAAGTCATAAGCCACCTAGGGTTAATACAATTGTAATAACAAGGAGGGTGTTCTTATGGGTAGATATCAACAGCACTAAGTGTCTTGAGAAAAGGGAACTTTGGGGTGTCATCCCATTTCGATTCCTAGTACCGTAGTGAGCCCCTTACAGGGTAACCCTCGGGAAGTCCAAGATTAACCATAAACTGTAAGAGTAAAAATGTTATACAAGAATAACTTAATGATACACACACCCACACCCCGTGGTTACGAGAAGTTAGTTGGTTTGGTTTACGAGCAGTAGGCTCGGTGGATAAAGGAGCGGATTGCTGAGTCAGGTGAGCTTGTGACACAGTAGTGTTTGAAGGTACGGACGAGTTGGTTCGGCGAGCCGATGACTCGGCAGGTTATTGATGGCGGGCAGGTTAGCCCGGGGAGCTTATGGCTCAGAGGTTGGAAGTAGAACATGTTGCATGTGCATTGAAGGTGGTGGGTCTTTGGTATTGGACGGTCGTTCACACCGACGTCAATACGTTGACTCAGCGAGTGTGGTATTTACACTTAGCCTTGAAAGTCTGGCGGTCCAGTCAGTAAGAGTACGCAGGCGCTCCGCGATTTTGCGTTGAGACGTACGATATGTCTAGGTATGGTAGTGTGAATACCAACCTAGAGGTGGGCGAGGCCCAACCCACCGCTTCTGTTTGCCACTACGGGAGTATCCTGGGAGTCTAGCTCGCTCCAAAAAGGGGGAACTAAAGGTCTATGCGCATAGAGTCGTAGTGAGTGAGTTGCACTGTATGAACATTGCATAACAACATACTTTGCATGTCATAGCATAAACATTGCATTCAACCTACCCCTAACGTATAAGTCGGTTATGGGACTTCTTATACGGTAGACCCTGCTAAACGACCCCTTGGTCTATAGGTTTGTATGAGCATTCCTATAAATCAATGGTTACTTTTATATTACTTTACTTGTCATTATATATACTGCTTACTGTTCTTTACATGCACTTTACTATGTTTACTTACTGCTTCATATATATATACACCTGTGTAGTTGTAGATCCGCCGCCACTTGCTTTTGTTTTTACCCCTTGAATATCCTCCACTTCCTCCTCCCCATACGGTGCCTAGGAGCCATTGGGGGTGGGGTGGGGAACATAAGGCTTAGTCTTTTTGACTAACGGTCGGTGGACCGGTGCCTAGGAGCCATTGGGGGTGGGGTGGGGAACATAAGGCTTAGTCTTTTTGACTAACGGTCGGTGGACCATATCATTTTAGGGGTTCGAGGAGACGCAGCAACACCAGAGGCCGGAGCAGACGGAGGCGGGCCAGTCTAGTACATGAGCACAGGATTCAGGATCTGTGAGTGATTAGTAGTTAGCTTTCGCGAGTGATCTTGTAGTGAGGATATGATGTACATGGCATGAGCCCTCTTTATTATTGTACCTTTGTTATCTTTTTATTCAGTTATATCATGTGGACGTTTATATTTCATGTTGATTCTGTGGACTTGTCTTCTTTAATGTACTTTTCTTCGTGATCGATTTGGCCGGCAGGATCGGCGTTTTGTAGTGGCGACCTTCCCGAGTGAAGGTGTCACCGCAAAGCGGCGGTTCTCGGCCTAAGACCCGGATGTTTGAAAAAAAATGGGGTCTTACACCGCGCTCGTAGCGCGCCCAGAACACTCCCGTGTTCGTTGCATGCTCAGAACGCTCCCAAGCGCGCTCAGAATGCTTCCGAGCACGCTCAGAACGCATCCGTGTTCGTTGCGCGCTCAGAACGCTTCTGAGCACGCTCAGCAGCGTTTCCGCTTTCCCGCCACGCTTGCAGTTAACCATTTTTCTCAGATTTCAGGACTCGTTCGTCGTCTTTTTTACCTTCAACGAAGCTGCCCGAACTGCCCAAACTGCCCGAAGTGCGAGACGATTATTTATGAAAAATGACGATCCGTGTGTTCCGAATCGGCAAACGTGATTCGCCCGTCAGGTGGTTACGGTGGTTACGACGGCGAAATTACCGGGCTACCCTCGGCCAAAGCTTTAAAAGGAGCTCAGAGCCTTCATTTCAAGACACCTTGCCTTCTACACCCGAGAGAGCTCTGTCGAAGATTTCCCTCAAGTCCTCCTTAGGTGCTTGAAGATCTCTTTCTTGCTTCGAAGATCTCCTTCGTGGACTGGGAGAATTCCATCGTTCTGAAAGTCCGTCTTCCTAAGCGATCTGGGAAGTCTTTCTCCCGAAAGGCGACTCGACATTCTCACTTTTGTTCTTACCACTGTTCTCAGAAGAAAAAGTACTTAGTTTTCCGAGAGGTGGTCTGTCACCTTCGGAGTTCTCTCTCTCTCTCTCTATTATTGTAACGAACGGCGGTCTGTCGCGCTCGAATTCTAAGTATCTGATTGTAACCCCCCAGAAGATAGTGGAGTTTGGTCGGCACAGCTCCCAACGTACTTCGCTTCAGAGCTAAGATGGTTCAAATCGACCGGTCTACCAAAACCACCCAAGCGACCCGCAACAGTAACCAAGTTTGATGAAGTCGTGAAAGCTTGTTCCGAGATCGAAATCCCCCAGAGAAGATGTCAAGTGCATGATGCTGGATAATGTGAAATGGTTTGGGAGAATTCTAGTGACCGACATCTTTTGGTGGAGACACCGCCTCCTCTTCATCTCTTTTGGGGGAAATTTGTTCGGTAACTCTCCAATTCTCGCTGTCACCGTTTCAAAACGCCATTTTGATCTTTTTATTGAGACTGCAGTCACATTTTTTTTTTACCGCTCCATTGTCAACGCTCTCATTCTCACCGCTCCAACTCTTACAGCCAAGACAAACATACATAATGTCTCTAATAAGCATTTCATCAATTAATGATGTTAAATATAAGCAAGATGAAATGCATTAGAAAGATGTGAGCATCTATGATATAAACATGGAAAATTCTTTTTTTTAATAATTTGCACTGATTACCGTATAATAATTTTTCATTTGTTCTTATTTGTATATAATAAAAACTAACAATGCCCCATATAACTTATATTAGAAAATAATTAGAATGATAAATATGCATGTTAAAAAATTATCATGAAATATACATCCTATATCAAATAAATAAAATCATTATGCGGTGGATAATTAGATATTGGTATTGCATCAATATTTTTTAATCATGATTTTAATTTATTTTTTTTAAATCTCATTTCTATGAATAATAAAAAAACCCTCAAATATTGAGAAGTTTGTAATTTGATATAAAACCCTCCTCTTCTCTTGAATGATTTGATGATACTCAAAGAACACAAAGAAAAGGTTTAGGATATTATATATTGTCTTAAATTTAAGAAAAAAAATACGTGGAATTAATTAATTAATTAATTATATATATATATATATATTTCTCTCGATGGAAGTATCTATTCTCCACCCTAAACTAGTCTAGAAAGCCTTCCCGATTCATGAAATCTCATTGCTCTGATATAACATAAGAAATGGAAATCTACGAAAAGCCTGAAACTCATTTCAGTGAAAAAGGAAGAAAGAGACAGAAAATGCATAGAAATGGAACTCTTTTGATCCATTCACCGCCGTTTCTAATCCATTTTAATGGCTTTTTTCACCTGAAAAATGCCTGCGCGGGTAGAAGTAATGGGAGCGGAGGAATTTCAGCTCCGTCTAAGACGGGGAGTAATAAATCAGAGCTCTTATCTCCCTCGTCCTCCTCCTCCTCCATTCTCACCCACCCTGTGAGTCTGTGACCAAAGAAACAGTAGTCAGTCCATGCGCTGCTATACCCCACACGCAGAAGCAGCTCAATAACTTGTGAAATCTGATCAGAGGAAGAAATGGCGAGAAAGAGAAAGTCAGAAAAGTCTCAGCTTTATCACCCTTTTCCAATAACACTGCCCGAGTTTTGGCCCTCTCTGCTCTGCCCTGCTCTGCCCTGCTCTGCTCTGTAACCCCCACATGCCAGCCTTCAATGCCCGTCCCGGCCTCCCTCTCCCCTCCCTCCTCTTCATCGCCTTCGAGTTTGATAAATGATTCACGTTTGTTCTGACCCCATTAATGTCTGTCCCAGATCTCCCCAGTGGATTTTGCTGACATCATTGCGTCCTCTTCTTCATCCCCCCTCTCTCCTCCATGACTCCACGGCGTTACCCTTCTCTGTAGCATAAAGCAGCTCCTCTCTCTCTCTCTCCTGCCCTCTTGTCTCTCTACACCCAAGCATTTACTTTTTTTCAGGAGGAAAAGCAGATTACACTGAAAACAGCTGCCAAGAACAGGAAAGTGCACAGAGATTCCAGATAATTGCGCTTCATAATCATTGCTGAGAGAATGAGAGGATGAAGGGAGGAGGAGAATTGCGATGGCCCACTCCCTCACTGAACACAGACTAATCAAACCTCCTAGTTTCTGCTCCCTGTGTTGTTTTTGCCTCTCTTTCTTGCCTAATTCGCCTACCTTCCATGTTTTTTCCCTCTCGATTGCATCCATTTATTGATAGGCGGTGTAGATTTTCTGCAAAAGTTGCTCTGACCCATTCCTTTCGATGCCATCCATTTTCTCTGTTGCGGTGCTGCCCTGCTTTCCCTTTTCTGGGGTTTTATCCTAAAAATGGAAAAAAAAAAATCTCCTCCTCGCTTTTGGCTGGATTTATTAGCCGATGACTCGATGGTATGATGCCTTTGTTTATCCGGAAATTCGAAGGCAGCTATATTTTATGCTGGTCTCTGGTTCCGGTCTGCTCCTTCAATAAATGATTCGTGTTCTGCTGAGCTCTGAACAGTGTTCTTGCTCAATCATGGCGGTGTGAGAATGCCGTGATTTCTTCTTTGAGGCTATGAATAGTAAGGTAAAAGAAGTAAAGAGCACACAGTGTGTGGTATTCGTGTTTATTAGAGCAGGGTTGCTGTATTCATCTTCCACTTTTCTGTTCATCAATCATCGGAGATAAAACCCATGAAATTCTTTTCCTTTTTTACTTGTGCTCTTTAAAGTTTAACCCATTCGCTTTTGTACTGGTGCAGCTTTATGCAGATAGGAAAGAAGACAACCTCCACTAACCTGATGAAGAACAGTGAGAATCCTGCTTATGTATGCTATAGGTTTTGGCCGTTTGCCTCTTAGGGATTCGAAGATGCATTATTCTTCTGACTAATGGGCCCCTGTTTTTGTTTCTAGCACCGAGTGAAAACCCAATTCCATGTTCACTTGGAGAGAAAAAAAATGCATTCTTTGTTAGGAAGTTGATGCTATATAGTGTCAAAGTTATGGATAACTGATGAACTTTCTGCTCCAATGTTTCTCTTCGTTGTTACTGGCTGATGGAAAAAAAACTATATTCTGTAGGCCTTCAATGAGGAAGTGAATAAGTTTCCACTTTTAGTAGTTTTGTTGACTGCAGGCTGGTTTCTGACTTTAATCTCTGTTTTTTTTTCCTTTAATGTTTATGCTTTGATGATCTGTTCTTCCTTCCATGGCTTTCGATTCTCTTCCCTCCCTTCCATTCATTATTTTATAATTTATACATCATCAACCTTCGAACTCAATGGTTTGGGTCGAATGATGTATTAGTTGCTGCTTTCTTCCAGGAAGATTTCGTTTTTTTTTCTTCTTCTGGTTCAAGTCGGGCTTCGTTTTCACCTTCAGGATGATGGAACAGAGTAATTTTTTAATAGGCTCAGGGGGATCTTTCTTAATGTGTGTTCCTTATGCTCTCTTTTGTTCTCCCTTATTTTTTTAATCCAACTGGCTCTATCTTACCTCAGACAAAATATAAACTTTACTCAGATTTTTCCGATGCCTTTTTGCGTTTCTTCTTCCTGTAAAACTCCGATCTTTTTCGACGAGTTGTTATATTCAACATTGTACTGCCTTCCAGGTTTGCCATATCTCCTGCGCTGAAGTGTTGCCGGAAGCCGGAGCGATTAGACCGTTAATTCCTGATGGAGAATAATTTCTTCACCGCCTCTTCGTCGGCAGCAGATCATAACGGCTATATGGCGGCCATGGATGGATTCAGCGCGCACATGTTTTCAAATTACGTCTTCCAGCCTGACATAGAAGATCCATTATACCTCACAAACCAGGAAGGTAGTCTAGCCAGCAATCTGTATGCATCAAGCATGCCTCATGTCGCAAATTCTTCATTCAACGCCTCAGCAGGAAGAGAGAACCTGAATGGCTTCATGATGAACTGCAAATTGGGGTACGAGGAGTTTCCGACGATTCAGCCTCCCGCAACTCAAACATGGAGCACAGTTCATCCTTCCTGTCTCATAGGAAGTTCGGAACAGAGTTGGATTTCAAACAGATCTACTCCGAGCTCCGATCATTCCCATGGCAATGAGCTCTCCCTGAGCCTCGGATCGACACAGCCGGCTGTCTTCGACCTGCCCGCCGTCCCCGACCGGTGCTCCGGAGTCATGTCGAGCGGCGGATGTTCTCTGGAGCTGAATACGGTGCATGATCATGGCCGAGATTATGGAAACTTGTTTACAAACAGGGAGAAGCTTTCCCTCTGCTGCGGGTCTTCTCTCGCGCCTGCTCACTTCTCTCAGGTGCTGTTAGGATCAAGGTATCTGGTCGTGATTCAGGAAATACTTGCAGAAATTTCGAGCTATGCTGCTGAAGATTTGGAAGAGGTTGATGATTCGCTTGCTGATGAAGTGAATGGGGCGCCAAACCTGTGTTCTTCGGGTTGGTCTGCGGCGAATGGAGTTGCGGCTGCTGGATCAAATGGTTTGCCCTTCTGTTTAGAAGCGCATGATTTTGAGGAACATAAAGATTTCCAGGCACAGGAGGAGCAAAACACTACACGAAAATATGAGCTCATGAATATGCTTCAGTTGGTATGATTTTCTTCTTCTTTATTTTTTAAATTTTCATCATTTCTTCCACTTTGGTTTAGTGATTGATATAAGCAAACAACTCAGAAAAACACAAGATTTATGGTAGTTTCACTAGATGAAAAACCCTGGTTCAGTGAAAACACAAGATTCATTCAATTACATGAAAAACCCTGGTTCAGACATCATCTAAAATTCGCTTTATATATGGCGCGTCATAATTGGTAGACACAAATTTCCCCGGAATTTTGTTTGTTCCCAAACTGTAGAATAGTAGGAATTTTATAGACAACTCCGCATGATGCGAAATCCCAAAAATACCCCTAAAAGGTGCGCGTCGACAGATGCGTGGACGCGCCATAATGTTAGGTCGGGGAAAACGCTGGGCGGGTTTGGATTCGAGGCATATAAATAACAAGTGGGACTTGTATGTTCTCACGAAATTGTTCGAGATACTTTGGTGGTCAAACCAACCTTTCACTCGAAAACTTTAGTTCATTAGTGAAGAGGAAAAATGGTATATGTTTTGCGTATTCGACTTGGGATCAAATCTTGAAATCGTGTGCCTCAATAGTCTCCGCGTCAACTCTCGACATCAACAATCACCCCTCCCCAAACGATTACGCCATCATGCGTCAAGAGCATTCTCAACTGCGCGAACCTATCGTGGCAATAAATTGCATTTGAATTTCACTCAACTATGATAGAAGCAGCCATGGCCTGTGCGAACAATAAACTGCAAGAGCATACTTGACCTGTGGAATCGAAGTTGGATTCGAGGATACACCGGTGGTCGCATCCATATTCAACCCAAAAAGCATAAGGCTCCGCTTGTTTCGGCGTTTTTTCTCCATTGGCGGCGGGGAAAAAACGTCAATGCTGAAAAACATGTTTGGTAAAACTCCTTTCTCCATTCTCAACGCTCCAAAATGTCATTTTTGGTCTTCAACGCCAAAGCTGCCCCTCCCTCCATTCCCACCGCTCTCATTCACAACACTCCAAAACGCCACCGCTGAAACAAACAGAGCCTAAGCCTGTGAGTGATGGCCAACCAATAGATATTTCTACACTTACATACATGCCTCCTATCCGATGTTCGACTAAATCGTGCTCTCGAGTGCCTGAACAATTATTAACTAATGTAATCTCGTCTAAATATGTAACCGCCTTTGTTCTGATTTCAAATGGACAGCTGCTGCCTGTGGACGTAGCCCATCTTAGGGTGAATCACGCAAATTTGTATCTTTTGTGTTTTGATTTTCGGTTTGTTTGATCTTTCTACTCAAGTTTCTGCAATAATAAATACAAATAATTTCACCTAGCGCATTGAAATATTATCATTTCATCATTTGTAAAAATAGCACTAAACTTTCTTATTAAAATTAATAGGTTGATCAGAGATTCAGACAATTCGTCGACGAGATACACAATGCCGTGTCCGCGTTCCATGCTTCGACAACATCGAGCTGTCATCTGCCCGCGCACTTTGCTCTCATCGCCATATCCAGCTTCTACAAGAATATCAGGAAGAAAATCACGAGTCAGATTAGCTTGTCTAGCCAACAAGATCACGGCTTTGAGTTCATGAAGGAAAAAGAGAGAAGCTTTGAAACTTCTTTCATCCAGAGGCAGTGGGCTCTTCAGCAGCTAAAGAGGAGCGATCAGCCGTCGTGGAGACCGCAGAGGGGTTTGCCGGAAAAATCTGTCTCGGTTCTTCGCGCGTGGATGTTTCAGAACTTCTTGCACCCGTGAGTTGCACCCGATTATTTGAATTTGGAAAAAAAAAATCCTATAATTTCATGGTATGATCTTCTCTATGGTTTTGTGATATATCATAGTTTATATATAAAAATAATTGAAGGTACCCTAAAGACAATGAGAAACAGTTGCTGGCACTTAAAAGTGGACTCACAAGGAGCCAGGTGAGTTAAGTTTCATTTGGGTTAATTACCGTGAACTTCTCTAGGACTTTGCGTAATTAAAAGGACCTCTCGTCTACTTTTTGAAATTACCAAAATCTCCCCCCATGGATTTACATTGTTAATTTTTAATACCGTAAACCTCTCATTTGGAGGGGCGCAGTCGTAATGTATGTTAATTTTGATGGGGGTGTATTGTTTGACATAACAATGGTTATGACTGTCACCGAGAAGAAGAAAACTTAATTTTATACATAAAAATGGATGGAGTTTCTTAGGTGAGATCTAGCATTCATGAATGTGTTGGTTTAGGGCGTTTTGGTCTTTTGGGGGTTTGCTCTATTTTTCCCTCCAAATAGAAGGGGTTATGACTCTTATTGTTTGTGGAGTTGTATCTTGTAAAAGCCCTATTTGTTTTGTCCCCCATCAGTGATAGTGAATAGCCTCTCCCCGTGGACGTAGGCGCTCATCGCCGAACCATGTATATCGCATCGTGTTCATTGTTTGATTGTTGTGTGATTTTGTTTTCTGCATCGTCGTACAACAAGTGGTATCAGAGGGAGGTCACGATCCTCCGGCACATGGGTTATGGGCCCATCACGCTTGTTCCTAACCGCAACATTCACGATTGTCTCCATCATGTAAGAGCTTTTCACATCATTCGCCGCTCCTTAAGTGGAAGTTATTCTTGCCGCGCCCAAACTTTGATACGAATGCTAAGAAATATGGATCCAAGTTGTAAAACCATGATTGAATTGCGGCCGTGTTAACTCTACATTTTGAGTTGCAGGTCTCAAACTGGTTTATAAATGCGAGAGTTCGGCTCTGGAAACCCATGATTGAAGAAATGTATTCCGAAATCAATAGAAAGAACAGAGGTGAAGAAGCATCCAGCAGCCTATACAGAAGCCATTGAATCATCAACAGAAAGAAATCAGTTGGATTAAGGTAGAGTATTTTCACTCATTTTCTTACATCTCTGCCTGCAATTCAATAAGATCAACAGACAATTTCTCATCTTTTTTTGGTGAATTACATCAGGAAATGAAGTGGAGATGAAGTGCAGTTGATTCATTTATGGTTTTACTTTCTCCACCCCCTTTGTTTTACCTCTGTGATAGGCTTCATAGCGTTGTTCTTCTTCGCACTTTCATTATATGTATATCCTAGTATTCACATAATTTAATCAGTTAGTGCTAATTTTTCTTAGTGTAATCCCATGTTGTATATCAGTAAACTTGGGCAGCTGTCTTCTTTCTATTTATATGGTTGACTGTATTTCTCATTGTGTTGACTTCGGAGCAGAGATGCTCATCTGTTCATGGAAAGATATCATCTATGGTTCAAAAGATTTCATCAGTTTTTTTTTTCACGTAGAAGGTTTAAACCAAAACTATAATTTTGTAAAAATTTCAAGTGTTCAAGATCACTTCGCCTCTTTGAACAATATCTGATCTCAATTGTAGTGAATTCAACACAAACTCAACCGAGATAAACTATGCACAAAATAATAGTTCAATTTAAAATTGAAGTTTCGAAGTATGCTTACAATCGGAGAAATACAATACAGAAATTTGGGAAACAAACTAGTGAGACATTCTTTGATTACTAAGAGAGATCTCCTCCTCCATGGTGTTCACATATGTTCTGAGATTTTTGGACTTTTGGGGCCGAATCAACCGTCATGTTCCTCACGAGAAATTCTTTTATAAGTAGAGGCGTGTCAACCTACAAAGATTTGAATTGACACGCCTTTGGCATATGGGCGTGTGCATCGAAAAGTTACGTCTCCGTCATTAGAAATTTTCTCCACGTGTTGGGCCACGAATTGATGACTTTGCATGTCGTTTGAGATGTGTCCCCTTCATTATATATTTTGGTTCATTGTGCCTAAAAAAATGGTTCTGCTTCTGCACATTTAAATAAACATTAAATGTGCAAATATTAAAAAAAAACATCTTGGATTCATCTTTATTTTTTTAATAAACTTGATAATTGAATTCATGAATTTGTTAATATCTTTCGGGTATTCAACATGAGATTATGAGCTACATTATATTTAGAGCATTTATAATAGCACTCATGTTTACGATATTAGCATCCTATAAAAATACATAAAAGTTAATTTTCTAGTGGTATAGTAGCACCCCAACACTAAAATCCTCCCCCTCGGTCGGGTCTCACTTTGGTAGACTGAATATGACTGAATAATATTAAAAAAAACGCAAAAAAGTTCACCCAGCTGGCCAGCTCTCTCTCTCTCCCCGCTCTCTCTCTCTCTCTCTCTCTCTCTCTCTCTCTCTCTCTCTCTCTCTCTCCCGCTCCCCTCTCTCTCTCTCTCTCCCCGCTCTCTCTCTCTCTCTCCCCGCTCTCTCTCTCTCCCCGCTCTCTCTCCCGCTCCCCTCTCTCTCTCTCTCTCTCTCTCTCTCTCTCTCTCTCTCTCTCTCTCTCTCTCTCTCTCTCTCTCTCTCTCCCCGCTCAAACGTCGGCGACCCCTCCAAACTCCGGCGGCCTCGACCTCCAACAGCACGCCATCAGCTCTCCTTATAACGGCGATCCAAGGCCGACCCAACTCCTCCCACCTAGAGATCTCTCCATCATGTCCGAGCTTCTCTTCCCCAGATCTGACCGCCCCTTTCATGACCGAAACTTCCGGCGAGCTCCAAGCCTCACTTTCGGCGAGATCCCTTCTTCTCCGGCGTGATCCACTCTTATTTCCACAATTTCAGTCCTCCATTCCCTCTTGACTTTATTCAGTCCGCTGAATTGGATCTCTTGACGACGTCTTCAATTCAGATCTCTCTCGGCGACGTCTTTCTCCTCTTTCGGCCGTTGGATCTCCGGGGAGAACCTCTTGGATCTCCACGGAGAGCCAAAAGGAACTCCGCGGAGAGCCAAAAGGATCTTCGCGGTTCTCCGGATCTCCGGGGAGAGCCATTTGGCTCTCCGGGGAGAGCCTTTTGGCTCTCCGGGGAGAGCCATTTGGCTCTCCGGGGAGAGCCATTTGGCTCTCCGGGGGGACCCTTTAGGCTCTCCGGGGAGACCCTTTTGGCTCTCCGGGGAGACCCATTTGGCTCTCCGGGGAGACCCATTTGGCTCTCCGGGGAGACCCTTTTGGCTCTCCGGGGAGACCCTTTTGGCTCTCCGGGGAGACCCTTTTGGCTCTCCGGGGAGACCTTTATAATGATATAATTTCATATAAATTTTTTATGAAATATGAAACCTTGAATTTCTACCTATCATTTTAAATGCAATATTTAACATAATCCAATTGAATTGGATTTTTTTTGTTCAGAATTACTATAAATTAACATATATATATAATGTTCGGCCTCACTTCAGTCCAACTACATTGGTTCAACTTATCAAAACTGCACCCATGTAGTTTACCAAAAATGCATGGGTGCAGTGATTCAAAACTGCACCCTTACGGTTCTTATAAATTGCTTTGGTGCAGTTCTGACAAATTTCATAGGGATAGTTTATTAAAAAGGTAAGCCCAACTTTTTTTCATGATGCTCTTTTGTATATATAATATTTCATATTTTTTCCACCACAGCGGTTTGTAGATTTCCCTGTTAAATTCAATTGAGAAACATGTATTAGGCAACATTATTCAATTGGGCATTCCTGAATGATCCTCTTGGGAACAAGGAGCAATTGAGCATTCCTGAATGATTATGAACCTTCGGTGAAGGCCACAGAAGGACCTGCTTACAAATACGCCGCGCAGTATCATGTTGCAGATCTGGGCAAAGTGAAAACTGAGAGTGGCACAGAAATGTTAGCTACTGAAGAAAGAGATTAAAAAGTAAAGTAATGGGGATGAATATTGATGAGACTATAACATATATAAAACTATTTTGGTCAAACATAAGTCCGTCTGGCTTATATATGTTGTGTCTGTGCATCAAATAGTTGTATATCTGAACATAACTTTATTAATTTGTTGTGGTGCGTCAGTATGGTGTGGTGTGTTGTGGCTAACGTCTTTTAAATCTATAATATATATATGCAAATATAGATTTTCAGACTACAATAAATTGAGGCGTTCATCTTTAAGATTTATTAAATGCATGTCTGTGAAATTATCGGTTCAGTGTTGTGACTAACGTCTTTTTTCTTCGATAAATCTTCCTCCGCAGGAAAAAAATGCTTAATTGAAAAAATTCATAATACTCTTCCCTAGGATCAATGGTGAGTATTAAGAGGCTGGTGATGCAGTTGATTAGTTAATAAAATGTTTTTGAAAATTAATTGGAATAAATTGTGTTGAAATCAACTCAAAAACTAGCAGGTTTATACAATGAATGTTCATGTTGGTTCAACATTTATATGATACAGCTGTGCTCTTCTCCTGTGTTGATCTTCAACTGATTTTGACAAAATATTAATAATAAATATTTGATTTTGACAAAAAATAACTTTTAATTAAAACTTAAATGATTATTTTGAAATATAAATGTATTATTTTATTCAAAAAAAAAATAAAAGACAACAGATGAAAAGACCACAACTTCAATAAGGGATGATAGATTTTTTTTCTGCAAATTAGATGCATTTTCATCTTTTGATGAAAACTATGGGGTTGTTTTTCAACAAATTCATATTGAGAATACAAACTATAGAAAACATCTTTGGATCTACACAATGTAATTTTACCATTTATTATATATATTAGAAAGTTATAAACCACAAGAATGTTTTGCGTGGAGTTCAAGCTAATGGAGAATTTCAGATAATTTAATGAAAAGGTCATCTCAGATGTACATAATTACTTGGAAAAAAGTTGAATATTAAAAAAAATGAATAAATGATTGCTATCAACTTCAACTATATATACCATATCATTGTATGCTTCCGTGAACAATTGATTATTGTAAAAGAAAAAAAATGATTTGTAAAAATTAAAATAATAACCATATTGTTGAAACCAGTTTCCCGGTTTCAGCGTTCGAAAGGGGGTTGCGACTAACCCTTACTTGACCTGAGCCTAGACCCTTGACCGGTCACTAGGAACTGAAAGACTTGGACTTGATGAACACTTGAATCCACAAATGGACCCCTTAAGCTGCAGCGCGGAGGTCCCACCACATACCCGGAAGATCTTAGAGCGCTTCCCCTCCCAAGCCAATGCTGAGCCTGGGCACCTTGGAGGGCACTAAGAAACACCTCACCGACCACCTTCAACGTCAAGGGGAGGGGAGGGGTAGTGCTTGCTCACACGCGAGGGGGGGGGGGGGTAGGAACCAACCCTTCCCAAGGTGCCCATGTGGGTCTATTTATAGACTTCCCAAAAAATGGACTGCGGATAGCAAAAATCCTGCTATTCGCAGTCCAACCATGACCACGAACGAGCAACGCATGAGGGGGAGCGAGTGGGACTCGAGATGCTCACTTCCCCCCTCACGGGAGGCCATGCCGGTCTCCCCCCAATGTACCGGGCGAGTGGGGGAATCCCTCCCACTCGCCCAAAGGGGGGTGGCAAGTGGGAGGGCCCCTCCCACTCGCCCCCAAGGTGGCCGGCGAGTGGGAGGGCTCCTCCCACTCGCCCGGGTGAGTGGGAGGGTCTCTCCCACTCGCCTAAGGGTGATTGGCGAGTGGGAGGCCCCTCCCACTCGCCCGAAGAGATTCGGGGGAGCGGGTGCTCCCCCCGCCTTCCCCGCGGCCTCTCTTTGCCTTGGTCGGTTTTGACCGCCCCACGTGGTCGTTTTGTCCGTCCTGGCCACCCTTGCTATCTTGGCTTCATCCGGGTCGGGTCGCACCGACTCGGGAAATATGAGGGTTGTACACAATCCCCGCTCTTTGCGAGCTTGTTCCAAGCTCGGAAAGAAAGTTCAACCCACCTATTTGACGAGTAGGTGGGACTTTAGGGGAATCCACGAAAGGATCCGTCATCGGGGAACCTCTGTCAAGCCTTTCGGTTGATCCTGTCTTGAGACGGAAGGTGAACCTTTCTCCACTAAAGAGCCCTCCTATGGGCCGAGCCCGACTGGAGGTGGAGAAAGCTCGACACCTTGGGTCGGATTAACCCCGACCTGAGGTGGAGGGAAAACTCAGCACCTCTAGTCGAGCCGAGCTCGACCTGAGGTGGGAGAAAAAACCTTTCTCCACTTAAGAACCCTCCTATGTGCCGAGCCCAACTGGAGGTGGAGAAAGCTCGACACCTTGGGTCGGATTAACCCCGACCTGAGGTGGAGGGAAAACCTAGCACCTTTAGTCGAGCCGAGCTCGACCTGAGGTGGGAGAAAAACCTTTCTCCACTTAAGAACCCTCCTATGGGCCGAGCCCAACTGGAGGTGGAGAAAGCTCGACACCTTGGGTCGGATTAACCCCGACCTGAGGTGGAGGGAAAACTCAGCACCTCTAGTCGAGCCGAGCTCGACCTGAGGTGGGAGGAAAACCTTTCTCCACTTAAGAACCCTCCTATGGGCCGAGCCCAACTGGAGGTGGAGAAAGCTCGACACCTTGGGTCGGATTAACCCCGACCTGAGGTGGAGGGAAAACTCAGCACCTCTAGTCGAGCCGAGCTCGACCTGAGGTGGGAGGAAAACCTTTCTCCACTTAAGAACCCTCCTATGGGCCGAGCCCAAGTGGAGGTGGAGAAAGCTCGACACCTTGGGTCGGATTAACTCCGACCTGAGGTGGAGGGAACTCAACATCTTCCAGGGAGCAGAGCTCAACTGGACGTGGAAGTATCCATCCACGTCTTAGGTGCTTAGCTCACTTGGAGGCAGAGGAACTCAACGCCTTCCCAGCCTGACTGGAGGTGGAAGTACCCATCCACGTCCTAGGGGGCTTAGCCTACCTGGAGGTAGAGGAACTCAACGCCTTCCCAATCTGACTGGAGGTGGAAGTAGCCATCCACGTCCTAGGGGGCTTAGCCTACCTGGAGGTAGAGGAACTCAACGCCTTCCCAGTCCATCTACCGAGTAGCGAGTCGACCCGATGAGCCTCCCATCTGCCGGCATGACTGAGCCCGGAGAATGGTCTCTAGTCGGGGATCTTACCGATCGGAGGTGGAAGTACCCGTCTGCGTCCTAGGTGCTTACCTTCACCTGGAGGCAGAGGAACTCAACGCCTTCCCGATCTGACTGGAGGTGGAAGTACCCATCCGCATCCTAGGTGCTTAGCGCACCTGGAGGTGGAGGAACTCAACGCCTTCCCAGTCCGACTGGAGGTGGAAGTACCCATCCACGTCCTAGGGGCTTAGCTCACCTGGATGCAGAGGAACTCAACGCCTTCCCAATCCAATTGGAGGCGGAAGTACCCATCCACGTCCTAGGGGCCTAGCCTACCTGGAGGTAGAGGAACTCAACGCCTTCCCAGTCCATCTACCAAGTAGCGAGTCTACCCGATGAGCCTCCCATCTACCGGCATGACTGAGCCCGGAGAATGGTCTCTAGTCGGGGATCTTACCGATCGGAGGTGGAAGTACCCGCCTGCGTCCTAGGTGCTTACCTTCACCTGGAGGCAGAGGAACTCAACGCCTTCCCGATCTGACTGGAGGTGGAAGTACCCATCCGCATCCTAGGTGCTTAGCGCACCTGGAGGTGGAGGAACTCAACGCCTTCCCAGTCTGACTGGAGGTGGAAGTACCCATCCACGTCCTAGGGGCTTAACTCACCTGGATGCAGAGGAACTCAACGCCTTCCCAATCCAATTGGAGGTGGAAGTACCCATCCACGTCCTAGGGGCCTAGCCTACCTGGAGGTAGAGGAACTCAACGCCTTCCCAGTCCATCTACCAAGTAGCGAGTCAACCCGATGAGCCTCCCATCTACCGGCATGACTGAGCCCGGAGAATGGTCTCTAGTCGGGGATCTTACCGATCGGAGGTGGAAGTACCCGCCTGCGTCCTAGGTGCTTACCTTCACCTGGAGGCAGAGGAACTCAACGCCTTCCCGATCTGACTGGAGGTGGAAGTACCCATCCGCATCCTAGGTGCTTAGCGTACCTGGAGGTGGAGGAACTCAACGCCTTCCCAGTCCCCTTACCGATTGGAGGTGGAAGTACCCGTCCGCGTCCTAGGTGCTTACCTTCACCTGGAGGCGGAGGAACTCAACGCCTTCCCAATCTGACTGGAGGTGGAAGTACCCGTTGCTTTCGCGATGCAATTCCTCTCCGTGGAACCTTACCAACCCGTGCTCCCATCGGCCAGAGTAATTATTTTAAGCTGGAGTAAGAGGTACGACCAAAGAGACGATCAACATATTCATTAAGGATAAAAACGTTTAAGATCGTCGCCACTCCAAGTATTATCAAGGGGGATTCCCTCAACATTCTGGAGGTGATACCCCCCTGACCTGAGGGCCTCCAAGATCACATAGGGCCCCTCCCAATTGGGCTGGAGCTTTCCTACGTTCGCCGACCTTCCCGCGGCGTCGACCTTTTTGAGGACTAGATCTCCTGGGATGAATTGTTTGATTCTAATGTTCTTATCGAAGTACCTGGCCATCCGACGCTTCACTTCCTCTTGTCGAACCGTGGCGAGGTCCCGGAGCTCCTCAACCATATCCAGCGAGAGTCGTTGCTCCTCTTCGTTGCCTATTCTCCAGTCCTCGTCCCCTTCCTCGGCAGCTACGACCCGGGGGGATCTGACCTCGAACTCTACTGGGAGCACGGCTTCTGACCCGTGGGAAAGTTTGAATGGCGTTTCGCCCGTTGCCGTGTTGGGAGTTGTTCTCAAGGCCCATAAGACCGAGGGAAGTTGCTCCACCCAGTTCCCTTTCAGGTTCTCCACCTTCTTCTTCAGCAAGTTGACGATGACTTTGTTGGCGGCCTCCACCTGCCCATTGCTTCGAGGATGGTGGACAGAGGCAAAGCGGAGGTCGATGCCCACTTGAACGCAGAAAGTGATGAGTTCATCGCTAGCGAATTGTGGTCCGTTGTCTGTTACAATGGCAAGGGGGAGTCCGTGTCTGCAGATTATTTCTCCCCAGATGAAATTCTTTATCACCTGTGAGGTCGTCTTTGCCAAGGCCTTAACCTCCACCCACTTGGAGAAATAGTCAATCATAACCAGCAAGAATCTCCTCTGACCGCTAGCCTGAGGGAATGGGCCGACCAAGTCCATCCCCCAGATGGCGAAGGGCCAGGGCGCAGTGATCGTCCTGAGCCTCTGCGCGGGTTGAAGTTGGAGCGGCGCGAAGAGTTGACACTTCTGACACTTTTTTGCAAACTCCATGGCATCCTTCCGCAGAGTCGGCCAGAAGTACCCTTGCCTTAGCACCCTCTTTTTTAGGGTCTGACTTCCCGAATGGCTCCCGCATTCTCCGGAGTGGATTTCCTCCAAGACCCTCGGAACTTCATCTTCCGTCACGCACCTTGCTAGGAGCCCAGCCAAGGTTTTTCTGTACAGGCTTCCTTCGCGCATCATGTAGTATGCTGACTTGTACCTGAACCGCCTCTTATCCAGGTCTCCTTCCGGGAACTTGCCCGAGGTCAGGAAGGTGAGGATCGGGTCTATCCACGAGGTTCTCCGATCAATCTCCATCAACTCGCCTTCCTCGATGGATGGGCGGAACAGCTCGGTCACTGTTCCTCCTGCGCGTGGACCGTGCTTCGCCAACTGGTCCGCTCGGGCGTTCTCCTCTCTTGGAATGTGTTGAATGGAGAAGGTGTGGAACCATCCGACGAGGTCCCTAACCTTCGCCAGATACCTCTGGAGGGTTGGCTCCTTTGCTTCGAACTCCCCTCGAACCTGGGAGGCAACCACCATTGAATCTGTGAAAACCTTCACGTCCCGGATCTCCAGTTCCTTTGCCAGACGGAGCCCTGCCACCACTGCCTCATACTCGGCCTAGTTGTTGGTCACAGGGAACCGAATGTGGATCGCTTGCTCGATCCTGGTCCCATGTGGGCTGACCAGGATCACCCCTCCGCCGAGGGAACTTTTTCCCGATGCTCCATCCACGAACAGATCCCATGCCACCAACCCGGCGGGCTCTGACCCGTCCACTTCTTTGACGTACTCTGCCAGGAAGTCTGCTACTGCTTGTGCTTTCATCGACAACCGGGGGATGAAGCTGACATCAAACTCGCTGAGCTCCACCGACCACTTTGCCAACCTGCCCGAATGCTCCACTCCCTCCATAATGTTGCGAAGGGGATGGTCGGTCACCACCCTGATCGAGTGAGCCTGAAAATATGGGCGGAGTTTCCGGGCCGAGATGATCAAAGCAAATGCTAGCTTTTCCAGGACAGGGTACCTCAGCTCCGCCTTCTTCAGGACTCTGCTAACATAGTAGATCGGCAGCTGCTTCTTCCCCTCCTCCCGGACCAGAACCGAACTCACTGCCTCGACCCCTACTCCTAGGTAGAGAAAGAGGTCTTCTCCTTCCCTCGGCCCCTGGAGCAAGGGGGCTCGCGTTAGTTGTTCCTTCAAGGCCTGAAAGGCTTTCTCACACTCCGGCGTCCATTCGAATTTCTGACCCTGGCGCAGGGCCTTGAAGAAAGGAGAGCACTTCTCTCCCGCCCTGGAGAGGAACCGACTCAGCCCTGCTAACTTCCCAGTCAGCCTCTGAATTTCTTTCGCATTCTTCGGCGATTCCAACTCCAAGATGTCCTTTACCTTGTCTGGATTGGGTTCCACCCCCCCGGGGTGAGTAGATGGCCCAAGAACTTTCCTCGACTTGCTCCAAAAACACATTTGGAAGGGTTCAACCTCATCTTGAACCTCCGAAGGGTAGCGAAGGTCTCCACTAGGTCTTGCAGGTGGGACTCCACATCCCTGCTTTTAACCATCAAGTCATCCACGTAGACCTCTAAGTTGCACCCCTTCTGCTCTCTGAAGACCCGATCCATCATCCTTTGATAGGTCGCCCCCGCATTCCTCAACCCAAACGGCATCATCTTGTAACAATAACATCCATCGTCCGTGATGAACGAGACGTCCTTGACGTCGGGCGAGTGCATTCGAATTTGATGGTAGCCAGAGAACGCGTCCAAGAAACTCATCACAGGGAATCCGACTGCTGAATCTACCAACGCATCGATCCGGGGCAACGGGTAGCAGTCTTTAGGGCATGCTTTGTTCAACATAGTGAAGTCCACACACATTCTCCACCTCCCATCTCCCTTTTTCACCATTACTACGTTTGAAACCCACCCTGGGTATTGGATTTCTTCCACGAACCCGGCCTCGAGCAGCTTCCCCACCTCCTCTCTGATAGGCCCGGCGAGGGTGGGCGACACCTTCCTCTTCTTTTGGCGAATGGGGCGGACGTTCGGGTCGAGGTTGAGGCGATGACATGCCACGTCCGCGTCAATACCTGGCATCTCCGCGGCGCTCCATGCGAAGATGTCTATGTTCTGCTGGACACATCTTCGGATCTTCTCTTGATCTGGCCCGCTCAGCCTCCCGCTAATTCGCACCTTCTCCGGCCTTCCACTGCCGCTAATGACCTCTTTCTCAGTCACTTCCTCTGCCACCTCTAACTTGGTCAGATCACCCAACACATGATCTGCCTCATCTGCCTCCTCCTCCCCCGTCAGCGGCCGCAACATGCTGGGGGGAGGCGACCTCCCCGGTTCTTTGCTTCCCGCCATGAGACTCGGCTCGGGGCTTTCCGAATTAGCCGCTTCCACGCTCACCGCACCAAAATGTTGAAACCAGTTTCCCGGTTTCAGCGTTTGAAAGGGGGTTGCGACTAACCCTTACTTGACCTGAGCCTAGACCCTTGACCGGTCACTAGGAACTGAAAGACTTGGACTTGATGAACACTTGAATCCACAAATGGACCCCTTAAGCTGCAGCGCGGAGGTCCCACCACATACCCGGAAGATCTTAGAGCGCTTCCCCTCCCAAGCCAATGCTGAGCCTGGGCACCTTGGAGGGCACTAAGAAACACCTCACCGACCACCTTCAACGTCAAGGGGAGGGGAGGGGTAGTGCTTGCTCACACGCGAGGGGGGGGGGGGGGGGGGGGGTAGGAACCAACCCTTCCCAAGGTGCCCATGGGGGTCTATTTATAGACTTCCCAAAAAATGGACTGCGGATAGCAAAAATCCTGTTATTCGCAGTCCAACCATGACCACGAACGAGCAACGCATGAGGGGGAGCGAGTGGGACTCGAGATGCCCACTTCCCCCCTCACGGGAGGTCATGCCGGTCTCCCCCCAATGTACCGGGCGAGTGGGGGAATCCCTCCCACTCGCCCAAAGGGGGGTGGCGAGTGGGAGGGCCCCTCCCACTCGCCCCCAAGGTGGCCGGCGAGTGGGAGTGCCCCTCCCACTCGCCCGGCGAGTGGGAGTCCCCCTCCCACTCGCCCGGCGAGTGGGAGTGCCCCTCCCACTCGCCCGGGTGAGTGGGAGGGTCTCTCCCACTCGCCTAAGGGTGATTGGCGAGTGGGAGGCCCCTCCCACTCGCCCGAAGAGATTCGGGGGAGCGGGTGCTCCCCCCGCCTTCCCCGCGGCCTCTCTTTGCCTTGGTCGGTTTCGACCGCCCCACGTGGTCGTTTTGTCCGTCCTGGCCACCCTTGCTATCTTGGCTTCATCCGGGTCGGGTCGCACCGACTCGGGAAATATGAGGGTTGTACACATATCACTCTAGGAAATGTTTTATATAAGTGTTTAATGACGCAACATTTTCAAGGATCCAGAAGGTTCTCCGCGGATAGCAAATGATTATTCGCGGAGATCCAAAAGGTTCTCCGCGGAAAACCATTTGGATCTCCGCGGAGAGCCATTTGGATCTCCGCGAAGATCCAAATGACTCTCCGCGGAGATCCAAATTGTCATCTCGGTGATATGAATAATCACTGTAAAGAGCATTCATCTCTCCCTCCCTCCATTTTTTTTCTTCCTTCCCCTCTTTTTTCTTCCTCCCTCCCCCTTTCCCTCTCCTCCCCCTCTTTTTTCTCCTCCCCCTCTTTTTCTTTTTTCTCCCCCCCCCTCCCCCTTTTTTCCCCCTCATATCAGAGTGGAACCCGGCGCCCCCCCCCCGCACACACGAGGAATTTCTCTGGTCAGCCCACCTTCGAGCCACACTGCGCCTTCCTCCCATCTTTGTTCTGGTCGCCCTTCTCCGACCAAACTTCCGGCCACCCTAACACTCGCCCCCTTGTTGCAATGATTCATCTTCGTCACCCTTTGCAATTGAAGTTTTTCTTAAAACTTATATAGTTTCAAATGAAGCTTTCAATATCTTTCCTTGAATTTGACGACTTATTCCTTTCGACCGCCGTGGCTTCTACAAGCTCCCGAGTTAGGAATTAGTATTTTCATGTGTTGGTCTCGAGAATGTTTCAGAAAAAATCTTTGCCTTCTTTGGTTGATTAACATGTGTTATATAGCCCTTTGTGGAGCGGGTTCCACAACTTGAAGTTGCGCATTTAGACTCTGTTTGGAGAGATGGTCGGAAGTGTGACGGGCATCGACAGAACTGCGAATGGCGAACGAGTTGGGGTTGAAATTCCTCCACACGGACAACACAAAAAGGGAGCAATTTGGAAATTACGGGGTGCTAATAGCTTGCTTGTGTGAAAATAAAATTTTTTGAGGTGCTAATATCGCAGGGAGGCTAATAGCGAAATTAGGTGTGGTATTAACAATGCTATATATTTACCATCCTTGTCATTTCTTCAACTTACAATTGAGTATTAAAATTTTGATTTTCGATGTTCTTGAGTAGTGCCCTATGTTGGTGAAGAGCATCTTGAGAATCTTCTTTGTGTTTCTGGTAGAAAACCCCCAATTTTAATGCGCCTGGTAATGGTAAAATTGTTACAGTAAAATTGAAAAAAAAAATTGGGGTGGCGTTTTTACTCGGGTGAGTTTGGACAAAAGCGCCACCGTAATAGAATGCATTTTGACATGACAACGGTTATGACAGCCACCAAGAAAGAAAATTGGCTTTGAACATCAGTTCGTCTTCTGACTAATGCTTGAGCAGGCCCTGCTAGTCAAAACATGTTCCCGAGCCAGGTTCTGCAGCCGATGTTGCAAAAAACACTCTGGACTAGAAAGTGAATGCAATTCCATACGTGAGGTCGGACGTTCACGAATGACAGTTCATAACCACCACGTTTAAGACCACCCTCACAGTACCAAAAGGAGACTTAATATATATTAAATTAAATTGAGTCGTAAACGAAGAGAAGTTCTTATAAACAATTTAGGGTTCTAGGAATCTTTGTTTTCCCTCCCCCTCTCTTGTAGGGCAAAATCTATTATCTTTCATTTACCCCCCAAAAGCTTCTTTTGATTTATCACTCTCTCAAATGGTAAAACATGTTTATTGATACTCTAAATTAAAATATTAAGAACAGTAAATTAAACTTGTTTAATAATTAAAACAAATGGGCATTTACCGGGACCTCCCTCTAAGTTTGCAAAATTACAGATTGCTCTCCTCTTATTATTGAAATTACAAAAACCTCTCATGATTGTTACAAAACATAACATCTAACTCCTCAGAAGTTCACGTTTCATAGCATTCATGCACAAAAATATCTTCTTCGGAGTACATTTTCAGGGGGTGGGGGGGTATTTCGTGCATGGATGTCATGAAATATGAACTTCAGTGGAGGTAAATGTTATGTTTTATAACATTCAGGGGAGGTTTCTATAATAAGAGGGATGCAATCCGTAATTATGCTATCTTTCAGGGGAAGTTTTGGTAATTATTCATTAAAATAAATAACATTTTTAAAGCTAACTTCCATGTACATATTTGGAAAGTAAAATAATGTTAAAGTACTTAAAAAATGATTTTTCCCCAATTGATAGATTATTGTGCGGAAGCGAAGATGACACTCTACCAGATACTGCACGAGGACTCCCTACTTAACACTAGTTATTATACGTAGAAACAAAATTTGAACGGTGAAGTCGTATTTAAGTAGTTGGGCTCACATGTTTGAAGAGGGAGAAAGGATGAAGATAGACTCCGTTTTTGGGCGCGGTTGGGCGGATGGGATCTGTGGTTGCGAACACTACCCTTTTAAAGGGGCCACGGCCACGCGGTGGGGATCATCACACCCATTTATTTTTGCGTATCTGCCGCAAAAATTGACTGCGCAGAGACCTCCACGATCATGATGTCTTCCGTGCGGATTTGCTCCCCGGGAGATCCGCGGAGCAAACCAACCCAAAGAGTGAACGGATATCGTGCATGAATGCTGTAGTTTAATTAAGTTTTTAAGATCACTAGCTTGATTAATTGAGCAACGAGAGGAGATAAGTAACTAAAAACTTGGGCAAATTTTTATATGGTGGGCCAATTTTTAATTGAACAAATTTTTAAGGCAATTGTTATTTGCAGATCATAAATGTCTATCCGCAAACCAATTTGTTCTCATTTTATTTGAATTTATAAATTGTTATCCGCAGATCAATTTTAAATTTGAGCAGTTAGTATCTTTGTTCTCCTGAACAGGGCTCGATAACAAAGGAGCATCTCTGATGACCTTTTGAGCACTTCATAAAATAAATGCGCGGATAGAGACCGAGTTGAGGAAGAAAGACGATTTCTTCGCTGTTCATGCGATTTCAATTTGTTTGGGAAGATTTAGATAGCTAGGATTTGTTTGGGAAGATTTAGATAGTCAGGGTTACTCTCTCCATGTGGTAAGGAAGGTATCAAATTTTTTTTTTAAAAATTCTTCACTAATCTGCGAATAACAAAAATATATATGAATAGACAAAATATTCACAACGCGGTTTGCGAGTAACAACCACTTATTTTTAAATTGAACAAATTGTTATATGGTGTGGGCCAATTCTTCAAAATTATTGGTCGAATAGCTAAACCAACTGTTTAATAGCTCCAAAAGCCCATCGTTTTAGGTCCAGCCCATAGGGCCCACGTGCGCTCGTTGCGGAGCCTAGGTACATCTCTATTAATAGACATAAATAAATAATATTGATAATCCAATATAAGCTTATTGATAAAATATAGTAAAAATTCTCCCACAAATTAATATTAAGTATATTTATTAATATATTATAGAAAAATATTTATTTCATTATTTTCACTGTAGTTTCCCTTTATTTAATTCATTTTTTTGCATTTTTTTATTGTTTCACAAGAAGTCTCTGCCGTACTCATATCTAATATTAACAGCCGTCGCTCATCATCTTCGTGAAAATTTTTAGTGGAATACAAAATTTAATTGAAATTCAGAAGGTATCGAATAAAAAAGAAGAGTAAGTAAAAGTAGAAAGATGAATGTTTTATTAAATGATATTTTTGTTTTGTATAATTATATATATATATATACGAGTGACAGACACGGGGCTCCGCCCCTACGACCAATCGCGGCAGTACCCAAATCGCGACAGTGTGCATGGGTCCCCAGTGCCGGAGCGACAGTACTGATGTCACGGCATTACCCCGGTGCGGCGACGCTCCCGCCCCTCACAAACTCACGCAACTCCCGCCGCTCGCAAATTCTTTTTACGATGTTTAAGAATGCATAATAATTTCTTAAAAAATTAATATAATGTATATATATATAACCTATCAAATTCCTCTTTCAAGACTCTCTCTCTCTCTCTCTCTCTCTCTCTCTCTCTCACCGTGTAACAAAAGTTGAAAGCTCGGGAAGTTCCCCTCTCTCTCTCTCCCCCTGCTGTGGCTTTGAAAAAAACTATGTTTTTTTTAACTGAAAGGGTAATTTGAAAAGTCCTAATATTGCACCAAAGGATGTTTTTTCCTTTATATAATAGTATATATAGATATAGCAGTCGTGTATGAGATTCTCCAGTGCTCCGACACTGACAATATATTTGTCGCACACATCGAATTGTTCGTTCGATTATTGAACGTCAAACATCATTTATGTACCACTATTACGAAGAACATAGTTTCTTACCATAGCACTGCCGAACACATAGTTTTACCTGCATCTCTATGTTGTATCATCTTCTCTTCCCAGGAAATTTCCTGCTAGGAAGTAATCTATTTTGCCCCATTTCTAGTCCATTGTATTGTTTTTGTTTGATTAGGAAGAATTCGACTAAACGTACCAATGTATTGTAGTTGTGAGAACTTTTTTATTGATGCATTTCAGACCTCTTATTTTAGGACCTTATTATAGGTAGGGCAATTTTGGCTTTGCTTCTTTACTGAAAAATTGTCGGTTTTTGAACTTATGTTCTTCTTTCTTGATGAATTATTTCAGATGAATTTGGAGTACTTCTCCTTTGATAGTCATGTTCTCATAATTCTCTATTTGTTTATTTTATTTACTTACTTTATGTAGTTCTGTGCATGTTTTGTGCGTGTCATATGTATCAATTTAATTTAGACGTAGATTTTTTGAGTATTTTTTTGTAATTTAGACTATAATTAAGAAGTGTAATATTTTATAGATTGAGATAAGTTCCCCTTGGATATTGATTTTCACATGCAGGGCTTCATCATGGATCATGAGAGGGCATTGGATCGAGTAATTGTTGGTGATACTTCAAAATTTTCTCTTGCACACAATCCATGCATACGTATACAAACAATTGCAAACGCATTGCTACAATATTTGCTTCTTTGATGGTAAAGTTATAGAAGCTTTTACATTTGGCATTTGATAAACTCATTATATTTTTTTCACCTAGTTTACTTTTGATATGCAGAGGGAAAGGATTACCATTCTACCATTGCAGCAATTCCCGAAGTGTTAAAGAAGAGAGGAGAAGATATCAGTTGGATGTCACAGATGTGCTAAAAAATACACATTTATAGATTTTCTTCATTATAGATATTTTTTCATGTACTCAGTTTAATTATAGTTGAAAATAATATTACTCTGTATTTAGGAGTTTGGGCAATCTCCCACCCTCTTTTTTCTCAATTAATAAAATAACTTATGTTGAACAAACTTCTATTTACGATTGTGCATTTAATTTATTCTTGTGTTTGAATTTCAAAAATTGAATTCTAATGAATAACAAATTAAATAATTATATGATGTTTTTTGAGGAATTGAATAGAATTTAGCGACAAAAATTGCTATTATTGTATTTTCTTTAGTGACCAGATATTTCATTTATCACTAAAAATACACATTTAGCGACCGAACTAGTTAATTTAACCACTACAACTTTATTTAGTAACCAAATCCATTTGGTCACCAAAACATAATTTAGTGACCTAATCAATTTGGTCACTAAAATTTCAATTAGTGACCGAACAAATTCGGTCACTGGAACTTCATTTAGTGATCGAATAAATTTGGTCACTAAAAATCTATTTAGTGACCAAATCAATTTGATCACCAGAACTTCTTTTAGTGACGGTAACTATTTTGGTCACTAAATATGTACACTTAGTGACGAAAATCTTTTTTGTCACTAAATACATTTAGTGACGGGGCATTCATGGCCACTTCATGGCGGACTGAATTTGGTCACTAAATATCTTTAGTGATCAAAATTAAACCTTTAGTGACATGTATCATTCATGCAAACTAATTCATGCATACTGATTCAAACTATGTATCATTCAAGCATATTTGTGCAATACACTAATAGTGATATTATGTTAAACAAGTACATTGTATGGTGAAAATGGTATTTTTGATGTATTTTGAATGAATTGGATGGTAAAAATTCATTTGCTTGATGCATGGATATTATGTTTTGAAGGCATAACTAGCAATTTTTCTTTGTTTACAAGCTTGTGTTTCTATGCTTGTTTTTATTTTTATAAGATAAATATTTGATAGTTTGATATGATTAAAATAAGAGGAGGAATTTCTGCAATATGGGAGTCAAATAAGGTCTTATTAATTTGAGAGTGTATAACAAAGATTTAATTAGGAAATAGGCTCACGAAACATTTATCTAATTAAGAAGGATTGGAACAATATAAATGTTAAATTCCAAGAATGCATGGAAAAAATGTATGTTTGTGCACAAATGAAAAATAAATAGGATGGTGTCAAGTGATGGTGGAAAGAGAGACTTGAGGTTAAGTGATGGTTTTGAACAAGAAGAACAAGAAGAACAAGTGAGGCGTCAAGTGATGGTGGAAAGAGAGACTTGAGGTTAATAAATGTTCCTTAGTGAATTTTATTTATAGAATTTAGCAGACTCTAATAGTCAATAATTTATTTTAGGTTATTCCAGTTGCAAAGAAGTTTTAGTATGTAGAGAAAATGCATGCAATGTTTAGTGAAGTTGTTGCGATTGGTGATCATGCTTGAGCTCCGAACTCAAGGATCGAGGAGTACTATCGGAAGAGAAGTCCTTGCAATTACAATATATATTATGGCTCACAATCAATCAGTAAAGGCTATTCACAAAACCTTATAACACATGTCGACGATCAACTTACACATTTCCAGCAAAGATTTTAAATGAGGAGCGATACATGCCCTACTTCAAGGATTGCATGCATACACGTGTTGATGCTCGTATTCCGGTGGATGAGCAGGTTCCATGCATAGTACGTCAAGGTTATCCAACTTAAAATATTATGAATGTATGTGATTTCGATACGACATTCACTTTTGTCATGGCCGATTGGGAGGATTCTGCACATGATAGCATAGCCATATTTTCTACAGTGCAATTACGAATCAACACTAAAAAATTTCTCATCCTCCTCTAGGTAACTAGTATCCAATTATTGTTATTTTAAATATCTTATATATATATACGAGCATCTGTGCACGGCGCTACGCATGTGCTCGATGCTCTCCGCGCGACAGTACCCCCACCTCGGCAGTGTCCCGGCGCGACGACGCTCCTGCAGCTCGCAAACCCTCACGCGCGACAATACCCCGATAATATATATATATACAATTTTCAACTTATTAGAAATTACTTAAATAATGTTACAAAAAAACTTTATTCCTAAATCTCTAAAATAATGTTGTATTTTTTTTAATATTTTCAAATTAGTCGCATTAGCGGAGTCCTTTCCCAACTAAGAACAATCATGCAAGCGTGTAGTCTCGTGCATGACTACTAGATATATATACATTATAATAAAAAGTTGCATTTGAGTTTGTCTCGAGGTCCTCATAACGTACAGTTCATCAAAATAATCTCAGCCATCCATCTAATGCGAGTCCCAAAATTATCGAAGTTCGCATCTTATTACATTCTGCGTGTTACGCACGTTGCTCCCATGTTGGCATCCATAATGATCATTTCGAAGTTCTAAAAACCAGCAAATGAAAATATTGTTGGATCAAATTGCACTGGGCTACCTCTGCGAGTCAACAATTAATAACAGTATTGTATTACCCGTAATTCGTCGAAATCAGACTGGAAGTGAAAATGACCGAGACAAGTGGAGCGACCGCTCAGAGGTGACCAGAACCAGTCAAAGCAAAAGGAGGACCCTGGGAAGGGAAGAAGGGAGTGCCAGGGCAAGTGGGGGATGTTGGAGCTTGCGTTCCGCATCTCTTGGTTTGAAAATAACAAATACCATGATATATTTGATCTAGTCTTTTGTGTGTTTATAGTGTCCAGGTTGTACATGTTGAATGAGGAGAAAAGTCCTCGTTCATGGGCATGATCCAAAAGTGTGTACACTTTAGAAAAAACAAAAGGATGAGTTTTGTGTGCTGATCTTAAAATGACCATAACTTTCAATCCAGGAATAGTTACGGAACGGTCCACCCCATTTCGGAGATGAGAACGACTCCATCTACAGTCTGGAGAAATTTCGGACGGCAAAAATGAAGAGGAGCTATCGGATTCCGACATCTAGATGTCGAAATCCGACAACGAAAATGACGTCAGCATGACGACGGGTATGTTCCGCACGATATGCACGAAGAACAGTTATATCCACTTGAGACGACTGCTCCACGACCGTCAAATCTCGCAGAAACATCACATTCATGGGACACGTGGCAGCCGGAGAAGATAACGCTGGCGGACGACATCTAGATATCGGATTCTGACAGAGAAAAATATAAATTGGTTCGTTTTTCTGTGGAGAACAGAGTTTCCATCATCTGGAGTACCTATTCCCGAGTGCATTCCGTACAGAGAGCTCCAGAACTCCGAGAACTCCCATTTTGGCAAGAACGTTCAAGAGCGAAGAAGAGACGGTCCGTGCGCAGTATCTCAGGCAATCTTTGAAAGGATTCGACGTCGTCTTCAGAGCTTCATATTTAGGGAGTTTCATATCTGAATTTCTATTTTGTATTTTATCTTATCATTTTGTAATCGGAGGAGGAAATCGACGCCTTGTGTGTGGCGTTTAAGTCCGTGTGTGGCTTAGGGGAAATCATCGCCTTGCGCGTGGCGTCTAGGTCCTTGTGTGGCTTAGGGGGAAATTGTCGTCTTGCGTGTGGCGTCTAGGTCCTTGTGTGTATTAGGAGTAAATCTTCGTCTTGTGTGCAGCGTCTAGATCGTGGAGAGATCTAGTGGGAGGCTAGTAGTAAGATCTAGGAAGAGATACGTTATAGCCGGTCGGTCCTTGGTTGAATGACCGGTAAATTAAAAAGAAGTTTATTTTTATCATAGCTTTGATCTTAAGCTTTATTAAGATCAATAGTTCTTTGTATTCATCACTTGTGAAAATAAAATTTGATTTCTAATTTCCTCATGATTTTCTAAGTGATTGTTTTGGTTGTGTAAAAATCTACTTGTTTATCATTGCAAAATTATCTTAATATTTTAGAAAAAAATCCTGAAAATATTAGCCCTTATTCACCCCCCCTCTAAGGGCGCCGCAAGATCCAACACTTGGTATCAGAGCGTAGGTTATTCCAATACGGCTTCACAACCGAGAATAATGGCGCTTCATGATCTCGCATTTTTTAGAGGGGATAAGTTTTATGAAAATGAAAAATCATTATCACTGCCTTTATTTATGGGTGAAAATTATAATGTGTGGAAAACTCTTATGGAAAAATTTCTTAAATCGTTAGATATTGAAGTTTGGAATATTACAATTAAAATGCCCCCAATTATTCTAAATAAAAATGAAATGTTTTTAAATGCCAAATCTATGAATAGTCTATATTGTGCACTACATCAAAATATTTTCAAACTTATTTATACGCTTCCTGTTGAAATTGTTGAAGTGGAGAAGAAGGAAGTCCGACCGGTCTGAAGGCTGGAGACCGCAGAGACCGCGCGGTCTGCGCTGGTGCTCTGGCGGTTTGGTTCTGCGATCTCTCCTTGCTTGTTTGATCTGGTGATCTGCTGTGATCGACCAGTTTGTTCCCTGGTTTGGTTACTAGTTCTGGCGACCGGCTGCGGGCTCTCCAAGTCTTGTTACTGGACAGTCTGTTCGGTTTGTTCTGGCGACTTGACTCAAGTCGGCCAGATGTTCGTCCTTGTCTTGGCGATCTCAGGAAGGATGATCCTGTGTCCGCACGGCTTGTTCGCGGCTTGCTGTTGACTTCGGTCTTGGACTGAATCTTGTCCAAGTGGTGTGTTCGCGCGGTCTGCCTTGTGAGACCGTTCGCGATCTGACGAGTGGTGATTGTATCTCTTCTGTGCGGTGACGACATCCGTCCACTCGCCTATAAATAGAGGTGCAGGGCCCGTCATTCCCAACAAGAATTGTAAGAACAAAAGCCTGGATTGTTTCTTGCGGCCTCAAGTTTGAAGTCGCGCGATCTCGGAAGTGAGCTAACCGATTGTTGTGTTCGCAGGTTTCCGGTCAGCAGGTTGCGGTCTCCTTCCTTGGTGATTTCCGGTGGCTTGGATAAACAGTTCGTCTGCGGTCTGTCAGCGAACTGATTTATTGTGTTCTTGTGATGTTCGCAGCTAGCTCAGCGATCAGGCGACCTTCAGCGGTTAGGCGATCAGAGTTGCAGTCTGGCGACAGCTTCAGTTCTTTGTTCAATTCAATAAGCTTCAGTTCGTGTGGTCTGGGATTGCGGTCTGGCAGTGCAGGTTGTCTGCTTCTGTTCGCGTAGTCTCAAGGTGTTTCTGCGGTCTGACTGTGCAAGCGGTCTGGGAGTACAGCAGAGCTAATCGGGCGACCTGAGCCTTTTTGCGGTCTCTGCTTTGACAGATCGCCAGTTTCAGTTTTGGTTTGTTTTTTGTTTTTCTCATCTCCGTGATTCTTATGAATCATGTCTCGCCATGTATACCTCGAAGTGTAAAGCAGTTCTGTTTCAATAAAGATTTCTTGTGTTGCTGTTTTGGCATTGTGGTTGTTTGGCTATAACTCTTGTTGATACAACTCCTGCTTACTTCTAAACGGTCTTTCAAAAATTTTAACATGGTATCAGAGGTAGGTTTCTGGAGTGGATAAGCAGTGATCAACTAGAGTTTCCATCGTCTTTGTGAAGAAGAGACCACATAGATTGCCATGGAAGGTGGATACGCAAGAGGTCTTGGTATTGAACTCCTCACATCGACTAACTTTAAAAAATGGAAGTCATGTATGGAGAGTTACTTGCTTGGCGAGGATCTATGGGAGGTAGTTGGCGGAGAAGACACTCAAGAGGTGTTTCTAGCAGGAGATAATATGGCAGAGGTGAGACTTTGGAGGAGGATGAATGCTAAGGCAGAGTTCACTCTCAAAAGGGCTATCTCACCGGAGCTGTTTGATCACATCATCAGATGTAAATCTGCTGCTGAGATTTGGACATCCTTAGATGGGTTGTTCAATAAGATGAATGTAGCGAGGCTACAATATCTTGAAAATGAGTTGGCGAAAGCCTCTCAAGGTGATCTTTCTATTTCCTCCTTCTTTCTCAAAATGAAGAACCTCACGACAGAGATTTCTGCATTGGACCCTGATGAGCTTATCTCTGAGGCAAAACTGAAGAGGCATATCATCCGCGGGTTGCGAAAGGAGCATCTTGCCTTTGTGACTTCAGTTCAGGGTTGGGCAAATCAACCATCGTTGTTAGAGCTGGAGAACCTTCTTGCTTCGCAAGAAAGTTTAGCAAGACAGATGGCGGGGGTTTCTATCTCCGGGGGAGAAAGTGATGTGATGTTCTCTGGGAAGAAGAAGAAGAAATGGGAGAAGAAGAAGTCGGGTCATGATGGACCCTCCACTTCAGGTCAGCAAGATAGAGGCTATACCCCTAAGTCTGATGGGAAGAAGAAAGGAGAGGGACCGAGGTGCTTTAGATGCAATAAGACCGGGCACTTCAAGAAAGATTGTCGGGTGAATCATCAGCCGGGACATGCTGTGGAGAAGGAGATGCCAAAGTCTGATGAAGTTGGATGGGGAGGAGCCTTTGTGTCTAATATAACGGCGATGCTTATTAAGGCCTTGGCTTCCATCAACTATGATGAGGACTGGATTGTTGATTCAGGGTGTGGGCATCATCTCACCGGGGATGGATCAAAGTTCTCTTCTTTGGCACCTTACTCAGGTAACAATGCTATTATTACGACCGATAATTCTATTCATCCTGTAGAACACGAAGGTGTACAACCCTCATATTTCTCGAATCGGTGTGACCCGACCCGGACGAAGCCTAGGTAGCAAAAATGGCCGAGGCGAGCAAAACGACCGCGCAAAACCCTAAACCGCGAAAGAGGCCGCGGAGGGAGTGGGAGAATTTCTCCCACTCATCCGGGCGAGTGGGAGGGGCCCTCCCACTCGCCGAGCGAGTGGGATGGGCCTCCCACTCGCCAGGCGAGTGGGAGCAGCCCTCCCACTCGCCGGGCGAGTGGGAGCATCCCTCCCACTCGCCGGGCGAGTGGGATGGGCCTCCCACTCGCCGAGCGAGTGGGAGAGGCCTCCCACTCGCCGCCCCCTTTGGGCGAGTGGGAGGGATCCTCCCACTCGCCCGGTGTAGGTAGGGAGGTCAGTGTGACCTCCCGAGAGGGGGGGGGGGGATGGACACCTCGAGTCCCACTCGCCCCCCCCCCCCCCCCCCCCCCCCCCCCCCCCCCCCCCCCCCCTCACGCGTGATCGATGGTGGTCATGGTTGGACTGCGAATAGCAGGATTTTTGCTATCCGCAGTCCATTTTCGGGAAGTCTATAAATAGACCCCCATGGGCACCTTGGGAAGGGTTGGTCTCTACCCCCCTCCCGCGCGCGTGTCTTGTGAGCAAGCACCCCCCTCTCTTGTCATCCTTCAGCTGACAGTGAGGTGGTTCTCAGTGCCCTCCAAGGTGCCCAGGCTCAGCATTGGCTTGGGAGGGGAAGCGCTCTAAGATCTTCCGGGTATGTGGTGGGACCTCCTCGCTGAAGCTTAAGGGTTTCGTTCCTATATTCAAGTGTTCTTCAAGGGCAAGTTCTCCTAGTTCCTAGCAACCGGTCAAGGGTCTAGGCTTAGGTCAAGTAAGGGTTAGTCGCAACCCCCTTTCGAACGCTGAAACCGGGAAACTGGTTTCAACATTCTGGTGCGGTGAGCGTGGAAGCGACTAGTTCGGAAACCTCTGAGCCAAGTCCCATGGCTGGAAGCGACGAGTTGGGAGACCCGCCTCCGCCTTGCGAGTATGTGAAGAAGAGCGACTTCGACGAATTCAGCAAGAAGATCCTGGAGTTCATGCAGGTCGTGTCCTCCGCTCGCGGCGAATGCTCAACACCACCTGCACCTAGGATCGCCTCACTCCCCCTAGTGGAAGTAAGAAGCAGTCAGCAAGGGAGGGAACCAGCTTCGGAGAAAGGTTTGGGCCTCCAAGCGCGGGTGCTTTTCAATAGTTCGCCCCGAACCAGCTGCCCGGGCGGGGAGGCGATGGGAGCACCTCCCCTCAACCGAGAAGAATGGAGGAGCCCTTTTTGCGAGCTGGTGATCATGTCAGCTCCCGTCCCGGATGGGTTCCGCGATCCCGCCATGTCCTACTACGAGGGGGATAGCGATCCACTCCAACATCTCCAATGGTTCGAGGACATGATCTCGATCAGGCAAATGTCGGACGCCTTCATGTGTAGGCTTTTCGCCGTCTCATTCCAGGGAAAGGCGAGGGATTGGTTCCACTCGCTCCCGGCGGGAACAATCTTCCGTTTCGAAGATCTGCGTCGAAACTTCTTGTTGAGATTCTCTACCTCGAAGAAGAGGAGAAAGAGTATGGAAGCCTTGTTCGCAGTCAGGCAGAAGCCAGGGGAGCCGCTGGCTGACTACATGGACAGGTTCCAGGCAGAGGTCCTCCTTATCGTCGAAGTGCCCGGACACACCCTACAGCTGGCTTTCACCCTTGGGCTGCAGCCGGGGCTGTTCCGGATGAGTCTAACTCGGGACCCTCCGCTGTCTTTCGAGGAGTTAATGAAGCGTGCCGACCGCGAGACCGAGGTTGAAGCTACCAATCAGGAGTTCGTGGCTAGGTTAGCCGAGGTAGCAAGGAGGAAAGGAAAGAGCGTGGAGGAAGAAAGAAGGAGGAAGTGAAGAGCCAGGGACAACAGGGACCTCCCGTTGGGCAGTAGCAAGGCTGGAAGTCGCAACCGACAGCCGCCCGACCAGCTTGGAGGTCACAGGTTGGTCCCTCTCAAGGCCAAGGGAGGGGCCACTTCCAGGGAGGAGGAGGCTATCAGGGGAGGCACGGGTGTTTCCACCCGGCAGGTTGGCAACAAGGCCCGGGGCCGCTGCAAGTCCATCCCCTGCAAGCCATGGCTATCGGTCGAAAGAGAGGCGGAAAGAAGAAGGGACGTTGGGAGAAGCAGGGAGGCTGGCTGGCGCTGCTATATTGTGACTTCCACCAGCAGGAGGGCCACGCGACCGCAGCTTGCCCCGAGTTCCTCGAGATGAGGGAAGAAGGAAGAGCCCCAGCAGGGGGGAAGTAGCTGTGCCTGGAAGGACCTCGGGCAGTGGAGAAGGGGAAGAACAAGGAGGAGGATGATCCATGCGAAGAAAGGGTCGATATAGGGGCCCTAGGTGGGATCGGAGTCATCCACGGGGGAGCAGGCAAAGAAGCCACCCGGAAGGGGAGCCTCCATGCCATATACCGTCGGAGCATCGCCTCGACTTCCCGGTCCCCACCTTCGAGCGAGAAGATTACCTTCTCCATCCAAGACATGCCGGCCAACGAGGACCCTTTCTGCGACGCGCTAGTCATCAAGGCGGCGATCGAGAACTTCACCGTCTCCCGGATCCTAGTCGACAACGGGAGCTCGGTGAATGTGGTGTTCAAGAAGGCTTTTGAAGGAATGAAGGTTGACGCAAAGCGAGTGCTAGCATCGGATGGGCCACTTTTCGGATTCTCCGGGGAGAGGAAGGAGGTGGAAGGGGGAGTCGAACTCCTCGTCACCCTGGGGGGAACTTCAAAGAATTGCCGGTTCATCATCGTGGATGCGCCGAGCAGTTACAACTCCATCTTCGGGCGTCCCCTCATCAGTGCGTACAAGTGTGTGCCGTCCTCCTACCATCAGTGCTTGAAGTACAACTCCGGAGAGCTCCAGGTGAGAGTCAGGGGGGATCCCCGGGAGGCGCGCCAGTGCTACGTTACTGCGGTCAACACAATCGGATGGACGCAAGCAGCCGAAGAAGTGGAAGAAGCAATGGCAGGGATGGCCAAGGAGCAGGCGGTCAAGTGAGCCCCAGATGGGGCGAGATGTAAGGAAGTGCCCGGGAAGGGGCGGGGTGTAACATCGTGCCTAGGTAGAGGCGAAGTATGGTGAAGTGCCCAGATGGGGCGAGATGTAAGGAGGGGCCCGGAAAAGGGCGAGGTGTAACAGAATGCCCAAAGGGGCGTAGTGTAAGCAAGTTGTAATAGGTAAGAACTATGAATGGGAGAGGGGTTCTGGAAAGACATCCAGGTCCAAAATCCTTAGCTAGAGGCCCTCCACCGGGCTAAGTCATGTCGGTAGATGTGGGCGCATCGGTTCAACTCGCTGTTTGGTAGTTAGAACAGGAGTGCGTTGAGTTCCTCCACCCCCGGTTGAGCTAAGACTCCCAGGACGTGGATGGGTACTACCACCTCCAGTTAGATCAGGAGTGCGTTGAGTTCCTCCAACCCCGGTTGAGCTAAGACTCCCAGGACATGGATGGGTACTTCCGCCTCCAGTTAGAACAGGAGTGCGTTGAGTTCCTCCAACCCCGGTTGAGCTAAGACTCCCAGGACATGGATGGGTACTTCCGCCTCCAGCTAGAACAGGAGTGCGTTGAGTTCCTCCAACCCCGGTTGAGCTAAGACTCCCAGGACATGGATGGGTACTTCCGCCTCCAGTTAGAACAGGAGTGCGTTGAGTTCCTGCACCCCCGGTTGAGCTAAGACTCCCAGGACGTGGATGGGTACTACCGCCTCCAGCTAGAATATGAGTGCGTTGAGTTCCTCCACCCCCGGTTGAGCTAAGACTCCCACGACATAGATGAGTACTTCCGCCTCCGATCGGTAAGACCCCCGACTAAAGACAACCGTTCTCCAAGATCAGTCATACCGGCAGATGGGGAACTCACCGGTTCAATCGACTACTCGACGGTTGATTCAAGTAAGGTATCACACCCTCAAGCAATGAAAGGGAGGAGTAAACCAGGACATTCATTACAATAACTATTGATTCATTGATAACGTGTATTACATGAATTGTTGCTTCTCTCTTGCTAGTACATGCAGGCCTGAAAGAGAAAAGCAGACACAAAAGTTACACAGTTCCCGTGAGGAACGGGAAAAAAGAAGACGTCACAGGCCATCCCCACGATCATGGGGAGTAGCCGCCGCTGCTAGGGGGCGAGCCGGACCGCCCAGGCGAAGGGAAGAGCTCAGGAAGAATGTCGCTGACTGAGACCCCCCTCCAGCTGTCTCGAATAGCGTCCACGTCATGGAGGCGACTCACTAGGGCTCGGGCCGTCGACGCCATGATTTCCCCCCGAGCACGCTCGACTTCAACAGGCCGAGATGGGGCTGTCCTCGCCGCTCTCGAAGGTGCACCTCCTTCTCCTCCCCCTTCCCTTAGCTGCCTTTGAGCTTCGGCAAGCTGAGCTCTCAGGTCCTGCACCTCCTGGTCCGACTCCTCGCATCGTCTCCTAAGCGAGTCGGCGGCACCGGGTCCCTGCGGGCCAACACGACAAATAAATTAGAGCCAACGAATAATAATGAATTAAAAGGAGAAAAGGAGAATTCATTAAGGAGGGCATGAACCAAGCCCCCGGATGACTCCTCCAAGAGTTTCTCAGCAGTGGCCAAGCGATCCGCAAGGTCAGTGGCCCTCTCTTCCGCATCCAACTTCGACGCGTCCGTCCGCATCCACCTGTACGAGAGACTAAGACCTCGGCGGGCGGCCATGTGGGAGAGCTCGGCTGCACGAAGCTGGGCCTGGGAACTCGCGTACGCAAGATCGCGCATAGACATCTCCTTGTAAGATGGCGCGGCGCATAGACATCTCCTTGTAAGATGAGGCTATGCGCCGCGCCATCCCTGACATCCCCCTCAGCCCACGAAGGCCGGTGGGAGGTGAGGGAGACCCGGTTCATCGTCTCATCCCAATGGACGATAGGTTCGCCAAGAGGGTCCGTAGCCTTTCCCCCCCATCTCGAAGTTGGGGTGATTGGCCAGTGCGTTGGGGTCACTCGGTTGCCCCCTCTCCCTAGGCAGTACCCCGGAATCCCTTCGGCAAACTGCTTTCCCCCGCCGCATCCTCGGCTCCTTCGGTGGGGAGGAGGGCGCTCCCTCCTCCACCACCCGCTCCTTATCCCTCCTCTGACTCGACCCAGGTATCTTCGGAGCCGAAGCCGAATCAGCCGCAACCTCCTCGTTGAGCCCATGGGCGGAGGAGGAACTTCCCCCCGCAGAGGGAAGGCGTCGAGGAAGGGACCGAACACCTGCACAAGTTAGGACGAATTGAGCAGCAATGGTAGGAAATGAGCCATGAGGGAGGCAAGTTGTCAAGGCTCAAGTACCCGTCCCCGGTTCCACGTAGATGAGTTGGTTGATGTTCCTCCGGAGGTGATCAACCTCGAAGCTCACACCTTTGACGAAGCGATGCAGCACAGCGGCCTCCCCACGTAGCGAGGGGGGTTTGCAGACCTTCTCGGGCCTCTGTATGGGGGAGAAGGGGATGTCGTCCAGGTCACCCCGAATGAACACAAATGACTCATTCCAGTGGTGGACCTTGTTGAGGGTCTCGTGCACCTCCATGTGTGTTCCGGTCAGAAAACACACCCCGTCAGCGGTCGCTCGGAAGGTGAAAATCTTGCGGAACACGTTCAGGTCGAACATCACCTTCTCCTCCCGCAAATAGCACGTGTAAGCTGTTAACATCGAGATCGCATTTGTGTTAACCTGAGCCGGGACTACGCCGAAGTAGTCCAGGAACTCCTTCACCTCAGGCCACAAGGGCAGCCGTAGCCCAGCCTCGAAGTGAAGGAGAGGGAATGCAAGCCAGTCATCGTAAAAGGAGTTGACGGTCTCACCCCCTGATGGGCATCTGCATCTCCACCCTTCAGGGAGGTAGGAAGTCCTGAAGGCGGAGAGCTCCTCTTTGGATACTTTCCCTACGGGGAAAGAACCCCCCAAGAAGTTGGCCGCGTTTTGTTCCCGACCGTTCCTCTTGACAGCTGAACGGTTAGATGCCATCCTGCAGGAGTGGAAGGAGAGGATAGAGCTGGCTCTGGGAGAAAGGCAAGGCAAAGGAGGAAATGAAGGTGAGGGTCCAGAGGTGGAAGGAGGGTGTATTTATAAGGGAGGGGTAAAAGAGGAGGCGAGTGGATCATGGGGTCCACTCGCCCAAGGGCATGAAGGGGGTGGACCAGGTGGTCCACTCGCCCCGGGCGAGCGGACCGCAAGGCCCACTCGCCCCGAGCATAGGCGAGTGGACCTTGAGGTCCACTCGCCTGGTGCACGGGAGTGGACCTCATGGTCCACTCGCCCGACAGAGGAGGGAGGGCCTCGCGGCCCTCTCCCCTGAGGTAGCGATGCGGACCGAAGGGTCTCTTCGCCTACGTCTCCCCCCTGACACACCACCCAACTGCTTCGCCCTCGGACCGTCCACCCGAGGTCCCTATCCCCCGCCTGTTACTCCGCTGTCCCAGTGTTGCTGCGCTCACCCTGCATGATAGTTAGCCAAATAATGACATCTCAAATGAGATATAACTCGGCAGAGCTATTAAAACAAACATAACATAAACATGACAAAACAAATAGTCCGGCCGCGAAGCAGACGAGCTGCTGCGACGAGTCGATCCTCATTATTACATGACAAATAGTACATCCCCAAAGGGGAGGGGTGGCTAACGCGCCGTCCACTTCCAGAAGCCCTGGTCCTGGGTGAAGGGGACCCCCCACGCGTGGATTCAAAGCATGCCTTGGCTGAGGAGAGCTCCTTGGTCACGGTACGCACGGAGTCCTCCACCCGGCGAAAGTGATCCTCGAACGGTGTCGTCATGCCGCCAAATGCGAGCTGGACCTCCCCTCGTAGGAGATTGAGTTCAGCCTCCAGCATCTCCACCCGACGCTCCAGCACGCCAACACGGGCGAGGGGGTCGGGTCCGGAAGATAGCCTCCCCTCCCGCAGCTCCTGGGTAAGAGTCTCCAAGCGGCTCAGACGGACGAAGACGTCGGGTCGGTCCTCGACGGGCTCCGTGATTGCAGTAGGAGAGTGGGGTGGCATCGAGACTTCCTTTCGGCTCGACTGGCCCGTCGAAGTCTTACCCCCTCCAGCAGATGAGTCATCGTGAGCAGTCGAGAGGGCGGCAGGTTCCCGGACGAGAGAGATAGGACTCACCCGAGCGTCTGCACCCGTTCCCCCTACCACTCTTCGGATCCCTTCGAGGTCATCCGCGAGAAGCTATGAACAATGAAAAAGCACGTTGTCATGGACAGATGTAACCACAAGTGCGAAGCAGGAAGGAGGAGAGAACCGATACCATATCCATATCCAGTCCGCGGGCAAACTCGGTCACCCCATGAGAGGATGATGATGCAGCCTCCTTCACCAACTCGGGGCGGGGCTTCTTCCGAGGTGATCGCACCGCGGCGCGGGTAGGAGAAGACGGAGGGCCATGGACCAGAGCTTTAAGCTCCGTCACGTCAGACGGACCCTTCCCAGCAAAGTCTTTGAAGCGAGCCCTGAAGTCTCGAGGTGGATCCATCTCATTCGAAGAGGGAGTGGGGGAAGCACTCAGGAAGGGTGCTCTCCTTACCCTCCTCTCCGAGGGGTTTTATATAGCCATCAGGTGGAACCCTCCAAAGATTCCCTCCGGGTCCCACCAACTCGTTCAATAGGTGGGTTGGACTTTCTTTCCGAGCTTGAGTCAAGCTCGCAAAGAGCGAGGATTGTGTACAACCTTCATATTTCTCGAATCGGTGTGACCCGACCCGGACGAAGCCTAGGTAGCGAAAATGGCCGAGGCGAGCAAAACGACCGCGCAAAACCCTAAACCGCGAAAGAGGCCACGGAGGGAGTGGGAGAATTTCTCCCACTCATCCGGGCGAGTGGGAGGGGCCCTCCCACTCGCCGAGCGAGTGGGATGGGCCTCCCACTCGCCGGGCGAGTGGGAGCAGCCCTCCCACTCGCCGAGCGAGTGGGAGGGGCCTCCCACTCGTCGAGGAGTGGGAGGGGCCTCCCACTCGCCGAGGAGTGGGAGGGGCCTCCCACTCGCCGCCCCCTTTGGGCTAGTGGGATGGATCCTCCCACTCGCCCGGTGTAGGTAGGGAGGTCAGTGTGACCTCCCGAGAGGGGGGGGGGGACGGACACCTCGAGTCCCACTCCCCCCCCCCCCCCCCATCACGCGTGATCGATGGTGGTCATGGTTGGACTGCAAATAGCGGGATTTTTGCTATCCGCAGTCCATTTTCGGGAAGTCTATAAATAGACCCCCATGGGCACCTTGGGAAGGGTTGGTCTCTACCCCCCTCCCGCGCGTGTGTCTTGTGAGCAAGCACCCCCCCCCCCCCCCTCTCTTGTCATCCTTCAGCTGACAGTGAGGTGGTTCTCAGTGCCCTCCAAGGTGCCCAGGCTCAGCATTGGCTTGGGAGGGGAAGCGCTCTAAGATCTTCCGGGTATGTGGTGTGACCTCCTCGCTGAAGCTTAAGGGGTTCGTTCCTAGATTCAAGTGTTCTTCAAGGGAAAGTTCTCCTAGTTCCTAGCAACCGGTCAAGGGTCTAGGCTTAGGTCAAGTAAGGGTTAGTCGCAACCCCCTTTCGAACGCTGAAACCGGGAAACTGGTTTCAACAGAAGGTGTTGTCTCTCTGAGCAGTGATAAGGGTCCACTCACGTTGAGGAGTGTTTTATCACGTACCTGGTATGAAGAAAAATCTCTTCTCTGTGACCAATGTTGTCGACGCCGGTTATCACGTTCTGTTTGGCCCAACAGAAGTGAAGTTTCTCAAAACTCAACCGGAGATAAAGGGAGATGTTATTCATGTCGGCAAGAGGGTGAAGGACTTGTTTGTTTTATCAACAAGTACCTATGTTGATAAGATGAGGACCAATGATGGCGCGGCCATCTGACATGAAAGGTTGAGGCATGTAGGCATGGACAAATTGAAGGCTATGGCGGTAAGGGGTTTTGTCAATGGCTTGCCTAGCTTGTCCTCCTATGGAGACGGTCATGTCTGCGAAGGATGTCAGTTTGGTAAGTCTCATCGACTTCCATTTAACAAATCGCAAACAAGGTGCAAAGTGCCGTTGGAGTGCATCCACGGTGATTTGATGGGGCCGACTGCCACCCCAAGCCTTGGAGGCAACAGATTCATGTTGGTGTTGATTGACGATTACACCAGATATGTCTGGGTGTATTTTTTGAAGGAGAAGTCGGATGCATTTGCAAAATTTGTGGAGTTCAAGGAGCAGGTTGAAGGCCGGCTAGGCCTGCGGGTTAAAAAACTTAGAACTGACAATGGTGGGGAGTTCACCTCTGGTGAGTTCTCAAGTTTTTGCAGGAAGCATGGTATCAGGAGAGAGCTTACTTGTGCCCATACTCCACAACAGAATGGCGTTGCCGAGAGGAAGATCCGTCATCTAACGGAAACTTGCAAATGCTGGCTTCATGCTAAGAGTATCCCAAAGTCCTTCTGGGCGGAGGGAATGTCTTGTGCAGCTTATGTCATCAACAGGTTGCCTTTAAGTCCTATCAACATGAAGACCCCTCACGAATTGATGTTCAAGGAGAAGCCGAGTGTTGCACACCTTCGGGTGTTTGGGTCAACCTGCTATGTGCATATTCCTGATGCTCTTCGGACAAAGCTAGATGCGAAAGCAAGGAAGCTAGTCTTTGTTGGGTATGATGAGCGGAAGAAGGGATGGAGATGCATGGATCCTGAGACACGGAGGTCAATTGTTTCTCGGGATGTAGTGTTCGATGAAGTGACTTCCTACAAGGGGAGTTCAGGAGTTGAGCTACCGGAGGGCAGGGTTGATGAAGGAGGAAAAGCTGCGGGAAGTCTTCAAGTGGAGTTGTCTGTTTCACCAGGAGCTCCAGCTGTGTCAAGCTCTGAGATGGAGGCTTCAGGTTCTGGAAGCAGGGGGAGCGATGCTCCAAGTTCGTTTGGAAGAGGAGCTTGCACAGAAGAAGCAGCTGAGGAGGTGGTTAGTCAGGAGCAACCTCTTAGGAGGTCGAAGAGGACTATTCAACCACCAGATCGATACACAGGAGGGAACATGGTGAACCTTGTTTCATGTTTCTTTGCTGGTCCCCTGGATGAGAGGGAGCCGTCGAGCTTTGAGAAGGTCAGAGGCGTGAAGGAGTGGGACATTGCTATGCAAGAATAGATGGCAGCTCTCGAGAAGAATGAGACCTGGTCTCTCGTGCCCAAGCCCAAGGGCACCACTCCTGCGACATGCAAATGAGTCTACAAGCTCAAGAAGAAAGCTGACGGCAGTATCGACCGGTACAAGGCTCGCCTTGTAGCTCGCGGGTTCTCACAGCAGTACGGAGAAGATTATGATGAGACGTTCAGTCCAGTGGCAAAGATGACTTCGGTTCGATTTGTTATTGCCTTGGCAGCTTCAAGTGGTTGGGAGATTTGACAACTCGACGTGAAGAATGCCTTCTTATACGGCGAGATTGACAAGGATATCTTCATGATCCAACCACAAGGCTTAATCTCGAAGGAGTATCCGGACTACGTCTGTAAGTTGAAGAAGGCCCTGTATGGGTTGAAGCAAGCGCCTCGAGCGTGGTACGGGAAGATTGCAGAGTATCTCTTATTCTGCGGATTCTTTGCTTCAGACTTTGATTCTAGCTTGTTCATCAAGAAGGAGGGGGTGCTTCGGGTGATTGTGCTGCTGTATGTGGATGACATGATTGTCACCGGGAACTCGAAGGAAGCTGTTGCAAGACTCAGGGCTGAGCTTGCTATCAGATTCGAGATGAAGGATTTGGGGGAGCTCCACCATTTCGTTGGACTCGAGGTGCAGAGGCGGGAGAGCGGAGTGCTTATTTCTCAGGATGGCTATGCAGAGCGGATTGTTCAGCGATTCGGCATGGAGGAAGGGAAGATCAGCTCTATACCTCTGGAGCAACATCATAAGCTTCGGAAGGATGAGGGGAGAGTTTTATCTTAACCGTTGGTGTTCCGAGCTCTGGTTGAGAGTTTGATCTACTTGACGATCACAAGGCCAGATATTGCTTATGCAGGTGAGTCGGTACATGGCGGAACCACGAAAACCTCATCTTCTGGCGGCAAAAAGCATCTTGAAGTATGTGAAGTCGACCTATGATTTGGGTCTCCTATATAGGAGAGGGTCAAGCATGGAGTTGCATGGTTTCATGGATGCTGATTATGGGGGAGACGTGGATGATCGGAGATCAACGTCTGGTTATGTCTTTATGACGGGCCCCACAGCTATCTCTTAGTGCAACAAGAAGCAAGACTCGGTGTCTGTATCTACCACGGAAGCGGAATACAAGGCTTCGGCCTTGGCAGCTCAGGAAGCCATTTGGCTCAGGAGGTTGGTGGAGGACGTTCATCAGGAGGTTCGAGGTCCCACCTTGCTACGCGGGGACAATGAGAGTGCTCTCAGGCTGGTTAACAATCCAGTCTGTCACGCGAGGACCAAACATATAGAGATTGAACACCATTTCATTCGTGAAAAGGTGTTGGGAGGATCTCTTATGGTCGAGCATGTTCGGAGTGCGGACAATGTCGCAGACATCTTCACAAAGCCGCTGGCGAAGGGACCGTTTACTCGGTTAAGGGAGTTGCTCGGGTTAGTTTCCACTTCCCACTTCAAGGGGGAGTGTTGAAATTATTGAAGTGGAGAAGAAGGAAGTCCGGACGGTCTGAAGGCTGGAGACCGCAGAGACCGCGCGGTCTGCGGTGGTGCTCTGGCGGTTTGGTTCTGCGATCTCTCCTTGCTTGTTTGATCTGGCGATCTGCTGTGATCGGCCAGTTTGTTCCCTGGTTTGGTTACTAGTTCTGGCGACCGGCTGCGGGCTCTCCAAGTCTTGTTACTGGACAGTCTGTTCGGTTTGTTCTGGCGACTTGACTCAAGTCGGCCAGATGTTCGTCCTTATTTTGGCGATCTCAGGAAGGATGATCTTGTGTCTGCACGGCTTGTTCGCGGCTTGCTGTTGACTTCGGTCTTGGACTGAATCTTGTCCAAGTGTTGTGTTCGCGCGGTCTGCCTTGTGAGACCGTTCGCGATTTGACGGGTGGTGATTGTATCTCTTCTGTGCGGTGACGACATCCGTCCACTCGCCTATAAATAGAGGTGCAGGGCCCGTCATTCCCAACATTGTAAGAACAAAAGCCCGGATTGTTTCTTGCGGCCTCAAGTTTGAAGTCGCGCGATCTCGGAAGTGAGCTAACCGGTTGTTGTGTTCGCAGGTTTGCGGTCAGCAGGTTGCGGTCTCCTTCCTTGGTGATTTCCGGTGGCTTGGATAAACAGTTCGTCTGCGGTCTGTCAGCGAACTGGTTTATTGTGTTCTTGTGCTGTTCGCAGCTAGCTCAGCGATCAGGCGACCTTCAGCGGTTAGGCGATCAGAGTTGCAGTCTGGCGACAACTTCAGTTCTTTGTTCAATTCAATAAGCTTCAGTTCGTGCGGTCTGGGATTGCGGTCTGGCAGTGCAGGTTGTCTGCTTCTGTTCGCGTAGTCTCAAGGTGTTTCTGCGGTCTGACTGTGCAAGCGGTCTGGGAGTACATCAGAGCTAACCGGGCGACCTGAGCCTTTTTGCGGTCTGTGCGGTCTCTGCTTTGGCAGATCGCTAGTTTCAGTTTTGGTGTGTTTTTTGTTCTTCTCATCTCCGTGATTCTTATGAATCATGTCTCGCCATGTATACCTCGAAGTGTAAAGCAGTTCTGTTTCAATAAAGATTTCTTGTGTTGCTGTTTTGGCATTGTGGTTGTTTGGCTATAACTCTTGTTGATACAACTCCTGCTTACTTCTAAACGGTCTTTCAAAAATTTTAACACTTCCTACTGCTTTGGAAATTTCTTGAGAATTCTTATAGTCTTGCCTCCACAGATGGTGAACAAGAGCAACTCCTTATGGATCCAAGAGAAGAAACTGATGAGGACTCATGCTTGGAGGAAGATCTATCTAAGAGAGAAGAATTCAACGTCACAATATTGGACTCAAATGATGACAACACATCAAGTAAAAGAGAAGACAGAAACTCAACTACGGAAGAGGAATGCCAAGAAGATGTCAAAGGAACCTTTGGTTCAAATCTTGCCTCATCCTATAGTAATGTAAGAAAATCAAAATCTTCTCTTTTTGTAAAAATTCTATTTCTACATTTCGTGTGCTTAAATTTGCTAAACGTAAAATTTCAAAGTTGAAAAATACTAATTCCAAATTACATTTAGAAAATTAAACCTTAAAAGCAAACGCTAAAATAGAATCTTATATTGATGTTTCAAATTCTCTTTCATGCTCTTTAATTGAAAATGCTAAACCTCATTTTGATTGTAATACCTTTAATGAAAAACTCAAGATTTTGGAAAAAAAGGTCTTTTAACTTCAAAAGAGCATAATGAAAAATTGATTAAAGAAAATGATGTTTTAATAGATAAACTAGAATCATTAAAAATGTTTATTAAAAAAATTTCATGTAACAAAAAAATCTCTTATTTATAGTTTATCAAATCATCAAAAGTCCAAAAGCTTAACTTCACATTATAAGAGTAGGTCTATAAGTAAAAAAATGAAAATCAACAATTAAATAAAAACTTTTTAACTAATGCACATATTCATTTACTCTTTCAACATTCAATTCTTAAGAAAGACCATCACTTTTATAAACTTTCTAAGAATGATTATTCTACAACTCTTTATGATTATCAACATCAATTTATTTTGAAAAACAATGTCAATAAACATAATTCCCAAACGAATTGTTTTTCAACCAACTATCACCACAAAAAGATGTATAATCATAATATAAATTTGAAAGACAATCAACCAAAATATGAATGGAGACCCAAAATTAAAAATGAAACACTAACTCCACTTGTAAGGGCTCATTCATCACTATCTCCCCAAAAGCCAACATGATGTATTTGGGTACCCAAAGGAACCATCTCACTTAGGCCCATTTGGATACCTAAATCTCTCATTCGTTAGTATCCAATCATTTGCATGAAATAGAATTAATTATAAATGAAATATCAAGACTCTACTTCATGACATGCTTAATGTCTTTTTCTTTTGTTTTTTTTCTTATTTTTGTGCCAACACGCTAAGGTCACTTATATATATTATACAATATGACTTTCACATTTTAAGCCTAATGGTTAACAAATTAAATTAAATTAAATATAAAGTCATAAAGTTTTCAAGTGATTTATCTTTCCTTTTTATATGTTTTATCCTTTTTAAATCCATTGCCTATAAATATCTTATATTATCATTATAAATTGAATGCTAACTTTGCTAAGTGATATTATCAAGACTAATGAAATTACTTTCAAAAATAGATTTAAATAAGCTTTTAGGGGTCTTAGGCTAAAATATTAAATGCGCAACTTATTGTATATTTGTCTATTTTCTTTGTTGCATATGATAGCCTCTATAATGAAAAATCATAATCTAGAAAAATCAAAATTGAAAAACTACAAAAATGATGAATATGGTTTCACAATCACCACCATGATCTATTGATATCCTATGCTAAAATTCACTATAATCATTAAATCATATATCATAATTCATGATCTATCAAGACCTATCTTAAATTCACTAATTCTATCAACCTTAGGAATTATGAAATATATGATTGCGATTGGTATTATAGTTTCATATCTTGTTTAGTGTGTGTGATGTGCATCTCTATTGTTTGCATGAATCTCATCATATTTAGACCTTAAAATTAACTTGACATTAACAAGATGAAATCAAATAGAATTTTCTCTTCATTCTATGTCTATAAAATTTCAAAACTTTATAATTGATTACATGCAAACCAATTATATATATTTAGCATATTTTGCATAACATCCAAATTCATTATCCTAGCTTCACCTCTTGGTATATGCTCAATTTAGTGTCTATGCTAGGATTAGCAATATTGTGACATGCTAAAGGTAGAAAAATTTGTAACTTTAAAATTCATGAGTACAATGTGGTTTCAAAATCCACTATATGTTCTAAAACTAAAACAAACTCATGTTTTATGAATCAATCCTTAGACTAAAACGCTTAGTATATCCATAATCATTAACCCATGACTTGTGTCTCACAATAGCGATGACGTAGGATTGTGTGCATTAGAGACCTAACCTCTAAGTCATGTCTTGTCCTTAACCGGGAGAGTTCCAGTAGGGCCTTGCGAGGCTCTAGGGGGGGGGGGGGGGAAGAGTGCTAGGTTGAGCGTCGTCTTTTGTATGCATATGATCAGATTATCACCCCAACCTACGGCATGTGTGCAGCTCCTCATGCCCATCCGTCACTTAGTACGGGGCTAGAGTGTAGTCATGTAATTAAGGTTTTTTTTATCTTAGATATACTTATATTATATTCATTGCATGAACATCATCTCACTCTTTATATTTAAATCATGCATATTATTTTTGTTCTATCTCTACATCTTGTGTTTACATATTTTATTATTTTGAGCTTTAATGTTTCTATAAGACATAAATATTTGAAAAATCTTCGAAAACATGCTTACAAGAGCCTTCAAATCATCTCTAAAAAGTCTGAAATTTCAACAGTAAGAAGGCCTATTTATAATGCAACTGAATTAAGAAAAACTTTTTTCAAAAAAAATCAAAATTTGCAGTTCTGTTTTGACGTTAAGAAGTTAACGCCTGGCGTTAGCCCCTTTGCTCCAAATTTTTTATTTTTGACAAATCTCATTTATTTTCTCATGCATTATTTTTGGTTTATTTCTCTGGCATAGAATATCATTTACTGATAGGGCTAAAAAGACTTCTATGTTTTCCAGAAAAATATTAAAATTTGAATATTTAAAAATAATTACAAAATTACAAAAAAATCAAAGAACAAAATATGTTTTTCTCTTTATGTGTGATTATTGTTTTGTACTTATATAAAAATTAAAAAATATTTAAAATTGATTGTTATTCATTGTCATTATCAAAGATGATTAATTATATAAACTAAAGATTAAATACAATGTTTAATTTAACTTTCAAGTTTCTTAAAAAACATTGTTTTGTATTTGTCATGCCTTGAAAATTATCTTGTTATATGCAATGAAATTGATTGTAGATAAACATGTGTAGAAATGCTTAGCATGCTTCTAAGTATGAGTAATGTATTATGTTTGATAATGATTTATTCACTCACTTATTGTTGAAGTATGGAGACCGGGCGGTCTGAAGTATTGAGACAGGGCAGTCTGAAGTATTGTCAACTGGTGGTCTGGTGATTGGTGACCGGGCGGTCTGCTGTGATTTGGGACTGGCTGTTTGTTAGAAGGTGACCAGGCGGACTGCCCCTATTTCTCTCTGGCGGTCTGTTTGGGTCAGATCGCATGCTCTCTCTGGTGGTTCTGTCCTGCGGTCTGTGATCATCAGACCACGCGGTCTCTTCAGTCTGCCTTTTGTCTGACCGCCCAGTTCTGTTGTATGTCCTGTATTATATTTAGTCTCACATTGCTTAATTGTAATCTCTTCTCTCCCCTCCATTCTATATAAAGGAGGCCATACTTTGTAATAAGATAAGTTTCTTGGAAATAAAGATATTTTTTCTCCATTTCCGGTCTCTTCTTTTTCTGTTCGCACATGGTATCAAAGCCAATAACGGTCTTTGGTTTTTAATCCTTCGCGGCCTCGTCTTTTCTCGCCGTCTCTGTTCGCGCGAACTCTCTCCTTCTTTGGCCCGATCTATTCTGAGTCGTGCTATCTTTCTTCTGTTAGCGTGGCCTCTTCTCTGCTCGTGCGCCCTCCCTCCATTTTTCGCGATCTCTCTCTGATCGCGTGCTCCCTGTTCGCGCGGTCTCGCTCTCTGATCGCGTACTCCCTGTTCGCGTACTCCCTTTTCGCGATCTCTCTCTGATCGCGTGCTCCCTATTTGCGCGGTCTCGCTCTGTGTTGGTGCGGTCTCCTCTGAGTCGTGCTTTTCCTCTTCTGTTCGCGATCTCCCTCTGATCACAGCTATGACGGTTTCTGACAACTCTTCTTCTACCACCACTACTCCAGCTATTGCCCACCCTCCTCCTCCCATTCCTTCAGGAAACCTTGGAACCGTCTCCAAACTTTTGGGTCCCAACTATCTGACTGGAGTGTCTCCTTAACTTTTCTTCTCCGCTCTCAAAGAAAACGTCATCATCTTACTGATGATCCTCCTCTTCGCACCTCTGCCACATTTGATGATTGGGATGCTAGTGACGCCCTTGTTCGCACTTGGCTTGCTAACAGTCTCTTGGAGGAGTGTCTACCTGTCATAAGGCATGATGAAATGGTGAAAACTACTTGGCTTCACCTGGCTGCTCTTTACTCTAAGGGAGCTCAAACGTCACGCATATATACCTTATATGCGGACCTGTTTGCTCGTCCCTCCATGTATCCTGCCGCTGCCAATCAACAAGTTCAGGCCCTTGGGGCTGAAATTCTTCAGAACAGGCTGTTCTCTGCTGATCTTGCTGACCAACACAAACACTTACAGGAGCTTCTGGTCGTGTGTTATCTTCCGCGCCTCCCCGACTCCTATGACATGATCCGTCAACAAATTCTTGGTGAGACGGAATCTCCCACTCTGGATGCTACTGCTGCCCGCATTGCCGCTGTCACCTCTCTTCTTCAACGACCTCTCCTGGCTTCTCCTCCCGTCACTGACAACTATGCTCATCCGAATCAAAAGGGAAACACTGGAGGCATGGGCTTTCATCCTGAAGGTCGTGGATCTTCCCGACACCTCTGCTCTCAGTGTGGGAAGACGTGCCACTTAGTTGCTCGGTGTTGGCTCAAACATCCTCATCTTCGCCCCACCGGTGACTCTTCTGCATCTTCTTCCAAGCAATCTGCCTTGGTGGTCACATCCTCAGGTAGCGCTCACGTCGTCACTCAAGGTAAATGGTTGATTGATTCAGGTGCTACAAATCATATGACTGGCGATCCTCAGTGTTTTTCTCTCCTAGAACCCCGGTGTTCATTGCAGATGGCTCTCCATCCCCAGTAAATGGGACGGGTGTTGTCCAAGTCACCCCTGTGAAATTTTTCTGAATCTTTATGGAGCGAGCAGGAGCTAGTCAACTTAGAGTTAAAAACCAAACAACCAGAAGCAAGTGGAGGCAAACAACTGATCTTTATTGATAACAATCTTCAAAATTACAAGGCAAGACATGCTTGACGAGACATGATTTCGCCAACACAAACACTAAAGGAAATATACAAAGTTGAAGATAACTTGAGACCGCTCAGACCGCGCGACCTCCCTGCGATCTCAAAAAACTGCCAGACCACAGCAACTTGACGATCACAGAACACCACCAGCTCGCTGATCAAATCGCCCACTTCTTCAGACCTCCTGATTCTTTCGAACTCCAGCACCACAACTTCAAGCCGCAGACCGCCCGAACACTTTCAGAGGAAGAGTTGATCGCTGCTGTCCGCACTATCCGCAAAAGATGCACAAGAGAAGTTCAATCAGGAGACCGCCCGGTCACATAAACTCAGACCGCAGGAAAGAAGAAAGTTTAGCTTACGCTTGGTGTATATTTTTGCTGCTACAGTGGCCTCCTATTTATAGGCGCGGGACCTGATCCAGTCACCACCCTATGAGATAGGATCACCACCCCCAGACCGCGCGACCTGACCGGTCACACTGTGCGATCAGCAACATTACTTCTGCTCCATTTTGGTGAACCCGCCAGCTTCAATGTCGCCATGAGAGACCGCCACTCTCACAGCAGAACGCGACTCCACAAGGAACTCGCCAGACCGCCCGAAGCTATTCACCACCTGTATTCGCACGAGACCGCGAACACAGTCAGTTCGCCATCAGACCGCGAACTCCTGTCCGCATGCCGATCTCCTCCTAAGACCGCGAACAACAACCAGCTCGCATACCAGTCTCCTCCTGAGACCGCGAACTGAGACCGCGCGACTAAGACCCTTAGTCCGCGAATACCCCCAGAAAGCCCGGTCAGCTACCAGACCGCATTCAGGAGAGAACCTGCATCAAACTGTGCGGTCACACCAGACCGCCACAGCCTTGAAGAGGATAGCACGCCACACGGTCAGAGACAGGCCGCGCGACCTCCACCTTCAGCCGCCTTGAACCCATACCAGCGATCAAGCCAGGAGACCGCAGCTAGGCTTAGATCAGCCAGACCGCAGATGCAGACCGCCAGGTCGTGCGGTCACGTCAGACCGCCCAACCTCCTCCCAGACCGCCCAGGTCCAAAAAAACCCTCCAAACTTCCACTTCAACAATTTCAACACTTCCCCTTGAAGTGGGAAGTTGAAACTAGCCCCAGTAGGCTCCTTAGCCGTGTGAACGGCCCCTTTGCCAGCGCCTTTGTGAAGATGTCCGCGACATTGTCCGCACTCCGCACATGCCCGACCGAAAGAGATCCCTCCAGCACCTTCTCCAGTATGAAGTGATGCTCGATCTCGATATGCTTGGTCCTCGTGTGACAAACTGGATTGGTTACCAGTTTGAGAGCACTCTCATTGTCACCATGTAGCAGAGTCGACTCCCGAACCTCCTTGTGGACGTCTCCCACCAACCTCCTAAGCCAGATGGCTTCCTGAGCTGCCAAGGCCGAAGCCTTGTATTCCGCTTCCGTGGTGGAGACCGACACGGAATCCTGCTTCTTGCTGCACCATGATATAGTTGTAGGGCCCGCCATGAAGACGAATCCAGACGTTGACTTCCGATCATCCGAATCTCCCCCGTAGTCAGCATCCATGTACCCGTGCACCTTGAAGCCCGCATCTCTCCTATATAGGAGACCCATGTCCGAGGTCGCCTTGACATACTTCAGAATATTCTTGGCTGCTAGCAGATGAGGTACCCGTGGCTCCGCCATATACCGACTCACTCTGCCAACTGCATATGCAATATCTGGCCTCGTGATCGTCAGATAAATCAAGCTCCCAACCAGAGCTCGGAACACCAATGGATCTTGCATAATCCTCCCCTCATCTTTCCGAAACTTCATAGCCTTCTCCAGAGGTGTGGAAGTGCACTTCCCTTCCTTCATGCCGAACCGCTCCACGATCCGCTCCGCATATCCGGCTTGGGTCACCAGCACTCTATCTTCCTTCCTCTGCACCTCGAGTCCAAGGAAATGGTGAAGCTCACCTAAGTCCTTCATCTCGAACCTGATAGACAGCTCGGCTCGTAGTTGTGCTACTTCCTCCTTCAAGTTCCCCGTCACGATCATATCGTCGACGTATAGTAGCACGATGACTTGAAGCTCCCCGCTCTTCTTGACGAACAAGCTTGAGTCTGAGTCTGAAGCACAAAACCCACAGAATAGGAGATATTATGCGATCTTCCCGTACCACGCCCTCGGCGCTTGCTTCAACCCATACAGGGCCTTCTTCAGCTTGCAGATATGCTCCGGAAAATCTTCAGACACAAAGCCATGTGGCTGGACCATGAAGATGTCCTTGTCAATCTCGCCGTACAAGAAGGCGTTCTTGACGTCGAGCTGCCAAATCTCTCATCCACTAAACGCCGCCAAGGCAATGATGAACCGAACTAAAGTCATTTTTGCCACCGGACTGAAAGTCTCCTCGTAGTCTTCACCGTACTGCTGCGAGAACCCCCGAGCCACAAGGCGAGCCTTGTATCGCTCGATACTGCCGTCAACTTTCTTCTTGAGCTTGTAGACCCACTTGCATGTCACAGGAGTGATGCCCTCCGGCTTGGGCACAAGAGACCAGGTCTCATTCTTCTCGAGAGCTGCCATCTCTTCTTGCATAGCAATGTCCCACTCCTTCACGCCTCTGGCCTTTTCAAAGCTCGACGGCTCCCTCTCATCCAAGGGACCAGCGAAGAAACATGAGACGAAGCTCACTGCGGTTCCTCCTGTATAGCGATCAGGGGCAACGATCGCTCGCTTCTACCTCCTCAGCTCCTTCCCCTGAACCGCATTATCTCCAGCTGCTTCTTCCCTAGCTCCTCTTCCAGACGTGCTAGGAGCATTGCTCCCCCTGCTCCCTGAACCAGAAGCCTCCGTCTCAGAACTAGAAGGAGATGGTCCACCTGGTGACACATGTAGCTCCACCTGAAGATCCTCCACAGCTTTTTCCGGCACCTCCACCCTGCTCTCTGGTAGCTCCACATCAGAGGACCCCTTGTAAGATGTCACCTCATCGAACACGACGTCGCGAGATACCACAAATCTCCGCGTCTCCGGGTCCATGCACTTCCATCCTTTCTTCCGCTCATCGTATCCCACGAAGACTAGCTTCCTTGCTTTCGCATCTAGCTTCGTCCGAAGAGCATCTGGAACATGCACGTAGCAAGTGGAACCAAACACCCTAAGGTGTGCCACGCTTGGCTTCTCTTTGAACATCATCTCATGCGGAGTCAACATGTTGATGGGACCCAAAGGCATCCGCTTGATGATGTAGGCAGCACAAGACATTCCCTCCGCCCAGAAGGACTTTGAGATACTCTTGGCATGCAGCCAACACTTGGAGGTCTCCGTCAGATGACGGATCTTCCGCTCTGCAACTCCGTTCTGTTGTGGAGTATGTGCACAAGTGAGCTCCCTCCGGATACCTGCCTTCCTGCAAAAACAAGAAAACTCACCAGAGGTGAACTCCCCTCCGTTGTCAGTTCTCAACTTCTTCACCCGCAGGCCAAGCCGGCCCTCCACAAGCTCCTTGAACTCCACAAATTTGGCAAACGCCTCCGCCTTCTCCTTCAGGAAATATACCCAGACATATCTGGTGTAATCATCGATCAACACCAGCATATATCTGCTTCCTCCGAGGCTTGGGGTAGAAGTAGGTCCCATCAAGTCACCGTGGATGCACTCCAACGGCATACTACTCCTCGTCTGCGACTTGTCAAACGGTAGCCGATGAGACTTGCCGAACTGACATCCCTCGCAAACATGACCTTCTCCGTAGGAGGATAGACTTGGCAGGCCCTTGACCAGACCTCTCACCGCCATTGCTTTCAGCTTGTCCATCCCTACGTGCCCCAACCTCTCATGCCATATAACGGCACCATCATTCGTCTTCATCTTGTCAACGTAGGAACTTGTCGATAAAACGAACAAGTCCTTTGCTCGTCTCCCGACATGGACAACCTCGGCCTTTACAGCCTCAAAGTTGCGTAGAAACTTCACTTCTGTTGGGCCAAACAGAACGTGATACCCAGCGTCTACAGCGTTGGTCACGGAGAAGAGATTTTTCCTCATACCGGGCACATGATAGACACTCTTCAAGGTAAGTGGCCCTCTATCACTGCCCAAGGAAACAACCCCCACCTTCTCTACTGGATGTACAATATTATCAGCAGTAATGATTGCATTGTTACCTGTATAGGGCTGTGCAGAAGAAAGCTTGGTCTCGTCTCCGGTGAGGTGATGACCACACCCCGAGTCCACGATCCAGTCCTCCAGATAGTTGATAGGAGCAGAAGCTCCAACAGAAGCCGAGAAGGCTCCTCCCCAACCTCCTTGAATGTGCCTGGCCTCAGCTTCCTCCTTCTCCGCAGCATGCCCAGCTTGGGTGACCACCTTGCAATCCTTCCTGATGTGGCCATACTTGCCACACTTGAAGCACTTCGGACCTTCACCCTTCTTCTTCCCGTCAGCCTTGGGAGCATACCCCCTTTCCTGCTGCCCAGAAGTTGAAGGCCCATAGCCTCCTCCAGTGGTCTTCTTCTTATCCCACTTCTTCTTCTTTCCTGAGAAGAGCACTTCGCCATCTCCCCCAGCCACTAACACCCCCGCCATCTGCCTTGCCAAACTTTCTTGCGATGCAAGCAAGTTCTCCAGCTCCAACAGAGACGGCTGATTTGCCCATCCTTGCACCGACGTCACAAAGGCAACATATTCCTTCCGCAGGCCGCGGATGATGTGCCTCTTCAGCTTCGCCTCAGAGATAGGCTCATCAGGGTCCAATGCTGAGATTTCAGTGCACAAGTTCTTCAGCTTCAGAAAGAAAGTGGAAATAGAAAGATCGCCCTGAGCCGACCTTGCCAGCTCCTTCTCCAAGAACTGCATCCTCGCTACATTCTTCTTGTTAAACAGCCCATCCAGGGCTCTCCAGATCTCCGCAGCTGATCCACACCCCAAGATGTGATCAAATAGGTCAGGTGAGATTGCCCTCTTCAGAGTGAACTCTGCCTTTGCATTCGTCCTCCTCCAAGTTCTCACCTCAGCCCCATTATCCCCTTCCGGGACGACTTCCTGCGTCTGATCTCCTCCAACAACTTCCCAGAGGTCCTCACCTACAAGATAGCTTTGCATACACGACTTCCACTTCTTGAAGTTAGTCGATGTAAGCACCTCAATCCCAAGACCCTTTGCAAATCCACCTTCCATTGTTCTTCCACTGGTTCCTTCTTCACAAAGGCGATGGCTACTCTAAGTTACTCACTGCTCAATCACTCCAACCTCCCTCTGATACCATGTGAAATTTTTCTGAATCTTAATGGAGCGAGCAGGAGCTAGTCAACTTAGAGTTAAAAACCAAACAACCAGAAGCAAGTGGAGGCAAACAACTGATCTTTATTGATAACAATCTTCAAAATTACAAGGCAAGGCATGCTTGACGAGACATGATTTCGCCAACACAAACACTAAAGGAAAGATACAAAGTTGAAGATAACTTGAGACCGCTCAGACCGCGCGACCTCCCTGCGATCTCAAAAAACTGCCAGACCGCAGTAACTTGACGATCACAGAACACCACCAGCTCGCTGATCAAACCGCCCACTTCTTCAGACCTCCTGATTCTCCCGAACTCCAGCACCACAACTCCAAGCCGCAGACCGCCCGAACACTTTCAGAGGAAGAGGTGATCGCTACTGTCCGCACTATCCGTAGAAGCTGCACAAGAGAAGTTCAATCAGGAGACCGCCCGGTCACATAAACTCAGACCGCTGGAAAGAAGAAAGTTTAGCTTACGCTTGGTGTATATTTTTGCTGCTACAGTGGCCTCCTATTTATAGGCGCGGGACCTGATCCAGTCACCACCCTATGAGATAGGATCACCACCCCCAGACCGTGCGACCTGACCGGTCACATTGCGCGATCAGCAACATTACTTCTGCTCCATTTTGGTGAACCCGCCAGCTTCAATGTCGCCATGAGAGACCGCCACTCTCACAGCAGACCGCGACTCCACAAGGAACTCGCCAGACCGCCCGAAGCTATTCACCACCTGTGTTCACACGAGACCGCGAACACAGTCAGTTCGCCATCAGACCGCGAACTCATGTCCGCATGCCGATCTCCTCCTGAGACCGCGAACAGCAACCAGCTCGCATACCAGTCTCCTCCTGAGACCGCGAACTGAGAACGTGCGACTAAGACCCTTAGTCCGCGAATACCCCCAGAAAGCCCGGTCAGCTACCAGACCGCATTCAGGAGAGAACCTGGATCAAACTGTGCGGTCACACCAGACCGCCACAGCCTTGAAGAGGACAGCACGCCACGCGGTCAGAGACAGGCCGCGCGACCTCCACCTTCAGCCGCCTTGAACCCATACCAGCGGTCAAGCCAGGAGACCGCAGCTAGGCTTAGATCAGCCAGACCGCAGATGCAGACCGCCAGGTCATGCGGTCACGTCAGACCGCCCGACCTCCTCCCAGACCGCCCAGGTCCAAAAAAACCCTCCAAACTTCCACTTCAACAATTTCAACAACCCCGTCTCTTCGCTTGGCAGATACTCTATATGTGTCGAAGTTCCCATGCAACTTACCCTCTGTTACTTCTCTCTGCAAACAGCTACAGTGCTCTGTAACATTCACAACCACTTCTTGTTCTTTTCAGGATCCTTGCTCCAAGCGGACGATTGTTACTGGGACTGAGACCGGCGACCTCTACTTCTTGGACAATGTGTCAGCTCTCTCAACTTCATCGTCATCTTCCAACAGTCTTCTCCAATGACATCTTCGTCTGGGACATCCTCCTGCATATATTCTTCATCAACTTCTACCTTATTTACCTAAGCAAGCTCCTCCCCTCAACTGTGAAGCATGTCAGATTGTCAAGCATCATCGCTCCTCCTTCCCTGCAAATCACGGACGAGGATCTTCCAGTATTTTTGATCTTGTTCACTCCGACATCTGGGGTCCTGATAGAGAAATTTGTGTTTTATAAATGATTTTGATTTTCTCTGATTCTATGCTCGATAAAGGCAAGTGTACCTTATCGATTATAGTATAGGATATGAAATATCAAGATCGTATTAGAACCAGGGCACGTCGAATACTTCTACTTCAAAGAACCCGCTATTATCCTATCAAATAGATTTTGAGTTGGTTTGGCAAAAAGAGAGATTATGATTAAAAAGAGGTGGTTTAGACTATATAAAAAGACTAGCACTTGATCTCGACTCACCTCGGAATGAAACGATCAAAATAAAAATAAATAAATTTCTAAATCACTTTAACGGAAATTCTTGGACCGTGGAGATTCCCGAAACATGAACGCACCTCTTTCAAGGCTACGCTCAACTGAGTTTAGGTTGATCGACCGAACTTTCGTTCTACAATCGAAACCCCCAAAGCTCGCTTTACGTGGTGAACCCCGCTATTGGATTTGACTCCAATCCAGGAGATTTACGTCGTCCTCTTTCAAGGATTGCATTCAACTCCCTTTACCCGTGAGTGATCATTCCGTACACACGATCCTTTCGGCTACTAGAATACGGGAACAAAAGTGAAAATCATATATCGATAATATGATCTCACTAAATATTAATCAAGGGTAAATCCTAAGCATTCGTTAAAAGAGAAAAAGAAATTAAATTAAGAAGAGAAGATCATTTCATTCCTCGGATCATCTTGATCAAGCACTAAACAAAGTTTAGTTACTCATAATAAAGTAGGAAATGAAAATCATGTTAAGAATATGCATAATAAGACACACAGAGAGAGAAAGGGAATATCAAACTATTTTATTTCTTATTGAAAAGGAATTATCAAAAGGGCATAAAGATATTACAAAGTGAGTTTGCAAAAAGATTACAAGTACGATAAAAAAGATTGCAAGAACATTAAAGCATGAAAACATTAAGCTAAAATACTCTAAGCATAAACTCTCAACAGCTCTCTAAAAGGCTCAAATGAAGGAGGAAGGATGATCCCCTCTTCCTTCATGCCTATTTATAGGGCCAAAACCAAAGAGGTAGAGATGGTAGATGACATGAGGATGAAGCTTCCATGAAGCTTCCCTTGGTCAAAAACACATGTTGGTTTTAAAGGTCAATGACGGCTACTCCTTTTCAGACTTGTCATGCCTTGAAAAGTATGATCAAAGTTGGCTAGCTTTCTCTCTTTCCAAGAAGCTTCCTTCATGAACACATGCTGAATTTATAGTCAAAGGTGGCTAGCCTCTTTCATACTTAGGAGAAAATATCTCATCGGACCATTTGGGCTTCATTCTCTTCTTGAATATGGTTCAGTAACACAGTAACATTGTTGCGCTCGATATTTAGTTTGGCACACCCTAAATAAAGGCGTGCTCTTTAGAAATGATAATGCAACTGTCCCGGGATCCTGCAAAAATAGTAAAATATGCGTGTAGTTAGGATATAATTATAAAAAGATACGATTTAACGGATAAAATTAACAATATATATTTATTTATATTATAATATTTAAATATCCATATTAATAACTTAGGTCAAATTATGCATCATCAAATTCCCCCAAACTTATTATTTTGCTTGTCTTCAAGCAAAGACATACGAGCTAGCGAAGATAAAAAGGACTAACAAAACTAATTGGCTATGTCAAACACAAGTACGATGCGAAATTAAGATAGAGAAATTATGAAAAGAAACCTAAACATTCTTACTTAGTCTTGGCACAAAGTTTTACAATTTTCACTATAAAAATAAATCATCTCATGTTTTAAGCAAAATTAAAAATTGAGTAATGTGATGAATGAAAAGGATATTTAGTTGCTACTAAAATCTAAGAGACATTTTATAATCATATCAATCTAAATCAAATATCAATATTGCTACCTAGAAACTTACTCAATTTACTTTCTCGCTATCGTACTAAAGATAAACCTTGGGAGCATGAATCAAAAGGACTTTCATTAGGTGTATCTTTTTGGCTTAGGTTTTAAGGGTGTGGAATTCAAAAGATAAACATGAAGGGTAAAGCACACTTAAAACAAAAAAGAAGAGCTTTGCAAAGAACTTGTTGCTAGAAAATAAAATTTTGACACCCCAAGTAATTTTGCAATATAAAGTTGAGGTTAAAATGTCATTCATAATCCTTTTTTTTCATATATATATATATATATAGATATATATATCATATCTTTTTCCTTCTTTTGAAACAATTGGGTTTTTCCCTTTTTTCCCTTTTGTAGCAATTGAGATATAATACAAATCTCCACCACTTTCACAAAATATAGTACACACAAGTGACAAATAAGGCTCAAAAGTTTTAAGTGTGCAAAATGTGTAAACTATATGGCTTTGGTGAGAAATAGGTGGGGCTTACAAAGAAAATGAAAAAAGCGCAACGTGGCTAGATGATTAAGAATTTAAGATTCGGGATACAAAAGTTCAAACTGATCAAAAGGATGCCTAAATCACATTCATGCTCTTTAGTCTACTTAAAGCAAAGTATTGAGAAAGTAAAGAGAAGTAAATTCCGGATAGAAAATAAAGATAATTGACTTTTCATGAAAAATGAAGATGATAAGCGTCTAGATCGGTTCGCATCTACTATACTTAACAGTAATCAATTATTTCAAAGATTTTTAGCAGGGAAAACATGAGATGGTAGATTTTATAATAGTGAAAAACATAAAGAAAAATGGCTATGAAAAAGTGCAAATATTTAGGAGTTTTTTCAAAAATAGCATATACCTTAATTAGAAACACCACATGAGCAACATATTACTCATGAAACATAAACAATATGAAAGTTAATCTAATTTATATTAACTAAACAAGTATGTGAATGAATAAAAACAAGAAAATGCAAAGTTATGGGGTACTAAATGATTTAGCAAAAAAATAACTCAAATTATTAATAGTCTTATATAAGTTTTATTCAAATTTTTTTTTATTATATTTTGTTTTGTAAATGATAACGACAAGGGAAAGAAAAATATTGCATCTTTTTGGATTTTTTCTTGGATTTTATATTTTTTATATTAGATTAAGGTGTTATACCCCCATACTTAAAGTTAAACATTCTCCCCAATGTTTAAAACTAGGTATGCAGTAATAAAAATGCATTAAAAGAAGAAGAGAGGAAAGATGACATCCCTGATAGCAAAGTCGGGGAGGCGATAACAGAAACCTGCAAAAACATGTTAAAACAAAATAGTAGGAAGATAATTTTTTTTTCTGGTGTGCCTCCCAACAGCGCTTTGTTTACCGTCGCGTAGCTTGACTAATTGGCATGAAAGATTATACGGTGAGAGTTTCAATATTGGTGGCCAAAGTCTCATTAGAAAAATAAAATTTTAAGCGGTGACCGTTCACTTTAAAGGAGCCGAGTTCCGGGTGGGAGATAAGAACGGTCCCGTATGGCCAAACCTCTTTAACAACAAAGGGGCCGGACCATCGGGACTTTAATTTACTCGGAAAAAGACGAATGCGTGAGTTGTAAAGAAGGACGAGATCGCCCGGTGAAAAGCTTTTAGGAAACTTGATATTTTTATCATGATAGAACTTTGAGCGCTCCTTATAAAATTTATTATTTTTATAGGCATTAGCACGCCATTCATCTAGTTCATTCAGTTGGAATTTTCTTTGCTCGGAGGCCAAAGTAGAATCAAGGTTAAGGAATTTTAGCGCCCAATAAGCGCGGTGCTCTAACTCAACCGGAAGGTGGCAAGCCTTGCCATAAACCAATCGATTCGGTGTACAACCGATAGCGGTCTTGTACGCCGTTCGATAGGCCCATAGCGCGTCATCGAGCTTGATTGCCCAATCCTTCATATTAATGGAAACGGTTTTTTCCAATATTCTTTTTAATTCTCGATTTACGACTTCAACTTGGCCGCTCGTTTGTGGGTGATATGCAGTGGAGAGTTTGTGAGTGACACCATATTTCGCTAAAATTTTAGCGAATTGACTATTGCAGAAATGGGTGCCCCTATCACTAACTATAGTGCGTGGCGTGCCAAAATGAGAGAATAATTTTTTTAGAAAATTTACGACGACCCTCGCATAGTTGGTGGGGAGAGCTTGCACTTCTGCCCACCTTGACACATAGTCGACTGCAACGAGAATATATTTATTATTAAATGAGGGAGGTAGAGGACCTACGAAATCGATACCTCATAGATCGAAAATTTCACACTCCAAAAAGGAGTTTGGGGGCATTTCGACTCGATGAGATATGTTACCTGACCTTTGACAGCTGTAGCATCCCTTCACAAAAGAGTGAGCATCCTTAAAGATCGAGGGCCAGTAAAAACCGACCACCAGCACTTTTCTTGCGGTCCGGTTTGCTTGGTAATGTCCGTCGGTTGGTCCTTCATGGCAGTGCCGCAAAATTTGCAAGCCTTCCTCGCTCGAAACACATCTTCTTGCCACTTGATCCGCGCAGATACGAAATAAGAAGGGGTCCTCCCAAAAGTAGTTCTTCATGTCGGAAAAGAATTTCTTCTTTTGCTGACTTGAAAAACCTTTTGGCAAGACCCGTGCCACTAGATAGTTGGCCAAATCCGCAAACCAAAGGGTAGAAGAATTCATTAACTTTTTGATTGCGAGGAGGCGCTCTTCAGGAAATTTGTCATCAATGTCGGCCTCTGCCAGTGTATCCGCAACAGGGTTCTCTAAGCGGGAGAGATGATCGGCCGCCAAGTTCTCTGCTCCTTTCTTGTCCCGGATCTCCAAGTCAAATTCTTGCAGCAGGAGGATCCATCTTAATAATCGAGGCTTGGCGTCTGCCTTATTTAGTAGGTACCTGAGGGCAGAATGATCAGTGAAAACTATGACTTTAGAAAGAGTAATATAAGACCTAAACTTATCAAATGCGAAGAGAATGACTAGAAGTTCTTTTTCGGTCGTGGTGTAGTTAGCTTGTGCGGATATGAGTGCTTTACTAGCATAATAAATAGGATGGAAATATTTGTTTCTTCGCTGGCCTAACACGTCACCCACCGCAAAATCGCTCGCGTCGCACATAATCTCAAACGGTAAGGACCAATCTGGCGCTACTAATATTGGCGAGTTGATAAGTTTATCTTTAATAATTTTAAACGCAGATAAACATTCGTCATCAAAAACAAAAGAAGATTCTTTTTCCAACAAATGGGTTAACGTTTTGTAATTTTTGAAAAATTTTGTATGAACCGTCTATAAAAACCAGCGTGACCTAGAAAACTTCTAATAGATTTTACATTTGTGGGAGGGGGAAATTTCTCAATTACCTCGATCTTGGCCTTATCAACCTCGATCCCTTTACCATATATTTTATGACCGAGGACTAACCCCTCTCGGACCATGAAATGACATTTCTCCCAGTTTAAAACTAAATTCGTGTCTTCGCAGCGTTGAAGAACACGATCGAGATTAGCTAAGCACGATTGAAAAGAATTTCCGAAAACGAAAATCGTCCATAAAAACCTCCATCACATCCCCTACCAACTCGTTAAAGATTGCTAGCATACATCTTTGGAATGTAGCCGGCGCGTTGCATAGACCAAACGACATCCTTCGATATGCGAAAGTGCCGAAGGGACAAGTGAAAGTTGTTTTCTCCTGGTCTTCGGGTGAGATTGGGATTTGGAAATATCCCGAAAGACCATCAAGAAAACAGTAGTAGGAGTGACCGGAAAGGCGTTCTAATATTTGATCGATAAAAGGTAGCGGAAAGTGGTCTTTCCGGGTGGCATCGTTTAATTTTCTATAGTCGATGCACATCCGCCAACCCGTAACAGTACGAGTCAGAATTAATTCGTTGTTTTCGTTTGCCACTACCGTTACTCCGCCTTTCTTTGGCACGACCTGTACGGGGCTAACCCACGTACTATCTGAAATCGGGTAGATTATTCCCGCATCTAAAAGCTTAATCACTTCGGCCTTAACGACGTCTTTCATGTTGGGGTTAAGTCGTCGTTGCGGCTAAACGGTGCTGCGATAATTATCTTCTAATAATATTTTATGGGTGCAGAAGGAAGGGCTAATCCCCTTTATATCCGAAATTTGCCAAGCTATGGCACGACGGTGTTTATTTAAAACATGAATTAATTCAAAACTTTCCGAATCACTTAAATCAGAAGAAATGATGACAGGTAATTTAGAATTTTTTTCTAAGAAAACATATTTGAGATGATCAGGGAGTTGTTTTAGTTCAAGAGTGGGCGGCTCTTCATAAGAAGTTTTAATTTTAAAATTTTCAACGCTAATCGGCACAGGTGGCGACGAACGAGAGAATTATTTTAAACAGCATAATTTGGCATACTCAGAATCGTCACAAAATGATGAAACAGAATCAGAAAATAAAGAAAAATCTTCTTCAAATGACGCGTCTAAATGAAAGCATGAATCGTCATTTGAAAGAGAATTGCGCATGGAGGGGTTAATATGAAAAATAACCTCATCATCTCCAACCCGAAGGAGGAGCTTTCCGTTACTCACATCTATTATTGCGCGGGAGGTGGCGAGGAAGGGGCGACCGAGGATGAGGGGTACTTCGGCATCCTCTTCGATGTCAAGAATAACAAAGCCCACCGGAAAAATGAACTTGTCAACCTTGACGAGCACGTCCTCCACAACCCCTACCAGATACTTAACTGAACGATTCGCTAGTTGTATACTTATTCTTGTTGGGCTTGGATCACCCAATCCTAATTTCTTAAACAAAGAGTAAGGCATTAGATTTATGCTAGCGCCCAAGTAGGCTAGGACATGTTTTACTAATAAATTGCCGAATAAGCACGGAATGGAAAACCGTCCCGGATCGTTTAATTTTTGAGGCAATTTATTCAGCAAAACTGCCGAGCATTCTGCATTGAGAGAAACACGCGAAATATCTTCAAGTTTCTTTTTATTCGAGAGTAACTCCTTGAGATATTTCGCGTATTTGGGCATCTGAGAGAGTGCCTCGCAGAAAGGAACATTTATGTGAATTTGTTTTAAAATTTTAAGAAATTTCTTACAATGTTCCTCTACTCGCTCGTTTCTGATTTTAGACGGGTAAGGCGGCGCAAAATTCAAAGCATTCAGAGATAAAGCGATTGACGATGAAACAGGAGGGGGTGGAGCAGAAACAGTTACCTCAGGCTCGATCACACTTGAAGAAGTTACCTTTTTTCCACTGCGAAGGGTGATTGCATTTGCATTTTCTCTTGGATTCGGCTCTGTGTTGCCAGGTAAAGCTCCATGTGGGCGCTTGGAGATCATTTTGGCAAGTTGGCCAATTTGATTTTCTAAGTTTTTAACCGATCTGGCAAGATTCCGGATGGTGGATTCATTGCAGGCAACATATTTAGAAAAGACTTCTTCCAATGAAGATGGCTTTGGTAGTTGTGGAGGAAAACCAGGTGGATTCATATTTGGGGGGCGTTGACCATTGCTTTGGTTGCTCCATGAAAAATTCGGATGGTTCCTATAACCCGGGTTGTAAGTATTATTATACGGGACATTGGGCGGGTTATAGGAAGGTCGAGGTGGATTCCCCATGTAGTCAACCTGCTCTTCTATTACATTATTATTATAATTCCATGAAGGAGTGGCGGAGGAAGCAGACATCTCCGCCACTTGCTTGGTTAAACGCTCAATTTGTAAGGCTAAACTTGTCGTGGCATCAACTTCGAAAAGACCGGCCGGTTTATTAGGACGCGACCGAGGCACATTCCACTGGTAAGCATTCATGGCCATTTCCTCGAAAAGCTCTTAAGTGGCCTCCGGAGTTTTATTATTAAGAGTACCTCCAGTGGCCGCATCAATCATCTGCCTTGTTTGAAAATTTAAGCCATTATAGAAAACTTGAACTTGTTGCCAAGTATAAAGTGCATGGTGAGGGCATCTACGCAAAAGTTCCTTGACTCCCATGTATCGTAGAGAGTCTCCGAGTCGATTTGCATAAAAGAAGCGATATCAGTGTGCAATGTGGCGGTCTTGGCAGGAGGAAAATATTTAGTTAAGAATTTTTCCGCCATTTCGGCCCATGTAGTGATGGATCCTCTAGGAAGAGAGCACAACCACTGTTTGGCCTTTGACCGCAAGGAAAAAGGAAATAACCGCAATCGAATGGCGTCATCAGTAACGCCATTGATTTTAAAGGTATCGCAGATTTCAAGAAAATTAGCAAGATGTGAATTTGGATCTTCGTCCGGCAGTCCATCAAAGGTCACCGATTGTTGCACCATTTGTATGATGTTAGACTTGATCTCAAAGTTATTGTTTGCCACCGCGGGGCGGACGATACTAGATTGTGTCCCTTCTAAGTTCGGCCGCGCATAATAGGACATGGTCCGTTGCGGGGCCTCATTCAGATTGGGATTGGGCTCACCCATAGTTTCTGGTATAGTGTCTCCGATCGACTCTTCGAAGTTCAAATCAAAATCTCGATCACGAGTTCGGAGGCGTTCTAGAAGAGTGCGCTCAAACTCTGGATCAAAATGAATATCAGGACTATTCGAAGAGCTTCCTCGGGTCAGGCACTAAAAGAGATGAAAAGAGAGAAGGGGAAAATATGAAAAATAAAAGAAGGGTGGTTATATTTGCAGGCCCTAAAGAGATAGTTGCAACCCAATTTTTACGAGTTATTACGCGCCTTTTGAAAATACTCTTTGCCCATGCATTTTTAGGAAACGTGTTCAACATGAAAGTTGTAGATTTCGACGAGATCTACAACTTTTATGTTGAACACTTTTCCTAAAAATGCATGCACAAGACGTATTTGCCGCCTTGATTGAAACATGGGCATAATTATAGCGAAGTTTTGGAAGTACGTCTTGTGCGTCCATTTTCAGGAAAAGTGTTCAACGCAAAAGTTGTAGATCTAGTCGAGATCTACAACTTTCATGTTGAACACGTTTCCTAAAAATGCATGGGCAAGGAGTATTTTCAAAAGGCGCGTAATAACTCGTAGAATTTGGGTTGCAAATATCTCTTTAGGGAAGGAAGGAATTTTTTTTTTTGTTTTTGTTTCGGGAAGAAAAAAAACGATAAAATTAATGGCTATTCTGTTTTTCAAAATATCGACGCAAAAAGTCCCCGGCAATGGCGCCAAAAACTTGATAAAGAAATTTGTGTTTTATAAATGATTTTGATTTTCTCTGATTCTATGCTCGATAAAGGCAAGTGTACCTTATCGATTATAGTATAGGATATGAAATATTAAGGTCGTATTAGAACCAGGGCACGTCGAATACTTCTACTTCAAAGAACTCGCTATTATCCTATCAAATAGATTTTGAGTTGATTTTGCAAAAAGAGAGATTATGATTAAAAAGAGGTGGTTTAGACTATATAAAAAGACTAGCACTTGATCTCGACTCACCTCGGAATGAAACGATCACAATAAAAATAAATAAATTTCTAAATCACTTTAACGAAAATTCTTGGACCGTGGAGATTCCCGAAACATGAACGCACCTCTTTCAAGGCTACGCCCAACTGAGTTTAGGTTGATCGACCGAACTTTCGTTCTACAATCGAAACCCCCAAAGCTCGCTTTACGTGGTGAACCCCGCTATTGGATTTGACTCCAATCCAGGAGATTTACGTCGTCCTCTTTCAAGGATTGCATTCAACTCCCTTTACCCGTGAGTGATCATTCCGTACACACGATCCTTTCGGCTACTAGAATACTGGAACAAAAGTGAAAATCATATATAAATAATATGATCTCACTAAATATTAATCAAGGGTAAATCCTAAGCATTCGTTAAAAGAGAAAAAGAAATTAAATTAAGAAGAGAAGATCATTTCATTCCTCGGATCATCTTGATAAGCACTAAACAAAGTTTAGTTACTCATAATAAAGTAGGAAATGAAAATCATGTTAAGAATATGCATAATAAGACACACAGAGAGAGAAAGGGAATAGCAAACTATTTTATTTCTTATTGAAAAAGAATTATCAAAAGGGCATAAAGATATTACAAAGTGAGTTTGCAAAAAAATTACAAGTACGATAAAAAAGATTGCAAGAACATCAAAGCATGAAAATATTAAGCTAAAATACTCTAAGCATAAACTCTCAACAACTCTCTAAAAGGCTCAAATGAAGGAGGAAGGATGATCCCCTCTCCCTCTTCCTTCATGCCTATTTATAGGGCCAAAACCAAAGAGGTAGAGATGGTAGATGACATGAGGATGAAGCTTCCATGAAGCTTCCCTTGGTCAAAAACACATGTTGGTTTTAAAGGTCAATGACGGCTACTCCTTTTCAGACTTGTCATGCCTTGAAAAGTATGATCAAAGTTGGCTAGCTTTCTCTCTTTCCAAGAAGCTTCCTTCATGAACACATGCTGAATTTATAGTCAAAGGTGGCTAACAACTTTCATACTTAGGAGAAAATATCTCATCGGACCATTTGGGCTTCATTCTCTTCTTGAATATGGTTCAGTAACACGGTAACATTGCTGCGCTCGATATTTAGTTTGGCACACCCTAAATAAAGGCGTGCTCTTTAGAAATGATAATGCAAATGTCCCAGGATCCTGCAAAAATAGTAAAATATGCGTGGTTAGGATATAATTATAAAAAGATACGATATAACGGATAAAATTAACAATATATATTTATTTATATTATAATATTTAAATATCCATATTAATAACTTAGGTCAAATTATGCATCATCAGGTCCTTCCCCTACTCCCACTGTTGGGAGGGGTAGCTCTTACTTTGTAACTTTTATTGATGACTTCTCTCGCTGTACTTGGGTGTATCTTTTAAAAGAATGCTCTGAATTATTCTCTGTATGGGCTTCTTTTTATGAAATGATCAAGGCTCAGTTTGGTGTGTCTATCAAAAGTCTTCGATATGATAATGTCAAAGAATATATTTCTAATGATTTCTCTGTTTTTTGTATGCAAAATGGAATTATTCACCAAACTAGTTGTGTCAACACTTCTCAGCAGAATGGTGTCGCTGAACGCAAGAATCGCCACCTACTTGATGTTGCTCGCACTCTCCTCACTCAAATGCATGTTCCTCGTTCCTATTGGGGCTATGTTGTTCTCATTTCTTGTCATCTCATCAATCGCATTCCCTCTACCATTCTTCATGGACAAACTTCGTTCTCCATTCTTTACCCGGACAAGGACCCCTTTCCGCTTCCCCCGCGTGTTTTTGGTTGTACGACGTTTGTTCACACTCCCTCAGCCACTCGCGACAAACTTTCTCTGCGTGCTACCAAATGTGTTTTTCTTGGCTATTCTCCCACTCAAAAGGGCTATTGTTGTTTTGACCCTATTCTTTGAAAACAAATGGTGTCTGCTGATGTTACGTTCTTCGAAGACACATCCTATTTCTCCACAGATTCCTCCGTCTCTTTAACTGATATTCCTCCTCTCTCACAAAGTTTTCCCACACCATATATCCCAACAGACACTACTCCATCTCCTCCACCGACACCCTCATCCCACTCTCCATCTCTTGAATCTCCCTCCTCTCTCCCGAGGGAGCCGCTCCCAGCTCTCGGGCCAGCAGTCTCTACAATGGATGCTCCGGATACTGCTGAACAGGACGACTTGGATGTTCCAATTGCTCTTCGCAAAGGAGTTCGGACATGTACTCAACACTCAATTCATGATGTGGTTTCCTATGGTCGCCTTACGTCTTCTTGCAGGAACTTTGCTTTGGCTATCTCTGCCACTGCCACTCCCCGCACTTACCACGAAGCTCTTAACATTCCTCAATGGAAGACAGCCATGGATGAAGAAATGGCGACCCTCACTGAGAGGGGTACTTGGACACTGGTTCCCGTTCCTCTAGGCACAGATGTCATTGGCTGTCGCTGGGTCTTTATTGTGAAGTTTCGACCTGATGGTAGTGTGGATCGCTACAAGGCTGGCCTTATCGCCAAAGGCTTCACTCAGACTTATGGCATCGACTTTTTTGACCCCTTCTCTCCCGTTGCCCGCATTAGCACTATCCGGGTTCTCTTCTCGGTAGCCGTCAACAGGGGTTGGTCCATGTCTCAGCTCGACGTCAAAAATGCTTTCCTCTATGGCGATCTTCAAGAGGATGTGTATATGGAGCAACCTCCTGGGTATGTTGCTCAGGGGGAGACTCGTGTATGCAAGTTGCGGAAAGCCATATATGGACTTAAACAAAGCCCTCAAGCGTGGTTTGAAAAGTTCAGTAGCATTGTAGAAATCATTGGCTTTACAAGAAGTTCTGCAGATCATTCACTATTCATTCGCAAAACCTCCCAGGGACTGGTGGTTCTGGCGGTCTATGTTGATGACATTCTTCTCACAGGTGATGATCAAACTGGAATTTCGTTAACCAAGAAACATCTCAGTCAACACTTTGTCACCAAAGATATGGGCTCTCCAAAGTATTTTCTGGGAATATAGATTTCACGAAAACACAACTCAGTGGTTCTCTCACAACACAAGTATGCTCTTGACCTTCTGCCAGAGACTGGCCTGACTGGGGCTAAACCCACTCGATGCCCCATGGCAGTTGCTGAAGACAAAACATGGCAAGCTGATTCACCACTTATGTCAGATGTTACAAGGTACAGACGTCTCGTAGTCAAGCTTATCTATCTTACAGTAACCAGACCAGACACCTCGTATGATGTAGGAAAGGTTAGCCAGTTCATGCAAGCTCCTAGAGAATGTCATCTACAATCTGCTCTAAGGATATTAGAGTATGTTAAAGGAGCTCCAGGAAAGGGATTACTTTTTCAAACCAACAATCATCTAAAGATTGAGGCCTACTCAGATTCTATCTATGCAGCGGATAAAGATGATCGCAAGTCCACCTATGGATTTTGCACTTTTGTTGGGGGAAATCTTGTGAGCTAGAAAAGCAAAAAATAGTATGTTGTCTCCAGGTCAAGTGCAGAAGCTGAATATCGAAGCATGGCGTCGACAACTTGTGAACTTAAATGGTTAAGGGCTCTCATGTTAGACTTATGAGAAGTTTATAACCATCCGCTGCTGATGTTCTGTGACAACAAAGTTGTCATATACATATCTAAGAATCCAGTATTCCATGAAAGGACAAAATACATTGAAGTCGATTGTCATTTTATCAGAGAAGAAGTATTGAAGAAACAAATCTGTACTCCATTCGTCACATCAGACAATGAACTAGCAGATATTTTTACCAAGCTCATATCTACTTCTTTTTCAAACATTTGCGACAAGCTGGGCATGATTAACATATATGCTCCAGCTTGAGGGGGAATGTTGAAGTATGGAGACCGGGCGGTCTGAAGTATTGAGACCGGGCGGTCTGAAGTATTGTCAACTGGTGGTCTGGTGATTGGTGACCGAGCGGTCTACTGTGATTTGGGACTGGCTGTTTGTTAGAAGGTAACCGGGCGGACTGCCCCTATTTCTCTCTGGCCGTCTGTTTGGGTCAGACCGCATGCTCTCTCTGGTGGTTCTGTCCTGCGGTCTGTGATCATCAGACCACGCGGTCTCTGCAGTCTCTGCGGTCTGCCTTTTGTCGGACCGCCCAGTTCTGTTGTATGTCTTGATCAAGCACTAAACAAAGTTTAGTTACTCATAATAAAGTAGGAAATGAAAATCATGTTAAGAATATGCATAATAAGACACACAGAGAGAGAAAGGGAATAACAAACTATTTTATTTCTTATTGAAAAGGAATTATCAAAAGGGCATAAAGATATTACAAAGTGAGTTTGCAAAAAAATTACAAGTGCGATAAAAAAGATTGTAAGAACATTAAAGCATGAAAACATTAAGCTAAAATACTCTAAGCATAAACTCTCAACAACTCTCTAAAAGGCTCAAATGAAGGAGGAAGGATGATCCCCTCTCCCTCTTCCTTCATGCCTATTTATAGGGCCAAAACCAAAGAGGTAGAGATGGTAGATGACATGAGGATGAAGCTTCCATGAAGCTTCCCTTGGTCAAAAACACATGTTGGTTTTAAAGGTCAATGACGGCTACTCCTTTTCAGACTTGTCATGCCTTGAAAAGTATGATCAAAGTTGGCTAGCTTTCTCTCTTTCCAAGAAGCTTCCTTCATGAACACATGCTGAATTTATAGTCAAAGGTGGCTAGCCTCTTTCATACTTAGGAGAAAATATCTCATCGGACCATTTGGGCTTCATTCTCTTCTTGAATATGGTTCAGTAACACAGTAACATTGCTGCGCTCGATATTTAGTTTGGCACACCCTAAATAAAGGCGTGCTCTTTAGAAATGATAATGCAACTGTCCCGGGATCCTGCAAAAATAGTAAAATATGTGTGGTTAGGATATAATTATAAAAAGATATGATTTAACGAATAAAATTAACAATATATATTTATTTATATTATAATATTTAAATATCCATATTAATAACTTAGGTCAAATTATGCATCATCAGGTCCTTCCCCTACTCCCACTGTTGGGAGGGGTAGCTCTTACTTTGTAACTTTTATTGATGACTTCTCTCGCTGTACTTGGGTGTATCTTTTAAAAGAATGCTCTGAATTATTCTCTGTATGGGCTTCTTTTTATGAAATGATCAAAGCTCAGTTTGGTGTGTCTATCAAAAGTCTTCGATCTGATAATGCCAAAGAATATATTTCTAATGATTTCTCTGTTTTTTGTATGCAAAATGGAATTATTCACCAAACTAGTTGTGTCAACACTTCTCAGCAGAATGGTGTCGCTGAACGCAAGAATCGCCACCTACTTGATGTTGCTCGCACTCTCCTCACTCAGATGCATGTTCCTCGTTCCTGTTGGGGCTATGCTGTTCTCATTTCTTGTCATCTCATCAATCGCATTCCCTCTACCATTCTTCATGGACAAACTTCGTTCTCCATTCTTTACCCGGACAAGGACCCCTTTCCGCTTCCCCCGCGTGTTTTTGGTTGTACGATGTTTGTTCACACTCCCTCAGCCACTCGCGACAAACTTTCTCTGCGTGCTACCAAATGTGTTTTTCTTGGCTATTCTCCCACTCAAAAGGGTTATTGTTGTTTTGACCCTATTCTTCGAAAACAAATGGTGTCTGCTGATGTTACGTTCTTCGAAGACACATCCTATTTCTCCACAGATTCCTCCGTCTCTTTAACTGATATTCCTCCTCTCTCACAAAGTTTTCCCACACTATATATCCCAACAGACACTACTCCATCTCCTCCACCGACACCCTCATCCCACTCTCCATCTCTTGAATCTCCCTCCTCTCTCCCGAGGGAGACGCTCCCAGCTCTCGGGCCAGCAGTCTCTACAATAGATGCTCCGGATACTGCTGAACAGGACGACTTGGATGTTCCAATTGCTCTTCGCAAAGGAGTTCGGACATGTACTCAACACTCAATTCATGATGTGGTTTCCTATGGTCGCCTTACGTCTTATTGCAGGAACTTTGCGTTGGCTATCTCTGCCACTGCCACTCCCCGCACTTACCACGAAGCTCTTAACATTCCTCAATGGAAGACAGCCATGGATGAAGAAATGGCGACCCTCACTGAGAGGGGTACTTGGACACTGGTTCCCGTTCCTCTGGGCACAGATGTCGTTGGCTGTCGCTGGGTCTTTGTTCTGAAGTTTCGACCTGATGGTAGTGTGGATCGCTACAAGGCTGGCCTTGTCGCCAAAGGCTTCACTCAGACTTATGGCATCAACTTTTTTGACACCTTCTCTCCCGTTGCCCGCATTAGCACTATCCGGGTTCTCTTCTCGGTAGCCGTCAACAGGGGTTGGTCCATGTCTCAGCTCGACGTCAAAAATGCTTTCCTCTATGGCGATCTTCAAGAGGATGTGTATATGAAGCAACCTCCTGGGTATGTTGCTCAGGGGGAGACTCGTGTATGCAAGTTGCGGAAAGCCATATATGGACTTAAACAAAGCCCTCAAGCGTGGTTTGAAAAGTTCAGTAGCATTGTAGAAATCATTGGCTTTACAAGAAGTTCTGCAGATCATTCACTATTCATTCGCAAAACCTCCCAGGGACTGGTGGTTCTGGCGGTCTATGTTGATGACATTCTTCTCACAGGTGACGATCAAACTAGAATTTCGTTAACCAAGAAACATCTCAGTCAACACTTTGTCACCAAAGATATGGGCTCTCCAAAGTATTTTCTGGGAATATAGATTTCACGAAAACACAACTCAGTGGTTCTCTCACAACACAAGTATGCTCTTGACCTTCTGCCAGAGACTGGCCTGACTGGGGCTAAACCCACTCGACGCCCCATGGCAGTTGGTGAAGACAAAACATGGCAAGCTGATTCACCACTTATGTCAGATGTTACAAGGTACAGACGTCTCGTAGGCAAGCTTATCTATCTTACAGTAACCAGACCAGGCATCTCGTATGCTGTAGGAAAGGTTAGCCAGTTCATGCAAGCTCCTAGAGAATGTCATCTACAATCTGCTCTAAGGATATTAGAGTATGTTAAAGGAGCTCCAGGAAAGGGATTACTTTTTCAAACCAACAATCATCTAAAGATTGAGGCCTACTCAGATTCTAGCTATGCAGCCGATAAAGATGATCGCAAGTCCACCTATGGATTTTGCACTTTTGTTGGGGGAAATATTGTGAACTGGAAGAGCAAAAAACAGTATGTTGTCTCCAGGTCAAGTGCAGAAGCTGAATATCGAAGCATGGCGTCGACAACTTGTGAACTTAAATGGTTAAGGGATCTCATGTTAGACTTAGGAGAAGTTTATAACCATCCGCTGCTGATGTTCTCTGACAACAAAGTTGCCATATACATATCTAAGAATCCAGTATTCCATGAAAGGACAAAATACATTGAAGTCGATTATCATTTTATCAGAGAAGAAGTATTGAAGAAACAAATCTGTACTCCATTCGTCACATCAGACAATGAACTAGCAGATATTTTTACCAAGCTCATATCTACTTCTTTTTCAAACATTTGCGACAAGCTGGGCATGATTGACATATATGCTCCAGCTTGAGGGAGAGTGTTGAAGTATGGAGACCGGGCGGTCTGAAGTATTGAGACTGGGCGGTCTGAAGTATTGTCAACTGGTGGTCTGGTGATTGGTGACCGAGCGGTCTACTGTGATTTGGGACTGGCTGTTTGTTAGAAGGTGACCGGGCGGACTGCCCCTATTTCTCTCTGGCGGTCTGTTTGGGTCAGACCGCATGCTCTCTCTGGTGGTTCTGTCCTGCGGTCTGTGATCATCAGACCGCGCAGTCTCTGCAGTCTCTGCGGTCTGCCTTTTGTCGGACCGCCCAGTTCTGTTGTATGTCTTGTATTATATTTAGTCTCACATTGCTTAATTGTAATCTCTTCTCTCCCCTCCATTCTATATAAAGGAGGTCATACGTTGTAATAAGATAAGTTTTTTGGAAATAAAGATATTTTTTTCTCTATTTCCGGTCTCTTCTTTTTCTGTTCGCACACTTATTTTTGATAATCTACATGTGTTTACAATCTTATACTTGCATGATTGTGTAGTGTAATAACATAAATAATTAAAATGCATAAATAGATTACCTACACAACATTGAATTGGTTATTATAATTCTTTGTCTTTCATGCACTTACTCCTTAGAGAAATGTGGTTGAAAATGCTATGTTTGCAAAACAAGTGAATTCGGAGTCCTTAGTCACTAAACTAAAAAGCAAATAATAAATGACAAGGAAAACTCCACCAAGCACTACTCACCCTCTTGATAAGTCTTAATGAGCATTGTGAGGTTGAGCGCCCTGGCTAAGAATTGTAAAGTATCTTGTAGCAAACAATTTATACATCACTTCTCTTAGTACACCGGATCACAAAAAATTAAAATAAAGCTAAAAAGTATAAAAGTGATCCTCAAGCACTACTTTGCACCCTGATAAGTCTTAATAAACATTGCGTATGCAGAGCACCTTGGTAGTTGTACTCTTTATTCATGTGCATTGAAATATTGTGGAAGTAATAGTATTTGTGTATTTTGATGTTGTGTTAATTCATTATATATGTCATGTGTTTTTGAGTGATTCACTTGTATACTTTATCGAAACATTATTTTGTACACATTATTATCTTTCATAAAACTTCTACTTATGAGAATTGGATTCTAATGCTCATCTACACTATTCTCTATAAACTTAAGTAAATGCACCAGATAACACAGCATGACCGCTACAATATTTATGTTTACTTGAAATGCAAATTTTATTACATTTAGTTTATGTATCTTTTCTTGATAGTATAAAATCATGCATGCAATTTTATCTTAATGGAATAACATCTCTTGAATCTATAACTCAAACATGAACTTTTCAAATTTAAAACTCATTATCCTTTATATGAGTTTATCTTCTAAAATGATGTTTATGTTTAAGAGTGCTTATTATATTCTTCTGTTAAGTTTACCATTTATGCTCATTCATGTCTATTATTCTTAACACCGTGGTATTCTTTTCAACAAGTGGTATCTTAAAATAGAATGCTTACTTTATCATGTCAGCTATGTTGCTTACTACTATATGTTCCATCATGCTTATATTTTTCTTAACAAGTAGTATTTAATAAGCTTTTGATTGCAACCTATTTTTCTTCTCGACATAGAACATATTACTCCTTATTGCACACTCTCACCTAAACATTTTTTTGATACTACCAAAAGGGGAGAATAAATTACATAAATCTAATCTTTAGGGGGAGTATATTATAATGATTTCAAACTCAAAGAAAGTATTTATGTAGGGGGAGTTATCATATAGGAGGTGCATACACTATCATATGCTCGATCATGACAATACTTCAATAAGTGGTTCCTCAACAATCTTAGTAGATATACACTCATCCCTACCCACTTTTGCTAATAACAAAGGGGGAGAAGAAATTGAAAAAATCTAGTCAAATAGATATTTAGGGGGAGTAAATTATAAGAGAACACTTATGTAGGAGGAGGACTTCATATAGAAAGAGTATGCATTATCGCTTTCAAATCTATCACATTTTAACCTGTTATTCATGCATATCTTATTACCGCACTTATCTATAAACACAAATTGTCTTAAACTCACTAATTTCTCATATAGGTATTTGTTATTATCAAAAGGGGGAGATTGTTGGAGTTTGCGTTCTACATCTCTTGGTTTGAGAATAACAAATACCATGATATATTTGATCTAAGTGAGCTCCTTGATGCCGACAGGACTGATGCACTCACTCGAGAGGCGGAATGTTTATTTTGGTTAAGGCCCCGAGTAGAGCCGCTGACCGGGCTCCTTGATGCCGGCAGGACTGATGCACTCACTCGAGAGATGGAAGGTTTATTTTGGTTAAGGCCCCGAGAAGAGCTGTTGACCGGGCTCCTTGATGCCGGCAGGACTGATGCACTCACTCGAGAGGCAGAAAGTTTATTTTTTGTTAAGGCCCAGAGAAGATAGACCGGTGTGCAGACTCTTGCAAGTCGCCTCCAACTCCAGGTGAGCTCGGATCCCTGGGAGGTGTGGAGTTCCCTCCCCCTCCAGGTGAGCTCGGCTCCCTGGAAGGTGTGGAGTTCCCTCCCCCTCCAGGTAAGCTCGGCTCCTTGGGTGATGTGGAGTTCCCTCCCCCTCTAGGTGAGCTCGGCTCCCTAGAAGGTGTGGAGTTCCCTCCTTCTCCAGGTGATGTTGGCTCCATGGCAGGTGTGGAGTTCCATCCCCCTCCAGGTTAGCTCGGCTCCCTGGAGGGTGTGGAGTTCCCTCCCCCTCCAGGTATATAAGCACGGATCCATGGAAGGTGTGGAGTTCCTCCCCCTCCAGGTAAGCTCGGCTCCCTGGGAGGTGCGGAGGTCCCTCCCCCTCCAGGTGATCTCGGCTCCCTGGGAGGTGTGGAGCTCCCTCACCCTTCAGGTGAGCTCGACTCCCTAGAAGGTGTGGAGTTCCCTCCCCCTCCAGGTGAGCTCGGCTCCGTGGGAGGTGTGGAATTTCCTCCCCCTCCAGGTGAGCTCGACTCCATGGGAGGCGTGGTGTTCCCTCTCCCTCCAGGTGAGTTCATCTCCCTGGAAGGTGTGGAGTTCCCTCCCCCTCCAGGTGAGCTCGGCTCCCTGGGAGTTATGGAGTTTCCTCCCCTTCCATGTGAGCTCGGCTCCCTGGGAGGTGTGTAGTTCCCTCCCCCCTCCAGGTGAGCGCGGCTCCCTGGGAGGTGTGGAGTCCCCCCCCCCCCCCCCCGCTCCCCCCTCCAGGTGAGCCCAGCTCCCTGGAAGGTGTGGAGTTCCCTCCCCCTCCAGGCGAGCTCGGCTCCCTGCGAGGTGTGGAGTTCCCTCCCCCTCCAGGAGAGCTCGACTCCTTGGGAGTTGTGGAGTTCCCTCCCCCTCCAGATGAGCTCGGCTCCCTGGGAGGTGCTGAGTTCCCTCCCCCTCCAGGTGAGCTCGGCTCCATGGGAGGTGTGGAGTTCCCTCCCCCTCCAGGTGAGCTCGGCTCCCTGGGGGGTGTGGAGTTCCCTCCCCCTCTAGGTGAGCTCGGCTCCCTGTGGGGTGTGGAGTTCCCTCCCCCTCCAGGTGAGCTCGGCTCCCTGGGAGGTGTGGAGTTCCCTCCCCCTCCAGGTGAGCTCGGCTCCCTGTGAGGTGTGGAGTTCCCTCGCCCTCCAGGTGAGCTCGGCTCCCTGGGAGGTGTGGAGTTTCCTCCCCCTCCAGGTGAGCTCGGCTCCATGGGAGGTGTGGAGTTCCCTCCCCCTCCAGGTGAGCTCAGCTCCATGGGAGGTGTGGAGTTCCCTCCCCCTCCAGGTAAGTTCGTCTCCCTGGAAGGTGTGGAGTTCCCTCCCCCACCAGGTGAGCTCGGCTCCCTGGGAGTTATGGGGTTTCCTCCCCTTCCAGGTGAGCTTGGCTCCCTGGCAGGTGTGGTGTTCCCTCCCCATCCAGGTGAGCTCGGCTCCCTAGAAGGTGTGGATTTCCCTCCCCCTCCATGTAAGGTTGTCTCCCTGGAAGGTGTGGAGTTCCCTCCCCCTCCAAGTGAGCTCGGCTCCCTGGGAGGTGTGGAGTTTCCTCTCCCTCCAGATGAGCTCGGCTCCCTGGGAGGTGTGGAGTTCCCTCCCGCCAATGTGAGGTCGGCTCCCCGGGAGGTGTGGAATTTCCTCCCCCTCCAGGTGAGCTTGGCTCTCCGGGAGGTGTGGAGTCCCCTCCCCCTCCAGGTGAGTTCGGTTCACGAGAGAGATATTGAGTGGAGAAAGGATCTTGCTTCTTACGTTTAATCCAATTTGAATCGTTAAAAAAAAAGAGATTCAGCCACCGAGTTCTCATCGTTGGTCTCTCTGAACCACGGGTCATCCATTATTTTTTCGGGCTCGTGTCGAACCCGAAAAAAATGGGGATTGTGTATTACCCGTAATTCGTCGAGACCAGACTGTAAGTGAAAATGGCCGAGACAAGTGGAGCGACCGCTCAGAGGCGACCGGAACCAGTCAAAGCAAAAGGAGGACCCGGGGAAGAGAAGAACGAAGTGGCGGGGAAAGTGGGGGAAGTTCCCCCACTCGCCCCTCCCCTGCAGGCGAGTGGGGGGAGTCCCCCCACTCGCCCGCCCCCCTTAGGGCGAGTGGGGGGACTAGGGAGTCCCCCCACTCGCCCCCCTTTGGGCGAGTGGGGGAAGCCCCCCACTCACCCCCTCTCTCTGGTTTTGGGGGAAGACCCCTCTCGACCTCCCTCTCCCTAGTGGACTGTTATGAGGGTGCGAGTAGTATTTTCAAGTGGTTATCCGCATCCCATTTTCAGAAAGTCTATAAATAGACCCCATGGGCACCTTGGAGAGGGTGGTCCATCCTCTTCCTCGCGTGTTTTTTTTTGAGCTAGCACTCCTACCCCATGTACGACTAGTCAACAGGCAGATATTCATTAGTGCTCTCCTGGGTGCCCAGACTCAGCATTGGCTCGGGAGGGGAAACTCTCTTTGATCTTTGATGATTACATGGGCTTCTTCTTTTTGTTTTATAAATAAAAGTTAACCTTTATATTAAGAGTTTAGAATTGGCGGATATTTTCGAAGAGTCTCGCGAGTACTCCTACTTTGAGAAATTAACCGTTATCCTATCGAAGGATAGAAGTAGCGATCTTTTTCTTCTTTCGGAATATTGACAATTACGCTTCGGCTACAATGCCGAATTCTATTGAATTGAATAGTAGAAAAGGAGAGTTTTGCACTAAATGAGTTTGAAAAGCTGTGTTTGAATTTTTAGTCCAAATTAATCATTTGATAAAGGCAAGTATACCTTATCGCAAGTAATACAGGATATTTTTAGAAAATATCGGGATCGTATATTTCCGCGGGTCGTGTTGATTATGCTACTTCGAGGGACGAACTATTATTTTATCGGAGTAATATTTTTAGTTGATTTAACTAGAGTTCTAAATGATAAAATGCGAAAGATGATTTAAGCGATTTACTAGAGTTCTAAGTGATGAGAAATATAGCGCGCGACGTCGAATTATCTTGAGACGAAAATAGATTTTTCGTAGAATTAAAAGTGATGACTTTTCAAAATATTAAGATGACTTGGCCGTGGAGGTTCCATAATTATGAACGCTCCTCTCTCGAGGGTACGCCCACCTGAGATTATGAATATTCGACCGAACTCTCGTTCTACAATCGAATGTTCTTAATACTCGCTTTATGTTACGAACCCCGCTATTGGGTTTTTATTTCCAATTCGGAAGAGTTACCTCGTCCTCTCTCGAGGGTAGAGCGCACTTCTCTTTACCCGTGAGTGATCAGTCCGTACACACGAGCCTCTCGGCTAACTAGGTACGAAAACGGAAATGAAAACCACACATCGATTATGTGGCTCCACTCAACGTGATTCTCGGGTAAACCTTAAGCGTTAATTATTTTAGAAAGAGATGTTTTAATTTTTATAGAAAAACTATTTTTGTGTCCCAATGCTCTTCGACGTCGTGCGCTAAAGGAAATTAGCCACTCATCGGAATGGAGACGGCATTATCGGTTGAAAAATACATGTTTGATAATTAAAGCGGATATAAGCGGATAAAAAGGAAATAAAAAGACTTATATAAAAACAGTAATAATATCCGTCCCAACCACCTTAAACAAGTGCTAAAAAGTTCTTAGCCTCTTATTTAAGAAGGGGGTGGTATAGAAATGAAAAGACTTATAAAGGTGCAGAAATAATATCCGTCCCAACCGACTTAAATAAGTGCTAAAGTAAATTAGCCTCTTATTTGAGAAGGGGGTGGTATATAGCAGTTATATAAAGACTGAAATAAAAACTAAGCTACAAAAAAGGAAAATACTATCTCATACACGCACACACTCTAAAAGAAACTGAAAAAGAAAGCGTTTAAAATGAAAGCGATAAAATAAGGCGAAAAAGAAAACGATAAAACTATTTTATGAAAGCTTGTAAATCTAAGCTATGAAAACAGTAAACCTAGATTATGAAAGCAATAAAACTAACTATAAAAGCAATAAAACTAAATTATGAAAGCAATAAAGCTAAACTCATACACGCACACACACTAACATTAATAAAAAGAAGATGATCCAAATGAGAAAAACATCATTTTATTTCTGAAATCAGCATTACAACTAGACTAGGAAGACGAAAAAAACTACAAACGAACTTAAACTGAATTGCAGAAGAGAAGCTCACAATCACTCAAAAGAACTCACAATACAACAAAAACCACTCAAAATTTGGATGAAAATAACTTCAGCCGAGCCCCTCTATTTATAGGGAAAATTTGAGTTTTACACGCCCTAGGTCACGGGCGTGACTTGAATGTCACGGCCGTGACTTAGGGCGTGACATTTGCTCGGCTGTATTCGCCGCCTTCTGGAAGGTCTGGCCGTCAAACATGGCTGCACACGGGCGTGACTTGGTATGTCACGGGCGTGACTTGGTGAGTCACGGGCGTGACTATGGGTGGCTGATGTCGGCAGCATGGGTGCGGCTTCGAGACGTGATGCGCTGGCGGCTCACGGGCGTGACTCTGCTGGAACACGGGCGTGACTTGTAGAGTCACGGGCGTGACTTGATCAACTCTTCGAGATTTCACCTGAAAACGGCTGCCAGCTGGAAATTTGGCTTTTAAAATTACACGCCCTTGGTCACGGGCGTGACCTCGGGCGTGACTTGAGCGATTTGTCGGGATTTGATCTGAATTGAGCCGTCCCGTTGATATTTGATCTTTAAAATTACACGCCCTTGGTCACGGGCGTGTCTGAGGGCGTGACCTGTGAAAATTTTGCAAAAAATTGCAAAAACAAAAATAAAACTAAGTTAGAAACCAGAAATAATAAAGAAGCAATTTATTCATTAATTTACATAGAAAATTCACAATATTAATTAAAACTATACTAATACTTATACCAAAAATACATATTTTTTATTACTTATCAAATACCCCCATACTTAAGCTTTTGCTATTCCAGGGCAAAAGTAAGAGAGATCTATACGGGATTAACATAAGTTCTAATTGTTGGCTATCGTTTTATTTTAATCATAAGAGACTGAAAAATAAAAATTCGGAGTAATAAGAGTTAAGTCCTAAATTATGCAAATGATTTAAGTAGAAGAAATGTCCTGGCCAAAAGACTTCTTAATTAACCAAATAGCAAACAAAATTGCAATCATTAGTAAACGAGATTAGATCGAAATTATAATAACCTTTGTTTAAAGAAACATAAAGGAAAAATATAAGTTACTAATTATGCTCTCAAATGATTTTTTGAATTAAAACTAGAAACAATAATTTGGTTAAGGGAAAAGGGGGTAAAAAGCCTTGGCAAATAGAAGAGTACTTGGATTAGGGGTGATGAATTGTATCATCTCACCCCTCTTATAAAGTTTCCTTTGACTCCCATCGTTGGTGTACGAGGGACGAGGGAAAATTGACCTTTTTAATTAACCCAATGCCTGTGTTTACGGAATTTGCAATTCCCATTGACATAGGATTTCTTTTAACAAATATTGGGTGCCTATGTTTACGGAATTTTTGTATTCCCATTGACATAAGATCTTTTTTTTTTTTTCTTCTTTTTGTGTTTTTGCCATGCTAAATTGGTGTATACAAGAGGTTTTCAAGAGAAATTCTAGAATAATAAAAAAAAGTTTTGAGAGCAACCTTAGTAAGTTGAATATTCCTAGATTCCTGAAGACATAAAGTAGGGATAATTGCAGTCTAAAGTTGTTTTGCTAACATAATACACATGTCTCTATTTTAGCTAGTAGAAGTAGTGCTTGATAACAAAGCCTCTATTTAAATTAAAAACACAAGATATTCTTTAAAACTTAACCCCGAACGTTTAAATCTATCGATCTTAGATAAACAAACAAATAGTAAAACTAGCGATTATGAAAATCCACAAACATATACTCTCGAAACTAAATGCTTTAAGAATAAAAGTAAAGTAGGGTTTATTATTTTTGGAGTTTTTTCTTTTATTTTTTTTTTGTTGTTTATTTTTTTTTTGTTGTTTTTTTTTTTTTTTCAACTACAAAAAAATACATATTATTTTTTTTTTTTTTTTTTTTTTTTTTGAAAACGGGAAATACACCCCCATACGTAAAACCCAACATTGTCCCCAATGTTGTAATGTAAGTATGAAGAAGGGAAAATAACAATGCAATATATACAAAAGGAAAAAGGAAGCAAAAAGGCTTCCCTGAAGTAAAGCTGGCGGGGTCGGAAGAAACCCTGCAAAAATAGAGAAAAAGCATAATAAAAATATTAGATAAATATGGGGTGCCTCCCACGAGCGCTTTGTTTACCGTCGCGTAGCTTGACGCATTTGGCGTGGTGAGATTATAAATTGGGGAGGGTTAAAGATTCTGTGTGTCCGTCCACCGGATCGCCCGCAAGATATAGTTTTAAACGGTGGCCGTTGACTTTAAAATCGCCTTTTTCGGGGTGAGAGATAAGAACGGTCCCATACGGCCAAACCTCTTTGACTGCAAAGGGGCCGGACCAGCGGGATTTGAGCTTACCCGGAAAAAGACGAAGACGTGAATGATAAAGAAGGACAAGATCGCCCGGCGCGAAAGTTTTTGGAAATTTAATTTTTCGATCGTGGTAGAACTTAGAACGCTCCTTATAAAATTTATTACTCTCATAAGCGTTCGCACGCCATTCATCGAGTTCATTGAGTTGGAATTTCCTATTCTCGGAGGCTAAGTTCGAATCGAGATTTAAAAATTTTAAGACCCAAAAAGCGCGGTGTTCTAATTCTACCGGTAAATGGCACGCTTTGCCGTAGACTAATCGATAGGGCGTACAACCGATAGCGGTCTTGTATGCCGTACGATACGCCCATAACGCGTCGTCGAGTTTTGAGGACCAATCCTTCCTATTTAAAGAGACTGTTTTTTCCAGAATGCGTTTTATCTCGCGATTTACTACCTCTACTTGGCCGCTCGTTTGGGGGTGATAGGCGGTGGCGAGCTTATGCGTGACGCCGTATTTAGATAAAATTTTTGAAAACTGGGCATTGCAGAAGTGCGTGCCCCTATCACTTACTATTGCACGGGGCGTGCCAAAGCGAGAAAATAATTTTTTTAGAAAATGGACGACGACTCGCGCATCATTAGTGGGCAGAGCTTGCGCTTCCGCCCACCTAGATACATAGTCGACCGCCACTAAGATATAGCGATTATTAAAAGAAGGAGGTAGGGGGCCTACAAAGTCTATGCCCCACAAATCGAAAATTTCGCATTCTAAATAAAAATTTTGGGGCATCTCGTCACGACGGGAGATGTTACCCGACCGCTGGCAGCTATCGCATATACTCACAAAAGTGTGAGCATCCTTAAAGAGAGTGGGCCAATAAAAGCCTGACTCTAACGCTTTCCGCGCGGTCCGGTTGGCTTGATAATGCCCTCCAGCCGGCCCCTCATGGCAGTGTCGCAATATTTGCGCACCCTCCTCGCTGGAAACACACCTTCGTATCACTTGGTCTGCGCAGACTCGAAAGAGAAAGGGGTCCTCCCAAAAGTAGTTTTTTAAGTCAGAGAAGAATTTCTTCTTCTGCTGAGTCGAAAAATCTTTTGGAAGGACCCGCGCGACTAAATAGTTCGCGTAATCTGCGAACCAAGGGGTAGAGGAAGTTTTGGTATTATTTATGATTAAAAGTCGCTCCTCAGGAAATCGATCGTCTATTTCGGGTTCGACGAGCGCTTCTGCGACGGGGTGTTCTAAACGTGAGAGGTGGTCGGCTGCTAAATTTTCAGCCCCCTTCTTATCCCGGATCTCTAAGTCAAATTCCTGTAAAAGGAGGATCCATCGAAGTAAGCGAGGCTTAGCATCAACTTTGGCCAAAAGATATTTCAAGGCGGAGTGATCAGTGAAAACGATTACATGTGAAAGGGTTACGTAGGGTCGGAATTTATCAAAAGCAAAGATGACGGCGAGAAGTTCCTTTTCCGTTGTGGTGTAGTTAGCCTGTGCGGCATTGAGTGTGCGAGAAGCGTAATATATTGGATGAAAATATTTATTTACGCGTTGGCCTAAGACAGCTCCTACTGCGATATCGCTCGCGTCGCACATAATCTCAAACGGAAGAGACCAATCTGGCGCCACCAGAATTGGAGAATTGATAAGTTGCTTTTTAATAAAATTAAACGCCTCTACGCAGGCCGTGTCAAAAATGAATGGGGAATCTTTTTCCAGGAGGTGAGTTAGCGGTTTGGTTATTTTTGAAAAATCTTGAATGAAGCGCCGATAAAAACCTGCGTGGCCAAGAAAACTTCTAATTGATTTGACGTTCGAAGGAACAGGAAGTTGTTCAATTATAGCGACTTTGGCCTTATCGACCTCCATCCCCTTGGAAGAAATTTTATGGCCGAGGACTAAACCCTCTCGGACCATGAAGTTGCATTTCTCCCAGTTCAAGACTAAGTTCGTCTCCTCGCACCGTTGGAGGACTCTATCTAAATTTTTTAAACAATTTTTAAAAGAGTTTCCAAAGACGGAGAAGTCATCCATGAAGACTTCCATTATGTCTTCTACTAGCTCGCCAAATATTGCCAGCATACATCTTTGGAATGTAGCTGGCGCGTTACAGAGGCCAAACGGCATCCTCCGATATGCGAAGGTGCCGAAAGGGCAAGTAAAAGTCGTTTTTTCTTGGTCCTCGGGTGAAATAGGGATTTGGAAAAATCCCGAGAGACCATCAAGGAAGCAATAAAAAGGGTGACCGGAGAGACGCTCTAAGATTTGATCAATAAACGGTAACGGAAAGTGGTCTTTTCTGGTGGCATCGTTTAGTTTTCTGTAGTCGATGCACACCCTCCAACCCGTAACAGTACGAGTTGGGATTAATTCGTTATTCGTGTTTGCCACGACCGTTATACCGCCCTTTTTCGGGACGACTTGTACGGGGCTTACCCACGTACTGTCGGAAATAGGATAGATAATCCCCGCATCAAGGAGTTTAATAATTTCAGTCTTAACGACTTCCCGCATGTTCGGGTTAAGTCGTCGTTGAGGCTGAATTGTTTTGCGGGGGTTTTCTTCGAGAAAAATTTTGTGGGAGCAGAATGAGGGGTTAATTCCCCTGATATCGGAAATTTGCCATGCAATTGCACGGCGATGTTTAGATAAAACTTCAACCAATTCGGATGTTTCTGAATCAGTTAAAGTAGAAGATATTATAACCGGAAGCTTTAAGTTCGCGGCTAGAAAAGCATATTTTAGATGGTCGGGGAGTTGCTTAAGCTCCAAGACCGGAGGTTCTTCGTAGGAAGTGGAGATTTTTAAATCTTTCGAGTCGAAAGACTCGAAAGGCGAATCTGGCGGTAATTCTTCTAAAGGAGGTTGATTCGCCAGATCCGAATCGTCTATCATTAAGGATAGCAATTCTGAAAGAGAAGAACACTCGTCCACAAACGCGGATTCCAAATTGAAACAGGAATCATCATTCGATAGTGAGTTCCGCATGGAGGGGTTGATATGTAAAGTAACTTCGTCGTCTCCAACTCGAAGGAGGAGGCGACCGTTACTGACATCGATTAACGCACGGGAGGTTGCGAGAAAGGGGCGACCGAGGATGATGGGTACCTCGACGTCCTCCTCTATGTCCAGGATGACAAAGTCTACCGGGAAGATAAACTTGTCAACCATGACCAGAACATCTTCCGCTACCCCGATTGGGTACTTTACCGAGCGATCCGCGAGTTGGATGCTCATTTTTGTCGGACTCGGGACGCCTAAATTGAGTTTTTTGAAAAGAGAAAAAGGCATCAAATTGATGCTGGCGCCTAAGTCTGCAAGAGCGTACTTTATTAACATATTGCCAAAGAGACACGGGATGGAGAACCGTCCCGGGTCGTTTAGTTTTGGCGGCAATTTGTTAAGGAGAACAGCCGAACATTCCGCATTAAGGGAAACACGCGAAACATCCTCGAGTCGCTTTTTATTAGAAAGCAACTCTTTAAGATATTTCGCATATTTCGGCATTTGGGAGAGTGCCTCGCAGAAGGGGACGTTTATTTGAATTTGTTTTAAAATACGCAAAATTTTTTGATAATTTTCGTCCTCCTTCTCTTTATTAATTTTAGACGGGTAAGGAATTCGAGGACTCGAAACATTTGGCACAACCGGAGAAGCTGGAGCAATTAGAATCGAAGAAGAGGGTGGAGGGGTCGGAGGCGAAATGCATACCTTAGGCTCAACCCGCAATGGGGAGACGACCTCCTTGCCGCTTCGAAGGGTTATAGCGTTGGCATTTTCCCTTAGGTTTGGCTCTGTATTCCCTGGTAAAGCTCCGTATGGCCGCTCGGAGACCATCTTTGCAAGTTGTCCAACCTGGTTTTCCAAGCTTTTAATCGATCCGGTAAGATTCCGGATATTTGAATCGTTGGACGCGATGTACTTAGACAAAATATCTTCGAGCGGCGAAGGTTTTGGAGGAGGAGGCTGGAATCCCTGCGGAAATCCCTGAGGATTCATATTTGGGGGCCTCTGAGCATTGTTAGGATTGCTCCAGGAGAAATTAGGGTGGCTCCTCCAACCTAGATTATAAGTATTACTATACGGGTTGTTATTAGGGTTGAAGGGGGGCCTAACCGGATTACCGAGGTAATCCACCGATTCTTCGATTACGTTATTATTATTATTATTATTATTCCAAGCGGGAGTGGAGGAGGAAACAGTCATCTCTGCCACCTGCTTACTTAGCCGCTCTACCTGTGAGGCTAAGAAAGTAGTGGCGTCCACTTCAAAAAGACCAGCCGGTTTAGTAGGACGCGACCTTGGCACGTTCCATTGGTACGCATTCATGGCCATTTCGTCGATCAGAGCTTGAGCGGTCTCTGGGGTTTTGTTGTTTAACGTTCCCCCGGAAGCCGCATCAATCATCTGCCGTGTAGAAAAATTTAAACCATTATAAAACGTTTGGACCTGTAGCCAAGTTGGTAGCGCGTGATGAGGACACCTACGCAAATATTCCTTAAAACGCTCCCAAGTCTCATAAAGAGACTCGGAATCGAATTGCACAAAGGATGTGATATCCGTGCGTAGTTTTGCGGTTTTTGACGGAGGAAAATACTTAGTTAAGAAAAATTCCGTCAATTGGGCCCACGTGGTTATGGACCCTCTCGGAAGAGAAGTCAACCATGATTTGGCCTTTGACCGTAGCGAAAATGGAAATAAGCGTAAACGAATGGCGTCATCAGTGACGCCATTAATTTTAAAGGTGTCGCATATTTCTAAAAAGTTTGAAAGGTGCTGATTTGGGTCCTCATCTGGCAAACCGTCGAACTGAATCGACTGTTGTACCATTTGAATTATGCTGGATTTTATTTCAAAATTATTATTATTAACTGACGGGCGAGTAATACTGGATCCTGTATCTTCCAAATTCGGTCGGGCATAATATGCCATGGTCCGGGCCGGGGCCGTATTTGGAATTGGATCGCCCATATTTACAGTATCTCTGATTGACTCTTCGGGGGTTTCGAGTAAGTTTTGATCACGAGATCGGATGCGCTCACGAAGAGTGCGCTCGATTTCGGGGTCAAAAGGAATAGTCGAATCGTCCGAGGAGTTTCCTCGGGTCATAAATTAAAAAACAATATTTTTGGATTTTCTGTTTTATTATTATTATATTTTTTTTTTTTTTAATATAAGTTTTTATATTTATATAATTTTTTTTTATTAGTTTTGTAACCTCTTTTTTTTTTTGCCCTTTTTTTTTTTTTAATATATAGATAAGGAATAAAATTAATAGCAGTTCCTACTTTCAAATAACAACACAAAGGTCCCCGGCAACGGCGCCAAAAACTTGATGATTACTTGGGCTTCTTCTTTTTGTTTTATAAATAAAAGTTAACCTTTATATTAAGAGTTTAGAATTGGCGGATATTTTCGAAGAGTCTCGCGAGTACTCCTACTTTGAGAAATTAACCGTTATCCTATCGAAGGATAGAAGTAGCGATCTTTTTCTTCTTTCGGAATATTGACAATTACGCTTCGGCTACAATGCCGAATTCTATTGAATTGAATAGTAGAAAAGGAGAGTTTTGCACTAAATGAGTTTGAAAAGCTGTGTTTGAATTTTTAGTCCAAATTAATCATTTGATAAAGGCAAGTATACCTTATCGCAAGTAATACAGGATATTTTTAGAAAATATCGGGATCGTATATTTCCGCGGGTCGTGTTGATTATGCTACTTCGAGGGACGAACTATTATTTTATCGGAGTAATATTTTTAGTTGATTTAACTAGAGTTCTAAATGATAAAATGCGAAAGATGATTTAAGCGATTTACTAGAGTTCTAAGTGATGAGAAATATAGCGCGCGACGTCGAATTACCTTGAGACGAAAATAGATTTTTCGTAGAATTAAAAGTGATGACTTTTCAAAATATTAAGATGACTTGGCCGTGGAGGTTCCATAATTATGAACGCTCCTCTCTCGAGGGTACGCCCACCTGAGATTATGAATATTCGACTGAACTCTCGTTCTACAATCGAATGTTCTTAATACTCGCTTTATGTTACGAACCCCGCTATTGGGTTTTTATTTCCAATTCGGAAGAGTTACCTCGTCCTCTCTCGAGGGTAGAGCGCACTTCTCTTTACCCGTGAGTGATCAGTCCGTACACACGAGCCTCTCGGCTAACTAGGTACGAAAACGGAAATGAAAACCACACATCGATTATGTGGCTCCACTCAACGTGATTCTCGGGTAAACCTTAAGCGTTAATTATTTTAGAAAGAGATGTTTTAATTTTTATAGAAAAACTATTTTTGTGTCCCAATGCTCTTCGACGTCGTGCGCTAAAGGAAATTAGCCACTCATCGGAATGGAGACGGCATTATCGGTTGAAAAATACATGTTTGATAATTAAAGCGGATATAAGCGGATAAAAAGGAAATAAAAAGACTTATATAAAAACAGTAATAATATCCGTCCCAACCACCTTAAACAAGTGCTAAAAAGTTCTTAGCCTCTTATTTAAGAAGGGGGTGGTATAGAAATGAAAAGACTTATAAAGGTGCAGAAATAATATCCGTCCCAACCGACTTAAATAAGTGCTAAAGTAAATTAGCCTCTTATTTGAGAAGGGGGTGGTATATAGCAGTTATATAAAGACTGAAATAAAAACTAAGCTACAAAAAAGGAAAATACTATCTCATACACGCACACACTCTAAAAGAAACTGAAAAAGAAAGCGTTTAAAATGAAAGCGATAAAATAAGGCGAAAAAGAAAACGATAAAACTATTTTATGAAAGCTTGTAAATCTAAGCTATGAAAACAGTAAACCTAGATTATGAAAGCAATAAAACTAACTATAAAAGCAATAAAACTAAATTATGAAAGCAATAAAGCTAAACTCATACACGCACACACACTAACATTAATAAAAAGAAGATGATCCAAATGAGAAAAACATCATTTTATTTCTGAAATCAGCATTACAACTAGACTAGGAAGACGAAAAAAACTACAAACGAACTTAAACTGAATTGCAGAAGAGAAGCTCACAATCACTCAAAAGAACTCACAATACAACAAAAACCACTCAAAATTTGGATGAAAATAACTTCAGCCGAGCCCCTCTATTTATAGGGAAAATTTGAGTTTTACACGCCCTAGGTCACGGGCGTGACTTGAATGTCACGGCCGTGACTTAGGGCGTGACATTTGCTCGGCTGTATTCGCCGCCTTCTGGAAGGTCTGGCCGTCAAACATGGCTGCACACGGGCGTGACTTGGTATGTCACGGGCGTGACTTGGTGAGTCACGGGCGTGACTATGGGTGGCTGATGTCGGCAGCATGGGTGCGGCTTCGAGACATGATGCGCTGGCGGCTCACGGGCGTGACTCTGCTGGAACACGGGCGTGACTTGTAGAGTCACGGGCGTGACTTGATCAACTCTTCGAGATTTCACCTGAAAACGGCTGCCAGCTGGAAATTTGGCTTTTAAAATTACACGCCCTTGGTCACGGGCGTGACCTCGGGCGTGACTTGAGCGATTTGTCGGGATTTGATCTGAATTGAGCCGTCCCGTTGATATTTGATCTTTAAAATTACACGCCCTTGGTCACGGGCGTGTCTGAGGGCGTGACCTGTGAAAATTTTGCAAAAAATTGCAAAAACAAAAATAAAACTAAGTTAGAAACCAGAAATAATAAAGAAGCAATTTATTCATTAATTTACATAGAAAATTCACAATATTAATTAAAACTATACTAATACTTATACCAAAAATACATATTTTTTATTACTTATCAATCTTCCGGGTGTGTGGTGGGACCTCCTCGCTGCAGCTCAAGGGGTCTGTTTTGGACTTCAGGTCCCCACTCGGTGCAGGTTCTTCGACTCTCAGCGACTAGTCATGTGTTCTAGCTCAGATCAAGTAAGGGTCAGTTGCATACCCGTTGCGAACATCGAAGCCAGTTTTCTGGTTTCAACAAGTATTTCTCTACGACGTTACTATCTTGTAGTAAAGTTCAATTGTAAACGTGTCTTGGTCGTATTTCATAGTCCAACATCGTAACTAGGTTTGTAGCCTATGTGGTTTGACGGTACGTATAAAATATTTGAGATGTAAACATAATGAGTCTGTTTGTCACAATAAAGTAGTTATTTCAAATTAAAGCGGCGATGGGATCGTTTTGATGATATTTTATGAGGACCATGAGATGAACCCAAGTGCTCTTTTTGTTTACATCGGAACGGGCAACTCGTGCATGACGCAACAATACAAACTGCGCCGAGAGCATCCTTTGCCAGTCGCAATAGTTTTGTTCATACACATTAGATGTTATTCATCCCTTGTAGACTTCAATTACAAATAAGGATGCGTGATAGAACATGGCTATGAACTTCAAACTTCAAACTTCAAACATGTAGATCATCTAAAGTACCTCACAACTCCTATAAAAATATATTAAAAGTAGAATATGGCATAAAAGACACAATTTCATGTTGGAGATATGGTGTCTGGTCGTATTGGCATAAAAGACACAATTTTATGTAATTTCATTAATACGGTTGCACTAGACTTCAAGTATAAAAGGGCTTCTTTGTATCTCGTTTCTGTAACTGAAAAGAAATAGTGAAAACCTTACTGCGGCTGTAGACATAGCAAGGTTGCCGAACAACGTAAATCTGTGTGTTTTCTGTGTTGATTTCTTGTTCTTCCTTCATTGTTTTCGATCTTCATTCCTAATAATTTCATATGAGCATAAGGCCTGGAGGAGTCCTTAGTTGAAGTTTCTTTTTGTGTCTACGAAGGGGCGGTACGACGGACGGCAGGGAGGAATCATGGAACATAATGGAGCTGGGACTCTACGAGGGAGCTGCCATTAGGGGGGATAATGAATTTTAGGTTTGCTTTGACTTTTTAGAACTGCAAATATCGATTTGAGGGCTAGCTAGGTGCTTATACAAATGCCCTTAAAAACATATATCAAAATTAAAGACGAATGGATAGCCAATAAACAAACTGCACTGAAGTTGACCCCCCCCCCCCCCCGCCCCCCCCCCCCCCCCCCCCCGCGTAATCCAATCATAACCACCGCGTAAACGACCGCCACCGCCGTACCAAACAGAGCCTATAATAGTAAATAGCGCGGGGTGTGGCAATCTATTTGTTCAATCAAGATAACCAGTAAGCAATACCGAGAAAGCATACTTAACATTTGGACAGTTAATCAAAACACGTTAATGAGAATTCATATAATTTGGCCAACATTGAATGAAAGTTGAAAACAACTGCAATGGTTGTGAAATAAATGAGAAGACAAGGCGGACTCTGGAAATACGCCCAGGTTTCGCGCCTTTTGGAAATACGTCTCGTACATGCATTTTTAGGACTAGATCTACAACTTTCGTGTTGTACAATTTTCCTAAAAATGCATGTACAAGACGTATTTCTAAAAGACGCGAAAAATTAGGAAAAAGTACAGTGTGACTAGCTAAAACTGCGATGATCGCCTTTAATCAAATGCGGAAAAAATGAAAAGAACAAAGACGAAGACAAAATACCCTTTTCACCATTCGCCTCTCCCTCTCCATCAAGACCTGGCAATTAATGAACCTCACCAAATCCACGTACTCGCATTAAATAATGACAGAGATTCCGAACCCGGTCGTTCTCCGCACGTTTCTCCACCCCCGAACCGGACCATTTTCCCTCCGCCCGACCGGCGAACCGATTTATCGGCCCTCGAAATTCGAATTTCAAACTCCCACACGCGAGATTGTCCTGCTCTAATGACCGTCGGATCAAATACTCGATGTGCGGGAAATCATGTGCGGATCTTGAGATATCTGGATCCATCAGAAGCTGACACGTAGTCAACTGTTCTGGAGCACGAATTTCAATAAATATCTTCTGCAAAGGAGCTGGAACAGGACAGTCTGCGCCTAGTCCTTGCGCGCCAGCCAAAGGTGGAAGAAGGAGCCAAGAACGATTTCAGAATTTGGATCGTTGTGGTTTCTGGTCTCCTGTTATCGAATCGGTTTTAATTTTTAGATTTTTTTTTGCTCCGGATTCGATTTGAAGGAATTGGCAAGGCCGGCATCGTCGGAGTCCTGCTCCGCTTCCTTGAATGTTTCATTGCCGCTTTGGTGATTTGAAGGAATTGACAGGTTTAGGTGGAAGAGATTCAATACGCGATATAGAGTTTCTAGATCTGTTCGTTTCACTGTAGAAACATTTTTTCTGCGGTAAGATTAAATGCGTAATCAAGAGGGTCATGCTTTCTGCACCCCCTTTGATTTCGCACCTTTTGATGTTCTTCTGAACCGATTAGATTCTCTCTCATTCTCTGGGAGGTAGAACTTAGGGGAAGTAGAGCTATTGAGTTGAGTTTTGGGGAACTCGGAGGAAGTTTTGGAAAAGGGGCAAAAAGAAGAAGAATGGAGTATTATGTGGATTGACTGATGGGACGGGGTTGAATATCCATTAATATTGGTTGGTCGAAAGGCGAAAGCAGCAATTAGTCTACTGTTTCGTTTAATCTCGAACAGTGATAGAAAATAGTGACGTGCATGATTGCATCTTCGTGTGGTCGATGGGTTGATGAGGCATTGCCTCTTATTCTTATTTTTGAAGCTTGAGATAAGCGAAGAGTCCGATTAGCTGGATTTGGGGGGAGCTATGAGGGATAAAGCGAGGAATGGAAATTTGGAGCAGAAGAGGCGGGAGAAGCATGAACATCTGATTCAAAGGAAGATGGTTGTGGTGGCAGTTAAAGCTTCACAGGAAGTTTCAAGGATGGCAATGGTGTGGGCTCTGACCCATGTTTTTCAGCCTGATGATCGAATAACATTTCTTGTTCTGGTTTCATCTCACAGTTCAGGTCTTGATTCTTCTCAATCTATGTGTTTGCATTTTCTTCATGCGATGCTTTGATTTTCATCTTCCATGGATTTTTTTTTTTTTAATTTTATTTAAAAAACTTTGGTTGTTCTAGTAGCAATGAAGGGACGGTTTGATTGTTCTTTCAATGCAAAATAATTTCTTCGGTGGAAATTTTTTGTGCGTGCTTAAATTTTGGCTTATTCAAAGATAAATTAATCTGTTTTTATATTATCTTTATCTCTTTCTTTCTGTTCTGTTTCCTGTGATTTCAAACAGAAACGCCCTTTTCCTTTCTTCTCTTTTTTTCACTCCAAATCAAAGGATAAGAGGCGCCCTTACAGGATAAGTGATTAAGGCTCTGTTTGGCTCGGTGGTGGTGGTCGTAAACGCGGTGATTATGAACCGTCGTTCGTTAACGCCCGGACTCACCCAAGGAACATCATCCACTTTTATGTTCAAAACTAGTTTTATTTTCTTGGTGGTAGTCATAACCATTGTCCAAACTCACCTGGGCAAAAAACGCTAAACGGAGCCTAAGGGTCCGTTTGACACGGCGGTGGAGGTCACAAACACGGTGATTATGAACCGTCGTTCTTGAACGTCCGACCTCACCTAAGGAACTTCATCTACCTTTATATTCAAGACTAGTTTTTTTTCTTGGTGGCAGTCATAACCATTGTCTTGCCAAATATTCATTCTATGACGGTGGCGTTTGTCCAAACTAAATGTCGTGCCCAACGGAGCCTAAATCTTTCCTAAAAACGATATTTAATTTCTATTTTAGGAAGGAAAGGATTCAGATGCTTGTTTATGATGAGTCCATAGATTTTCCTTCTTCTTGCTTTTCTTTTATGTTTCTTGTTAATAAGATTTGAAGATTAAGTTTAAATAAAAATTTAGGCTGGTAATTTTATATGGATTTCAAATTTTAACATAACAAAAATTTGATGTGATCCCATCAGCAACGGCAATGGTCCAGGTCGGTACGGGTGGCACCGACTCATTGGAGCAGCTACGTGGACAGGGAGGTACAGGTGGCGATTATTCATTGGAGCAACTACGTGGCTGATTATGAAGGTCGACGGGAAGAGGCCTTTAGATATTAAATAAGCCCATGGCATTATTGTAATTCTTTATCAAGTAGTATTCTTCTGGTCTATAAATAAGGGTGTGAGGAGAGGGAAAGGCATTCTGTTTTCTAGACTTGAAATCGTTGTTGTTGTAGCAGGTTGGGAAGATAATTCCAATCCTCGCTTCCGTTCCACTGTTCAGAGGTTAATCCTCTTAGGTGGTTATACCTTGTTGTTTCTTGATTTTTGTGAAACCTATTTCTGATTAAATTTGAGTTGGATCTGAGATTTGACTGTTGATTGCATAATTCCTCTGTTGGATCTCAACAAAGTATCAGAGCTATTCGTTTCTTGGCTGGTCCATCATGCCGCCCAAGGAAGCAGCAAAACCTGCGGAATGGCAGACGGATCTCGACGTACTTCGTGCTACCCAGGAAACCATGGTCCGATCTCTACAATCCTTGGACGAACGACATCTCAAATCCATGGATGAACTGAGAGCGTTGTTTGTTGAGTTTCGCGGAAACACGGCTGTACCAGGTACCAAAGAGGTGACGCAGGATCCTTCGTCTTCTTCCGGGGGACCTTCTTCTAATATGATCAATCGCGATGGATCACCGTTACATCGTTCGTCTCTCACAAGACTATCTTGCATCGAATTTCCACGATTTGGAGGGGAAGATTTGACAGCATGGCTTTATAAATGTGAGCAGTTTTTCGAGCTGGATTCTACTCCTGCGGAGATGAAGGTGAAGCTCGCTTCTATGCATCTTGAGGGCAAAGCTCTTTTCTGGCATCAGGCTTTCCTTAAATCTCGTCTAACGTGTCGTTGGCCAGATTGGGAGGAGTTTAGCTTAGGCCTTCAAACTCGGTTCGGATCACTTTTATTTGATGATCCTATGGCAGAGCTCAAAAATTTGCGTCAAACTTCTTCAGTCCAGGAGTACCTCGACGCTTTTGACATGCTGTTAAATAGAGTTGCTATATCTGAAGAATTTGCAATCAGCTTTTGCTTAGCAGGTCTTAGGGAGGATCTCAGCTATGCGATCAGGATGTTTCAACCCAAGACCTTACAAGATGTCTTCTCCTTGGCAAGAATTCAAGAACAGTCCTTGGCTAGTCGCCAAAAGAAGCTCAGGATTTCAGGGGAAGTTCAAACGGACAGGATTAGTTATCAATCTAAAAGCTCTGCACCACTTCCAGGGAATATCCAGAATACTCGACGTCTGACGACGTCGGAAATGGAAGAGAAACGGGGAAAGGGATTGTGTTTTTGGTGCGATGCTAAATACACCCCCGGACATAAATGTTTGGCTAGACGGCAGGCCTATCTTTTGGAAGTGGTTCCGGAAGATCTTGAAGACGAGAATCAGATGGATGAGTTGCTGAGTGAGGAGCGGGATGGTGATTTTTTTCCTCCCCAAATGTCAGTTCATGCTCTCACGGGTTTTGCCTCATTCCAAACAATGCGGGTGACAGCTTCTTGTAATGGTCAGCCGATCAACGTACTCATTGACACGGGTAGTACGCACAACTTCTTGGATGAGGGAGCAGCTACCTGGTTACAATGTGAACTCACATCTATTCCAGTTTTTGCTGTTGCAATTGCAGATGGGAAGAAACTGTCCAGTTCACTCAAGGTTGGAAAGTTTTGTTGGCGCATGCAGGGCGTAGATTTCACTTCGGAAATGTTGGTATTACCACTAGGGGGATGTGAAGTAGTTTTGGGCATCCAGTGGTTGACAACCTTAGGAGTGGTCAACTGGGATTTTCGAAACCTTAAAATGGAATTTTACAAGCAGGGGAGGAAGATCTCCTTACGAGGTTCAACAAGTGAAGCTGCCAGTCTGGTAGGGCAAAAACAAATGCAGAAGCTATTGGGGAAAGATCATCAGTTGAGCATGATGCTTGTCTGTTCGATGAAGGAACAAGGGGTATGCAATGAGAACATGAAGACAGGTCAATTCTATTCATTGTTAGGCAACATACAAACACCGGCTAGTGATCAGCATCAGTTACAGAACCTCCTCCAGGAGTTTCACGATGTTTTTGAGGAACCTAAGGAATTACCACCCAAGCGGGGACATGATCATTATATTCCCTTGGCAGATGAATCAGTCACAATCAATATTCGACCCTACAGGTATCCTCCTCTTCAAAAGGACATTATTGAAAAATTCGTGCAAGAAATGTTAGCCTCAGGAATTATCCGGCCAAGCTGCAGTCCCTTTGCGTCACCGGTAGTGTTGGTAAAGAAGTCGGACGGCACGTGGAGATTTTGTGTCGATTACCGACAGCTAAATAAAAACACGGTCAAGGATAAATTTCCTATTCCCATCATTGATGAACTTATAGATGAGCTCCATGGAGCGGCAGTTTTTTCTAAGCTCGATCTACGGGCAGGATATCATCAGGTGAGGATGGCGGAATCGGACATCCAGAAAACGGCTTTTCGTACTCATGAGGGGCATTACGAGTTCAGAGTTATGCCTTTTGGGTTAACAAATGCGCCGGCAACATTTCAACATTTGTTGAATAATGTTTTCCGGGCCGCTTTGCGCAAATTCATAATCGTTTTTTTTTATGATATTCTGGTCTTCAGCACCAGTTGGAAAGAGCACCTTCAACATCTTCGGTTTGCCTTCACCACTCTGCGGGGGCACAAGCTCTTCCTAACAGAAATTAAGTGTCAATTTGGGATGTCTCAAATACATTACTTAGGACATGTAATCACTCAAGAGGGAGTTGCAACGGATTAGGGCAAAATTTCTGCAATGTTGTCTTGGCCAACCCCAAAATCCTTGAGGAATTTGCGTGGGTTTTTAGGCCTTACGGGATATTATCGTCGCTTTATTAAGAATTATGGGTTGTTGGCTCAACCCTTAACAGCTCTGCTTAAAAAAGGAACTTTTATGTGGAATCAAGAGGCCGAGCTTGCCTTTTAGGTGTTGAAGCAGGCTATGATCCAGCCGCCGGTATTGCGACTACCCGATTTTGTTTTGCCGTTCAGTCTGGAAACTGATGCTTCGAATGCTGGTATAGGAGCAGTTTTAATTCTGGATGGTCGCCCAGTGGCTTTCTATAGCAAGGCGCTTGGGAAGGTGAATAGCGGGTTATCTACTTATGAGAAAGAATTGTTGGCTATTGTTCTCGCCGTACAACATTGGAGGCATTACCTTCTCGGAAATCATTTCATAATACATACGGATCATCGTAGTTTGAAATTCATGTTGGAACAAAAGCTGGCCACACCCGCCCAGCAACGCTATATTACCAAACTGATGGGATTCGACTTTGAAGTTCGTTATAAACAGGGCAAAACAAATATTTGTGCGGATGCATTGTCTCGTCAGTTTGAGAATACAACGGAACCAGAACTTTGTGCAATAATTACCCTTCAAACCAATATCGTCAATAAAATTAAAGATTCTTGGATCCACGACCCTTATGTGCAGAAGATCATCACGGCAAAACAACTGGACGCGCAATGTAAACCACATTTTGAGTGGAAATCAGGAATTCTTAAGCGGAAAGGTAAACTGGTTGTTAGGAATGATCCGGCAGTAAAACGACAGTTGTTGCAATGGTATCATAACGGCGTCATGGGGGGTCACTCAGGTGTAACTGCAACTTATAAACGACTTAAAAGGGTTGTTTGGTGGAAAAGAATGAAACCGGAACTCTATTCATACATTCAGCAATGTGATGTGTGCCAACGTTGTAAGGGTGATAACATGAAACCAGGCAACCAGCTGGATTATTACAACCATTACCGGTTCCGGAGAGAATTTGGCAAGATATTACGATGGATTTTATTGAGGGACTTCCAAAGAGTAACGGCAAATCGACAATCTTCGTGGTAGTGGATCGCCTGAGTAAACATGCTCATTTTATGGCGGTGGCTCATCCGTATACGGCCGAGGTAATTGCTCAAATATTCCTCGATTGTGTCTTCCGCCTACATGGACTGCCATCCTCCATTATCAGTGATCGGGATGCAATTTTTATTAGTGACTTTTGGCAAGAAATTTTTAGGCTCCTACAGGTGCAATTGAAGATGTCATCGGCATATCATCCTCAAACCGACGGCCAAACGGAGGTGGTTAATAGGTGTGTGGAGAATTATTTGAGATGTATGTGTTTCGAAAGACCTCGCAATTGGGCTATGTGGTTACCATTTGCCGAATACTGGTATAACACAAATTTCCACTCAGCAAGTAAGATGACGCCATTCGAAATTGTGTATGGACAGGAACCTGTCCTACTTCCTACATATATTGAGGGTCAACTCATATCAAGGAGGTTGATAGGTCTTTGCATGCCAGGGAGCAGATGGTCAGGTTGCTTAAATTTAATTTAGCCGCAACTCAGAATAGAATGAAGACTCTTGCAGATGGCAAACGACGGGATAGGACACTGGAGGTGGGAGCCTGGGCATATATCCGATTACAACCTTATCGACAATCCAGTTTGCGTTCTCGCGGATTTAGTAAGCTGTCTCCACGTTTTTTTGGACCCTTCCAGGTGGTGGAACGGATAGGAGAAGTGGCTTACAAATTAGCTTTACCAGTGAATGCTAAGATCCATAATACGTTTCATATATCTCAATTACGGGAATTCTTTGGTGACCCTGAAGCTCAGTACTTACCCCTCCCTACGTCAGTAAGTGTTGAGGGCAATGTATTGATTGAACCGGTGGCGGTGGTGGCAAGAAGAATTGTGCCCAGACATGGTAAAGTAGCGACACAGATTCAAGTGCGATGGCTAGATGAACCAGTTCTTACCTGGGAGGATTTGGATTCGTTCCAGCAGAGGTTTCCTCATTTAGTCCCTTGCGGACAAGGTCCATCTGAGGGAGGGTGCATTGATGCGATCCCATCAGCAACGGCAATGGTCCAGGTCGGTACGGGTGGCACCGACTCATTGGAGCAGCTACGTGGACAGGGAGGTACAGGTGGCGATTATTCATTGGAGCAACTACGTGGCTGATTATGAAGGTCGACGGGAAGAGGCCTTTAGATATTAAATAAGCCCATGGCATTATTGTAATTCTGTATCAAGTAGTATTCTTCTAGTCTATAAATAAGGGTGTGAGGAGAGGGAAAGGCATTCTGTTTTCTAGACTTGAAATCGTTGTTGTTGTAGCAGGTTGGGAAGATAATTCCAATCCTCGCTTCCGTTCCACTGTTCAGAGGTTAATCCTCTTAGGTGGTTATATCTTGTTGTTTCTTGATTTTTGTGAAACCTATTTCTGATTAAATTTGAGTTGGATCTGAGATTTGACTGTTGATTGCATAATTCCTCTGTTGGATCTCAACAAAATTGTTAACTAAGTTGGGCATAAGCGAAATGAGAATGTTAAATTGGATGTATGAAAAGCTAAGAAGGATAAATTAAAGACTAGTTAGATAAGAGGAATGATTGAAATGAAATTTTGTAACATTCTTGAAAATAGATTAGTATGGAAAAGAAAAACAATAGATTGGTACGAAAACATATACTAAAGATTAGAAAGTTTACGTATTTTGTTACGAAAACAAGAGTTGAATGAAAAACAAACAAAAAATCACAACACGGAAGATGCAGATTTATGTGGTTCACCTCAAGATGAATTACGTCTACAGGCAGCAACAGCCTATTTTTCATTGAATCAAGAACAGAGGCGGTTAAAGAAAGTGGGCGGATTTCTAAATTTCCGAATTTCAAAATCATCCAAACCCTAGAACGACAAAGCGTTTATATAACACTCTGTCGAGATTAGCACCAATCGTCGTTTTTGGGTTGGGATTTGAGGCATATAATTAAAATGCCTGATAAGTTAAGAAGTTACATTGGATTATGAAAGAGAAGGGGTAGACTAAATGCAGCCAGAACAAAAGTTTTTAAAAAGATTTACAAAGAATAAGTTTAATACTTCAAACAACCATCAAAAGGGAAAACAAATATTAAATTGGAATTCATAAAGACTCAAAAAATGGGATAAGAAGGCTAAAGATGATGTTAATAAAACTATTTGTTAAATTATTTTTTCCACTTTTATGCTCCTTATGCTCTCAATGCATTAGTTAATTTGTTGTCATATTTAGTGCTAATAAGTTTTCTTATCTGCTCCATTCAGGTAAAAAGCAGTGGGGGTTTCCTAGATTATCAGGTAGTTGTGCAAATGGCCGTAGGAATTCAAAGACTCCTAGCACTACTTCCACGCTAGAGTACAATATACATAATTCATGTTCCCAAATGATAACTCAGCTTCTTAAAGTATACAATCTGGACGAGGTTGGTCCATCTTATTACTTCTATTTGTTGTATTTTTTTAAATCAATCTTATTTAGTATGTTTTCATGTTCTTTACAAACAGTCGAATATAAAGCTAAAGATTGTCCCTGGATCACCTTATGGAGCAGTGGCTGCAGAATCCAAGAATGTGCAAGCAAGCTGGGTAGTCATGGACAAGTATTGTCATTAACATCTGACTTGTTTATTGCGAAAATAATTGTCTTAAATATCTGCACTTATTCACAACTTTAAAAAAACTCCGGTCAATCAATTACAATCTATTGTATTTCTCACTGACACGTTAACTAATTAAGTACAGAAAATTGAAGAATGAGGAGAAGAAATGCATGGAAGAGCTACAATGCAACATTGTGGTTATGAAGCACTCTCAACCAAAAATTCTTCGACTGAATCTTGCAGGGATATTGGATACAGAGCCACCAACTAGTTCGCCTCTTTCTGTGCTAGATAAACCATGTGAGAAGACTTCAAAGATCTCTGCAGACAATCCAAGAAGTACTCAAGACTTTGCTTTGACTCGTTCTGGAAGCCCTTTAGTAGAGACACCATATGCCTCACAGCCGAGCTCAGATCCTGGAACTTCACCATTTCATGCATTTAAAGTAAAACACAGTTCTGCTAAAGATGCAACAATTATCCGAAAGGAAAATTTTTATACTGATTTAAGCAGTTCTGAATCTGACAGCGAAGTATCAGCTCCTCTGACAACTTTGAGATTCCAACCATGGGTGGCCCAAGTTCTCAGCACTGACCTCAAACTGAATGTTGAAGTTGAGGAACTCTCAAGAAAACTGAATAAAGTGGCACACCCTTTAACACACAAAGCTTTAATGGACAAGTTCTCTGATCTAGACCTGAAATCTGGAAGCAGCACTTTGGTTCATAAATCAATTCCAGATTCCAGTAGGAATATCCGAGAATCTATAATTACCCTCTTAAGAAATGCACCTCTGGGACATCCTCCTTTGTGTTCAATTTGTAAGAACAAGGCGCCTATGTTTGGGAAGCCTCCCAAATCTTTTAGTTATGCTGAGTTAAACCTTGCAACTGATGGATTTTCTCAATCCAACTTTTTGGCTGAAGGTGGTTTTGGCTCTGTTCATAAAGGAATTTTGCCTGATGGTCAGGCTGTTGCTATTAAGCAGCACAAGCTGGCTAGTTCTCAGGGTGATAATGAGTTCTGTTCGGAAGTCGAAGTCCTTAGCTGCGCCCAACACCGTAATGTCGTGATGCTTACTGGTTTCTGTGTTGAGAATAATAGAAGGTTACTGGTCTATGAATATATATGCAATGGATCGCTGGATTCTCATTTATATGGTAATTTTTGTATGTATAAACTATAAAGTCAGTTTTGTTTCTTTAATTTATTATTTTGTGGCACAAGCTTATGGTTCTTTATGTTTCTGCAATTTTTAGTAATTTATACATTATCCTAATGTTTCTTTATGTTATAGCAAGGGCTGCTTGAACATTATTAAAAAATTATTTATATCAATTCATTTTCCTCAATTTCCCATTAGGTTCCAAGAGAAAAACCAAATCTTCTATATACATAATTAATTGTCTAGTTCTTTAATTTCTTCTCATTTTAACCTTCCAACCAAAAGAAAGTGACGCCTTTCTCTTTAAAACGTTTTTTTTTCTCTTTAAACATAAATTCCTATCAGAGTGTGAAGCACATGTAGTCGCGCGCATATAAATTTATGTTCGTGAAAATGTTCCTCCATCCAAATATATAACATAAGACCTGCATAATTAGGAAAAAGTAAAAAAAAAAAGATGCAAAATGAAGAACAACTTTAGGTCCCTGTGGTAGATGCCTCTGCTGTGAACTAGTCTGCATTGAAGGGGCTAACTAAGAATTGACTACAACGCTACAGTTTTACATTTAACTTGGTGCTTTTATTGTTTGTAGATTCAAATAAAAGACCAATGGAATGGTGTGCTAGAAAAAAAATTGCGGTGGGTGCTGCTAGAGGACTGAGATACCTTCATGAAGAGTGCAGAGTTGGTTGCATAATTCACAGAGATGTGAGACCAAACAACATTCTCATCACTCATGACTTTGATGCCCTGGTAGGTTTGTAACATTTTATACTCTATATTTAAAAAAAAATTCATGATTTATATACTTCTGAGTTTTCGCCCTTTGGACCTTTTGATAGATGTATAATTATTACATTAAATACTTTCATAAATAGAGGAAGATTTGGAGCACGTATATTATCTAGCATGGCAGTACCTGATGGATACTTATATTGCTTTTTTTAAACAATCTCATTGGCATAGAAAGCTAGATGTTATTTTGGGTGGTAAGTATATGCTATTGGATAAGTTGCATCTTCGTAAGTATATGCTTTTGGATAAGCTGCATCTTGGTTAATAAATACAGAGTATAAAATCTCCTATGCTTCATGCACCTTCTTCCCTTTGATGTGCTTTTATACCATATCTCGACTTGCAGTGTAATTCCCCAATTTCCAAGCTTCACATCTTAAGGTGACTCCATAGCTATAAAAAGTGGAAGTTCCTCAAAAATAAATCATCTAAACTTGACTATTGTTAGGATTTTGCAATTATTTTATTAGGGCAAACAAAATCAAATATGTGCACCGGGTTGCCCTTTTTTTTTTAAACAAAATCAAATATGTAGGTTCAGAATAATAAGGAAATTATCCCTTATTTTGGACAGAGTCGAAGTTGTCCTTTTGACTAGATCCAAGTAATAAAAGTTGAACCATATTTATATAGAAAGGCCCCCTTTAAATGCATAGAACGCTGCGATTTTGATGTTAAAAAGGACAACTGAAAGGATCATGAATTCATAAAAGAAAAGAGAGAGTGTGGGTGTTACGATTAAGAAGGAAGAATGAGATATGTTTGCATTAATCAAGAACACGGATACAATCCGGAGTGAACTCCGGCCAAGATCAAGGAGGCTGGGTCCTCCTATGATCCCTCTCTCAAATGAGAGACCAAGACCTTAATGATCCAAAAGATACCTTCTACTCCCAAACCACCTCTTTATATAGGGAGGGGGGCTCACATGTCCAAAACCCTAAAACAATAAGAAGTACAATAATAATACGCGCTTGCGCGTAACAATTCATCCCGCCAGAAAATCGACCTTGACCCCAAGGTCGAAGTACCGCCTGCCATCTAGTAGTAATGTGCCCGCTGGTGGGTCGCTGCAGAGGTGCCCGGATCTCCGTCCGACGGTACATCCGTGAGCAGAAGGGTGTCCAAGGCAGCCGCGCCAATCTCGTCCAAATCATCCCCGATGAGGGCCCGAAACTCCTTGGCAGGACAATTATGATTAGGGGAGTAGGGTTGCTTGCAACGGTAGCACAGACCCTTGCTCCGCAAATCATTGTACTCTTGGTTGGAAAGACGGAGAGTGGGGATATGACGGTTGTTGCGTGGGCCCATAATGGTTGGCCGAGGAGGATGAGGTGGTAGTGGTGGAGGTTTAGGCGGGGGAGGAAAATATGGTTGGTAGGGAGGGTTGGACGGAGGCGACGGGAACGGAGGGTCCCCAGACGTTGCCATTAATTCATCCTCCACCAGTGGGGAGAGGTTCAGGGCTTGGTGGACAGTTGACGGTTGCAGGGTGCGGAGGCAGGCTCGGATGTGGGGTTGTAAGCCATGCATGAAGTGGCCAAGTAATGGTCGGGTGGGAGACCAGGAACGTGGGTGACCAACTCGATGAATGCATCAACGTACGAATCAATGGGGCCGGTCTGACGGAGTCCGCAAAGGCGTTCGATCATGGAGCCGGGGTAACGGTGATCAAATCGCTGAATGAGGGCCTCTGTAAGAGCTGTCCAGGTGAGGCCGGGAGAGGATTGACGGAGCCAGCGGACCCAGTGGAGGGAGGAGCACTCCATGCCGATCAAGGCCTTGCTGACCTTCTGTGGCCCGAGATCTACTGTATCTCGAAGAACTGTTCGGCCCGAGCAACCCATCCCATAGGATCGGTGCCGTTGAAAGAGGGGACATCCAAGGAACGAGGGCCCGATGAGCACACCCCGGGCAGGGGGGCTGTTGCATGGAAGAGTTCCGTGGGGGTCCCGAGGAGGGGCGGCGGATCCGCCACCGACGTTGCAGAGGTGGTAAGGCGGCCGGCCAGGAGGGAGTCGAGCTTAGCATCCATGCGTAACATGAGGGCCTGCAGTGACGCGATGGAACTGTCGTGGTCATCCAAGCGACGAAGAATGGCGGGATCGGTGGTTGGGTGAGAAGGCGTGGGATCTGGGTTGCCCATTAGACGGCTGGAACGACGTGGCATGCATGTAAGAAACCGCAAGGGCGGAGAAGGACGCCGGCTGGAGGGGTGGGGGGCGTGCTGGATCGGCAGCAGGGTTGCTATCCGGCGACGACGCTAACCGCAGGGGCGGGATTGGCAGCAGGGCGTGCTGGAGCGACGACAGGAGCGGAAGCTAACCGCAGGGGCGGGATCGGCAGCAGGGCTGCTAACCGCAGGGGCGGGATCGGCAGCAGGGCGTGCTGGAGCGAAAGCAGGAGCGGAAGCGGAAGGAGGCGCCGAAACAGGAGGAGGCGTTGGATCGACGGCAGTAGCGGAAGCAGGAGGAGGCGTGTGATCGGGGATCGGAAGCGGGAAGAGGCGCGGGATCGGGGATCGGAACCGACAACAGGAGCGGAAGCACGATGTTGAGCGCGGAACCGGAGCTATACGTGACTGGGATCGGGGATGGAGGCGTTGGAACGAGTTCGGGCGGCGGAAACCGCGGCCGGAAGGCGGCAGGTCGGACCACTTGTTACGATTAAGAAGGAAGAACGAGATATGATTGCGTTAATCAAGAACACGGATACAATCCGGAGTGAACTCCGGCCAAGATCAAGGAGGCTGGGTCCTCCTATGATCCCTCTCTCAAATGAGAGCCCAAGACCTTAATGATCCAAAAGATACCTTTTACTCCCAAACCACCTCTTTATATAGGGAGGGGGGCTCACATGTCCAAAACCCTAAAACAATAAGTACAATAATAATACGCGCGTACGCGTAACAGTGGGTTTGTTAGAGGCCCGAAATTTTCAGCCGATGCGATAGAGATGTGGGAATGAAGGTATCTTTTGAGGAAATTTTAAGTGATTTTTGTTAGTATTTGATGATTTAAGTAATGCACACTTGTATAATCAAGTTATCTGTTATGGGCTTCTTTTGCCACAGATCGATGGAGGCGTGGATACAAGGGTAAGTCCTAGAATGGTGGAGGTGATGAGAGGAGATGAAGCTTGGGGAAGGGGGAAAGAGGAAATCCTAGAGGGAGAAGAGGGCTTAGATAGAGAGGGAGAGGAATTTAGAAAGAGGAAGAAGCTATTTCATTCATTTATTAATTTCTTCTTACATGATAAGGCCTCCTTATATAAGGCCCCCATGACACTGGCGTAAATACCCGATACAAAGACAATATGCGAAATATTAAAACACATAAAATGGTACGACGCACATAACTTGATTTGATGCACATAACTTGATTTGACGCACATAACTTGATTTGGCGCACTTAACATGACTCAATACAATACGACTCAATATAAAAAGAATCTAATACTCTAATACTAGATAACAAACGACGTGGGATCCATAATACTCCACCTGTTCTTGAAATCGAGCTTGCCCTCAAGCTCGAACTCCAACAGGATGATCGACTCCTATGGGTCCTTGATTTTGCGCCAAAACAGTGCCTGGTAGCGCATCACGGCAGCAATGAGTAGTGGTGGCGCCGTCGGAAAGACGAGTGGTGGTAGGAATGGGGTCGGCTGGTCCAGTGGAGCAGCGGGAAGCTGAAGTGGCATGGCGGCCGAGGGGACAGCAGACGGCGGAAGGAAGGGGTCCGGCGGGACCGGCGGAAGGAAGGGGTCCGGCGGGACCGGCGGAGCAGCGGCGAAAAGCGGTGGTAAGTCGGTCGGGGGAACCATGACCGGCGAGAGGAGCTGGTATGGCGGGGCGGTGCGAGGCAGTAACGGCAAGACGACCGATGTGACCAGCAAAGCAAGGGCCGGCGAAGCCGGGGATGGTATACGATGTGGCGAGGTGGTCAGAGGCGCCCGAGCGGGAGCCGACAAAGAGGGGGCTGACAAAAGAGGCGGAGAGATGGCCGGCGGGGTCGGTGGAGCAGGGACCTGCAGAGCAGTGACTGGTGGAGGTAGAGGCGGCGACGTCAGTGGAGGTTTTAGCTGTGTCGAAGGCGGATGGCAGGGACCAGCACTGGTAATGGAGGTCGTGGCACAAACGGAAAACCCGGTGGAGCAGGGGCCAGCGGAACAGGGTCCGTTATTGCAGGCGGCAGAATGGTCGGCGATGGAAGCTGCGTTGGAAGAAGAGGCTCTGACAGACTCGGTGGAGAGACCGGTGGAGCTACGGTGGGTTGAGGACACGACGGAGGTGTGAAGAAGTTGGCCTCGAGGTAATCCTTCAGCACACGGAGGAAAGTCGTCTTCTCGGCGGTTAACTTCATGTCCATCTTAATTAATCTATTCCTAAATTAATTAAATGAAGAATTAATAAAAAAATCGATTAAGCTGGAGCGGTCGGCTGTCACGAGGGGATCGAGGGAGATGGGATAAGACCGCGTGGCGCGTGCGGTCTGCTGAGGGCGGCTCGATGAAATAGCTGGGGACGCGTGCTTGCAGGGGAAAATTTTTCAGTCCGTGGAACGCGGAAAATTTTTCCCCACGTGGAACGCACCATGCCATCCTCCGTGTTTAAATACCATTTTGTGGATGGGGCCCACCTTCATTTCGAAAATTGCGACCTAGCCTCCGAAAAAAAGAGACCTTGCTTGTTCCCGCCTCTCCGTCGGACATTTCCCGCCTCCTCGCCGGAAAGCTCGCCGCCGAAGAGCGACCTAGCCTTTTTTCCTGGAATCCTGGTTTGTGTCACCACCGACGTCGGGGAAGGTAGCTCTTCAAATCTTCTCGCTAGCCGACCCCATTCTTTTCTGGGAGTGTTCCTTTGCGTTACCGCCGAACCCCATTAGATCTGAAATCATTTCTTTTCATTGTCATTTGCTTCAGATTAGTTCAAGAAAATGTCAGCTGATGGAGCTACAAGTACCCAGACCTCTTCCAAGAATGTTGCTGAGGGAATGGACAATGTAAGCTTGGTTTTGTGTTATGGTGCATTCATCTGTTTTCTCTCGAATAGCTGGAATGCTTTTGTTCATTATTTTTCTCTCGATTTTTGCTTGCTTATCTTTTATGTTTTCAACTGCATTTTACATGTGAATTTCAACTGCAGATAAAATCAACTGGTTTTTTTTCTATATTTGCAGTTCTGTTTTATTTTAGTGTTTACAAAGTGTTCAAACACTATTTTCAGGTCCAGAAACAGGGGAAACAGCCAGTGGTTTTCCCAATTGTGCATTCAGAAGAAGAAGCGTATGCTATGTATTGTGAGTACGCCCATAGCATGGGTTTCAGTGTTCGGAAACAACATTTAACATGCTGGACACACACAAGGATTATAAAATATCGAGAATATAGCTGCGCTAAAGCTGGTTTGAAAAAGGTGAAACCGTCACCAAAAAAATACCGCAAATTAGAAACACGGACGGGTTGTCTTGCCTGCATATGTTTTTCCGCTGATACAGAAGGTAGGAATTGGACAGTTACAAAGTTCTTTGAGGAACATAATCACCCGCTAGCAATGGAGAAAGAGCAGCATCTACTAAGATCTAATCGCAACGTTTCAAAAATGCAAGGTAGCCTAATTAAGAACCTGACAGATGCGGGAGTTAAAACAGTTCATGCATACGGCTTTCTTTCTAATGAAGTTGGTGGTGTCGAGAATGTTGGGTTCTCTAAAAGCGATGCCTACAACTTTGTGCAGCGGGAAAGAAAGGCTTTGATAGACACCGGCGACTCTAATTGTTTGCTGCAGATTTTTCGGGAGAAACAGTTGGAAGACAACATGTTCTCATTTGATACTCGAACTGATGAGTTTAATAGGTTGACAAGTTTTTTTTGGATGGATGGAAACAGCAAAATCGATTATGACTGCTACGGTGACGTCATTATCTTTGACACGACATACAGACTGAATAAGTATAACTTGGCTTGTGCGCCATTCATCGCAGTCAATAATCATTGGCAGAATGTATTTGTCGGTGGTGCGTTCATTTCGGAGGAAACAATCGATTCATTTTGTTGGGTCTTCAACACTTTTCTGAAATTTGTCGGTGGCAAACAACCAACAAGTATATTCACGGACCAAGACCAAGCCATGGCCGTTGCTATTGAAAAAGTATTTACACGGACTCGTCACCGTTTATGTCAATGACATATTTCCAAGAAAGCGCCTTCAAAAGTCCCATGCTTTAATAAAGAGAAAAGTGTACGGGGGCTTTTTTACCAATGCATGAGTAAATGCGATAGCGAGTTTGAGTTCGATAGATATTGGAATGAGATGATTAGCAGAGGAAACTTGCAAGAGAACAAATGGTTGGGGGATTTACATAGATCACGGAGGAACTGGTCTACAGCCTTCAACAAGGATGTGTTAGATCTTGGGATATTGTCCACACAACGAAGTGAATCTGCCAACCATGGATTGCATGGTTGTTCAAAGGCAACGAGTACACTGGTGGAGTGTTTCATGGGGATGCAGAAATTGGTGGGGTCTTGGCGTAGAGCAGAGCGTGACGAAGATTTTAGATGCAAGCAAGGCACGGTAAGCTTAAAGTTTAGAAGTTGTGTGCTTCTTAAACATGTGTGTAAGCTTTACACCTGCAAAATGTTTACTTTTTTTGAGAAAACTTACTTGGAAGGAGCTGTTGGTGTGGACATAGTGGATAAGAGAAGAGATGATGAAAATCATTATTTATATGTTACAAAAAACTGCAATGGTAGTGAAAATGACGAAAAACGATGGTTTGTTAGCTATAATTCCAGGACTAATGAGGCTGAGTGTTCATACAGAGGTTTTGAGACTAGAGGCATCTTGTGCAAACATATTCTTAGGATTTATAATATTAAAATGGTAAAAGAGATTCCGAACCAATATTTGCTGAAACGATTCTGTCATAACGCAAAGAGGGGTATATATCTATCAAATACTCCAAGCACGGTAGACTGTGACTCCAATTTGATATTCAGAAATCAAATAATGCGTTTTTCTTATGACCTTGTACACCAAGTAGAGAACTGTCAGGCTGCAAAGACACATGTTTTGACATCCTTGAATATTTTAGCAAAGCAAACTAATGAGATAGTTGAGGCTGATGAAATGCGGAAGAGAGGGTTTAGTGATGAGAAGGACAGTAATACTCCAGCGGTTAAGGATCCCGCAACCAAGAGACCTAAAGGAATTTCCAATGCACGTTTGAAGGGACATTGGGAGTCGGGTAGTAAAAAACCAAGTAATGTTCTTGACCTCTTAACAATTTCTGCAAATAATGTTTTTTTCACCTTAATACACATTTTTTTACAACTTTTACAGGGAGAAAAGCTGCATTTAAGAAGAAGGCCGGTTTCATAGAACAAATTTTTGGAGAAGTGCAGGAGATCAATTTTCTCAACCGTCCAACAGATGACCAAGGCACGACCAAATTGGATGCTCCAACTGTAGTACCAACGGCTCCACCAAGTGATTTTAATGATGACTTTTATGTAAACTTATCTTTCGATTTCCCTGGCATTCCCGATGTATTTAAACCAAATAAGAGTTAAGAAGTTGATCTTAAAGACTGATAGATAATTATATGTTATTATATGTTTGATCCAAAATTTTTTTTAATATGTATCAGATCTGCTTCGAAGGCATGTGCAAACAGTAGAATTAAGTGAGCTACATATGTATCAGATCTGCCTTCCAAACCAACATACACATTTAATTTTGAAACATATATTTACTTCCTAAAAAAAAACAGCCGTGGATGAAACAACTTCCAGATCACCTTAATACTTCAAGCAATTAGTCATTATCACCTTGGCATAAAGTGGTAAATTTAAACTAACTAGGCACTATGTTTTAAGATTAAACTAATTACATCATTCAAGTCCAGAAATCTTCTCAGAAATATTGCTAGAAAATGTTTTGAAAATCTCGCCCACCAATTCGGCACGAAATCGGGGCATGTCGTCTTGCCAATTCTTGTGATCTTCCCATGAAATTACCGCCATGGATGAAACAGCTTCCATGAACTTCAGCACGAAAACTCCGCAATCAAAGCTATTGTTTTGTTTGGGCAAGCCGACCGCATCCACTACCGGCCAATTGACAAAGTCTTCTGGGAACGACTGGGAGACATCTTCTTGTAGGGCTTTTAGCTGCAGGACAACAAAAGTTTGAAGGTAATAATAGTCAAGAAACATTTGCCAACATCTGAAGTTTATCTCAAAATATTAATATTTAACAACAATATTTAAACATACATTTGCCTGTACGCCGGCCCGATGAAGGCTGCTTGGAAGTGAATCATAATACTCCCAACGCCTCTCTTTTAACAAGCAAACCAACAATGCCCAGTGACTGCCGAGGTGGCAAGGCATAAGAATTATGTCAGAGGTATTTACAGCCTCTGTGGTGATATGGCTGATAAGCCTGGTATAATTCCTAGCATTGCTTCTTTTATAGTACTGCACAATAGACATTGCAAAATAGACAAAGGTTTTATACTTGAAATGAATGATCTAATAAATGATGGATGCTAAAGTAACTTACTTCATGATTTGGCGACACATAGAGATAACTTCTCACTCGTTCTGGCATTCTATTTCTTTTGGCACCAAGCACCACTGAATAAGCATTTAAATGATTATCCATTACCCATCCCTGACCCAAAAGATCATCTATTTCGCCTCTTGACATGGATATGTTCCCACTCTCAATAATCAACATACTCCTGGTAAAGAAAAAAACTTTCTTTTAATTAGCAATATTTAAGCACAAGAAAACTAAATATGACAAACAAAATACCTATCAACAATTTTGGTCAATACAAAATCAATGTTTTCCCTAACTCTTTCTGGGATAAGCAATCTCCCAGGATAGTTTGTCCCTTTATCAGGGATGTTAAGTGTCCGCTTACAGACAACCTTCTTCACCCTCATTGGGCTAACTTTAACGACCTGGGGTGATTGGAGTTGGGTTTTGGGAACAAGTGTACATTCTGATGTGGAAGTGTGCTGTGAAAATTGGGTGGTTGGAACCGATGTCATACGTGGTGAAAGCGTGGGTGGTGGGGACGAAGTACTTGGTTTGCACTCTGCGGCTAAGGTCTTAAACCATGTCTCGCAAAGAGTCTTCAACCCATCAACCTCTACTTTGATAAATTCCTTGAGTCGGTTTTCTAGACCTTTCCAACCCTCATCAGATTGAACCGCTTCATCCCTTTTTTCTTCACTCACTTTCTTCATCTCGACCCTAATCTTTTTCATTAGATTTTTCTCTTTAATCCTTATAAACCTCTTCTCAATAGTCTTATTCTCGTAACCTAATTTCTCATCTATCCTTCTTCTTTTCTCTTTCCTCGGCGGAACTGATTCAAAATCTGAATCATCATCCTCTTCACCCAGTAGGGCCTTCTCCTCATCTAGAAGATTATTAAGCTTCTTGATGACCTGTAGAGAGAAGTAAAATGCCTCGGTGATGATAAATTTTACACTACCAAATACTACCAAATGAGCATATTAATTTTAACATTTTAAGAACGTACATAATTCTTCTTATGTAGGTTATCCTGTACTTTAAGGCAAAATTTAGCACTATAACTAAGAGAAGGAGACCAACGACATATTCTGGGGCGTGCTAAGTCGACGAGCGCAGCTTGGACTTTTGTATGCTCGTACAACCACACCTTCATATATAAAAGTAAATGATTGTTAGAGCAATATGAAATAACATAATATAGCAAATACATTGGTGGTTATAACATCTCATACCAGTAATACTGTAGCGCAACCCTCCAATGAACCGATGTTGCTACCGGCACTTCGAATAGCACTCACACGGCTTAAATGATCAAACTGTATGTGAAGGAACTCATGGATGGCAAGAGGCCAGTTGTATTTCACAAAGTCCGAAAGACATGTAATCTTTTTAATACAAGCGGGGACCTTCAAACTCTTCAAAGGGAACAAAAACAAAGCTAATAAATAATTAACCAACAAATTTAATCTTCGGCCCTCCAATGTAGGAGACCACTCCTCATCAGTAACTCTACGTATTTCTTCAGTCAAACTCTTGTGGGTAATGTCTTGAAGGGGTGATCTTGAAAATGTAAAGTGAAGACCTGAATTTGGGAGGCCCAAAATAAGTGCGACATCGTTAACAGTCAGCTTCACAGGGTACTGCCCCAGCTGAAATGCATTCTTATCCCTATTGTACAACCTCAACAGAACATACAACAAGGGTATGTTTTGTGGGATGCTTGGCATTCGAAACAATGGGTAGATCCGAGCATTCCTTAGTGATCCTATGGACTCTTCAGACAATGCATTCAATAGAGGTCGAACATTTGTTGTGAATGTGTTAGGTGCGCATCTACAAGTTAAGTATCTACTCCCAGGCATTCTGCTGCTGTAAATCGCGGTTCAGAAGGCTACCGGCAACAAACTCTGTAACGAAAGCCAGAGGAAATGATAATAGTAAAAAATGCGACTGCAAATCTAACATGAAAAACAACTGCAACTTAAACCGGCTGCAACTTATACTAGAAAATGCGACTGCAACTATGAAACGAAAAAAAACTGCAAGTAAGACTTAAATATGAGACTGAAAAAAAACTTACAACTGCATTAACTCAGTCACCGAGATCTGTGGCAAGTACTCACCGAAATCAAATGCTGACTTCGTCTTCTTCGTCGAGTCCGGCGGAGGGAACACAGTGGAGAAGGTACTGCCGACAACAAAGCCAGAGGAAATGATAATAGGCGTAGGATCGCGAGGGAATTTGAAGTAAACTAACCTAAAAAGCGGCGAGATGAGCAGCGAGATTGCCGGCGAGTAGACGGAGAGGCGGAGAAAAGCTAGGTCGCCGAACTCTTGCGGGACAGGAATTCCGAAAATTCGAAAATTCGAAATGAAAGTGGGCCCCAGCAAAAAAAAAAACAATTTATGCACGCAGCATGGCACGGTGTGGAGGGAAAATTTTTCAGTCCGTGGAACGCACCGTGCCATGCTGCGTGCATAAATTGTTTTTTTTTGCTGGGGCCCACTTTCATTTCGAATTTTCGAATTTTCGGAATTCCTGTCCCGCAAGAGTTCGGCGACCTAGCTTTTCTCCGCTTCTCCGTCTACTCGCCGGCAATCTCGCTGCTCATCTCGCCGCTTTTTAGGTTAGTTTACTTCAAATTCCCTCGCGATCCTACGCCTATTATCATTTCCTCTGGCTTTGTTGTCGGCAGTACCTTCTCCACTGTGTTCCCTCCGCCGGACTCGACGAAGAAGACGAAGTCAGCATTTGATTTCGGTGAGTACTTGCCACAGATCTCGGTGACTGAGTTAATGCAGTTGTAAGTTTTTTTTCAGTCTCATATTTAAGTCTTACTTGCAGTTTTTTTTCGTTTCATAGTTGCAGTCGCATTTTCTAGTATAAGTTGCAGCCGGTTTAAGTTGCAGTTGTTTTTCATGTTAGATTTGCAGTCGCATTTTTTACTATTATCATTTCCTCTGGCTTTCGTTACAGAGTTTGTTGCCGGTAGCCTTCTGAACCGCGATTTACAGCAGCAGAATGCCTGGGAGTAGATACTTAACTTGTAGATGCGCACCTAACACATTCACAACAAATGTTCGACCTCTATTGAATGCATTGTCTGAAGAGTCCATAGGATCACTAAGGAATGCTCGGATCTACCCATTGTTTCGAATGCCAAGCATCCCACAAAACATACCCTTGTTGTATGTTCTGTTGAGGTTGTACAATAGGGATAAGAATGCATTTCAGCTGGGGCAGTACCCTGTGAAGCTGACTGTTAACGATGTCGCACTTATTTTGGGCCTCCCAAATTCAGGTCTTCACTTTACATTTTCAAGATCACCCCTTCAAGACATTACCCACAAGAGTTTGACTGAAGAAATACGTAGAATTACTGATGAGGAGTGGTCTCCTACATTGGAGGGCCGATGATTAAATTTGTTGGTTAATTATTTATTAGCTTTGTTTTTGTTCCCTTTGAAGAGTTTGAAGGTCCCCGCTTGTATTAAAAAGATTACATGTCTTTCGGACTTTGTGAAATACAACTGGCCTCTTGCCATCCATGAGTTCCTTCACATACAGTTTGATCATTTAAGTCGTGTGAGTGCTATTCGAAGTGCCGGTAGCAACATCGGTTCATTGGAGGGTTGCGCTACAGTATTACTGGTATGAGATGTTATAACCACCAATGTATTTGCTATATTATGTTATTTCATATTGCTCTAACAATCATTTACTTTTATATATGAAGGTGTGGTTGTACGAGCATACAAAAGTCCAAGCTGCGCTCGTCGACTTAGCACGCCCCAGAATATGTCGTTGGTCTCCTTCTCTTAGTTATAGTGCTAAATTTTGCCTTAAAGTACAGGATAACCTACATAAGAAGAATTATGTACGTTCTTAAAATGTTAAAATTAATATGCTCATTTGGTAGTGTAAAATTTATCATCACCGAGGCATTTTACTTCTCTCTACAGGTCATCAAGAAGCTTAATAATCTTCTAGATGAGGAGAAGGCCCTACTGGGTGAAGAGGATGATGATTCAGATTTTGAATCAGTTCCGCCGAGGAAAGAGAAAAGAAGAAGGATAGATGAGAAATTAGGTTACGAGAATAAGACTATTGAGAAGAGGTTTATAAGGATTAAAGAGAAAAATCTAATGAAAAAGATTAGGGTCGAGATGAAGAAAGTGAGGAGTGAAGAAAAAAGGGATGAAGCGGTTCAATCTGATGAGGGTTGGAAAGGTCTAGAAAACCGACTCAAGGAATTTATCAAAGTAGAGGTTGATGGGTTGAAGACTCTTTGCGAGACATGGTTTAAGACCTTAGCCGCAGAGTGCAAACCAAGTACTTCGTCCCCATCACCCACGCTTTCACCACGTATGACATCGGTTCCAACCACCCAATTTTCACAGCACACTTCCACATCAGAATGTACACTTGTTCCCAAAACCCAACTCCAATCACCCCAGGTCGTTAAAGTTAGCCCAATGAGGGTGAAGAAGGTTGTCTGTAAGCGGACACTTAACATCCCTGATAAAGGGACAAACTATCCTGGGAGATTGCTTATCCCAGAAAGAGTTAGGGAAAACATTGATTTTGTATTGACCAAAATTGTTGATAGGTATTTTGTTTGTCATATTTAGTTTTCTTGTGCTTAAATATTGCTAATTAAAAGAAAGTTTTTTTCTTTACCAGGAGTATGTTGATTATTGAGAGTGGGAACATATCCATGTCAAGAGGCGAAATAGATGATCTTTTGGGTCAGGGATGGGTAATGGATAATCATTTAAATGCTTATTCAGTGGTGCTTGGTGCCAAAAGAAATAGAATGCCAGAACGAGTGAGAAGTTATCTCTATGTGTCGCCAAATCATGAAGTAAGTTACTTTAGCATCCATCATTTATTAGATCATTCATTTCAAGTATAAAACCTTTGTCTATTTTGCAATGTCTATTGTGCAGTACTATAAAAGAAGCAATGCTAGGAATTATACCAGGCTTATCAGCCATATCACCACAGAGGCTGTAAATACCTCTGACATAATTCTTATGCCTTGCCACCTCGGCAGTCACTGGGCATTGTTGGTTTGCTTGTTAAAAGAGAGGCGTTGGGAGTATTATGATTCACTTCCAAGCAGCCTTCATCGGGTCGGCGTACAGGCAAATGTATGTTTAAATATTGTTGTTAAATATTAATATTTTGAGATAAACTTCAGATGTTGGCAAATGTTTCTTGACTATTATTACCTTCAAACTTTTGTTGTCCTGCAGCTAAAAGCCCTACAAGAAGATGTCTCCCAGTCGTTCCCAGAAGACTTTGTCAATTGGCCGGTAGTGGATGCGGTCGGCTTGCCCAAACAAAACAATAGCTTTGATTGCGGAGTTTTCGTGCTGAAGTTCATGGAAGCTGTTTCATCCATGGCGGTAATTTCATGGGAAGATCACAAGAATTGGCAAGACGACATGCCCCGATTTCGTGCCGAATTGGTGGGCGAGATTTTCAAAACATTTTCTAGCAATATTTCTGAGAAGATTTCTGGACTTGAATGATGTAATTAGTTTAATCTTAAAACATAGTGCCTAGTTAGTTTAAATTTACCACTTTATGCCAAGGTGATAATGACTAATTGCTTGAAGTATTAAGGTGATCTAGAAGTTGTTTCATCCACGGCTGTTTTTTTTTTAGGAAGTAAATATATGTTTCAAAATTAAATGTGTATGTTGGTTTGGAAGGCAGATCTGATACATATGTAGCTCACTTAATTCTACTGTTTGCACATGCCTTCGAAGCAGATCTGATACATATTAAAAAAAAATTTGGATCAAACATATAATAACATATAATTATCTATCAGTCTTTAAGATCAACTTCTTAACTCTTATTTGGTTTAAATACATCGGGAATGCCAGGGAAATCGAAAGATAAGTTTACATAAAAGTCATCATTAAAATCACTTGGTGGAGCCGTTGGTACTACAGTTGGAGCATCCAATTTGGTCGTGCCTTGGTCATCTGTTGGACGGTTGAGAAAATTGATCTCCTGCACTTCTCCAAAAATTTGTTCTATGAAACCGGCCTTCTTCTTAAATGCAGCTTTTCTCCCTGTAAAAGTTGTAAAAAAATGTGTATTAAGGTGAAAAAAACATTATTTGCAGAAATTGTTAAGAGGTCAAGAACATTACTTGGTTTTTTACTACCCGACTCCCAATGTCCCTTCAAACGTGCATTGGAAATTCCTTTAGGTCTCTTGGTTGCGGGATCCTTAACCGCTGGAGTATTACTGTCCTTCTCATCACTAAACCCTCTCTTCCGCATTTCATCAGCCTCAACTATCTCATTAGTTTGCTTTGCTAAAATATTCAAGGATGTCAAAACATGTGTCTTTGCAGCCTGACAGTTCTCTACTTGGTGTACAAGGTCATAAGAAAAACGCATTATTTGATTTCTGAATATCAAATTGGAGTCACAGTCTACCGTGCTTGGAGTATTTGATAGATATATACCCCTCTTTGCGTTATGACAGAATCGTTTCAGCAAATATTGGTTCGGAATCTCTTTTACCATTTTAATATTATAAATCCTAAGAATATGTTTGCACAAGATGCCTCTAGTCTCAAAACCTCTGCATGAACACTCAGCCTCATTAGTCCTGGAATTATAGCTAACAAACCATCGTTTTTCGTCATTTTCACTACCATTGCAGTTTTTTGTAACATATAAATAATGATTTTCATCATCTCTTCTCTTATCCACTATGTCCACACCAACAGCTCCTTCCAAGTAAGTTTTCTCAAAAAAAGTAAACATTTTGCAGGTGTAAAGCTTACACACATGTTTAAGAAGCACACAACTTCTAAACTTTAAGCTTACCGTGCCTTGCTTGCATCTAAAATCTTCGTCACGCTCTGCTCTACGCCAAGACCCCACCAATTTCTGCATCCCCATGAAACACTCCACCAGTGTACTCGTTGCCTTTGAACAACCATGCAATCCATGGTTGGCAGATTCACTTCGTTGTGTGGACAATATCCCAAGATCTAACACATCCTTGTTGAAGGCTGTAGACCAGTTCCTCCGTGATCTATGTAAATCCCCCAACCATTTGTTCTCTTGCAAGTTTCCTCTGCTAATCATCTCATTCCAATATCTATCGAACTCAAACTCGCTATCGCATTTACTCATGCATTGGTAAAAAAGCCCCCGTACACTTTTCTCTTTATTAAAGCATGGGACTTTTGAAGGCGCTTTCTTGGAAATATGCCATTGACATAAACGGTGACGAGTCCGTGTAAATACTTTTTCAATAGCAACGGCCATGGCTTGGTCTTGGTCCGTGAATATACTTGTTGGTTGTTTGCCACCGACAAATTTCAGAAAAGTGTTGAAGACCCAACAAAATGAATCGATTGTTTCCTCCGAAATGAACGCACCACCGACAAATACATTCTGCCAATGATTATTGACTGCGATGAATGGCGCACAAGCCAAGTTATACTTATTCAGTCTGTATGTCGTGTCAAAGATAATGACGTCACCGTAGCAGTCATAATCGATTTTGCTGTTTCCATCCATCCAAAAAAAACTTGTCAACCTATTAAACTCATCAGTTCGAGTATCAAATGAGAACATGTTGTCTTCCAACTGTTTCTCCCGAAAAATCTGCAGCAAACAATTAGAGTCGCCGGTGTCTATCAAAGCCTTTCTTTCCCGCTGCACAAAGTTGTAGGCATCGCTTTTAGAGAACCCAACATTCTCGACACCACCAACTTCATTAGAAAGAAAGCCGTATGCATGAACTGTTTTAACTCCCGCATCTGTCAGGTTCTTAATTAGGCTACCTTGCATTTTTGAAACGTTGCGATTAGATCTTAGTAGATGCTGCTCTTTCTCCATTGCTAGCGGGTGATTATGTTCCTCAAAGAACTTTGTAACTGTCCAATTCCTACCTTCTGTATCAGCGGAAAAACATATGCAGGCAAGACAACCCGTCCGTGTTTCTAATTTGCGGTATTTTTTTGGTGACGGTTTCACCTTTTTCAAACCAGCTTTAGCGCAGCTATATTCTCGATATTTTATAATCCTTGTGTGTGTCCAGCATGTTAAATGTTGTTTCCGAACACTGAAACCCATGCTATGGGCGTACTCACAATACATAGCATACGCTTCTTCTTCTGAATGCACAATTGGGAAAACCACTGGCTGTTTCCCCTGTTTCTGGACCTGAAAATAGTGTTTGAACACTTTGTAAACACTAAAATAAAACAGAACTGCAAATATAGAAAAAAAACCAGTTGATTTTATCTGCAGTTGAAATTCACATGTAAAATGCAGTTGAAAACATAAAAGATAAGCAAGCAAAAATCGAGAGAAAAATGATGAACAAAAGCATTCCAGCTATTCGAGAGAAAACAGATGAATGCACCATAACACAAAACCAAGCTTACATTGTCCATTCCCTCAGCAACATTCTTGGAAGAGGTCTGGGTACTTGTAGCTCCATCAGCTGACATTTTCTTGAACTAATCTGAAGCAAATGACAATGAAAAGAAATGATTTCAGATCTAATGGGGTTCGGCGGTAACGCAAAGGAACACTCCCAGAAAAGAATGGGGTCGGCTAGCGAGAAGATTTGAAGAGCTACCTTCCCCGACGTCGGTGGTGACACAAACCAGGATTCCAGGAAAAAAGGCTAGGTCGCTCTTCGGCGGCGAGCTTTCCGGCGAGGAGGCGGGAAATGTCCGACGGAGAGGCGGGAACAAGCAAGGTCTCTTTTTTTCGGAGGCTAGGTCGCAATTTTCGAAATGAAGGTGGGCCCCATCCACAAAATGGTATTTAAACACGGAGGATGGCATGGTGCGTTCCACGTGGGGAAAAATTTTCCGCTTGCAGGAGCGGAAATGTCGACAGAGAAGCGACGTCGATGGTCGAGAATAGATGCGTGCAGGAGGTCGATGGAGATGCACGGATGACGCTGGAAATGCAGGACTGCGCCAAGGCGTCTGGACGAGGATGTGAGTTGGCACGAGAAAAAGAATGGAGGATTCCGTCAACGTGCACATAGAGCGTGGAAGACGTGGGGGGCGAGCACTGAGGCGTGCATCGCCGTGGATCTGATGAAGCAGGAAGCGTGAATGATGAAGCAGGTGACTATGTGTGCTAGGTCGCACAAGTGTGGCAGCGGAACGATGCAACGGGAAGGGGACGCAGACGTCTTCGATGTAACGAAGGAAGATGATGGGCTTGGAGGAGACATCAACAGAGGATGTTATGTCATCGGAGGAAGGACCGAGTGTAACGAGATATAGGAGATTGAGGGGCATACTTGTAAATATGGGTTAAGTCATGGTTGTGGGTATAAGGCTATAAATATAGCCCAAGGGGCTTGTAATAGGGCATTGATGATTTGTAATAAAGATTAATTCTCTCTCCCTCGCCTCTTCCGTTCTTCTCTACCCTCATGCTTCGTCTCTCTTCTCCGGCCATCTCTTCCTTCGGCCTTCCTCTATGATAACCAATCTACAATTCTAGCGCCGGCGATCCCGCCGGCGAGCTCGTAACGACATCGATCGTTACAAATGGTGCTCTCGTTGATGTTCTCCGCCTCCGCATGACCAATACGGTCGACCCACCCAATACCCGCATGAAAGAATTGGCATCCAACCAACAAGAAACGCGCCAAGAACTCCAACGATTCGTAGTTCTTTCCTGCAAACCTCCAATTCGATCAGAATCTCCAACGGATCAAGAAAGTCCTCCGCCGCCGCTTCGCCTCCTCCACCGCTTCGCCGCCCCCGCCGATCCGCCATTTTCCTTCCATTTTCTGCGCCGTTCCGCCGCCTACGCTGATCCGCCGCCTACGCCGATCCGCCGCCCCCGCCGATCCGTCGCCTCCGCAACCTCGCCACCACCGTCAGTGCCGCTACAATACCATTCTTGAATCCCATTCCACTGTCAGCTTTCTAAACCGCGGGATTAACAAAAAAAAAAACTCTCAATCAAAAAACTGCAGCACGGGTCATCTCCGTCATTATTGCCATCAAGAAACAAATCAAAAACTGCAGAAACCAAGAAACAAATCAGAGAAGTTCTCTGCTGCAAGAAGATCCAAAACTGTGAGAAAAAGGATTCATCCTCGCCATTATTGCCATCACCGGAACAGAGATCGCCGGCGATTGGAGGGTTCTTGTTTAAGAACGACATAGTAGTTTTGGAACGGCGATCTTCTCACTCAAAATCCTCCATCGACGCCATTCACTGCATCTTCTTGCATCGTTGCCTGCATCTTCTTCAGCTCGCGGGAACATCAGTCGCCATCTCGCCAGAATAGCCATTGAAGATTTGGATCGTCCTCTACAACTCAAGAACATCGTCGAACGGAGAACTCGCCGAACGGCAAATCCAGGGTCGAGAAGAGGAACGCCGAACTCATCGAAAACCATCAAGAACGGCGGAACACTGTCCAGCGTTGAGAGATCTCCCTCCCCGCCAACTATTCCCATCACGGGAACATCGCCGGAAAACAACAAACTCGCCACCACCGTCAGTGCCGGCGACCCCGTCGGAACACCTCAAAGACAACTTGCGACGAGCAACAAAGGCGCGGGTTCTTGCAAGGACTTGCTCTCCAAAACCTGCGACCAAATCTGCAGTGAATCCATGCCTTCTTGTTCACACTACGGAACAAATTTCAAAGCTCACGTAACATACAAATTCGGCATTCAAGAACGGTCAATTGAATGTCTGAAACACGGCATTCAAGAACGGCCAGTCGGGAAGATCCCTCTACTCTAGTTCAATGCTTTCAAGCGCCACACCAGATTTGGTCTCACCGATTCCGGACCAGAGAATGCCAACAATGACGGAAGTTAGGCAAACGAGGCCTAATAAACAGACCAACGATGGAGACAGCTCGGTCCAGGGCGTATCAGCAGTGCAGCTGACAGAAAAGGAAGAAATTAAGCAGTCACATCATCGTGTCATTTCGGCTACACGTTATGCCCATGGAGATCCAAATATCTGGATTGCTCAAATGGAGCGTGATTTTCGAGATAAAATTATTCCACCTGAACATCAATTGTTTGTGGCTTCCTTCACCTTAGAGCGCCCCGCTTTAACATATTATCTTGAATTTGCCAAAATATGTTCCTCTCACACATGGCTATCATTTGTCAATTACCTAATAACACGTGTTGGAAAGTCGCTCGACACCAATTCAGAGGCTACCAATCAAGGGGATCTTGTCGGAACGCCTTCGTCTTCATTTCAAGATTGTTCTCAAGAGCCTTCCACCGGACCGCTGCCGAAGACATACCAAGAACGTCATCAAGGTTCTGCTCTTGCAGTTGTCCCCTGTGATTCAGCCTTCCAACCGACGGCGTCAAACACTAGTACGCCACTAATTAGTGGATGCGAGGGTGAACGTTGGGCAACGGTTCAACGTTTGAAAGAGGAGCACCGAAAAATGATGGTTGAGTTTATTCCCTCGCCACAAACCCAAATTGAAGATACCTATTCGACACATTAGCAATTGTGTCCTGCAAACAGCCATCTCGGAAGGCCTCCTCAAGGGACACCACCAAGGGCAACGAGTTTATCAGAGGAGGTCGTCGCACTATCCTCGTCCGCATTTCTTCGTGCATCTAAAATTGGGATTTTTGAAGAAAACAAGGGTGTGAATCTAGATTTGGATTCAATGTTGTCAAAGTCTCCACCAACATCCACCTTGTCAATTCATGAAAATTCTAATTGGACAATTTGGGTATTTGACCAGGGCGGATTCAATGATCCCATTAAACGTTCATTTGCCGGTGTTATGCAACAACAATTTCTTGAATCTTCATTTTTCTCTAATGAAGAACAATATTCGACAACTATCTTTATTTTTGATCCCGGAGGATGTACCATTTCGACAAGTTTTCAACAAAGTGACATGATAAAGTTCGAGATGGAGTTACAAGTTGTTACCATTGGTGAAGAAGCCAGTTATGCCAAACAAGAGCAATAGCCCAAAATCATACACTCAATGACATCAAGGCAGAGCTGCTTCTATGGAAAAAAAAAGGAAGATAAAATGGAATGGCTTCCTGCCTCATTTGTTGCATATTCAATGATTGCACTGACTTCCCATATCTTGTTGATGGAGTTACTGTTCATACAATCCAATGAAGCTCGTTATAGTTGCTGCTGCTAATTTGGGACTCTTGATCAGTTGGAAAGAATGCAGCGAAGCAAGCTAATGCCATTTTTTTCGTAGATGACTAAACGACGAGGTCGTCGTTTTTATGGGATGGGTAGGAGTGTAACGAGATATAGGAGATTGAGGGGCATACTTGTAAATATGGGTTAAGTCATGGTTGTGGGTATAAGGCTATAAATATAGCCCAAGGGGCTTGTAATAGGGCATTGATGATTTGTAATAAAGATTAGTTCTCTCTCCCTTGCCTCTTCCATTCTTCTCTACCCTCATGCTTCGTCTCTCTTCTCCGGCCATCTCTTCCTTCGGCCTTCCTCTATGATAACCAATCTACAATTCTAGCGCCGGCGATCCCGCCGGCGAGCTCGTAACGACATCGATCGTTACACCGAGTGCCTTTGATACCAAAGATGTTATGGGCTTCTTTTGCCGGGGATTTGATGGAGGCGGATACACGAGAAAGAGGAAACCCTAGAGGGAAGAGGCCTTGACGGAGAGGGAGAGGAATTAAAGAGAAAAAGAAACTTTCATTAATTCATTGCTTGATTTTCATACAAGAAAATGGGCCTATATATAGGAACCCCGAATGACACAACTATAAATACAGCAGTAGACGCTAAATTATAAAATACGACAGACGCTAATAACGACGATGACGACTCGAGATGAATTGACTCTATAATATAAAACAATAATAAGATAATAAGATAACTGATGTAGGGTTTTTAGGATCCCATACGACATGGATGTTGAATATTCGCGTGTATGTCCGCACGTGTCGAGACTGACCCGATAGGGACTCTTGGGTTCCGTGTCATCCTAGGGCATCGCTCTACGCTGGAGGTACTATAAATACCTATTCCATACATGATAGAGTATTGTAGAATACTTTGAGCGGAGCCGCCCCAACATTCTCAAAGTACTGTTTGCGCTCTGCTAGGGTTTCTCTCGCGCCGCCCACGAAATCCCTCTCTCGTTTTTTTCTCCCTCGCGCTGCTCGAGTTCGTCGCCTCCCCAGTTTTCCCGTTCTCGATTTTTCTTCGCCGCTGCTCGATCGAGAAGGAGGAACAGTTGTTCTCCCGCTGATCGATCGTCGTCCTTGCGCCGCTCGAGAAGGTTTCCTGTTAGTTCTCGTCGAGGACGTTTCCTGTCGCCACTCGATCTAAAGTCGATCGTGATAGAGGAAGCATCTCCTCGCGGGAGAAGTCCGTTCCAGATCCAGCGTCATCGCCGGAATCGAGATCTCCGGTTGAAACCTCATCGCGATCTGGGTCGTTTCTTCCTCACGCCGGTGGATTCTCGTCGCCGCTGCAAAGTAGTAATCGCAGATCCAGTTAAAGAAGGGGATTTCTCATCGATAGATCGTGGAAATCTTTTCTTTCTGGTGTGGATCATTAGGAGTGCTACCGTCGATCATTTTCTGGTGTGGATCTGCCTGCCAGTTGAGATCGAGGAAGAACACGGGTGGTGGAAGATCTGTCCAAGGAGGAGTAAATCTGAAGTGGCTGTTCTTTTCCTGTGCTGGAGTACAGATCTTTGTTTTCTGCTTTAAGGAGCCCGATCTATTTCTTTGTAATGTCCAAGACCATTGAGAATCTTTGGTTTTCTGATTCAGCAAGGATTTACACCAAAGCTTCTCGGTTTCTGTTGTCTGAGGAAGAAGTCTTCTTCTTTGTGCTCTTGGGACGAGCTCTTGTCTTCGACGGTTACTTTCAGTCGGAGAAGAGGAGCTAACACAACTCATATTTCTTGGATTGGATCTGCAGATACGTGATCGACTCTACTCAGATCAGGTGATATTTTTCTGGATTATATTTTTCTTTCAGTTAAAATGTCGAAGCGTAGTTCGTACGACCAATGTTGTCAGGATCGAGATCCTAGGTGAGATCGTTTCGAGGTTGGATCGGATCGGAACGTAGGATCGGATTGAGGATCACAAGATCCTACAACATTCATAAATTAAGACTAAAAAATAAAATTGAACTTTGTATCATCCAATTACATGCTAAATTAACAAAAAAAAATCATTAAACTGAGCAGTATGTAAATAATTATATAAAAAAATAATTGAATAACTAGATCAAAACAATTATATCGTTCTAACTTCACTTTTAGTTTCACGTAGGATGCCCAATGACAACTAATTGTAAAAACGAATATGGACCGAAGCATTGTTGAATTGCTCGTACACTGGACGCAGGAAGCTTGGATTGCTCGTATGCTGGATTGCTAGCCGCTAGATTGCTCGTACATTAGAAAGGAAGAGAAAACGACGGCTTGCAAGCAAGAAGCCACTGGATTGTTAACCACTAGATTGATCATACGTTGGAATGGAAGAGAAGACACTGACACTACCTGAAATGGAACTAGGTAAGGAAGGAAAAGGAAGCGTTGACTGGACTGAAAGTGATCGAAGACGTCGCCCTTGGCCTCCGCTTGGAATCGACAAATGACACTTAGGTAGGGTAAAGCGGCAAGATGTGATTTTGTGATGGGGTATGTGGGTCAGGATTGGGATAGGGTTAAGCGATGGGGTATAAGCATTGGAACGGTTGAATAAGGTCGAGATAGGGTTGGAAATGTTTCTAGTTCCCTTTGGTTGGAACGATAGAATCGGGTCGGGATCGCGATCCTAAGATCTGGATCGTGATCCCAGACGTAGAGGTGCTGATTTAGATCCTGGGTAAGATCCAGACCGATTTGCAAAATCTGGATCGTAGGATCGTAAGATCCTACGATTCGGATCGCGATCCTGATAACCATGCGTACGACATAGTGAAACTGCAGTCGTTCGATCCTACTGAGTTCCATGGTTGGAAACTCCACGTTCAACTCGGCATGAAAGAACGGGAGATTTTCTACACGGTGCTTAGTGATTTTGCTACCAGCACTGAAGATGTAGACGAGCTGCAGTGGAAGAAAGACGAGGATTTTTGCAGGGATTACCTTCTGAATTCCCTGAATCCTCGCCTTGCGATGACGTACAGTGGATTCAAAACCGCAAAGGAGATCTGGGACCGCTTGGACGCGCAGTTTCAGAAGCAGGAAGGATTGTCGAAAACACTTCTCGCTGAGAAGTTCTTTAATTTTAAATTGAACGCAACATCGACAATCAATTCACAGTTGATTGAGCTGGAAAATATGCGGAACAAGCTGTATGATGAAAAGTCGGAAATCTCCGACAATCTCTTTGTTGGTCCGATCATCAGTAAGCTACCTCCTGAGTGGGCTACTTTCAAAACTGAAATGCACAGGCTGAAGGAGCAGATTGGGTTGGATGAACTCATGAGGTTCATTCATATTGAAGATCAAAATGTTGTCAGGAAATGCGCGGAACCGGTTAGTCAATCTACTCAGATTGCTAATCTAGTTTCACGTCCCGGCAAACCCTTCAAGAAGCCGTCTGCACCAAAAGGTGAACCTTCTTCACAACTCCAGGCCAAAAAGCCTTCTCTTAAAAAGAAGAATGGCAAGTGCCACAATTGTGGAAAGTGGGGTCATTGGGCCGCAGACTGCAAGGCTCCGAAGAAGATCAAGGAGGATGCGCCTCAGAATAAAGCAAACATGCTGGTGGACACTTCTGGTCCTCAATCTTTCATAGCCATGATGGGGAGAGGTCGCAGCAGCAGTGACTCATCTGAGTGGTGGCTGGACTCTGGTGTTACCTGCCATGCAACAAATGATAAAGGTCTTCTTACTGAGGTGACCGTGGTCAAGGACACTGTGCAGAATTGCAATGGAGGAGAGACAGTAGTGTCTCATGCTGGGACTGCAGATCTGGTACTCTCGTCAGGTAAAATTCTAACTCTAAAGCATGTTAGAGTAGTTTCTTCTTTAACAAAAAATTTAATTTCTATGAGTTTGCTAGATAAGGCTGGAATGTGTTTTACAACCCTAAATGGTAGAATAACATTAACTGTTAATTCTCACTACTTCGGTTGTGCATATCTAATAAATGGAATGTATCGACTCAGCTTAAACAATGATAGCATTCACCAAGTTAGTTCAACTTTAATTGATCCTAAGTTATTGCACAATAGGCTTGGACATGTGAACTATAGGAAAATGTGTGATCTAGCTAAGAGTCATAACATCCCTTTAGATTTGTCTATTCGATTTGATAGATGTGAGGTGTGTGCACAAACCAAGATCACCCGAAAACCCTTTAAGTCAGTTTCTAGGAGCACACAACTTCTTGAGTTGATACATTCTGACCTATGTGATTTCAGAAGTCATGTCAGTAAAGGAGGAAAGAAGTATCTAATTACCTTCATAGATGATTATTCTAGATATTGTCATGTTTACCTGTTGAAATCGAAAGATGAAGCATTCGAGACCTTTAAGATCTTCAAATCTAGAGTAGAAAATCAGTTAAGTCTGAAGATTAAGAGATTTAGAAGTGATAGAGGAGGGGAATACACTGCAACTGGGTTCAGAGAATTTTGTGCCTCCGAGGGCATAATTCTTGAAACTATTGCTCCCTACTCACCCCAATCAAACGACATTGCTGAGCGTAAGAATTGGACTTTAACAGAGATGTTGAATTCTATGTTACTTACAGCTGGTTTGCCTACCTCTTTCTGGGGAGAAGCAGTCTTGACTGCAAATCACATTCTGAATAGGGTGCCTCACTCTAAGCTCACTTCTACACCTTATGAGTTGTGGCACAGTCACTCTTGTAGATTTGATACTCTTAAGACTTGGGGCTGTATTGCTTATGTAAGAATACAAGACCTAAAGAGACCTAATGTAGGACCTAGGACTACAACCTGTGTATACCTAGGTAGTGCAGAGGATAGTGCAGCTGATAGGTTTTTGGATCTATCCACTTCCACAGTGATAGAGTCTAGAGATGTTGTTTTCTTTGAAAACAAGTTAATTAAAGATCAATGCTTCAATTTATCTGGGTCTACTGATTTGATTTTAGAATCTACTGTAGAACCTGAAGCTGGTCCCTCTGGCACTGCTCCACAACCTTCAGAGGTTGAACCTTTTCCTGTTAGAGTATCTCAAGAGAGAGAATCCCTAAGGACTTTGGTGAGAACTTTGTTACCTACCACTTAGAGGATGATCCATTCTCCTACCAGGAAGCAATGAGATCGAGAGATTCACTGATGTGGGCAGAAGCCATAGATGATGAAATGGACTCGCTGCTGCAGAACAACACTTGGCATCTAGTTGACCTACCTAAAGGTGCTAAAGTCCTTGGATGCAAGTGGGTACTGAAGAAGAAAATGAATTGTGACGGGACAATAGCTAGATTCAAAGCACGTCTAGTAGTTAAGGGCTATAAGCAACAAGAGGGAATAGACTACTTTGATGTTTATTCATCTGTGTGTCACATGTCAACTATAAGAATTCTTCTAGCTTTAGCGTCTATCGAGAACTTCATAGTCCATCAAATGGATGTAAATAGGCCTGTAAGCAAAAACCAACCGAACCGTCAAACCGAACCGAACCAAACCAAACCAAACCGCACGGTTTGGTTTGGTTTCAGTAGGCCGCGGTTCGGTCACGGTTTTTATTTTAGAAAAACCATACGGTTCGGTTCGGTTCATGGTTTTATGTGGCAAACCGAACCGAGTCGAACCGAACCAAACCGTAGTGTATAAAAATATTTAATTTATTTTTATATTTTAATCTTTGCATAAGACTCATACTGAACCGTAGTGTATTTATATTTCATTAAACTATTAATTACATCTCATATTATATTTTTATATTTCATTAAACCGTAGTGTATTTATATTTTATATTCCCAAAGTGCGGAACTCTTCTGGACGGCTAGAGCTAGGTTTTCTGAATTGCTTAATAAAAGATTTGATTTTGATTTTGGAGTCCTGAAATGGTTAGGTGATAGGAAATTAGGAATTGTGTTCACTGTTCAGGCATCACTTGCATCACATTATTTAATTCATGTTTTCAGCTTGTATCACATTATTTAAACCACCAAAACCGAACTGAACCGAGTCGAACCATTCAGTTCGGTTTGGTTCGGTTTGAATGTTTTGGCAGTTCAGTTCGGTTCCAAATTTTTGAAACCACATAGGGGTGGTTCGGTTTACGGTTTTACTGAAAAACCAAACTAAACCGAACCATTACAGACCTAGATGTAAAGACAGCCTTCTTGAATGGAGAGCTAAATGAAGAAATCTACATGGCACAACCTGAAGGTTATGTCCAGAAAGATTTACAGAATAAGGTGTGCAAACTAGATAAATCAACCTATGAGCTTAAGCAAGCGCCTAAGATGTGGCACCTTAAATTTGACAAAGTGGTAAAGAGCTTTGGATTTCAATCCAGCTATTCTGATAAATGCCTTTATCATCGGTCTGTGTCAAATAAGACTGTCATCATATGTCTCTATGTTGATGATATATTGATTTTGGGGTCGGATCTTTCTGCAATGAGTGATATAAAATTCACTCTAGCAAAAGAATTTGATATGAAGGACCTTGGTCCTGTAGATACCCTTCTAGGTATGAAAGTTAGTAAAGATAAGCGTGGTTTTACCCTTAGTCAAGCTCATTACATTGAGCAACTACTTTCTACCTGGGGATATAAAGATTGTAGGCCTGTAGAGACACCATTTGATCATAATGTTAAATTGAGTCCGAATGTCGGGACCAGTGTTGATCAAGAAAGATATTCTAGAATAATCGGTAGTCTCATGTATGCCACAAGCTGTACGAGACCAGACATTGCTTTTTTTGTGGGCATGCTGAGTCGTTTCACCAGTAATCCAAGTAAAGAGCACTGGGATGCCTTAGATAGACTGATGAGATATCTGAAAGGAACCAAAAATCATGCTTTATGCTATACTGGTCATCCTCCTACAGTGGATGGATTTTCTGATGCCTCATGGTGTTCAGAAATTAGTAATAGTAAGTCCACAAATAGATATATATTCACGTTGGGTGGAGCTGCTATAACCTGGAAATCCAAAAGACAGACGTGTATAGCCTTGTCGTCTATGGAAGCAGAATTGTTTGCCTTAGCTTCAGCTGGTGAAGAGGCAGACTGGATCAGAAACTTAATTCTGGATGTTCCCTTATCTAGATTACAAGTCAATTCTTTGAGCTTGTATTGTGATAATCAAGCAGCTGTCCAAGTCGTTAAAAATGCCCTCTACAACACTAAGAGGAGACATGTACGACTGAGACATGCTCTGTTGAATTATTTGAAGGAACAAAGAGTTATCACTTTGATTGATGTGCGATCGAAAGATAACTTAGCTGATCCACTGACGAAAGGAATGCCTAAAGATCGATTGATCAAAACAGTGGGGGAAATGGGACTAAAGGTGATTTAGCTCAGCCTCAGTTTAATGTTTTGATGCTTTTCAGATTTTCCTTTGTCATTTAGTAAGCGTATTGTGTCTCGCTGATGCTCGTGGTTGCTGATCTGGTATCTGGTGAGTTGTTTCATTCCAATCTTGATGCTTATAACTCAACCTAGATTCTCTTTCTTACCTGGGAAGAAAGTGTTATTCCAAATTTTGATAACACAATCCAACTGGGTTTGATTCTCTCTTGTTAAATAGTGTCATTCCAAATTCTGATGATATCTGGTTTAACTTGAGGGGAACAGTGACCGTGACATTCCAAACTGAAACACAAATATAGCTGAGTAAAGTAGAAGTCCATAAAATCGTCTCTTGTGAAACAGATAATGGATTCTGAACCTGAAACATAAAATACTCTGTGTAGATGTTCTCCTTGCTTAATCGTGTAGTACTAAGTTCTTATAGTAGAACTAGATACTTGTAATTTTTCAAATGATTGAATTCATTCTGACATGAAATTCTCTGTTTGAAATTTACATGAGATGGTGCAGATGGAGGAGCATTTGCTGATTGGGATCCTGATAAGAACGACCTACTGGACATCTGAGGATGATGACAGTATCGAGTATTTTTTGTTTATGTTCTTGGTTTCTTGTATCTCTGCTTAGAGTTGTTTCCTACTTTCATGTTTTATTTTGGACTATTATGCTTTGGTGGCTAGTAGACACTTTGATCTGCTGGACTATGTGCTACAGTTTTATCCTTATGATTTGTGATGCTGCTTTGAATTTATTATGTTCTTATGCTTGCATACAATTCTTCTTTTAGTCTAATTTTGTTTAACATGTTTGCGACACTGATGTGAATGATTCATGTGTGTTTGAGCATTGCACTAACCACCTATATCGAAGTCGGGTCTACGGCGGACATAGGAGGAGATTGTTGAATATTCGCGTGTATGTCCGCACGTGTCGAGACTGACCCGATAGGGACTCTTGGGTTCCGTGTCATCCTAGGGCATCGCTCTACGCTGGAGGTACTATAAATACCTATTCCATACATGATAGAGTATTGTAGAATACTTTGAGCGGAGCCGCCCCAACAATGGATCCGCTGCAATCAGTTCAACCCTGTAGCGTGTCAAATCAGCGCTTTGATACAATGTAAGAAAGTCGCACTTCCATCCTAAAACTCCGAAGTTATAGGAGTATTGGGACGGGCTTATAAGCACGGGAGGGTGATGCACGGTAAGCGATGTGGGTCTAATCAATAGACGGGCCACTGAGGATAATCCAACCGGGGATAATCCGCACAGAGGCGGTCCCATACGAGGTGGTCCCACACGACGTAGACCCGCTGGAATCAGGTCAACCAACACGCCCCCGCAGATGGTCAAACCAGCGCTCTGATACCATGTAAGAAACCCGCACTTCCATCCCAAAACTCTGAAGTTATAGGAGTGGAACGAGACTTATAAGCACAGGCGGGTGATGCGCGGTAGGCAAGATGGGATTAATCAACAGACGGGCCACCGAGGATAATAACTGGAATCAGGTCAACCAACAGTTGCAATCATGCATCATTCTCTTGATTTCTTCCTCCAAATCCTTCAAAAAATTGCTTCACCGAGATCAATTCTTGAGTGATTTGTTTCATGGACCTGTACTCTTACTCTGTGTAGAGCATGCACCATTGTGGCGTTCCCTCACTCTTCCAAGACACAATACTCCCACCAACGAAAACACAACCATGTAGTGGATCTCTTAACAAATGTAGATCCTGCCAGATCAGTATCTGAGAAGTCCTCCACCTTAAAGTACCTCCTATTCTCATATAATGGACCAATACCCAGAGTTCCCTTCAAGTATCTGAGAATTCGGAGTTTTTCATCCATATGCATTTGTTCTGGGGAAAAAACCCATGAATTAACTTATACACACAGACTGGAAAAACATAGTCCAAGTGAGTGATGGTTTAGTAATTATACTTCATCACCAGCCTCCTATACTCTGCCTACATCAAGATAAGAAATCTTGCTTCTTCATCTTTCATTTGCTTCAATTTCAGATCCATTTGGTTTCCCACTGACTTACGCCCCAACTTAAATGTATCTCTCAACAAATCCAATGTATACTTCTCTGCATAAGCAAATCATTGAATCTCTCAGTAACCTCAATTTCCAGAGAAAGTATCTCCTCCTTCCCAAATTCTTGGTCTGAAACTGAGTGTTTAAAAAGTCTACAGATCACTGACTTATGATTACAATATTGTCTACATGCACAATCAGGAAGATACTTTTGGTGGTAAGTTGGGCAGTTCAGACATGTTATCTCACTACCCTGCTCCATGTTGAGCGTTAGAATAGTCACTCTACTATTATTATATCTCATATTTAGTCCCACATCAGGAGGGACTCCTTTCGTACTGAACCCATTTTACTATTAGTAAAGGGGTTCTCTGTGAAATGTAAAAATCAGTGCCACCTAGGAAATGTAATCCAGCAGCCCAAATATTAAGGCTCCGTTTGGCGGGGCGGATCCACGCCGGTCCGCGGCGCGGAAGAATCCGCCCCGCTGCGGTTTCCGCCTATTTGGCGGGGCCGCGGTCGGGCGGTGGGGCTCCGCCCCGCCGCATGTTTCCGTGGGTTTCCTGCGGATTTCATCCGCGCCGCTCTTCCCAAAGTTGCGGTCCAGCGGCGCAGATGAAATCCGCGCCCGCCCGACCTCCGCGCCAAACTAAGCCTAAATAAGTGTTAAATGTAACACCCCAACCAATATCCTCCAACTAATGTATTCCAGAATTTTCCTGGCCTCTATTTATACGGGTAGAAACTCACAACAACAACAACAACAACAACAACAGAACCCATATAGTCCCCAATCATTGGGGGTATGGGCGGGGGAAGATTGGAAACAGACCTAACCTTTGGCACTATGCACAAAGTGGCTTCTCTTAGAGGAGAAAGACCTAACCTTTGACAATAAATGCACAAAGTGGCTGCTCACAGAGTACCACTGAAATAAAATGCAGTGATCTTTCATTCTCCCCGACTTCTCTTCTCTACCACTTAGCCAAACCTAAAACCCTATAACACAGAAAATCAAATTATTCTTAAGTGTGGTATCAGAGCAGCGTTGAGGATCTCATCAGGACGATAAAGCTCTCCTCATAGCGTCATCATCTACCACCAGCATATCCCAATCCTTCTCATGAGGCATGGGAGAGATTAGAAAGTGAATACAAAGTTTCAAAAAAGGTAATTAAAATCAAACTTCATGCGCTACGGCGGCAATTTGATTCATCACAAATGAAAAGGAGAGAAGTCCTAAGATTTTTGTTGGTGTGCATTTAGTAAATTATGTGTATTGGTGTGTAGATAGTAAACTAGGGGTGCTATTGTATAGAGGGGGTATAAATAGGTGTATGTGGTATTGAGATCGGTGAGAAGTAAAAAACCCTATTCTTTCTACTTGGTATCAGAGCTAGGTTGGGGAAGACGGCGTCCATCGAGCGCGCCGAAGCTGCGTCCGATCGAAAGCGGAGAACAACGACATCGATCGGAGGAGGGGAAGGCTCTTCCGCGTCCGGCATCGATCAGAGGGAGCCTCGCCTGACGGAGGTTTGTCGAGGCCGGGAGAATCGGGGAGCGCTGCATCGATTGCAGGCGCCCGGGAGGAACTTGCCTTCCTCGTCGCTGATTGCAGGTGTCGGGGCGAATCGGGGAGAGTGCGGAAGGAGCATTCGTCGAAGGCCTCATTCGTCGAACGGAGCATTCGACGGAACGCTCAGCATTCGTCGAACGGAGCATTCGACGGAACCGGCTGAAGGAGCATTCGTCGATAGGCCTTCGACGAATCTGCCGCTTTCTCGATCCAGCAAGGGTTTGAAGTGTTGTCGGATCAAATGGAGGATGTACTTAAGAAATTGGGCCCATCGGAGGTGGCCACTCTGTTGAAGCTACTGGGCTCATCCCATCGACCCGTGAAGTATCTTCCCCCGATCGACTTGAAGCTCGATGGGCCAACCACTTACCTGGGTTGGTCTCGGCGCGTGAAGAAGACACTTACAGCGCAGAAAGTTGGCGGTAGGAGTTGAAGAAACCCAAGAATTCAACGTCTGGAGACGAGTGAGAGTCAACCCACATTACGGTATTCATGTGGCTTCTCAGCTCTGTCGTCCCATCGATTGCTGCCACAGTGGATGGCTTGGAGACGGTCTCTGAGGTGTGGGACCGACTGAGATGCACCTATGATGGAGTGGGGAATACTCTCAGGGTCTTCCAGGTGAAGGGAGAAGTAGACGACACAGTCCAAGGCAAGAAGACCGTACAGGAGTACGCCTCTGAGTTAGAACAACTATGGGTGGACTATGACCACGCGTCTGGCGGGGTGAGTTGCAAGGACCCTGAATGCAAGGCCTCCAAACTGATTGTAGAAGAAAGGACTATGAGATTCCTTAAAGGGCTACACGAACGGTTTGATCAGAGGAGGGCATTACTTCTTTCAGGCACGAAGATTCCCACCTTGTCAGAGGCCATCTCGGCCATGATTCAGGAAGAGACTCGATTCAAACTGGCTCTGGCGGGACCAGGGGATTCTGTTGTGGCGAAGTCGGCATTGGCGGCAACTGGCTTGCCCTTCCACAGAACTCAAGAAGACACTTGCCAGTGCTACAACTGTGGGGAAATTGGGCATATAGCGGCTGTGTGTTCTAGGACACCCAAGGAGAGGGGTCCCCGCGGTCGTGGACGTGGTCGTGGGCGTGGCCAGGGTCGCAGTGGCAGAAGCAGTCATCGTGCCAATCTGGGCGTTGGTGAAGGTGATGACAATCGTAGCGGTATCTACACTGAGGAGGAGCATACTCTACTCAGTATGATGAGTATGATGGAAGGTCTCAAGGGGAGACAGATTGGAGAGGGCAGCAAGAGTGGAACAGGAGGGGCATCAGGCTTAGCTTTGTATGCTCACCCTTCCAAGACGTCGGATTGGATTGCTGACTCGGGCGCCTCTCAGCATGTGACAGGAGATGCTGGTGAGTTCTCTTCTTATACTCGCCTAGTTAAGAATGATAGCATACAGACAGCAGATGGGACTTTCCAATCCGTGATCGGTAAAGGCACTGTCGATTGCACAGGTTCGGTAAAACTCTCTAACGTCTTGCATGCTCCATCCTTTCCAGTTAGCCTTCTCTCTATAAGTTCCATAAATCTTCAACTCAAATGTATTGTTTGCTTTGACATTCCTAAGGTGACCTTCCAGGAGAAAGAGACGGGCTGGATACTTGGGACTGGGACCTGACATGATGGGCTATGGTACTTGGACCGAGGGGAACTCGATGTAGGTCTCACCTCCAAGTCAAGGGAGTCAGAAGGAGGAGCGAAGATGAGTGCAGAGGACATTCTTCTCTTACATCACCAGCGGCTGGGACATTTATCTTTTGATACTCTAGCTAGAGTTTACCCTGTTTTGTATAAACATTCGAATCGAAGTAAACTTATTTGTGATGCATGTGATTTGAGAAAACTCACTAGGAGTTCTTATGTTAGTACTGGACATTTAAGCTCTGCCAGTTTTGATATGGTGCATTCTGATGTGTGGGGACCATGTGCGGTGAATTTTTTGAATGGCTACAAATACTTTGTAACATTTATTGATTGTGCATCGCGCGTTACCTGGCTATATTTAATGAGGAATAAGAGTGAAGTCTTCACTTGCTTTCGAGACTTCCACAAATATGTTCAAACGCAGTACGACAAGATGATAAAAGTGTTAAGGTCGGACAATGGGACGGAATACACTAACCGAGCGCTGGGAGAATACCTATCTGCCCATGGGATCCTGCATCAGACAACGTGTGCGTACACCCCTGCACAGAATGGTGTTGCGGAAAGAAAAAACAGACATCTTATGGAGGTGGCTAGGAGCATGATGCTGCACATGAATGTTCCACAAAGTCTGTGGGGATACGCCGTACTAACCGCAACCCAGCTGATAAACAGAATGTCATCACGTATTCTCGGATGGAAATCTCCATGTCAGAAGCTGCAAGAAAATAATGGCCGGATGCTTCCGTTAAAGGTTTTTGGCTGTGCGTGCTATGTAAAGGACAACAGACCGAGTGTTGGAAAACTCGATGCAAAGGCGCTTAGATGTATCTTCGTAGGCTACTCTGGGACCCAGAAAGGGCACGTATGCTGGAGTCCAGTCGAAAAGAGAAGTTTTGTGAGCATGGATGTCCACTTTCGAGAATTGGAACAGTACTACCGTCATGAAGAAACTTCACGCACACCAGAACCGACGAACTCCGAATGGATTAGGAGAGAGAGAAAGTCTGGTGACCGAACTAGAGGTATGTGATGAGGAATCGGTGGAGGAGTCTGGGAGAGATGAGATGCAGGAGGAGGAAGTGAGAAACGTGCGTCCTACGGCTCAAGGGGAACTGCTTACCTACCATAGGAGGGAGAAACAAACTGCTGAACCAGTACCGATGTCCAGAATGCCAGTGCCCAATCCCTTGTCTACGCCAGTCTCTCATTCTGGAGCACCTCCAGATCCACAGTCTTGCTCCGGTGAGATCGTTTCCCTTACACCCTCTTCCCCTACCGTCACTGTCCGGCGGAGTATACGCAGAAATGCGGGCAATCCTCCGGACAGATACGGCTGGGACCTTGCGTCATTTGTCTCTTATGATAATATTTCCCCTTCTCATGGAGCATTCATCGCCTCGTTAGATAGTGTTACTGTACCTAACAATTGGCAGGTTGCCAAGACTGATCCGAAATGGAAAGCAGCGATGAAGGAGGAGATGAGAGCCCTTGAGAAGAACAAAACTTGGCAGCTGGCATATCTACCTGACAACAAGAGGGTCGTCGGATGCAGGTGGGTCTTCTCCTTGAAACAGAACCCGGATGGACTTATCGAGCGCTACAAGGCTCGACTAGTTGCAAAGAGATACTGTCAGACCTATGGCATAGATTACGACGAGACATTTGCACCTGTGGCCAAGATGCAGGTGGGTCTTCTCCTTGAAACAGAACTCGGATGGACTTATCGAGCGCTACAAGGCTCGACTAGTTGCAAAGGGATACTGTCAGACCTATGGCATAAATTACGATGAGACATTTGCACTCGTGGCCAAGATGAGCACTGTCAGAACTTTGATAAGCTTGGCAGCAAATAGTGGATGGAGAATGCATCAACTAGATGTGAAGAATGTCTTCCTTCATGGAGAGCTGACCGAGGAAGTGTAAATGGAAATACCACCGGGGTTCGAGACCGCTGAGACCAAAGGTAAAGTATGTAGACTGAAGAAGTCACTCTATGGCTTGAAGCAGTTGATAGAGAAAATCGTGTTCTCCAATCTATACTCGATTAAGGCAAGTGTACCTATCGAAATATAGCATAGGATATAAAATATATCAAGGTCGTATTAAAACACGGGTCTGTCGAGTACTCCTACTTCGAGAAAACTAACTATTATTTTATCGATGAAAGATTTACGATAATTTTATGATTAAAATGAAAATTCGAAATAAGAAATCTAAACTTGAATAAAACAAACTTCGAAATGAAATAATAATGATAGTTTATAAACGTCTAATCCGATCCTTGACCGTGGAGATTCCCGATTTATGAACGCACCTCTCTCGAGGAATATGCCCACCTGAGATTAGGTTGATCGACCAAACTCTCATTCTAATCGAAACCCCTAAAACTCGCTTTAACGAGGTGAATCCCGCTATAGGATTTGACTCCTATCCAGAAGATTTTCGTCATCCTCTCTCGAGGGTTGCGAGCAACTCTTTTTATTCGTGAGCGATCAATCCATACGTATGAGCCTCTCGGCTAACTAGAATACGAAATCAGATACGAAAGTTCACACATCGACATATGAACCCGATATAAATCACGAATAAATCGAAGGTGAAAAAGAACGAATATAAGAGAGAGATATTTATTTCATTCCAAAATTTGTAAAAACCAAGGTCTACATATTATACTACTTGCTATAAAATAAAAAGAGTACATGAAGGAAGAAACAAATTTGCTAAAAACAAAATCCAATTAACGTTGCATGAAACGAAATTACATAAAAATTAAATAAACAAACTAAAATCTTCAATGAAAGGAAAATAGAAACATCTCTACCCAAAAAGGGGTAGAGCAAGAGAGAGGGAGGAAAGCTTGGAGAGTGAGGTCATATATATAGGTGAAGGGGAAGCTTCTAGATAGAAGAAAGATGCATGAATAGTGTTTAATGAGGGAGATAAAGAGGAGGAGAGAGAATGGTCCTCATGCATTGCATTTAATTTAAAGAGAAATAAAATAAAATAGAATATCAAAAGGGAAGAAGGGGGATGAAGGAGAATTAAAATAGAAGGAGAGAGAAGAAATAAGAGGAGATGAATGAGAATAAAAGAAGAGAAAAGAAATTAAAAGGAGAGAGAGAAGAATTTATTTTAAAAAAATAAAAGAGGATAGAGGAGAGAGGGAGGATCGGCCATGCTTGAATTGGAGCCATGCAAAGGTGGCAGCTATATAAATGATTTGATTAAAAAGTTATGCCTTTAGGAAATTAATAATAATGGTGAATGATGATTTAATATCCACGTGAATGAGATAGTAGAAATATGACCGGGTTGCATGGAATGAAATAGTGGCCGGCTGGTTGATGAGTTGGCAGGCTGTATAGTTGAGCTCGGGTTGCACCAAAGGGAGGCTCGGTTTTGCGTCGTAACAAGGGCTCGTGCTGCTTCATGTGTTGGGCTGAATTTGCATGGTGCGACGATAGCGGTATGGACGGGCACACGACGGCGAACGCGACGACCTCATGCAAAGGTGGCGGTTTGCATGAGCTGGTATGGGTAAATGGCGACGATGGCGTCGCGACGAGTTTAGCTTTGACGAGGCGCGCGACCATGATGCATGGGTTGGCGAAGATGGCGCGGACGTGGCGTTGCGGCATGAATATTGATGGCGCGACGATGGCGTTGCGGCGACAACATTCCTACAAAATAAAATAAAATAAAACGTTAGTTTTATGAGAAATTAAAACAACATGAAATAATAACATTGCATGACATAATTAAAATATAACAAACATTAGATCATAAAATAACAACATAAATTATAACATAAAATATAACAAACATACATTACAACAATATAAAATAACACACATACAATAACAACAATAAACATAAAATAACAATAATAAACATAAAATTAGAAACATAACACAACAAACATAAAATATAAAGAAAATATAATTAAAACTAGGGAAATTTATACTAAACTAACCTAAAATATTATGACTAAAACTACTTATCAGCAGTCACCCCGCTCGTGGTTTGATCGATTCAGGAAGACCATGATTGGGATGAGATACCGGCAGACCAACGCTGATCACACATTATTCTTCAGGGAAAGTGAAGGTCATCACATTACCATCCTTGCGGTGTATGTGGATGACATGATCATCACAGGGGATGATGAACAGGAAACTGTCCGGCTCAAGACAGCGTTGGGCAAGGTGTTCGAAGTAAAAGATTTGGGGATGCTACGGTACTTCTTTGGAATTGAGATCGCCTACGGAAGAAGGGGTATTGTTCTATCACAGAGGAGGTATGCCTTGGATCTCCTCACAGAGAGAGGAATGTTAGGTTGTAGACCGGCCGCAACACCGATTGATCAGAAGTGTAAGCTGGGTGCTGAGGCAGGTGATACAGTTGATCGAGAGAGGTACCCGAAATTAGTTGGGAAGTTGATTTACCTGAGCCACACATGCCCAGAGGCCCCAGACATCTCCTATGCGGTTAGTGTAGTGAGTCGCTATATGCACGATCCTAGAAAGGGGCATATGGATACTGTGTACCGGATACTACGGTATTTGAAGGCTTCCCCGGGGAAGGGATTGCTCTTCCGAAGAAATGGGCACATGAAGATCGAAGGCTACTGTGATTCTGATTGGGCAAGCTGCATAGATGACAGGAGATCCACGTCGGGCTATTGCATATTTGTAGGAGGAAACTTGGTCTCCTGGAGGAGCAAAAAGCAATCAGCGGTGGAACGATCGACTGCGGAGGCAGAATACAGAGCTATGGCGTCGGGAGTGGCTGAACTTTTGTGGCTGAAGAGGATGCTGACGGAGCTGAGTCTAGATCAAGGGGACAAGATGAAGCTGTTGTGTGACAGCCAGTCAGCGATCAGTATTGCAAATAATCCAGTTCAACATGAGAGAACTAAGCACATTGAAATTGACAAGTTCTTCATAAAGGAGAAACTGGATAGTGGGCTACTGGAGCTTAGTTATGTTGCAAGCAATGATCAGGCTGCGGATTGTTTGACAAAGGGGCTGAGCTCGAAGGACATGAGTAGGAACTTGGACAAGCTGGGTTTAATAGATATATTTCACCCACCTTGAGGAGGAGCGTTGGTGTGCATTTAGTAAATTATGTGTATTGGTGTGTAGATAGTAAAGTAGGGGTGTTATTGTATAGAGGGGGTATAAATAGGTATATGTGGTATTGAGATCGGTGAGAAGTAAAAAACCCTATTCTTTCTACTATTTTTTTGCCAAAATCTCTGGTCTGGTCAACCTTAGGGAGGTACCTTAGAAGATCAACAAATTGTTGATAAAATTCTTCGGTCACTTCCAAGGAGCTATAAGCACATTGTATCCTCCATCTTGGAGGCTCGTGACATTGAAAATTTATCAGTTACTGAGCTGATGAGATCTCTCCAATCCCATGAGGACTTGGATGCACAGGATGAGCCACTTCTGGAAAAGGTCTTCCATACCAAAATAAACCTCAAAAAGAAACAAGATAATAGGAGGAAGCAGGGAGACTGGAATTCTACTAAAATAAACACCACCAAACAAAAAAAAGGAAACTGGATTCAAACCAAAATGGGAATCCAAACCCAAGCAATCTGAATCCATATCCACTTATTCTTGCTCCATCTGCAAGAAAAATAATAACGAGAACAAAGACTGCTTTTTTCGCTGTAAAAGATGCAAGATGCCAAGTCACTCAGACCAAAAATGTTGGTACAAGAAAGTTGAAGAAGCAAAAATAACAGAAGCAGAGGGGGACAACTATCTCTACACCTGCACTGCCACTGCCAAGAACCCCTCCTACACATGGTTCATCGACAGTGGGTGTTCGGGTCATATGGCCAATGACCGATCTTACTTCGTCAGCCTTGATGAAAGCTTCAAATCAGAAGTTATTCTGGGAGATGGTAAAAAAGAAAGAATCGAAGGAAGGGGAACAATCTCTGTGGAGACTGAAGAAGGAGAAAACAAATTAATCTGAAATGTTCAATTCGTGCCCACACTCTCAAAGAACTTGTTAAGTGTTGGGCAACTGCTTAGAAGAGGATATCAAGTGAACTTTAACCAACACCACTGTCACATTATCAAAGAAAGCTCCCAACAGCTCAACAACTGTTGGATCGGTCGGCGCCCTTAGAGGGGGGTGAATAAGGGTTTTCAAAAACTTTATATTTTATTTAGAAAACTTTGGAACATTGCAATAATAAAACAAGAAGTCAAGTAAAACAAAAAAGAGAGACAAGCTTTATTGATATTAAATAAGTTTTACAAAACTTGATCTCAATGGCGCTAGAGATCGGAGGCGAATAATAAAAACTCTTTTTCGTTTTCTATACCGACTCGTATCCCCACGAACCGGTTGGCTTTAGCCGATCTCTCCCCAGATACGGCCTCAAGCCGCTCTAGCCAATCTATCCCCAGAAAAGCCTCGAGCACCCCCTAGACCTAGCCTAGATCTAGTCGCCAACACGAGGCGAATTTCAGCCCTAAGTCTTACCCCAGACCTAGTCGCCAACATGAGGCGATTTCACTTAAACGATTACAAGAAAAGATGTGAAATGAAAAAGACAATAATATAAAAACTCCCTCTATTTGGATCTCTTGGAGAAGTAGACGAAGACGCAGAGTATGATCGTAGTCGATGCGGTCTTTCGTCACGATGATGAAGCGTGTTGAAATCTTCTCCACGGATCTCCTTAAGCCTTCATGGATTTGTGGGAGTATCACTCTGAATCTTCCTCTCTCTGCTGTGGCACGAAGCTCTGGAGTTTGGGATTGTAGGAGGATGAAGAAGACGGAGCCAAAGCATCCAATTTATAGCCTTCACGCTACCGCCGGCGCTAGCTCGGATTAGGAAACGTTTTGCGCGGCAGGATCTTCAATCCGCGGCAACATTTTGCTCTATGCCTCTTGTGCGCCATGCTACCGCCAGCGCTAGTAGCTACCGCCGGGCGCTAGCTCTTTCTAAAAACACTGCCGGAATCGCGCTAATCATCGCTAGCGCCGGGCGCTATCGCTACCGCCGGTGCTAGTGAGCCTTTTCGAATTTGGGCTTCAATTTTGGGGGCAGTCATCATGAGTACTCCTTGAGTCATATGGACTATGTTAACCTGCACACTTGAACACACAAGATCAAATACACATAGGATTTGTTATTCTCAAACCTAGGAGATGCGGAAGACCATGTTCCAACAACAACATCTTTACCATAAGACTAAAATCTGGCAGACAAAATGCCCTCACCTGCCAACAGGGTTGCATTTCGTCTCCAGCATCCCTCTGGCATCATAGGCTTGGGCACGTGAACTATCAATCTCTTTCACTCCTGTAAACTTTGGGGAAGGAGTGCCGCAAACGACCTTTCGACCCCAGGTATGTGATACTTGTGCTATTGGGAAGTCTCATCGACTTCCCTTCCCTCAGTTTGGTGCTCGAAGGGCCTTGGGACCACTTGACCTCCTTCACATTGATGTCTGGGGGCCTGCAAGTGTTCCTTCTTTAGGAGGGAAGCGTTTTTATCTACTAATTATAGACGACTACAGCCGATTCATGTGGTTGTATTATCTAGAATACAAATCAGAAACCTTCACACAATTCCAGAACTTTAAAACATTGATTGAAAAACAGTTAGAAAGAAATATGAGAACTCTGAAAAGTGACAGGGGCGGAGAGTTTTTATCTTCACAGTTTACTGTTTTTTGTGAAAAAACAGGGATACGCGAAGAACTCACTGCCCCTGGGACACCCCAGCAGAATAGTGTAGTAGAGAGATGCAATCGAACCATTGTGGAGATGGCAAGGTCAATGCTCATCCACAAATCTTGTCCAAAGAACCTTTGGGGAGAAGCTGCATCTACGGCTGTGTACATCCTAAATAGGTGTCCAACAAAATCAATATATAAGTCAACTCCATATGAGAAACTGTTGAAGCAAAGACCAAATTTAACTCATCTAAGGATCTTTGGAATTGCATATGCCCACAAAACCAAAGAAAAGAAGGATAAGCTCGACCATTCCAGCACCCAATGTATTCTCATTGGATACTCTAATGAGAGCAATGCATGCAGATTGTTAGAACCCCTAACAAACAAAATTATAATATTAAGGGACGTAACATTTGATGAAGAAAAAGGATGGAGTTGGGGCTCAGATTCAAGCCTTTCACAACCCACTGAGCTGCTGGTTGAGTTGGAGTCCCCTCACAACCCCATCCTCACAGACATCAACACATCTTAAGAAGAGAACGATGAAATTGATCTTGATTCATCTCTGCCCCAGAAAACAAAAACCATGGAAGAAATCTATAGAACAGCAGAACGAGTAATGCTGGCCTCTACTCCAACCTCCTTCGAAGAAGATGCAAAGGAGAAAATATGGAGAAATGTTATGAGAGAAGAAATGGACGCAATTGAAGCCAACGACACCTAGACACTTGTACCCAGACCAGCCAACAAAACTATTATTGGTTTGAAATGGGTATACAAAGTGAAGCAGAACGAAGATGGATCAATCCTCAAACACAAGGCACGCGTCGTAGCAAAAGGTTACTCGCAGAGATATGGATAATATTATGACGAACCCTTTGCCCCAGTGGAAAAAATGACAACCATTCGAATGATACTCGCCATTGCTGCACAATTCAAATATCCATTATACCAACTGGACGTAAAATCCGCATTTCTTAATGGGGAGTTATCAGAAGAAGTCTATGTCTCTCAGCTAGAGGGGTTCGAGAAAAAGAAAGGAGACAAAGTCTACAGGCTCCATAAAGCCCTGTATGGGCTTAAACAAGTTCCCCGAGCTTGGCATGACAACATCGACGGATTTTTCATAAAAAAAGGATTTGCTCGAAGCCTCAATGATCCCACCATGTATGTAAAACAAAATGGAGATGCCAGGACTATCGTTTGTCTATACGTAGATGATCTTATCATTACCGAGTAGACGATCTTATCATTACCGAGAACCATCCAGCTTCAATTCATCGCTTCAGGGACGTGATGATGCAACAATACGAACTGACCGACCTTGGTCTCCTCCAATTCTTTTTGGGACTCCAGATCAAACAGTTCGAAGGGAACATCTTTATCACTCAAGAGCTTTATACCACCAACCTTCTGAAGAAATACAAGCTCGATCATTGCAATCCTGCTCTCACCCCTATGGCCACAAATGAGAAATTAACAACAAAAAAGGAGGACGAAGAGTCTGCAGATGAGGAAGAATTTCGAAGCCTTATAGGTTCTTTGATTTACCTCACGAATACCAGGTCTGATATTGAAAATTCCGTCGATATCATTGCAAGATTCGTGAGCAAACCAGGCAAATCCCACCTTATGGATGCTAAACGAATCCTTCGTTATCTCCAAGGGATGAAAAACTACGGCTTACTCTACAAGGGAGACGAGAAAGCAGAACTAAGAGGGTTTACAAATTCAGACTGGGCAGGGGATGTGAACGATAGGAAAAGCACCAGTGGGTATCTCTTCTTGCTCAGCACAAAACCCATTTCATGGAGCTCAAGAAAACAATCTATGGTGGCCCTTTCAACCACGGAGGCGGAATACATAGCACTCAACAGCGCTGCCTGTGAAGCTATATTGCTGAAGAGAATGCTAGAAGAGATCTGTGGAGAAGAAGAAGTAAAGAAGGAGATAAAGATCCACTGTGACAACACTTCAACGATAGCTCTGTCGAAGAACCCCATGAATCACAGTCGGAGCAAACACATAGAGATTCACTTCCATTTCATCCGTGAACAAATCGAGAAGAAGACGATCCAGCTCGAGTATTGCTCCAGTCAAGAACAGCTCGCTGACGTCTTGACGAAGCCGCTCCCGCAAGATCATTTCGTTGAACTAAGGTGGAAGATAGGGATTTCAAGGTTTACCGAGGTTTCCCGTGGCACCGATTTAGAGGGGGTGTGAAATGTAAAAATCAGTACCACCTAGGAAATGTAATCCAGCAGTCCAAATATTAAATAAGTGTTAAATGTAACACCCCAACTAATGAATTCCAGAATTTTCCTTGCCTGTATTTATACGGGTTGAAACTCAAATGAAAAAATATGCAAACCTAAAACCCTAAAACACAGAAAATCCTAAAACCTAAAACCCTGTAACACAGAAAATCAAATTAGCCAAACCTAAAACTGCCACTTAGCCAAACCTAAAACCCTGTAACACAGAAAATCAAATTATTCTAAGATTCTCCTCATTAGATAATAAATATAAAATGTTTCTCTTCCTTTCTCTACTAACATTTATTACACAGTTTTAGATATGTTCATATGCAGTGCATTATTAATAACTTCTGATCCATCATGTTTCCTATTTTGATTCATCAAGGTTGGAGATTTTGGTTTGGCAAGGTGGCAGCCTGATGGGAATCTTGCAGTCAAAACAAGAGTAATTGGCACCTTTGGGTAAGCATGCTATGAAAGAAACATTAATCTGTCACTGCTTATTTTCAGTTGATTATTAATTGATTTCTTAGACATTTTTAGGTATTTGGCTCCAGAATATGCTCAGAGTGGACAAATTACTGAAAAAGCTGATGTATATTCCTTTGGAATAGTACTTTTGGAGCTTGTAACTGGAAGAAGAGCTGTAGATATTAATAGGCCGAAGGGCCAGCAGTGCCTGGCTGAATGGGTGAGTCTTTGGATGACTAGAAATTATATGGAGTAATAATTTTTGTAACTATAAAATTTTTTTGATCTATGCCGATCTCTTTCGGTTAGTTTTTGATTTCTTTTTAGCTGCTTTGCATAAAGACCTGGCATAACATAATATTGCAGAAAATGTATAAAAAAGAGTAATATTTGCACATTCACATCTACAATGCTTTTTTGATCATTAGGAAATAGAGATGAGCATTATTTCTGTTTTGGTTCCAAATGAAATTTGAATTTGAACTGAATGGAAACAAAAAGGTAAACGTTTAGTTAGTTTAGACAAATTTTGGTTTGCTTTTGGGTATGCTCATTGATGGACTAATTATTATTTTGGTTTCGGTCTCTCCAATATGATTGGTTCAATTCATTTCAGTTTCAAAATAAAATATGAAAAAATAAATTTAATTAAACTAAATTAAGATTAACCAGGCTAAAATGATCAATATTTTCATTTTTGTTTCCGGTTTAGACAATTTAAACGGCTATCCTATTAGGAGAATATTGTAGAGCAACTCTTTAATTTCTAAAGAATGACATCCAAAGGTGTATAGTCGTTGAAACTCAAATATTTTGTTCAATTCTTACAGAAATTTCACAGCACAAGAATGCAAACCCTTGTTTCACTGAGCTTATATATTCAAGGATTTGTAAAGTTATATTTTCTATCAAAAAATAAAATTTCTAGAAAATTCTGTGAAACACCTCTTTATCAGTAGCTTTTCTCACTGCAAACACAAAATTGCTAAGGATCAAACGCTTCCCTGTGCTCCAATCATGTCTGTGTGACTTCAGCTTTTTCAACCGCCCCTGGCAGCTTTTGCTATGGCAGCTCACACACAAATGCAGTTTTGAATGCACTAAAGAATAAGATTGAGAGCCGCTGATCGCGCTCCACAAACTTCTCTTTAGAGCCGAAAATATCTCATCAGAATACGTTTCACTTAATATTGTTTGTCATGGACCTTTCAAGAAATATCCGCTCTATTTTTGAATCTTGATTTATTTTGTTCATGTTCAGGCTCGCCCAATTCTGAAGGAATGTAACGTTCAAGATCTTATAGATCCAAGATTATCGAACAATTACTCAAACCAAGAGGTTTCGTGCATGTTGCACGCAGCTTCACTGTGCATTAATCGTGATCCCAATGTCAGGCCTCATATTTCTCAGGTAATAAATATTTGAGCTATGTATCTTTAAAGTCCTCATTTAGTTGATTGATATTGAAAAACATATTTATATTTTATAAAACCATGGAATTTAGTTGATTGAAGGGGAGCTTGGCGCACCGGTTAAGATGTTGCCGTGTGACTAGAGGTTACGGGTTCGAGTCCTGGAAGCAACATCTTCCAAATTTCTAGGTAAGGTTTACCTACATTTCACCCTTGTGGTGGGACCCTTCCTCGAACCCTCGCTGCGCGGGGATGCTTTGTGCACCGGGCTACCCCATGGAATTTGTGGAATCCACTATATACCTGGATTTAGTATTGTTAAAACCCAAGCATCTTACCCTAAACCAATTGGTTGTAGTTGGAGGGACCTAGATCTATATATTAGGCCAACAATGCTCTACATGAATTTCCTGATGTGAGATTATGAAAAAAAATGTTAGTGCGTGTAACGCACCTAAGATCACAGTGCGCGACCCCGATCCCGCCGTATATTTTCACCAGCACAAATTTTAGCGCATGATTGTGATAGGAATAATGAATCAATACTATACTCAACAATAGTGTCTACATATATAAAAACTGAAGAGGGTGATCCCAACACCCAGAGGTGAGCCTAAGAAGGTCTACCACTAGAATATATAATACAATACATCTAACACCCCCTCTCAAACTCACGGGGGTTCATACACCGAGAGTTTGGATAATAGATAAGCATGTTGGGATCGAGTCTGAGGCTTAGTCATCAAGTCTGCAAGCTGCTGCTCAGAAGGAACAAAAGGAGCAAGAGTGCCCCGACTAGACTGCTCACGAAGGAAGAAAACATCCACCCCGATGTGCTTGGAAAGAGAATGCTTCACCGGATTCAAGGTGATCTGAATGGCACTGGTGTTATCACAGTGGAGTGGAGTGGGATCCGGAGAAGAGGCACCGAGATCCTCAAGGAGCCAGCGGAGCCAAATAATGTCCTCAGTAGTAGTAGTCATGGCACACAGCTCAGCCTCAGTACTGGAGCGAGAACCCCGGTCTGCTTCTTGGACTTATAGGCAATAAGTGAAGTACCTAAGAACAGATAGAAACCAGTGACAGATCGGCGGTCAACAGGATCACTGGCCCAAGTAGCATCTGAGTAAGCACGAAGTTGCAGGGAACTGCTACTGGAGTAGAAGAGATCACGTGAAGTCGTCGCCCGGAGATAACGCAAGAGCCGCAGTAGGTGACCATAGTGCACAAAAGTAGGCGCACTAACAAACTAACTCAACACATGAACAGCATGAGCAATGTTCGGCCGAATAATAGTAAGGTAGACAAGACTCCCAACAAGGTGACGATAGCGAGTAGGGTCGGAGAGAGAAACTTCATCATCTGGTCGTAGCTGAAGGTGATGCTCCATAGGGGTGTCAACAGTGCGAGAGTCAGAAAGAGCAGCTCGAGCTAAGAGATCTGATGTGTAACGCTGTTGAGAGAGCTGAAAACCACGGTCTGTGGATGTGATCTCAAGGCCTAAGAAGTAGCTCAGTTGTCCAAGGTCAGTCATCTGAAACTGTCGCTGAAGATGATCTTTGACGAAAGCAACATGAGAAGGATCATCACCAATAATGATCATATCATCCACATAAAGTAGTAAAAGAGTCCGGCCACGAGAGGAGTGCACAAACAGAGCTGGATCATGAGGGCTCGGTTGAAAACCAGCGCCTGTAATGGCGGAGCTGAAACGTGCAAACCACGCGCGGGGCGCCTGCTTGAGCCCGTAAAGAGCTCGCCTCAGACGACAGACAAGTCCTGAAGGAGAGGAGAGATCGGGAGGAGGGAGCATGTAAACCTCCTGCTGAAGGTCGCCGTGAAGAAAGACATTCTTCATGTCGAGCTGAAACAGAGACCAGTGGTGAACAGCTGCAATAAGAGTGCGGATCGTAGTCATGTGAGCGACTGGAGCAAAAGTCTCATCATAGTCCCGTCCATGCTCCTGCTGAAAACCACGAGCCACGAGCCGAGCCTTGTACCTCTCTACAGAACCATCTGAGCGAGTCTTGACCTTGAATACCCACTTGCAAGTAATATGAACAGCACCAGGGGGAAGAAGAACAAACTCCCAAGTAGGAGTGTGCTCAAGCGCCTCTAGCTCAGCAGACATAGCAGCCTGCCACTCAGGTATCTGGGCAGCCTCACGATAGGAAGTTGGCTCTGGAGTACCACAGGCGATAACAGGAAGGGCAGGCAGGTCCAAAGGTAGTGTAGCAAGACTGAGGCGGTCGGGAGGATGTCTCTCACAAGGTGGGTTGCGTCGCGCAGGAGGATCATCCACAGGGACATCACTGGAGGAGACCGGCACTGTGTCGGGGGGCACTGAAGGCGAGGGAACAAGAGGGGGACGGAGAGTGTAGTGATGTGGAAGTGGAACGACGAGCGTATCGGAGGAAGAGGTGGGTGACAGAGAGGAGGAGAGACCGGAGAGGCCAGTGGCACTGAGAGAGGAGGAGGATAAACCGGTGGAGAGAATGAGACATGAGGTGGTGAGGTGGGAAGAGTGAGAAACTACACATCAGAGGGAGTCACAGATGAGTGCGAGGTCGGGGGGACGGAGGACACAAAGAAAAGGTGAGACTCATCAAAAGTGACATCACGTGAGATCGGAAGACGACGAGCAACAGGATCATAGCATCGATATCCCTTGTGCTCAATACTGTATCCAAGAAAGACATAGGATACGGACTGAGCAGAGAGCTTGGTGCGCTCACGTGGAGAGAGTAGAACATAACACCGACAGCCAAAAACACGGAGATGAGTGTAACGTGGAGGTAGAGAGTATAAGCACTCACCAGGACTCTGACCCTGAAGGAAAGTGGAGGGCTGCAGGTTAATAAGATAGACAGCAGTGGAAACAACCTCAGCCCAAAAGTGAGGAGGCACATGAGAGGAGATAAGAAGGGTATGCACTGTCTCAATAATGTGACGATGCTTTCTTTTAGCGGTGTCATTCTGAGCGTGGGCACCGGGACAGACACGCTGAGGAAGAGTGTCGTGGCTAGCCAGTAGATCGCGGAAAGCATGAGAGGGGTGATCCCCCCAGAATCGGAACGAAAAACATGAATGGAAGCGGAGAACTGGGTGCGCACCATAGCAGATAAAGTAACATATATCTGGAAGAACTCAGAACGAGAATGCATAAAATAAACCCAACAGTAACGAGAATAATCATCAACAAAGATAACATAATATCGGTGACCACCCTTTGATACAAAAGGTGCGGGACCCCATACATCAGAATAAACTAAATCAAAAGGACGCGGAGATCTTGACTCACTAGACGGATATGGGAGTTGGAGCTGTTTACCAAGCTTACAACCCGTAAATGAATGAGACCGATCAACTGAAACACGATCCAGAAAACCATGACTAATGAGCGACGCAAGGCGCGGGCTACTGGGATGACCAAGACGGTGATGCCACTGAGAAAAGGCCACCGAAGGAATACAAAAGGTGGCAGCTGCTGGAGATGACGAAGCGGAAGGAAGATGGAGGCGATCAAGGATGTACACCCCACTACGGGGACGGCCAGCTCCAAGGAGTGTCCCTGTCAAACGATCTTGCACACGACAGACAAACTCATCAAAAACAACAAGGCAACCATGGGATGTGAGTTGGTTGGCGGATATAAGGTTCATGGATAGCTTGGGTATGTAGGCAACGTCGGGAATATGAAAACGGCTAGTATATATGAAGGAGGTCACGACTAGTAATGGGGAGAATAGTACCATTGGCTACCATGATACTAAGGATAGGATAAACGGGATGGCGGGACGAGAGGTGTGTGGCATCATGGGTCATTTGAAAAGAGGCTCCAGAGTCAACCAACCAGTCTGAGGAAAAGATACCTGAAGGGGCTGAAGCTGCCGGCTGAGAGGTAGAGACATCAGAAACATCCGGTGAGAGAACAGAGACAGTAGAGCGAGGCAGTGATCCCTGAGAGAGCTGCTGAGCAATCTGCTGTGCAAGCTCAGAAATAGAGAGACCGTGCCACAACAGAGAAAGGAGCACCGGGAGCACGCTGCTGTCCAGACTGCTGAGCCCTCTGAAGCTTGCGACACTCAGATTTGACATGACCAAGACACTGACAGTAATGACAGCGGACAGATGGGCGACGGGGAGCACCAGACTGGGCCGAAGATGGCGCCGGAGGACAAGGAACAGGGCGCACTGGAGCACTATAACCTGGCGAGGGCAGCAGAGGAGCACTGACAAGAGAGGACTGCGGTGGAAGCTGGGGAGTAGCCAAAACAGCGTGCGGCATCCCACCAGGAGAAGTAGCGGAGTCCAAGGAGTGGAGACGAGTCTCCTCAGCGATCACCAAGGCCAAAGTATCGCTGAGAGACGGAGGAGGATGCCGGTGCAGAAGCTGAGCGCGGATGGACTCGAACTCGGGGCGTAGGCGCATAAGAAACTCAAACAAGCGCTGACAGTTGCGATCCCGAGAGATAGCAGCACACTGAAGGCATGTTGCACAGGGGGAATGAGCCATCTCATCGCACTGACGCCAGAGATCAAGGAGCTCAGCAAAGAAGGCCTGAACAGACCGATCACGCCGGTAGCAGACGCCAAGGGTCTGGAACAGAGAGTAGCGCAGGGCCTGACTGAACGGCTGATAGAGACGACGCAAGTGATCCCACATCGCCTGGGCCGTAGGAAGCTCGTAGACAGCCATTTGAATGGGAAGCTCACAAGACTGACAGATCACGACAATCGCGCGAGAGTCGTCAGAGCATCACCGCACTAAGTCGGAGCCCTTGGTGGAGGCTGTCGTGCTGACAGTGGAAGAGTCGGTAGTAGGAGCAGCAACCGTCGATGCAGGAGCGGGCTCGGAGCCGTCAATGTGACCCCACAAATCTAGGCCACGGAGAATGACGCCGACGGTGGCGGACCAAGCCTTGTAATTCCGCCCATCGATGGTGACATCAGCCTTTTGAAGGAAGTTGAAGGAGTGAGAGGAGGCCATCGAGGCTACGGGGCAGCCGGAGAAGACGATCTGGATGGGCTCGATCGTGAGCGGCAACCGGAGAAGACGATCTGGACGGGCTCGATTGGGATCTGGAGAAGACGAGCGGCGAGCGGAATCTGGAGAAGACGAGCGGGATATGGAGAAGACGAGCGGGATTTGGAGAAGAGGATCTGGCGAGACGATCTGGACGGGCGTGAAGCAGCGACGCTCTGGAGAAGACGATCTGGCGAGCGGGTTATGAGCGGGATCTGGAGAAGACGATCTCGCGAGACGACCTGGACGGGCGTGAAGCAGCGACACTCTGGAGAAGACGATCTGGCGAGCGGGATCTGGAGAAGACGATCGATCGAAAGCTGGAAGCAAGAGGCGGGAGCGGGGATCAGGAAGACTAGAACGTGAAAACCTGACTTTGATACCATGATACGAATAATGAATCAATACTATACTCAACAATAGTGTCTACATATATATACACTGAAGAGGGTGATCCCAACACCCAGAGGTGAGCCTAAGAAGGTCTACCACCAGAATATATAATACAATACATCTAACAGATTGATCTAAAATACGACCACTTTCATTACGACCGTATTACACAAATACGATCGTATATTTTTTCAAACAATCTACACAGTTGAAATCACGGATCATACGACTATATCCCGCACGGTGCGTTACCCGTACCTAAATATCTCTCATGAGATTATATACTAAACACGCCATCTAGCACATGCAGCATTGAGCTTATCCTGTTTCTGTTGGACTAGAGAGCACACAAGCCCGACCAGAGCACTTGCAAATTAGTTCGAGCGAGTGCCTGCACGACCGCTTAGCGGTATGCTGATACACAATCAAAACACAACACAAAATAACAACAATAAAAGTGACACACAGATTTAACGTGAAAACCCAATAGAGTGAAAACCACGGTACCATCGGAGTCCAACCCGGAAAGCCGCCATTAAAAATGTGTAAAACAAATAGGCAATTACAAGGTTTTCCCTCCTCGATCCACACAAGATTTTCACCAACTTCGCACCACACAATAATACACAATAAACAGTAGCAGAAAAATTGCAAGTTACCGACAGTGGTAGACGAGACGGATTACACAAATTCTCTCCAAGATGTCTCTTCGAATCCTTGCCCAAGTCTGCTCCAGATCTAATCTGTGTAGGCGAAGTATTCCTCGTCAACGTCACAGAGACGTCTGAAAGCTCTCCCCAAACTAAGACGCTTGCCACAAAGGTCTCTATAGAAACTCTTTCAATGCTTGAGATTGAAGAGAAGTGGATGCATTACCCCTCCTCCTTTATGCCTATTTATAAGGCCAAAACCAAGGAGGTAGATGTGGTAGATGGCATGTGGATGAAGCTTCCTTCGGTCAAAAACATATGTCATGAAGCTTCTTATTCGCACTTTCCTAGAAGCTTCCTTCAAGAGCACATGTTGATTTCATAGTCAAAGACGGCTACCCCTTTTCACACTAGGCATGAAATACATGCTTGAAAAGCATGGTCAAAAGGTGGCTAGCCGCTTTCACACTTACGAGAAAATTATCTCATCAAATCTCCCCATTTTCGACTAAGTGAAGAAACTTGTCATTTTGACAATCTTCCTTCAAATCTCCAGTTTGCCTCCTGTTAGGGCCTCCATCAACATGTCTCCCATTTTGATCAGTAGATTTAGCGCCATCAAATTCGAGTTAGAAAAACTCGAATCCACAGTTTTCTCCACAAAGGACAGGAACTGTAACCAACAATTTATACCATTTGCTCTTATATGGAAGAGATCGCCATGTCGGCGATCCTCACACAATGTTCGAACTTCCCCCTCGACACGGTCTTCGTAAGCATATCTGCTTCATTGTCATCTGTGTGCACCTTCTGCAAATCCATCTCTCTCTGCTTTAGAGTATCGCGTATCCAATGATATTGCATGTCAATGTGCTTGGATCTCGAGTGGAAGGTGGGGTTCTTCCCTAAATGAATCGCACTCTGACTGTCACATAGAAGTGTGTAGCGCTTCTGAGTGAAACTCAATTCTTTGATGAACCTCTTCAGCCAAAAAAGTTCTTTCCCAGCCTCAGTGACAGCAATAAACTTTGTCTCCGTAATCGACAGTACAATGCACTTCTGCAGTCTCGACTGCCCTGAAACAGCTCCCCCCGCAAATAGGATCGGGTACCCTGAAGTCGATCTTCTAGAGTCCAAATCTCCAGCCATATCAGCATCAGTGTAGGCCAGTAGTTTTGGCTTACTATCTCCAAACCTTAACATCAAATCTGACGTCCCATGTAGGTACCTCAAAATTCACTTCACAACACTCCAATGTTCTTTTCCGGGATTGGAGAGAAACCTACTAATAGTGCCAACGGCATGCGCTATATCAGGGCGTATGCACACCATAGCGTACATGAGACTACCAACTGCAGAAGCATATGTGACCTACTGCATCTCCTCTTTCTCCTCAGGTGTGCTCAGACACTGGTCAGCGGTAAGTCTGAAGTGAGCTGCAAGCGGCGTGCCACCTTCTTCGCCTGTTCCATACTAAATTTCTGTATCACCTTCTTGATATATCTTTCCTGTGATAACCAAAGTAACTTAGAGCTCCATCTCTCCGAATATGCATCCATATGATGGTCTTCGCGGCTCCCAAGTTCTTCATCGCAAACGTGGAGCTTAACTGGCGCTTCAGCTCGGCAATGCGCGCAGTGCTCCTCCCGACTATCAGCATGTCGTCAACATAAAGGAGTAAAATAATGAAATCCTCTGGAGCGTACTGCTTCACAAACATGCACTGATCAAGAGTGGCCCTCCTGAAGTCGATCTCCCCATAAAAGCATTGAACTTCTTTTACCACTGTCGCGGGGCCTGCTTCAGGCCATATAAGTTCTTCTCTAGGCGACAGATTAGACTCTTCTTCCCCTTCACCCTGAAACCTTCGGGCTGCTCCATATAAAGCTCCTCATCAAGATCGTCATGCAGAAAGGCGGTCTTGACATCCATCTGCTCAATCTCCAAGTCTAATCTTGCAGCAAGGTCAAGAACAACCCGAATGGATGACATCTTTACAACAGGTGAGAAGATCTCATCAAAATCAACTCCCCGTTTTTGACTGAAACCCTTCACCACTAATTTTGCCTTATATCTAAGTGGTGTTGAGGGGTCTCCCTGCTTTACTCTGAAAATCCACCGATTCTTCAGAGCCTTCTTGCCCTTAGGCAATCGTACCAGCTCATAAGTATGGTTCTCATGCAGAGACTACATCTCCTTCTGCATAGCAATCATCCACTCTTTCTTCTCCGAGCTCTGCACCACTTCATCAAAGCCCTAGGGCTCCCCCCGCATCAGTCAACAAAATATACTCAATAGCAGAGTATCTCGAAAATGGTTGTCTGATTCGATCAGACCTCCGTGGAGCGAGCTCAACTGCTGGTATAAGCACATCATCAGTGATGTCCTCTGTAGGCTCGCCATCAGTCGTGTCCTCATGACCTGGAAGTGGGTCAGCGCCCTGCACTGGATCAGGCTCTGCGGCCTCCTCAGTATCATCACCTCCAGTCATAGGAGACTTTGCATCAGTGCGAGAGTCAGCATTCTCAATCTTCTCAGGATCAACCATAGTTTGATCCTCACAAAATATAGCGTCGCGACTGCGTACAAGTTTCTTCTCAACCGGATCAAAGAACATGTAGCCAAACTCGCCGCTACATCCATATCCCAAGAATATGCACTGACGGGTCTTGAAATCCAACTTCGATATTTCATCTCGAGGGATGTGCACAAAGGCTCTGCAGCCAAAGACCCTCAGGTGGCTATATGAAGGATCCTTTCCATACCAGACCCTATCAGGAACATCCTTCTGTAATGCATAACTGGGAGATAGGCTGATGACGTGTGCAGCTGTGTATAAAGCCTCACCCCAAAATATGTCAGGTAGTTTTGACTCAGATAACATGCACCTCACCCTCTCCATCAAGGTTCTATTCATTCTTTCAGTCACGCCATTCAACTGTGGCGTCTTGGGCGGAGTCTTTTCATGTCTGATCCCTTGCTCTCTGCAGTACTCATCAAAGAGACCAATATACTCTCCCTCATTGTCGGACCTGATGCACTTTAGCTTCTTCCCGGATTGTCTCTCCACCTCAGCGTGAAATTTCCGGAAAGTATCGAGAACCTCATCTTTGGTCTTAATAGCATAGACCTAAAGTTTTCTCGAATAATCATCAATGAACGTCACGAAGACGCTCCTCTCGTCTGGACCTTCAGTGGCCCGCAGACATCAGTATGTATGAGCTCTAGTGGCTCAGATCTTCTGGTGGAAGTGTGGCTATGGAATGATACTCTATTCTACTTCTCAGCCATGCAATGGTCGCATCTCTCTAACTGATCTATAGATAGATCAGAGATTATCCTCTTTCGGGAGAGACATCCCAGACCCTTCTGGCTAATGTGACCCAGTCTCCTGTGCCATAGGGATGTGGATGCCCCATCTCTAACGGTGTTGGCCTGAGCAGCTTCAGGTCTCCCCTCCATGTAGTATAGACCAGTGTCTCTATAACCTCTGGCCACTACCAGCGACCCATTGATTAACTTCCGAAAATCTCCACCAAAGACACTCAAGTGTCCTTCATTGCCTAGCTTCCCAGCTGAAACTAGGTTGAAGCGAATGTCAGGAACATGCCTCACATTTCTTAGGATCATTAATCCTCCAGTGCTCGTCTTTAGGTGCATGTCTCCTCTTTCGATGACTTTCGACGTGTCACCGTTGCTCATCCTAAGCACTCGTAGTCGTGAGTGGTGTAGGTGGCAAATAACTCTCTATTGTGGGAGACATGTGCAGAAACACATGAGACCACAATCCAGCTTCTATCATCGCACGAGAGTGCAGCAGTGACGTCATCTCCTACAATGATGACATCGTCCTCCTCTGCTGAAGCGATGGCCGTCGTGTGAGTGTCCATCTTCTCAGTTGAGGACTCTCCCTTCTTCTTCTGGTCATTCTTCAGAGTGTAACAAAACTTCTGAATATGACCCTTCTTGTGGCAGTAGTGACACTCCACATTCTGGTAGCGAGACTTAGATTTCTCTCTACTTTGGCTCCTCTCGCTCTTCCTTTCTCTACTCTTGCTCCTACCTCTCCCCCTGGGCTCGATGTAGAGGATGTCAGCTCGTGAACAAGAGCCTGATATCCCTTGAGACTTCATTAGCCTCAAAGAAATGTGTTGACCTCGTCCTCGAAGAGTCTGGAAAAGACTGGAAAGGAAGAGCGAGAAGGGCCATATTCAGAAGTTGACCTCTTCATTCTCACCTGGAACTCGTCCTCGAAGGGTCATTTTCCAGACTCTTGGGAGATGGTCATATTCAGAATGAAGACTCTTTAGAAACTCTGACCATCTCCCAAGAGTCTGGAAAAAACTTCAGTAACCTCAATGCGTTGACCTCGTCCTCGAAGGTCACCTTCATAGCAGTGAGACGGTCAATGATTCCCTGGAACTCGTTAACATGGTCTAGGATAGGGGATCCCTCTCTGTATCTGAACTCCCCCAGCTTCTTCAGTAGATATAGCTTATTGATGTCAGTACTCTTGACATACAACGTTTACAAGGTCTTCCAGAGGATTTTCGTGTCAACGATACTCGCGATATGATTGTAGACGTTCGGTTCCATGAACCGTCTCATGAATCCACATAACTTTCGGTGCTCCACCTTCCACTTATTTGGATCCATGTCTTTAGGCATTTCCTCAAAGATAGGAGCATGTCAGCCCTTGACGTAGATGAGATCTTCCATCAGTAAATGTCACTGATGGTAATTTGCGCCGTTTAATTTCACCATTTGCTCGGAACTTGAACCTGAAGTAGACTCTATTATGCTCTGTCAATTGATTAGACTGACCTCAGTTCTCTGAGCGGATTATTTTCAAGAAGAAAATCAAAGAGGATAGGGAGCAGACCAATTGTCGTCACCTACCGCACCTGATTACCAACCCGAAATATTCGATCGGCTCGCCTCAAATCTCAAATAGGTCAGCCTGATAACTGCTCTAATAATGAACCAACCTCTGATACCACTTGTTGGGCTAGAGAGCACACAAGACCGACCAGAGCACCTGCAAATTAGCTCGAGCAAGTACCTGCACGACCGCTTAGCGGTATGCTGATACACAACCAAAACACATCACAAAATAACAACAATAAAAGTGACACAGAGATTTAACGTGGAAACCCAATAGGGTGAAAACCACGGGACGATCGAAGTCCAACCCGGAAGCCGCCACTAAAAATGTGTAAAACAAATAGGCAATTACAAGACTTTCCCTCCTCGATCCACACAAAATCTTCACCAACTTCGCACCACACAATAATACACAATAATACACAATAAACAGTAGCAGAAAAATTGCAAGTTACCGACAGTGGCAGACGAGACGGATTACACAAATTCTCTCCAAGATGCCTCTTCGAATCCTTGCCCAAGTCTGCTCCAGATCCAATCCGTGTAGGCGAAGTATTCCTCGTCAACGTCACAGAGACGTCTGAAAGCTCTCTCCAAACTAAGACGCTTGCCACAAAGGCCTCTATAGAAACTCTTTCAATGCTTGAGATTGGAGAAGTGGATGCATTACCCCTCCTCCTTCATGCCTATTTATAAGACCAAAACCAAGGAGGTAGATGTGGTAGATGGCATGTGGATGAAGCTTCCTTCGGTCAAAAGCACATGTCATGAAGCTTCCTCTTGGCATTTTCCTAGAAGCTTCCTTCAAGTGTACATGTTGATTTCATAGTCAAAGACGGCTACCCCTTTTCACACTAGGCATGAAATACATGCTTGAAAAGCATGGTCAAAAGATGACTAGCTGCTTTCACATTTAGAAGAAAATTATCTCATCAGTTTCGCTGTCATGTTATTGCCTAAGCATCTAACCCTAAACTAAATATTTATAAACTCCCACTAAATATTTATAAACTTTGGGAGGTTTATGACTACATTAAGCTCACAGGGCTGCAAAAGTTTTTTTGTGGTGAGATGTGAGAATGAGTCCTTTGTCCTTTGAATATGCTTCCTAACTGCTTAATTGAATTAGACAAGAGCGACTATTCGCTTCAATCGCTTGGTTTAACCACCAATGATTGCATTACATGCTTAAGCATCCGAACCAAAATCAGTCGATTATAGGTATAGACAGCACGATTTATTTCTCGGAACGCCAAGAAAAAGGAAACAACAAGCTTAAATAAGCGGGAATCTTGAACAAAATTATGAACTTCATTGATATAATGTGGAATGAAACATGCAGGTGCTCAGGATTCTGGAGGGTGATGCCTTGATGAACGAGTCTTTGACGCGGCTCGCCGCGAAGAATAAAGGAGGGGGCGTCCATAAGCAGATCGACAGCGCCAATGGCTTCGCTGCTTTGATGATCACGTGAGCAATTATAGAACTTCAAATAGCGTTCCCGCCGTTGCTTCTTTTGATGTATTATTTACAATTCAACTTCTGTAGCACCGCAATTGCTCCCCTAGTTCCGAAATGGATTCAGAGATGGTTTTTTCTTTCTTCCTGCTTTTTGTTATATCAGCATTTCCTTCTCGATTCATCGACATTTTGAGCTCGCTCGAAAGCCGCTTTGGCTTTTAGCGTTTGTTATTGGAATAGAAAGTAGAATTTGGTCAATTGTGGGCTTGTGTTGCTGAAAAGAATTCAAGTCAACCTCACCCACCGGTTTATGCTCCCGTTACAGCAGCAGAATCCGGCCAGCTGGTTTCCCTTTTTCTTTCGATTCCTTCTTTCTTGTCCCCCTCGTGAAAAAGGAGATTCTTCTCTCACAGCAAATGTATTGTATTATAGTTACGTATCAGCCTAAGATTTTCTCTCTAGAGATTCTGGCTCTGTTTGGCATCGCGGCGGTAATGAACCGTTGTTTGTGAATGCCCGACCTCACCTACTTTTATGTTCAAAACGTGTTTTTTTCTCTTGGTGGCAGTCATAACCATTGTCAAGACATACAATTTACGACGGTGGCGGTTGTCCAAACTCACACCGCACCAAACAGTCTTAGGCTCTGTTTGGCACAACGTGGTTGTAAACGCGGTGGTTATGAACCGTTCGTGAACGCCCGACCAGAAATGTCAACACTAACATTTTGAAATTTTAGTTATTTAATCTATCATGATTCTCTCTCTAGAAATGGAGCCTCTACATGATTCTCTCTCTAGAAATTTTAGTGAATTAGGCTTCGCTTGGCACGGTGGCGGTGGTCATGAACCGTGTTTCGTGAACGCCCGACCTCACCTAAAAAAATTCATGCATTTTCTGCTCAAAACTAATTTATTTTTTTTGGTAGTGGTCATAACCTGTCTTGCCAAACATACAATCTATGATAATGGCCTTTTGACCCAACTCGCCGGAGCAAATAAGTTGCCCCAAACGAAGCCTTAATCCTATGATTTTTTCACTCATATTTTCTCGCCCTTCAAAATTTCACTAGATTCTTGAAGAGTTCTATTTCACTTTTTTTTTCTCCCTCTTCTGCCCAACCATTTTAAGCTAATCAAGAATATGATGTCGAGACAGCAACAGCGTTGATGTTGTAATCAAACATTGACTCAATGAATAAATTCATAGCTATGACATGTTTTCCATAAATTCATACTCTAACATTTAGACTCCAACAACACCACTCAAGCCTATATCCCACTATAGTGGGGTCGGCTATGGATCCTTTGTTGCCATTATGTCTTATCTTTAGTCATAATCTCACTTACAAACATTTTGACTCCAATGAAGAAAATTCACCTACAGAAATTGGCTGAATGAATGATGAGGCCAACGTAGGCCCTGTTTGGCGGGGCGGATCCGCGCCACCACCGCCCAGCCGCCACCGCCCGGCGTTTGGCAGGGCAGCGGCCGGGCAGGAAATCCGCCCCAAAACAAAGCCTTAATCTTCAACAAAAATGCAATGGACTGAGACAGCTGTTGAGGTCATACATATTCTGCCATGAAAGAGCCGAGCATTTAAACAAGCATTGCTCACTCTGACAAAGATTCACTTTCTCGCCAAAATGACATCTTTGTAAGCGGCATTTCAAGCAGACAGCGCTGTAAGAACCGAACATTTAAAGCAACATTTTCCTAAATCAATTGATTCACGAAATCACTGACAGGAGGCGGCGCTGCTCGCCCATTATATCCCATTGAATCGCCAGATAAAATAAGAGAAACATCTCATCCCCTCTTCCAGAATTTTACATCGACTTCATGAGAAGCAGCTCAGCTCGAGAAAAGAGAACTTCCATTGACTTCAATAGTAATACTAAAAGGGGATTACAATTTAAAAAAAAAAACAGAAAACAGTAAAAAAGGCGACTTCGGCGGCTTTAATTCTACGTGTTTGAAGTTCAAATCCATGCGAAGAACTCATGGCATGAAGCTTTACTAAACTCTTTCCATGGCATAGATTTTAATAAAACAGCAGATGATAATTAGAACTCAAGAGCATAATTCAAAACTGTTGCTGCATTAGACGACAAGAAAAAAAAGAAGAGCACGGCTCTTTTCAAACCAGAGAGCTCAGGAGAAGGATTCAAACCAAGTCAACATCTTATTCATCCGGGTTGACTACTTCGCACACAGGGTTGGGAACTGCCCCTGATCTCCGATTGCCGGAACCGTCGGCGAGGACGATGCCGCACCAGCGAACCCGCCTCTGAACGATCCGCGGCCGCGATCGCCGCGGCCTCTTCCGCGCCCACCTGGGCTATAATATCTGTCGCCTTCGGCCGGCTTCAGGAACTCGTTGATGCTCATAGCCTTGAAATTTCGGCACGGGGTGTTAGTTAGATGAACGGAAACGAACAAATGATTAGGAAGGAGAGCATGATCCGTACCTTCCGAGCCCGTTCCTCTCGTAGTTTGGGCGAGTCCTTATCAGAACCCTGTAATATTTTCATTTATATTCTAATATTCTACGAAAATATAGAAACGCAATAAAGCTGAATCAGTACCAGTTTGATGAATATTGGATCGTTTTCTTTCTTGACGGTGAGTTGCTGCATGGTGCGGAAGTCCTTGTCGATCTCGACTTTTCTCTCTTCAGGCTTGGCGGATAGCAAGGCTTTTCTTTTCTCCTCCCTTATTTTCTCATATTCTTCCAGAGTCATCTCCTGGGATTAGACATTATTATTATACTAATTAAAGAACTGAAGAATATTACATTGAGAAGATGCAGGTAAATAACATAACTTTGCCGAAACTCAGGATGATCATTCATCGGAGCTTGCGGCGATTCCATGATTACGCGCGCATATTCATTTTATGTATTTTTCATTGTAGCATTTTAATAATTTTACGGGAGTCACATTTCATCTCTATATAAGAGTGGTGAAGTGTGAGTTTTAGAGGGAATCAACCCTCAAGAACAAAGGAGCGGGCTTGTCACTATATATTTGTGATGCAGTCTTCTTTCGTGTTAGTATATCTATTGGTCTGACCTTCCTTCCATCTCTGTGCGCCTCCAATTCGCACGATGTTGTGTCGTCCATCTACTGCTGCCTGCATGGAGCCATACTGCCAAGGCCCAGCAAGCTTATATTGTTTTCACAGAGTGTGTATTTAGCGTTTTGCTCGTCGGATCCAGATCGTGTTGTTCTCTATGAAGGTGCTCCAGTCTACCCACCACTACGACACCACGCAGTATAATTGCATTTGAACGCTTCTAAGCCATCGACCACTCTGATCAGCGAATGCAAACATTGATGATTTCATTGATATCGCGTCTCACATGTGCTCGAGGCTACTATTACTACTTGGGCAATTTCCTTCATGCACTACAACTGCACATCAACACTCGTCTTTGCATACGCAAAGTCTACTCTGACCAAGGTCATAGCATAAGCACATTGTTACGGACGCGAAAGGAAAGGGACGTCTACCAGTATGACAGATATTCGAGCGCCGCGAAAGACACGGTAATAACACGTCAGTGGAAGGTCATTAAGACACACGGATATCTTTGAAAGACAAATGTATCTTTCATATTTATTGCAGTTGGGCCGAGGGTGTTATATAAACCCTCCGTGCTATGTATTTTGATTTCATGCTTGGTTGTATCTTGGATTTGGGAACTCGAGGGGTTATCTATTTTCCCTCCCTTCTATCTTCTTCTCTCTAATTCTGGCAACTCGCTAGGTCATTCGATCTCTCCACCCCGATCTCATAACATTTGGTCCGACCTGCCTGAAGACGAACCCGATCATGAGTTCATGACCACATCCGCCCCGCGCAGCTCTTTTCCGCATACCGCCTTGCAGCGCCATTCCTATTCAACGGATCGTTAGCGCGTCGCACCTTCCCGCGCCCCCTTCAATTCTTGACGATGCGCCGCAGCGACGACCTCGTCGACTTCTCGACCACGCAACACCGCCAACCGGCACGCCGTCGTCTCCCCCCCGGCCCACGCTCCTGTATCTGACGACTGTTTCTGTCGATCTCAACAATGCTGCTCCAGCTTCCTGCACCGCACCGACTCCCACGTGCATGCCCCCACGCTCCGTTCCATGGTGACCTTCGACAAACCAGCGCCTCAGCCTCCTATAAATCCAGCCATTTCCTGCCACCTTGACGCTCATAAGTCCATTGCCTCGCTCCAAGCCCTTACACTGTGGATGGATGCTAAGTTTGACACCCTCCTCGTCGGTCGAGCATCTTCCTCCTTAACTTTCAACGCGGAGTCCCGATTACTTCTCGGTGTGCATCCGTACCTTCCACGGGATCCAATTCTGCCGTCGGCGGGATTTCCTCCAGCACACCGTTCGTTCGGCGTTCCTTCCTTAACGACATCGACTTCATGGGGTGGATTGCCCGCGCGAAACAACTCTTCGACATTCATCAGATCCCGGAGCCGCTCAAGGTCAGCACGACTCTCATCGGCATGGAGCATTCAACTCTCCATTAGGTTTGTTCGCTACGTCAGTCCAAACCCACACTCTCCTGGCCAGACCTTCAGCGGGACCTTATTCCTCGCCACGACGTCTGTTGCTCGGGCCCCTCCGTGGAGCGTCTTTGTGGCATCCGCCAAATGAGTTCCCTGGATGACTACATCGACGAATTTATTGCCTTAGCCAAGCATGTGGGTCTCTCTCCCAGCCACTACCACAGTTTTTTCATGCATGACCTGCTACCGCATATTCGTACGCCCGCCTGCGCATACACCACCCGCCTTCTATTGCCAAGGCCATGGACCGCCCACATTTGGTTGAAGATGAATTCCAAGTCAAGCCGCTGGATACCGGTCGCCCACCCATGATGGACCCACCTCGTCCAACTACCAGACCCGCAGCAGTGTACCGGCCACCACAGATGGAGACTCACGGACTCCGCGTCCGACCAGGCCCCCAACACAACCAGTTGTACCATGATCTTCGTACAAAGGGTTTGTGCTTCCGCTGCAAGCAGCTGTATTTCCAAACCCATGACTGCCCACTGAAGGACTTTTGAGTTCTCATTGGTGAGGTTAGCCTCGCCAACTTTGAGGCATTGGAGGTTGAGGCTGATGCCGACGATTCTCCGCCCGCAACACTCCACCGCTTGGACCTTCCACTCTTTACCGTCGACGGGATTTCTGGCCCCAAGACGATGAAGCTTCTCAGGACACGTAAAGGGATCCCAGTGGTCGTCATAATTGATAGTGGTGTGAGCCATAATTTCATATCGCAACGCCTAGTGGATCGATTGTGTTGACCCCGCCCCACGCTTCTCTGTTTGTTTTGGGGATGGCCGTCGTCGGGCGACTGCGGTCTTCGCTAAGGGCTATCCCTCATAGTGAGCACATGCCCCCTCCGGGCCGACTTCTACGTGATTGCACTTGGTGGGCTGGCTATTATCCTAGGGGTGGCATGGCTCCACACCCAGGGAGACGTCGACGTCAACTGGGATCGCATGACAATGCGGTTCATCAAGGATCGGGAACCATTACTTTTGTCGGGTGAATCTACTCTCTTGTGCCAATCTGCCTCATTCCAGTCTATTCAAAAAACGATCGGCGTCGATTTGGTCGCATACTTATGGCACGTGGTTGAGCAGGCGACTCCACGCTAGCCAACCCCCTGTCCCTGCAGGCTATCATAGATATGATTCTGAGCGGCTTCGCTGACGTTGTCCGTCTTCCACTGCCTCACCCAACGGATCACCGCATCTCATTACAAGCGGGTGTGGCGTCCGTATTTGTTCAACTTTATCGTTACGACCACACGTAGGACAAAATCGAGACGCTTATGGGTGACATGCAAAGGGTATAATCCTCCCCAACGCCAGTCCATTTTCGAGCTCGGTTCTCTTGGTACGCAGGAAAGACAACAATTGATGTTTTTGCATGGACTACCGGGAGCTCAACAAGATAATTATTTCTGACAAATATCCTATTTTAGTCATACATGAGCTACTGGCGAGCTAGGGAGACTCTTCTCTATGTTGGATCTCCGCTCGACGATCACCAAATTCGAGTACGGGAGGAGGATATCTCAAAGACGGCCATTATGAGTTCATCGTCATGTCTTTTGGCTTGTTGATCGTGTTCGCCACCTTTCAAGCGACCATGAATGACTTATTCTGGTCGGCCCTGCGCAGGTACATCTTGGTTTTCTTTGATGACATCTTAGTTTACAGCTCCTCCTGACATGATCACCTCCATCATGAATTGTCCACCCTTCAGGAGCATAATTTTTTGAACCCCAAGAAGTGCACTTTCAGTCAGACCAAGAGCAGCTACTTGGGGCACACAATTTTCGTCAGTCCATTTTCGAGCTTGGTTCTCTTGGTACGCAGGAAAGACAACAATTGGTGTTTCTGCGTGGAATACCTGAGCTCAACAAGATCATTATTTATGACAAATATCCTATTTTGGTCATACATGAGCTACTGGCGAGCTAGGGAGCCTCTTCTCTAAGTTGGATCACCGCTCAACGATCACCAAATTCGAGTAGGGGAGGAGGATATCCCAAAGACGGCGTTCTGCATGCATGACGGCCATTATGAGTTCATCGTCATGTCTTTTGGCTTGATGATTGTGTTCGCCACCTTTCAAGCGACCGTGAATGACTTATTCTGGTCGGCCCTGCGCAGGTACATCTTGGTTTTTTTTATGGCATCTTAGTTTACAGCTCCTCCTGGCATGATCACCTCTATCATGAATTGTCCACCCTTCAGAAGCATAATTTTTTGAACCCCAAGAAGTGCACTTTCAGTCAAACCAAGAGTAGCTACTTGGGGCACACAATTTTCGCAAGTCCATTTTCAAGCTCGGTTCTATTGGTACGCAGGAAAGACAACAATTGGTGTTTCTGCGTTGAATATCGGGAGCTCAACAAGATCATTATTTCTGACAAATATCCTATTTTGGTCATACATGAGCTACTGGCGAGCTAGGGAGCCTCTTCTCTAAGTTGGATTTCCACTCGATGATCGCCAAATTCAAGTACGGGAGGAGGATATCCCAAAGACGGTGTTTTGCATGCATGACGGCCATTATGAGTTCATCGTCATGTCTTTTGGCTTGATGATCGTGTTCGCCACCTTTCAAGCGACCATGAATGACATTCTGGTCGGCCCTGCGCAGGTACATCTTGGTTTTCTTTGATGTCATTTTAGTTTACAGCTCCTCCTGGCATGATCACCTACATCATGAATTGTCCACCCTTCAGGAGCATAATTTTTTGGTGAACCCCAAGAAGCCCACACTTTCGGTCAGACCGAGAGCAGCTACTTGGGGCGCACAATTTTCCTCAGACCATTTTCGAGCTCGGTTCTCTTGGTACGCAGGAAAGACAACAATTGGTGTTTCTGCGTGGACTACCGAGAGCTCAACAAAATCATTATTTCAGACAAATATCCTATTTTGGTCATACATGAGCTACTGGCGAGCTAGGGAGCCTCTTCTCTAAGTTGGATCTCCGCTCGACGATCACCAAATTCGAGTACGGGAGGAGGATATCCCAAAGACGGTGTTCTGCGTGCATGACGGCCTGAGTTCATCGTCATGTCTTTTGGCTTGATGATCGTGTTCGCCACCTTTCAAGCGACCATGAATGACTTATTCTAGTCGGCCCTGCGCAAGTACATCTTGGTTTTCTTTGATGGCATCTTAGTTTACAGCTCCTCCTGGCATGATCGCCTCCATCATAAATTGGCCACCCTTCAGGAGCATAATTTTTTGGTGAACCCCAAGAAGTGCACTTTCAGTCAGACCGAGAGCAGCTACTTGGGGCACACAATTTTCATGCGGGGACTCGTTTGGGTCATCCTTCAGTGGCCCACACCCTGATCTCTCCATGGCGTCTGAGGCTTTTTGGGGCTCACAGGGAACTACCGACGATTCATTCGGGATAATGGCAAAATTTACAAGCCCCTTTCCAATATGTTGAAGAAGTCCGATAACGGTGCATTTCAGTGGACACGAGAGCGGACTGTCACGGACTAGTCCCCTTGACTATGTCGCGCGCGACCTTAGCTCCTCTTGCCACCCCTCGCTGCTAGCTAAGTCAGCCTTACTCTAAGGAAACTGTGGTGGAAATAGGAACGAGAACAAGAACACAAGAGCACAAGTGCACAAGAGAAGAAGTAAGCAAGAGAACTTGAATGCTTTAACCACACTTGGGAAATATGGAAGAGTACGGAAGAGTGTGGAAGAATCTAATCACTTACATGTGTGGAGATCTAGATTCTTCTTGAGTTTGGAGGGAAAAGGGGGAGGAGGCCTATATGAGGGGAGGACCTCTCCTCATTTGGATCATCCAAGGTTTTGGAGTGTGTTGTGATAGTGAGACTCCTCTTGTGAGGGTTGAGTGGTTATGAGCTTTGAGTGTTGAGCGTTGTTGTATGTCTTGATCCTTTTGTATGTCCCGCTCATTTGTCTTTCGAACTGTCTTGTAATTTCATTCAGTAGTATAATCAAAGGTTTCCTCTTTACTCCGCTGCATTATTGAAACTAGGCTTACTTGGTTAGCTTAAATTGGTGGAAATTCTAGCCAAGTGCCGCACGCACTTAGTGTTGATATACTAAGTCCGTGACAGGACGCAGCCTTCCAGGTTCTCCAATGAGCCCTTAGCACCGCCCCAATATTGATTCTTCTAGATTTCTCACAGTCGTTCGTTATGGAGTGTGACGCATCATGCACTGGTGCCAGTGTTGTGTTAATGCAAGCGGGACAACCCATTGCCAACATCAACCATATGTTCGAGGCCACTGTCCGACCTCGCTCCGCTTATGAGTCTGAGCTTATGGCGTTGATATTTACTGTGTAGCATTGGCGTCCCTACCTGCTTGGCCGATGCTTCACGGTCCGGACAAATCATCATAGCCTCACAGTCGTTCGTTATGGAGTGTGAGGCATCAGGAACTGGTGTTGGCGTTGTGATGATGCAAGCAGGACAACTCATTGCCTACATCAACCTTGTGTTCGCGGTCACTGTCCGTCCTCGCTCCGATTATGAGTTTGAGCTTATGGCATTGGTATTGACGGTGAAGCAATGGCGTCCATACCTATTTGACTGACGCTTCACGGACCAGACAGATCATCATAGAATCTGGTACCTTCTAAATCAGAAGATTATCACTCTGACACAACATGTATGGGTTGCAAAACTATTGGGCTATGATTTTTCTATCAAATTCTTCGGCTCCTCCAACCACACGACCGACTCTTTCTCAGCAGATGCAGATTGCTAGCTTAGCAACCATCTCGCGACCAGTTTGGGAAGATGCATCTCTTCTACAGCACGAGGTTGCAGCTGACCCACTCATTCGACCGATTGTTGTTTGCCTTACGGGCGAATGCCACCTCCCGGACGCCATATAGTCTCGCAAGGGATCGCCTCCACCACCATTGTCGTTTGGTGCTCTCAGTTTCGTACCAATAAAGTAAACCTAAATGATTTTGATATTAGTATAGAGCATACCAGGTCCCTTTAGCATTGAGTAAAAATATGCGTTTACATAGTTTATATAGATCGGTACAAACTCTGGTCATCTTTCTTACATAACAATGATATGTGCTTTAGAAATTTAGATCCAAGTTACAACAATATGATTTAGTTAATGATCATCTCAATTAACTCTATCTAGTTGACTCCTAGCCCATTCAGATCATTCTAGTAGCATACACACATGGAAACATACTCTCAACATCATGACAATCATACACACCTCCTTCCTTTCTCAAGCATGGTGCATGACTAATCATCTCTGAAAGAATTCCCTCAAACAGAACTTCTCTATTATTGCATAAGTAGCAGATGTCGATAAATGATAACTTCTATGTTCCAGTGAATGACTTACAATTGAATCCTTAGTCTTTATATCGTCAAACTTAATCCATTTTCACTGTATCACCTAAAAGGGTAACAATTTTGATTTGTGATGTAAACCTCATATATCTTTTATGGTTTTCTTCCAAACAGTAGAACCATCCTAATACAAAAACAATCGTCAACTAGGACATCTCCGGCCATTGATAGATCTCTGGCATGCCAACTAAAGATAACTTAATAACATGATTATCTTCCTCGGACAAGCTCACATGTAAGATAAATAAATAAACTCGTAAAAGAGATTCAATAAAAGTTGGTTTTATCATACCGATGAACACAGTTGCATCTTTATGTCCCATTGGTTTCTCCAGATGTCTGAACAACTTCCGCACTTTACATTTACAATCCAACTTCATGATCCAAAGAGATTTTATTAAATTTAACCATAATAAATCCTATAACCGACTTATGATGAGCAGCATCAAAAGCTAATCGAACGTCACAAAACATGACTTTAATACATCATATGTTTAGATGCATTCACATGCGTGCTTAACTCCCTATGATTTTCACACCCCTACCAAATGTTAAGGTATATTCCTCTCTCATTCGCACGAATTCTTCAAAAGCATAAAACACTTTTTAAAAGGAACAAGCTATTCAATCATTCTAATAGCCAATTTTTATCTCTACAGTAATAGATTTATCATCATTCAGATGCTTCAATAGCTAAAATCTCATCTAAGCCCTTCAACACGAAACAACCTTACCATGCAAAGGGGCAAAGATAAGCAGACGTCTCAACAATGTTTGAAGGCTATTGATGTATCACCATTGATTTATATAATGCAAACTTTGGCAGGTATTTGAATTGTTATCTTCCCTCATTTTGTTTTCAAGAATATGATAATGTGGAACCACCAAAAATAATGTGCTTTTAAAAGCACATTAAAACTTATGTAGTCAAAACACCTGAATGGCTGAATGATAAAAACATTAGTCTGTATGTCTTTAGAGTGAAAGAGATATTCTAACCAGCCTTTCTACTCCGCGTTTAGGTATGCACACAAGATTTTTCTTCTTCTATGGAATTAAATTTTACCACTGGGACATGCACCACTGACTGATTTTTGGAAAGAGAACAAGTATATCTCACAGCGCATGTCCATGACTTACTATTTAATGGAAAGCTTGATAGAAATACAACGTTACTTGATCTAATGAAGGGCTTATCAAAACTCAATATTTCTTATTGACTGGAAAGCAATAAAAAGGGGCGTTTATATAAGCAGCCCACTAATGGCTATTGACATCACATAGATAATAGCAACTCAACAAAGCGATATTGACAACCCATTGGATATTGGCAACACAAATTTTTTTAAAACATACTAATTTCACACATTTATCATATCATACTAATTTCATGTGCTCCATATTTGCATATTGGTCTTACTAACTTATTAATCAGCTCAAGCTCAATTCGTTAATGAAACAAGTCTTAGATGGACCAAGTTTCATCTTTGCTAAAAAAAGGCCAGAACACAAATAAAGCTAGGCAATTCTATCTGGATCTTTAATTGCTTTATTGATAGTGTTACATGCCTTTATCTTAAATAAGAAATTGTCATCTCCTTCAGTCAGTTGGTGGACAGTGAAAATTTTGTTATAAGTTTGGGTTCTTGCAGTGTGCCAAAGACTCCTAATTAGCAAGAAACCCCTAGCTCCCTCAAATTTTGAATGGCTGCTTTGATGCCTATATCTCTTGATTTGCTCCTACTCTTGAAAATTGGTCTTTCTTCTCATTAAAGTTTTTAGGCTTATGTGTGCCCATAAATGATCTATGAACGGACTTGGGCCCCGGTGTTTCCGGTTCCTAAATTCTATTAAGTGGCAACAAAATTGATGCCTATATATCTCTTGAACTTTGTTTCCAATCCGAGGGAGTCTCTTGAGCATTATGACAAACACATGGCGTGCAGTTTTCGTTACCAATTTCTTCAAGTACTGGGCGAACAATTTCTTCCCCAGCTGTTGTCCCATAAACAAATCCACAAATGCATTATACTCATCTTCTACAAAATTATATAAAAATGTAGTAGACTCATCTTCATTTTATCCGAAGGCCAGGCTTTACTTCTGAAGCATGTATTGGTGTTTCATTTTTAATTTTACGAAGTATTTGTTGCTATTCAACTGCTCCGGCATTGGATTTCATACTCAAATAGTGGAGAAAGTTGTTGGCATTGGATTTCCTTTCTTAAATAGTGGAGAAAGGAAATCCAAATAGTGGAGAAAGGAAATCCAATGCCAACAACTTTCTCCACTATTTGAGTATGAAATCCAATGGCGGAGCGGTTGAATAACAACAAATACTTCGTAAAATTAAAAATGAAACACCAATACATGCTTCAGAAGTAAAGTCTGGCCTTCGGATAAAATGAAGATGAGTCTACTGCATTTTTATATAATTTTGTAGAAGATGAGTCTACTGCATTTGTGGATGTGTTTATGGGACAACAGCTGGGGAAGAAACTGTTCGTCCAGTACTTGAAGAAATTGGTAACGAAAACTGCACGCCATGTGTTTGTCATAATGCTCAAGAGACTCCCTTGGATTGGAAACAAAGTTCAAGAGATATATAGGCATCAATTTTGTTGCCATTTAATAGAATTTAGGAACCGGAAACACCGGGACCCAAGTCAGTTCATAGATCATTTATGGGCACACATAAGCCTAAAAGCTTTAATGAGAAGAAAGACCAATTTTCAAGAGTAGGAGCAAATCAAGAGATATACGCATCAAAGCAGACATTCAAAATTTGAGGGAGCTGGGGGTTTCTTGCTAATTAGGAGTCTTTGGCACACTGCAAGAACCCAAACTTATAACAAAATTTTCACTGTCCACCAACTGACTGAAGGAGGGTTAATTTGTTTGTACGATCAACGTATTTGTGGAACCATACAGAAAAAAAAATCATATTTATTATTTTTTTCACAAAATAAATCATGAATTATTGATCCATGCATTTTTATCGTCATTTTAAGTAGTCATATGTATATGTTTTGAGTTGAAAATACACTTGTAAAAAGGTGACTTTTTTTTACAATTATTACAACTGCATTTTACATTGAAAATGCAATCCAGTTGCAACTGTATTTTGCATTGCAGTTGACAGTTGTATTTCACACTGAAAATACAGTTCCGCGGGATTCTTTATATGCGTTGCACGTACAGAATTATCTTCCCTGAAGGAGATGACAATTTCTTATTTAAGATAAAGGCATGTAACACTATCAATAAAGCAATTAAAGATCCAGATAGAATTGACTTGAGCTTTATTTGTGTTCTGGCCTCTTTTTAGCAAAGATGAAACTTGGTCCATCTAAGACTTGTTCCATTAACAAGTTGAGCTTGAGTTGATTAATAAGTTAAGCAAGACCAATATGCAAATATGGAGCACGTGAAATTAGTATGATATGATAAATGTGTGAAATTAATATGTTTTTAAAAAAAATTGGGTTGCCAATATCCAATGGGTTATCAATACCGTTTTGTTGAGTTGCTATTATCTCTGTGTTGTCAATAGCCATTAGTGGGTTGCTTATATAAACACCCTTTTTTTATTGCTTTCCAATCAATAAGAAATATGACAAATATTGAGTTTTGATAAGCCCTTCATTAGATCAAATAATATTGTATTCCTATCAAGTTTTCCATCAAATAGTAAATCATGGACATGCGCTGTGAGATATACTTGTTCTCTTTCCAAAAATCAGTCAGTGGTGCATGTCCCAGTGGTAGAATTTAATTCCATAGAGGAAGAAAAATCTTGTGTGCATATCTAAATGCGGAGTAGAAAGGATGGTTGGAATATCTCTTTCACTCTAAAGACTTACAGACTAATGTTTATTTCCCTATTCTACAATATCTGCTTGCTTGCATTTATTATTTTTGTTTTAGAACTAAATTTTGAACATTATTAGTGCCAAGTCAATTAATTTTCAATGTTCGTATTATCAAAAAGAATATAATATAATTAGGATAATAACAACAAACTTGTCTGTCAGAAAAACACATGTTTAGAATATCTGGGCAAATACTATCACAGTAACAAAAATTCAAGAAGAACTAAAATTTCTGGAGAGTATGTCAGATGATAGAAATCAAAAGGTAAATATATGTTCAGGGACTGGGAGCATACCTTTAATGTAGTAGTTTCAAAAAAATGGAGGAGAATTGTTCATCTTGTCTTAGCTTATCTTGGTTCATTATGTTGTTTAGGCGCTCAAAGGAGAGCAGAGCTCTTAAAGAGATTCTGCCCTATGAGTTGGATATCGAGTATATCCCGATTTCATTTAATCTACATTGTGATTGGTTTGACGATGGCGCGCGACTATCATCCGCCCGCTAAGGGTTCAATCAAGAACCATAATCTTCCTTCCTCCCGTGCCACGACCTCCTTCCTCGTGACAACGCTCGACGCGATTGGATCTTGCGCATCCGCCAACAACATCGACCCGTTAGGTCGTCATCCTGTCTTGCGCGCGCGCTCCTACCTGCACGGGATCCTACACGACGACACACTCCATGCTCAACGATCAACCTTCCTAAGGATTCCGCACATCGACACTGCTCGGGACCCCGCACGACAACACCGCTTGTGATCCTACCAGCTAGGGATCCCGCGCGACTGGCCCGCTCATCTCTGTGCACGACCCCACTAGAACGACGCTCCAAGCCGGTCGTCGGGGAGAATTGTACTACCTGACTGCTCATTTCTAATCTCGCCCAAGGGCGTTCTTGACGCTACTTCCCATTCCTTTTCCGTGGAACCGTTCAGGCCAGACGCCCTTCGCCTCCTTCCAGCTGTCGGCACGACCCCTCCGGCGTTTTCCTTGGAATCGTCGAGCACCTTAGGCGTTTTCTTCGACTAACCACAGATTGCCTCCATTGCGGCAGCCGCCAACAACATCGACCCGCTAGGCCATCATCATGCCTTGCGCACGCGCCTACCTGCTCGGAATTCTGCACAGAGACACAATTCATCCTCATCAATCGACCCTCCTAGGGATTCCACACATTGACACTGCTCGGGACCCCGCACGACGACATCGCTTGCGATCCTATCAGCTAGGGATTCCACACAACTGCCCCGCTCCTCATCTCTGCGCACGATGACACTGGAACAACGCTTGAAGTCAATCGACGAGAAGGACTGTACCGCCCGACTGCTCGCTTCTAATCTCGCCCATTGACGTTCTCGACACTACTTCCCATGCTTTTTTTGTGTAATCAGTAAATCCAAACTCCCTACGCACACACCCCCTCTGTCGTTTCCCATGGAATCATTGAGCACCTCAGGCGTCATCTTCAACCAACCGCAGTCTACTTCCAGTGAGGCAGTCGCAGACCACCTCATTCGGCGTTTCAGTCGCTCCATTCTCTTTTCCGGCTCATCCATTGCATGCCCCAGAGTCGTTCCATAGCCCTCTGCACTGACGAGGCCTCCACCGATTCCGCTCGCTTGGATCAGCTTGAAGATCGCACTCTCCTCCTCCGTGAGCTCACGGCCCCTACAATCCACCATCCACGGACAACTCAGGAACCTCCACCGCCGCCTCCCACTCGGTCGGCCACGAACTATATGGGGTTCCTCCACCCCCGCTGAGGGCATCCACTCAGCACACCTCCAGATTTAGATTCTTGTGTTCGACAACACGGACCTCCTCGGTTGGATCGTCCGCGCCGAACAATTGTTTGGCCTTCAGTCCATCCCCGCCAACCACAAGGTTCCTCTGCAATCTATCTATATGCAGGGCCCGAGGCTACACTAGGTGCGTTGGACGCACCAACAGGTGTTTGATCTCACTTGGCCCACATTGAAGGAGAAACTCTTCCGCCATTATGACATGTCTCGCGCATCAAGCGGGTAATGCCTATAAGCGTCTCAGCTCTGTTTGCCAGTCCGACACATCCAGGCACGCACGTCACTGGACTATCCCATGACCATTATCTGAGGTACTTTCTTGCGCAGAGGCACATCTGGACGCGCCTTTGTGTCCACAACCCTAATACTCTCTCCCGCGCCATTGAGCAAGCTTGTTGCCTTGACGAGGAACTAAATGTGGCCCATCCTTCCTCCTATACTCGGCCACACTCCCAGCCATTGTTGTTTACGTCGTTGAAATCTCAACCAACTCTTCATCGCATGGATCACCCGTCTCTACCTGGACCATTTTTGATCGCTCGCAAGGGCCGCAAGTTCCACCGACCTGCCTCCGCCAGTACCTCGACACCCCAAAGCTTGTCTAACCAGCAATACCTTGAGCTTCTCGGAAAGGGCCTCTATTTCCACTTCCACCAGCTATACTTGCCCACCCACAAATAACCTCTCAAAAACTTGTGTTTGATGCTGAGCGTTGAAGACAACAATCCTGACTTCGCTAACCTGGATCCTCTGACGCTCGTTGATGGCAGCTATGGGCCTCGACCCTGAGATAAAGGTCAATTTTTGGGAGGGAAGAGTTGATACGAAGATGACTCCTCGGGCTTACCACGCTTCCCCTGATCAATCTATGCGGCCTTAGGGAATTTTCGTAATTATGTGCATCCCACCCCCACTTATATAAGAGAGTGGTAGTGAGTCTTTAGTCTTGGTTCATTGAGTTGTTTAGACTCTCATAGGAGAGAAGAGCTCTAAAAAGGATCCTGCCCTCAAGAGTTGGATGTTGAGTATATCTCAAATAACTGGAGGGTTCCTCTAAAATTGCTAGTATCCTCTGTTGATGTTATGTTCTTGCTCCTATAACCAAACTCAAGATTGACTAAAAAAGGAAATATATGATAATTTTAAAGAATTGTATGCAAATAAGTAAATAAAAGATACAAAAGCACAGACATTATCTTCCGGTTCCTTGTCCACTTCATTTGCTGCATCTTCCTTCTTATCCTTGATGGCATTTGATCCCAGACCATCAGCATGTTCTACTTGCTTCTCAGGAGTCACAATATTTTCATCAGGATTCACATTTTCCTCTGTTTCTCTGAGAAATCATTAGTAATTGCAATTCAGACATTATCAAACAGGCTCATAAACCATCAAAAATGCAAATTTGAAATCGATAAAACTAAAAAAGAATGGATCTTAACTGTGCAAGAATTTCATCAGTCACTGTACCCCAGTTGCCACGCCCAGCACCCTCTCTCTTCATCTCATATCCAGACCCAGTTCCACTTCTACGCTCATAGATTCTTCTTTGGGGACGCTCAGAATCAAATCCATTCTCTCCGCTCCCGCCCACATAACCACCGCGCCTGCCACCACGGACAGACCCCCGGTATTGACCAGAGGATCCTCTTCCTCTCTCCGAAGGATTAGCACCGTCACCATTGTCAGTTGCAAATCCACCGCGACTGCCGCCATATCTGTTGTAGTTCCCATTCTCAAAATCTGTATTGTGTCCCGCCACGGTTCCTCTCCCGCCCCTACCACGGCCGGTACCTTCGCGTGTTTGTGCGGTGTTAGACCTTGATTCCCTCACTAAGAGACGGAAAAGACATAAATTAGAACATAGATACTTGCAAGAAACAGATGGATTTGAGAAGACACTTACCGGCCTGTGAGGGAGGAAGGGGCTTCGAAGGGAGCTTCGCTGCAGCCGGAGTGGATGCCGCTGCGGGCGGGGATGTGGTTTTATTGGAAGCGAGCTTTTTCTGCTGGGCCGCGATCAGCAGTGAAATGTCGTCGTTCTCGTTGTCCAAGAGGAGATCGAACGGGTTTGTAGTCGCCATGGGAATGGGATGAGACGGACTTGGGATCAAATAGGCTTGACGCGGTTGTATCAGCGAGGGAGAGGATGAACCTCCGGCGGGATCAAAGCCATTGGAGCTCCAGTGCCGCTTCGATGAAAGGTTGTTGCCGTTTCGATGCGTCGGCGACGGCGAGAGTTGGAAAGGATGAATGGATAGAAGAACCCTAGAAGCACTCCTCTAATCTGTACCATCAAATTTAAGGGTGATGTTATTTGACCATCGTAAATGGCTATTTATAGCACATGAATATTTATATATCTCAAAATTATATTTGTACCTCGACAGACTATTTATATCCCAATCGTTAAAATTTTATAACAAACATAGAATCATCCCTACAAAATATATTGTGACATAAGTACATAATTTTCAGAATATATTGTGACATAACATTAATTTCTTCAAAATGTAGTCACCATCCGTAAGTTTCCGCTCAAAATATATTATCCCTGCAAAATAGTGGCTACTAATTTCTTCAAAATGTAGTCATCATACGTGCGTCGGGCGGCGTCGGGCGGTGATCTGTGCGGCTGGAGGAGGGCTGGTTACACAAATTGCGGCTGGAGGAGGACGGGCGGTTGGAAGAAAGGGGGTACAAATATAAAAATTTAGGATTATAAAAGGGTTGTTTTAAAAAGAGTAATGGGATATGAATAGCTAAAAATGGTGTACAAATAACGCCACCCTTTAAGGATGCTACTTTTATTACTAGTTTTGCTGATACTTTAAGAAAAACTTTAATGGCAGACCGCTAGTTGCTAATGGCAGACAACGAAACTCCATAAATTTAGATTTTTTTATCATACATAATAAAACCTAATGGCAGCTCATTTAAACCCTACAAAACCCGATACCCAAGTATACGCCTCCATCCATAAATATCGGATGCTTCCTCGCCAAAAATCACTGCGTGCTTCCCTCCCGTTTCCGACCGCATGGTGTGTCTTCTTTCTCGCACGTCCGACAACAGGAACTTCTCGGATCTCCTGCCAATCAAAGAGATTAGGTCCTCTGAAGTCATCGTGGCCTTAAAAAATAGCTAATGTAATTTTTTGTAACAATCATGGTTTAATTAGAATTTTTTATTTCTTCTCTCGGTCTACAATTAACAATATGGATTGCGCTTGTATTTTATCGATTTGGCATTAGCAATATGGTCTGCGCTTGTATTTTCTCAATCTGTCATTAACGGTGAGTTGGCATTAGCATAAACAGGTCTGACATTAACAGCGTTCTATTCTAAGCAAAGATCTAATATATTGTTTTTAGAGTTTTGTCCATATTTTTCTCAATTTATTTAAGATAAATAAAAAAAATCTAAGGTTTTGAGCTCGACGGTTTGTCAGGCCCGGGCCCCCTAGGTCGGGACCTGTTCAAATCGGGCCCCGGCTAAGCCTGACCCCCCTAAGAAAAGTGGGGCGTGCATAGGCCTGCCAGAACGGGCCCAGGCAGCTGAGCCAGGCCCGGGACCGGCTAGGCAGGCCCCCGAAATGGCACCAACTGATGCCATTTGGCAGCAGCAACAACTATGTTGGGTGGCTACCCAGCTTTACAGTTGGGCAGACACCAACGGACACCGGGTAAAGTCGGGTGGTCGGGCACCAGGCAAAGCCGGGTGCCCGAGACGGGTGACGGGCAAAGTCGGGTGTCTGGGTTGGGTGCCTGGCAAAACCGGGTGACGGGCAAAGCCGGGTGCAGGGGCTTTGTTTGGACCACTAGTTTCGGGTGACGTAGGAATGGTAAATCTTACATATGGAGCTACTAGTCCCGATTTTTGATGACTGTCCAGCAAAACAGCTCGGTATTTAGGCGGTGAAAAATTAAGGTTGGAAAAGATTCATATAAAAAAAGTTTGTATTACCTATAAATTTAGAGTTTTTTTTTGCTACTATTTCATGAACCTTCTAATTTCAGTGTCGTCCCCCAAAACGTCATTTTTGACCATTTTTGAGATAGTAGCCCCCACCCCCAATCTCCCATTGCTTCATTCTCACTGCTCACATTCTCACCGCTTTCACTCGCACCGCCGAAATATTATATAATTACGTTGAAATTTGATTAATTCTTTCCATGATATTTTGGCTTACCTTGCATGTGTTCTCCCGTGCATATTATTTCTGAGAACACCAGTATCTTACTCGTATCATAGGTTATCGGTGCGCAGCTTTATGACAATTATTGGAATCAGGAAATAAGTTTCAAAGTTCGGACCGAAAGGCGTAATTTGAGGTAACTTATCCTACGGTTTAACATCACGAACCATGTGGCAAGAAAGATGATTTACGAGTTGAAGGATGTATTGTCTATAAATAAGACTCATGTGCTGCAACGAGGTGGTCATGTCACACATCCAGAAGTATATAAGAACTTTCTCTCTTAAACAAAGATTGTGCTAGGCACAAGGAAGACAGTCTCGACAAATGAGGAACCTTGGGAGGGGGGCAGCACGTCTTTTCCTGTATGCCCTGAGGTCATATTTATAGACAATCCAAACTTGGGTTTTGTGCTCTACGAATACCCTCCCCCGCAAAAAACTAGATCAGTCATGTTGTAGGGACATTGGGGATTGAGATGATTGCGGTCGCATGGAATGACCTTGCGAGCCCAGCCCCGGCCCCGTGAACTCAAATTGGTGAACCCTGAAAGACCTCGCCTTAAAACTTCGCCTAGGTGATCTCAAGAGGACCTCGCCTATGGACCTTGCCCGAGCGATCTCTGGGAAACCTCGCCAGCGAGATGACCTCGCCTTGACTGCACAATATTTTTTATTTTGTTTTGTTTATTTTTATTGTAAATTTGAAAGTAACAATATAATTAAAAATATAAATTATTAGGTAGATACTCCAATCTTGTATAATCTCACATTAAAATAGAAGTAATAATATGCCCTATTAGCTATGAAATTATTGCGGGTCACTCAGCGCTCTTCTGGTCCTGAGAATCGAACCGTCTTAACTCGAGAGTGAGTGTAGCGCAAAAACAGTCAAAAGAGAACCAACAACAATGAGAACAATGAGGACGAGATGTTTTACGTGGAAAACCCATAAAGGAAAAAAAAACACGAGGTCGTTCGGTGCCGACCAAATTCCAATATCTCATTTGTTGAAACCAGAGAACTTGTCTCGACGTTCGCAAGGGGGATGCAGCTAACCCTTACTTGACCCGAGCTAGACCATTGACCAGTCACTAAGAACTGAGGAACCTGGCCCTTGAAGAACACCTAAGTCCACAAACGGACCCCTTAAAGCTGCAGCGCGGAGGTCCCTCCACATACCCGGAAGCTCACAAGGAACTTTCCCTCCCAAGCCAATGCTGAGACTAGGCACCTTGGAGGGCACTAAGGATCACTTCACCGTCCACCTTCAATGACAGGGGGAGGGGAGGGGTAGTGCTTACTCACAACACACACGCGAGGGAGGGGGGTACCAACAACCCTTCCCAAGGGGGTCTATTTATAGACTTCCCAAAAAATGGGTTGCGGATAGCCAAAAATCCACTATCCACAGACCAATAACCAACCCGAACGACCGAAGAATGAGGGGGGGGGGGGGGGGCGAATGGAGCTCGAGATGTCCACTCCCCCCCTTGCCGGGGGTCGGGTGAGTGGGCCGAGGTCCACAACCCTGACTGGGCGAGAGGACCTTGCGGTCCACTCAACCCACCGAGCGAGTGGACCCTTGGTCCACTCGCCCAGCTGCCCGGGCGAGTGGACCTATGGTCCACTCGCCCACGGGCTTGGGGCGAGTGGACCACAGGTCCACTCGCCCCCCACCTTGGGCGAGTGGACCCAAGGTCCACTCGCCCCCCCCCCCCCCCCCCACTCGGACGAGTGGACCTAGGGTCCACTCGCCCGGGGCCTTGGGCGAGTGGACCCAAGGTTCACTCGCCCAAGGAGATTTGCCCCCCCCGGCCTTCTCTTTTTTTTCTTGACGACCTCCGTTGGTTCGGTCCGCTGCGCAATGGTCACCCTCTCTACCACCGCCTTATCTGCGTTGGGTCACACCGACTCAAAAAATATGAGGGTTGTACACAATCCCCGTTCTTTTCGAGCTTACCTTAAGCTCGGAAAGAAAGTCAAACCCACCTATTTGACGAGTAAGTGGGAGCCTAGAGGAATCCACGAAGGGCTCTGCCAACGGGATGCTCCTGCCGAGTTTCTCAGCAAGAAGCTTTGGCGCAGGTCCTTGAAGCTGTAGATGATACCTGATGGGAGTTGGTGGAATCAGTCTTTTGGCTCTTCCTTGAAAGCGCTGGCGAAGAGCATGCACTTGAAGGCGTCCGACATCTTCCTGATCGATGCCATGTCTTCGAACCACTGGAGATGCTGGAGAGGATCGTCCTTCCCTACGTAGTAGGACATGGCAGGCTCGCAGAAGGGATTTCCCCACCCTCCCTGGTGAGACGGGGGTACTCTCCAAATCCCCTTACCGGGGCAGCTGGTCCTGGGCGAGCTGTTGAAGAGCACTCGCGCTTGGAGGCTCGAACCTTCCTCCGAGGCCGGTTCCTTCCCTTCACGATGTGCTTGATTTGTCTTCCCTGCTTCTTCTTCCCCTGTCAATGGTCGCGACCTGTTGGGAAGAGATGAGTTCCTTGGCTCTTCGCCTCCAGCCATGGGACTTGCTCAGAGCTTTCCGAACTAGCTGCTTCCACGCTCACCGCACCATAATGTTGAAACCAGAGAACTTGTCTTGACGTTCGCAAGGGGGATGCAGCTAACCCTTACTTGACCCGAGCTAGACCCTTGACCAGTCACTAAGAACCGAGGAACCTGGCCCTTGAAGAACACCTAAGTCCACAAACGGACCCCTTAAAGCTGCAGCGCGGAGGTCCCACCACATACCTGGAAGCTCACAAGGAACTTCCCCTCCCAAGCCAATGCTGAGCCTGGGTACCTTGGAGGGCACGAAGGATCACCTCACCATCCACCTTCAATGACAGGGGGGAGGGGTAGTGCTTACTCACAACACACACGCGAGGGAGGGGGTACCAACAACCCTTCCCAAGGTGCCCATGGGGGTCTATTTATAAACTTCCCAAAAATTGGGCTGCGGATAGCCAAAAATTCACTATCCGCAGACCAATAACGAACCCGAACGACCGAAGAATGAGGGGGCGAGTGGAGCTCGAGATGTCCACTCCCCCCCCCCCCTTTGTCGGGTGTCGGGTGAGTGGGTCGAGGTTCACGACCCTGACTGGGCAAGTGGACCTTGCGGTCCACTCAACCCATCGGGCGAGTGGACCCTAGGTCCACTCGCCCCCCACCTTGGGCGAGTGGACCCAAGGTCCACTCGCCCCCCCCCCCCCCCCCCCCACTCGGGCGAGTGGACCCAAGGTTCACTCGCCCAAGGAGATCTGCCCCCCCCCCCCCACCGGGCCTTCTCTTTTTGGTCTTGATGACCTCCGTTGGTTCGGTCCGCTGCGCAATGGTCACCCTCTCTACCACCACCTTATCTGCGTCGGGTCACACCGACTCGAAAAATATGAGGGTTGTACACAATCCCCGCTCTTTTCGAGCTTGCCTTAAGCTCGGAAAGAAAGTCCAACCCACCTATTTGACGAGTAGGTGGGACCCTAGAGGAATCATGAAGGGCCCTGCCAACGGGATGCTCCTGTCGAGTTTCTCAGCAAGAAGCTTTGGCGCAGGTCCTTGAAGCTGTAGATGATACCCGATGGGAGTTGGTGGAACCAGTCTTTTGCCTCTTCCTTGAAGTGCTGGCGAAGAGCCTGCACTTGGAGGCGTCCGACATCTGCCTGATCGATGCCATGTCTTCGAACCACTGGAGATGCTGGAGAGGATCGTCCTTCCCTGCGTAGTAGGACATGGCAGGCTCGCAGAAAGGATTTCCCCACCCTCCCTGGTGAGACGGGGGTACTCTCCCAATCCCCTCATCGGGGCAGCTGGTCCTGGGCGAGCTGTTGAAGAGCACTCGCGCTTGGAGGCTCGAACCTTCCTCCGAGGCCGGTTCCCTCCCTTCTCGATGTGCTTGATCTGTCTTCCCTGCTTCTTCTTCCCCTGTCAATGGTCGCGACCTGTTGGGAAGAGGTGAGTTCCTTGGCTCTTCGCTTCCAGCCATGGGACTTGCTCAGAGCTTTCCGAACTAGCTGCTTCCACGCTCACCGCACCATAATGTTGAAACCAGAGAACTTGTCTCGACGTTCGCAAGGGGATGCAGCTAACCCTTACTTGACCTGAGCTAGACCCTTGACCAGTCACTAAGAACCGAGGAACCTGGCCCTTGAAGAACACCTAAGTCCACAAACGGACCCCTTAAAGCTGCAGCGCGGAGGTCCCACCACATACCCGGAAGCTCACAAGGAACTTCCCCTCTCAAGCCAATGCTGAGCCTGGGCACCTTGGAGGGCACTAAGGATTACCTCACCATCCACCTTCAATGACAGAGGGGAGAGGAGGGGTAGTGCTTACTCACAACACACACTCGAGGTAGGGGGTACCAACAACCCTTCCCAAGGTGCCCATGGGGGTCTATTATTAGACTTCCCAAAAATTGGGCTGCGGATAGCCAAAAATCCACTATCCGCAGACCAATAACCAACCCGAACGACCGAAGAATGAGGGGGGGGGGGGGGGGGGGGGGGGGGGGGGGGGGGGGGGGGCGAGTGGAGCTCGAGATGTCCACTCCCCCCCTTGTCGGGGGTCGGGTGAGTGGGCCGAGGTCCACCGCCCTGACTGGGCGAGTGGACCTTGCGGTCCACTCGCCCACGTAGGGTCCACTCGCCCAAGGAGATCTGCCCCCCCCCCCCCCCCCCCCCCCCCCCGACCTTCTCTTTTTGGTCTTGACGACCTCCGTTGGTTCGGTTCGCTGCGCAATGGTCACCTTCTCTACCACCACCTTATCTGCGTCAGGTCACACCGACTCGAAAAATATGAGGGTTGTATATCATTGGCGGTTATAAGAGGTTGAGATCCCAGGAGAGTGACAGACCACATCTCCCTTTACAAGTCTTGTGAAGAAGAAAAGGGGAAAAACACAAGTCTTCAAAGTTGTCCGCGGGAGCAATCTCTGGAGCCTTCTCTAGTGCTCACGGGAGTGTTCTCTAGAGTATTGAGAGGAGTAGACTTGGGAGAGAACGGAGTAGATTCAGAGCGAAGGAGTGAGCAAAGTGCTAAGTCATCATCTGAAAATCTCAAAACTCTCTCTTCTCTCTTTTATTGTGCTTCAAATGAAGGCATCATAGCCTTTTTATAGCTTCTCTGGAGGGGCACACTGGTAATTGTGTCCGGCTGGATCTTGAGCTGGTGAATGAGGTTGTTCAGTTCAGGTCACCTGGATCGATCACCAATTTCCTGAAAATGATCGATGGACATGCCCCTGGGCGGCCCGGGCAGATTTTTCGTCTAGGCGGCGGTGCCTGGCAGCTCGCCGGGCGGCGGAAGTGGCGGCGGAGCGCCGGAGGGCGACGGCACGCGCGCGTCAGGGCCGCGCACGCACGCGGCCTTGCCCGCGCGTGGAGGTCGCGCGCGCCGGCCTTGCGCGTGCGATGCTGCGTGGGCGGGCGTGCTCGATCATGGCGTCGCGTGCGTGCAGAGCCTTATTTGCGTGCCTTGGTGGCTTTGGGGTCCTTTGAACAAGCGCGACTCGCTCAGTTGGATCGGCCCACCTTGGGCGGCTCGGTTGAAGTTTGGACTTATTGTTGTTTAATAATAATAAGATTATATTTTAAATTATAGTATCTGTAACGTTATGATATGACGTTATATAACATATTATTAATAAAGTTAATACTATATAACTATATTATTATAGCATTAACGTATAAGTGTATAACGTTATTTATAACATTATATTATATCATTAATAAATTATATAATTAATATATTGTATTAATTATTACTATTGAATGTTACAAATATTTTAATAAATTATGAAATTAATTTTCAGCCTATAAATAATCATGCAAAATATTAGATTCATACTCATAAATTTCTCTCATTCTTCTCTCTTAAACTTTCATATTTTTTATTCTATTTTATTGCTATTCTAAGTTTGTTTCATCCGTTGAAAGTTCGTGTGCTCTGTGCTTTTTTTGATGTTCACGAACATCTATCAGAGTTTTGCAATCTAGCTGGGCGTTGTACCCTAGTGAAAAGTGAGTATCAGTTGAAAGCTTTGCCGAAGAGTGATGCAACTCCTATTATAAGGCAGTGATTACACGCCTTACTCAGGCTCGATTTCTTACTTTAATTTTTTTTTACATCATTTTATTTCATGTCTTTTTAATTACTAATTTTATATTTCAAAAATTCGATTTAAATTTTCTTATTATTTATTTCTATAAGAAGTGTGGAAATTATTTTATTATATAAGTAAATTTTCTAACAATCTAAAGAAATTGTTTTTCACATTATAACATTTTGCAAAAGGGCCATGTTAGACTATCATCTCATAAATCGCCTAGTATCAGTGAGAACCTGTTATTGAGTATTCCTTAGAAAGTCCAAAAATAATAAATAAATTTCTATAATAAAAAACATAATTGTGTTTATTTAATGTATATATATTGTGATTTTTAAAATTCAACAGAACCAATTTTCGCTGATGGCGAGCTCAAGTAAAATATTGATTAAATATTATTAAATTATTGTCGTCTGTCTTTGAACCCACACATTTAGAACAATCCAAAAACACACACTAAGTATGAAATTATGAATATTCTAATAAATTTTGTATATATATCTCACAATTATATGCATATTTTAATAAATTATGAAATTAATTTTCAGTCTATAAATGGAGCTCTAAAATAAGATTTTTATACACAAATTCTTCTCATTTTCTGCCTTAAGCTCTCTTAATTTTCACTATATCTTCATGTTATTCTAAGTTTCATTCGTCTAGTGAAAGTTCTTCGGATATGCTATGTATTTTTTTGGTATACATGCACATCAAAATTTCAGAATTTAGCTAGATATTATATTTTGGAGAAGTGAGCAACAGTTGAACTCACTCTATTTCCACTCATTCGTCACCAATAAATAATTGCACTCGTTAAACTCAATGCGTATTACAAATATAATAGTATATAAATTTGTGCTTAACAAATATAATATTATATAAATTTGTGCATTTTAGAGAAATTCTGAACTATTATGTCATGATTAATTAATTTTAGGTTGGATGGATATATTCATATCATTTTAAATGTCTTATTTTGGGTGTTTAATGGTTGGGTAGTTCAATTAGGCATTTTATGGAAGAAGCAACATAATTGAAAAATAAGAGTAGGATTGGGTGGGTGGTTGCATGTGAAGATGCAACTGTTAGATGTGAAGATAAAATAATATTTTTTTCGCTAGTTTAATATAGCAAAATGCCACTTTCTTTGAAAAGAGGGTTTTTGATATTTTAAGATCTAAAATATTATTAAGCTCAATATCTTTTTTCTCTAGTTTTGATATGAGATTAATTCGATTCATTCATGCACCTCTTTTCATCTAAAATATGTCATTCGAGAAGCATACAATCTTCTATTTTTATATAAGCAATTAATACTACTTCATTAGTGCTATTGATTAACTAATTAAGATTACGACTCTTGTGAAACAATCTTCTATGAATTATGTTTACTTCATTCGTGCTATTGTAAAACCAAAAAGTCGAGGCCAAACACTCTTTACCATTTACTTTTGTAAGCCTATTGAAGTATTTACCATGCTTGTTTCAATGTAGATGCACCTTATACAACTTCTCAAAGTTATTTTTATCTAAGCATGAAAAAGGTTCAATTTCTTGTTATCTTCCATTTCTATTTAATTATCTCGAAGAAGCTAGTCATTTTGGTTCCCTGAGAATGTTATTAATTTATATAGTTATCGATTTTTATATTGCTCTCCATCTATTGTGAACATGACTATGACATCATTTTGTTGGGAAAAAAATTGAAAGCAGAATAGAGAAAAACTCATGAATAAAAATGCAACGGATTGAAAAATATTCTCGAACAAAGCTATCAATCGATCGCGCTTGTTTTCCTCTCTTACAAAATTTGATCCAAGAGATCTCTTTAATTAATTGTATACTCGAGATTGCAACATTCTAGTACTCATTATCTAGTTTATGCATTTAATAATAATACTTCTTTAAATTATTCATTGCTAGAATATTTATTCTAGAGCCTTCTTCAAAACCGTAAAGTATAGTAGTAGATACATTTTCTCGATCTTTACATTTGACACTACAACAATTTTGTTTTACAGCCACATCTTTTCGGCGACGTTTGGTAAAACGTGATCATTGTATTTATTACTGGTGACGATTTAAACCGTGACGTTTATACAAACGTCGCCAAAACATTAGTGGTGTTTGGAAAACGTCGCCAAAGCCTCCTAAAAATGCCGCCAATGCGCGTATCTGTTGCAGTGTACGTGAAAACCATACAATACCTAAATTTTGTTTCTATATTTCCAACATAAAATTAATGATGAAATTTGTTATCTCTATCTATAGCTACAATAGGAAAAAAATTTTAATATATGAGCATGAGATAAGTGAAATTGTAAGCAATTCTTTCAACTCAAATTCAAATCCTGTCCATGCATGCATTAATATAGCTGAAATTGGAATTAATGTCTCTTAATAATTCTCCATTTAAAAGCTTTCTAAATGTGTTCTTTTGTGTCGAACATATGTACATACATTGACAAATTAAGATATATATATATGACAAAGTTTATATAAAAATGAAAAAAAAAAATTATATATTTTACTAACAAGAATTAATCATGACAATTAAGCAGAGATATATTATAAATGATGAAGAATGCTGATTTTGATGCAAATTAAGTAGATTGGCTCCAAGCCAAGAAATTTCTTCTTCCTTTCTAGCTCATGATGTCCCCTTCAATGCCAATTATACCCTTCTTTTTTCCTCTCCCTGTCTTCTTTCCTTATTTGTGAGCTTAATTTGCTCATGAAATTCATTCCTTCCCTAACAACTTCCTTCACTTGGTTTCCATCCAGCCTGGATATTATCTCTTATAGATAGTTTTGCAGATGAGGCTTTGCTGCTTCACTGTCCATATATAATACCTTATGGAAGAAGAAGAAGAAGAAGAAGGGGAGAGAGAGTGTGAGAGAGATAGAGAGAGAGGAAGAGAGAGAGAGAGATTTCCTTATTTACCCCCACTTGAGAAGGGAACCATATCCTCTTCATTTCAGACGAAATGGATAGTATCGAATTCTCCATCTAATGGACAAGACGCATTCTCATTTAATCTAGCGGTGCAGGTTTTTTTGATTAAAAAAATATATAAAAGCATAGGATTACTCAACCCGTCGGATCAGCCCGCAATACATCTACACCGTGAAATGGATAGTATCCATTTCGTCAGAAATGGAGAGGATCCTTAATTCGCTGCTTAAGAGTAATTAATGATATATTTTGGGTTTCAATACCACCTTAATTCGCTACTACCCATGTTGGTCATGTGATCTGTCAGGCGACCAATACGAGTACTTTAGCCATTCTGTCTCCTGTGGATGTTGTATCGATGTTTCCTGCAGCTCAACCATCCAAACCAAATTATATCAATAAATTATTTAGACTACCAAAAAAACAAGGAGATTTATTATTATTATTAAATGGCGATGTTATTAGCAGTCCTAAAAAACACCAAAAATGATTATTCGTAGTCCTAAAACACATAAATTCATTAGACTGTGAATACCAATGGACTGCGTTTAGCCATTATAGGACTGCGTTTAGCCATTGCCCTTATTAAATTTGGGTGGTTTTTTTCTATCTTAAAAGAATGAAAAGGTTACTGTGGGCTCTTTCTAATTAGGAGGAAGTTGCACTGAAATTGTTGGCCCAAAAAAAGGAGGCGCCAACATGAATTTCAAACTACTTAATTGCTGGATAAAATAGTAGCTGAAGGCATTCAAATACAAAGACTCCCTTTTTCTTTATCTTTCTCTTTATCTTTTCTGAAAACATATATTCTAAGAACATATTCCTTGCTGCTGAATCCATGTGAGTATTTTTGCTCTTTCTGTTGCAGCCAAAAGGAGAGAAATTAATGAAACTTCTATCTTATCTTGGCACCAATTCTTCCCTGCATTGTTTAAGAAACTGCCAAAATTTCGCCTTTTTATAGTTATGACATATTTTTTGCTCCCCACTCTAAGTAGAAGCGTAGCGTATATTAGTTATATACGCGTGAATTTTGGGCTGCCGAATTGGTTATCGGACGTCCAAAAACAACAACGTACATCCGGATGATTTTGAAAAAAATCATATTTTTGTAGGGAAATAAGATCTTAAATAGTTTTGCAAATAGTTTTGCAGGTAGTTATAACAAACCTAGCTAACCCCTACAAGCTAGGAAAGCGAAGAAGTTGGTGATCTTTTGATAGCTTACTTCTTTTACATCGGACGGCGATGAAGTGCAGCCCATGATCAAATCTTCGAGGCCAGCACCAGCAGATCTTTCCACCAGTTTTCGCTGCTGTTGTTGCTGGTCACACGAAAAAACTATATAGTTAAGGAGAATTTTTTTCATTAATTATGTGTTAATTAATGATTTTCTAGTATCAATAGTCTGACTTAGGTGATATTAAATTTAAAATTAGTACCTCAAACTTATCCTGTAGGAGGATTGTTGAGACATGGTAGGTGTCATCAAGAATCATGGAGTTGTGATGTTGCAGCGGTGCTGTCGATTGCGAGATAATGGCAGAGATGGAGTTGGTCGGGCGCGTTATCTGAAAGGCTACCGCTGCCGACTGATCATGCGGCTGTCCCCTGCGGTGACGATGACCGAGTTCTTCGCGACTCTGATCTCTTTCTATTGATGCCTCTGTTGAGTGAGCTGCAGCCGCTTCTCCGGCCATTCCCACCTGATCACATAAACAAACATATAAAAAAAACATGTCTTTGACGAAACATTCAGAATATCAATTTTACCCACCTTTGATATATTGTATAGTATCACTCATTTTAAAATAATTTGAAAAGAAATATTCATACATGTAATTATTTTCACCGTCCCGCAGTCCCGCTCAAATAATCACCGGGTTTATTCACGTCGCCACTACACCTGAAACCTAATTTCCCGATTTCGCTCTCCGACCCAAGCAGTCATGCGCCCATCTTCTTCGATTCCTTTCAGGCCACACGCTTCAACGTTGCTGCAAAGAAGAAGTTGGTTCCAAAGCCCGTCCTCCAATTGTTTCCATCCCCCGAATATTTCCTCCCTCTGAATGTTGCCGCCGGCCGAATGTTGTCAAGATAGGGGCGAAGTCCCATGCCTGACACTGAAGTGTGTGTATACATATATATATCTTTACCATATATAAAGAAATATCAAACCCATGAATTTTAAAGCCGTTATTGAAATGATTACGACCGTTGAATCTGACATGATATTTCATCAGCCATCGGATCAAACCGCTCTCTCTCTCTCTCTCCACTTTTTCATAGGTCTCCTAAACCTACTAGGAGATGACCTAAAACTATGAAGGTGTAGAGTACCATACAACATGAAATTACGATTTTACCCCTAAATTTATTGAAAAATGAGTGTCATATGACCTGTTTTTTAATCTCACAAAAATTGTCGATGGTGAGAATTGAATCCTGATTTCGCCTATGTCAAGCAAAGATGACAACCATCACATCATATGGTTTTTGTTGAATAAAATTAAATTAAGTTTTATATATAGTGATATAAATATAGATCGCCCCCACAGAAAGTCGCCGCCCCTGCCGAATGTCACCCCCGTCGAATGTCGCCGCCCCTGCCGAATGTCGCCGCCTGCACTGGGGCCCCCGTGCCCTGTCACTCGTGTGTGTCTATATATATATATATACATATATACATATATATATATATATGATCACCTGTATATATCATAACTGCCCATGTCTATATGGAGCAAGCACTTGATACGAATAGTGCAAAATAATTCACGCGATGGTCAAATTTAGAATCTTGACACTGATATTCATGATGATATATATGGGTTTGATTTCTCTACAATTTATTTTCTTCATAAAATCATGTGCAAGATGAAGTTTCGATCTCATGCATGATGTTCTAATTACACGATTATTAATTAATGGTCGCACATAAGAATATACAATGAATTAATTCCCAAATTTAAAAATTTATATAATAATAACTCCTTGGAATCATATGTTTTGCATTCAAGATTTATTATGATATATACATTGCATTGCATGAGTAAGCTAACAAATAAATGAAGAAGACATATATTTAATTTAATTGAAGTGATGAAGGAGAGATACTAACATTGCTCATGCATTTTCACACAACTGACCAAAAAAATTAAACAAGTATGAAAAACTAACCTAGAAATTAAATTAAGAAGCATATAATTATTAATTAACAGCAGCTCACCTCATCAAAACTCTTCCTGAAAGGGGAAAAATTGAAGCCATCAGTCTGATTCATGCGCCGCTGATGCTGCCGCAGCTGTTCCATACCACCATACGCCGCCATTTCTGCAGCAGCGGCGGCGGCCGCTGCTGCAGAGCTCACCACCTCCTTCGTCGAAGAGCAGCTCCCGCTGTCCTTATTTCCAGCACCGGCGCCGGTAGTACTCCTCTCCGACGACCAACTGCACTGCCTCGGCTGCGTCTGATAGAATATCTTAGACACCACCAGCTCTCCTTCCTTCTCCTCCTCGAGCTCGCCGAGGTGATACTGATGCATCACCCAGTTCGTCTTCTCCGGCTTCCTGTGCTTCCCAAAGTTGGTGTAGAGCACCAGTATCTTCTTGCACCCCCTCTGCTTCCCGTTGGCCGTCACCGGCCTCGTCTTCCCCGTCTTGTGCCACCGCGTCTCCCCCCGCTCCACGTCCACCTCCGTCTGTATCTTCCTCCTCTTCCTCGTCCCCGTCGTGTACGCCTTCGACGGCCGGTGGAAGAAGTGCTTGCTCAGACCATCTCTAGTCACACCTTAATTAAGCATCTTCTTTATTTTTTTATTTTTGTAAAGGAATGGAATTTATGCCAATCTTAATTTACTTAATTAAATAATTATATTACATAAAATAACAATTAATTAATTAATTAATTACCCGGGAGCTTCTCAGGGTGGGTGTAGCAGATTCCATCTTCGCCTTCAATTGTGGGTATGAATTCATCAATGAGCGGGTGAGATCTTAAGCTGGATTGGGTGGAAACTTTAGCCTCCAGGTGTTCTATAAGTTCTTGATCCGTGGGATCAAATTTAACCCCGGCTGGTAGCCCAAGCCAATCCTGAATAAATATAAATTATAATTAGAGCATCAGATTCTGCTAGCTAGCTAGCTTGGTAATATATTCTTTTCGAAATGAATTAAATTCATCGATTTAATTAATTACTGGCTTTCTTTGGAGCTTGTGGCCGCAGCTGGGGCACTGCTTGGATCCTCTCATGACTTGATGCTCCTCTATGTGGCTTATAGTACTCATGGCTGGAACATGCAGCATGAACCAGCAGCTTATTGAAGAAATTCTCTACAAATTAATATCTTTATTTCCTCATAGAGATATGTATCCTGAATTACATGCATGATGTATAAGAACCTGCAAAATAAAAAAAAAAGATAAAAAAAGCTGAGGAGGAGTGAAATTAGTGAAAGAATTTTGAACCTGGAAGAAGAGAAGCCGGTGCAGAAACCAGAGGAGGAGAAGAGAGCAAGAGCAGGCCGGCGAGAGAAAGAAGAGAAGAGCGTTGCTGAATTAGGAAGGAATATATGTGAAGAGAAAAGAAGGGAGCTTAAGCGCAAAAGCAAGCTATATATTTAAAAAGAGCTATACATATTCAAATTTCCATTGAAATCCACCTACTTTAACCTATAAGATCACGAGGTAAAGAAAAAGGTTACAAAAATAAGCAAACAAAACAGTACCCTAACCCTACCATCGATCAATTAACCAGCATCCATGAGAGAGAGAGAGAGAGAGAGAGAGAGAGAGAAAAGGACGCAAAGAGAGAAGAGGGGGAGAGGGAACAAAGAACTCTGTTTTCTTAATGTTTTGGGCGCAAAAGAGAATTAAAGCATGGAAACGGGGTGTGCTGTCAGTAAGTTACATCCAATAAATTCAGAGGAACAAAAACGAAGGTATTAATGCAGACAGAATACGATTTTATAAATGAAAGAGGGAGGCGGAAGAGAAGAAGTTAAAGGCGTGTTTTTTTTGTTCTAAATCTAGAAACAGGGGGGTGGTGTGAACAGTGTGAATTGGCCCTTCTTTCTTGGATGAGATCATGAGATATCATTCATGGCTTCCTTCTCTTCTCTTCTTTCTCCTACTTATGAATTCCAAACGACTGCAGCCCGAAAAAAAACAAATAAAAGGAGAAAAACAAAAGGAGGAAGGCTAGCTGAACCTCACATGCGCTTTGAGATTCTGTGCTGAAATGATGATCCTTTTTAGAATTGCTCTGTAATTAACCGTAGAGAGAGAAGATAGAGTGCGGAGGAGATAGAAAGAGAGCGGTCTGGAGCCGAGACACAGAGAGAGAGAGAGAGAGAGAGAGAGAGAGAGGGTGGGTGAATCCAACGGTTGCTTATGATGCAAGGCATATGAGCAGTACACTCGATGGATTTCTTTTATTATTATTATTAATATTAAATGTTATTATTATATATAATAATAATAATAATGTCAGAAAAGATTTTGTGAACATAACATATGGGAGAGCGCGAGGTTGAGGGAGATACAGGGCCACGTGTGAATTTGATATCCTCCCGCTTTTTTCTACCAAGGATGCACCCAATCTGCTTCACGCTATCCGGCGCGCTGTCAGGATATTCGGGGTGGAATTAGGCATGGAGTGTGGCGAAGGGTTTGCATGTTGGCTACGGGATTGTCGTCGAGAGACTGCTACATCGGAATATCGATCCGGTGCAAGTGCGGGACGAATAGATGATGTCGCTATCCAACTTTCGGGACTGCTTCAAGATTTGTGCGACATCCGACGTGTTTGGTTCAGATTTTCATAATTATTTGCATTTTCTCCTCGAGAAAATATTGAGTGCATATAACTCAACATTTCCTCATTTCAATCCTCTCTCTCTATAAATTTATACTACATTATTATTATTAAGCTTATATTATATATATTTTTTACCAAAATTTTGAGGATCCGTAATTATATAAAATATAAAATTATTTATAACGATCTAAATAATTTTATATTTTTAATAAGAATAAATAATATTCTTGCAAGTAAAATATTATATTTTTATTTTAATATTATAATGTGCATTATTTTTTATTGAATTAATTTATCCAAAAACAAATTATCAAATTATTACTCAAAAACCCTTGTCCAAGTCTACTTTAATAATATTTAGTCATATGCACTTAAATAGGCATATGTATATTTACACATTGACATATATCCATGTATCTACAAATACCGGTCACGATTGGACCCATAACTTGTCACAACGCGACAACACTCATGCCACTTGCAACCCCTCAGATGCATGAATGCAATCCCCTGACACGACTGCCTTCAGTGGGTTGCGAGCGGTATGAGTGTCGTCCCGTCGTGACACTGTTGCAGTCGAAGTCCTGTCACGGCCACACTGGGGGCACGACAGTACTCAGGCCACGACTACGACCTCTACCGGTGCACATCATTAAATCAGTGGACGGGTGGAGGTATTGTCATGGCCTTAGGGAAAAAACATGTGTGTTAGTAATTTTCATCACAAAAGGATGAAAATATTTTTTTTTCTTTAAAAAGGTTCGATTTTGATTTAAATGTCACCATTCTTGTTAGTAAAATATATTAAAAAAAATTCATTTTATATAAACTTTGCCAAATCTTCCCTTAGGCTCTATATCCCTGTTTAATTGTCATGATATATTCTTGTTAGTAAAATATGTTATTATTTTTTTCATTTTTTTATAAACTTTGTCATATACATATCTGAATTTGTCATCATGTATATACACAAATTCGACACAAAAGAACACATATAGGAAGCTTTTTAAGGGAGAATTATTAAGAGACATTAATTCCAATTTCAGCTATATTAATGCATGCATATATGGACAGGGTTTGAATTTGAGTTGAAAGAATAGCTTACAATTTCACTTATCTCATGCTCATATATATATATTTTCTATTAATGCAGAGAGCTAGAGATAACAAATTTCATCATTATATGTTGGAAATTTAGAAACAAAATTTAGGTATTGTATGATTTTCACACTACAACAAATAAGAGCATTGGCGGCATGTTTAGGAGGCTTCGGCGACATTTTCCAAACACCTCTAATATTTTGGCGACATTTGTATAAACGTCATTAATTAAGGCGTCACGGTTTAAATCGTCGCCAAAAAAATATGGCTGTAAAACAAAATTGTTGTACTATCAAGTGTAAAGAGAAACTGTATCTACTACTTTGTGTTTTGAAGAGGGCTCTACAATAAATATGTTTAGAAAAATATATCTTAATATGGGAACATTCTAGTATCATATATTCTAGCAATGAATAAGTTAAAGATGTATTATTGTTAAATGCATAAACTAGATAATGAATACTAGAATGTTGCAATCTCAGGTATAAAATTAAAGAGATTTCTTGAATCAAATTTTGTAAGAGAAAGGAAACCAAGCGTCACCGATTGATAGCTTTGTTCGAGAATATTTTCAATCCGTTGCACTCTTATTCATGAGTTTCCTCTATTCTGCTTACAGATTTTTTTCCTAACAAAGTGATACATAGTCATGTTCACAAGAGATGGAGAGCAATATCAAAATTAATGATAACTATAAAAATTGGGGCATCTGAATATATGATCAAGGCATTGCTTGAATCTTAAGACATTGAGAAATGATCGACAAAGACTACGTAGAGCCACAAGAGTAATTAATAATATTCTTTGGGAACCAAAATGACTATAGCTTCTTCAAGATAAATAGAAATGTAAAGATAACAAGAAACCCTTTTCATGCTTAGATAAAACAAACTTTGAGAAGTTGTATAAGGTGCATCTACATTCAAACAAGCATGGTAAATAGTTCAATAGGCTTACAAAAGTAAACGGTAAAGAGTGTTTGGCCTCGACTTTTTGGTTTTACAATAGCACTGATGAAGTAAACATAATTCATTGAAGACTGTTTGATCACAAGAGTCATGATCTTAACTAGTTAATCAATTCTAGAGGTATGCATAATGTTTGGAGGTTAGTTTGTGTAACATCCTGGATGCGAAAAGCAAAGTCTGATAATTGGTGCACATACATGCATGCAACATCCTAGACACAATAAGTGCTTCAATGAGGCATGGGAATGCCTGTGTGGTCAAAAAGTGTAGAGAACTGTAGTTCGTGGAACTCTTCTAAAATGATATATTTATATATGAAAAAAAAGTACATAAATGAACCAAATATTACATCGGAATTATAATATAATGTAAGTCATTGAGCTTAAGTAAAAGTTTGTACATTCAAATATCAGAGACATCTTATTGAAGCAATTGGACTTGCGTTGAAAACTCCGTAGTTGTGTTTTAATGGAGGTAGCCATGATATGTGTGACCTTCTTAAAAGTAATTGTAGGACACCTGTGAAAGAAGGGTAAAATCATACAGTTCAATTTAATATTAATTCACTTGAATAAAAAAGAACAATAATTCTAATATTATGAGTTTAAGAAAATATTGAGTGAATATAACTCATCATTTCCTCATCTTTCTCTCTCTCCATTTTTATTAATTATATTAGTATATTGCATATATTTTTATAATAATAAAAATATTTATATGTAGTGATATTAGACAAGAAAGCAGAAGATTTCGTGCGAGAACTCCAGCGTAGAGTTCAATCCAACGGTGAGAGACCCCTTAATTCTAGCAATCCAATGGTTACCTAAATTTATCTGCCAGAAGACAAGAAAACAAAAAGTAAAAAAACTAAAAAAAAATATAAAAACAGGGGGGCTCTTGCCCATTGGATTGAAATCCAACGGGCGAGATCGCAGGAACTCCACCCCTGGAATTCCCGCACGAAACCCAGAGAATCCGGTTCCAAAGTTCTGAGCTGTTCAATATTAATTCCTGAAGCCCACGGAATTACAATTTGTTTACTTGGATGCAATGAGGTACATTTGAAATCTTCCATTCCATTTGATTGGTGTTTAAAGGAAGCCTCAGGCCTCGTTTTGCGGGGTGGATCCCGCGGTTACAGCTGCCGCCCGTTTTGCGGTGTTCTGGCCGCGCAGCGGAGATCCGCCCCGTCTTGAATTTTCAACTATCTCCCACGGAAATTCACCGCATGACATCCACGTCCTTAGACTCTGTTTGTTTATGCATTTTATCCATTGTATTTTTTCGCTAGTTTTTGCACATTTGAATAGCTTCAATTTGAAACCACCGATCCTTCAAAACAACTTTTTTTTACCTTATGTCAATCACATTGAGAGCATCATTCAAACATATTAATTTATTTTCACCTCTAACCGTTCCATCTTCAACTGCAACCACCCGCCCTGATCCTACTCTTATTTTTTCAATTATGTTGCTTCTTTCATTAATTGCCTAATTGGACTGCCCAACCATCAAAAACCCAAAAACATAAATTTAAAATGATATGAATTTGTCCATTCAATCTAAAATTAATTAATCATGACATAATAGTTCAGAATATCTCTAAAATGCACAAATTTATATAATATTATATTTGTTAAGCACAAATTTATATACTATTATATTTGTAACACGCATTGAGTTTAACACATGCAATTATTTATTGGTGACGAGTTAGTTAGTCATTGAGTCTAATTTGTTCTTGGACGCTGATAAGTAGGGTTGTTCGCAAATCAAATAGTTCGTCAATAATTCGGAAATAGATTTGTGAAGAGTCGATTAATGTTTGTTTTTTTTCGAATTCGAATCCAAATTTAGATTTCAGCGGTACTCAAATTGGAATCAGAATCCGAATAGTATTATCTCTACTGATAAGATTCACGAATAGTTTGCGAATAATATCATCAATATATATTTAAATAGATTTTATATATTTAAATATTTATTCATAATTATATACAATTTATATGCTTAAATTCTAATTCTAATCAAAGCTCGATTCTCGAACACCCCTAGTACTGATAATAATCTATTTAGTTCAAAACAAAGCTAAATTATATGAATTTTTTGATGTTAGGTATTAGTCTAAGGCTCTCTTTGGCGCAGATTTTAATTTTTGCTCCGGCGAGTTTGGACAAAAACATCAACGCCATAGAATGTATTTTTGGTATGACAACAGTTATGACCGCCATAAAAAAAGAAAACTAGTTCTGAAGATAAAAGTAGATGAAGTTTCATAGGTGAGGTCGGGCGTTCACGAACGAATGTTTTTAACCACCGCGTTCGTGATCACCATCGCCGTGCCAAACGGAGCCTAAATAATTAGAATATTTAAAGGGCATTTATATAAGCAGCTCATGAATGGCCATTCACAGCCCATATATAATAGCAGCCCAACAAAACGATATTCGCACTATATCAAAAATGCAACATAAGAACTCCGTTTCCAACCCGAGTGAGTCTCCTGGGCATTATGACAAACACCTGAGGAGCAGTTTTTGTTACCAATTCCTTTATTGATGGCCACCATGCCAAAATTGCTTAAATTTCGTCTCCTTTCTCTGCAACTTGAAGGCATTCCAGTTCTGGAAAGGCCAATGTGTAGTTAGAAATTGTAGCTGGGGATGACAATTGATCCAAAGTCATTCCTTTTATTTAGGGAATCCTTATCCAGATGTTCTGATCCTGGCTTCCCCGTCACCAATCACTGCCGCAGCCGAGCAACAAGCCGCCACCGCCTGGGAATCAAGAACCCCGCTGCCATCCTGCCCGCTGCCTGCGTCCAAAGAGGCGCCGCCTCCACCGAGCAACAAGCCGCCGCCGCCGCCTTTCATGTACCCGCCACTGTTATTTTGCAGCCCACTACCATTGTCTCTCACTAGAATCAAGAGCGAGCGAGAGAGAGAGAGGTCAAGGACACAAGAAAGCAGTGCGCTTGGTCTTCTCGGTCGATGGTGGCTTTAATGGAGATCGAGGGCTGGGGCCGAGTCGGGAGCCGGGGATATCTTGTAGGGGGTGAGGCCGGGGATATCGACGGCGGTGGGCGGAGGGGAGAGCGGAGGATGGGAGGATTGAGGATAGAGCAAGGGCGGTGGTTCACTGGTTTGGGCGAAACTTTAAGGAGGGGGCTGCCATTAGAGAGGAGAAGTTTTGATTTTTAGATTTTATTTTGATTTTTTTAGAGCTGCAAATATTGATTTATGAGTTGCTTATATAAATGTCGTCTTATTTAATTTGATATGCTACTCAGCGAGATAAAATATATTTGTTAGATATTATTTTCTAGTTTATTTACCAAATGACACGCCTCCTATTATATATAATTATGAGCATCTTCGCACGGGTTACGCCCGTGCTCGATGCTCTTCGCTTCGACAGTACTCAAGCAGTGACAATACCTCTGCCAAACTCGCCCGCGCTACGATGCTCAGTCAAGTGACAGTGCATAGGTAGCCCCCGTGCCCCACGCGACAGTACCCCCGCCTCGACATTGTCCCGACGGGATGACGCTCCCGCTGCTTGCCAACCCCCGTGCGCATGACAAAATCAAGATGGGGGAGAGAATTGGGGGTTCGCGAGCTGCGGGAGCGCCGTCTCGTCGGGACAATGTCGAGGCGGGGGTACTGTCGCGTGGGGCACGGGGGCTACCTATGCACTGTCACTTGACTGAGCATCGTAGCGCGGGCGAGTTTGGCAGAGGTATTGCCACTGCTTGTGTACTGTCGAAGCGAAAAGCATCGAGCACGGGCGTAGCCCGTGCGAAGATGCTCGTATCCTAGATAAGACAATGAATAAAAAACCATGGTATTAATTATTGTATTTAGCAGAAGTCAACAGTAGGAGGGTCTCCATATGGTATTGGGTGGAATAAAATGATCGTCGTAAACAACCCACAGATGAAAAATCATTGAAATAATTAGGTTGTCGAACAATTTAGGGCACTGCACACATAAGAAGGATTTTGGTATGTTTACGTGCGTGATTACATTTGATTATAATTACTATTTGTCATCATCAATGGTATCCGAACAAACCTAATCTGTGTACCGCCCGTGCGAAGATGCTCGTATTCTAGGTAAGACAATGAATAAAAAAATCATGGTATTAATTATTGTATTTAGAAAGTCAACAATATGGGATCTCGATAAGGTATTGGGTGAAATAAAGTGATCATCGAAAACAACACAGATGAGACATCATTGATAGATTGTCGAACAATTTAGGGCATTGCACACATAAAAAGGGTTTTGATATGTTTACGTGTGTGATTACATTTGATTATAACTACTATTTGTCATTATCAGTGGTATCAAAATAAACCTAATCTGTGCAAAGCCAGCAGGCAAGAAGTCCTTGAAGGAAACCATAAGAGCGCACAATGCCAACCAACCAAAGGTATATGCGGCATTAAATTAAATGTGAATTCCGAGCCAAGCTTAATACCCAACCAAAGGTTTTACTCGGGCATTTCTCACATCTTAACGAATTTGGAAACCATGAGAGAACATAGCGATTATATAAAAGCATGAGCAATCAATTGTTTCAATTATATAATATACCAGTTAATGCATAGTATGAAACTGAATGATATAAATTGAATGCTTTGATACACGTACGGAATCTCATGTATGAATCATCTACTGGTGTTGCATATTTCAGTTTTGCTATACACGAAGCTGCCATACAACAAAAACCAATTTTCAGCAAGCACGAAAAAATCTGAAATATGCAGCAACAACAAATAAAAAAGGTATTTCTCAAAGAATCTTGCGCAAAAAGATAGATATAATAATGTGCAAAACTTTTTTTTACTACTTCATATAATCATAAAATAAACCAAAAACCGCAGCTATGAATTTCATAATAATTCTATACGTTCACGCACGGGGGTTTGCGAGCTGCAGGAGCGACGTCGCGCCGGGACACTGCCGAGGCGGGGCTACTGTCGTGCGGGGCACGGGGGCTCCATATGCACTGTCAGTTGACCGAGTGTCCGCAGAGCGACTTTGGGCAGAGCTACTGTCGCTGCGGAGAGCATCGAACATGGGCGGTAGCCCATGCAAAGATGCTCGTATATCGTTATGTAAGTTGAAGAATATGACGTATAGTTACGTATGTTCATGCGTCCGGGTTGTTAGAGCACAGGTAAGGTTGAAATGATCATTCTATAAAAAATATAATGTTGAAATGGCAAATAACAGATTTGCTTGGAGAAGGTGTTGTTAGAGTAGAGATCAGATAAACAACATTACCAAAAGCTATACAAACTCAAAGCTATTTTGAGATACTGGCTTTTTTGAAATAATGATAGAAAATGCTTAGTATGCAATCTCTCCCTTTTGAAGTGCACCTAAAAGAGAAAAGACTAACACCCAAAAATTTCATCGACTGTAGTGATAAAAAATGCTTAAAAACATACACCTACAAAACTAAAAGCATAAACCTGCAGAAATTACAAACCTGCATAAACCTGCAGAAATAAAAGACCTGCATAAACCTGCTGAAATCTAAATGCATAAACCTACAAAAAGATTATGTCCAGTTACTAAAACATTGCAAATGGAGAGTGAAGGAATTCATGATCAATGATTCCAGTGACCGCTGAGTAAGAAGTAGATTACCTAATGTGAGGAAATGGAAGTGGATATACGTAAGGGAGAGGTTACCATTTGCGAGGCCTCCTGGGAGACTGCAGATGGAATGGATGCTGCCGGCGTTGGATCGCATGCGATGCTTCCATTAAAAAAGTGGATGTTAAATGATAGAGTAAGCGCACAATATAGAAATTAATATTTTGACTAATGGACGTGATGCATTAATTTGTAGAGTATCCAAAAAATAAGCTGACCTTGTGGTTTGCGTTTAGTATCGTTGATCATGCGGATCTAACGACGTGAGCCCCATTATAAGTTAGGCAAGAACTAAATCATCAATGATATGAAGCAGAATTTTCATTTGCTGGAGAGACTGTACAAAGTTGAGCCTATGGTAGTTCAATGTACACTGCAAAAATAGATTTAGGCCCCGTTTTGGGGGGTTTTTTTCAACGGTGAAGCGGTTACGAACGCATGAACAGGACCCTGGGGAAGATAATATAGAAACTGTTGATTCATCAACCCCCACCTTATTGCCTCGCTCTGCTCACTCCCGATCGTACGTGGTAGATTCAAAGCATCAAAGAAACCGCATTAATATTCTCGTAAGAGCTGGTAAGATATTAATATCTAATACACATATAAGATATGGAAGCGTATGTTGGGAAAGTAATCATGATTGATCTGAATTAGTGCGACAATGTTAATACCAAAAAACTGAAATGGGCAAACTTGAACATGTGGTAGTAAAAAACTTAAATGGGCAAACACGAAATTGTGAAACATGTAAACATGAGCATAAGAAAGTCATTACACAGCTGTACATATATACGACATAGAAAGTCATTACAGAGTAGATATTATTATTGTCATAGGTTTACTATAGATTACAAACGAAGTTCAGATATCATACAAAGGTCGTGGAGTGGCAGGCAGTTATGGGAGGTCGAGGACAGGTAGAACGACGCATGCACATTATAATATAGCGTACTTATCCCTGCAAGAAGAAGCAGCGAAAGTGAGTTAAGTGTTGCATATGAAAGAGTGAGTAAGTAATTTGGTACGATGGGATGTGGAGTATTTATGTAATATACATGCAGCTGGCACACTATAGTATTCAGAGATTTATGTACGTAGAACAGAAAATATTTTTTTTACCTTATAGGACTGATGTGACACAACTGTGTGAAAATCAGAGTCTGGTTGATCTGCGGAGTTCAGCAAAAACGAAGTTCCACTGTTCTGTGATATGAAACTCCCTTGACACTGGTCGAATTAGTATCTTGGGTCCGTTGTATGGGTACAGATGAGGCATATCATGCCATGATGTCTTGTCGCTCAAACCATGTTGGCCCCTATATATATCTTCGACCCACTCTGGAAATGTTGACTCATCTGTGTAAGACTGTTTTGCTGACTGATTGTACATCGCTGCCTGCACATGTGAATATAAAGTCGTGTTATAGAAAGAGTGTGTTTGAATATGGCAATTGCAAACTGAGCAGATATTTTTACATATGTGAGTATAAATACACTGTTGCCTATGTGAAGCAGGTAAAGAAAATAGACTGAGTCATTGTAGATCATGTGTTGTTGAAGTAGTTATGCATGAGTGTTGCTGTTTGCAGAGAGAAGAGACTATGGAAGGGGAAAAAAATAAAAGCACGGATGTAAGGAGGCTAAATTTTTTTTGAAGATATGGAAATACAGTTGTAGTGAAGGCAGGTCACACAGGCGCAGTGGGATTGCTCAAAGATTTCACACAGGCGCAGTGGGACTGTTCAAAGATTTCAGTTGATGGTTCAAGTAAATGATGCAGGCATGGGTAGAATTTTTATACACATAAACCTATACAGTTGAGGTTGGTAGAATTCATGTTTACGAACAACTCAAACTGAGCTGTGAAACCCAAGTATGCAGTGCATGTGAGAAGTTAAAAGTAAATTGTTTAAATGCCGAGGATAAGAAGAACTTTTTTTGTACGTGAATAAACTATCAAAATAGTCTATTCACGTAGAGTGACAGAAGGAAATAAATAGGAAGAAAGATTGGTATGGCAACGAAGGAGGAAGCGTAATCAAAATCAAAGTAAGACTGTATTTAATTTTAAATCATAGGAACAATAATAAAAATATTGATGCAACACAATCAAAAAATTTATAGCACATTGCAAGATGTAATAATTTAGAGCGAGATATAGGATAAACAATTTCTTTTAAATAATGGGAATGTTCAAAGAAATCAGTTGAAGCTTGCACAAAAATGTGCAGGCATGGTTATAATTTTTATACACAGAAACGTAAACATTCGAGCTTGGCAGAATGCATGTTTACGAACAGCTCAAAGATAAACAGTTGAGGTTGGCAGAATGCATGTGTACGAACAGCTCAAACCGAATTCTCAAACAGAACTATGCAGTGCACGTGATAAATGAGCAGCTGGTTGTTTAAATGCGGAGGATAAGATGAGCATATTTTGCAAAGAAGAAAAACTATCAAAGTTAGTGACCTAAAATTGTAATGTTGAAAAATGTGCTTCAGCTATTTTACACAACGTAGAAGTTGAAAGAGTCATATCAAAATAGATTATATTAAGGGCTTGTACAATAGTTAGCAAATAGCATGACATAGCATAAATTGAGCTTGCTGATAGCAACATACAACTGATATAATATAAACTCGTATGCATATCCATGTATTGATAGTATTTGATTCATGCTATGCCATCAATTACCTCAACTAACACGAAATATATATCCACCAGCATCACAGACATTCAACTGATGTTGGTGATAGCAGCAGGCACGTGGTAAGCAGCTCAGGTGTGGAGTATCATTTGTACAATTTATAGGTTTTTGTTGAAATATATTTTCCTTTCGATTATAGTGGTTTGTAACTAAGGTGCTGCAGTCCACAGTTTGAGAGTTCATAATTTGAAACATGTGTAGCAGTTTGGTTGTGAGGAGAAAATATGTAGTCAATATTGCGTAATTTCTTGTACCCACTGTAATCCTACGGTGCATCTGATAATGTTGACGAATAGGTGGGCCTTATGAAATTGGGTGAGATTCAGTTGATAGGGGTCACTGGGGGCTTATTCTTGTGGCCAAACGAAAGATACAGCTGAAGAAGAGGCATACCGTATTTGAAGAACGGTGCTGAGCAGCTGAAGGAGGAGTGGCAGGAGATCGGGATGCCGGAGAGCACAAATCGGTGGCAGGAGATGTGGATGCCGGAGAATGGAAATCGGGCGACCTAGCAAAAATAAAACAAATTCAAAACCGCCGGATCCGGCAGAGGAGATGGGGGAAGAGAAAAAGAGGATAGGAAGCATACCGTATTTGAAGAACAGTGGTGAGCAGCTGAAGGAGCAGTGGCAGGAGATGTGGCTACCGGAGAATCCAAATCGGGCGACCTAGCAAAATTAAAACAAAATCAAAACCGACGGATCCTGCAGAGGAGATGGGGGAACAGAAAAAAAGAGAATTTAAAGCTGAGGTGGACAGAGGCAAGGAGATGGAGAAAGAGGCGTTAAGGAAATCAGAGAGAAAACGAAGAAGAAAGAACTATGTCGAAGGAGGTGCGCACCTGGAGCAGATGGGGGGAGGCGACAATCGACAGGCGGACGAACAGCAGCGGCAAAGAACCGACGGAACTGAGAAATGGCAGTGGGCGGGACAGAATAATGGAGAGTAAACATGTCGTCCCCACTGCAGAGGAGTCGGCGACAGCGAAGGAGATGTCGTGGCCTCGGAAAAACACGCGGCGCGGCGAGACGCAGAGGCCGACGACGCCGCTCTCTGCCGCTGCCAGCACGCACGACGCCGCTCTCTCCTGCTGCCAGCACGCCGAGCCATGACGGAGGGCGATAGCGAAGAAGCGGCGGCTGAAGGCGATATCGGGAGCGCTGCCCGGTGACCGACGAACTGCGACTGAAAAACGCGAATGAGTTTTGTCGCCGGCTGCGAATGACGTTTGTCGTGGTGCGAGGTCGAAACAACTTTATACTATATAGATATATATGTATATATATACATCTAATTATTGAGATTTATCTACTTAGATTACTTTTATTTAATTATTATTATAATGAATTGCTCAAACTTTATTCAAGGTAATTAAAACCAAACTTTGGGGTTACATGTGACACCTATATGCGAAAATTTAAACAAGGAAGTTTACAGTCCAACATAATTTAAACTTGTATAAGAAAAATAACTATTTTTTGTTAATTTGATTTATTTTATAAAGCTTAATAATGCATATAACAAAATTAAAATAAATTTGGTAAATAAGTTCAATATTTTCGATACACAGGTGTGACGAATAATTAAAAAAATTGATTTCATCACAAATAGTAAGAACTAAATTATAAGAACCAGAACGGCGACGGTTTCGGTTAGGCTTCAGTTACACTTAAATTGTGAATTGAATCATCAAGATAACAATTTTTAAATTTGAATCAGATTTTCATTTGATTTGACCAATTGGAGATCCAGCATAATTTTTGGAATCACAGTATCAATGGTTGCAGTTCCTGTTCAACAAGAAATAGAACTAAATTATTCACTTATGATTCGGACTAGTTCTATGCATGTGAAATGCTTATCAATCCAAGCATATATCCCTTCGAGTGTTGGGACAAAATCTACGAGTTCTTCACCTATCGAACTCTTCAGGGGTGGTTAGACTGCCTGACTGAGAATACTTGGTCCGAGTGCAGTGAGCGAGAAAGAGAGAGAGAACAAGTCCTCGGGAGATAGCTGGCGAGATCAGATTTCATGCAGCGAGTTATTATATATGCGAAAGAAATATTACAATGGGAGAGATGCAATGCTTGTCAAGAAATTGCCACCGAAAGAATAGATATGTTTGATGAATCAAACTATATTTGATGAATATATATGTTTGATGAATCAAATTATATTTAATCCAATTACTTGGCTCGTATCAATCTCAAAAGCTAGAACACCAAATCAATATGGCTTGCCTGTTGGCTGGCATATAAGTGCTTGATTTTTGACATAAATAATTACCATAATAAATTAATAGTATGAAGATGAAAAAACCGTTCAAACTTAGACTTCACATTGAAATGGTTAGCTGATGATAGTCGGACAGCGCGAGAAAGAGGAGAGGCCGGTATTTATGAATCTAACTTGAAATATCATAACCAACGGAGAGCTAGGATGTTGTGGCGGGCAATATTGCTTGGGGAAAAAAGGTCCTCCAACTTTTAGAAGAGGGGCGAGCGCTTGAAGGAGGCTAAAACGAGGATGAGGGGAGAGGTCCATGTAACACCCTCCTTGTTACATAGCATATAACAGTAGGTCCGGCCGGGACCCCACGCCATATGAAATGAACAGAAGAGCGCGTTACTAAAATTAGTGTTAAACAGTTAAAAACTATAACTATCTCAGCATCAGAGTCGCATAACGGAAACATATTTATTTTCATTTAAAACCAGTTCATAACAAGTCCACTTTACTACTAGGAATGAAATACAACAACAGTTATTTACATGAGTTTGTTTACATCATCTAAGTGACTTCCAAACATCGGCACGCCGGCCGGCCACACATGAACAAAAGCTTTGGCCTTCAAGGGTCAGCACAGCATAGCAACAGGGGCTTCAGCCCGCTATCTCCCGCTAGTCTCACCGGGACCTGCATAAGCAAATCCACCAATTGGTGGGAAAACAAGCAACCGGTCAGCTTTAGCTGACCAAGATTTATAACGACCCCACCCCGCCCCACACTCGGGGCGGCGATGCTCCTTCCCTGCAAGTAAGAGTCAGAAGCATATATATATCCGCAAACAACACCAACGGAGGCAAACCAAGCCACCCGCTTCGTGCTCTCAAGGCACACTTTGGCATACTCCCTGAGTTACGCCCTCACGCTAAGTCTTATTTCAACTTAGACAAGCAAATTGAGCTAGTCCGTACACACGAAGTTCCGGCACTCATCCATAGCCCGGTGCACCGAGGGGCGACCTCTTCACCACCACTATGGGAGGGTTCGGATCAGCTAGGCCCGTTGCTCAAATACCGCGATTCTACTATGCACGATACGGGTAAGCGTCACCTAATACCCATCTCTAAAAGCTGGGTTTTGCAAGTTCCACAACTTTTTCTGCTACGCATCCAGTCTCCAAGAATGTAGGTAGCACTGAAACACACTGTCTGTGTGCTGGGCTCTACCGCCGGCGCTAACGCTAGCGCCCGGCGCTAGCAACAGAACCTAGTTCTGCCCGGCACTGGTAACAGAACTCAACCCTGCTACCTCTGGGAATACACCTCCAGACATCAACACTGGTAGCTCACCTGGAGCTACCGCCGGCGCTAACGCTAGCGCCCGACGCTAGTGACAGAACTCAGTTCTGCCACCAAATTTCGGGTACAGCCTGGGAAACACCTCCAGGTCCTATTTTTTGTACAACAGCAGTCACATGACCCGAATCACAGCACGTACACAGAATTATTTCCGGCACTTTACACGCACTAATCATTACCAATCCGGCTCGATCTGTCCAGATGGGTTTCACACTGCATGCCTATGCCCGTACTACCATTCCGGACTCTATATGCAATTTGTGGGGGATTAACTTCATCCCACCGGAAGATCCGATCTACTAATTAGTAGAAGTCTCCCGAAATACATGCAAATCAAAGGACGTACATGTCCAAGGATTAGGGAGGAGATTCGTTACCCTTGTAGGCCATTTCGGTGCCATAGAAGTGAGAGGGAGATGGCTGGAATCCGCGGTGACACACGCACGCAAACGCTTCTTCACAACTCCCTCCTGGCACGACGAAAGCTCAACTCCAACGGATCTCCCTCCTTGCTCCCAAACCTCTGCCCACAGCTCTCCTCTCAGCTCTCAGATCAGGAAAAGGCAGAGAAATGGGAAAAGAGCCGGATTTTGGAGAATATATGATTTTCCCGCTACCGCCGGCGCTAGTGGCTAGCGCCTGGCGCTAGCCTGAGTCGGTACCGCTAAGAGACGCTACCGCCGGCGCTAGCGCTAGCGCCTGGCGCTAGCTCCCTGACTTCAACTCTTGCTCATTTTTGGTATTTGTGCATGCACATGTATTTTGGGGTCTTACAGTCCAACTGCCGGGGGAGTGGAGGAGGCGAGCCAAAGAGGATCAATGGGGGATGGAGCGTGTGAGTACTGAGGTCGTCGAGTCATTGGGAGCTGTCGGGGCAAAACGCAAAAGTAACGCTTCTTTAAATAGAGATGTTGTGGCAGGCAAGATCGCCCTCACCATATCGGGCTTGGGCTCTACCCCTGCAGGGGTGAGGAGGTGACCTAGGAACTTTCTCCTTCCTGCCCCAAAGACACACTTCAGAGGGTTAAACCTCATTTTGAATTTCTGCAGGGTGGCGAATGTCTCCGCTAGGTCCTGGAGGTGAAACCCCACGTCCCTGCTCTTCACCATTAGATCATCTACATAGACCTCTAAATTTCTCCCATTTTGCTCCCTGAACACTCGAGCCATCATTCTTTGGTACGTGGACCCTGCGTTTCTCAACCCGAAGGACATCATTTTATATCAATAACACCCATCGTCCGTGATGAAGGAAACGTCCTTGACACCCGGTGGGTGCATTCGGCTCTGATGGTATCCTGAAAAAGCGTCTAAGAAACTCATCATGAGGAAACCGACGACTGAGTCTACCAGCGTGTCGATTCGAGGCAAATGATAACAATCCTTGGGGCATGCTTTATTCAACAAGGAAAAATTGATACACATTCTCCACCTCCCGTCTCCTTTCTTCACCATTACAACATTAGAGACCCAGACAAGGTACTGGATCTCCGACACAAAACCTGCCTTCAGTAGTTTCTCTGCTTCTTCTCGGATGAGTCTGAAAAGAGTAGTTGTCACAGCTCTCTTCTTTTGGCGGATGGGATGGACGCTTGGGTCGAGGTTGAGGCGATGACACGCCACATACACATCGTTCACTGGCATGTCCGCATCGCACCATGCAAAGATGTCGATGTTCTGCTGGATACACTCGCGGACCTTCTCCTGGTCCCCCTCGCTCAGCTTCCTGTTGACCTGCACTTTCTCCTCCTCCCATCCTGGGTGATGACTTCCTTCATCCCAACTTCCTCTGCTACCTCCAACCCGGCTTGCCCATCCATTGCTCTGTCAACCTCTTTTGCCTCCTCCTTCCAGGTGATGGCGTTGATGGTTGTGGCGTAGCACTGTCTAGCCACCTTAGGGTCTCCCCTGAACCGGATCTGGACTCCTCCAATGCTATACTTTAAGCATCGGTGGTAGGAGGAGGACATGCACGGGAACGCACTGATGAGGGGACATCCAAGGATGGCATTATAACTACTCGGTACCTCCACGATGACGAACCGACAGTTCTTTGATGTTCTGCCCAGAGTCACGAGGAGCTCGACTCCTCCCTCCACTTCCTTCCTCTCCCCGGAGAATCCGAAGAAAGTCTCGTCCGAGGCGAGTACCCTCTTCGCCTCCACATTCATCTCATCAAAGGCTTTCTTGAAGATCACGTTGACGGAGCTCCCATTGTCTACGAGAATCCTGGAAACTGTGAAGTTCTCAATCGTTGTTTGAATTACCAGTGCGTCGCAGAATGGGTCTTCATGCTCGGGCATGTCCTTGCTAGTGAAGGTGATCTTCTCCATAGGGGGGGGGGGGGTCCTGGAGGTCGAAGCGATGCTCCGATGGTAGATGGCGTGGAGACTGCCCTTTCGGGTGACCTCGACTCCTACCCCCCGTGGATTACCCCGATCCCTCCTCGGGTTCCAACGTCAACCCGGTCCTCGCACCAGTCCTCTACCTCTGCTCCTCCACTTCCGTCATCTAGAAGCCATTGTTGCCACGCTGGGGCTCTCCTCCCTCCTCTCACTTCTAGGAACTCGGGACAGGTAGCCGTCGCGTGACCTTCCTCCTAATGAAAGTCACAGTATGACAACACCACCCTCCTCCTTCCTGCCCCTCCTGGGCGATTCTTTCTTCCTCCTCGCCTATTGTCATGGCGTGATGAGGTGGGGGCTGGAAGGGTCTCGGACCCGGTTGCCACCCCGGAGGGTTGAACCGTCCTTGTCCCCCTTGAAACTGTCCCCCTCTTCCTTGGAAGTGTCCCCTTCCCTGGGCGAAACCTCTTCCCTGACCTTGAGTATATCCTCCTGGTTACCTCCATACGGGTCGGTTGACGGGTGGTTGATATCTTCCTCTGGGCTCCCCCCCCCCCCGGGGGGGGGGGGGGGGGGGGGGGAGGACCCCTGGAACCCCGGCGTTCTTGGCTCCTCCCTTCATCTTATCTTCCGCTGCTAGGATCCTCCTCCTCCCTTCTCTTCTCCTCCGACCCACTTGGCCAACTTTGCCACGAATGCACTGTCGGTGGCCTCCCCCTCGACCTCTCTCCCGGTCCGCTAGATCAATTCCTCGTTTGACAGAGGTGTATCTTGGGCAAGTCCCATCTTGAACAACCCTTATCGTAGTCCGAGGGTGAAGGCGAGTTGCAAGGTGTGCCCTGGCACCTCATGGACCAAGAGGACCTCTTCCTGGAACCGGTCCATATAGCTCCCAACGATTCTTCGGCCTTCTGCTGGATCAGAAAGAGAGCCTCAGCCCCCTTCTTCCCCTTCTTTGACATGGCGAACCGCAGCAGGAAACACTGGCGGAGATCCTCGAAGTTGTATATGGTCCCGAAAGGGAGCTGGTGGAACCAGTCCCTCGCCTTCCATTGAAGGAGATGAAAAACAGCTTGCACTTGAAAGCATTTGGCATCTGCCTGATGGAGACGACGTCTTCGAACCACTGGAGATGCTGGAGGGGATCATCTTTGCCCGTGTAGTATGACACGACGGGCTTTGTGAATCCCTCTGGAATGGGAGCTGAGAGAATCAGCTCGCAGAATGGGCTTCCTCATCCTACTTGGCGAGCTGGGGGCACTCACCCAGTCTCCTCGCCTGAATAGCAAGCGCTCGACGGGCTGGGAAACAGCACATGTGCGTGAATAGCTCACTCATCCTCCCCCGCTTGCTCCTCCTTCCCGAGTCGCCTGTCAGATGCATCCTCGCCTAGGGCTTGCTGGGAGAGTACTAGAACTGTGGGGGTCGATCACTCACCCGGCGGAGAGAGGGCGATGCGCAGGGTCTCCAGAATCGACTTTCTAAATTCGTCGAAGTCAACCTTTCTCACGAACTCGCCTAAAGGTGGCGAGCTCCCAAGGTCGTCTCCTTGCCCTTCACTTCCATTCATTGGATCTCACTCGGGATTTTTCAAACAAACTACGGTCCACGCTCACCGCACCAAAAATGTTGAACTAGGAAACCACGGTTCAACCCCTGAGCCCAGAAAGCATGGCTCGAGAGGAGTTCGGATTGGTGTAGTTTGCTCTAACTTCTTTTGAGTTCAATCTCTAAACCGGGCACTCAAGACAAAGAAACTCACTCACAAAGGGTGGAAAACTAAGAATAGACTCACTAGCTGCAGCGAGGAGGTCCCGCCACTAACTCGAAAGATCTAAAGAACTTCCCCTCCCAAGTCAATTGCTGAGCTGGGCACCTTGGAGAGTGCCAGAGAGCCCCCTGCCTTCCCACCCGAAAACCACGGTAAGCAACAAAAATGGACTCTCTGACCGACCAAAGCAAACCAGAGGAGAGAGAAGCTAGTGAGAGATGCTCTCCAAAGGTGCCCTTGGGGTCTATTTATAGTTTTCCTGAAATGGTCAGCGGATAGCTGAATCCCGCCTTTTGGTTTTACTAAAAGCAGCCCAAATTGGCCTGCCAACGGCGGAATCCCTCTGTTTGGAATGATTAATTGCAGGCCAAAATAGGATCACCTGGGAAAAACAGACTACCAACCAAATAGGCGAGTCCAGGCCTCCCTAACCCAATTCGCCGGAGTGGCGAGTGCCCGGCTACCCTAAGCCGACTCGCCGGAGTGGCGAGTGCCCACCTACCCTAAGCCGACTCGCCGGAGTGGTGAGTGCCCGCTAGAGGCGATTGCAAGCCGAGGCTCGCCACTCGCCCGACCAACTCGCCACTTCTCGCTCCAGATCACCTGATGGCTTGATGAGCCCACTCGATCAATACGGGATTGTACAAAAGGACAATGTGGAATGCAAGATTGGCAAGCAGTAGTGAGTTTTAAAAGGAAAAACGGTTCAATAGTTTTGAGACAAACTTTAAATGTATGAGTTAGCAAAAATTGTTCAATACAATGATGTCCCCAGCTTGCCTAACAATACCGGTTTGTCTTCTGATGTATGTCATTGGGCTGATTGCTCTCCTTTTAATCTTAATATGTATCTAATGCTATTGGTACTTTTATTTGATTATGAAGGATTCATAGTAGAAGTATTTTATGAAATTTTGGAGTTAAACATGAAGACTTGGGTTGTGTTTGGTCTAAATAAGAAGATTCATGATATATTATTTTTGTGATTTTAATTCTGCTGCTTTGTGAAAGCTGGGCAAACAGACAATGATCTTCTGCTTTATTCATAGTCACTTATTTTTACAAAACCTTACGCACCTCATCCCCTGCTCGCTCTATGCACTGAATGTCTCCACCGACTCCCCCAAATTCGCTCCAACGATGCCTCCCTCCCTCGAGGCTCGCTTCACGCCGAATACCTCTCCTGACAACCTCTCATGCTCGACATACGCGCATGCGCGCTCGACGCCGATGATTCCTCTCACGCTACTTTTAACTCTAGAATGTTATTTTCTAAACAGGATTAATGTGGAAGGCTCTTATTGAGTTTCAGCTTAATAAGGGTGATGTTTTCAATTACTTTCACTAGCCACTCGGCAGTAATTAATTGAGTTAATTATCAGATGTTTGTTATTGATTATTTAGGGCCCGTTCGTTTGGACGGAATTGAAGACTTGGAATTGAAATTTGACATCGAATTCCAATTACGCCGTTCGCTTGTTAGGTATCTTTAATAATTGGAATTTGAGTTAAATATCATGGAATTGATTTTAGTCTAAACACAAAATTTAGCTGGACATATCGGAATTGGGCGAGTCTGACAAGCTCGATTTATTGCGTTTTTCGCCCGGGCGCGAGTTTAAGCGCCGGGCGCGCAATTTTTTGTCCGGGCGCGAGTTTTTCGCCCGGACGTGCGTTTTTCGCCAAGACGCACAAATTATGCCCGGGCGAAAGTTTTCCGTCCTAGCGCGCGTTTTTAGCCCTGTCGCGTGTTTTTTCGCGCGGGCGCGCGTATTTCGCCCGGGGGCACGTTTTTCACCCGGGAGCATATTTTGTCACCCGGGCGCGCGTTTTTCGCCCTGAGGCGCGTTTTTCGCCCTGAGGCGCGTTTTTCGCCCGGGGGCACATTTTTCGCCCGAGCGCACGTTTTGTCGCCCGGGCCCACAATGTTTCTCCTAGGCGCGAATTTTTAGCCAGTGCGCGTTTTTCGTCTGGGCGCGCGTTTTGTCGCCCGGGAGCGCAATTTTTCGCCCGGGCGCGAAATTTTCTCCCGGGCGTTTTTTTCGCCTAGGAGCGCTTTTTTCGCCCAGGGGCTCGTTTTTCGCCGGGGGCTCGTTTTGTCGCCCGGGCGCGGAATTTTTCGCTCAGGCACGAGTTATTCGCCCGGGCGCGCATTTTTCGCTCGGGCGCGCGTTTTTTGCCCGGGCGCACATTTTTCGCCCGGGGGCGCGTTTTTCGCGCGAGCGCACATTTTTCGCCCCGGCGCGCGTTTTTCGCGCGAGCACGTGTTTTTTGTCCGGGCATGCATTTTTCGCCCGTTCGCACAATTTTCGCTCGGGCGCGCGTTTTTCGCCCGGGTGTACCTTTTTCGCCCGGGCGCGCGATTCTCTCTCGGGAGAGTGTTTTTCGCCTTGGCGCGCGTTTTGTCGCACGGGCGCCCAATTTTTCGCTCGGGCGCGAGTTTTTCGTCCGGGCACGCATTTTTTGTCATGACACGCATTTTTTATTATATTCGTAAAAAAATATTAGTTTCTTTATAATATTTTTCAATTCTTAGATTAAATTTTATTTAACAAACGAACAAAAAATTGATTAATTCCACAAAATTGTTTATTTGGCGAACGATGGAATTGGAATTAGATTAATTCCAATTCTGAATATCGAATCCCAATATCGAATTGCAATATCAAATTCCAATTCCGTCCAAACGAACGGACCTTAGACATTTTTTATGCATTTATGCTATATTTATTTTTATGGGTTATTTATTACTCTATTATGAATTTAAGAGTTTTGTTATGTGTTTAGTATTGTTTGCAATTTGTACTTTTGCTTCCACTTCTTTCAAATGGGATTATGTTTGATTTTAATGGTTTTTTTACTCGACGAGCGAAGTCTTCTGGGACGACGACCATTTTGAGAAGGAGGAAACAAGTGATAGGGAGCTTCCGACTTGAGAGCGAAGGCTTCCGGGAAACAAATAATAGTGTAGATGATGTCAACTTGAAAATATCTAGTCGCAACCTAAATCATCTAGAGGGGGGGTGAATAAGTGGATTCTATGGCTTTTTGCGGAATTAAAAACTTAGAAATAAAATCACACAAAAACCCAAAGAGCAGAGCACAACACAGAGATTTATAGTGGTTCCCCGATATGGGTAGTCCACTTTCCACCTCACCTATCTAGTACGACCGGCTAGACTAGGCTACTTCACTATTCTCGGATTATGAATAATCCTACAACTCGGAGTCAAACTCCTACAAACTCGGACAACAAACTCCTACAAACTCGGAGCAAATCACTCCTACAAAAACTCGGAGAACAACCTTCTCCTACAAAACTTCAGCAAAGTAGCAGTCGACGAACCTTCTTAACTTCGTCGAACGGAGCTCGGCGATCGACAAAATCAATTCAAACTGTGTTCGACGAACTCGACAAAATTTGCGTTCGACGAACGACCAGTGCTCTGCGTTCGGCGAACTAGATGCCGCGTTCGACGAACTCCTTCCTGCGTTCGACGAACTCGACAAAATCTGCGTTCGACGAACGGCCAGTACTCTGCGTTCGACGAACTAGATGCTGCGTTCAACGAACTCCTTCCTGCGTTCGACGAACTTGACAAAATTTGCGTTCGACGAACGGCCAGTGCTCTGCGTTCGACGAACTAGATGATGCGTTCGATGAACTCCTTCCTGCGTTCGACGAACTCGACAAAATCTGCGTTTGACGAACGGCCAGTACTCTGCGTTCAACGAACTAGATGCTGCGTTCGACGAACTCCTTCATGCGTTCAACGAATTCCTGAATACTAAAAAATAAATTTTCTTCATTCCAGCAGCAACTTTCCTTGGCTCTTCCTTTGTGTTTGAATATAAAGTACATCCCAATAGAGAGATTCCACATAAGTCAACACCTTGGTCTACACAATGAGGAATTACATTGCATAGGCCTGTGTTTTATGACTCATTGAAACCTGACATTGGTTTGTACTTGGTCATTTATAATCTGCAAACACACACTAGATAGCAACATCAAATACAACATCAATTCAACTTAGTTCAAGGGACACTTCTTCAAATCAAGGTAATTGTGGCTACAATACCCAACAATCTCCCCCTGTTTGAAGAAGTCAGAACCTTATTTACTTATGTGAATTGCACAGAGATAAATATATAGAGAAATATATTAACTATAAGGAGAGTTAAAAACTTAGCTTTTCAACCTTCTCTCCCTTTCAACTTTCTCTTTTAACTTCAGCTTCTCTCCCAACTTCAACTTCTCTCCCCCTTTCTGACTACTTCAGATAGGGAAGGAAAAACATGAGAGATTAAGGCCCCCCTCAGAAACTGCATAGGAGTCCTTATTTGGGAGTAAACTTTGAAAATATTGAATCAACTCCCCCTTAATCTTTTCTCCCCCTTAGAATTTCAATGCCTGGATTGATTTCCTAAACTTATTAGCATCCTTGCTATATACATCTTGTTCTGGTCATGTACCATGAACATCCACTGTCCAAATGCCTGATTAGAGTTTTGGTTGGCCTTTGGACATACCTGCATTCACAGATTAATTACCCTTAGGAACCCAAAAGGATTTGGGTCCTAGGTTCCTGGTTAGATCAACACCACTCGGAGTGTTAACATTGCAAGAGGTCATTCTTATATTGTTAACCCGTGGAGACTTATAATTTCTGGGGTTAAACCAACAATCTATGGCGAAGTGACCAACCTTGCCACAACACCAACAATCAAATCGATTGTATCTTCTCTTGTTCTCCTGTTTTAACTTTTGAACGGGGAGTTTAACATGAGCAACATTCTTAGAAGTAGAAGCTTCATGGTTGCAACACACACATGACTCATTCTTCTCTTCAAGAGATTTAGCAACAATAGATTGGATCTTTGGTGCTTTCTTAGCAACCGATCCATGTACAAATGAACCATGATCCTTGAGGATTACTTCTTCATAAGGTGCCTTGAAAGAAGTTATTTCGAGGCTTCAGGGACGGCTCCATCCTTGGTTCCCCTTACTTGACTCAACATGAGTTGGTCTTGTAAAGTGACCATACATGGACTCAAAATCATAAGTGTTTGTAGGGAACACTACCTTCTTGAATGAGGTTTGATTTTGGTCAACCTTGCCCTTACCTTTAACAGCTCTTTTCTTAGCGGCCTTACTACTTTCAGCCTCATGACCAAGGCCACTACCCTTCGCAGGAGCAGAAAATTTATCAATGAGTGGAAGAATAGTCTTTGGCTTCGAGAAGCTTTCTACGAGCTTCCTTTCCACCATTAACTTATCTTCTAGTTCATTTATAAACTTCTCCTTAAGATTTAATAACTCAGCGGAGCTTTTAAGTTCGTCTTTCAAGAGTTGGATTTCATCTTTGAGAGGAGTTAATTTTTCAATTTCCTCCCTCAAATCTGATTCCACCGTCTTGATAGATTCAAATTCTTTTGCTTGAGATTTGACTACCTTGCGACATTTGTCAAATCCTACCAATAAAGCTGTATACTGAACCATTAGATCTAAGTCCTCCTCAGAAGAATAGCCTTCATTCGCATTGGATCCAATTTCAGAATCTGAAAGAGGAGTGTGCGAGTTTACCTTCCCTTCATAAGGTGTGTCGTAGTTATCCGAATCTGAATTTGCGATAATCCCAAAGTAGGCTTCATCATTCGAGCCCCCTGAGTCGCTATCGCTAAGAGTCTTGGTCTTCTTTGCTAAGAAGCTCTTTTCTTCTTTCTTCTTTCCTTTGAAGGATTTCTTCTCTTTCTTCTTTTTGTATGGACATTCCGTACTTAAATGTCCTGGCTTATTACATCAATAACAAATAATATCAGTCGAAATATGTTTATTCGGTTTAGTTTTATACCTGTCGTTGCTGTGATCCTTCGTGTGATGGTCATCATCACGTCTTAATTTTCTATGATCTGATGAGGAGGATTGACCATTCCTTAGCTTCCTTTTATTTAGCAATTTCTTGAATTTCTTGGAGAGTGAAGAGAACTCTCCATCAGACATATCAGAGCTTGAGGGGCAAGCATCTGATTCATCATCTTCATCTGAGGATTGTCTCCTGACAGATGATGTGGCTTTATTTCTTCTTGACTCTTTAGCTTTCAATGCTACAGACTTCTCTCGTCCAGAAGTCGAGCAATCTTCTTCTTCAGCTTTTCTGATACTCAGCTTTAGCTCATGTGATAAGAGCTTGCCAAACAATATTTGTGGCTCCATCGTAGGCAACTTTCCGAATTCCCGAATGACAATAGCTTTGGTATCCCATTCTTTCGTCAGGGATCTCAAGAACTTGTCATTCAATTCTCCGACGGTGAATTCTCGGTCATAATTCCTAAGACCGTTTACGATCTTAAATAACTTCTCATAAGTATCAGAAATGGAGTCTCTTGGATCTTGCTCGAATGCTTCATATTCTTGGTTTAGCAACGATCGTCGATCATCCCTCACTTCTTATGTACCTTCCATAAGAACAACTATGGAATCCCACATCTCCTTGGCAGACTTGCAGTGTATAAGATTTTGTAGCATTGAGTCATCTACTGCTCCGGCAATGATGTTCTTTGCCTTCTTGTCCAAGGCGACGAGAGCAATCTCATCTTTGTCTAGTTCCAACATCTATTTGGGAATCATAGTAACTGAATTTATTGAAGATGGCTTCATAGGAATATGGGGACCTTCCTCAACTATCTGAAAAATTCTCGGGTCGGTAGCTTCCATGTAGAACTTCACTCTTTCCTTCCACATGAGGAAGTTCTCCTTAGAGCAGAAGGGCAACTTGACGGAATCCTTGGATCTATCCATTCCCAACATACTTGCTCTTGCAACTAGATTTAAAGATTTTGTTCAAGGTGTTAACCTTTAGCGAACAACCTGGCTCTGATAACAATTGAAAGTATCTAGTCGCAACCTAAATCACCTAGAGGGGGGGGGGGGTGAATAGGTGGATTCTATGGCTTTTTTGCGGAATTAAAAACTTAGAAATAAAAGCACACAGAAACCCAAAGAGCACAGCACAACACAGAGATTTATAGTGGTTGCCCGATATGGGTAGTCCACTTTCCACCTCACCTATCTAGCACGACCGGCTAGACTAGGCTACTTCACTATTCTCGGATTATGAATAATCCTACAACTCGGAGTCAAACTCCTACAAACTCGGAGCAAATCACTCCTACAAAAACTCGGAGAACAACCTTCTCCTACAAAACTAGGAAGAAAAACTTCCTACAAAAATATGAAAGAGTGTTTTACAAAATACTTAAAACTTCTGATGAAGTTCTTCTTCAGATAAAAATAAAACTCTTCTTAAAATCTTCTTGAGACTTGACTTGATTAGATCTGGAAAAGAGAGATCTTCTTCTTCCTTGAATGATATATAAATCTGGATCTTGAAAGAGGAAGAAGAAATCTTGCCTTGAAAGTTTGATCTGAAACTTAGGAGAAAAACTAGATCTGGAAAGAAACTTGTGTAGAAATTAGAGATCTATTTTTCTCTTTTCTTCAAGAAGAATCATCAACAAATTTGTCGGCAGCAGCAAAGTCTTTGCGAGTACGAACAGGGCGCCGTCGGAACTTTTTCTTGTCGGAGGCGAGAAGCTTGCGTGAAAAGATCGGCCGACAGAAAAATAATTTCACGATTAATTTTGGACGAAATATCAGAATTGAATATAAATAATGATCTTTTTCTGTTTGAATTTCGAATGACTGATTAGGGCTTTTCTGATACTTTTAGAAGAGAATAAATCTTGATTGTTTATTTCCCTGGATCTCAACGGCTAGAAGCTTGATTTAAGGAAAATATCTACTCCAACGGCTATAGGCAAGATTTAAGGAAAACATTCCTTAAATCCTGAGACAGGATTTGAAAAACGAAATAGCTCAGAGCAAAAATTGACATCTGTTGAAAATTCGTCGAACGGAACAGCGCTTGACGAAATCGTTCTTCCCTTCGTCGAACGGCGATCGACGAACGCGATCGACAAAACCACTCTAACTTCAGCAAAGCTGCGTTCGATGAAACCACTTCCGTTCGTCGAACGGAGCACGACGACATCGATCGGCGAAACCGGATAAACTTCAACAAAGCAGCGGTCGACGAACCTTCTTAACTTCGTCGAACGGAGCTCGGCGATCGACGAAAACAATTCAAACTGCGTTCGACGAACTCGACAAAATCTGCGTTCGACGAACGGACAATGCTCTGCGTTCGACGAACTAGATGCTGCGTTCGACGAACTCCTTCCTGCATTCGACGAACTCGACAAAATCTGCGTCCGACGAACGGCCAGTACTATGCGTTCGACTAACTAGATGCTGCGTTCGACGAACTCCTTCCTGCGTTCGACGAACTTGACAAAATCTGCGTTCGACGAACGGCCAGTGCTCTGCGTTCGACGAACTAGATGCTGCGTTCGATGAACTCTTTCCTGCGTTCGACGAACTCGACAAAATCTGCGTTCGACGAACGGCCAGTACTCTGCGTTCGACGAACTAGATGCTGCGTTCGACGAACTCCTTCCTGCGTTCGACGAATTTCTGAATACTCAAAAATAATTTTTCTTCATTCCAGCAGCAACTTTCCTTGGCTCTTCCTTTGTGTTTGAATATGAAGTACATCCCAATAGAGAGATTCCACATAAGTCAACACCTTGGTCTACACAATGAGGAATTACATCGCATAGGTCTGTGTTTTATGGCTCATTGAACCTGACATTGGTTTGAACTTGGTCATTTATAATCTGCAAACGCACACTAGATAGCAACATCAAATACAACATCAATTCAACTTAGTTCAAGGGACACTTCTTTAAATCAAGGTAATTGTGGCTACAATACCCAACACAACTGATCGTCAATAAGCCTTCATTTGTATGCAATAATTTGTTTTATTCTTAGCATGTCTGTGAAATGCAACAATTAATTGTTAGAAATTTTTCGTTAGGTGGACTCGATTCATCGAGACGTACTGATAAAGTCGTACGCGAAAATTAGAGTCTATTCGGACTCCCGCGAGCGTGCGTTAATTTAGTCGCGCGAACGGTCGAAGCCTGTGATAGGTGGGTCAGATCGTCTCGTAAATTCATGTCGCGAACTCGGTCTCACCCTTGGCACGAAATTAGGTATATGTTTGGATTTAATTTCATAGGTTTCATTTTCTTCATTGGAGTTTAATGGGATTTATTGACCCATTAATTTGTAACTCCAATTGGCTCTCCCTATTAAATTATCATGCCCATTATCCTTCCTTCATTTTCTTTTTTCCGTGAACAAGGGGCGATTCTAGGGTAAAAACCCGCTTCTTCTCCTTCAGTTTTGGTAGCCGTCTGGTTACATTTCCTTCTCCTTCGGTTCATGGAGGAAAAGAGAAAACTACCGGCCTCCATTGTTCTCTCTCAGGGTTTATTTGGTTCGGCGGTGGCGGGTTGATCCGGCGGATGGAAACGGAGTGTTCGAACTGGAGGGGGGAGGTGGCTGCTCCAAACGGAGCTTTTTGGGGCGTTTCTCAAGGCGGGCGGGTGGAAACGGAGCAAACGCCGCCGGAGGTTCATTTGTTTACCCGCCTTCCGTCGGCGTTTGCCCCAAACGGAGCTTCGAAATGCTCAACCAAATAAACCCTCAGTTCAGGTTTTAGAGAAGTTATTGGAGGGATTCAGCCCGTTGGTCAAACAGTCAACCACTAGGAGCATTCAGATCAGGTTTACTGCAAGATCTCCATTCCCGGGAAGCCCGAAGGCAGCCCGAACTGCAGTTCCCCATCGCCGGAATGATCGGAGCAGACCTTCAGCTTTCGGCCTCTGCCCTTTTCTAATGTACTTGGGAAACCTCTGCAGTTGAAGGTAAATGACGTTATTCATTCTCAGGTAATCCTGTCTTCATTTCCTTCTTGCCAATTACTTCATACAAATCTGAGTTCTGTAGCCATCATGTGATTCTTTTGGTTGAAGTTTAAATAGAACTATATTAATATATCTTTTAATCTTTTGACCTGAGTAAAGAATTTTGACCTGAAGTTTTCAATCAGGCTTAAATCTCGATTTGTATATACTAATATACATGCAGTCTTGGTCCATCTTCATAAAATTAAGATTGGTTTTTAGATCGGCAAAATAGATGCTCGAGATTATTATGGTTTGAAATTCTAATTAAGTAATCAACATACAAGTGCAGAGATTTGAGGAATATTTATTTATGTAAACAAAAGTGATATACATTGATTGTGGATCTAGTATCTCCATAAATATTTTGTGCTAACTCTCTTCATTTCAGAGATCCATTTAGTCACATTTGTATGTTGGCGAGATCTATGGACACCGTAGATTTCATAAGGAACCATACAACGCAGCTCTTGCAAATTTCCGCCATCATGGGAATGAACTTGAGGTCAAGAACGGTATAAATTTTATGTCCGCACTTCAGTAAATTTATCGTTCGCTTCAGTTTCATTCTATCTATATGTTCTTGATTTGTTGGTTAAAAAAATAATACTGCATAATTACTCCAATAGAGATTAATAAAATTTGAATAAGATGATCCTGCATTCTGTATTGTCGTTGCTTTCAGTAATTAGTGTTGTCATAAGACCAGTAATTAGTGTTGTCATAAGAATTTTTCGATAACACTGATTAGTTTAGCGACACCTACATTTTTCTAACATTAATTTCTTCTTTTGATATGTACATTGTTAAAAAGCATTGTTAAATAAACTGTTGATTTGTTAACCTTAAGAATTGCTGAAAGATTAGTTGTCATACGCAAAACTACTGTGTTAATTTCAATATGCTCTTGGCAAGTGTTGTTCTGTGTTCTCCACCAATTTCGGTGAATCTTTAGACAATTTCACCAGCTTTTTACATTTTACATTTACAGGGTCATACCGTTTTTACATTATATTTCTTAGATATGTTTTTTGTTAATATAAATATAGATGATGTTGCGGGTGTGCTTGCGGCATATACCGGGTGATTTCCATTCATCTTCAATCTACACAACTAGATAAAACAACATAGTCACTTCAAAGATTTGCATGAGTAGTTATTCTGTACCCAACAACTTAATATGAAGATGAGAAGAAACTTGCGCCAGTATGGCTTACACAAGTATGATTTGATTTTCAGGAATAGATGCGATCATTTATGCATACGTAAGAAATCAATGGCAATTTATAATACAAGTGATAGTGTACATGGTGCCCCCCCAACCGGAGTACTGGCATTGTGCAAAGCACATGTGCCCGAGTGAAGGAGAGCACAATCAAAGGTTTATATAAGAAAAAAATTGAAATGTTTATATAATACCTCTTGAAATAATTAATGAAGGGCCAAAGAGCAACATTTGTGATGAGTTTGAAGTTGTCCAGGACAGCACTGTGTATTAATTTGAATGGGGACAATGTAAATCCGTGGTAATTGAAAAATTACATATGTTTGAAGTTTTGTGGCAGTATTTCTAGCTCAGTTTTTATTTTCGTAATCAAGACGTCCCCGACCACTAACACTTGACAACCTAGATGTTTCTGTTGGCGTTTTGACTCCAAACATTATTTTAGGAAAATCAAGTCCATAACTATCCAAATACATATTTTTCGCCACTGTGTGAACACTATCGCGGCTCTTTCAAACAGACCCTAAATCTTTTGCAGATGAACATGATATAGACTATGAACCTTCTACCAATAATTCAATCAATCAATGGATCTTTAGAGCCTCTTGTTGAGAATTATCCAGACTCAATACCATCATTCATTCACTATTTCAAAAAAAAAAAATCTTACCAAATAATGCAAATAATCCATGTTCATATAAAAGAGGGTATGTATTCTTGTATGGAGACTAAGACAGTAATAGAGAAACCCTTGCTAGCTAGCTTATCTTCCTCCTAGCATTGCCATGACATATATATATATATATGATCATAAATGGAAAGATCGTCACAAAACACATCTAGATTAACATGCTCAGCTTCATAATTACAAACAATAAGTTGTAGTCATACACCGTTCTTCCAAGTTAAACATTTTTCATCCTAAAAAAGCACACCTAAAACTAACTATCAAAACCATATACTTTAATATAGAGAGTGGTTCTTAACTTAATATATCATCTAAAGCTTCCATTGTAACTAAGTGATGATCACTTTAGTTAACTACATGCTATGCGCTAGTTTTTTCACATTAAATGGATAAGCTTCTTCCAAAAGATTAGAACTATAAGCTTTTTGCGCTATCTTCAAGTTCACAGCATCGGTAGGGTGAAGGCCATCGAAAAATACATAATTTCTTCGATTCTCGCATGTTATCCCTCCTCTTTTGCAAAGTATACTCTCTCCCTTCTCAGATGACAGCTCGCAGCAAGCTCTACTTGCATCTGAAAATCCTACAAAAATAATATGCGGTGAGACATTCTCTGATGATATTGTAGAAAATATGTTCGGATTACTATTACATGGATGGATAGTGTCTGTTCTCCATATATGATTGTAGCTAAAGAAGCAATGATTGATATATTCATGTGCAGATGTACATACCATGAGCATGGGGGTCGTCTATGATGGCTCTGATAATGTTGTAGGAGTTGATGAAGACAATATTTGATTCAGGCATTTTTGGCTTTAAGGTGACCATGATTTTTGATTTGAGAAGGTTGTTGAAGAGAAGGGCTGCCTCGTTTAGGGCCTCAATGCAACTTCCATTGCTTATTTGTAGATTTGCTCTTGCGACTGGTATGCAACCCATCGGCTGAATGGAGAAGAGCACAAACTTTCTGGCTCCAAGGGTGTAGAGCTTCTGTGTGATAAAATCATATATATAAACACAGAGAAGAATGCAAACTGTGAAGTGCATATATGTTATGAAATGCAAACTCGAAGTGGATGCTTTTGTAATTTCAAAAGATAAGAGAGTTATAACATGTAATTATGCTAACTTGCAAGGGAGTTTTGGATAATTTAATTACAAGCTTGATCATAAATTTTATTATCCTTGTTATAACATGAAGCTTTCTTCAAAGGTGAGTGAAAAAAATATCCATGTTTATTTTTACCAAAGAAAAGAACCCTTGCATTATATGCAAGTGTTCATATGATTGTGGGACATTAATAATTCCTTTTTAAGGAGGTCACATTTATATTGTTTCATGTAAATAAACAAATGTAATTTTCTCTCATTTCGAGTGAAGAAAATAAACACAACTAAGACTTTATTTAACATAAATGCAAGGTTTGAGTGACGAAGGTGTGAAATTGTCGTGGTAAACATAGTGGTGACAATATAGTTGAGTTTGGAACTTCCATTATAATATTTATAGCCCAAATATTTACATCCACTAATATTTGATCATTAATGTGGTGGTGTGTTGGACAAAAAACATTATTTTAAGGAAATAGTGTCCATGACTTAAGCTACACAAACATTGTTTGCACTTTTTATCAATATATTCACAACCGCCGCCACCCTTCGATTGCTTTGCTAAACATAGCCTACAAGAATAAGAATTCCAATTTTTGTATGAATTTTATCTTACTATTAATTTGGCTAGTTCGAAATAGAAAATATGTTTTATAGATGTTATCAATTATGCACATAGAAAATGTGAAAACAAAAACATTATTTTCTAAAAACACAATTTATTATATGCACAAAGCAATCAAATAAGCCCTTACAACTTCTAATCATGGAAATCATGCACATGTAGTGTCAATACCTCGAGCTGTCGTGTCAATTTGGACACGAGAACCTCTGTGAATCGTGAGAGCGAGGGTTTTCGCTCTCTAGTAGGTACAAAGTAGTTCAGCAGGTAATCGTTCCCACCTGCTCCAACGACAAACAGGTACTCTGATAGATAGTTATTCGAAAACCGCTCCCCCCTTTTCGCTTTGAGCTGTTGCTCCAAATCTGGCTGCGTCCTCATCTCAAAATTTCTTATTTGCTGGTTTAAGCTCACCACCTCCCCCTGCAAAAATTTTAAAAATAAAATAAAAACAAAATTCTATATCTATTGGTTTAATGGATATCATGTCAGAGAAAATTTGTATCATTAATAACATAGTTTAAATTATTGTCTTTTTTTGCCAGATTGTAATGATTGCCAAACAAATAGAAATATTATTCGTTTGTCATGTATTGTTATTATTTTTTTGCCAAACACTATATGATCTTATTCCACAATTTATGTTTTGCAGGTTCATGCTCACGATAATCTTATTCAAGAACTTATATTTCACAAGAGTTCTTACTCGTAAGATCTTGAAATTTATATTCCGCAAAGTTCATGCTCGCGATAATCTTAATCAGCAACTTATGTTTTGCGTGAGTTCTTACTCATGAGTCTTGCAGTATGTAGTCTGTGAGTTCTTACTTGAGATAATTTTATTCAACAGCCTATATTCCACGAGTGTTCTTACTCACCGAATTTTTACTTTCCGTAAGCTTACTGTGTAAGCCTGTATATTACGCATTCTTACTCACTGCGATCTTACTTGCAGTGATCTTATTCAGAAACTTATATTTTGCGACTATGATCTGAGAAGGTATTACCAACAATTTCTTTTGTGATGTACGGAGGTAACCTATATGATACATGTATGGTCAACACAAAACTTTGTTTATTTAGTTCTTCTAATCATAACAAGTTTGACTATTTGTCGTTTGTCTTCTCTTATTCGTTGATGACCTCATCATGGGTGAGTCTCTAGAAGATGGAGCGATCCCTCCCCTGGCGATAGCATCCCAAGAGGCTCCCCCTAGGTCATTGATCTCCATCTCATTCCTCGAAACCCTTTGTCGAGCGATGAGATGATGCCTTAGGTTCGTGTGTGGTTCCTCGAAACCCTTTGTCGAGCGATGAGATAATTTGAAGAGGTTTTTCTCGTGAACTCATAAACACCAAAAGAGCAACAGATGTTCGTCAGGTTATATTGTTTACGAATGCTTACTCACTTACTGATTAATACAAACATGAGAATTTTGATGGATTGAGCTTGATGTCATAATCAAGGCGAGACTCAACTTCGCAAGTAATTTAGAACTTGAACCTGTTGAAGTTGAAGTGAGAGGGGGGTTGGCGAGTGGAAGCAGGAGGAGGGACGAGTGCAACAAGGAGGGGGGGGGGGGGGGGGGGGGGGGGGGGGGGGGCGAGTGGAAGGTGTGTGAGGGGGCGAGTCCACCCTTGTGGGGGGCGAGTGCAGCAAGGTGGGCGAGTGGAAAGTGGGGAGCGAGTGCATGTGTTAGGTGTGTGCATCCCCCCTCATCTCTTCTATATTTGTGTTCTTCTATAAATACCCCCCCCATACCCACCTAAGAGAGTGTTGATGACAACCTTGTGAAGTGAGTTGAAGGGGGAGTTGTTGAGAGAGTGGGAGTGTGCCTACACCCCCAAGAGAGTCCAACCCCATCCTATACCTCAGCGAGAGGTGGAGAGTGCAGAGTGCACAATGAAGTGGAGAGTGCAGGGTTGCGTGTCTTGTGAAGGTGGAGAGTGCGTTGCAAGGTCAACTGCACTGAGTGGAGAAGCGGACCCTGTCCGCGACAAAGTTATTTTTTATATATCAGCTGTCGTGAATCAAGGTGTATGCACATTGTATTCAGCTTGTCTTGATGTACTTAATTGCCTAGTTATAAAGAGTTTACTTCCTTGTCCATCGTTGGTGTCTTTGTACATGGCGGTAGCATAAAATCTAACATGGTATCAGAGGGAGGTTGGTGAAGCGGAGTTTGCTATCAAGGTTCAAGATTGACAACCAAGATGGACGGGGGAGGAGGTTATGCGAGAGGACTAGGCATTGAGCTGCTCACCCAGACCAACTATAAGAAGTGGAGGTCATGCAGGAGGAAGTTCTGCTAACCGAAGGCAATGGTCCACATTGTTCCTGACTTGTTCGACCACATTATGGATTGCAAGTCAGCTTCTGGGATCTGAAAAGCTCTCGATGGGCTATTCAACAAGAAGAATGTAGCTCGGCTACAGTTCTTGGAGAATGAGTTGGCACGGTCCACTCAAGGGGAGTTGTCGATATCCACCTTCTTCCTGAAGGTGAAGAATCTATGTGCAGAGATCTCGACATTGGATCATGATGAGCCGATCTCTGAGGCGAAGCTAAAGAGGCACATACTCTGAGGTGTGCGGAAGGAGTAAGTTTCATTTATCACGTCTGTGCAAGGATGGGCTACTCAACCCACCTTACTGGAGCTGGAGACCCTGTTGTCGTCACAGGAGAGTTTGGCGAAGCAGATGGCTGGAGTATCCATCTCAGGGGGAGATGGTTGATACGCGCAAAATAGAGCTTGAAAACGCAAGTATACGTGCCGTACAAGTAATACAGAGTAAGTGAGATCGTTCACACGGAGAAGTGACTAGTTTAGTGCTTACAATTACTAGCTACACCGTTTCTTTGAAATTCAAGTGAACCAAATTAAGGGATTTTGTTCAAATTTAATATTTCTTAATCAAAGATTTAAACTAAGGAAACTATTCAAAATAACTTTCGAAATATATGTCGGAGAAAATAATCTTGTATAATGATTTCCTACGATGATTATGATGAAAATTCGAATACCTAATACTTTATTTGAATGATTTACGAGTTTCTTTCAACAGATTAAACGGAGACATATCTCTCGATATCGGAGATCTCAATATCCTAGATTCCCTTAGTTATCTCTAATATAAGAGAGGTGAAGAATATTGTGCAAAATAACAACCGTAGTCGCAAGCCAGAAAAGGAAATCTCTTTCACTTTCCTCCACTAGAATGAGATTATGAAACGCATACACCTCTCCTCTCTCGACTCTTGAAGTGATGCGTAAAATAAAGAAATTTGGATTAAAGATCTACAACGCTCCTCTCTCGACTCTTGCGGTGTAAAAAGATAGAATTTTTCCCAGCACTACGCTCCTCCTCTCTCGACTCTCGGAGCGCAATAGTAGATAAAATTCATTGCCCAAGATTTCAACAATAAGTTCATAACTCAATAAAGAACACTCATCAAACATTCATAAAAGTTAAGTAGAAAATTTCATCAAACCAACCGTAGTACTTTCACAATACAAGATCAATGAAAATTAGTTCATGACAACGGAGGAGAACAAACAAATAAGAGCGATCTTACAAAACATGATGTTGGAATTCCGGATCCCTTCTTCCTCTTCAAAATCGCCCAAACCCTAGATCTCCTCCCCCTTCTCCTTTTTAAAATGACAAAAGATGCATTTTCTCTCTCCATATTCCTCTATATAGTCGTACTTCCCTCTTAGGAAACTCCAATGGCCGAATAGATGCCTCCTTTCCCATCTGTAACCGCCGATTTGCGTGCAATTCGAAATTTAAAAACTCAGATTTTCGTCAGTAAGTCATGACTTATTTTCAGAAAGTCATGACTTATTCTCTGAAAGTCATGACTTATTTTCCTGCTTCCATTTCCTGCTCGAAATCAGCATTAAAGTTGTTGACAAATTGCTGCGGCATGACTTTAAAACTTGTGAAGCTGCTCCAAACTGACGTTAACTTCTTTTGCACTTTGCCTTTGACTCATCAAGATGATTTCTTTGGAATTACTACAGTAAAATCATGTGAAAATAGCGATAATATTCAAGTTTGACCAAAATAGTAAATAGTTTACATTTAACTCATTTAAACTAATATTTATCAAACATAATGAATAATTTGGTCAAAATAATGGATGAAAATAACTTCCATTTGAGAAGTTATCAATGACGAGGCGTTGTTCTCAGTCAAGAGAAAGCCTTGGGACAAGAAGAAGAAGAACTCCGGAGATGGACCCTCAACGTCCTCTCAGGGAGATAGGGAGAACTATCTCCCTCCATATGATAAGAAGGGGAGACCCATTTGTTTTGCCTGTAAGAAGTACGGGCACATGACAAAGAAGTGTCGGTCAAACCTCAAGGCTGGTCATGTTGCTGAGAGAGAGGGAGACCACTGGAGAGGTGGAGACCATCAAAGAGGTGGAGGAAGAGGTCGAGGTCACCAGGGTGGTGAAGGCGGAGACAACTGCTTCCTGGCTGAGATGACAGCAACGTCAGTCGATGCTTTAGCCTCCGTCAACTTTGAGAACGACTGGATAGTGGATTCCGGTTGCAGACATCATCTCACTGGAGATGTGTCTAAGTTTGCCTCCTTGAAGGCATATAGTGGAACTGATGTTATCATCACGGCGGATGATACAATGCATCCAGTTGAGCAGGAAGGGATGGTATGCCCTGGAAGTGAAGAGAATCCCGTGACACTGAAGAGTGTGTATCACGTGTCGGGCATGAAGAAGAACCTCATCTCGATTGCGAATGCAGTGGATGCAGAATACCACGTGCTGTTCGGACCGGAGGAGGTGAAGTTCTTGAAGAACCTGTTTTCAGTTGATGCTGATGTCACGCTCAGCGGGAGAAGGGTGAAGGACTTGTATGTTCTATATGCAAGTGCCTATGTGGATAAGCTGAAGACAAATGACAGCGCAGCGATCTGGCATGAGAGGCTAGGTCATGTGGGAATAGATAAGTTGAAGATGATAGCGGCGAAGGGTCTGGTGTCTGGCTTGCCTAATCTTTCTTCTTACGGCGATGGTCATGTCTGCGAGGGCTGTCAATTTGGAAAGTCACATCGACTTCCATTTGACAAGTCGGAGACCAGGTGTAGGGAACCTCTTGAGTGTGTACACGATGATGTGATGAGGTCGTGCGCCACCCTGACTTATGGAGGAAATAAGTATGCGCTGGTCTTGGTGGATGACTATACCCGCTACATGTGGGTTTACTTCTTGAGGGAGAAGGCGAAGGTGTTTGAGAAATTCCAAAAGTGGAAGGAACTTGTGGAGGGGAGGCTGAACCTGAGGGTGAAGAAGCTGCGAAGTGATAATGGTGGGGGGAGTTTACCTCTAACTCGTTTGCTTCTTTCTGCAGGAAAAACGGCATTCAGCGAGAGCTCTCCTGCGCCCACACCCCTCAACAAAATGGGGTCGCAGAGAGGAAGATCCGTCATCTGGTGGAGACTACCTGGAGTTGGCTACATGCCAAGGGGATTACCAAAGCCTTGTGGGCAGAGGGAATGGCGTGTGCCACCCATGTGATCAACCAGCTACCTTTGAGTCCTAACAGGATGGTGTCTCCACACCAACTCATGTTCGGGGAGAAGCCAAATGTGAGTCACTTGAGGGTGTTTGGCTCTACCTGCTTCGTGCACATTCCGGAGGCTGAGAGAACCAAGTTGGAGCCGAAAGCGAGGAAGTGTGTCTTCATCGGCTACGACGAGCAGAAGAAGGGGTGGAAGTGCATGAATCCGTAGACCCACAAATTCGTCGTCTCGCGCGACGTAGTGTTTGACGAACTGATCTCGTATCAGGGAGTCTCTTCTGTGGTGCTGCCGGAGAGTGGAGAGTCTAGCAGGGGAGAAGAGAGAGTCACTGAGGACTCTATGTTGGAGTTGGAGGTATCTCCAAGTGCCCCATCGTCATCTGGCTCAGGGGGAGCTTCTAGCTCAGGGGGAGCTTCGAGCTCTATAAGCAGGGGGGTCGTTGCTTCAAGAGAAGTTGAAAGAGGAGCTGGAGAGGAGGAGTCTACCGGAGTGGTAGAAAGTGGCCAAGCCTTGAGGAGGTCGAAGAGGACCATCGTCCCGCCTGCTCTCTATAAGGAGGGGAACTTCGTAAGTTTGGTCTCTTGCTTCTTTGCAGGACCACTCGACGAGAGGGAACCTGCCCGCTTTGAAGATGGTGTAGGCACTAAGGAGTGGGACGTGGCCATGGATGAGGAGATGGAGGCCTTGAAGAAGAATGAGACATGAGACCTTGTTCCCATGGTGGAGGGCATCAAACCTGTCACCTGCAAGTGGGTGTACAAGGTGAAGAAGAGGGCTGACGGAGGAGTGGAGCTGTACAAGGCTAGGCTTGTCGCTCGAGGTTTCTCGCAAACCTATGGAGAGGACTATGAGGAGACATTTAGTCCTGTGACGAAGATGACGTCGGTGAGGACGGTCATTGCACTATCAGTGTGCAGAGGGTGGAAGTGGTGGCAACTTGATGTGAAGAACATGTTCCTATACGGAGAGATTGACAAGGACATATTCATGGTGCAACCACCTGGGTATGTGTCTAAGTCACATCCACGTCATGTCTGCAAGCTGAAGAAGTCCCTCTACGGGTTGAAACAGGCACCGAGAGCTTGGTATGGGAAGATTGCAGAGTACCTGCAATTCTGTGGTTATGATGCCTCAGATTCAGACTCTAACATGTTTGTGAAGAAGAGTGGAGATTTTCACGTGCTGGTGCTGTTGTACGCCGACGACGTGATAGTGATAGAGAACAACAGTGAAGAGGTCGCGACGCTGAGACAACAGCTTTCCATTCGCTTTGAGATGAAGGATCTTGGTGAACTGCACCATTTCCTTGGACTTCAAGTAGAGAAGAGAAGAGGCAGGCTGTTCATTTCCCAGATGGCTTATGCTGAGAGGATCGTCGAGAGATTTGGCATGAAGGAGGGGAAGAGCAGCTCCGTTCCACTAGAGGTTGGGCTGAAGCTTCAGAAGGAAGAAGAGAGGATTCTTCCTGATCCGAAGATCTTCCGGGCACTGATGGGGAGTCTTATCTACCTGACTATCACGAGGCCTGACATCGCTTTTGCAGTCGACCGAGTTAGTCGGTACATGCAGGAGCCGCGGAAGCCTCATCTGGAGGCAGCTAAGTGGATACTAAAGTATGTGAAGGGAACCCTTGAGATGGGGTTGCTCTATGGAGGGAGGACTGACTTCAAGCTGCATTGTTACACAGATGCAGATTACGCAGGTGACGCTGATAACCGCAAGTCGATATCAGGTTACGTGTTCATGTGTGGAGTCACTGCCATCTCATGGTGTAGCAAGAAGCATGACTTCATTTCCCTTTCCACCACTGAAGCTGAGTACAAGGCGTCGTCCTTAGCAGCTCAGGAGTGTGTCTAGCTGAGGAGGCTGGTGGAAGATGTGGATGAGAAGGTCAGCAGACCTACTGTGTTGCATGACGACAATGAGAGTGCTCTAAAGCTGTCAACCAACCCAGTTTGTCACACAAGGACAAACCACATATAGATCGAGCACCACTTCATCAGAGAGAAGGTGTTGGGTGGCTTGCTTGCGGTGGAGCATGTGCGGAGCGAAGAGAACCTTACGGACATATTCACAAAGCCCATATCTGCGGGGTCGTTCAAGAAGCTTCGTGCTTGCCTTGGAGTTGTCCCTGAAGCTCACTTCAAGGGGGAGTGTTGAAGTTGAAGTGAGAGGGGGTTGGCGAGTGGAAGCAGGAGGAGGGGCGAGTGCAACAAGGAGGGGGAGAGTACAATGGGCGAGTGGAAGGTGTGTGAGGTGGCGAGTCCACCCTTGTAGGGGCGAGTGCAGCAAGGTGGGCGAGTGGAAAGTGGGGAGCGAGTGCATGTGTTAGGTGTGTGCATCCCTCCCCCCATCTCTTCTATATTTGCGTTCTTCTATAAATACCCCCCCCCCCCCCCCCCCCCCACCCACCCATACCCACCTAAGAGAGTGTTCATGACAACCTTGTGAAGTGAGTTGAAGAGGGAGTTGTTGAGAGAGAGTGGGAGTGTGCCTACACCCCCAAGAGAGTCCAACCTTATCCTATACCTCAGCAAGAGGTGGAGAGTGCAGAGTGCACAGTGAAGTGGAGAGTGCAGGGTTGTGTGCCTTGTGAAGGTGGAGAGTGTGTTGCAAGGTCAACTGCACTGAGTGGAGAAGCGGACCCTGTCCGCGACAAAGTTATTTTTTATATATCAGCTATCGTGAATCAAGGTGTATGCACCTTGTATTCAGCTTGTCTTGATGTACTTAATTGCCTAGTTATAAAGAGTTTACTTCCTTATCCATCGTTGATGTCCTTGTACATGGCGGTAGCAGAAAATCTAACAGAACCATCGTCTCCCTCCTTGAAACCCTCAGTTGAGTAATGAGACAGTGTCGTTGGTTGCATGTTGGCCGATAAACACTCGATTGTCTCTCTCACCCGCCAAGTGAGTTAAAAAGGTGATGAGATCAGATAACGCCTTGAGTATCTCAGTGCTCCTAAGTCTATGCATTTGCATTGTCGGTCGATATCAGCTCCCCATTTGCAAGTTGATCGACGGACCCCTCGAGTGTCTGTCCCTCCTGCAAGCACAATTAAAAGGTGATGGGACAACGCCTTAGGTATCTCAGTGTGTCCTTCAAAGTCTATGTTTCTGCACTATCGATTGAGATCAAATCCCCCTTGCAAGCTGGTCGACGAACCCCTCAACTGCCTCTCCCTATTGCAAGCGCAGCTAAAAGGTGATGAGACAACACATCCGGTATCTCAGTGTGTCCTCCTAAGTTCATGCTTCTGCATTTTTGGTCGAAATCAGCTCCCCACTTGCAAGTTGGTCGACGGACCCCTCGAGTGCCTCTCCCTCCTGCAAGGGCAACTAAAAGGTGATGGGACAACTCCTCGGGTATTTCGGTTTGTCCTTCTAAGTCCATGTTTCAGCATTGTCGACTGAGATCAAATCTCCTCTTGTAAGCTGGTCGATGAACCCCTCTAGTGCCTCTCTCACCCCCTAAGTGAATTATTCATGGGAGAGTGTCGTTCGCTGACATACAACTCACACACCTCTCTTTCAGATGAACTATTTCTAAGAGCGTGTTGATCCTCATCCACCTCTTCCAGTTGAGCTCGCTCAATAAGCGAATGACTGAGAGTTACTTGCATACTTTTAATCATGTTTCTCATTTTTGCAGGGACATCATGTGGCATATCATCTCATGCCCATATCGCCAAACCGCGATTCCTACATTGTTTTCCTAGCTCGCATCGAGCTCGAAAAAATGGGGATTGTGTATAATCCGTAATTCGTCAAGGAGTAGGAATGCATAAAGAAGACACCTCAGAAGTCCAGCTCGACGCCCTCAAGCATTCAACTCGGTGGTGTTCGGCTCGTCAAGTATTCAGCTCGGAGGTATTCAGCTCGACGAAATTCATCTCGGCGGAGTTCAGCTCGTCGACATTCATCTCGGCGGAATTCAGCTTATCGACATTCATCTCGGCAACCTCTCGGTCACCGCCTAGGGGCCTCCCCCTAAGTTTGCCTATAAATAGTCTCCATTTGAAGATTTGGCAACCTCAGTTGCCTTCCTCCGAACTCGCACAACATTTCTATACACTCCTGGGTATGCCCACAATATAACACCACATCGTCTAATAATAAAATAATCACGACCTCTCTCTTACTCGCTTCATGCCTATGCCTTTTAATACAGGAGCGAGTAACCCCCAACCATCTTTTTGGTCCGAACTTTGCGAGCGGAGATCTCAGTCCTCAAAGGGCAAAGATTTTAGCTCCAACACAACTATTTAAAAAGATTACGATGGTTATTAACTTTGGTGAAAAAAATAGGGGGAGAGGAGCTAGTATACACTTATTTCTAAACATTACGAAGATAGTGACCACGTTGAAGTGGGTTGGAGCCTAAGACTCCGTTTGGCACGGCAGATACGCGCCGATCGCACAGACGAAATTGCCCGACCGTGGTTTCTACCTATCTGACGGGACCAATGCCGGGCGGTGGGGCCCGCCACAAGAAACCGCGGGATTTCTGCAGAATTTCCACGGAATTCATATGCACAGCGTAACAGCATGGATTAAATACGCGAAAATTCATCCGCCGCGCCAAACTAGGCCTAAGAGTCGTGGAACATACGAGAACTACTCTCAAATATTTAAATATCCGTGCAACTATTATTATTATTATTATTATTTATTATCAACATTTCATAATGCACGTTAGATCATGTCAGGGATATTCTGTACGTATTATCATCACCGCACATATTGCTACAGCACCAGAAAATCCTGTACACCACTATTTGTATTTACAAAATTGATCGAGCATGAGATTAATTAATTAATTTTGACTAACGTTAAATTAGTTTAGTAATTAGTAATATTATATTGTGTAGTATTTTAAAACAATCTATTAATTGTTGAACATTCATATTTCATTCATTATAAAAAATATGTTAATATATTGATTATATTATAAATATAATATCTATTTATATTAGGCTTCAAGCCGGCTGCCTACCCAAGTACCCAACTGTTACCCACTCTTAATTTTTTTTTTCTAGAAATCGGGCTCCAGATCCAAATTTCTCCTATGAGATAATTACGATCACTTAGGAGATCGCGCACAAAAGAGGAGAAAGAGAGCAAATTAGGAGAACAATTTGGTCTCCTATCTCCTAGGAAGATCGAAATGATCTCCTACCGGCGAGATATTTTTGCTCCTAGAGAGTTCTTTAGATGTGATCAAGCGTTTACAAAAGTTCACGACTGTCACCGCCTTGTCAAACTGACACGAGTCATTTAATAGTTTTACAGTAATTAAAAATATCGAGTAAATGGTTGATAACTCCACTCAAATTTTACACTAATGTCAATAACCCTCCTATACTTTAGAAATAGGTGGATAGCCCCCCTAAATTTACTCTCACTATAATCATCCTAAATCATCATAAAAATCATGTTTTTAATTAATTAAGCTGTAAAATGAAATTTCTAATTAAATTATCAATTTTTTAATATATTGTCCAAATTAAAATTTTTAAATACAGCTAGTATAAATTAAAATTAAGAATAAAATAAAATTTCAGAGAACCATATCCTAAAAATTAGATTTTTTAAATAAAGGAAATTATTTTTTTCATTAAATTTTTTTTGCCTAATTAAAACATAATTTTAATATATGACCCAAAAGAAAACTTTAATTTATTTAAAATGATATATTAATTAAAAATTTTGTATTCGGCAGGACAAAATACATCGTTACGTGGGGGCGTGAGAGCAATCTCGGTGATCAAAGACCAAAGAAAATTTTAATGTATTAAAACAATTATTAGTTTTAATTAGAAATTTATTTTCGGTTTTTTGGGTATTTTAATTTTTTTCGGGTATTTTATTTTAGGTCTTTTATTTCATGTATTTTAATTATTTCAAGTGATCATAGATAATATATTAAAAAATTATTTCAGGTATATATTTTAATTAGAAATCTCATTTTATTCTTTAATTAACTTAAGTCTTAACTTATATGATGATTTAGGATAAGTACGATGAAAAAATAATGTAAAACTTTGAGAGGGGTTATATCAGCAATTTACTGTGTATATGTACAGGGTGATATTATGATTTTTGATGTAATAATTTGTAATTATGACGAGTGGTACTAACTACTAAGTGATGCAGTACATCTAGTTAGGATGAATTATATTCTGAAAAATAAAAAAAAATTACTGTGAGCTATATGCCTATATTAGATGATAAGAGCGATAATAATTAGTGAAATATGTAATAGTTACTATTAAAAGATCATTAATGTCATTCTCAACCAATTTTTTCTCCTTTTATTTGAGTTTGCAAATTGTTCCCCGCACACTAATTTTAAATTTGAGCAGACATTCGACAGCAAAGAAATATTTTCGACGACCTTTTAAGGACTTCAATGTGTGCACAGCTCGTGATTCAAAAAATGAGTGCACGGATAAAGATCGAGTTGACGAAATAAGACGGTTTTTCCGTTGTTCATGCAATATCGGTGTGTTTGGGAGAACGTAAATAGCTGGGATTTGCTCGGGAAGATTTAGATAGATAGGATTACTCTCTCACTATGGTGATGAAAGTGAAGAGGACGACCACAAATTTTTTTTTGCTGGTCTGTAGATAAAAAAAACTAACAATTTGACTTCCGTTATAACCGCCAATAGACAAACGCCATTTGCGAATAATTAACACCGCAAATAGCTTACGGAATTGGGAAAGAGGGAAAGAAGGAGAGAGAGAGAGAGAGGGGAAGAGGCTGAGGAGAGAGAAAGAGAAAGAAAGAATCAAAGAACGAGCTAGAGAGAGACGGAGAACTGTAGAGAGAGGGGGGAGAAGTGGGGAGAGAGAGAGAATAAGCTAATGCTCCAGTAGAGAGAGAGAGAGAGAGAGAGAGAGAGAGAGAGAGAATAAGCTTAAAAAACTTACAGCTAATGCTCCAGTTTCATCAAGTATCCCCGAGCCCCCGGAAGCATAGTCGACTCCATGGAGAATCCTCCCGCCGGCGGTCGTCGGGTCAGCGAAAGGCGGGATGAAGCCGGGGAACCTGAGAAGCTCGCCGAGCACGTCAATGGAGTTCCTGCCATTGGAGAATCTCCCCGAGGGGCCGAGAGGAAAGTCTATTCCGTACGGAGAGTAGTCCGCCTTGGCGCTCGAGTTCTTCAGGTAGTTGTTGTTGCCATTGTCGACCAGTGAGCTGCCGAACACAAACATGCCCTTCACTGCCACTTCATGAGCCTTTATCGAACCAGCAGCAGTTCCGGCCTTCAACGGTCCTGAACAAGAAAGAGCGGAGGAGAGGAGGGAGACGGCGAGGAAGAGGAGGAGCTTGACGGCGGCGACGGGTTTGGTCATTGTATATGGAGCGCTGGGAATTAATTAAGAGGATGTCGCCGGAGACGATCATATATGGATTGTGCTGGCTGCGGGGTCAACTCTCTAATAAGTTTGGGGTCAGAGAGTCAGAGACATTAACTTCAGTCATGAATTTTTTTCTTTTAATATTTCTTTTTTTACAAAATATCTAAGGCCTCTGTTTGGCACGGCTGTGGCGGTGGTTATAAACTGTCATTCGTGTGAAAGCCCGAACTTACCTAAGGAACTTCATTCACATAATTTTTAGGGCGCTGCTATTAGCACCGCGGTTTTGTCTATTACCACTCAAATGCTTTAAGTTTTTAGAATTTTTTTTGGCAAAATGTCTAAATCAGTCCCTATAACTTATGTAGAAGTTAAAATTGATCTCTAAAATTTCAAATGATTGAAATTGGTCCTTACAGTTTCAAACCTTTTTGAAATCAGTCATAAGTCACTTTTTCATCCATATATGAATGTTCCGGTTGATGAAGTGGTTGCTTAGTAGGCAATTTGATGACTAGATTATGACTCTGTTTGGTTGGGCTGTTGCTGATGGAAAGCTGCTGATGGAAAGCTGCTGATGAAAAGCTGCTGATAGGAAAATTGCTGATTCTGGAAAACGAAGTTTTGTTAAAAAACTGTTTGGGTGAAATGGAGTTTGTAAAACGGAGTTTTGAAAAAGTTGTTTGGAAACAAAACGGAGTTTTGAGCGAAATTTTTTTTTCTCACCAAATATCAAAAAAAGATATATATTTTTCATAATATAATACCAAACACACAAAAATAATGTTCACATTAACCATATATCATGATATCTCCTACGATCTAGATTCATACAACTGATCTGCTATACTATCACGTAGTGCGATTATCTCCTCCACACCACCTGCAGTGTCAGTGCATGTATCTTGTCGCTCTTGTGTGACCAGTCCATCATCTCTACCCCTCTGCTCGGACTCACTGAAATCAAAATCCACGCGCGAAGGGTGGCGACGAATGAAATTATGTAAAGTCATCGTGGCCATGACAATATGTGCATATTTGTCGAAGCGATAGCTTGGCATGTCCCGTAGTATGACCCACTTCTTCTTCCAAACGCCGAATGATCGTTCTATCACACTTCTAAGCGACGAGTGCGCATGATTGAATATCTCTCGACGCCCTTCTGCGCGACGTCCACCACGGGCAAAGTCAGGCAGATGATACATTGTATCTTGATATGGTTTTAAATATCCTTTCTGTAGAGGATAACCAGAATCAACCAAGTAATATTTTCCTAAAACATATTAAAAAATGTTTAATAACGAAAAATATTTAAAGTAATAATTAGATGAACTGATTTTTTTATTATTTACCTTGAGGCGGATGAGGGAACTTATAACGAGGATCAGTTATGGCATAATTGAAAATGCGACTATCGTGCGCTGATCCCTCCCAACCTGCCATAACAAAAGTGAAACACATGTTGAAATCACAGGTCGCCATGACATTTTGTGTCGGTCTGCCCTTTCTCCCAATATATGGAACTTGACTTCCTACTGGTATGCACGCATCGACATGTGTTCCATCTATTGCTCCAACACAATCTTTAAAAAAAGGCATATAACGCCTGTCATACATAATCTCTGGCGGAGTGCAGCCGAAAGACCTATCTGATGGCTGTATCACTTCCTCGGCCAACTGCAACAAAGCGCGAATACCACGAGCAAAAAATCTGCTAGTTGTCTCTGTTGAGTGCTGAAACCGCTCGCGTATTTTTCTCATTGATTCATTATGAGACAATATATATATAGTCAATGCTAGGACTTCTCTGGCTGCAGTTCTTCTTGTTCCCTGAAAACCACACTTCTCTTCGAGAGCATGCAATAGATCTATAAAAATTTCTTGACTCATCATGAACGAGTCATGAAATATAACTCGAGTCCCACGAAGTAGCTCTCCGACCCATTTATCGCCTGTTTGCTTTGAAGTCATGGATGGAACCGGATGGTTTAACAGAAAGGTGTGTTCGGAGATATAACATATTGCTGCCACCACATTTTGATGATGGCCAATAACACAATTTCTTCTAAAGATGGCGTGCTTCTCGTGCTCTGCTCTGGTATTTTCCGATTCATCACTAGACATTTTCTGTTAAAAAAATAAAGGAATTAACATTATCAGAAAGTAAAAATAAAATTATAACGACCACTTGAGTAAGTAAATAAAGAAATTAACATTATCACAGAACTCAAGCAAATTTCTAATAATGTTCATAATGTCCACATCTAAACAACATAATATAATATCCATAATGTTCACAAACATAATAAAACAAAACAACAAGCATAGTCTCTCTACTACGCCCCACGAGTATAGCGGTTTTTCAACCACTTGATGTTCATGCCTTCTGGAAGGCACATGAAAGTCTCTCTATATTTTGTTTCCATCAAGTATGTGATGGCAAAATCATAGAAGTCTTCATCAGACTGCACTTCTGAGTACGTGCCTAATTTTTCTAGTGCATGTGCAATAGTGAAAGAAGAAGATGAAATCTTGGGTGGCTCCTGGATGCATCGACTTATGATCTTCGAGGACTCGGCCAAATCTTCTAACACCGAGCTGCTAGCTTTCTTCTTTCTTTTGCTCCTTATTTTGCTTGTTTCAGATATATTTGCGGTCTCAGCTGGTTGAGGAGCTCCGATAACCTCAATGTCATCATGTTCATCCGCTGACATTTCTCTTTCATCAATAGACTTCGTACCAAGATTTGCGGTGTGAGGGGTGCAAGAATGATGTCCTGTAGCGACAACCGAACTAAACATCAAGTTCAGTTTATCCTCTAACTCTGGGGGGATTCCGGCATACCGAAATTTCTTTGCCGTCGGGACAACCTACAAAATAAAGTATTTTAAAATTAGACATTGAGGAATTTTAAGTTAAGAAATTTATTTGCAAATGAATTTAAGTAAAAAAATACCTTCAATCTTTCGTCCCATCACTCGTCTGAGGCGTCTATAGTCTTTCTTGATGCATTCCAACCCAAACCGGCCTCACCACGCTTCAACTCTGTCCATAATTTCCACTCTTTCTTCAAATGATCCAATTTATTCTTAAGTTGGACTTTATCATATTTTTTCCCGGTTTGCATTTCAAATTTGTTCATAACATTTATCCACCCCTGTTTATTAAAATGCGTGGTGGGTCGATTCCCAAGCTCTATCTCTTTTATGTAGATATCACAGAATAACAACACATCATTGTTGTCCCACATAGCGACCACCCCACCATCTTTGGTTTTGCCCATCCTTAAAAAATTAAACAAGATTTAACCTAAACATGTATATTACCACACAAACACATATACATATCAACACACACACACACACACATATATATGAACACACACACACACCCACACCCACATGTATATGAACACACACACACACACACACACACACACACACACACACACACACACACACACACACACACACACACACACACACACACACACATGTATATGAACACACACACACACATGAACACACACACACACATGAACACCAAGCACATACACATGAACACACACACACACACACACACATCAACAACCCAAATACACACACACACACACACACACACATCAACAGCTCATATAAACACATACACACACATCCCCAATACATATCCAAACTCAATAGCCCATATGAACACACACACACACACATCAACAAATACACACAGCACAAATACATACACACACATCAACACACACACACATACACACACATTCACATACACACATACATTCACATACACACACACCACCACCACAACACATACACACCACAACATACACACACCACCACCACAACACATACACACCACAACATACACACACCACCACCACAACACATACACACCACAACATACACACACCACAACATACACATACACACATAAACACACACACACACACACACACACACACACACACACACACACACACACACACACACACACACACACACACACACACACACACACACACACACACACACACACACACACACATGTATATGAAATAAAACACACACACACACACACACACACATGTATATGAACACACACACACACACACGTATACATATCAACACACAACACACACACCACAACATACACACACACACACACACACCACAACATACACACACATACCACAACATACACACTACACAGCACAACACAACATAAACACACCACAACATACAAATACACACACACAACACATACACACATCACACATAAACACACACTACACACAGCACACACAAACACACAAAAACAGCCACATATCATACATACACAAACACACAGCAACTGGACACACACACCAACTGAACACACACACACACACATATCACACATATACACACACACATCACACACAGCACACACACAGCACACACACAGCACACACAGCACACACACAGCACACACACAACACACACACAGCACACACAACACACACACAGCACACACAACACACACACAGAAGCAGAAATCAAAAACAGAAATCCACAACAAGCTCAACTCCAAAACAGAAATCGAAAACAGAAATAAAAAACAGAAGCAGAAATTTACCCCTATGATGGAGAGCGCTGGCAGGGAGAGGGCTCGTCGTCGACAGGAGGGAGAGCGGAGGACGTCGTCGAGAATGCTGGCAGCGGCAGATCGAGCGGAGGACGTCGTCGACAGGGAGAGGGCTCGTCGTCGCTGAGGGCTTGCCGTCGGAGACTGGAAATCGCCGCTAGGTAAGGGAGATCGCCGCTAGGTCGCGAAAGGGAGAGGAGTCGTCTGCGGGTCGATGTTGCGGCGAGACGCAAAAAATCAGCGCGGTTGGGAGGTATAAGGAAACAACGGATATTATTAACCGGCGTTTTAGGAATAAGCCGAACCAAACGCCGCTTATGCCATAAGTTGCGGTGCGGTTCAGCCGCACCACAGGCAAAAAGCCGAACCAAACGCCACCTATATATTTACTTGATTTTATTTTATTTTTGTGTAAGCTTGAACTAAATATTTGATGAATAGATTTATTTGCCTTTATTAATACTGAAACCCTGTAGTGCCGCCTCACGACATTTCTCCCTTGATTCCTCTCGCCTGCCTTCGCCGGAGCGCCGGAAACCGCCATCCCTCTTCCACGTCCTCTCGCGTACATTCGTCGGAGCGCCGGAAACCGCCATCCCTTTTCCACGTCTTCTCGCGTGCCTTCGCCGGAGTGCCGGAAACCTGTCTTCGCCGAGACGCCGACCCTCTTCCAAAGTTTCAGCAACGCTCTTCCACGCTCTCTCCGACCCTCTTCCACGTCCCGAGCCAGGTATATGGTCTCCCCTCCCCACTTAGTCCTCAGTTTTTTAATTTTCCAGACATTTTTTAGTTCTGATTTTCCAGATTTTTGATTTTGTTCTAGCTTCAGTATTTAGGTTCTTGCCAAATGAACCTCAAATGCACAAGACTAAACACCAGAACTCATACGATAAGTTCTTGAGATACTTAACAAGTTAAAAAGGGTTTAAACTTTGCTTGGAAAGAACGGATTTGCTTGACATCTTGATCTGCTATCTGTCGTTCATATTCCTTCCTAGACTTGACGAAAAATATTTTGTTAGAACCCTGAAATTTCTAAAAACCCGAAGCATTTTATAGCTGCGCAATTATAATTTAGCTAATGTGAAGTTTAAATTATCTCATTTATTCATGGTTCTTGTTCATTATCATAAGTATAAAAATTGTTTAATTCTCCCTTGTCTAACTTGTCTCATTTATTTGATTTTATAGTACTATTAGTTTTTTTTGTTTTAGAGTTCCACAATTTCTTAATCAGAAAAATGCTTCAATTTGAATCACACCAACGAGTTCTATTTTTATGATTTTGAGTTCCGCAATTTCTTAATCATAAAAATGCTTCAATTTGAAACCCACCAACGAGTTGTATATATGGACCAATTTCAATGCTACAATCATTTGAGCACATATAACGCCTAAATTAAATAAATAATTAGTTTATAAAATCTAGTCAGCAAAACTTATAGGAAAAGTGACTTAGGACTGATTTCAAAAAGGTTTGAAACTATATGGACCAATTTCAATCATTTGAATCTTTAGGGACCAATTTCAACTTCTACATAAACTATAAGGACTGATTTAGGCATTTTGCCTTTTTTTTATTATCCGCAAGCATTCTTTCTTCCCAACGCACGCACGCCCCCTTCCTCTCTCGCGGAAACTCCCCCGATGCCCTTCCGTTCGCTCTCCTGCACGCCGTCGAACCGCCCCAACTCCGGCGAAATCCCCTCCATCTTGGTGTTCGCTGCCTGCCCTACTCCTCCTCGGTGGTCGCGTGAAGCATCCCGCCCGATCTCGGCCATTTTCTGCCCTAATTTGGCGTTTTCTCCTTGATAATCATTACGTATTTTTCCCTTAAAATTGGCGTGCGTATAACACATTTAGTTTTTTTTCTTAAAATTGATGTGTATATAACTCTTTTTTGTGCCTTTAATACCACCCTTTTTTAAAACAAGTTTCTTTTTCTTGATAGCGTAACCATTGTCTCATCAAACATGCATTCTATGATGGTGACTTTTTTTGTCCAAACTCACCGGAGCAAAAATGCCGTGGTCACAGTTGTAGCGTTCGTGAATGCGGAGGTTATGACCCATTGTCGTTCATGAACGCCCGACCTCACCTGAAGAATTTCATTCACTTTATATTCAAAATTAGTTTTCTTTTCTTGCCAAATCATTGTCTTGCCAAACATGCATTTTCTCATGATGATATTTTTGTCCAAACTTGCCGTAATAAGCCGCGTCAAGCTAAGACTCTGTTTGGTTGGGCTGTTGCTGATGAAAAGCTGCTGTTAGGAAAATTGCTGATTCTGAAAAACGGAGTTTTGTTAAAAATTGTTTGGGTGAAATGGAGTTTGTAAAACGGAGTTTTGAAAAAAAAGTTGTTTGGAAACAAAAAGTTGTTTGGAAACAAATCTTCTAACACCGAGCTAGCAGCTTTCTTCTTTCCTTTCATCCTTTTTTTGCTTGTTTCAGATATATTTGTGGTCTCAGCTGGTTGAGGAGCTCTGCTAACCTCAATGTCATCATGTTCATCCTCTGACATTTCTCTTTCATCGATAGATTCCGTACCAAGATTCCTGGAGTGAGGAGTGCAAGAATGATGTCATGTAGCGACAACTGAACTGAACATCAAGTTCAGTTTTTCCTCTAACTCTGGGGGGATTCCGGCATACCTTAATTTCTTTGTCGTCGGGACAACCTAAAAAATAAATGGTTTAAAAATTAGACACTAAGAAATTTAAGTTAAGAAATTTATTTCCAAATGATTTTAAGTTATAAATATCTTCAATCTTTCATCCCACCACTCGTCTGAGGCGTTTATAGTCTTTCTTGATGGATTCCAACCGAAGCCGGTCTCACCACGTTTCAACTGTTAAATTTTCGAGTTGCTACCAATCAAGTACACCAACGATGAACAAAGAGAGCTATATTATAACTAGACAATCAATTTACAAAGACAAGCTGACTACAAGGTGCATACACCTTGAATCACGTCAGCTGAGATATAAAAAAAATAACTTGTCGCGGACAAGGTCCGCTTCTCCACTTAGTGTCGTTGAGCTTGTCAACGCACTCTCCACTTCACAACACACTCAATCTTGCACTCTCCACCTCACAGTGCACTCTCCACCTCTCACTGAGGTACGAGTTGGGGTTGGACTCTCTTGGGGTGTAGGCACACTCCCACTCACAAGTTCTCTCTCTTCTCTTGTCTCTCTCTTCGCATTAACTTCTATACTAGGGGGATGGGTATTTATATAGGAAACACAAATAATAAGAGAGATAGGGGGGGGGGGGGGGGGGAGGGGGGGGGGGGGGGGGGGGGGTTGGGTTCACTCTTGCAGCAATTGGCAAACCCCCTTGAGGTGCACTCGCCAACTCCACATGGCAGCCCCCCCCCTTCTATGGTGCACTCGCCAACTACAAGGCAGCCCCCTTTGATGCACTTGCCAACTACAAGGCAGCCCCCCTTGCTTCTTCCATCTTCCACTCGCCAACTCACTAGGCAGCCCCCCTCATTATTCCACTCGCCACCTCCCCTTGATGGACTCGCCAACCTCCTTGCTCCACTCGCCAAACCACCCTGCTGCACTCGCCCAGCACCACTCGCCTCCCCCTTATCACTTCAACTTCAACATCAACTCGGTCCATAATTTCCACTCTTTCTTCAAATGATCACATTTGTTCTTAAGTTGTACTTTATCGTATTTTTTCTCGGTCTGTTCTTCAAATTTTTTCATCACATTTGACCACTCCTCTTTATTAAAATGTGTGATTGGTCGATTCCCTAGCTCTATCTCTTTAATGCAAATATCACAGAAGATTATAACATCATTATTGTCCCACATAGCGGACACTTTGTCATCTTTTATTTTGCTCATCCTTAGAAAATTAAACAAGATAAACAAATATATCAAACAAAATCAAACATACACACACACCACAACATACACACACAACACACAACACAACACACATAAACACATAAACATACACACACACCACAACATACACACACTCACAACACATACACACAGCACACATAAACACACACCACACACACCACAACATACACACACCACAACAACACACACACCACAACATACACACACATACACACACCACAACATACACACATACATACACACACACACACACAACATACACACACATACACACATACCAGAACATACACACACGCCACAACATACACACACACATACACACAACACACATAAACACACACCACACACACCACAACATACACACACATACACACACACACACCACAACATACACACACACATACACACACACACACGCCACAACATACACACACACATACACACATCACACATAAACACACACCACACACACCACAACACACACACACACCACAACATACACACACAACACATACACACAGCACACATAAACACACACCACACACACCACAACATACACACACACACACACACCACAACATACACATACCACAACATACACACACAACACAACATTCATATATTGTCAATGCATTTTCTCCATCAATGGGGCATACAAAACTAGAATAACACACACATCACAACATTGCAATCAGCTCGCACAACATACACACATAGCACAACATACACACACCATAACATACACAGCACACAGACACACAGCACATACAAAATTGGAATAACACACACAGAAGAAAAAAAACGGGAATACACACAACACAGAAGAACAAAAACGGGAATAACATACAAAACTGAAAAAATCTGAAAAAAAAAAACGCCGTTTAGGCTATAAGCTGCGTTTGGGTTGTCTTAAACGACGTTTTCGGCCAACCGCACCGGAGCCCATCAGCTAAACCAAACGCCACCTAAGTCTAAATCAACTCTTATTAAAGTTTGAGTTGGATTTCAAATAAATCCCTATTAAAATTTCATTTCAACTCTTATTAACGTAACGTAAATAACGTTACGTTAACTTCTTAATAGATGTTGCATTGTTAGCGAGAGGCGCTCATGACTTCGATATTAACTGTATTTATTATTTAAAATAAATTAAATTATTATTTTTTATTAATTAAATAATGATAATTTCGTTCATTTTATTTGTTTATTTCTTTATATTAATCATGTTTTCATGAATTTGAAAAAACTACTAGAAAAGAAAGAAATGTTATTGTGAAATTTTATGTTTCAATTTGAGGAGATAAATTTTGTTTATGTTCTCAAAATTTGTAAGTGAGAAATATTAAGCACCAGTAACTACATAAATGTAGTTATGTTCAGAAGATAAAAAATTAAGGGAATTGTTAAAGATAAACCTAAATTGACTAATCGCACATCAAAACATTTAAAAACCAAACCAAAAAGTTTTCTTCCGTTTTGCGCAAACCCTAAGCTAAAAATCGCAAACCAAAAAGTACCGCAATGGAGAAGACTCCGGAGTCCATACCGTCGTCGGCTCTCCCGCCGCCTCTCCCGTGGTCTCTCCCGTCGCCTCTCACGGCGCCGCCGCCGCCACCTCCTCCGGTTTAGGGTTTCCATTCTACCAGATCATCAGTTTTCAGTTCCTATTTTCAGTTTTAGTTTTTAGTTCATATTTCACATAGTTTCAGATATTTAGTTTTTCATTTCAGATTTCAAATTGTTGCAGATTTTCATTAGTTTTCTATTTCAGATTTCTAGATTTTCAATTTTCAATTTCAAATTTCAAATTTAGTTTTCAGTTCATATTTCTCATTGTTCCAGAATGTTGATTTTTCATTCCAGATTTCACCTTGTTCCGTATTTTCATTGATTTTTCATTTCAGATTTTCACATTTTATACATTTCAGTTCTTAATTTCTGATTTGTGTATGATTTTCAGAATCGAGATTGGCGAGGGAGAAGCACGTAGGAAGGTGAAGAGTTCTTAATATCAGATTAGCACGATTCCGACATCATTTTTAGAAGGAGCTAGCGCCCGGCGGTAGCTACTAGCGCTGGCGGTAGCATGGCGCACAAGAGGCATGGAGCAATATGTTGCCGCGGATTGAAGATCCTGCCGCGCAAAATGTTTCCTAATCCGGGCTAGCGCCGGCGGTAGTGTAAAGGCTATAAATTGGATGTTTTGGCTCCGAATTCTTCATCCTCCTCTAATCCCAAACTCCAGAGCTTCGTGCCACAGCAGAGAGAGGAAGATTCAGAGCGATACTCCCACAATTCCATAAAGCCATAAGGAGATCCGTGGAGAAGATTTCAACACGCTTCATCATCGTGACGAAAGACCGCATCGACTACGATCATACTCTGCGGGCCTTCGTCCACTTCTCCAAGAGATCCACATAGAGGGAGTTTTTATATTATTGTCTTTTCATTTCATATCTTTTATGTAAACGGTAGTGAAATCGCCTCGTGTTGGCGACTAGGTCTGGGGTAGGACTTAGGGCTGAAATTCGCCTCGTGTTGGCGACTAGATCTAGGCTAGGTCGAGGGGGTGCTCGAGGCCTTTCTGGGGATAGATTGGCTAGAGCGGCTTGAGGCCGTATCTGGGGAGAGATCGGGTAAAGCCAACCGGTTCGTGGGGATACGAGTCAGTATAGAAAATGAAAAAGAGTTTTTATTATTCGCCTCCGATCTCTAGCGACATTGAGATCAAGTTTTGTAAAACTTATTTAATATCAATAAAGCTTGTCTCTCTTTTTGTTTTACTTGTCTTCTTGTTTTAATATTGCAATATTCCAAAGTTTTTCTAAATAAAGTCTAAAGTTTTTGAAAACCCTTATTCACCCCCCTTCTAAGGGCGCCGATCGATCCAACAAGTGTTATCAGAGGGGTTTTATTCCAATCGGCTTAACAACCGGGAATAATGACGTCTCATGATCTCGCTTCTACTAGTGGGGGAGATTTTTGTGAAGAGGAAAAATCACTTGCACCACCTTTATTTGAAGGAACAAATTATAAAGGATGGAAAATTTTAATGGAAAAATTTATTAAAACTTTAGATATCGAAGTATGGAACTTAGCAATAATAAGACATGTGGATGAATCAAATAAAAAGGAACTTCATTTAAATGCAAAAACTAAACATTATCTATTTTGTGGTCTCTCAAATGAAGTTTTCAAATTTGTGTATTGCTTTTCTAGTGCTTATAAAGTATGGAAATTTCTTGAAGAAATGTATGATCTTCCTCTCGCAGGTGTGGAACAAACACAGGAGGAAAAGAACGTACAAGCATCCATTATCATTCAAGAAGATCTCTCTCGGAGCGAAGCCATGGAGAATATTGAAATAGAAAAGGAGAACAACACACCAAGAGAAAAAGGAGATGAAAATTCATCTATGATGAAGGAAGGGCCAAAAGATAACGAAGATTTTGCTTCCACCCAAAGCGCTGTAAGAAAGTCAAAATCTTCTTCGATCTTGTGTGATAACTTCCATTTCTAGTTTCAATATACTAAAAACTGCTAAACGTAAGATCAAGAAATTGAAAATCACTATTAAAAATTTACATTTAGAAAATGAGAGATTAAAAGCTAATGTTAATTTAGAATCAAATTGTGATGTGTATTCATCATCTTGTTTTTTACTTGAAAATACAAAATCCTGTTTTGATTGTAATAATTTAAATGAAAAATGCAAAGAACTTGAAAAGGAACTTATTTGTATAAAAGAACAAAATGAAAGATTTTGTGTAGAAAATTCTTCCTTGAAAAATGATTGTGCTAAGTGCAAAGATTTTAAAATAGAAATTCAAGAGATATATGAAACATTTGATGAATATAGAAACAATTATCAAAATCATATTGAGTCTATTGTATCCACTCTTAAAAATAGCACAATTGCTTATAATAAAGCTAGACATAATTTAATGATTAAAAATAATGAATTAAAAACTAAAATCAACTTGCTTAAGGAAATCATAAAGAAAAACCCTCAAAACATATAATCTCAAAATAATGCAAAATCCAAAAGCAAGTTGAATATGATTTCTTATAAGTTGAACAAGCCAAGCAATAGAAATAACAAACCTCAAAAGATTGAAAATGAAATTCCAAAATACAATCATTACTATCATTTACAACATCAATCTTCTCCCAACATAAAATTAAATGCTCACAAATTTCCTATGAACAACACTTTTAATAATCATTACAATCATAATCATCAATATAAAGATAATCTCAATGGAAATTTGATGAATAAGAATAACATTAAACCAAGGTTTGAATGGAGGCCTAAAATTAAAAATGAAACATTCACTTCACATGAAAGGACTCATTCATCTTTGTCTTCACAAAAATCATCACGATGCATTTGGGTACCCAAAGGAACCATCACTCATGGTCCTCTTTGGATACCTAAATCTCTTATCCATTAGGTATCATCAATTGCATGAAGTAGAATCCTTTCAAAATGAAATATACAAAGTTCTACTTCATGATATGCTTTCATGTCTTTTAATTTTTCTTATTTTTCTTATTTTCTTTTAAACTATCATGTCATGGTCATCCTATACAATATTGAAAATATGATTTTATCTCTTAAAAGCTTAATATGTTTTTATAAAACAAATTGATCAAAATTCAAAATCATATTTTGATGACCTATCTTTTATTATTTATTGCTTCTAAATATCTTATATTATCCATATGAATCAAACTCTAAATTTGCTATAAGATATTTCAAATTAAATCCGATTACTAGATTTTTAGCCTTCACCAACAAGTGGATAAAATTCTGAATTTGCTATGAGATATTTATCTAAATTAAAAAGAAAAACACATAAGACATATTGAAAGATTAATTGTCATAAATATTAATGCCATACGCACCACCATGATCTATTGATATCTTTTGCTAAAACTTTCTAAAATCATAATTCATATCAAAAATCATCTATCACATTTTATATAATGACAATTGGTATTATAATTGCTTACTATGGTTGGTATATTATGTGTGTACTGTGATTTATTTATAGTTTAGACCTTTGAATCATTTTGATATCAAATCAAATAGAATTGTCACTCCATTCTAGGTCTCTAAGTTAAAACACAATCAAAACTTGGTATAACATTAATCTCAAATTTATCATTCTAACATTGCCACCTAAAGAATATTTGTGTCAATGTTAGGCTTTATTTGTTTACCAAGATATACAGGCTGGGTATTCTCATCTAGGGCTTATCCATAGTATGATTGTGCATGAACATTATTGTTAATCTCTAAAATCATGCATATTTGATTTGTTCAAACAAGATATCTTGGGTTTTCATTTCCTATTATAATCACAAGTCTTTAGAAAAGTCAAAATGAAAACATAAGTAAATATATCTCATGCAATGATTATTTTGTCAAGTATATAAGAAATCGCTAACGTTTCATGCAATTTGGACCATCCAAAACATCTCCTAAAAATCTGCAACTTATGCATGGAACTACTATTGGGACACCTAATCAAGTTCAAGCATCAAAATTTTCAAAACCCTAAAAAATCACTTACAGTTTCCCGCGCTAGCGCTAGCGCCGGCGCTAGCGTCGAGGTTCATTTTTTCTATAATTTTAAAATTTTGAAAAATCCCTAAAAATATACTAATCTATATGTACTATTTAGTTTTGCACTTCTGTGTTTCTTTATTTTTTGAAAAATCAAATACAAAATTACAAAAACCAAATTACAAAAAATATGTTTTGTTTTTTTTCGCTTGTGTTGTTTCCTTTATTTAAAGTTCATCTTTATGCAAAAATAAAATACAAAAATTACAAAAGCAAAAATTACAAAAATATGCTTTTACTTGTAAAAATCAACTACAAAAATATCAAACAAAACAAAAACAATTATCAAAATTATTCTTCTGAACTTAACTTTTCTATGTATCTTGCGAAAGGGTGATTTGGGCTATCATCTCATCATATCACCTAGTACCGGGTGAACCTCTCACAAGGTAGTCCTCGGGAAGTCCAAGATCAATTTTATAAGTTCAAACTTTAAATAAAAATTATTTTTCAAAAATATCTGTATGGACTTTATTGTAAAAATCAAGCATGATTCAATCTATTATTTAGAAATTCTATAATGTTGCAATTTATCTTTTCAAACTACTTTGAATATTGCCTTCATCATGCTTTGATACATCTATTAATATGTGCATAAATTATATTGAAAAAGTTGTGTAGAACTATGCGTAGCATGCCTCTAAGTATGAGTAATGTTTTATGTTTGATAATGATCGCAATTCACTCACTTATTTTGGCATTGTCTACTTATGTGTTTAATCTAAGAATGTTTGTGTATGTTTTGTAAAAGTACAATGAATTAAAATTGCACAAGTATCTTACCTACACAACCTTTATTTGCACTTTTAAAAGTTAAGAAAAGTGGTTATCTTTTTCATAAATTATATTGGTTTGCAAAACAAGTGTATTCGGAGAACTTTGTACAAAACAAAATCATAAAATAAAGTGACAAAGATAACTCCACCAAGCACTACTTGAACCTCCTGATAAGTCTTAATAAGCGTTGTGAGGTTGAGCACCTTGGAAAGAATAATAAAGTATCTTGTGCAAACCATAACTTTTTTTCAAAATAAAAACCACTTATTCTTAAGTACACCGGATCACAATAAAAATCAATCTTGAAGAATAAAACTATGTGATCCCCCAAGCACTACTTTGCACCATGATAAGTCTTGATGAGCATTGTGTGTGCAAAGCACCTTGGTAGTTGTACATTTTTCTTTGTGCATTGAAGTGAGTGGAAGTAAAATTATTTGTGTTTTATTGTGCTCTTTACTTTACATATTACTTATATTTTTGATTAAAACATTTGTTTACTCTATTCAAAATACACTTTTATGCACATCATTATCTTCCATAACACTTCTTCTCATGAGTATTGGATCCTAATGCTAATTCTATACTACTCTTTATTTATGAAATGCACTAGATAACCTAGCATGCTTTCTACAATGTTTGGTATGTTTTGAAATTGTGAATTAAAGTAACATTGTAGTAATCTCTTTTTGATAAGATTATTTCATGCTTGGTTACTGTATTGTCAAAACAAAAATTTTAAATGCAAAATGATTTACAAAAACATATTCTTCTTGAAATTGAACTCATATATCTTTTTATGAACCATCATTGATTACCATAAGATGTTTTTTGTACTTCTATATGTCTTCCGCATCATAACCATATAATTGTTTTACCTTGCACTTTAATACTTATTTAAAATCTTTCATCTTGTGTGCATCATCACTTGAATCTTCAAATTCCTTTCTTGCAACAAGTGGTAGACTTGCTTGGTAAACTTTATATTGGTTGAATTTTTTTTGCTTATAACTCTGATCTATTTCTATTCTAAACACTCCTCCAACAAGTGAAATATTGCTTATAAAACATCTCTTTTTGAACTTAAACTCTTATTTAGTATTATGATATTTCTTTTTCGAAATCTCCCGCAATACTCAAACTCTGATTCATTCATGAATTTCAATATAGCTATGTGAGTTTTATTTCAAAAATTCAAATAAAAATATAAACCCATATGCTATGATATTTCCCATTAGATTTAAATGCTTAATGTTTCCAATAATTGTTATCCATGACTTCATTTCTCACCATAGCGAGGGCGTAGGGTTGTAGACATTAGATAACCTTATCTCTAGTCATGTCTTGTCCTTAACCGGGGAGGGTTCCAGTGGGGCCTTGCGAGGCACTGGGGGGAAAGAGTGCTAGGTTAAGTTTTTTGTCTAGTGTTTGCATATGGGATTAACACCCCAACCTACGACATGTTTGCAACTCCTCATGCCCATCCGTCACTTAGTACGGGGCTAGGGTGTTGACATATTGTTTGGGTAGATTGGTTACTTGAAAATCATGATTGTTTTTTAGGTTTAAAACTCTTATTTAAAGGGGAAATCATTTTTTTTTGCTAAAACTCTGATATATAAAAGAGGGAGAACTACAAACAAAAGGGATAAAATAAGTCATAACTCTGATCATTTTCAATGAAAGACAAATCTAAAACTCCTTATCATTTACTTCAAAAGCTCGATCATGCCTCCTCTTTTATTTACACATTTTTTAGTGCTTTGTTTCCCTACCCACTTTTGCTAATAACAAAGGGGGAGAACTAACAATGATAAAATGCAAAAGGGGGAGAACTAACATGATAAATATATAATCCGCTATCAAAATGCAAACCCAACATGATTGATTAAGTTGATAGCATACATATTAGGGGAGCATTCACATAGGGGGAGCATATATTTAGGGGGAGCAATTCTAAATGCTAAAATCAATAATCATCCTAAAGTCATCACTCACACACACACACAAGTATAGTCTCATCATGCTTATTTATTAATGCTTTGATTTATCATTAATGGATTTGTTATTATCAAAAGGGGGAGTTTGTTGGAACACGGTCTTTCCGCATCTCCTAGGTTTGAGAATAACAAATCCTATGTGTATTTGATCTTTTGTGATTCAAGTGTGCAGGTTAACATAGTCCACATGACTCAAGGAGTACTCATGATGACTGCCCCCAAATTTGAGGCCAAAATTCGAACTAGCTCACTAGCGCCGGCGGTAGCGCTAGCGCCCGGCGCTAGCGTTGATTAGCACGATTCCGGCATCATTTTTAGAAGGAGCTAGCGCCCGGCGGTAGCTACTAGCGCTGGCGGTAGCATGACGCACAAGAGGCATGGAGCAATATGTTGCCGCGGATTGAAGATCCTGCCGCGCAAAACGTTTCCTAATCCGGGCTAGCGCCCGCGGTAGCGCTAGCGCCGGCGGTAGTGTAAAGGCTATAAATTGGATGTTTTGGCTCCGAATTCTTCATCCTCCTCTAATCCCAAACTCCAGAGCTTCGTGCCACAGCAAAGAGAGGAAGATTCAGAGCGATACTCCCACAATTCCATAAAGCCTTAAGGAGATCCGTGGAGAAGATTTCAACACGCTTCATCATCGTGACGAAAGACCGCATCGACTACGATCATACTCTGCGGGCCTTCGTCCACTTCTCCAAGAGATCCACATAGAGGGAGTTTTTATATTATTGTCTTTTCATTTCATATCTTTTATGTAAACGGTAGTGAAATCGCCTCGTGTTGGCGACTAGGTCTGGGGTAGGACTTAGGGCTGAAATTCGCCTCGTGTTGGCGACTAGATCTAGGCTAGGTCTAGGGGGTGCTCGAGGCCTTTCTGGGGATAGATTGGCTAGAGCAGCTTGAGGCCGTATCTGGGGAGAGATCGGCTAAAGCCAACCGGTTCGTGGGGATACGAGTCGGTATAGAAAACGAAAAAGAGTTTTAATTATTCGCCTCCGATCTCTAGCGACATTGAGATCAAGTTTTGTAAAACTTATTTAATATCAATAAAGCTTGTCTCTCTTTTTGTTTTACTTGTCTTCTTGTTTTAATATTGCAATATTCTAAAGTTTTTCTAAATAAAGTCTAAAGTTTTTGAAAACCCTTATTCACCCCCCCCCCTCTAAGGGCGCCGACCGATCCAACAAGTGTTATCAGAGGGTTTTTATTCCAATCGGCTTAACAACCGGGAATAATGACGTCTCATGATCTCGCTTCTACTAGTGGGGGAGATTTTTGTGAAGAGGAAAAATCACTTGCACCACCTTTATTTGAAGGAACAAATTATAAAGGATGGAAAATTTTAATGGAAAAATTTATTAAAACTTTAGATATCGAAGTATGGAACTTAGCAATAATAAGACGTGTGGATGAATCAAATAAAAAGGAACTTCATTTAAATGCAAAAGCTAAACATTATCTATTTTGTGGTCTCTCAAATTAAGTTTTCAAATTTGTGTATTGCTTTTCTAGTGCTTATAAAGTATGGAAATTTCTTAAAGAAATGTATGATCTTTCTCTTGCAGGTGTGGAATAAACACAGGAGGAAAAAAACGTACAGGCATCCATTATCATTCAAGAAGATCTCTCTCGGAGCGAAGCCATGGAGAATATTGAAATAGAAAAAGAGAACAACACACCAAGAGAAAAAGGAGATGAAAATTCATCTATGATGAAGGAAGGGCCAAAAGATAACGAAGAGTTTGCTTCCACCCAAAGCGCTGTAAGAAAGTCAAAATCTTCTTCGATCTTGTGTGATAACTTCCATTTCTAGTTTCAATATACTAAAAACTGCTAAACGTAAGATCAAGAAATTGAAAATCACTATTAAAAATTTACATTTAGAAAATGAGAGATTAAAAGCTAATGTTAATTTAGAATCAAATTGTGATGTGTCTTCATCATCTTGTTTTTTACTTGAAAATACAAAATCCTGTTTTGATTGTAATAATTTAAATGAAAAATGCAAAGAACTTGAAAAGGAACTTATTTGTATAAAAGAACAAAATGAAAGATTTTGTGTAGAAAATTCTTCCTTGAAAAATGATTGTGCTAAGTGCAAAGATTTTAAAATAGAAATTCAAGAGATAGATGAAACATTTGATGAATATAGAAACAATTATCAAAATCATATTGAGTCTATTGTATCCACTCTTAAAAATAGCACAATTGCTTATAATAAAGCTAGACATAATTTAATGATTAAAAATAATGAATTAAAAACTAAAATCAACTTGCTTAAGGAAATCATAAAGAAAAACCCTCAAAACATACAATCTCAAAATAATGCAAAATCCAAAAGCAAGTTGAATATGATTTCTTATAAGTTGAACAAGCCAAGCAATAGAAATAACAAACCTCAAAAGATTGAAAATGAAATTCCAAAATACAATCATTACTATCATTTACAACATCAATCTTCTCCCAACATAAAATTAAATGCTCACAAATTTCCTATGAACAACACTTTTAATAATCATTACAATCATAATCATCAATATAAAGATAATCTCAATGGAAATTTGATGAATAAGAATAACATTAAACCAAGGTTTGAATGGAGGCCTAAAATTAAAAATGAAACATTCACTTCACATGAAAGGACTCATTCATCTTTGTCTTCACAAAAATCATCACGATGCATTTGGGTACCCAAAGGAACCATCACTCATGGTCCTCTTTGGATACCTAAATCTCTTATCCATTAGGTATCATCAATTGCATGAAGTAGAATCCTTTCAAAATGAAATATACAAAGTTCTACTTCATGATATGCTTTCATGTCTTTTAATTTTTCTTATTTTTCTTATTTTCTTTTAAACTATCATGTCATGGTCATCCTATACAATATTGAAAATATGATTTTATCTCTTAAAAGCTTAATATGTTTTTATAAAACAAATTGATCAAAATTCAAAATCATATTTTGATGACCTATCTTTTATTATTTATTGCTTCTAAATATCTTATATTATCCATATGAATCAAACTCTAAATTTGCTATAAGATATTTCAAATTAAATCCGATTACTAGATTTTTAGCCTTCACCAACAAGTGGATAAAATTCTGAATTTGCTATGAGATATTTATCTAAATTAAAAAGAAAAACACATAAGACATATTGAAAGATTAATTGTCATAAATATTAATGCCATACGCACCACCATGATCTATTTATATCTTTTGCTAAAACTTTCTAAAATCATAATTCATATCAAGAATCATCTATCACATTTTATATAATGACAATTGGTATTATAATTGCTTACTATGGTTGGTATATTATGTGTGTACTGTGATTTATTTCTAGTTTAGACCTTTGAATCATTTTGATATCAAATCAAATAGAATTGTCACTCCATTCTAGGTCTCTAAGTTGAAACACAATCAAAACTTGGTATAACATTAATCTCAAATTTATCATTCTAACATTGCCACCTAAAGAATATTTGTGTCAATGTTATGCTTTATTTGTTTACCAAGATATACAGGCTGGGTATTCTCATCTAGGGCTTATCCATAGTATGATTGTGCGTGAACATTATTGTTAATCTCTAAAATCATGCATATTTGATTTGTTCAAACATGATATCTTGGGTTTTCATTTCCTATTATAATCACAAGTCTTTAGAAAAGTCAAAATGAAAACATAAGTAAATATATCTCATGCAATGATTATTTTGTCAAGTATATAAGAAATCGCTAACGTTTCATGCAATTTGGACCATCCAAAACATCTCCTAAAAATCTGCAACTTCTGCATGGAACTACTATTGGGACACCTAATCAAGTTCAATCATCAAAATTTTCAAAACCCTAAAAAATCACTTACTGTTTCCCGCGCTAGCGCTAGCGCCGGCGCTAGCGTCGAGGTTCATTTTTTCTATAAGTTTAAAATTTTGAAAAATCCCTAAAAATATACTAATCTATATGTACTATTTAGTTTTGCACTTCTGTGTTTCCTTATTTTTTGAAAAATCAAATACAAAACTACAAAAACCAAATTACAAAAAATATGTTTTGTTTTTTTTCGCTTGTGTTGTTTCCTTCATTTAAAGTTCATCTTTATGCAAAAATCAAATAAAAAAATTACAAAAGCAAAAATTACAAAAATATGCTTTTACTTGTAAAAATCAACTACAAAAATATAAAATAAAACAAAAACAAGTATCAAAATTATTCTTCTGAACTTAACTTTTCTATGTATCTTGCGAAAGGGTGATTTGGGCTATCATCTCATCATATCACCTAGTACCGGGCGAACCTCTCACAAGGTAGTCCTCGGGAAGTCCAAGATCAATTTTATAAGTTCAAACTTTAAATAAAAATTATTTTTCAAAAATATCTGTATGGACTTTATTGTAAAAATCAAGCATGATTCAATCTATTATTTAGAAATTCTATAATGTTGCAATTTATCTTTTCAAACTACTTTGAATATTGCCTTCATCATGCTTTGATACATCTACTAATATGTGCATAAATTATATTGAAAAAGTTGTGTAGAACTATGCGTAGCATGGCTCTAAGTATGAGTAATGTTTTATGTTTGATAATGATCGCAATTCACTCACTTATTTTGGCATTGTCTACTTATGTGTTTAATCTAAGAATGTTTGTGTATGTTTTGTAATAGTACAATGAATTAAAATTGCACAAGTATCTTACCTACACAACCTTTATTTGCACTTTTAAAAGTTAAGAAAAGTGGTTATCTTTTTCATAAATTATATTGGTTTGCAAAACAAGTGTATTCGGAGAACTTTGTACAAAACAAAATCATAAAATAAAGTGACAAAGATAACTCCACCAAGCACTACTTGAACCTCCTGATAAGTCTTAATAAGCGTTGTGAGGTTGAGCACCTTGGAAAGAATAATAAAGTATCTTGTGCAAACCATAACTTTTTTTCAAAATAAAAACCACTTATTCTTAAGTACACCGGATCACAATAAAAATCAATCTTGAAGAATAAAACTATGTGATCCCCCAAGCACTACTTTGCACCATGATAAGTCTTGATGAGCATTGTGTGTGCAAAGCACCTTGGTAGTTGTACATTTTTCTTTGTGCATTGAAGTGAGTGGAAGTAAAATTATTTGTGTTTTATTGTGCTCTTTACTTTACATATTACTTGTATTTTTGATTAAAACATTTGTTTACTCTATTCAAAATACACTTTTATGCACATCATTATCTTCCATAACACTTCTTCTCATGAGTATTGGATCCTAATGCTAATTCTATACTACTCTTTATTTATGAAATGCACTAGATAACCTAGCATGCTTTCTACAATGTTTGGTATGTTTTGAAATTGTGAATTAAAGTAACATTGTAGTAATCTCTTTTTGATAAGATTATTTCATGCTTGGTTACTGTATTGTCAAAACAAAAATTTTAAATGCAAAATGATTTACAAAAACATATTTTCTTGAAATTGAACTCATATATCTTTTTATGAACCATCATTGATTACCATAAGATGTTTTTTGTACTTCTATATGTCTTCCGCATCATAACCATATAATTGTTTTACCTTGCACTTTAATACTTATTTAAAATCTTTCATCTTGTGTGCATCATCACTTGAATCTTCAAATTCCTTTCTTGCAACAAGTGGTAGACTTGCTTGGTAAACTTTATATTGGTTGAATTTTTTTTGCTTATAACTCTAATCTATTTCTATTCTAAACACTCCTCCAACAAGTGAAATATTGCTTATAAAACATCTCATTTTGAACTTAAACTCTTATTTAGTATTATGATATTTCTTTTTCGAAATCTTCCGCAATACTCAAACTCTGATTCATTCATGAATTTCAATATAGCTATGTGAGTTTTATTTCAAAAATTCAAATAAAAATATAAACCCATATGCTATGATATTTCCCATTAGATTTAAATGCTTAATGTTTCCAATAATTGTTATCCATGACTTCATTTCTCACCATAGCGGGGGCGTAGGGTTGTAGACATTAGATAACCTTATCTCTAGTCATGTCTTGTCCTTAACCGGGGAGGGTTCCAGTGGGGCCTTGCGAGGCACTGGGGGGAAAGAGTGCTAGGTTAAGTTTTTTGTCTAGTGTTTGCATATGGGATTAACACCCTAACCTACGGCATGTTTGCAGCTCCTCATGCCCATCCGTCACTTAGTACGGGGCTAGGGTGTTGACATATTGTTTGGGTAGATTGGTTACCTGAAAATCATGATTGTTTTTAGGTTTAAAACTCTTATTTAAAGGGGAAATCATTTTTATTTTGCTAAAACTCTGATATATAAAAGAGGGAGAACTACAAACAAAAGGGATAAAATAAGTCATAACTATGATCATTTTCAATGAAAGACAAATCTAAAACTCCTTATCATTTACTTCAAAAGCTCGATCATGCCTCCTCTTTTATTTACACATTTTTTAGTGCTTTGTTTCCCTACCCACTTTTGCTAATAACAAAGGGGGAGAACTAACAATGATAAAATGCAAAAGGGGGAGAACTAACATGATAAATATATAATCCGCTATCAAAATGCAAACTCAACATGATTGATTAAGTTGATAGCATACATATTAGGGGAGCATTCACATAGGGGGAGCATATATTTAGGGGGAGCAATTCTAAATGCTAAAATCAATAATCATCCTAAAGTCATCACTCACACACACACACACAAGTATAGTCTCATCATGCTTATTTATTAATGCTTTGATTTATCATTAATGGATTTATTATTATCAAAAAGGGGAGTTTGTTGGAACACGGTCTTTCCGCATCTCCTAGGTTTGAGAATAACAAATCCTATGTGTATTTGAACTTTTGTGATTCAAGTGTGCAGGTTAACATAGTCCACATGACTCAAGGAGTACTCATGATGACTGCCCCCAAATTTGAGGCCAAAATTCGAACTAGCTCACTAGCGCCGGCGGTAGCGCTAGCGCTCGGCGCTAGTGTTGATTAGCACGATTCCGGCATCATTTTTAGAAGGAGCTAGCGCCCGACGGTAGCTACTAGCGCTGGCGGTAGCATGGAGCACAAGAGGCATGGAGCAATATGTTGCCGCGGATTGAAGATCCTGCCGCGCAAAACGTTTCCTAATCCGGGCTAGCGCCGGCGGTAGCGCTAGCGCCGGCGGTAGTGTAAAGGCTATAAATTGGATGTTTTGGCTCCGAATTCTTCATCCTCCTGTAATCCCAAACTCCAGAGCTTCGTGCCACAGCAGAGAGAGGAAGATTCAGAGCGATACTCCCACAATTCCATAAAGCCTTAAGGAGATCCGTGGAGAAGATTTCAACACGCTTCATCATCGTGACGAAAGACCGCATCGACTACGATCATACTCTGCGGGCCTTCGTCCACTTCTCCAAGAGATCCACATAGAGGGAGTTTTTATATTATTGTGTTTTCATTTCATATCTTTTCTGTAAACGGTAGTGAAATCGCCTCGTGTTGGCGACTAGGTCTGGGGTAGGACTTAGGGCTGAAATTCGCCTCGTGTTGGCGACTAGATCTAGGCTAGGTCTAGGGGGTGCTCGAGGCCTTTCTGGGGATATATTGGCTAGAACGGCTTGAGGCCGTATCTGGGGAGAGATCGGCTAAAGCCAACCAATTCGTGGGGATACGAGTCGGTATAGAAAACGAAAAAGATTTTTTATTATTCGCCTCCGATCTCTAGCGACACTGAGATCAGGTTTTGTAAAACTTATTTAATATCAATAAAGCTTGTCTCTCTTTTTGTTTTACTTGTCTTCTTGTTTTAATATTGCAATATTCCAAAGTTTTTCTAAATAAAATCTAAAGTTTTTGAAAACCCTTATTCACCCCCCCTCTAAGGGCGCCGACCGATCCAACAAAGCGGCGGCCTATCACGCTCAAATTCTAAGTACCTGACTGTAACCCCTTGGAAGATAGTGAAGTTTGGTCGGCACAGCTCCGGCCGCGTGATTTTTTACCCTTTCCAGGTTTTCCACGTTAAAAAGTCCCAGTGTACTCAACGAATCTCAAATTGACTGTTAGCGCGCTTGGCTCGCTTCAGAGCTGAGACGGTTCAAGTCGACCGGTCTACCAAGAGCACCCAAGCGACTCACAATAGTTTGGCGCCGTCTGTGGGAAAGTGGATTCCCAAACACTCATCAAAGATCCCCCAAAGGAAGAATCCGTCCTGAGATCGTGCTCGCTATCAACTGCGATGGCGAGAAGAAGCGCTCGCACTACTGAAGGATCGATCCCCGAGGGGCGTGTTGACCCGGCTCCCTCCCCTTCGCTCGTCAACGTACCTCTCATGGAAGAGGCAGCGATCGCGCCTGCGACAACACTGGAAGGACGCGTGATGCAGATGGAGGAGCAGCAGGCCGAGATGTTGGCTCTCTTGAGAAATCTGGGAGTCCCTCGAGCTCCCGTTCCACCTCCCGCATTTAACATTTTGCCTCCTCTGGCTCAGAATCACGCTCCAGGCAACAATGTCGCAAGAGAGGAAGATGTTTCCGAAGAATTCTCTGATGCAGCAAGTTCCACTCACCCCGCCCGGCCGGCCAGGGGGCCGGAAGTCGATCCCCGTCACCAACTCCATGGAAGAGCCAACCTGGGGCAGGTTGTAGGAAGAGAGACTCGCGAGGAGATACGCAAAATGATAGTGAAAGAGTGCGACCAGGTTGGGCGACGTGCAGCTTTGGCCCACTGCCCTCTGCACCGTGGCTCTCCACTATCGCCTAAGGTCCTAGCTTACCCAGTTCTGCAGGGTTTCAAGCTTCCGAATATCGAGACGTTTGACGGAATGGATGACCCTTTGGAACACGTCAATCACTTCACTAACATCATGAGGATTTGCAACGCTCCCGATCAGCTCCTTTGCCAGGTGTTCCCTACAACCTTGAAAGGATAAGCGCGCACTTGGTTTCATTCCCTGCGGGATGGAATGATTGACAAATTCGCAGCAATGACTCAGCAGTTCGTAGATCAGTTCATCGCCAACAGCAGAATCGTCTGGGACCCCTCCCACCTTTCAGGAATACGCTACAGCGAGGGAGAGACCCTCACGTATTTCTTCCGACGCTTCACTACTGAGGCGCGACAAATTACAGGGGTGGACCCGGAGCTCCTACGAGGAGTTTTTCTTGGAGGGCTTCGCCCTAACGGCTTTTACTCCGCACTAATGCGGGAAACTATGCTCAGCTACCCAGACCTCGTTCACCGAGTCGAGGCCCGGATAGCAGCTGATGAGGTGATTGAAGCGCACCGACAGCAGTTCGAGGGGAGATCGAAGAGGAAGAGAGGAGTCGCTGCCGCGGACGGTCCCCGATAAGAACAACAAGCATCACGACACCCCCAGCTGAGACCGAGGATCTCGCCAACACCAGGACTACACTCCTCTGAACACAACCAGGGCTAACAATCTCCTTGCCATCCACGATCATCCCTCTCTTTAGAGGCCTAAGTCTCTTGCACCAATTCCGGAGACCAATCCAAATACTACGATTACCATCGAGATCACGGGCACAAAATAGAAGATTCTTTGCGACTGAACACAGAAATTGAATGATTCGTTCGTCTGGGACTCCTTGAAAATTTTCTCCAAACCAAGGACCCTGAATCAACAGGTCAAGAATGACCCAGCAGGGGGGCAATCCCCAGAGTGACCGTCTCGAAGAATAGCCCATTCTCTGCCCATGGAACGTCCAGGGCACCCAACGTAGTTACTTGTATCTCATGTTTTCAGCATCCATGTAACAAACAAGTGTCATTCTATTTATTACTTTTTATCATGCGCCCAATCCACAAGCATCATTTTCAATTGTACTGTTTCTCCCAGAACAGAGTATTCAGATCGTCCGACAAAGGACTCTGACCTCTCCCAGAACAGAGTGTTCAGATCGTCCGACAAAGGACTCTGACCTCTCCCAGAACAGAGTGTACAGATCGTCCGACAAAGGACTCTGATGTGAGGCCCCCATTTGGACCCCACATACATTTGTATCTCAGCTATGTTCATACATGTGTCCCAGGTTGAAGTGCGGCTAGTAAATACAAAATAAAAACATATAATAATAAATTTACTTTCGTACCTTGTATTAGTTGTTGAATATTTTCCTGTTCTACCATATCAGTTCTTTATGCTTTTGCGTATCCAAAGTCACGTCCGTTACCTACAAAATTTGACGACATTGATTGTTGTAATTAAGTAAAGTAAAATTCACGCATTTGAAAACATGTGTTTTTTTATGCTAACCAGTTGTCTGTCTCAGTAGTAAACTTATTATGTAACTGTAGAAACATGTTAGTACCAATAAAACAGTATGAGCAGTATAGGATCATAACAATCTCTGTAGCAATGTAACATTAAAACAATGTATCCATGTATCAACGTAAGCAATTATTTCTTATATCAATATATCTATCTCAGTGTATCAGTATAGCAGTATATCAGTTTTTCTATGTAACAGAATATCAGTATATCAGTATATTTCATTATTTCTATGTATGTTTTATTTCTTAGGATATATTAGGGGCGATTCGAATCCTTTTTCCTTTACCCCGAAGGGTCCTTTACCCTGAATGGTCCTTTACCCCGAAGGGTCATTCATGTGCATGCATTGCAAGTCGCCCGTAATATAACCCTGTGTCGACACGTTTACATAATAATGAGTATAATAAGAGTGCGTATGTAAAAAGAAAGTACAGCCATAAAGCTTAAATGAAACAGGTAGCTCTCACAATCAGTATCAGTGTTCATAGCATTGTCATGTCTATTTTGAGGTGCCATCCTCCGTGGTATCTGTATAAGCATCATGTCATCATGGTCGTTTAAATCGGGGTTGCACCTCGCTATAGTTACAATATTAACTATTACGATGACATCATTTGGTAGCTACTTACCCGGCCCTTTAGGTTGCATAACTATAAAAGAGACACATGCATAATAATTTCCAAACTCAATCTCATTCACCACTCTTTATTAACCAAGTAACCATCTACTGTATACTTATTGTTTTCAATAACAATTGCTGGTTATCTCATTTCCCCAAAAGTTCCTTCCGCTAACTCAATCAACAATATTCAACATAAACATTAAAGCAAGTAGTAACCGGCCAATATAAAGAAAACTATAGTCGCTCTAGTGAAATATATAACATATAACATAATAGAAACCGCCAGAATTTTCCAAACAGCCGGCAACATTCTCTCCAGCAAAAACCCCCAACATCCACTAGAACCACACATTTAAAAGCCCATTTTCCAGCCACCTAAAAACCCCAAATTCAAGCATGTATAGGTATGGTAAACCCAATAGCATTTATATCAAATAAAGAAGAATCCAGCAGCAGCTGGACTGCTTCTCTCCCCAAAACAGTGAAACAAGACTGCTAAGAGAAGCCATACCAGTCGGCCAACAAGAGGAGAAAAGGGAAATTAGGTGCAGCCGGCCAAGCTCAGAAATACTATCAGAGGGCAGTAACAGCACAAGAAGAAACAACTGCAGGAGAGCAGTAGCTGCAGAACTAAAAGCAACAATAAACCTCTTCTCCCATACCAAAACAAATCGGCCAACCAAAACAGCCCTATTTCTTTTGCTGCCCTATTTCTCTCCAGGAATCTAGCATCAATACAGAATTAAAGAAAAGAAAAGGGGACAAGGAAGCTCACAGTGAGGTAAGAGAGCAAACCCCCAATGTCTTTGTATCCCAAATCTCCTAATCCGACAAAGCTCCCACTCAACCAAAGCCGCATGTTAAGAAACCTTGAGCAGCCACGAATTTCTACGGCTTTTTCTGAGCGATTAAGAGGAGAAACATAGATGGAAGGAGAAAATCGGCGCCGAGCCCTATCGGAACACCGTCGAGGGAGAAGGAGAAAGAAGAAAGATCGGTCGATTCTGATAAAAAGAACGAACCAATGCTATATAAATTATATCTCCACCGCTTATAACAAGTTCAGCCTTTCCCTTAATCACAGCCCACTTAAGCCAAGCCCACATAAATTCAGTCCACATTACATAAAGCCTCTAAGAGCACACCAATACCAGCTGCCAAAATGTGCTATTAGCACACACATTTCAGCTATTCGCAAACCAAATCAACTTCAAGCTCCTCTATCGGCACACCAAGGTGCACCCCTTTTCAATTAACATTAGCAGTTACTATATGAAACTCCGACTCAAACAAGCCGGTCAAGCACAACCATCCCAAATCTATACTAATATACCATATATATAAATTTATTTATAAAGTTTGTCACTCGTATAGTTTGCCCATATAGAAAAACTCATATTCCGCTAAAAATCGCGAATGCTCCAAAGCGTCAATAGAAACTCATACTCAACTTCAAAGAAACCCGAGTTGACACTGATTTACTTTTTCATCATAGGGGATGTATATAATAATTATTGAGTTTTATATTATTTATTTGCATCACTTCATCTTTTGGGCCGTTACAAATTCTTCCCCTCTTATAAAAGATTTTTGTCCTCGAAAATAGGACACGATATGAATTTTCAACTATGACATTATTTACTTTCCTAGGCATTCAAAATTTCATTCGTTTTCCCGTATTCCGAATTCTAAAAATTTAAGCGATTGACAAACCGTCATAAGGAACAAGAAAAGAAACATAGTAGTTCATGAAACATATTCTTTATCATCATATTTCTTTCTTCATTCATTGTTTGGACTTTTAGTTCTTAGCCGTATATCAATTGATGTCTTAATTAGCCTTTGCAACTACTCGTAACTCATAATATTATTTGTACATTGCGATCTTTCACATTACCATTTTACCTACGCTCACGTCATCACTCATCCTTATTCTCATTCGTAATTCATTTACTTGCTATTTCAATTACTTCCTATATCATTTCCCTCCTATGTATTATGAATATATTCATTATTCATAGTCGTCTCCCGCGGTCAAATTTCTCAATTGATGATTTATTTTCGTATCTTATTATTCTATCGTTCTCTCTTTATAACACTTCTTGCAGAACGACCAATATCTTATAGAGTATCAGTGGACTTTCATTTTTTTTTAGCTTAGAAATTTCTTAATCACGTTGTACCTCAACCACGATTTCAGTTATAGTTTATAATATTGAAACGATGTACTTGGTGGCTTTATTTCATTTATATACCATATAAGACGAAGGTAAACTTCAATCCACACTCATTTCCTTCAATGTTACAGACCCATCATCACATTTTCCTTTTTTTAGCAGTCAGTATTTCATAATCTTTATCTATAATTCATATGGTCTTCATAACTTTTACATCGAATGTCATTATTTAAATTTTCTATGGATATTTACACGTGTTGACATTGAAATCAATCATATCTTTTATCTGTGCATTCTTCATTCACTACTCCACTTTCATATATTATTTTGCCTTTATTATGCTGCATCATATAAATAAGTCTACACCAATTCATTTACAATCGTTAGTCATCTTATATTATCATGGAGAGATTTTCGGTCTTTGCTACTCTTCACATACTTTGGCTATCACAGTTATATGTTCATCTGGACGAAATTATATTTTATACTCATTTAAAATTTCATGTTTCATGTTAGACATCACATATATTTTCTTTTTATCGTAAGCACTATATTAGTAGCTCCATATTATGGATCGAATCATTCTTCCGTAGCTTTTTCTTCAACGACATTTCCATTTAGTTCTAAAATATGTATTGATAATTGTCATTCCATCTAAAGATAACATTAGTCCATTTTTTGATTTATCATTCTAAAACTAATTTAAATCCACAAAGTTCTTATTTCATTTACCGTAAAATGTTACTAAAATTGTATTCGTATTTCGTTTTCTTTACTGTTTGGAGTTTTATCTTTATACGTATATTATATGTACATTGCAATTTCTTACATTACCATTTTACCAACACCCATATCATCAGTCTTTATTATTCTCGTTCATTGCAAATTTTTGAAATGTAAAATCTCCTTCAATAAGACCTATTGTATGTCTACGTACTCAACTTAACGTTTGTCTCACCTTCTTTACATACCTTGGTTATCACAATTTTCATTGTCTGGTAGCAATTTCATTTACTTCTCATGTCCTATTACTCGACACCCGAAGCACAATTAGGACTTTATTATTTCCACGACTTCTCTATTCTATCTTCATTTCTCACTTTACAGTACATTATTCAGTAAAACATTGTCGTACACCACTTTCTTATTGCATTCACGTTAACGGAACATTGATGGTGTACCTTATGATTTAGTACCACAAGTAAACTATATTATACTATCAACATGACATGCACATTGTGGTCAAATTGACTTTTATCTCATCTTCTTCACATACTTAATTATCACATTTTCAATTTCGTTTAGCAATTTCCTGTACTTCCTCTATTCTTTACTACTCACTCGCTCACCATGATGACTTTCAGTTTTTTCATAGCAATATCCTGCGTCAAGTTCCTACCTCGCTAATTCGACTGTGTATCTTCTAATTACGTATACTATCATTCCCTCGTTCTAACAATATATGGAATGTCAGTGGCTTTCATTTTTACTTAGCATCATATTTGCATATTCATGCGGTTTTCGTTTGCAAATTTCTTTTGTCGTTTCTGCTTTACTTTCATCTCGGTTTCTTTTATAGCTCATAATATAATGTATCGCTTAAATAATATTGAAACGATATACTTTGGAAACAATTGCATTTGTAACCATATTTCGTTTTTCATGTTTGTGTAATCCGTTATTTCAAAACTATGTATATCTTATAATACAAGATGAAAATAGACTTACCATGTCTATTCGTTTCATTTACCATTACTTCCTCTCGCTATTGCACAACGTTTCAAAGCTTTCACAGTGAATATCATTATTAAACTTTTCTACAATTGTTTAAACTTAGAGCCCGCTATTTGTACACTCTTCATTACGTATTCAACCATTTTACATGTCTCCATCTTCGCTTTATACAACGATGTACATTGATCTTTTTGTTCGAAGCAATTTCATCTTTCAACTATTCTATATATATCATATTCATCTCTCTATCGCTAACACTACGAAGACATTTCTTTTCATGAAAACAATTAGGTTGACTTGGATTCGTGTCGCTTTATGTTCGTGTACATTTCATTTACTTTCTATCTGTTCGTGAATTCTTTCAAAACTTTGGACGTACTTCGATTTACGCAAATTCCCAATTACTAAAATTTTTATGAACGATCTTCTCACCGACATATCATGTGTCCTTATTCATTACTCACTACAACCGAACTTCATCAAAACCTGACTCTGATACCAAATTGTGAGGCCCCCATTTGGACCCCACATACATTTAATCTCAGCTATGTTCATACATGTGTCCCAGGTTGAAGTGCGGCTAGTAAATACAAAATAAAAACATATAATAATAAATTTACTTTCGTACCTTGTATTAGTTGTTGAATATTTTCCTATTCTACCATATCAGTTCTTTATGCTTTTGAGTATCCAAAGTCACGTCCGTTACCTACAAAATTTGACGACATTGATTGCTGTAATTAAGTAAAGTAAAATTCACGCATTTGAAAACATGTGTTTTTTTATGCTAACCAGTTGTCTGTCTCAGTAGTAAACTTAGTATGTAACTGTAGAAACATGTTAGTACCAATAAAACAGTATGAGCAGTATAGGATCATAACAATCTCTGTAGCAATGTAACATTAAAACAATGTATCCATGTATCAACGTAAGCAATTATTTCTTATATCAATATTTCTATCTCAGTGTATCAGTATAGCAGTATATCAGTTTTTCTATGTAACAGAATATCAGTATATCAGTATATTTCATTATTTCTATGTATGTTTCATTTCTTAGGATATATTAGGGGCGATTCGAATCCTTTTTCCTTTACCCCGAAGGGTCCTTTACCCCGAATGGTCCTTTACCCCGAAGGGTCATTCATGTGCATGCATTGCAAGTCGCCCGTAATATAACCTTGTGTCGACACGTTTACATAATAATGAGTATAATAAGAGTGCGTATGTAAAAAGAAAGTAAAGCCATAAAGCTTAAATGAAACAGGTAGCTCTCACAATCAGTATCAGTGTTCATAGCATTGTCATGTCTATTTTGAGGTGCCATCCTCCGTGGTATCTGTATAAGCATCATGTCATCAGGGTCGTTTAAATTGGGGTTGCACCTCGCTATAGTTACAATATTAACTATTACGATGACATCATTTGGTAGCTACTTACCCGGCCCTTTAGGTTGCATAACTATAAAAGAGACACATGCATAATAATTTCCAAACTCAATCCCATTCACCACTCTTTATTAACCAAGTAACCATCTACTGTATTCTTATTGTTTTCATTTCCCCAAAAGTTCCTTCCGCTAACTCAATCAACAATATTCAACATAAACATTAAAGCAAGTAGTAACCGGCCAATATAAAGAAAACTATAGTTGCTCTAGTGAAATATATAACATATAACATAATAGAAATCGCCGGAATTTTCCAAACAGCCGGCAACATTCTCTCCAGCAAAAACCCCCAACATCCACTAGAACCACACATTTAAAAGCCCATTTTCCAGCCACCTAAAAGCCCCAAATTCAAGCATGTATAGGTATGGTAAACCCAATAGCATTTATATCAAATAAAGAAGAATCCAGCAGCAGCTGGACTGCTTCTCTCCCCAAAACAGTGAAACAAGACTGCTAAGAGAAGCCATACCAGTCGTCCAACAAGAGGAGAAAAGGGAAATTAGGTGCAGCCGGCCAAGCTCAGAAATACTATCAGAGGGCAGTAACAGCACAAGAAGAAACAATTGCAGGAGAGCAGCAGTTGCAGAACTAAAAGCAACAGTAAACCTCTTCTCCCATACCAAAACAAATCGGCCAACCAAAACAGCCCTATTTCTTTTGCTGCCCTATTTCTCTCCAGGAATCTAGCATCAATACAGAATTAAAGAAAAGAAAAGGGGACAAGGAAGCTCACAGTGAGGTAAGAGAGCAAACCCCCAATGTCTTTGTATCCCAAATCTCCTAATCCGACAAAGCTCCCGCTCAACAAAAGCCGCATGTTAAGAAACCTTGAGCAGCCACGAATTTCTACGGCTTTTTCTGAGCGATTAAGAGGAGAAACATAGATGGAAGGAGAAAATCGGCACCGAGCCCTATCGGAAGTCGGAACACCGTCGAGGGAGAAGGAGAAAGAAGAAAGATCAGTCGATTCTGATAAAAAGAACGAACCAATGCTATATAAATTATATCTCCACCGCTTATAACAAGTTCAGCCTTTCCCTTAATCGCAGCCCACTTAAGCCAAGCCCACATAAATTCAGTCCACATTACATAAAGCCTCTAAGAGCACACCAATACCAGTGCCAAAATGTGCTATTAGCACACACATTTCAGCTATTCGCAAACCAAATCAACTTCAAGCTCCTCTATCTGCACACCAAGGTGCACCCCTTTTCAATTAACATTAGCAGTTACTATATGAAACTCCGACTCAAACAAGCCGGTCAAGCACAACCATCCCAGATCTATACTTATATACCATATATATAAATTTATTTATAAAGTTTGTCACTCGTATAGTTTGCCCATATAGAAAAACTCATATTCCGCTAAAAATCGCGAATGCTCCAAAGCGTCAATAGAAACTCATACTCAACTTCAAAGAAACCCGAGTTGACACTGATTTACTTTTTCATCATAGGGGATGTATATAATAATTATTGAGTTTTATATTATTTATTTGCGTCACTTCATCTTTTGGGCCGTTACATCTGACCTCTCCCAAAACAGTGTTCAGATCGTCCGACAAGAGACTCTGACCTCTCCCAGAATGAAGTGTACAGATCCTCCGACAAAGGACTCTGACCTCTCCCAGAACATAGTGTTCAGATCGTCCGACAAAGAACTCTGACCTCTCTCAGAACAGAGTGTTCAGATCGTCCGACAAAGGACTCCGACCTCTCGCAGAACAGAGTGTTCAGATCGTCTGACAAGGGACTCTGACCTCTCCCAGAACAGAGTGTTCAGATCATTCGATAATGGACTCTGACCTCTCCCAGAATAGAGTGTCCAGATCGTCCCACAAGAGACTCTGGCCTCTTCCAGAACAAAGTGCTTGTATATACCATACAGAAACGAAAGCAACTGCACACTCATCCCTTGGTGGCAATTCCTACCCAAGGTGCCACAAAGATGACGATGATTGAAACCGCAGCAGGAGAATCAAAACCTCCGAACTCCTCCGTATAAAAATTCGGACTCCGAAGGTTTCGGGGGCTTATGATACGCATTCATACACGGGCTCTCATCTACGTGTCCAAAGTCGGGTAGCGGTTACTCGCAAACCCCCACTCCACCACTAAGGTGATAAGGGGAGAGTGGTCCAAAACCGCCATTTCCAACCATCCGCGCAATTTCGCACATCCACGCGCGACAGCGTCGTGCGCAGTCGCGCCCCACGCCTTCCCGCGCGCGACGCGCATGGCCAGAACACTTCTGTGTTCGTACCATGCCCAGTCGCAGGCCCGCATCCGCACCCATCTGTTCGCTCAGAACGCTCCACGCTCATAACACGCCCAGAACGCTTATATGTTTGTTGCATGCCCAGAACGCTTCCGTGTCCGTTGCATGCCCAGAACACTTCTGTGTTCGTTGCGCGCGCAGAACGCTTCTGAGCGCGCTCAGAACACTTTCGCATTCCGGGCACACTTACTTTTTGTCTTTCTAATTTCTCAGATTACAGGACCCGCTTGTCGCCTTTCTTACCTTCAACGAAGCTGCCCGAACTGTCCGAGGGGCGAGATGGTTATTTATGAAAAATGGCGATTCGTGTGCTCCAAATCAACCAGCGTGATTCGCCCGCCAGGTGTTTACGGTGGTTACGACGACAAAATTACCGGTCTACCCCCGGCCAAAGCTATACAAGGAGCCCAGAGCCTTCATTTCAAGGGACCCCGCCTTCTGCACCCGGGAGAGCTCCCTTGAAGATTTCCTCGGAATTCTCCTTCGGCGCTTGAAAATTTCTTTCGTGGACTTGAAGATTTCCATTCTCCCGTAAGGCGACTCAGCATTCTCATTTTTGTTCTCCTGAGCATTCTCACTTTTGTTCTCCACCGTCCTCAGAAGAAAAAAGACTTAGTTTTCCGAAAAGTGGTCTGTCACCTTCGGAATTCTCTCTCTCTCTATTATTGTAACGAGCGGCGGCCTGCCGCGCTCGAATTCTAAGTACATGATTATAACCCCTCGGAAGATAGTGAAGTTTGTCCGACCGCGTGGTTTTTTACCCTTTCCGGGTTTTCCACGTTAAAATGTCTCAGTGTACTCAACGAATCTCAAATTGACTGTTAGCGCGCTTGGCTCGCTTCAGAGCTGAGACAGTTCAAGTCAACCGGTCTACCAAGAGCACCCAAGCGACCCGCAACAATATAGAAGAATTGAACATACAAAATTCTAGCAATAATCCTACATATAGAAGAATTGAACATACAAAATTTTAGCAATATTCCTACATATAGAAGAATTCAACATACAACATGATGCCTACTGTTGAAAAAATATAGCAATAATCCTCCAAAAAACTCAAAAGACACAAACGAATAAGTAATATATAAATAAAAATCTTATTTCTTTTGACTAGAGAATCTAATATGAGCAGAATTCCGAAAAATATACCTAGATGAATGAATACCAATGGTTCGGAAAAACTGAGGATAACTGTCAAAAAATTTCTGGAAAAACAATGTCAATGCTAAATATAGATTATTATGTAGATCACCAATGGTCCAGCACGGCGTATGGAGGTCCGGCGGCAAGGAGTATGAAGGATTTCCGGTGGCGGCACGTACCAGATTTAGGCGGCGTATGGAGCGGCGGAAGCAAGGAGCGGATCTAGGTGGCGGCAGGGCGGTGGCGACGGCGGCGGGGCGGCATGGAAGAGTTGTGTGGGCGCGAGTTAGGGCAGAGAAGGTATCGGGCTTGAAAGGAGAGGGGCGGCAATTAGAGTGTTTTGATTTCTTAAATTTTAATAAGAATTTAATGTTTTAAGGGCTGCAAATAGCTATTATGGGTCTACAAATACAAGTGCCCTTCTTTTATATATAATATTATTATATAAAAAAAGGAAAAAAAACATTTGTTGCTCCTGATCCGAAATACGATCATTAAATGAATCTAAATAGTAAATTTTACATGTTTTTTTTAAAAAATCAGGCCCCACCCACGTCCTGTAATTATTTGGGCCGGCAGAGCTGGTTGCAAACGCATCAGCTGCTGGTTGCAAACGCTTGTTGCAAACGCTTCAGCTGCTGCTCACGACTGCTACGTTTGGATTCATTTATTGCCGCATCAACCTCCATTTAATGCCCGCAGCTGCACGTCAATCCACCAAATCTTTGACGTTCGCGCATTTATGATTTATCATAGGCGATGTTATTAGCAGTCCTACAACAATTATTCGGAGTTCTAAAAACACCTAAAATGATTATTCGCAGTCCTAAAAGCACTTAAATTCATTGGACTATGTATATGAGTGAACTGCGTTTAGCAGTTATAGGACTACTTATAACATTGCCCTTTATCATCACACACACTTACATTAATACGTTATCTATCTATCTATATATCTTTACAATATTAAAAGTAAAAAAATTGCGTCAATTATGCCCTACTATTATATTAGCTAAATATATATATTTTTTATTTATTTTAAAAAATTAAAACACAACACTATCCTAAAATTAAAATTAAAGCTCCTATAAATTTATTAAATTGAAAAAGTTTTTAGTAGAACTCATATACCTACTATGATAGGATGTCGTTAGGCATGTCAACGGTCTATTCGAGTAAGGCTGTCATTAGACATATCAACGTTATTTTCGAGGAGCTACTATTAAATCAATCAACATTATTAAAGTTGACTAATTAATAAATAATTGATAGGGGCGAAGCCCCGAACCTATCGCAGTCAAGATACTGTCGTGATTGGCCGTAGAGACGAAGTCCCATGTCTTTCTGTCTGTCTCTCTCTTTATATATATATATATATACTATATTAAAGAGGAAAAACACTATTTGGTTAAACATTTACTTTTTGATTTTACCCTATTTATTTAAAAAAAATCATTTTTTAAAATTTAGAGCAATGTTACATGCAGTCTGTTTTTGGCTTTATGCAGACCGCAGATATATGCAGACCAAAAAATTATTCATGCAAGTCAAATTTTATATTTATAAACCATATTCAAAAATCAAATTAATATTTTCTTAAATAAATCATTCATAAAAGCCAAATAAATACATTTTTACAGTCTATTTGACCCACAATAATAGTCCAACAAAATACATTATAGTCATTTTAATTTTATATATCACAAAAAATATGTTTGTAGCCACCTCTTTCAAGGCTTCAATCAATAAAAGATGTGTAAAATCACAAAATCACTGGACTTTATTTATGCACAAAACACTATACTTTAATAAAATTCAGATGCATAGCACGATTTACAGTATTTTGGATAAATGTAGCCTTTTCGAAATTAGAAAAATAAGTTATAGAGGAAGAGAGAGGAGCTCGCTGGTCGGTGAAGGGAAGGAGGTGGTCGGCGGGAGAGGATCACCGGCCGGAGTCGCCGGAGGAGGGAGATGAGATCATAAAGGAAGCTCGATCTCGTCCGGCGGATGCACGGGGCGTGGGTGATGATGGGGCGTATAAGTCTAGTTCTATGGCCTGCATGTTGAAAAGGAAAAATGATATCTTTTTAAAAAAATTGTGGCCTGCATGTAGCCAAAATAGTCTGCGTTTAACATCATTCTTTTTAAAAAATTGTGGCCTGCATATAGCCAAAATTGGCCTGCGTTTAACATCGCTCAAAATTTATGTGATTTTTTTTTTAATTTTAAAAAACGTGCTCTCATATAGACAAACCTCTACCACAATAAAAAATGTATTCCCCGCCGCTCGCAAACTCCCATGCACACCGCAAAATGAGCGACGAGGAAAGTATAGCACTAAAGGGTTTACGAGCGACTGAGGTACTGTCGCGGTTGGCCATAGGGGCGGAGCCCGGTCTCTCTCTCTCTCTCTCTTTCTATATGTATATATATATATATACATATTATGTATTACTATATTGGCGACGGTGACATGAGTATATGTGCCACAAATACAATCATGCTCAATCTATCGAATAATTTTTGCTTCCCAAAAAAAAAGTTACAAAAATATATATTTTGAAGCAGCGCCTAACATGAATCTACATGAAAATAAGGGCACGAATAAATTAAATTCCATGCCCGTATAAAGAAAAGAAGAGAGACAATGCTCTTATTTACAACTTCAAGTCTTCAACTACTTTATAATGGCCCCAATCTCCATGAGGATTAGTGAGGATTGGTCTTATTGACCTAAAGTAAGGTGCGTTAGTCCCACCTCAGCCGTTCGATTCACCTGGTAGCCGTTCGATCCAGCAAGACCCGCATGTTTTTTTTACTGATTTTTGGTTGGCGGTCCAATCTTTGGTGGACGGACAAGGGGCTAACACACATAGGTAGAAGTCAAAGTCAATGGTCAAACCGAAGATATCAGACAGCTTACTAGGACTATGTACCCAGGGTGTGAGTAGCGACTTACTCGCCCCCAAACTGGCGACAAAGAGTAGAACCCGGAGCTATTCAGGCAGATGAGCGAGAAGGCCAAGGACCTGGACTTACTCGCCCATAGACGACTTTCAACTACCAACTCGCCAGCCTGAGGCGAGGTCCTTACCTACTCACTCTCTCAAGACTTTGCTCAATCATCTCAAAGGGGGCCAGGCACAGCCGCCTGCCCCACCTCCCTCAAGATTTGTCTATAAATAAACCCCCAGGGGTACCAGAAAGGGCACTTATGAAAACCGGAGCTTCATCCCCCCACATAGGCAAGAACCCTCCCTAGTCAATGCCTTTCTAGTACCAAGCTCGGTCATTCGTTGGTTGTTGAGGAGAAGACTCCTTCCAGCTTTTGGCGCGGGTACGTGGTGGGACCTCCCTGCCGCAACACCTGGGGTCCTGTTGTTATTGTCCTAATCCCTTCGTCGTTGTCAGTCAAGTCACTAGTTGGACTGTTGGGCGAGTAGCCTTCGGCTGCATTGATCCGAATTTTGGAGCCAGGATTTTCCTGGCTTCAACAATGCATACCTATTTTCACTACGTGCAAATAACTCAAAAAAAATCTAAATTTGAATAGGAATAAAATCCTTAAACCCTAAAAAGAACGAAGTGCAACCAAACTCTAATATTCCTCCCGTGCGGTTGTAGGCGTGAAGGGAGAAAGGCATGATCGAGTGTGAAAGGTGAAACCCTATACTCGTTCTCCTCCCTTGCGACGACTGCTCCCCCGCATTCAGCCGTTCCCGCCGATGAATGGATCCCCATCCACCAGATTTTGCGTCCGCTACCGCCGGTGAACTTTCTGCTAGAGCCGATAACTCTCCGCCGAGGTAACGACCTACTTGATCACTGTTTCTCTCCCAATTTTTTTCGCATTTTCTACCCACATCCCCTCCTATGCATATTTTGGCCCAGATTTCTGGCTTCTACGTGTCGATCACCGTGAAGGGCGTAACCCTACACCCGCTCAGATTTCTTTCATTTGCTACAAATATTTACTATGCCATCATCACCGGTGAAGGGGAAAAATCAAGTTATAAATTTATAATTTCTTCTAACAACATTTTTTTATTTACACGCAGGTAGCTAGTGACTCAGTGACGACATTTTGAATGAAATCAAATTTGAACTAAGACGTCAGAGTCATAAAATGTATGTTTGCATGACACATAACCGCCGGTAAAAAAAAAAACTACGTTAAGTGGATAAAGTTCTTTAGGTGAGGTCCAACGTTCACGAACGACGGTTCATAACCAGTGCGTTCAGGACCGCTAGCTCCGTGCCAAACGAATTAGAGTATGTTTTGCATGGCGTTAGCGATCATGAATGATGTGGTTAATGTATGAATCGTCGTTCGAGAACGCCCGACCTCATCTAAGAAACTTAATTCATCCACTTTTGCATTTCAAAACTACGTTTTTTTGTTCTTGGCGGCGGTCATAACCATACCGTTGTCATGCCAAACATATATTCTATATGGCCAAACTCGCCGGAGCAATAATGCCGCGCCAAACAGAGCCTTAATCAACTCTATCGTTGTCCTCCATGCTCGCTGGCTCGTTCTTGTTTCTCAGTCTCAAATATTCTGTGTTAGAAATTTAACATTTCATGTTTCTCACTTCATGGTTTATAAAATCATGGACTTTAATAATGCCTGCAACAATAACAACACTCTCAAGACTTTATCCCACCATAAATCGTTCGGCTATATGTATCCTTTGTCATAATTTCGCCCTATTTTTAGTCATAATCTCACTAATGCCTAAGTACATCACGTCTTTCCTTATAGTTTCATTCCAAGTCTAGATTTTAATGCCTACATTAAAAAAACTTAATAAGACGCATGCTTTTGAATTTGAACTTCTCTGTGTCTTATTTTTCCATCATTAAAATAAAAATTCAAACATTAAATTTTAATGCAGAAATAACAAAAAGTTAACATCATATCATATTATGTTGTGCTTTAAAGAAAGAATCAGTGTCAACTACACAAGTTATTGCTTCGTGCTGGCCGTTGGGAGGCAGAAACCAGCTTCACCTCACAAAAACATTATTTATACTTGGAGATGTGAAGGGGAAATAAGTGCGCGTGTGGAACCCGCCCTCACCATTAATCGATCCGCCCGATGCAACGTCACATTGTCCAATCATCACTAAGACTCTGTTTGTTTGAGCATTTTTTTTCTCCGTTACGCTTTAAAACCCCCGCAAACACTGTTTTTTGTCTGTCTGAAAAGACTCACTTTGGTACCATCAATTTCTCAAAACGATATTTTATGCCTGATCACAACATCATGGAGCTGGGAGCTTCATTTAAGAACACAAATTTAACTTCATCTACAACCGTTCCATCTCTAATCTCCACCACTCACCCAAACAGACCCTAAGAGCATTAATATTTTTCTCACTTTGTTGTTCTGTTCTGTTCTGATTCAGATTCGGAATTGAACCAATTCGTTTGAACTGGTTGACTGTTATTTGAAAGAAATTCTCTATAGATTCTCTATAAATAGAGAATATAAGCACCCCAATAAACCCTAGTCTTCGTTTTCGTTGATATCCTTAGCCAACTCGTGCAGGTGAACCGTGTTTCCTAAGCAATTAACAAGCGCGTTATACAGGCAGTGGCGCGATAGGGTGCACTAAGAATGAGATGGTGCATGTGGATGTGCTGTGTTGGTGGTGCGTGCATATCACATGTTGCGCGGGAAAAAACCCATTTTCGACAGCTAGTGTGTGTGCGCGTGTGGTGCGCGCGCACACATTAATAAATATTCTCCAACAGCTATTAACTGAAACCAGATTAAAAGTTTTTGATATGTAATATAATCATTAATATCGGTTATATGCATGTATAGGTGATAATCCTGGACCTGAAAGCAAAGCAAATGTTTTGATGATCTGATATGTGGACACGTGTTGCCTCCTAAGCAATTATTGGATGTAAATAAAAAATAATTGTGCACTTAATTGCCATTTGAGTTGGCGACGTTCAAAGGAATAAAGTGTCAATTTTTATATAGTTAATTAAAGAATAATTAGAGAGAGAGAGAGAGAGAGAGAGAGAGAGTTTCACCTTCATCGCCGCACGTGCCGTCCATAAACTCCCCACTTATCCAAGTAATTAATGATTCCATATGTCCACATCACACCCTTTTATTCTTTTTCTTAGAGTGGTTTTATAGGCGCATCGAAATCCGCTATATGCACACCTCGAAACTAAGGAATAATTACTTAAACCCTAGATTTTATTATAATCACTTATCATCGTTAACGGCAGACCAGCCCGGATATTTCCTGTTCGCGTGACACTAGGTATTTCGAAAGAACTACTAGACTGGCTCCTTCCGCCGAATATCCGCAGGAGCCCTTCTTCTTCTTCTTCCCGTTGATGCTCCTTCCCTTCTGCCGATTCCAGGGTCGCTCCTCCCGCCGATTCGACGTAGGACTCCATCTTCCCTGCGATATTTCGTCTTTGCTGCTCTAGGGTGCTCTGTTCCTTCATTTTTATCTCATTTCGTTCCGAATTAATTGGCACGCATTCAAAGGGATGGGTGAAATTTTTTTTTATAAGATAGCTAAAAAAGGTGCAGATGTCCATTCTCTCTACTTGACAAAAAATGCACGTGTGGACGAGTGGAAAATAAAAGTTGTTTTAACTTGGCAAAACTATGAAATCGGTCCCTGAACTTATGTTGCTTTATGAAATCAGTCCCTCAAGTCTTAATAACAAGAAATCAGTCCCCACCTTTAGCAAAATACTGAAATCAGTCCTAGTTAACTGAAAGTAGTAACGGAAAACAACTTAATTGATGCACATAGACTTAAAATTTAACAAAATAGCTTCATTTGACTTTAAATTTTTAAAATAACCAAAATTTTAAAAATAATGAAACCACATCATTTATCTGAAATTGGGCCACATGTTCTGTAACATTTAGTACAAAATAACGCCAGCTTGCATGAAGTCGAGATGTCCAACTGCACAAAAATGAAACAGCAATTGCATGAACTTTTACCTGAAAATAAACATTTAATATCAGATTTTATCCAATGTTTATGAGAAATAAATAATAGGAAGAATAATTATACCAATTTATATTCCTCAAGTTGGCTTGCAATTTCTTTTGTTGTGACCTTTGACTCCACATTTCGAACATGTAATAGTATTATGTGCTCTACTCATCCTTGAGGGATTTCTCTCTTCGTTGACATCCATAATCCTTTTCTTTTTTGGCCTGCCTGGAGCTCTTCGTCGAATCGGTGGTAGAATTTGTGTCGTTGATGTGGTCGGCCAAAGATTTTGTCCATTTGTAGGCAATATACTATGACTGTAACATAATATATATGTTGATTTTTTAAAGCAATCAGGCACATATTTAGCTATGTCTAGCTTTAAGTAGTTCATGCAACTTATAGCATGACGACAAGGTAGTCCGCTTAATCTCCATTTACCACATGAACAAAAATAATGATCTAATGAAACCACAAATTTTACTGGCACATGAACTACTTCGAATATTTTGTCACTTGACCATATTGGCATCCACATTCCACTATGCTTGGCCTCTTCATCAATTTTTTTTGCAATCTTAGGGTTAACCTCACTAACTTGTTTCTCAATTTTTTCACTAATGTTAGCCCACCTACACATTAAATATACTCGAATGTCCTCAAGCATTGTCAATATAGGTTTGTCGCGCATATCTAATATAACTCGATTGAAAGCCTCCGACATATTGTTCACAACAACATCACAAATAGGAAGTTCAGTGAAGGAGTGCTTGCACCACAAATGTTTATCTAGCGCAATGAGATGCTCATATGCTTGGGATGATATAGCTTTAATCTCACTCATTGCTCTACCCCATTCCTCTTCATATGTAGCATTTGAGGCTCTCCATAACAAACTCTTCAAGTTCTTACTAGGAAACTTCTTTCTAAAATTATTATACAAATGACGAACACAAAAGCGATGATCAACATCCGGCAACAATTCTTTGAAAGTTTGCACTAACCCTTACATGTTAACAAATACATATAAAATTAACACATAAAATTAACAAATAAAGTAAACACATAAAATTATCACATACTTTTTGCTGGTCTGATATATATGTGATTCCAATAGATCCAATATCTCTAACTAGATTGTCAAGAAACCAACTCCAGGAATCTTTATTCTCGGCCTCCACAATCGCATACGCTATCGGTAACATTTGATCATTGGGATCTCTCCCAATTGCCGTCAGTAGTTGACCGCCATAATACCCTTTCAAAAAACATCCATCCAGTCCAACAATAGGTCTACACACTTTGAATGACTCACGACATCCGGCAAGACAAACATACACCCTCTCAAACCGGGGTATAATCGATCTTGAATGGGGTATTATTTGTTCATTATAGAATTCCGGAGGCCAACTAAATTTAAGAAACACTGAACTTCCTCTATTTGATCTTAAGAGTTCTGCACAATATTGGTTCATATAATTATATTGATCTTCAACACTACCTTCTAGGGAAGCACTGGCTGCTGCTTTTGCTCTAGATGCCTTGTCTTTCGATATCCCTATCACCCATTTTTCCTTTACTTTTGCAACGATTTGTTTTATTTCAACGTTTGGGTTCTCTCTAACTTTTGATTCTATGCGTTTACCCAACCATTTTGCAGTCAAAAGTTTATTGTTAAACTCTCTACTACAAGAGTGTTTATCTTTCACAGTTCTCACTTCCCATGTATCCTGGTTCTTCATTGGTGCCGCATATATTTGCCATTTACATCCAGGTTTGCAAATGTACCTAACCCTCCTATTATCATTCTTCAGCAACTTTAAACCTACACCCATATGAATCGAGTATGTTGTCACTACATCCTTAAAATGATCTTTAAATTTAAAAATTAAACCAGGCTCCCATCTCATTTCTTTCATATCCTTCAACATAGTAAAAATAGGTTGGCGGGATTTTCTAGTAACGGCTCCATCTTCATCATCACTACTAAGTGATTGAATAGAATCACTTGCATATTCTTCGTCACTATTCTCTTTCAGAACCATGGATGTCTCGTTGAAAGCTTTAACATTAGTATCACCTTCATCAAATAATTCTTCCTCATTCTCAATTTGAATATCTAAAGCACTATCTTCGCTATTACTATCATCATTTCTGAAAATTTCTTCATGTAAATCCATCATCAACAACCTAAGCCCAACCAAAAATTATCAAAACAGGAAAAAACCAAAACAGAGGATTATCAAAAATGCGAACTAGGGCTGCGCCACCGGGAGAGATGCGAACTAGGGCTGCGCCACCGGGAGAGATGCGAACTAGGGCAGCGGGAAAAAAATCGGGAATATATGGGTCCAGGGCCAGGAGGAGAAAGGTTACTTTTAAAATAAAAAACAATTTACTATTTTGCCCTTAAATTTGGAACAGAAACGTTAAATGGGACTTAAATCAACCCATTATCAAACTTTAGGGACCGAAATCAACATATTTTATGTTGAGGGACTGATTTCATAAAGCAACATAAGTTCAGGGACTGATTTCATAGTTTTGCCTTTTAACTTTAGTTGTTATTTCAATGTTAAATAGAGTTTGGATTGCAAAAATAATTTGGCTGCTGCAGAATAGCTCCTATCTGATAGTCATTATTGGTGTGTCAATAACACTACTCTTTTCTTTTTCAAAATATTATGCATGCAATTACGTGGAATAATCAATCAACTTGAACTTCAAATGAAAATATAGCTGATACGGTCCCCTAAAGTGTATCCGGTCGGACCCATAGTTTTCCACCACGACCTCGGTCGACTCACCAATACGATTCCAACGGGCCCAGTTTGGCGCAATTCCGAGTCTGTTTGAACTCCGAATTTGTCGCCGGTATACCTATACGCACAGCTTACGCCACACCCCGCGTCGACCGCCGCGCCAAAGGGGCGCGGCACCCGCCACGTTAAGAATACGTCATGTCAAAAGGGTGCGGCACTTGCCGCACCAAATTGGTGCGGCAACTGCCCCACCAAAAAGGTGCGGCAACTGCCGCACCAAGGGGGGTGCGGCACCAATCAAGGGGGTGCGGCATTACCACACCCCCAATGCCAAACTGGGGGGTGCGGCATTGCCCCAAATGCCAATAGGGGGTGCGGCATTCAAATGGGGCGCTGACCAAGTCAGCGCCCCATTTTGGGGGGCTGACTTGGTCAGCACCCCACGTGGCACTCCCCAATTGGGGAGTGCAAATGGGGAGTGCTTTGCACTCCCCAACTGGGGAGTTTGCCTTAACCGCACTCCCCTATTGGGGAGTGCTATTTGCACTCCCCAATTGGGGAGTTTCCCATAACTATACTCAATTCGGGAGTGCAATTTGCACTCCCCAATTGCGGAGTTTTCTCCCGCGCAACAAAAGGCGTCGGTCGAACGCTTGACGCCCCCGCAATCGTACCCTCATCATCATGAACGGTACGCCCTCGCACTCACAACGCATCCACCTCCTAAGTTCACATTCACAGCACACACGGAACACCCCAAAGTACACGCCGCACGTTGAACACCTCCGCGTTCACTACGCTCCCAGAACGCCTCTCGTGTTCGTTGCACGCTCAGAACGCTTCTGAGCGCGCTGACGCGCCCGGAACGCTTCCGCATTTCTGGCATGCTCACATTTTGTCTTTCTAGCTTCTCAGATTTCAGGAACCATCCGTCGCCTTTTCGCATCCGACAGAGCTGCCCGAGCTCCCCAAACTGCCTGAGGGCAAGTTGGTCATTTACGAAAAATGGTGATCCGTGTGCTCCGAACCGGAAAATATGATTCGTCCTCCAGGTGGTTACGGTGGTTACAATGGCAAAATTACTGGGCTGCCCCCAACCAAAGCTATAAAAGGACCCTTAGGGCTTCATTTCAAAGGACCTTGTCTTCTGGACCCAGGAGAGCGTCTTGCAGACTTTCGCGGAATTCTCCTTCGGGACTTGAAGATTTCCTTCGTCCCAAAAGGCGACTCAGCATTCTCACTTTTATTCTCCGGAGCATCTCACTTTTGTTCTCCCGGAAGGCGACTCAGCATTCTCGCTTTTGTTCTTCAATATTCTCAGAAGGAAAAAAGACTTAGTTTTCCTGGAGGTGGCTGATGCGCCCAAAATAAAGCTATAAACGCAAGTATACGCGTCGATCAAGTAATAAAGTGTGAGTGAGATCGTTCCCACGGAGAAATGATAAATCTAGTGCTCGCAAGTACTAGCTAAACCGTTTCTTTAAATTCAAGCGAATCAAAAACAGATGAGTTTTTAGAAAATTAAACAATATTGAAATGAAATGAAAAACTAGATTATTTTTTTTTTCTTTTTAATGGAAATAAAAATACTTGTTGAAACCAGTTGAGGAAAACAGTCTTGTATTCCGATTTCTGACGATTAATATGATGGAATTTTATGATTTATCTTATGTGAATGTTTTACGAATTATCTTGTGACAATTTAAACGGAGAAATCCTGATCTATCGATATTGGAAATCTCAATATCCTAATTCCTCTAGTTATCTCTAACGTGAATGAATTTAAGAATATTGTGTGAAATAACAACCGTAGTCACTTAGCGAGGAAAGGAAATCTCTTTCTCTCTTCTCAACTAAATTAGAATTATAAAACTCACACTCCTCCTCTCTCGATTCTCGAAGTGTTAGTGAAAATAAAAGATGTTAGAATTGAAGTGAGCTAGCGCCAGCGTTAGCTCATACTCGCCACCCCCTTGTTTTGCCTATAAATAGAGGGGTACCCCCCTCTAAGCGCGATCGATTCTGGAACTGGCGAGTATCATCAACTTTGAGCGAGTTAGAGAAACCAGAGCGCCACCAGGCGAGCATCGGACTTGGAGTAAGTTCGGCAGGCGAGCATCGGACTTGGAGTAAGTTCGGCAGGCGAGCATCGGACTTGGAGTAAGTTCGGCCAGCTCCCTTGAGCGAGTAGCGAGCAGTGGAGATACCGTCGGCGCTAGTGCTAGCGCGCGCGATAGCGACAAGAGGTGAGCAGCGAGCTTGCGAGTAGCTGGGAGTGTGAGTACCTACTCAGGAGATAGCGCCCGACGCTAGTGATAGCGCTCGCGCTAGCGAGTATTGGAGAAAGCGACGCGTGGCGAGTACGCGAGAAGCTTGGAGTGCGAGCAGCGAGCTTGCGAGTAGCAGAGCTAACGCCCGGCGCTAGCGATACCGCCGGCGGTAGCGAGGAGAGAGCTTCTGTAGCGAGGAGCGAGTATTGGAGCGAGTATCACCTGTGCGGTGTGCTCCGGAGGAGAAGCGGACCTTGTCCGTGACCAAGTTCTTACCTTCGATTGGCTGTTGTGATTCAAGTTGGATGCAACTTGTATTCAGCCGTGTTCAGTTGTAACTAGCTACCAAAATTAGTATTGTGAAAGCTTGTGTTCATCTTTGGTGTCCTTATTCTCCTGTTGGTTGACGTGTTCTTCCGACTTCAAAATATTTCACATGGTAACAGAGGGATAGTGGGAACAAGGACGAAGCAACCAAGATGGACGGCGGAGGAGGGTATGCTAGGGGACTTGGCATTGAGCTGCTTACTCAAACCAACTACAAGAAGTGGATGTCTTGTATGGAGAGCTACCTTCTTGGAGAGGATCTCTGGGAGGTTGTTGGTGGTGGGGAGCAAGAGGAAGTAGTAGCTGCCGGTGATAATGGTCCAGCTGTGAGAGCTTGGAGGAAGACCAACGCCAAGGCGGAGTTCACCTTGAAGAGAGCCATATCACCTGACTTGTTCGACCACATCATAGGTTGCAAGTCAGCGTCTGCGATCTGGATAGCCCTCGATGGGTTATTCAACAAGAAGAATGTGGCGCGGCTACAATTCCTGGAGATGAGTTGGCGAAGTCGACTCAAGATGAGATGGCGATATCCACCTTCTTCCTGAAGGTGAAGAACCTATGTGGGGAGATCTCGACCTTGGATCCTGAAGAGCCAATCTCAGAGGCGAAGTTGAAGCGGCACATACTCTGAGGCTTGAGGAGGGAGTATGTCCCCTTCGTTACTTCCGTGCAAGGATGGACTACTCAGCCCTCCCTTCTGGAGCTAGATAACCTGCTATCGTCACAGGAGAGCTTGGCGAAGCAGATGGCGGGAGTATCCATCTCAGGAGGAGATGGCGAGGCCTTGTTCTCAGGAAAGAGGAAAGTCTGGGACAAGAGAAAGAAGAACTCCGGAGATGGACCTTCAACGTCCTCTCAGGGAGATGAGGGGAAGTTTCTCCCTGCGCGCGATGAGAAGGGGAGAACCCTTTGCTTTGCCTGTAAGAAGTATGTGCATATGGCAAAGGACTGCCGGTCTAATCTGAAGGCCGGTCATGCTGCTAACAAGGAGGGAGATCACCAGAGAGGTGGAGGAAGAGGTGGAGGTCACCAGGGCGGTGAGATAGGGGACAATTGTTTCCTGGCAGAGATGACGGCAACGTCAGTCGATGTCTTAGCCTCCATCAACCTCGAGAATGACTGGATAGTGGATTCCGGTTGCGGGCATCATCTCATAGGAGATATGTCCAAGTTCGACTCCTTGGAAGCGTATGAAGGGACGGATGCTATCATCACTGCGGATGATACGGTACATCCTGTGGAGCGAGAAGGGAAGGTGTCCCTTGGGAGTAGAGAGAAGCCAGTGACACTGAAGAGTGTGTATCACGTGTCTGGCATGAAGAAGAACCTCTTCTCAGTGGCGAACGCCGTGGATGCTGGATACCACGTGCTGTTTGGACCAAAGGAGGTGAAGTTCTTGAAGAACCTTTCGTCTGTCGATGCTGACGTCACGCTCATGATGCACGTTTTATTATGATGATTATATAGATGCTACGCAAGTGAACGTATCGCGTCAAGTATCAAATGGAGAGTAGAGTGTCGAACCCACAGAGACAATAATTTTTCTAAGCTTATGAGTACTAGCAATTATCTCTTCTTCTAAGTCAAGCAAAAAGCACAAGGTTTTGAAAGAGTGTAATTAAACTAAATCACGAAACTAAACTAAGTTGAGAATATAATAATGAGAAATACGAGTTTCATATGATGATCCCTAATCTTAGTTTGCTTTTTGTGAAGAAAAATTCAATTGAATTTGCACTAGTTTTATCTTGTGGAAATCCTAGATTCGCGATGAGCATCTCTCGATTTCATCATCGTCATATGCACATTTAGTGAGTAGCCTTAAATTGAGACCACACAAGTAAACATACGCATAAAAATACGGATCTCTATTCCACAACTAGAATGATAGCGATACGCTAAATCATATGTAGCCAAATTAAATTCTCGAGACTTGCGAACGCAGCTCTCGCATATAGAACGCAGTAGAAAGCACAAGATGGTAATCTCTTAACATCATCACTAAAGAAGAGAATAAAATTTAAGAAATAAACCAGATTTAAACTCAATCGTTCATGTAAACATTAAAGCAAACTTCGATTAGTTCACAACATATAAAACTCGCAAGCGAATTAGTTCATCATGGTCAAAAGCACAAGAAATGTGAGAGATGATTCAATAAACATAATGATTCAAAGTAGAACGAGCCAACCAATTGATCTCCCAGAATGCCCCTACAAGGACTGCTGTCACCAAGCCTTGCACGGAACTGGATTTGTTGCGTGGCTTCTTCTTCCTTCAGAACCAGTGAACAGTAAATTCGGCCCTCTCTTGTGTGCCCTATCTCTACAATTCTCCTCTCCGGTTCTCCTTCTCGATTTTTTTTTTGAAAATCCTTCCAATCCCCCTTTATTTCCTGCCATAACCGCCCAATAAATCCTGTCCAAGAGTCGCAGCTTTCCGTAATTATATTCAGCGCCAGATTTCAAATTTCCGATTTTAAACTCGCCATCAGGTTGTTGCAACCTTTTATTTCTGGGAGTTGCAACAACCCACCTGCGCTGCTTTACTTTGCTGAACAGAGGTTGTGACGTTGCAACTATTTAATTTCGGACGTTGCAACCTCTTTGCCTGCTATGAGATTTAACCAAATTTTCTTCTTCCAAGCACATTCCATCACCGCATCTAGTCCAAATCCATCAGAAAAAGACCAAATTAGCCACAACTCTAATAAATACGAGTTTACTTCTATTTCAATATCATTTAAACCTATTTTAAATGATTTAATTGAGTAATTCATAGGAAATATTGGCAAAGATGACTTCCGTTTTGGAAGTTATCAACACCCCCACACTTAAATCCTTGCTGGTCCCTAACAAGTTAATTCTTACTATTGCAGTAGGTGAAAGATAAACTGCCAAGTAGAGTTCAATGATCCTTTTTCTCACAGAAATTAATCAAAGCATACTCAAGAATTCCGCTTTACTTAACTGATAAGCTTTACAATCCTAAGAGCTCAGATCTCGCAAATCCGTTAGTCGATAGAAGATAACGCATCATTAAGAATTTTGGTGATGTGTGTGTGCTTTCTTCAAAACTATTTACTCCCCCGCAAAATTTTTCTCATTGAGCCTCTGCAATTATTGGGAAGGACAAGAATATGCTAAGCTATTGATTTTAGTCTCCACATGAGTTAGTAGTTCAATTGAAAATAGATTGACTTTGGCTTGGTTTGACATTGATGGATAATTTTGATAGTGGAATGATATTCCCTAGTTAGTAATCTTAATAAATTTGCCATATTATGGGGTTTATCAACATATTTTTTTTTTCTTTTCATAGTCGGGATCATTCCAAGTACATGTATACATACCTAGGCCACATAATCACTATGATGTTTTTTTTTACTTCCTCTTTTTTTTATTATATATCACAGTAGGGATCATTCTAAGTATGTATACAAATACCTAGGCCACATAATCACTATGAAATTTAACCATTTTTTTTTAAATTAAACACCCATAAATGACTACTTATGAAGATACAACTAGTAGGAACATAGAGAATTTAAGCATGGAATGGTGTATATCAAAGTGGTAAGAATAAGGCTCAAAGCATTTAGTGGATGTTCAAAATGGATTAACTTCCTAAACTCAAGTCTTGACTTACATCGTTAACTCAGCTTTGGCTCACTCCTCCCAATTCTCTTTAGAAGTTAATAATACAAGATTGCCGGGAAGTAAAAGTGAATTAAAGTAAGTGGTGCATGAAAGAAACTCTTAAGTGAGCTTTACCAAAAAAAATCGTTCTAACTTCAAATTGAAAATCCGAACTCTCAGGTTAGTTTAGCCGTACTAATTAATTATCAATGGACAACAAGAATAACTCATTCATTAATTAATGTGAGAATCCAGCTCATAAAAATCACAATTTATCAATTCACCCAATTTGTGGAGGCAATACTAATCACCCCCACACTTGCACTGTTACTAGACCCTAGCAAGATTAACTCAAAATAGTGACCACAATCCTGCTCATTACTCAACATATAAAAGAATTTGAAGAAATGTAATTGAAACTGAAGTACTCCCCTAGAATTTCTGAAGTCTGAATATCTGGAGGATTTGTTGTCTGTTTAATTTTGAATCTCTTGCTCGGCTAGTTCCTCGTGCGACCCCAAATTCCAAAACGATGCCCTGTCACTTACAAGCATGCATATATATAGAAACAGCAATTAGACTATCAAAGATGGTAGTAGAGCTATCACACAGACCAGCCTAGCAAATATAAACTCAGGTGTTAAATCATTCACCAGATCTGAAAAATAAAAAGACAATATCAAAATAGTCCAAAATGTACCCTCACACACCAGCCAGCTATTGTTCAGAAGTGTAAGAAAGTAAACAAAATGTCTGGAGATAACATATGTCAGTTTTCATCAGAATCATTCTCCTTCTCCTTTGCTCCTTCCCCGTCCTGTTCTGAGTCTACATATATTGTTGGATCCAGCGAATCCCCACCTCCATCAAGCAGAGCTCCCTTGTCATTGAACTGGCACTCAAACTCAATTGGATCTTCTTCCTCTGGGGGCTTCATCTTTTTCTGTAAGTTATCAATCTTCCTCTCCATTCGATCAAGCCGGGACCGGATATAGCGGTGTTGACAATGATGGAAAGACTTTAGATATTCAATGTTGGTCAAGATGTGGAATAAAGATGCCCCGTCTCCAGTCCCGCAGAACACATCCTCGAGCTTGCCGCTCGAAGAAGAAGGGGTGTCCCCCATCTTCCTCCTTCTACGCTTTCCACTCTCGGTTTCAAATTTATCATCTACCTTAATGTTTGTTTCAACAACCCGTTTAGTAATTGGCCGACCGACATGAGTGACCAAGTCTTCTGACCCTTGTCCTACTCCCACACTTCGGCATAACTCAGTGATTAGGACGGGGAACCACAACTGCCTCAACTTATTCTCCTGAATTTTCAGTTTAATCTGGGAACTAATTATCTCCCCAACATTGAACTTATTGCCCTTGATGATATGATATATAAGGGTGGCACGATCAAGCGTCACATTGTTCAGATGTCGGGTCGGCATAATACTAGCATTGATGAATAATAGCCAGACTTTTGCCTCCCTTGACAGAGAGGTGGACATCAGAGCATTCTTCGACTTCTTGGACCACTCTGGATCAGGAGAATTACACACTAATGCAACCACCTCAGATGCTACCTGGCAGTCTAAATTTTCGAAATCTTCCGCATTTCCTAGTTCATACATGTCGTTAATAGACCTTGCAGAAAAACTGATCATCTTCCCCCTAACCAGTACAGTGTCGTTCTCTGAAAATCTGGCATTCGAGTAGAACTCGTAAACCCATGGAAGAATGGCTTCAGTTCTTTGGTGACAAAGGGTTTCCCACTGCATATCATGGATTTTTAAGGCGTAGGGTGAACTCCATGCTCTCTTTTCTATTTCGAAACCCCTCTCAAAAATCATGGGAGTGGATTTAAGCATCTCGAACCTCTGCTTGGCTTCATCGTTCACAAATTTCAGAACCGCTTTTCTCGCTACTACCTTACCTTTCTTCGTCGATGACATCTTCACAGTAAATGAAGGGGAAAACATGGATCGATTTAGGAATAGCCACGTCTAAAGACAAAATTATTCGGGGCGGGAGACAACTTACCTTGACAAATCCGGAGGTTTTAGGGCACTCCTTCCAATTTTTGGCCAAAAATTAAGGGTTGCAACTATTTAATTTCTGTTGTTGCAACAACTACAAACTGCCCTCTTTAAATCTCTCTCTCGCCATTTCCCATGACCACAAGACTCTTTAACTCAAAGAACTAATTGAAACAGAATTAATTTAAGATAAAAATAACTATAAAACGATGGGTTGCCTCCCACCTAGCGCCTAATTTCCAGTCCCGGCAGGACTTCCCGACATGTTCAGTTCTCAAAGATGAATGATGATTTCTTTAAATCATCGTTGTCACTCATATAAATTTTTAGTCTTTGTCCATTTACTTTAAACTCCGATCCATCTTCCTCCTTGTAGATTGTGACTGCTCCATAAGGGTGAACTTCCTTAACCAAAAATGGTCCTGACCATCTAGATTTCAACTTGCCCGGGAACAATCTCAATCTTGAGTTATATAATAAGACCAATTTCCCCGGTTTAAAATCCTTCTTCTTTAATCTTGAGTCATGCCATCTTTTCGTTCTTTCTTTGTAAATTTCAGAATTGTCGTACGCATTCATCCGAATTTCCTCGAGTTCGTTTAGTTGAAGAAGCCTTTGTTTACCGACATTTTGAAAATTGAAGTTCAGTTTCTTAATCGCCCAATATGCCTTGTGTTCTAGCTCTACGGGTAAACGACAAGCCTTCCCATAAATTAACTTATACGGGGTCAATCCTAGAGGTGTTTTATATGCAGTTCTATATGCCCAAAGAGCATCGCTGAGTTTATGAGCCCAATCTTTTCTATTGATGTTTACTGTTTTCTCCAAGATTGTTTTGATTTCTCTATTAGACACCTCAGCCAACCCATTGGTTTGTGGATGATATGCAAGAGCAATTTTATGATTCACACCATACTTCTTCAACAATGATTTAAATTGCCAATTGCAGAAGTGTGACCCTCCATCACTAATAATGGCCGTATGGGTGCCAAATCTATTGAAGATGTTCTTTAAGAATTTAAGTACCGTTTGGGCATCATTAGTCTTGGTCGCAACGGCCTCTATCCATTTTGATACGTAGTCCACGGCTACTAGGATATATAAATTTCCGTTTGAGTTTATAAACGGACCCATAAAATCTATTCCCCACATATCAAATATTTCGATTTCTAATATGTTATTTAGAGGCATGCTATCTCGTTGGCCTATATTTCTAATTCTTTGACATGCATCACAATGTTTTGCAAAGTTATGCGCATCTTTATATAATGTCGGCCAATAAAATCCTGCCTCTAACACTTTCAACGTCGTTTTCTGCCCCATAAAATGCCCTCCATAAGGAGAAGCATGACATCTTTCTAGGATCTTAGGTACTTCCACCTCGGGAATACAACGTCTTATGATTTGGTCAGCACAATATTTGAATAAATATGGTGCATCCCAAAAATATGTCCTCACTTGTTGTAAAAACCTTTTCTTTTGTTGATAACTTACCTCCGGTGGCAATACTCTACTCACGATATAATTTACTATGTCTGCATACCATGGTGGACTATTTTCTGATACCGCTAAAACTTGCTCATCAGGAAAATTTTCCTTGATTCCTACTTCTTTATCTTTTTCTTCACTTTGCTCTAGTCTTGATAGATGGTCTGCTACGGGGTTTTCTGCCCCTTTTCTATCCTTAATTTTGAGGTCAAACTCTTGCAATAGCAAAATCCATCTTATAAGTCTGGGCTTGACATCTTTCTTATCAACCAAATACCTTTTTGCTGCATGGTCCGTGTAAACTATAACTTTTGAGTTAATCAAGTACGAGCGGAATTTATCAAAGGCAAATATTACCGATAATAATTCCTTCTCCGTGGTTGTATAGTTTACTTGGGCTTCATTTAAAGTCTTACTTGCATAGTAAATGGTGTGAAAGATTTTGTTATGTGTTTGGCCTAAAACCGCCCCTAGAGCATAGTTACTTGCATCGCACATTAAGATGAACGGTAAATTCCAATTAGGAGCTATTACAATAGGTGATGAAATCAGATTTTTCTTTAACGTGTTAAAAGACTCAAGACAAGATTGATCAAACTGAAAAGGAGTGTCCTTTTCAAGGAGGTGGCTAAGAGGCTTAGATATTGCCGAAATTTTTTTTATAAACCTCCTATAAAAACCTGCATGTCCTAGAAAACTTCTAACACCTTTTATGTTCGTAGGGGGTGGAAGTTTTTCAATTACTTCTATTTTTGAACGATCCACTTCTAAACCCCTATTAGAAATCTTATGACCTAGGACTATGCCCTCTCTTGTCATGAAGTGACACTTTTCTCAATTTAATACTAAATTGGTTTTCACACATCTCTCCAAAACTTTCTTCAACGACTCCAAACAATCTTCAAAAGATTTGCCAAATACAGAAAAGTCATCCATGAAAATCTCAATCCCTTCATCCATCAGATCAGAGAAAATAGCAATCATGCAGCGTTGAAACGTAGCGGGAGCATTACACAACCCAAATGGCATTTTACGGAAAGCAAATGTACCAAAAGGGCAAGTAAAGGTGGTCTTTTCTTGGTCTTCAGGTGCAACCATTATTTGGTTATAACCTGAGTACCCATCCAAGAAACAAAAGTAATCATTCCCAGCTAACTTATCTAACACCTGATCGATGAATGGCAGAGGGAAGTGATCCTTCCTAGTTGATTGATTTAACTTTCTATAATCCATACATATGCGCCATCCAGTCACTGTTCTAGTAGGAATCAACTCATCATTCTCATTTTTTACTACAGTCATTCCACCCTTTTTAGGCACACACTGCACCGGACTAACCCATTTACTATCAGAAATCGGATAAATTATTCCAGCGTCTAACCATTTAATAATTTCTTTTTTAACTACCTCCTTCATCGGAGGGCTAAGCCTTCTTTGATGTTCAATGGAGGTCTTTGAATCATCCTCCAATAATATCTTATGCATGCATATAGCGGGACTAATGCCTTGAATGTCAGCAATAGTCCACCCCATAGCCCCTTTGTATCTCTTAAGCACTTCTAACAATTCATTTTCCTTACATTGTTCTAAGGATGCGTCAATTATTACCGGTAAAGTCATATTATCTCCTAGGAAAGCATATTTCAGATGGTTTGGTAAAGGCTTTAATTCCAGTTGCGGTGATTCTATAATAGATGGTTTCAAAATTTTTACTTCACTTGATCTCTCAAGTGCTTCAACATTCCTATATGTTCTCCACTTTTCATTAGCATTAAAAACTTTAGCTAATTCCATAAACTCTTCGCCCTCGTCCCAATTTTCATTATTAAGGATTGCTAATAGTGATTTCTCCCAATGCTCATTCTTTTGAAAAGGTTTATTTAGAATTTCTATGTTATCAATTGAATGGCATTCCTCCATATCATTGGGATATTTCATTGCCTTAAGGATATTGAATGTTACCTCTTCCTCATTAACTCTCATGGTAAGTTCTCCTTTTTGGACGTCTATGAGAGTCCTTCCAGTCGCAAGGAAAGGTCTACCAAGAATGATAGGCACGTCTCTATCCTCCTCCATATCCAAAACCACGAAATCCACGGGAAAAATAAATTTCTCCACTTTCACTAACACATCTTCAACAATACCTTTTGGAAACGCCAATGTTCTATCAGCTAACTGAAGAGTTAAGGAAGTAGGTGCTATCTCTCCAAGACCTAAGATCTTATAGATAGACAGTGGCATGAGATTGATTCTCGCCCCTAGGTCACATAAAGCTCTACCCGAAAATTTCACACCTATGGAACAAGGTATGGTAAAACTTCCCGGATCTTTTAATTTAGGTGGCAGTTTCTTTTGTAGTATAGCACTACATTCTTCAGTTAATGCCACTATCTCTTTTTCAGCAAATTTACTCTTTTTGGAGAGTATATCTTTCATAAATTTGGCATAGCTGGGCATCTGCTCTAAGGCTCCGCAAAAGGGATATTTATCGTCAACTTCTTAAACACTTCCATGAATTTTTGAAATTGTGTATCTAGCTTTGTCTTAGTGAGCCTAGATGGAAAAGGTGGAGGTGGATAACTTTTCTTTTCCTCCTCAAGGTCCACAACGTCTACCCCTTTTTCAGCACTAGGTTCCTCTATCCCTTTTATGTTACCTTCTTTCCGTTTCTTTTCATCTTCCTTCAATTTTTCACGTAGTAAGTCCCCACCCGGAATCTTATTCCCACTTCTTAGGGTAACCGATTTGCAGTGGTTAGTTGAGTCATCTCTTTTTGGATTAGGAGTGGTATCGGCGGGTAATGTTCCTGCCGGCCTTAGATTTAGTGCGTTAGCAATCTGTCCTATAGAGTTCTCTAATGACCTAAGAGATGATTCGATCCCCACTACCCTTGCATCACTCTTTTGAAACATTTCCAAGATTACTTCATCAGTTAATTTTCTTGAATTCCCTTGATTGTTGTGTGGGATATGATTGAATCCTGGCGGTTGATTAACATTTTGAGTATTTCTCCATGAGAAGTTAGGGTGGTTTCGCCATTCAGGATGGTAATGATTCGGAAGAATATGTTGTCTTTGGCCACCTACATAGTTAGCTTCCTCTGAAACCTGATTCAATTGTTCTATGGTGAACGAGGCATTCGGGTTTGGCAACTGAATACTATTGATGGATGGCATCACTGTATTTTGACTTAAAGAATCTAATCGCTTATTTATTATATTAAATTGTGATGCCATCTGCGCAGCTAACGATGTGATTTGATCAACTTGATGGACTTCTATTGGATTGTTATTCCCTTGTCTCTCAAATGACTGGTAGTTGTTAGAAGTAAGATCCTCTAAAATAGCATAGGCATCTTCGGGATATTTTTTCATTAACGACCCCCCTGCAGCACCATCTACTAAGATCATGGTCGCAGTCTGTAACCCATTATAAAAAGTAGATACTTGTTGGTGTTGGGCTAACCCATGATGCGGACATTTTCTTAGTAACTCTTTGAAACGCTCCCAAGCGTCGTAAAGAGTCTCACCATGATTTTGCACAAAGGTGGTGATGTCTCGAATTAACTTAGCCGTTTTAGATGGAGGGAAATATTTATTCAAAAACTTCTCTACTAATTGTTCCCATGTGGTTATAGAACCATGTGGTAACGAATTAAGCCAATCCTTAGCTTATCCTTCTAAGGAGAAGGGGAATAACATTAGCTGAATCGCTTCACTTGAAGCCCCATTTACTTTATACATATCACAAATTTCTAAGAATGACCTTAGATGAGAATTAGCATCTTCCGAGTTAAGACCCCCAAACTTGTTATGTTGGATTAGTTGCATAATAGTGGAGTCTATTTTGAAATTATTAGCAGCTATCGCAGGACGGGCTATGCTAAAATGTAATCCTCCTCGTAAAGGTGTGTTATAATCCCGGCATGTCATTCTAGGTGCATTTGGTTGACCATTTTGGTCAACTTGCCCATTAGGTTCTACTTGCTCCTCATTATTTATTGCATTATTTTGCCCGTTATCTTCCATTTCAAGATTGTTAGTGTTATAATTCCTCTGGTTCCTTCTATTCAACCTACAAGTTCGCTCGATTTCGGAGTTCAACGGTAATATTTCAGTGCCTCGATATCTGGACATACAACGATGTCCAATAGTTGAAGAATAAAAATGAAAACAATACTTGAACTCAGATTAATAAGAATTACTAATATCACAAGATAACACTTAGAAGAAAACTTGTCCCCGGCAACGGCGCCAGAAAACTTGATGCACGTTTTATTATGATGATTATATAGATGCTACGCAAGTGAACGTGTCGCGTCAAGTATCAAATGGAGAGTAGAGTGTCGAACCCACAGAGACAATAATTTTTCTAAGCTTATGAGTACTAGCAATTATCTCTTCTTCTAAGTCAAGCAAAAAGCACAAGGTTTTGAAAGAGTGTAATTAAACTAAATCACGAAACTAAACTAAGTTGAGAATATAATAATGAGAAATACGAGTTTCATATGATGATCCCTAATCTTAGTTTGCTTTTTGTGAAGAAAAATTCAATTGAATTTGCACTAGTTTTATCTTGTGGAAATCCTAGATTCGCGATGAGCATCTCTCGATTTCATCATCGCCATATGCACATTTAGTGAGTAGCCTTAAATTGAGACCACACAAGTAAACATACGCATAAAAATACGGATCTCTATTCCACAACTAGAATGATAGCGATACGCTAAATCATATGTAGCCAAATTAAATTCTCGAGACTTGCGAACACAGCTCTCGCATATAGAACGCAGTAGAAAGCACAAGATGGTAATCTCTTAACATCATCACTAAAGAAGAGAATAAAATTTAAGAAATAAACCAGATTTAAACTCAATCGTTCATGTAAACATTAAAGCAAACTTCGATTAGTTCACAACATATAAAACTCGCAAGCGAATTAGTTCATCATGGTCAAAAGCACAAGAAATGTGAGAGATGATTCAATAAACATAATGATTCAAAGTAGAACGAGCCAACCAATTGATCTCCCAGAATGCCCCTACAAGGACTGCTGTCACCAAGCCTTGCACGGAACTGGATTTGTTGCGTGGCTTCTTCTTCCTTCAGAACCAGTGAATAGTAAATTCGGCCCTCTCTTGTGTGCCCTATCTCTACAATTCTCCTCTCCGGTTCTCCTTCTCGATTTTTTTTTTGAAAATCCTTCCAATCCCCCTTTATTTCCTGCCATAACCGCCCAATAAATCCTGTCCAAGAGTCCCAAGAGTCGCAGCTTTCCGTAATTATATTCAGCGCCAGATTTCAAATTTCCGATTTTAAACTCGCCATCAGGTTGTTGCAACCTTTTATTTCTGGGAGTTGCAACAACCCACCTGCGCTGCTTTACTTTGCTGAACAGAGGTTGTGACGTTGCAACTATTTAATTTCGGACGTTGCAACCTCTTTGCCTGCTATGAGATTTAACCAAATTTTCTTCTTCCAAGCACATTCCATCGCCGCATCTAGTCCAAATCCATCAGAAAAAGACCAAATTAGCCACAACTCAAATAAATACGAGTTTACTTCTATTTCAATATCATTTAAACCTATTTTAAATGATATAATTGAGTAATTCATAGGAAATATTGGCAAAGATGACTTCCGTTTTGGAAGTTATCAGCTCACCAGGAGAAGGGTGAAGGATTTGTATGTTCTGTCTGCAAATGCCTACGTGGACAAGCTGAAGACAAACGACAGCGCTGTGAACTGGTGTTGAAACCGGCAACTTGATGAACAAGCCTCAGCCTCTGTGGAGTTCGGGGCCCTCAGCAAGCTGAGGGGCGACCAACACTTACTCCCCTCAAGGGAGAGCTCTAGGTTGAAGGTTGAGGCACTATGAACTGGACCAAGGGCTCGGCGAGGAGGTCCCACCACATACCCGGAAGATCTTTAGAGCGCTTCCCCTCCCAAGCCAATACCGGGCTTGGGCACCACTGGAGGCTCTCCTCACCCCACTAGAGAGAGACCTGGGGAGGGAGAGGGAGAGAGAGCTAGCTTAGGATAAGCTTGCCTCCAAATGGTGCCCCCTTGGTCCTATTTATATGATTTCAGGATTTGGGCTGCAAATAACCACCAATTGGTCCGCGAAATTACCAAAATACCCTCGGAAATGGCCTGCGGATAGCCAAATCCCGCCGTTCTGGAGCGCTAAACGCAGATCAACCCCTCCCCCCGGAACTGGGCGAGATGGGGTACCTCGCGGGGCTCGGTGAACCCCCTAACTAGGGCTGGGCGAGACCCAGCCAGGGGCGGCCCCCCTGGCTAGTCTCGCCCCCCTACTGGGGCTGGGCGAGACCCAGCCAGGGGAGCCCCCCCTGGCTGGTCTCGCCCTTACTGGGGTTCTCGCCCCCTACCTTGGGGGGCACGGGACGAGGGGAGATCGCCCCCCTTACTGAGCTGGGCGAGCGGGAGGTCTCCATCTCCACCGCTCGCCCTCCTCTTTCCTTACCCTGGATCATAGTGAACAATAACGCTCCCAAATGCTTCTTATGCTTCGAGGACCTACTCGGCGAATACAGGGTTGTACACAATCCCCGCTCTTTTCGAGCGGGGTACACGCTCGGAAAGAAATGTCCAACCCTGTATATTCGACGAGTGTCGCTGGAAATCTGGCTAACGGTGCTACCTTGGAAAAAACACAGTCTCCCGAAAGGACCTCCAACCTTGCCGGCTAGCGAGAGTCCGGTTAGTAGAGTCACCTCGGGGGGAAAATCACTTACCCTCCCTAGGAGGTCAACCTGGCCTGCCGTCTAGTGAGAGCCCGGTCAGCGGAACCATCCAAGGGGAACATCACTTACCCTCCCTAGGAGGTCAACCTGGCCTGCCGTCTAGTGGGCGCCCGGTCAGCGGAACCATCCAAGGGGAACATCACTTACCCTCTCTAGGATGTCAACCTGGCCTGCCGTCTAGTGGGAGCCCGGTCAGCGGAACCATCCAAGGGGAACATCACTTACCCTCCCTAGGAGGTCAACCTGACCTGCCATCTAGTGAGAGCCCGGTCAGCGGAACCATCCAAGGGGAACATCACTTACCCTCCCTAGGAGGTCAACCTGGCCTGCCGTCTAGTAGGAGCCCGGTTAGCGGAACCATCCAAGGGGAACATCACTTACCCTCCCTAGGAGGTCAACCTGGCCTGCCGTCTAGTGAGAGCCCGGTCAGCGGAACCATCCAAGGGGAACATCACTTACCCTCCCTAGGAGGTCAACCTGGCCTGCCGTCTAGTGGGAGCCCGGTCAGCGGAACCATCCAAGGGGAACATCACTTACCCTCCCTAGGAGGTCAACCTGGCCTGCCGTCTAGTGGGAGCCCGGTCAGCGGAACCATCCAAGGGAAACATCACTTACCCTCCCTAGGAGGTCAACCTGGCCTGCCGTCTAGTGGGAGCCCGGTCAGCGGAACCATCTAAGGGGAACATCACTTACCCTCCCTAGGAGGTCAACCTGGCCTGCCGTCTAGTGAGAGCCCGGTCAGCGGAACCATCCAAGGGGAACATCACTTACCCTCCCTAGGAGGTCAACCTGGCCTGCCGTCTAGTGAGAGCCCGGTCAGCGGAACCATCCAAGGGGAACATCACTTACCCTCCCTAGGAGGTCAACCTGGCCTACCGTCTAGTGAGAGCCCGGTCAGCGGAACCATCCAAGGGGAACATCACTTACCCTCCCTAGGAGGTCAACCTGGCCTGCCGTCTAGTGAGAGCCCGATCAGCGGAACCATCCAAGGGGAACATCACTTACCCTCCCTAGGAGGTCAACCTGGCCTGCCGTCTAGTGAGAGCCCGGTCAGCGGAACCATCCAAGGGGAACATCACTTACCCTCCCTAGGAGGTCAACCTGGCCTGCCGTCTAGTGGGAGCCCGGTCAGCAGAACCATCCAAGGGGAACATCATTTACCCTCCCTAGGAGGTCAACCTGGCCTGCCGTCTGGTGAGAGCCCGGTCAGCGGAACCATCCAAGGGGAATATCACTTACCTCCCTGGGAGGTCAACCTGTCCTGCTGTCTAGTGAGAGCCCGGTCAGCGGAACCATCCGAGGGGAACATCACTTACCCTCCCTGGGAGGTCAACCTGTCCTGTCGTCTAGTGAGAGCCCGGTCAGCGGAACCATCCAAGGGGAACATCACTTACCCTCCCTGGGAGGTCAACCTGGCCTGCCGTCTAGTGAGAGCCCGGTCAGTGGAACCATCTAAGGGGAACATCACTTACCCTCCCTAGGAGGTCAACTTGGCCTGCCATCTGGTGAGAGCCCGGTCAGCGGAACCATCCGAGGGGAAAAATATTTTGGAAAGAACTTTCATTACATTAGTCATCCGATTTCATGCAGGAAAAGCTAAGTATGAAAACACTCCATCCTATTACATGGACTCAAAGAAAAAACTAAGCACGGTGACCGGGACTCGGGCTTCTACTCCCAGGCATGGTCCTCCTCGACCTCTTCTGGTTGTTGGCGATGCGGCTTCGGACTCCTCGCCTCCCTTAACTCCAAGAACTCAGGGCAGGTGGATGTCGCGTGACCCTCCTCCTCGTGGAAGTCACAGTAAGGTAACTCCACTCGGATGCCCCCTCTTCCTCCCGCGCGGTTCCTTCTTCTTCTTCTTTGGCTGATTGACATGGTTTGCTGGGGCGGTGGAGGGGGTGTTTTCTGCCCTTGCCTCCACCTCGGGAGGTCGGCTCCCTCTTCCAGAAAGCTGTCCTCCACTTGGTCGAACTTTCTCTTGGGAACCTCTACCTTCCTCCCATGCTGCCTTGCCTCTGGCTCACTCAGCTTGGCCAGCCTTCTTGTGAACTCCGGGTTGGCCTCCTCTCTTTCAACTTCTTCTGCCACCCTTTCCATCAACTCCTCAAAGGACAAATGAGCTCTTCTCTTGAGGTCCATCTTGAAGAAGCCCTCCCGCAGCCCCACCGTGAAGGCGAGCTTGAGGGTGTACCCGGGCACTTCTTGGACGAGGAGAACCTCCTCCCTGAACCGCTCCAGATAGTGAGCCAGCGACTCTTCTGGCTCTTGCTTGATCTTGAAAAGTGCTTCGGCATCTTTCTTCCTCTTCCTTGACGTCGAGAAGCGTAGCAGGAAGCCTCGACGCAAGTCTTCAAAGGCATAGATGGATCCCGCAGGGAGCTGGTAGAACCAATCTCTAGCCTTCTCCTTCAGAGTTGTCGCGAAGAGTCGACATTTAAAAGCGTCCAACATGGGCATGATGGAGACCATGTCTTCAAACCACTGCAGGTGTAAGACGGGGTCATCCTTGCCGAAGTAGTGAGACATCCTCGCCCCCTTGAACCCCTCCGGAATCGGGGCCGAGAGGATCAGCTCACAAAAGGGACCTCCCGTGCTCGCCCCCCTTTGGGGCTGGGCGAGTGGGGGCTTGGCGCCTCCCCACTCGCCCCCTTGGGGCTGGGCGAGTGGGGGCCTGGCGCCTCCCCACTCGCCCCCTTGGGGCTAGGCGAGTGGGGGACTGGCGCCTCCCCACTCGCCCCCTTGGGGCTGGGCGAGTGGGGGCCTGGCGCCTCCCCACTCGCCCCCTTGGGGCTGGGCGAGTGGGGGCCTGACGCCTCCCCACTCGCCCCCTTGGGGATGGGCGAGTGGGGGCCTGGCGCCTCCCCACTCGCCCCCTCCCGGCACCTCCTTCCTGGATGGCTGCCCGAGGGTGCTCTCGCCAACCTGCTGAGGCGAGACCTCCTGTCCACTTTCTCTCCTGCTTTCGGTTATCGAGGCGAAAGCCACCAGCAAGGTCTGCATGACCTCCCGCCTGAGATTTTCAAACATCTCCAATGTCACTCCAGCCACCGGGGGGTGCGAGTGACTTGGGTCGGAACCTCCTCCACCTCCGTCCATGGAGCTCATCTTAAGAGTTTCTTGAATCGGTCACACTCCACGCTCACCGCACCAAAAATGTTGAAACCGGCAACTTGATGAACAAGCCTCGGCCTCTGTGGAGTTTGGGGCCCTCAGCAAGCTGAGGGGCGACCAACACTTACTCCTCTCAAGGGAGAGCTCTAGGTTGAAGGTTGAGGCACTATGAACTGGACCAAGGGCTCGGCGAGGAGGTCCCACCACATACCCGGAAGATCTTTAGAGTGCTTCCCCTCCCAAGCCAATGTCGGGCTTGGGCACCACTGGAGGCTCTCCTCACCCCACTAGAGAGAGACCTGGGGAGGGAAAGGGAGAGAGATCTAGCCTAGGATAAGCTTGCCTCCAGATGGTGCCCCCTTGGTCCTATTTATAGGATTTCAGGATTTGGGCTGCAAATAACCACCAATTGGTCCGCGAAATTACCAAAATACCCTCGGAAATGGCCTGCGGATTGCCAAATCCCGTTGTTCTGGAGCGCTAAACGCAGATCAACCCCTCCCCCCGGAACTGGGCGAGAGGGGGTACCTCGCGGGGCTCGGCGAACCCCCTAACTAGGGCTGGGCGAGACCCAGCCAGGGGCGGCCCCCCTGGCTGGTCTCGCCCCCCTACTGGGGCTGGGCGAGACCCAGCCAGGGGCGGCCCCCTAGCTGGTCTCGCCCCTTACTGGGGTTCTCGCCCCTCTACCTTGGGGGGCACGGGACGAGGGGAGATCGCCCCCCTTACTGAGCTGGGCGAGCGGGAGGTCTCCATCTCCACCGCTCGCCCTCCTCTTTCCTTACCCTGGATCATAGTGAACAATAACGCTCCCAAATGCTTCTTATGCTTCGAGGACCTACTCGGCGAATACAGGGTTGTACATCTGGCATGAGAGGCTGGGTCATGTGGGGATGGACAAGCTGAAGATGATGACGACAAAGGGCATAGTGAGTGGCCTGCCTCATCTCTCTTCCTACGGCGACGGCCATGTGTGCGACGGATGCCAATATGGAAAGTCACATCGACTTCCATTTGACAAGTCGGAGACCAGGTGTAAGGCACATCTTGAGTGCGTACATGCTGATGTTATGGGGCCGTGCGCCACCCTTACTTATGGAGGCAATAAGTATGCGCTGGTTCTGGTGGATGACTACACCCGCTATACGTGGGTATACTTTCTGAGAGAGAAATCAGAAGTATTCAGCAAGTTCCTCGAGTGGAAGGAGCTTGTGGAGGGGAGGCTGGAGCGCAGAGTGAAGAAGCTGAGAAGCGACAATGGAGGAGAGTTTACCTCCAATGAGTTTGCTTCTTTCTGTAGGAGGTTCGACATTCGGCGGGGAGCTCTCCTGCGCTCACACCCCGCAGCAGAATGGGGTGGCAGAGAGGAAGATCCGCCATCTGGTGGAGACTACCAGGAGTTGGCTACATGCCAAGAGCATTCCCAAGGCCTTATGGGCGGAGGGAATGGTGTGCGCTACTCATGTGATCAACATGCTACCTCTAAGTCCTAACAGGATGGTGTCTCCACACCAGCTCGTGTTCGGGGAGAAGCCCAATGTGGGTCACATGAAGGTGTTCGGTTCTACCTGCTTCGTGCACGTCCCGGACGCTCAGAGAACAAAGTTGGAGCCGAAAGCGAGGAAGTGTATCTTCATCGGCTACGATGAGCGGAAGAAGGGGTGGAAGTGCATGGATCCGCAGACCCACAAGTTCGTCGTCTCGCGCGACGTAGTGTTTGACGAACTGATCTCATACCATGGAGTCTCTTCAGTGGAGCTGCCGGAGAGTGGAGAAGCTAGCAGGGAAGAGGAATGGGTCACTGAGGACCCTACTGTGGAGTTGGAGTTATCTCCAAGTGCTCCATCGCCATCTGGCTCAGGAGGAGCATCTGGCTCAGGGGGAGCTACGAACTCAAGAAGCAGGGAGAGCACCGCTTCAGGAGGAGTTCAGAGAGGAGCTCAGAGAGGAGCTCAACCAGAGGAGTCTACCGGAGTGGTAGATATTGGACAAGCCTTGAGGAGGTCGAAGAGGACCATCGTCCCGCCTGCTCGCTATAAGGAGGGGAACTTCGTGAGTTTGGTTTCCTGCTTCTTCGCGGGACCACTCGATGAGAGGGAACCTGACTGCTTTGAGGATGCTGCTGGCATCAAGGAGTGGGACGCGGCCATGATCGAGGAGATGGAGGCCCTAGAGAAGAATGAGACATGGGACCTGGTTCCCATGGTGGAGGGCATCAAAACTGTCACCTGCAAATGGGTGTACAAGGTTAAGAAAAGAGCTGATGGAGAAGTGGAGCGGTACAAGGCGAGGCTTATCGCTCGAGGCTTCTCTCAAACCTACGGAGAGGACTACGAGGAGACCTTTAGTCCAGTCGCAAAGATGACGTCGGTGAGGACGATCATCGCTCTGGCGGCGTGCCGAGGTTGGAAGCTGTGGCAGCTTGATGTGAAGAATGCGTTCCTGTATGGAGAGATTGACAAAGACATATTCATGGTGCAACCGCCTGGATACGTGTCCAAGTCTCAGCCACATCATGTCTGCAAGCTGAAGAAGGCCCTCTACAGGCTGAAACAGGCGCCGAGAGCCTGGTATGGGAAGATTGCGGAGTACTTGCAGTTCTGCGGCTACGATGCCTCAGACTCGGACTCCAGCATGTTCGTGAAGAAGAGTGGAGGTCTTCACGTGCTGGTGCTGCTATACGTCGACGACATGATCGTGACATGGAACAACCCTGAGGAGGTCGCGGCGCTGAGACAGCAGCTTTCCATACGATTCGAGATGAAGGATCTTGGTGAACTGCACCATTTCCTTGGCCTCCAAGTTGAGAAGAGAAGAGGCGGGCTGTATGTTTCCCAGAGGGCGTATGCCGAGAGGATCGTCGAAAGATTCGGCATGAAGGAGGGGAAGAGCAGCTCCGTTCCTCTGGAGGCGGGGCTGAAGCTTCGGAAGGAAGAAGGGAGGATTCTTCCTGATCCGAAGATCTTTCGGGCACTGGTGGGGAGTCTTATATACTTGACTATCACAAGGCCGGACATCGCCTTTGCTGTCGGCCGAGTTAGTCGGTATATGCAGGAGCCACGGAAGCCTCATCTGGAGGCAGCCAAAGGGATACTGAAGTACGTGAAGGGCACCCTTGAGATGGGGTTGTCCTATGAGGAGAAGTCTGACTTCAAGCTGCACGGGTACACGGATGCAGATTACGGAGGTGACGCTGATGATCGCAAGTCGACATCAGGTTACATGTTCTTGTGTGGAGCAGCTGCTATCTCGTGGTGTAGCAAGAAGCAGGACTCTATTTCCCTTTCTACCATGGAGGCTGAGTACAAGGCGTCGTCCTTAGCAGCTCAGGAGTGTGTCTGGCTAAGGAGACTAGTGGAGGATGTGGACGAGGAGGTCAGCGGACCTATTGTGCTACGTGGGGACAACGAGAGTGCATTGAAACTGGTAACCAATCCAGTTTGTCATGCAAGGACCAAGCACATTGAGATCGAGCATCACTTCATTAGAGAGAAGGTGCTGGGTGGCTTGATCGCTGTGGAGCATGTGCGGAGTGAAGACAACCTTGCGGATATATTCACGAAGCCCCTATCTGCGGGGCCGTTCCGGAGGCTTCGCTCGTTGCTTGGAGTTGTTCCCGGAGCTCACTTCAAGGGGGAGTGTTAGAATTGAAGTGAGCTAGCGCCAGCGCTAGCTCATACTCGCCACCCCCCTTGTTTTGCCTATAAATAGAGGGGTACCCCCCTCTAAGCGCGATCGATTCTGGAACTGGCGAGTATCATCAACTTTGAGCGAGTTAGAGATACCAGAGCGCCACCAGGCGAGCATCGGACTTGGAGTAAGTTCGGCAGGTGAGCATCGGACTTGGAGTAAGTTCGGCCAACTCCCTTGAGCGAGTAGCGAGCAGTGGAGATACCGTCGGCGCTAGTGCTAGCGCGTGCGGTAGTGACAAGAGGCGAAGAGGCGAACAGCGAGCTTGCGAGTAGCTGGGAGTGCGAGTACCTACTCAGGAGATAGCGTCCGGTGCTAGTGATAGCGCTCGCGCTAGCGAGTATTGGAGGAAGCGATGCGTGGCGAGTACGCGAGAAGCTTGGAGTGCGAGCAGCGAGCTTGCGAGCAGCGAGCTTGCGAGTAGCAAAGCTAACGCCCGGCGCTAGCGATTCCGCCGGCGGTAGCGAGGAGCGAGCTTCTGTAGCGAGGAGCGAGTATTGGAGCGAGTATCACCTGCGCGGTGTGCTCCGGAGGAGAAGCGGACCATGTCCGTGGCCAAGTTCTTACCTTCGATTGGCTGTTGTGATTCAAGTTGGATGCAACTTGTATTCAGCCGTGTTCAGTTGTAACTAGCTACCAAAATTAGTATTGTGAAAGCTTGTGTTCATCTTTGGTGTCCTTATTCTCCTGTTGGTTGACGTGTTCTTCCGACTTCAAAATATTTCACAAAAGAAACTCTGATTAAAGATTTTACATCACTCCTCTCTCGGTTCTCGTGATGCAAGAAAATAGAATTTTAACTCAAAACTCGTCTCTCATCTCTCGATTCTCGAAGCGAAAAAGAGTTTAAACTTCATAAATCAAGAGTTCCACAACAAAATTCATAATACAAATAAGATAATCCATTAACAATCAACAAGATTAAAGGTAATTTTCCATCACAAAAATCGACATACTCTCATCATACAAGACTTGAGAGATTTAGTTCATACTAGAGAAGAAGAAACCCAAAATTAGAAAGATCTTACAAAGCATATTGAGGGAATTTCGGAATTTCTCCCTAAATTTCCTGCAAATGGAAGGTTACTTCCTCCTTCTTTCTCCAATGGCCGAAATCCACTCCTTAATTTCCTCCCCAAAACTTGTGTGTCTTTCCTTCCATCGTGGGGGAGATTATATAATAGATTTCCACTCAGGCGTGCCTTGATTGCTGGTCTTAATTGTTGATTAAATGCCTCCCAAAAAGAATGTAACGACCTAATTTGAATAATTTCGAATTGCTGAAAATCTGTAACTGTCGGTTTTGTTGCAACAAATGTCAGAATTTGTTGCAACAAATATCATTTCGGGATTTTTCCTCAAAATTCTGCTTTTGGCAAGTTGAAACCTTCTTGAATCCTCTCCGTAGCCTTGATGATAACTTCAACTTCCATGATTAATGAAAGTTTTCTCCTTTCCTAACATAAAATCACATAAAAGAAGAATTATATTCAAACTTGATTGCAAATTTAAATATTTATCATTTTGCGGTTTTTTAATCATGATTATATGAATTATGACCATAAAATAATTAGAATGTGATACTAAGATAACTTCTTTTGAGAAGTTATCAGTGACCTGTCACCTTTGGAACTCTCTCCCTCTCTCTCTCTCTATTATTGTAACGAGCAGCGGCCTGTCGCGCTCGAGCTCTAAGTCTCTAATTGTAACCCCCCAGAAGATAGTGGAAGTTTGGTCGGCACAGCTCCGGCCACGTGGTTTTTTACTCTTTCCGCGTTTTCCACGTTAAAAAGTCTCAGTGTATTCAACGAATCTTTAATTGACTGTTTGCGCGCTCGGTTCGCTTCCGAGCTAAGGTGGTTCAATTCGACCGGTCTACCAGAGCAGCCGAGCGACCCGCAACAATAGCCATTAATTTGTTGATCTTGCAATAACTTTAATAAACTGTCCGACTCAACTTTTAATCTGGGCTTGTTGTTATCTCTGAAGGAAATTATAAGCATCACTTTTTGAAAACCCGATATTTTATACACCTCCAAGTTCATATGAAAATGCAACAATTGGTGTAATTCGATCTTGCCACATTCATTGATTTCAACACAATTGTTTTCTCTGCTGTAATTCATCCTTTAGATCTTAAAAGAAGATGAATCTCAGTACCATCAAGTTCATGATTATATTTTTCAATAATCTTACCAACAATCCATTGACTTACCTAATTAATCTACATTAAAAATTATCATAGCTGGGCAAAACAAAAAGGGAACAATGCTAGCCAAATCCTCTTGAACAAGCTTAATTGAGTGGCGCGGGAGCACCGGGGGCGAACACCCCCGGCGTTGGAGGAGCAGCACGTCTGGACGGCGAGCAGCACGTCGGGACAGCAATATGAGGCGACGTTTAAGCACATCACCCTCCTTTAGCAGTTATTTTATGTTTTCTTATTTTGAGGGTATTTTAGTCTTTTGTGTAGCCAATATATAAGGCTTAAGGTGAATGTTTTAGGGCAGATATTGATTTTGAAGAAATAGAGAGCTTTTCTTGTAGCAGCCGGCTGTACCTAGCCGATCTCCAGGTGGGTTCCTGTCAACCTCCAGATCACCGGCGTTAGCTGTGATTTCCCCCTCTCCATTCCGCTGTCCATTGAGGAACTCGGGAGTAGCATGTTCTAAGTTCCGCCAAACAAAAATATAAGAGCGAGAATACTTAGCACAATAACAATGGTGAACATTGTGATGATCACTCTCCTTAAATCCGACATTTGAAATTTTATGTCATTGGTCCTGACAATAACAATGGTGAATGTTTCTAACAGTAAGGCTCTATTTGGCCCGACCTTACCTAAAAAACTTCATCCACTTGTGTGTTCAAAACTAGTTTTCTTTTCTTGGTTGCAGTCATAAACGTTGTCATGCTAACATACATTCAATGATAGTGATGTTTTTATCCAAACTCTCTGTTGGGCTAGAGAGCACGCAAGCCCGACCAGAGCACCTGCAAATTAGTTCGAGCAAATACCTGCACGACCGCTTAGCGGTATGCCGATACACAACCAAAAATACAGCACAAAATAACAACAATAAAGGTGACACACAGATATAACGTGGAAACCAAATAGGGTGAAAACCACGGGACGATCGGAGTCCAACCCGGAAAGCCGCCACTAAAAATGTGTAAAACAGATAGGCAATTACAAGGTTTTCCCTCCTCGATCCACACAGGATCTTCACCAACTTCGCACCACACAATAATACACAATAAACAGTAGCAAAAAGTTGCAAGTTACCGACAGTGGCGGACGAGACGGATTACACAAATCCTCTCCAAGATGCCTCTTCGAATCCTTGCCCAAGTCTGCTCCAGATCCAATCTGTGTAGGCGAAGTATTCCTCGTCAACGTCGCAGAGACGTCTGAAAGCTCTCCCCAAACTAAGACACTTGCCACAAAGGCCTCTCTAGAAACTCTTTCAATGCTTGAGATGAGAGAAAAGTGGATGCCTTACCCCTCCTCCTTCATGCCTATTTATAAGGCCAAAACCAAGGGGTAGATGGCGGTAGATAGCATGTGGAGGAAGCTTCCTTGAAGCTTCCCTCGGTCAAAGAACACATGTCGAATAATATGAAGCTTCCTTTGGCCACCTTCCTAGAAGCTTCCTTCAAGAGCACATGTTGATTTCATAGTCAACGACGGCTAACCCTTTTCACACTTGGCATGAAACACATGCTTGAAAAGCATGGTCAAAAGGTGGCTAGCCTCTTTCACACTTAGGAGAAAATTATCTTATCAGATCTCCCCCTTTTCGACTAAGTGAAGAAACTTGTCATTCTAACAATCTTCCTTCAAATCTCCAATTTGCCTCCCACTAGGGCCTCCATCAACATGTCTCCCCTTTGATCAATAGATTCAGCGCCATCAAACTCGGATCCACAGTTTTCTCCACAAAGGACGGGAACTGTACCCAACAATTTATCCCCATTGCACTTATGTGGAAGAGATCGCCATGCCAGCGATCCTCACACAATGCTCAAACTTCCCCCTCGACACGGTCTTCATAAGCATATCTGCTCCATTGTCATCCGTGTGCACCTTCTGCAAATCCAGCTCTCTCTGCTCTAGAGTATCGCGTATCCAATGATACCGCGTGTCAATATGTTTGGATCTCGAGTGGAAGGTGGGGTTCTTCCCTAAATGAATCGCACTCTGACTGTCACATAAGAGTGTGTAGCGCTACTGAGTGAAACCACGCTCTTTGATGAAACGCTTCATCCAAAGAAGCTCTTTTCCTGCCTCAGTGACTGCAATAAACTCTGCCTCCGTAGTCGACAGTGCAACGCACTTCTGTAGTCTCGACTGCCATGACACAGCTCCCCCCGCAAATAGGATCAGGTACCCAGAGGTTGATCTTCTGGAGTCCAAATCTCCAGCCATATCAGCATCAGTGTAGCCCAGAAGCTCTGGCTCACTATCTCCAAACTTTAACGTCAAGTCTGACGTCCCATGCAAGTACCTCAGAATCCATTTCACAGTGCTCCAATGTTCTCTTTCGGGATTGGAGAGAAACCTGCTCACAGTGCCTACAACATACGCTATATCAGGGCGAGTGCATACCATGGCATACATAAGACTACCAACTGCAGAAGCATAGGGGACCTTCTGCATCTCCTCTTTCTCCTTAGGTGTGCTCGGACACTGGTCAGCGGTAAGTCTGAAGTGAGCTGCAAGCGGCGTGCTCACCTTCTTCGCCTGATCCATACTAAATCTCTGTAGCACCTTCCTAATATATCTTTCCTGCGACAACCAAAGTAACTTGGAGCCTCTGTCTCTCCGAATATGCATCCCTAGGATGGTCTTCGCAGCTCCCAAGTCCTTCATCGCAAATGTGGAGCTCAACTGCCGCTTCAGCTCGGCAATGCGCGCAGTGCTCCTCCCGACTATCAACATGTCGTCAACATAAAAGAGTAAAATAATGAAATCCTCTGGAGCGTATTGCTTCACAAACACGCAGTGATCAAGGGTGGTCCTCCTGAAGTCGATCTCCCCCATAAAAGCATCGAACTTCATGTACCACTGTCGCGGGGCCTGCTTTAGGCCATATAAGCTCTTCTTCAGGCGACAGACCAGGCTCTCCTTCCCTTTCACCTTGAAACCTTCAGGCTGCTCCATATAAAGCTCCTCCTCAAGATCGTCATGCAGAAAGGCGGTCTTGACATCCATCTGCTCAATCTCCAGGTCTAGCCTTGCAGCAAGGCCAAGAACAACCCGGATAGACGACATCTTCACAACAGGAGAGAAGATCTCATCAAAATCAACTCCTTGTTTCTGACTGAAACCCTTCACCACTAATCTTGCCTTGTATCTGAGTGGTGTCGAGGGGTCTCCCTGCTTTACTCTGAAAATCCATCGATTCTTCAGAGCCTTCTTGCCCTTAGGCAATCGTACCAGCTCATAAGTATGGTTCTCATACAGAGACTGCATCTCCTCCTGCATAGCAACCATCCACTCTTTCTTCTCTGAGCTCTGCACTGCTTCATCAAAGCACTCGGGCTCCCCCGCATCAGTCAACAAAATATACTCAGTAGCAGAGTATCTCGAAGATGGTTGTCTGACTCGATCAGACCTCCGCGGAGCGAGCTCTACTGCTGGTATGGGCACATCATCAATGATGTCCTCTGTAGGCTCGCCATCATTCATATCCTTATGGCATGGAAGTGGCTCAACGCCCTGCACTGGATCAGGCTCTGCGGCCTCCTCAGTATCATCACCTCCAGTCATAGGAGACTCTTCATCAGTGCGAGAGCCAGCCTTCTCAGTCTTTTCAGGATCAAGCATATTCTGATCTTCACAAAATATGGCGTCGCGACTGCGTACCAGCTTCTTCTCAACCAGGTCAAAGAACCTGTAGCGAAACTCGCCGCTGCGGCCATATCCCAAAAATATGCACTGACGGGTCTTGGAATCCAACTTCGATCTTTCATCCCGGGGGATGTGCACAAAGGCTTTGCAGCCGAAGACCCTCAAATGACTATATGAAGGGTCCTTCCCGTACCAGACCCTATCAGGAACATCCTCCTGTAATGCATAACTGGGAGATAGGTTGATGACGTGTGCAGCTGTGTATAAAGCCTCACCCCAAAACATGCCAGGTAGCTTTGACTCAGATAGCATGCACCTCACCCTCTCCATCAAGGTCCTGTTCATTCTTTCAGCTACGCCATTTAGCTGCGGCGTCTTGGGTGGAGTCTTTTCATGTCTGATCCCTTGCTCTTTGCAGTATTCATCAAAGGGACCAATATACTCTCCCCCATTGTCAGACCTGATGCACTTTAGTTTCTTCCCAGATTGCCTCTCCACCTCAGCGTGGAATCTCTGAAAAGTGTCGAGAACCTCACCTTTGGTCTTAATAGCATAGACCCAAAGTTTTCTCGAATAATCATCTATGAACGTCACGAAGTAAGACGCTCCTCCTCTCGTCTGGACCTTTAGTGGCCCGCAGACATCAGTATGTACGAGCTCTAGTGGCTCGGATCTCCTGGTGGGCTGTGGCTGAATGAAACTCTATTCTGCTTTCCAGCCATACAATGATCGCATCTCTCCAACTGATCCTCAGATAGATCAGTGATCATCGGCTTCTTGGAGAGACATCCTAGCCCTTTCTGGCTGATGTGACACAATCTCTTGTGCCATAAGGAGGTGGATGCCTCATCTCTAATGGTGTTGACCCGAGCAGCTTCAGGTCTCCCCTCCATATAGTATAGGCCAGTGTCTCTATAACCTCTGGCCACTACTAGCGACCCCTTGATCAGCTTCCAAAAGTCTCCACCAAAGACACTTAAGTGTCCTTCATCACCTAGCTTCCCAACTGAAACTAGGTTGAAGCGGATGTCAGGTACATGTCGCACATCTAGCTCTTAGGATCATCAATCCTTCAGTGCTCGTCTTCAGGTGCATATCTCCTTTTCCGATGACTTTAGACGTGTCACCATTGCCCATCCTAAGAACCCCACAGTCGTGAGTCATGTAGGTGGCAAACAACGCTCTGTTGTGGGAGACATGTGCAGAAGCACCCGAATCAACAATCCAGCTTCGGTCATCACAAGAGAGTGCAGCTGTGACGTCATCTCCAACAATGATGACATCGTCCTCTGTAGATGCAATAGCTGCAGTGTGACTCTCCTTCCTATCATCAGTAGCCACTCCTTTCTTCTTTTCGTCATTCTTTAAAGAATAACAGAACTTCTAAATATGCCCATTCTTATGACAATAGTGACACTCCACGTTTTGATAACGTGACTTGGACTTCCCCCTGCTTTGTCCTCTCTCGCTCTTCCTTTCTCTACTCTTGCTCCTGCCTCTCCCCCTGGGCTCAGTGTAGAGGATGTCAGCTCGTGAAGAAGAGCCTGATATCCCTTGAGACTTTCTTCTCACCTCTTCGTTCAGGATGCCACTCTTGGCAATCTCCATAGTAATGATGCCCCCGGGAGAGGAGTTGATTAGAGAAACTCTAACCATCTCCCAAGATTCTGGAAGAGACTTCGCAGCCATAATGCGTTGACCTCGTCCTCGAAGGTCACCTTTATAGCAGTAAGATGATCAATAATACCTTGGAACTCATTCACATGATCCAGGATAAGGGATCCTTCCCTGTATCTGAACTCACCCAGCTTCTTCAGTAGATATAGCTTGTTGATGCCAGTACTTTTTGTAACATCCCCCAAACTGCTAGACCCCTAAGTTGGTTTTGTCATGACTGGGTCATGACAAAACCATAGGAAGAACCTTTTGACCTTGAGAGCTTAGGAAAGGAGGAGGAAGCCACCTTGGTCTGCAATTAGCAATTCCCATCTTCCAAGCTTGGGATTGGAATTTAGGGCTTCAACTTAACCCTTGGACCCCACCATAGTGTCCCTAACCCTTTAGGGGTCCCCTTAGGGCACCAAGGGCCCATTGAAGACAACCTAAGGGACCAATTTGACCAAAGTCAACATAAACCCTCAAATTGGTCAAAGTAGCCCATTTAGAGCCAATCAACCCTCACCATGTCAAATTGATCACACCCCTAGGTTTAGAATACCATTATAGACCTAGTGGACCCAAAAGCCCCATCATGGGACCCCCAGGGGTGCAAATTGACCAAAATGCCTTTTTTAGGTCAAAATGACTTTCCTTCTCAAAATACCCCAATTGACCTTCACCACATTAAATTGACCTCACCCATAGGGCTATCATGTCATAAGGGAGCTAGTGGACCAAAAAGCCCCATGACCAAGTCAACCCTAGGGCTCAATTTGACCAAAGTCAATTTAGCCCATTTTGGTCAAATCAACTTAGATTGGGTCAACCAAGAACCATATGACCAAATTGACTCCACCATTAGTTCCTAAACTTAATTTGGAACCTATTGAACCCAAAAGCCCCATCCTAGGGTTCCCCAATTGACCAATTTGACCAAAAGTCAAAATTGTCCAATTTAGGTCAAAATGCTCAAACCCAACCCAATCTCTTTGGGCTAACTCAATTGGATGGTCAACCAGCCCATGTGGACCCTCATTAAACACAGGAGAGAGAGTAGGAGCCGGCCATGGTGATTGGGAGAGAGAAAATGGGGGTTTCCCCATTTTTGAAGGGAGAGAGAAAGCCATTCATGGCCATTAAGAGGTTTTACCTCTTGGCCTCCCCAATTGATGCCTCCATTCAACTCCTCAGCCGGCTAGGAGGAGATTCCATCAGTTTCCAAGAGGCATTGATGCAGGGGAGATGAATGGGGGCCGTCCCTTGGAGAATTCGAAGAGGCCATTAATGGCCAAGGGGGTTAAAGCCACCATCACCCCCATTCGAACCCCCTATCACCTTCAGAGACCTGAGAGGAGAGAAACCCCCAAGTTACCAGAGGATTTCGGGTGCTGTAGGAAGGAATCGGCATGGCATCTCAATCGACGGCAGCTCCAATGGTGTACACAAGGGAAAACCGACGGCAAGCCCTCCAGCAGGTCCTATTCTCCTCCCTGAACCCTAAGGATTAGATCTCAATCGACGACGACTCGAATCGTGGTCAATCGGCCGTGAATCGAGCCGGCCAAGCCCTCCGTTGATCGGGTTGGGTATCCTCCTACAGAACACGATTCCGGCCACCTCCGGCCGATCAAACACCGCTCATCGCCGGCCCCCACCTCAACGGAGGTGGTGGTGGCGTTGGTCGGCCGGGGCGGCGCTCAGGTGGCCGGGAAATCCAAGATCAAGTCGGCCCAGGCGCAGCAAATCCTGTCCGTTGGCTCATCGGGGACGAAGGCTGTGAGCCGTCCGATTGGCCGCCTTTTGCTATTCGCAGGCATGAAATGATTATTTCATTTAATTTGATTATCTGTCACACATTTTGACAGATTTTGTGACCCGATTTTAAGGCCCTTAGGGGCCATAACTCGAAAAATGCTCAGAGATAACTTTTGTAGGCCTTGGTGTCTACTTTCTAATGGGAGTGGAATCAAGCTATTTGGTTAAGTATTGAACCCACAGCACTCATCCTAGTGAGGCTGGTCAAAACTCAAACCAGACCTTAAAATTAGTATAACTTTTAAATGGCTAATCTGATGTAGTTGATATTTTGGCTAAGCATCCATATGTCCTATACCTAGGTTAGGTTTGAGTATCAGATTTTTAGGAGTTACTTTTCCTAAAGTTTTTGTAGAAATTTAATAATCCTTACACAAATTATTTGGAGGGCCAAATGACCTCCAATCTCCACCAAATTCTGGTGGGGTACCATTAGGGTCAGGATAAACCCTTGGTTAAAATCTCATCTCATTTGGAGGTCATTTGATTATGTAATCCTTGGGCCAAAGTTTTGTCCTTTTAGGGGAAAATTGTGCTAAGGGGACACTTAGGGCTTCTCATAGCCAAACCACCTCCTATTGGAGAGATATTATGTCCACTACCCTAACCCCACCCCAAATCACCTCCAAGAGTATTATGGAGCCATGGGGAGTGGGTTTGCCCTAGGATTTGGGGTAGGAGTACTTTGGGGTGCAAATAGCCAAGTGAAGAATCATTGGCCAAATTAGGTCCTTTGAGACTTGAGACTTCTTAGGAAGGTCAGTGGGATGAAGTTGAGGCCCCATGAGGAGTTTGGTGAGCTTTGAAGTTGTTTTTGCTCAAGGTCATAGGGTTGATCCCTATGGGGTGGAATTTGGGGTTGTGAAGGACATAGGTGTGGTTGTCCTTGGAAAGGTGTGAGATGGACTCCTCTGGGCTCTATGGACCCTATAATACCCTCACAAGAAGGTTGGGTGTATTTGGTTAGGTTTAGACCCTAACCCTAGGCTAAACCCTTAAGGGGTGCAAATAGAGGTCAATGAAGGGAGTAGGGTCAAACCCTAGTGGTTTGACCTAAAGTTTTGGTGGGTAGGTCACAGTGACCAGAGAAGACTCCCTTGTGATTTTGAAGAGGTTTGGAGTTGTCTAACCTAGGTAATAAATCCTTGGGTAGATTTGTAAATAATTGGAATTTGGAGTTCTAGGAAGAAATAACACTTAGGGAATCATCACCTTCTGTCACCCACTTGATTTTGAGGTTATGAACCTCTGGAGTTCCTACTAGAACTATTGGAGAAGGTTAGACCCTAACCCTAGGCTAAACCCTAATGGGGTGCAATTAGAAGCTAATGAAGGAAGAGGGGTCAAACCTTAATGGTTTGACTTGAAATTTTGGGGATGTGGCCTTAGTGGCTAGGGAATGCTACTGTGAGAATTTGGAGGGATTTGGAGTTGCCCATCATAGGCAATAAACCCTTGGGTAGATTTGTAAATAACTAGGGTTTGGGGTTTTAGGGAGAAATAGTACTTATCAATTTACCATCTTCTGTCATAAACATTGTTTTAATGATATTAATCTCTGGAAGAATTGGTTAGAACATGAGTTAACCCTTGGAGGTCAAAATTGTAATATTCCTCATTATTGGCAATTTTTGGGTGGGTTAAATTTATGATGTTGAGTTACTGTAAATACATGAAACTTTGCTGGTTGTCTTTTCATAACAATATGTTACCACTGTAGTTTTCCCATAATTTATGGATCAATATTCTTGGTACCTCTAGTTCATTTTGGAAGAAATTGCAAATATATCCTTGGATGTAATTACAAATATGCCCTCTGTGGATCATGGTCAAACCTTGTAGGACTGAATATTATATTATGAAGCACCACTGTACTAATTTGCAAGAGGTTTAGAGATCATATGAGGGTACCTCCTTTGTAATTTATTGGAAATAATTGTGTTTTGGAATTTCTAAAAATAGAAAGGCTTGCTGGTTTTTCCTAAATTTTTATACCTACTGTTTATTAGGTACTAGTGATTTATGTAAAAATTGGAGTAGGCATTGGGAGTCAGAAAAGTGTACTTGTAGTTCAAACTTGAGAAAATTGCCCTTTGAGAAATTGTTTAAAAATATTAATATTATGAGGAAAATTAGGAAACCCTGGATTTGATCTGATTTAAGTAGCATGGACTCCAAATAAATCCAGTAGGTCATGGAGTTGAGTATTTAGAGTACCTCCCTTCATGAGGATCAAAACGTTAAGGGTGATCTGCGTTTAGTATATTGGCAGTTTTGGAGTTACAGGCCAATTTGGGATACATTGATCGGAGATGTGGGAATTGAATGGTGATTGTATGGTATGAGAGGACCCTTGGAGAGATTTAAGGTTGATGAGTTCTGGGATGGTGGGGTGCCTCCCTTGGGGTGGGTCGTCCTGTGGATGACGAAAGATCATCCTTTGTCTATTAGGACCTAAAAGCCCTTAGGTTTAATTCGGGTAAAAGTATTAAAGGGGTTTTCTTACGGGTAGCAACCAACATTATTAAGTGTCTTGGGAATGGGAACTTTGGGGTGTCAACCCATTGTAGTTCCTAGTGCCGTAGCGAGCCCCTCACAGGGTAACCCTCGGGAAGTCCAAGACTAACCCTAACTCATAGGAGTAAGACATTGTACAAGATTAACTAATAACACACTCATCCATACCCTGTGGTTTCGGAAGTTTAGTTGGATTGGTTGTCCGAGCGGTGGGCTCGGTGGCTGTTGCAGCAGACTAGTTAGTCTGGTGAGCTTATGGCTCGGAAGGTTATTGATGACGGGCAGGTTAGCCCGGGGAGCTTTTGGCTCGGAAGGTTATTGATGACGGGCAGGTTAGCCCGGGGAGCTTTTGGCTCGGAAGGTTATTGATGGCGGGCGGGTTAGCCCGGGAAACTCATGACTCAGAGATAGGAAGTAGAATATCTTGCATGTGCATAAGGTGGTGGGTCCTTCGTGTTGACAGTCGTTGCACCGACGTTGATACTTGGGCTCGGCTAGTGCGGTATTTGCACTTAGCCATGAAATCTGGCGGTCCAGTCAGTATGAGTACGCAGACGCTCTGCGGGTTTTGTGGAGGCGTACGATTGGTCTAGGTCGGGTAGTGCATATACCAACCTAGAGGTGGGCGAGGCCCAACCCACCGCTTCCGTTTGCCACTACGGGAGTATCCGGGGAGTCTAGCTCGCTCCAAAAAGGGGGAACTAAAGGTCTATGCGCATAGAGTCGTAGTGGGTGAGTTGCACTTGTTTGATCACCGCATAACATCATACTTGCATGACATAGCATAATCATTACATTTAACCCCGACACCTATCGTATAAATTGGTATGGGACTTTTTATACGATAGGCTCTGCTAAACGACCCCTTGGTCTATAGGTTTGTATGGGCATTCCTATAAATCAATGGTTTACTTTATCTTACTTACTTGCCTCTACTTTTGATTCTTACTGTATTTCCTATACTTTACCCTGCTGCTTATATATCTCATGTTTTATTTAAATGCATACACCTGTGTAGCGTAGATCTTACCTTGTCACCTGCTTTTGTATTACCCCTTGTTGTCCTCCGCTTCCTCCTCTCCATGCGGTGCCTAGGAGCCTTGGGGGGAGGGGTGGGGAATTGGCTGAGTCTTTATGACTGACGGTCGGTGGACCTTATCATTTTAGGGGACCGCGGCGACGGAGCAGCACCGGAGGCCGGTGCAAATGGAGGCGGGGCAGTCTAGCTCGGGAGCTCAGATGACAGGATCCGTGAGTGTTGAATCAGTTGTTTTACTTCCGCGAGTGAACCATGTAGTGAGGCTTTGATGTATTGGGCAAGACCCTAGTTATCTTGTTTCCTTTCTTTCAGCTATATTGTGGACATCTCCTGATGATTTACTTATATATGTGATGTGGACTTAGTTTGATCTACTATTCAGTTTAGCTTACTTTTCTTGTGATCGATTTGGCCGGCAGGATCGGCGTTTTGTAGTGGCGACCTTCCCAAGCGAAGGTGTCACCGCAAAACGGCGGTTCTGGGCCTAAGACCCGGTGGTTTTTGCAAAAAAAAAAAGAGGGTCTTACACTTTTGGCATACAACGTCTCGAGAGTCTTCCAAAGTATCTTTGCATCAATGATACTCGCGACATGATTGTAGACGTTCGGTTCCACGAACTGTCTGATGAATCCGCGTAACTTTCGGTGCTCCACCTTCCATTTCGTCGGATCCGTGTCCTTTGGCATCTCCTCAAAGACAGGAGCATGCCAACCCTTCACGTAGATGAGATCTTCCATCAGTAAGTGCCACTGATGGTAATTTGCGTCGTTTAATTTTACCATTTGCTCAGAACCTGAACCCGAAGTAGACTCCATCGTGCTCTGTCAATTGATCAGACTGACCTCAGTTCTCTGAGCCGATTATTTCCAAGAAGAAAATCAAAGAGGATAGGGAGCGGACCAATAGTCGTCACCTACCGCACCCGATCACCAACCCGAAATATTCGATCGGCTCGTCTCAAATCTTAAATAGGTCAGCCTGATAACAGCTCTAATAATAAACCTACCTCTGATACCACTTGTTGGGCTAGAGAGCACGCAAGCCCGACCAGAGCACCTGCAAATTAGTTCGAGCAAGTACCTGCACGGCCGCTTAGCGGTATGCCGATACACAACCAAAAATACAACACAAAATAACAACAATAAAGGTGACACACAGATTTAACGTGGAAACCCAATAGGGTGAAAACCACGGGACGATCGGAGTCCAACCCGGAAAGCTGCCACTAAAAATTTGTAAAACAGATAGGCAATTACAAGGCTTTCCCTCCTCGATCCACACAGGATCTTCACCAACTTCGCACCACACAATAATACACAATAAACAGTAGCAAAAAGTTGCAAGTTACCGACAGTGGCGGACGAGACGGATTACACAAATCCTCTCCAAGATGCCTCTTCGAATCCTTGCCCAAGTCTGCTCCAGATCCAATCTGTGTAGGCGAAGTATTCCTCGTCAACGTCGCAGAGACGTCCGAAAGCTCTCCCCAAACTAAGACACTTGCCACAAAGGCCTCTCTAGAAACTCTTTCAATGCTTGAGATGAGAGAGAAGTGGATGTCTTACCCCTCCTCCTTCATGCCTATTTATAAGGCCAAAACCAAGGGGTAGATGACGGTAGATAGCATGTGGAGGAAGTTTCCTTGAAGCTTCCCTCGGTCAAAGAACACATGTCGAATAATATGAAGCTTCCTTTGGCCACCTTCCTAGAAGCTTCCTTCAAGAGCACATGTTGATTTCATAGTCAACGACGGCTAACCCTTTTCACACTTGGCATGAAACACATGCTTGAAAAGCATGGTCAAAAGGTGGCTAGCCTCTTTCACACTTATGAGAAAATTATCTCATCACTCTCCGGGGCAAAAATTCCGCGCCAAACCGAGCCTAAATCTTTACTCACGAGCAGACAATGCAAATTATATGCTTAATATGAACATTTTGTTGCATCTAACATAAAATTAAAAGACAAGCCGGTTTTTTAAAAAGGAGACAAAAATACAAATCAGTCTCTGAACTTTGGGATTTTTTTAAAATCAGTCTTTGAATTTTTAAATAATTGAAATCAATTCCTAAATTATTAAAATCAAGCAATTTTAGTCCCAATGCCGGTTTACGTTAACCTACATAATGTTTCCGTTATAAAAATTCGATATCAAAGCCGGAGAAGTACTACGCCAAAAAACGTAACTATGTATGGTCGGCATTCTCTACTACCTCTGCAAGAATGATATTGTTATAACGGAAATGTTAGGTAGGTTAACAGAAACGTTAGGTAGGTTAATTCAAATGGAAATTGTTAACCGCAGATTCAAAATGGCTATTCGTAGACTAATAATAGCTCTTTTTTGGGCGTTTATTATTCTCATCCAATATCCATTCCTTTTATTCACAAACCAAGCCCTAAAGCTTTTCCCCGCCTGTGCAACCTTGTCCTTGGCTTCCGCTCGCCCGTCTCGGTAGGATATATTTGCAGTTAACATTGCCGACGAAGAAGGATCCGCTATGTTTGTCTGATTTCGCCGGTGATTTCTGGGAGCTTTTTATTTGGTGAATATATGTATATCTTTGTCTTCTCCATTACAATATCATATGCAGTGATTGCTTAGTTAAACTTTGTTGCAAATCTTCTTAGTTAAATGCTTGCTAACATTTCCAATTATTTCAAAGTTGACATTCTCACTTTCTTGCAAATCAATGAATATTGTCACAACTATAGAGACCACCGAGACCAACGAAGAAAATGTGCCCGCTTATGGTATTGATCAAATGTTTTCTCCAAATATTTATGGCAATTACGAGCAAATATTTATACTATGTTTAGTGTATATGTTTTGCATAGATATGACTACACATTTTCAGACAAATTAAATACTGTATTTGTGTCAAGGGATGAGTTAATTGCGTGAGCGCGTAATGTTGCCAGGTCACTTAGTTTTGTTGTCACCATGCAGAGCTCTGATAAAATGGATGGTAGACCACGCCCCCGTGTTATTCTGGGTTACGATAGAGCAGGTTATGTAACTATATATCATTCAGGTATGTTAATGCTCATTTATGAAGCCAGGTTATTTCATTACTAAAGAAATACATGTAGTATTCATTTACGAGACCTATTAGAATGATCCTAGGTTCTAGCTGGGAGCTGGCACTATGAACTGTGACTTTCATATTTTTCTTGCAGAAGCCAAACAAAATAGTAAGTTTACTGTTTCTCTTTAACATTTGCTTCATTTTTATGAGTCAATGGTGAACTTCAAACCCTATGACATGCAGGGATGAAGCTGGATGAGAAATGTTTTGAGATACTTATATAATATTTTGATGTAAACTTTATATTTTTTTTATTTAGGCTTCATAGTTTTTTTTATGTAGACTTCAATCCTATTTTGATGTCGATAACATATGTTTTTTTTGTAATAATGCTTTTATTTTGAGCTTGTTATACTTACTATTTATGTTCATATGAATTATAGAGAAGCATGAATTCATGTATGCACATGTATGTATATATATAATGATAATGTGCGAATAACAATAATCTCTGCTAATAACAAATTTAAGTTCCTTTTGAGCTGCGACTAGTAATAATCTACGAAAAGTCATTTTCGGTCTGCGGATAACAATTCCCATTCAAATCTGCTTTGGGACTAAAATTACTTGATTTTAATAATTATGGACTGACTTAACTTAAAAATTCTGGATTAATTTTAAACAGGCCCAAGAGTTCAAGTTCTGATTTTGTATTTTTGCTTCAAAAGAATGAGGGAGTGAAATGGAGGTAACTTTGAAAGTAATTTGGATGGAAATGGACGCAATAAGCTTTATTGGCTTTTATTGCCTTTATTAGACTTAAAAAGGCGGTAGGACGACATCAATGTTCATAAAACAGACAGATATTTAGGTACGTGTAACGCAACTACAATAGTACGATCCATGATTTCAATAGTGTAGATTGTTTGCAAACATGTACAATCATATTTGTGTAATACGGTTGTATTTAAATGTGATCGTATTTTAGATCAATCATGTGCGAAAAATCTTGTTGGCAGAAATCCTTGATTGGATCGAGGGTCACGCACGATAATCTAAGGTGACTTTTTCCCCCATAAAACAGGCATACATCAAATATGTCTACTACAAAGTCATAGTTTGATTGATTTACATTTCTACATCTACGAAGGTTTACAGCAAGCTTTTCTCTTCAGCCTACCCGAATTTGAACCTTAAGCCTTTCCAGATGATCATAAGTTCATCTCTTTCTCTGCGCGACAGACAACATTTTAAATTTTTGTTCATGATTCCTAATATGAGCAGAAGAATTACTTCGTTTGGCGCGGTGGTGACGGTCATGAAAGTGATGGTCATGAACCATCGTCGTTCTTGAACGCCTGACCTCATCTACAAAAATTCATGCATTTTATGCTCAAAACTAGTTTATTTTCTTGGTAGCGGTCATAACCTTTGCCTTACCAAACATACATTCTATCTATGATAATGACATTTTTGACCAAACTCATCGGAGCAAATAAGCCGCGTCAAACGAAGCCATAACGCCTCGGAATGGTAAAGTGTCCTTAGTGAAATGAACATCTTCCTTGTTCCTCGAAGAATAATCTTTTATGCCGACACTTTTAGCCTATCCAATTTTTACGGAGATCTCGATGGATTTAAGAAGCGTTTGTGTGCTTGGTTATTTGGTTTATTGACATGTTTTTTTTTTCTTTTCTGATCCCGAGCCAACGAATGCTAATAAGGTGTGAGAGTGGCACAACGTGGAAAATGCGAAGTAGGAATTTGGAAATAGTCGGTTCGGGTTGGTCTGTTTCCGGAAATTGGAAACTGACCTGAGCCGATATAGGGTGGGTTTAGGGTTTAGGGTTTAGGGCAAGGTGCCCATGCAGCGCTGAGGCAATGTGCCCAAGCAGCGCTGAGGCAAGGTGCCCAAGCAGCGCTGAGGCAAGGTGCCCAAGCAGCGCTGAGGTAAGGTGCCCAAGCACCGCTGAGGCAATGTGCATGCCCAAGCAGCGCTGAGAAAATGTGCCCAAGAAGCGCTGAGGCAAGGTGCATATGCAGCTCTGAGGCAAGGTGCCCAAGCAACGCTGAGGCAAGGTGGTCTTTTGGGCATACCTAGTTAAAATTGTCGTACTTGACGCTTATCCTCCACTCGCGAGAGGCCTCTTCTCTTTGCCACGTTGGCGAGTTTGCTGCTATACGTTAGTATCGAAGATTGTGGGCTTAACTTTCGTAGCCTTATTTTAGATGATTCGCATTGCTGATAGAGCCAGAGAATAGCTGTAGTAATTTTAAATACACAATGGATACATGTGCACAAGTACAATCTTGTGGCTTACTGTTTAAAAGCAAAAACTGGAAGAAGCAAAAAACAGAAATTGATGATAAATGAGACGCGGGCTGTTCGCGCTCTACTTGGGGGAAAGTTCCCCTGCCCAATACCTCTCGCTCATCCGCGTCGGGGTACGACGTTGTCCTCTACTGGATTGTCAGTCTGCGGTCCGTGCTGGTTTGGGACTTGGTTTAGTAAAAACCTTCCGAGGAGGCCTTGTTGGACAAGAAGCTCGATTTCCTCCTTCAGCCGCTTGCAGCTTTCCGTACTGTGTCCATGCCCGCGATGGAAGTCGCAATATTGCGACTGGTTTCCTCCGCTCGACGTAAGCGGTTCGGGCCTATGGAGCACGTTGCTATCACGGATGGCGAGGAGAACGTTAGTCCTGGCAGTGTTCAGGGGAGTGTAGTCTTGATGCTGGCGAGATCTTCAGTCTCGGTTAGGGTTGTCGTGACGCTTGTTGTTCTTATTGGGAACTGTCTGCGGCAGCGACTCCCCTTTATTCCTCTTCGAGCTCCCCTCGAACTGCCGACGGTACGCTTCAATTGCCTCATGTGCTGCTATCTGGGTCTCGACTCGCTGAACGAGGTCTGGGTAGCTAGGCACAGTTTTCCGCATCAGCGCGAAGTAGAAGCCACCGGGACGGAGCCCTCCAACAAAAACTCATCGTAGAAGCTAGAGGTCTACTCCTGGAATTTGTCGTGCCTCAGTGGTGAAGCGGCGGAAGAAATCCTTGAGGGTCTCTCCCTCGCTCTGGCGTATTCCTGAAAGGTGGGAGGGATCCCGGATGGTTCTGCGGTTCGCGATGAATTGGTTTATGAATTGTTGCGTCATTTCCGCGATGCTATCGATTGTTCCATCTTGCAGAGAATGGAACCAAGTGCGCGCTTGTCCTTTCAAGGTTGCTGGAAACACTTGACAGAGGAGCTGATCTGGAGTGTTGTAGAGTCTCATGATGGTAGTGAAGTGGTTGACATGTTCTAACGGGTCATCCATCCCGTCGAATGTTTCGATGTTGGGAAGCTTGAAACCATTCGGAACTAGATGAGCCAAGACCTGAGGCGATAGTGGGGAGCCGTGGTGTGCGGGATGGCAGGAGAGAGTTGCGCGTCGCCCCACTTGGCCGTACTCTTCCGCTATCATGTCACGTATTTCCTCTCGAGTTGTTCTCCCTATTACTTGTCCAGGGACAGCTCTTCCCTGACGCGGGTGATGTTGATCAGCTTTTGGTCCTCTGGCCGACCGAGCAGGATGAGTGGAGCTTGCGACGTCAGAGAATTCTTCTAAGGCTTCTTCTTCTCGAACGTCCTCCTAATTCGGAGCCTGATTCGGAGCTGGGGGAGGCAGAACGTTCAACGCTGGAGGTTGAACGGGAGCTCGAGGAGCCCCAAAATTTCTTACGAGAGCCAGTATCTCGGCTTGTTGTTCTTCCATTTGCCGCATGCGTCCTTCCAGTGCTGCCGTGGGCGCGATCGCTGCCTCTTCCATGAGAGGTACGCTGACGAGCGAAGGGGAGGGAGTCGGGTCAACACGCCCCTCAGGGATCGATCCTTCAGTAGTGCGAGCACTTCTTCTCTCCATCGCAGTTGATAGCGAGCACGGTCTCGGGACGGATTCTTCCTTTGGGGGATCTTTGCCGAGTGTTTGGGAATCCTCGATTCTCACAGACGGCGCCAAACTGTTGCGGGTCGCTTGGGTGCTCTTGGTAGTGTGAAATTTTCCGGACCTTGTGAGAGCAAGCAGGAATAACAACTAGAGATACAAGCCAAACAACCAGAGACAATCTTAGGCGAACAAAAACGATCTTTATTGATAGCAATACTTCAATTACAGGGCAAGACATGCTCGACGAGACATGATTTCGTCAGCACAAACCTTCAAAGAGAAAAAACAGAAACTGAAGATAACTGAGACCGCACGGTCTCTTGCCGAACTCAGCAGCTCGCCAGACCGCTGCTGCCTGATCGCAACCGCCCCCGATCTCGAAACACCACCAGACCGCTGCACCAGACCGCTCCTTTGCCGATCTCCTGATTCCCGAACTCCAGCACCACAACTCCAAGCCGCAGACCGCCCGAACACTTTCAGAGGAAGAGGTGATCGCTGCTGCCTGCACTATCCGCAGAAGCTGCACAAGGAAGAATTCAATCAGAGACCGCTCGGTCAGATAAACACAGACCGCAGGAACTAGGCAAACTCGGCTTACACTTGGTGTGTTCTACTTTTGCTGCAACAGTGGCTCCCTATTTATAGGCGTGAGACCTGATCCAGTCACCACCCTATGAGATAGAGTCACCACCCATCAGACCGCGCGACCTTACCGGTCAACCCGCGCGATCACTGCAACCCTCCTGCTTCATTTTGGTGAGCGCCGACTTCACTCCAGACCGCGGGAGATCGCTACTCCCTTGGTCTGAACACGACTCCACACGGAGATCGCCAGACCGCCTAGAAGTCACCCACCACCTGTGTTCGCCTGAGACCGCAAACACAGCCAGCTCGCCCTCCTGGTCTCCTCCTGAGACCGCGAACTGAGACCGCGCGACTACGAATGACTTAGTCCGCGAACTCCTTCAGAACCCTCTGGAAAGCCACCAGACCGGATTCAAGAGCCAACCCGTGCGGTCACGCCAGACCGGCACGTCCTTGAAGAGAACAACTTGTCACGCGGTCAGAGACAGACCGCGCGACCCTGAGGATGATCAGCCGTCATGCGGTCACAGTCAGACCGCACGACCTTCTCCTCCAGCAGCCCTTGGACCAGACCAGCGGTCAACCCTGGAAGCCGCAGCTGACCAATAGACCAGATCGCCATTGTCAGACCGCCAGACCGTGTGGTCACGCCAGACCGCCCGGTCTCCTCCCAGACCGCCCAGGTCCAAAAGCCTCCTCCACTTCCACTTCAATAATTTCAACAGGTAGACCGGTCGACTTGAACCGCCTTAGCTCTAAAGCGAGCCAAGCGCGCTAACAGTCAATTTGAGATTCGTTGAGTACGCTAGGCCTTTTTAACGTGAAAAACCCGGAAAGGGTAAAAAACCACGCGGCCGGAGCTGTGCCGACCAAACTTCACTATCTTCTGGGGGTTACAGCCAGGTACTTAGAATTCGAGCGCGACAGACCGCCGCTCGTTACAATAATAGAGAGAGTTCCGACGGTGGAAGGTCACCTCTCAGAAAACGAAGTCTTTTTCCTTCTGAGAACGGTGGAGAACAAAAGTGAGAATGCTCGGGAGAGCGAAAGTGAGAATGCTGAGTCGCCTTTCGGGAGAAAGGTAATCTTCAAGTCTACGAAAGAGATCTTCAAGCGCCGAAGGAGAATTCCGTGGAAATCTTCAAAGGAGCTCTCCCGGGTACAGAAGGCAAAAGTCCCCTGAAATGAAGGCTCTAGGCTCCTTTTATAGTTTTGGCCGGGGGTAACCCGGTAATTTTGCCGCCGTAACCACCGTAACCACCTGACGGGCGAACCACGCTGATCGATTTGGAGCACTCGGATCGCCATTTTTCATAAATGACCGTCTCGCCCTTCGGGCAGTTCAGGCAGTTCGGGCGGCTTCGTTGAGGGTAAAAAAGACGACAAGCGAGTCCTGCAATCTGAGAAATTGGAAAATGTTAAATGAACGCGCGTTCAGAATGTGGAATTGTTCTGAGCGCGTTCAGAACGTGGAAACGTTCTGAGCGCACGTGGGAGCCTTCTGAGCGCGCAACGAACTCGGGAGTGTTCTGAGCGCGCAACGAACTTGAGAGCGTTCTGAGCGAACAAAGAGGCGTTCTGAGTGCGCAACGAGCGCGGGAGCGCTCTAAGTGTGCAACGAACATGAGAGCATTCTGAGCGAACGGAGAGGCGTTCTGAGCGCGCAACGAGCGCGGGAGTGTTCTGGGCGCGCTAGGAGTGGAGTTTGCGAGTAACCGCTACCCGGCCTTGTACACGTGGATGAGAGCCCATGTATGAATGCGTATCACCTATAATAGTAAGTAATAAAAAAGGGATTTGAACCATCACGATGCGCCACACATGAGCTCGTCGCACAAAAATGTTGTACGCCTGAGTGCACCTTTTTTTTTTAATATAATTATTTGAGCACGAAAAATCACTTGTAGTCTTACGATTGGCACATCTCACGGGGCCAACATTGATGCCAAATCACTTTCACCCAGGGAGAGCGTTGTGATTCGCATGAGATTATAGGGTCCGAAGGAGAGAATACCGAGGCATATAATGACGCGCCGTGTAAAGTATTTTTTAGAGGAATGAGTTGAGTTTATCGAGCGACATTCCCGATATATATTAAGGGCTAGAATATATTCCGGTTACAACCACAACCGGACTCAAAAATCTATCTTGATTCGCAAGTGCTTCGTAGTAAAGCTTAGGTAAATCTTTAGCTTGAATTGTTTGGTCGCAGATTTATGTTTTGCATCCATATTTTCTTATTTGTCCTGCATAAATAAATGCTATCTATAAATAAATACAACAACAACAAACAACAACACTACTCAAGCCTTTATCCCATCATAGTGGGGCCGGCTATATGGATCCTTTGTCGCCATTGCATCCTATCTTTAATCATAGCCTCGCTAATGCCTAAGTACATCATATATTTCCTTATAGTTTCATTCCAAGTCTTCTTTGGCCTGCCCCTCTCCCGTTTAACATGTCTAGTGACTGAACTCTCACAACGCCTAATAGGTGCCTCTAATGTTCTCTCCTATGTACATGTGCGAACCATCTTAAACGAGCTTCTCGCATCTTCTCTAAAAATGGCGCCACTACTGTCTTCTCCCTGATACATTTATTCATAATTTTATCCAATCTCGTATGACCACACATCCACCTAAGCATTCTCATCTCCGCAACTCCCATTTTTGCTCATGTACATCATTCACTGCCCAACACTCAGAACAGTAGAGCATTGCTGGCCTAATTGCAGTACGATAAAACTTACCTTTAAGTTTTAATGGTACTTTACGATCACATAAGATCGTAGACGCATCTCTCCACTTCAACCAACCTGCTTGGATTCTATGTATCACATCTTTATCTACACCTCCATCTTTTTGAATTATCGATCACATATATTTAAAGCACTCGCTGCGAGAAATATCTTGGTCACCCAATTTAATGACGGAGTCATCCGACCTTCGGCACTACTAAATTTAAGCTATATATACTACGTATTTGGTCAACCAATACATGGATGATGTTGTATGATGTTATCATCTCTATAGAGAATTTTATTTCTTCTAATACAAAATAAAAGGCGACGAGCGACAAAAGTAACGTTACTCCCGGGCTCCCGGCACACAGGGGACAAATGTAATACTTCTACTTACACTAAATCATAAATGTGGAGATAAATAACATGCATCTAGATCATCAATCCACTCGCTATCTTCGGGAAAAAAAAAGTCTCAGCTAGGGACCTTATGTGTAATGTCACCGACAGGGCGACGAATTTTACACATATTGCCGTCGTACGTGGATTGAATAATTAGAGGGCTTTATGCGTAATGCCACGAACAGGGAGAGGAGCTTTCCACATTGCCGCCGTACGATTTAATAATTTAAGTACTTCGTGTGTAATGCCGCCGACAGGGCGAGGGTCTTGACACACATTACCGCCAGTTTAGACTTTATATGATGCCGCTCACCATCTCAATATTAACTATCTACATGCAACATATATAATAAAATTAACAGTTTAAAATCTATGCAATTGTTGTGCTAATTAAGTGTGGAGGTCTATTTATGATCAACAATGATCCTTAAAATGGAAAGAACATATCTGAAAACATGAACACTTTCTCCATCAAATGTTCAATTAGTTACATTAAAAAAAACAGACTCAATATGGTACAAATTTTTTTATTATTTGATAGCATCATTCTTCTTTTTGATATGGGATGAAGACTTGATGACTTCAAAACAGTAATAAATAAACTCCCAGCACAAAAAAAGTACAAACATAATTCTAACACCAAGGCTTTGCTTGTTTGGACAGAATTGGCAGCCTGAAATTAGAATTAGAGATCATTTTTTATTGAAATTAGGATTCTAATTTCAATTCCGAAGCCATAAGTCCGTCAAACCGATCGGATCCTAACAGAACTAGGGATCGCCAAGGGAGCAAATCAATGAAATTATTTGAAAAGTTTAGTTTAATCTGGACTACACAACAGTTTGGGCAGTAAAAAATTTGTAATTTGAACCCAAATCAAGTTCAAGCTCGACCGATTCCAGCATAAATCCGTAAAATAGGTGATCACAAAATATAATTCAATCAAGCTAATTAGGTGGCATGAAAGACCAAAATACCTGTTCGCCGAGTTTATATTTTATATAAAGAACTAAATGCAGACAGATTAAAGAATGAATAATATAAAGTCTTTTTCTCAACCTGCCTCCTCCCTGGGAGAATTCCTCTCCATGAAATACCCTAATTTAGTACAACCTTAACCTTCTCACCAAGAAAATAATATTATATTAGAATAGAATTGTTGTGCTGGAAAAAAAGAATGGCAGAGATGTAAATTACTATGAAATTTTGGTTAATATGAACAACCTGAAAGAATCAGACTGAATTTTGCCAAAGAAAGATTCACACAACAAATCAATGCCTTAATTTCTCCCCTAGAACAAGATAGAAGGTAAACAACCAACTAATTTTACAGTGAGCTTAGAGCTCATGACTGCCCCAAGAAACATATTGCCGCAAGAGCAGCTTTCAAATGCGACTGGCACGGATAAATTGGCATCATTTCGCCGACCACTGGGAAGATTTCAACCGTCCATACGTCACAGTCGCTCGTAATTCGACTAATCCGCCGATAAATGATCCAAAGTTCATGCAAGTCCGCACCGACGAATGCTGCTACTGGCATCTATAATTACTTTTCGAATGAAAGGACTCATGCGGATAGATGGAGGCGCATATTCTCCCTAGGCATGATTATCGCTAGCGAAACAGACGAGGACTGCTAGGAAGATATATATATATATATATTTATGTGACCATACATATTGTTAATTTATGAATTATTTATCTACAAATTTCCTTAGCAGGAGTCAATTCACCTCTTACGTGTTGCGAAAGAAGGCACTTATCTTGATCCGCATCGTCGCTGTCCATCGGCTCGTGTGAAGTGATGAACGCAACAGACTCCGGGCCATCTTCTAGATAGATGAGAAGATGATTAGTAAGAGTTGATTGCAAAAAATAAAACTAAATAAATATTTACAGTATGAACAGAGCAGAAATAGATGGAAAATAGGAGGGTAATAGGATATGAAGCTCACCTGAGAGAGCATGGTATTCGGGAATTTGTTTAACTGATGGCAGTTGAAGACTTTCGGGTAGAAGACAATTACACGCCGCACCTTTAATCCCGATCGAATTTTCACAATTAGACATTTGGGGAAAAAGCATAAGATAATAATTTACTAGTTCAACCAGAATTTGATTCTCAAAATTTTGTTTTTTTCCACATCTTCTTGTTTTTCAGAGATTAAATTCTGAAGTTAATGAAGATGATTTGTAATGATAAATTGCCCTACACTGTGATCAAGTCCTCTGGTTATAAACAGTTAGGTGCGAAAAGAGTCCTCTATTAAATTGATAATTTCAAATGTCAACAATAAAAAAAGATGTCCAACATTGGGAATAGATGGATGGTATTATGGTTGGGTCTTTGGGTGGGAGGCAGGGGCAGAATTATTCACGGGCACACTCGAGATTGCGACCGACCGGGATCAATTTTTGGGGGAAAAAACTCTAGGCTGCTTGGTTGATACAGTCCAAAAACTTTAGGAGTTAAAATTTCAGTTCCGGCTGGTGGGAGGGAGAGGAGCATACCAAGTTAGACTTATATTTCAAGAAAATATTTGCTCACCGCTCCAAGAGACAACAAATACAATTACAAATCCTTACAAAATGACCTGTGCTTAGTTCTTCTGGAGAGACATTTGCTGGATATTGAATTAAAGAGGGATTAACGCTTTACCCATTCGTTGTGGAGAGATATTTATATGTATGCTTTTTGAGGGGCTACTTAGGAAGAACAAACGAAATGTGTGAAGCACAAAGTGTAATAATAAATTGTCCTACGCTTGTAGGGTTGTAGTTGTAAAAGGAGTGGGGCTTAGAGCCGACAGAGGCTTTGGCGGGAGCAGAGGGTGTTGGATGGAGGTGGCTGACAGAATGAATGGAAAGGGGCTCAAAGGCAATGAGATCCATAGCGGGGAAAGCGACAATTGTGTATGGAGGAGGCTCACAGGACTTGGCAGCGACATGGGTTGCGGTTGAACAATAATCGGGCTCATTGGCTGCACAGAGATACATCAGCGCGACTGAGTTTGTCCAAGAAAACGCATATGTGGTAAATTAATTTGAAATAATCAATTTTTTTAAATTAATAATTAATTAATCAATAACAATTGGGATGCAGGCAGTGGTAGGTTACTCGAAACAGGAGTACACACGGTTAAAAGGAGGGGTGCATGCCTGCGAGCAGCTCGACTCGGCAGAATAGGAGGGTGAACAATGCACATGGCTCGAGAGGTTGTCACTGGACTCGAAACAGACGAGTCATCCTATTGCGTGGGGGCTTGAAGGCGAAAATAGACGATGAATCAGTGAGGCGAATCGGACGTTGGGGGCGACGACACCACCGATGCTGGATAAGATGAAGAAATCAACGCAGCTTGTTCTCGTACATGTAGATCCCGTCGATGATGAAGACAAAGTTGCTGCCGACAAGACAAAGCGTGTTTCGAAAAGCGCTGCAGGAGGCGTGCTTCAACGATGGAAGGAATGTGCGGCTTGATCCTTTACATGCGAGGAAGGAGCTTGCGTTGGCTTCATCTGAAGAGGACGAGGCGGGCGTCAATTTATTCTTCAGGTGGTGGTCGTCCCGTGAAAGCCAGAGGGGTCGTCCCATGAAAACTAGAGGGGCTTCGGTTTCTTCTTACCGGTGGTGGTCATCCCATGTAATCTTGAGGGGGAAGGGACAAGGTCTTTTGGAGGCGGAGCGTGTTGGAGATGAAGGAGCGAGGGCTCCGATACCAAGTTGTTATGGGCCAAACCTTGGCAGTGATCTAAGGTGATGATGGAGGCGAGGATACAAGGGGAGTCAAGCTCAACCCGGGGAGAATGCGAGGGGAGAGGAAGAAGGGAAGCCATGCTCAACCCTAACCCTAGAAATGGAATGAGGAGAAAGGGGACTGGAGAGAGAGAAAGAAGAACTTATAGAGAGAGCAAATTTGATTAATTCATTGGCAGGCTTTTGGGATGGCAAAGCAGCTACTGACAGGCTTAGGGGGCGATGAAGCCCAGACAAAGAAGCTACTGAAAGACTTCTGAGATGACAGATTTCTAGGTGAAAGGAGGTGCATGAATTATTTGAATCTCACATCATAATTAAAGAGAAAGTTGATGTGCTTAAGTAATAATTTGAATCCTTAAATATTAGAGAAGTTTTTTCGGAGCAAGTGATGGAGTTGTGTTGAAAACTCCATAGTTAAGTGTGCTTCGGTGAGAGTAGTCATGGGATGGATGACCTCCTAGGAAGTCGTAGACCACCAGTGGAAAGAGACAAAACCGTGCGGTTCAGCTCTGTATGGACTGGGATAAACCATAACAGATAATAGTTTTGATATTGTGAGGGGTGGGTCGTTACAAATAGTATCAGAGCCAAACCTCATGCAGTACGATGTGTGGTTCGGGGATGAACCATGCAGAAGCTAGTGAACTTGTAACATCCTGAATCTGATTAGGGTGGTTCGATGAGGGCGGGGAGTGCTTTGCGGGCGCTGAAGCCCAGGCAAAATAGCTACTGACAGAATTTTAAGATGACATGCTCCTAGGTGAAAGGAGGTGCAAGAATGAGCTAAATCTCACATCGGAATTGGAGGAAAAGTTTATGAGATTAAGTAATAATTTGAATCCTCAAATATCAGAGACGCCTTGTCGGAGTAAGTGGTGAAGTTATGTTGGAAACTCCATGATTAAGCGCGCTCTTGTGGGAGTAGTCCTGGGATGGGTGACCTTCTGGGAAGTGCTCGTAGGCTACCAGTGGAAAAGGACGAAACCGTGCGGTTCAACTCCGAATGAACTACAATGAATCATAGTGAACAATACTTCTAATATTGTGAGGGCTGGATCGTTACACATAGCTCTTCAAAAAGTAAGCAATTATGTACTCAACAATGTATTACTATGTTTCTTATGATTCTTTCTCCTGAAATATCATGATTTTAATCACGATGTCATGTATTAGTGTTCACAAAATCATTCGTTGTGCTACATTTAATCCTGGGTAGAAGAAGACATTTGTGGATGAAATGGATGTGTTGGATGTCAATGGAACCTGGGAATTAGTTTATTCACCCAGAAAGGTAGATGGGTGTATGCAATCAAGGTGAATACAAATGGTTCCGTTGCTCAGTTGAAAGCACGCTTTTTGTTAAGGGATATATTCAAATAGGGGGTGGATTATGCTGAAATTTCTCTCTTGTGACTAAAATCACGTATATTCAGATGAGTATATCACCAACACAATGAATCATTGGATATTGGTTCAACTTGAAATTATTGATGCATTTCTTCATGGATACCTTGAGGAAGAAGTTTATATAGAGTAACCCCTAAGTTGCAGAGTTATACCACTTTGCATCTTATCATCATAGGAAGGAAAGGAGTACTATCCTTGCGTCGATGATAAGTGTTATCACAGCCAGTGATAATCAAAGGATCTCTGAACTGAAGGCTTATCTCGACTTATTCCCAGTAAGATTTATCATCTTGTTATGATCGACATAGAATTTGAATTATCTTTTCTCCTACATCATCTCTATAGGTAACAGATTGGTAGAAGTCCACCATGGAGGCAGCGGGTGAAGGCGGCCATGTGTATTGGGTTGTAGATTATGTGTAATGGTTATCAATTGGGTATTATCAATGTTGAAGAATAAAAATCATTTGCACATACAAATAAGCGCAAAGGTGGAAATACCATGTACCAAGCGTTGAGAATATCAGTTCCCTTCTAAAGTTGTACCAAGAAATCTCTCGACCATGTTGATAAGAAAATTGAATTATATTCTCATTAATAGCAATCAACCAGTTGGGTAACCATATGCTTCAAACTTCATTGAACGTCAGGCTATTGGTTGAAGATCAGAATGCATCAAAACATATGAAGTTTTGCTCCGCGAGATTTGTTCGAGGTTCACTACTACAATAGACTATGGGTGTTGGGTGCTTCAAAGATAAGTTATGATATTTCATAGTTCATACCACTTCCCCAAACTAAGATGTTCCGGTGAGTTTATGATATGGGGGGAATTCCACACCCAATATGAGCAATCAAGAGGCATATAAAATGCTTGAGGCCTTTATAGCAAGCTACATAGGGTGTATGCAATATGAGCCAGGGTCTGCATGATCATGATCAAAAGGAGGCAAGTGGATTTTGTTTTTCACACTGTTTTGTAGTTTTGGATTTTACGGCCGAAAAGTTTATATAAGATGTTGTATTATATACTAATTAGTTCTCAAATGATGTATGCGAGACTTTATATATCTAGATAATAACTTATTTTCCTATACATTTACTGTTATATATTATATAACTAATTTCAACCATTACTTCTAACCTCTTTGGGGTCATTTTTATCAATTCTTCGGCCAAAATTGCTTTCTAGAATTTCTGGGCATTTTAACTTTTTTCATACTCTTTACAAGCCATGTTCATTCGATGTCCCAGCTTATTAGATTCTTAAGAACTTACATAAATTCATTGAGTATTCAGCAGATAACATCTATGAGAATGAAATAACTATCGTTATGCATCATTCAAACTGAAAAACTGGAGGAGCATTGTAGGGAATACCAGCATCATTCAAACTGAAAAACTGGAGGAACATTGTAGGAAATACCAATTTGAACTATTATTAGTAAGTTAATTCAAAGCAGCAAGAAAAATATAAATAAATTTTAAACCAGCATTATCCCCTAGTTGCCTGCAACTAAAGGATATATTAAAATTTATTTCATGGACCAGTCTAAATGTACTGAAATTTGCAGAGTAGATTGGATATAATTATATAATGACCTCAGCGATACAAAGTAATCGTGATATGATGATATGGATATGCACGGCGGACGAGCCTTCTCGTGACTAAAGAAGACTCAGAGCCATCTCTCCATCAATCGTCGATTGATTCTGTCTTTTATTCAGAATGATGTCTTTATGCAATTTCCCCCTTAAGGGCATTTAGGTAAAATAGTACTTAAAGTGTCTCCCCCATATGCACTAGGAAAATTTGTCAACTTCACTTGGAGAGGGATCCTTAGGGAAAACCAACCCCCAAGAGATTGCGTCAGCACACCTCGCGAGGTTGTATCCAATTTTTTATTATAGCGCAGCCCATTAATTTTCTGATCTGAACATTGTCCTATCACACCTCGCGAGGTTGTATCCAATTTTTGATTATAGCGCAGCCCATTAATTTTCTGATCTGAACATTGTCCTATCATCCATTTTGGTTTTATCATAATTTCAATATAAAGCTCACTGAACTGTGTTATAAGTAGGATGAACGTTCCTTTCCAGAGCATGAAGATAAATCAGGTATAACATAAATGAAAAGATGCGAAGGAAATAAAAGATTTCTACCTAATCCGGCAAGCCTATTGATCCATCCAGGAATTTGCTTCCCTATCAGCTTCAAACATACATCTTCAGTAAAGTGATTGCAGTTTTTGGAGATTAGATGATAAGTATCCCCATAATAATCTGCAGCCATGGATTCCATGAATGTTCGGAACTCAATAGGTGACATGTTAACATAGCCTAATAGAATGGAGCATCTGTATTCAAAACCAGGACAGTTCCTGGGCTCGACCTCAAATAAACCACTCGTTGGGAAGTCATGAGCCCCAAATCCATATTCTAAGCCATGAACTGCCAATGAAAAGTAGCAACCGTAACCAAGTTAACATCAATTATGTGATCACCACAACAAACATAAAATGGAAGGGCGCAAGATTTCATGCTCTACACTACAACTTATGTTCTCTACTAAAATTTCAAATTCTGAGGAACATAAATGCAGAAGTTACCAAAACTAGTCACTACTATGGCAGTATTTAATTGGCAATTGTTGGAGCAATTAATAAGTTGGGGTAGTTATGTAATTTAATCACGACTCTTTCCTTCTATTATAATAATATTTCGGTTGGAGGCTAATACAAGCACAAAAAGAAACACTACATCATAGAGAGAGGAAGTGCAAGTCGAGCAGGGTGGAGAGGAGAACTTCGGGTCTATCTCATTTCTTTATGGTACCAGAGACAATGATTCCACATCTCAGCCAAAGACGATTCAGAAAATTTAGTTTGATGGACTCCCAATGTACGTTCTGATGTTTGAGGGGCAAATTATAGAGTTTATCCAACATTATTTGTGGAAAGGGCCAAAGATTCGCTTATAAGTGTGAGGGAATCTCTCATCTTGAGAGTTAACTTTTGGAGTGAGAAAAACCAAGAGCACCAAAAACTAATATAAGAGACATTACTCAACACAACAGAAATATTTGCTTTGAATGATTCAGATCATTAAAATTTACAAAGTGAAGGGAATAAAGAAGCTTGTAAGCATTCTGACTTGGTACCAAAAGCTGCAACTATCTCCTTTGATGACTTATTGCCTTTTGAAAAGACACCAGATCTTGTATTCAACACTATCATATCTAAATATGTATTATCTACATGTGGATCATCATATAGTTGTCTACAAGGGATAAGCGGATAAGCTTATAGCTGTCTACATGATATAGTGGGCGAGCGTGTAGCTATCTACAAGACATATGTAGATGAGCCTATATGTGTCTACAGGACATGGGTGAATAAATGTATAGCTATCACATGATATAGCGGGGAAGTGTATAGCTGTTCACAAGATATTTGTAGATGAGCATATAGTTTTCTACATGATACAGATGGATGACCATATAGTTATCCACGTGATGCAGTAGGTTATCCTATATTTGTCGACATGACATGAAAATGAGTGTATAGATGTCCACATGACACATGTATATATGAGTATAGTTATCCACATGCCAAAGTGTGCCTTCGGGCATGATTTCATCTGAGTGTGCCTTCAGGCATGACTCATCTAAGTATGCCTTCAGACATGACTTCATTTGAGTGACTCCGGGCATGACTCTATTTGAGTGTGCTTTCAGACTTCATTGAGGAGTGGAATTTTGGTAAGTTGGAAATGGAATATGAGTCAAACAAAGTATAAGGATCCTAGGATAATAAGGAATCTGACTTGAATGGAGAAAAAAGAATAAATGGAATACTATGATTCATTGTACATGCCTGTCTAGTGTCTATTACTTTGTGCTTATTTTGTTACTAATTATTTGTTCAATTTTTATTCCCTGAATTATCTGAAAAAATTTATGGTTGCTGCCTCATGAAAGAATTTTTGTAGTCATTAGAATAATAAAATAATAGTTTTATTCTAAGCTCATGTTTAAGACGATCCTTACCTTGCATCCTTCGTTCCTGTCTCGTTAATTCGAGCTTTCCAGACCGAAAGTGCGACAATACGCACCAACAATCGGTAGTCTAATGTATGTTATGGTGTGCTCTAAACACACACACACACACACACTATATATATATCACATGTAGTAGGAATTTTGCGTAGATATATGGAGAATCCAAGTATCTCAGATGTAACACTTCAGTTTAGTAAGAGTGATATAATTTTATAGGGTTTTGTGAATGTTGACCTTGGGTAGTAAAAAAAACATAACTAGTTATATTTTCATTTTAAGCAGTATAGTAGTTAGTTAAATGTGTCGTCTTTAGAAAAGTGATCTTGTTGACCACAGAAGTAAAGTATAAGGTTATGTGTGAAGTTGGCGAAAAAATGATCTAGTTGAAGAACTTTCTGAAGGATTTAGACAAGGAGAAGATGAAGAGTTTTCTTTTCAGAGTTACAGTTAGAGTGGTGTTGATCTTCAAAAAAATCTAATCTTCCATGCAAGGACGGCACGCATTCAATTGACGTATCCTCATAATATGGTTTGATTGATTATAAATCATTGTCGTTAGAGAAGACTCTTGGTGCAGATAATGCAACAGATATGTTTATCTAGGTCATCACAATCCAAAAGCTGGGTTCATACATGACTCAATTATAAGATGTGAAAGTGCATTGTTACTGAGTAAGTTAACCTCCAAGTAAGAGATTGTTGGAGTTATAAAGGCAGATGAGTATACTCTACTTCGTTCCAGTTTTTTAGGGGTACTTTTTTTTCCTACTTTTATGTAGTCCTAGAATTATTCTCTGCGACAAGCAAAACTACTCTAATCATGCATCACAAAAAGAGCTATAAGAACTCTAGTGTAGCTATCCTGGAGTAGGATATTTTGAACAACATAAGCATGTGTTCTCTAATTTCTGAAATTTTCGTTTTCAGTTTGTTCTCTACAACGATCGTAGGAGTGTTCTATTCCTAAATCTACATGGTATCTTCAACCTCAAAAGGATCCCTACACTGTTTGCCATTGTTAAAATATGGCTTCGACACTAAACCTGATATAAATCATCCAGCCAAAAGTGAACTACGGGCGAAAAAAACACACTCACGAAAACGTACCCGACGCATACAAAAGCACGCAGCAAAAGCAAACAAACGCAGTGTAAAGAGCAAAATCAAATTAACCTTCGATACCCGAGTGAAAGATGCCGAGGCCGCACCAGTAGAAGTAATTGTTCAACGGGGTAAGATCGTAGACGTTCAGAAGCACCGGAGCACCGATGCTGCCCTCATCACCGGAAGAGGTTACCGAGGAGAAGGCAGACCCCATAAAATCCTCAGCAGGCGGAGCTGGAATGAGCTGAGATCTAGGGTTTAACCTGCGAGGCGGAGGAAAGGGGAAGGCAGATCAGAGAAGCGGGATTCCCTCTCCGACGCCGCAGGCCCGCGGCGAGGTAAGAGCGCTGGCGGGCCAGGCCGGTCGCTTCACGCTTGTCGCTGCATTTCAATTTTATTCAATGATTGTAACTCCATATTTTCCATAAACACGTTTTTTCATTATTTCTCACTTATTATTCGTTCAACAAAGTAGGAGATTATGCGCATCATCATCATCATTAAAGGCATAATCTTACGTCTAATATATGTGTGTATATATATAATATGTAATTTAATTTGTTATTATGACCGTGAATTAAAAACTTACCCCGAATTAACTTTACAAAAGGCATTTTATGCGTGCAGCCAGACAGCAAAACCCCAGCGCAAATGGAAAATTTGCTAAGTGAGAACATAAAATGACTATAACCTACATGATTCACAACAAAAGACCAAGAAATTAATTGGTATTAAATTGAATATATACCATAATGGTGGGATTCTTACAAAAAAATGTATCCAAAATTATAAAGATTTTTAAAAAGCTACGAGAATGACTTGCTAGTTTGTGCGTCTTGAGAGATTGGGGTCTGATCGTTTAGACGAAATCAAGTGGAATTGGCTCGGAATTGAAATTTATTTCCATTCCACCTGTTTTAACCCTAGGCGAAATATTTAAGCCGACAAACTTCTCCTTCTCATCTTTTTGGGTAAATTCATGAATCAAATTTGTAATGACATATTCTTTTAAATCTTGAGAGAGAATTTCACAGCAAGTTAGAGATTAGGGGAAGGACATGTCCGAATTTTGAGGTATCATTTTCGAAACATCTCAGATATCATTTTCGACTTATGAGAAGTCCTTGCGAGTGACATGAGATGTCGTAAATGACATCCCTCATATGTCATCTCAAATGTCGAAGATAACTAAAAAATTTGGGACCGAACATAAGAATTTCGCGGAGATTAGAGGGGTATAGCAGAATGCATAAATGCAACCCTCATCCTAGACATAGCAATACACCAATGTGGTCCATCTCCGTAATTGCAAGTTTGAAACAGAGGCAAAGGTTTATCGGAAAATGTTCAAAAGAGAGAAAATTGATGGGCAATATGAGACTCAGATACATCATAAAGTTTTCGTAGCATAAATGTCTTTGTACGGTGATTACAAATGACTAGAACATTGTGCAATAATATAGCCCTGCTTTCAACAGAATTCATCTGTTATGTTATAATAAATATAGTTCAGTTGTCATCCAATAAGCATTTAGCTCTATGATTGCATGCCATTAGCTACAAAATTAATGCACATGCAAAGAGAGAGATAGAGACAGCACAGTTATGGATTTTAACAGCTTACTGGAGATGGGTTGACCTTACTAAAACAAGGAGGTCAAAACCAACACTATATGACATCTTAAAGGTGGGCCCCAATCCACTGGAGATCAGGATTCATGGTGACATGGCATTTCAGGATGAAATGGTCTCCCTGTTTGTTGACTCTCCTGTTGATCTTCTGATTTCCACAGTAGAATCACCTAAAAAAGAGTTGGGAAAACAAGGGGATGTTTAAAATTGAAATCCAAGAGAAATTGTGAAGAACAAGAGAATATGAATGGATACATTACCGAAAATGGAATCGATCGAATGCCGCTTTGGGGATGCACTTCTTCTCTTCAGACCCACGGGTGGAAACAATTCATCAATAGACATTAGGAAACCAAGCCGCCTTGCCAGGTGGAGAGTTTAATTTAGATTGAAAAGCATGTTCCATTGGAGATTCATGGCATTCAACCTTTCCTCGTGTGCTAAGAGATATCACATCAATTCTGTAATTGGAAGGATATGCAAATCTTTTGCCTCTTCTATAACGACAACTATATGACCAAATTTAGGAGTTGAACTTCTATATTTTAAAGACTATTTTCCTTTCTTCAATATCATCTCCCAAGCTTCTTATTTGATTCGGAATTGTTGTGGTAGGTCCAAAAAAGTCTTGTATATTCTATCATTCCCTCATTAAAACACATTGATAAGTTGGAAGAGCATACCTTCGTCGAGGGTTGGTAACTTGTTTTTGCCCTGAACATAATATCAAGAACAGAAGAAAGTAATCTTTGCTAAAAATATCGGATGAATTTGACGAAATGAAACACCATGTGCTCCAAAATTATTTGTATAACTGATATATAACAATAAAATGTTAAGCCACTCTTCTCAAGGATATGCTGCTCGCAGCTCACCTTGTCCCAGGCTAACATCCAAATATCACAAAAAGTACATGGATGTTGAGAACATTTGCCTTAGATTTACTTCTATAATAACTACTAGTAATATGCTTCGACTCCTAAATAAGAGCATTTGAAACCAGTTGATTTCACCATACACACGACAGAAGATGTAGGAGGAAAGCATTGTTAGTCCCGTTACCTATACGAACTGTTACGCCTCCGACCGCGCCTCGCTTCTCGGGGGGTCATTATGTTCGCAAGCGCAAGGAGAAGACGGGCGACGAAGGGGCTGAACCAATAAACCGGCCGGCCAAGGGCTGAACCAACTGGTTCAGCCCTCTTTGGAGGGGGCTGGCCGGCTCCCTCCTTGGCCCGGGTACTTATACCCGGGGAGGTGGTCTTTTGGGGCTAGGCATGATAATCTCAAAGTATTTCTCCTTTCTTCTAAACCCTAGCCTTCTTCTTCTCTAGTTTTCTTCCCCCTCTCTAGTAGCTTCCTATCAATTGGTATCAAAGCTGTCATCCTCCGACGATGGTCACCACTCGCACGCAAGAGGAGATAACCCGCTTGGAAACCCTGGAGGAGAACTATGGTGGACTGGCTGATTCGGTAACAGCAATCGAGCAGGAGATGCGGACGTCTACTCAGCGCTTAGAGGATCGTATAGATGCGCGAATGGAAGACCTCAAGGCGATGTTGAGAGGGAAGGCCGTGAGCGAGGAGGAACCGATCGGCGGAAGGCCCGATCGGTCGGCGGAAGCATCGGGGCGTCTCGGCCCGATCCGGCGCGTCTCGGCCTGGGAGCGTCGGGAATGGGGGGAAACGTAGGCGTCGGCTTGCCCCGACCTTGGGGGATCACCGGCGAGGCGCAAGGAGGGGCGGCGTGGTCAGCAGTGGCAGCTGGAGGTGTCGGACCCAGCTATACGGGACCGTCCGACTGCGGCCCATCCAGACTACCAGGCGGCCTTCCGGCCTTTGCTGGGGGGGTCGACTGCGGCCGGCAGCCATGGCTGCAGATGGATGGAGGGCAGGGGACGACCGTGCGGGCTCCAGGAGGTGCGCCGGGCCATCTTCCTCACCCGCGAGGCGGCATACCTCCCGGCGCCTATGGAGGACGGGTTCAGTGGGCCGGACAGCATATTCCTCACCCGGGACAGCCACCTCAGGGTTACCCGGGGGCACAGGATGGTCATGTGTGTAACGGCCCGGAGACCGCCACAGTATCAGTATTCATATAATAGTACATATTTTTAAACATGATCCTTTGGCGCAGTACAAAATCATAAATCACATTGAGTACCAAATAACATTATCATATAACTTGTCTTTGCATTAAAAGTAATACATGTCTAAAATTCCACTCTTAAATAAAATGACATACCTAATTATCATATGTAGCCAAGCTTCAAAATTCTTTATGATGAACATTCTTTTCCTAAAAAAATTTGACAACTAAAGGATTAGTCTTTGATAAAGACTAAGTGAGAAATTTACATTTTTAATCGCTTGTACATGCAAACAAGGCGAATCAGTAACAAGGTACATACATATTAAATAATAACAACATAATTAACTAAACAGGCTTTATCGAGCATGAATCATAAAACATGTAGCCGGGTAATAATAAAGACCACAATAAACATTTATCAATTTCTTTGTCTCTGAAGTGTTTCATTTGCATATGATTCATACATGATAATAATTTTCATATTCATATATATATATGTCATCGTAGTCATTTGCTATATTTCATATATAGCATAAAGCTCATTATTCATTTCTTTTCATTGTATTCATCAATGATTTACTTTTGAATTCTTTTTCATTATGTCTTCATTTCATTCATTAAGGGGTACTGCATTTATTTCAGTATTCAGTCTTGGGCCCACTCCACTTGGGTCGAATTCAGTGCGTACAACTCGCTTAAGACCCGTTAAGGTCCAACTGAGTTGACCTGGGAGTTTGATCCAGTGCGTACAACTCGCTTAAGACCTGTTAAGGTCCAACTTGATTTAAATCAGTCCACAGATACCCTTAACATATGCATCGATGCAATCCATATTTCTTTCATTATTTCTGTCTTTATAGTCTATCATTTATTGTGAATTGCGAGCTTATATAAATTCATAACATTCAATTCACATGCAGTAAAGAAGCTCACTATAAATTTTAATAACAGTGTCTAAATTGAAAATACTTGAAGATAAAGCATAAATTAAAAAGGTAATCCTCACTGTGAGTATCTCTTTTCTTTTGGCTTTCTTCGGGGCCCCGTCGCATCGATCGTGAAGCGTCATTCTTTTTAATATCTGTAAGTAGGCACTCTTTAATATTAAGATTGAACCTTTCAATAAGTATGACGTTGACGCTAAGGTGAATTCTATAAAACTTAGGCTCTAAAATTCATTTAACCATGTTTATGTTTAACTTGTTTCTTTGAAGTAAAATTTACATATCATAGAAGCTCCCTTTTATTTAACATAAAATTACCTCAATGTAGCAGCCCCCATCTAATATACATGGAATTACAACAATTTCCTATGAGTCCCCGTATAAAGGATAGACCTCACATAGGATTCTGGTATCCCCAAGTAAAAGACAGCAATTTATGATAGAAGACTCTAATTGAACCCATGCATAGCCAGCCCAAATAATTACATCCACAATCATAGGGTCGGCCTAACTATGCAACCATAAAATTATAGTTTTTCCCCAACTTTCTATTTTCCCACAAAACCATTCATAAACCCATTTATTATACCACTTTTAAACCACATACACTTACAAAAAAATAAAACTCCAGATCTTCTAATAACATCAACAGTCGGCCATACTAAAGATAAAACCAACAATTTCATAGGCCACCATAAATTTCTTCAATAAAACTGAAATCATTTCTTTCTAATCCCCTAATCAAACTAATTTACTCACCAAATGCATAAAAGAGAAGGGAAGGGGAAGAAGAATGACTTACAATGAGGAATATACTTATACAAGAGAAATTAGGGCTTTGCTAAAAAGGATGTCCAAATCCTTATTTCTGAACTCTAGGGTTTCCAAAACCGTCCACCACCAAGAAGAGGGGCTGGTTTCCAGTAGGAGAGGGTCGATCCAAGCTCTCCTCTGCCGAGAGGGAGAGAAATCGGAGAAGGGAGGGGGACGGAGGGCGGTCGGCGAGAGGTTAGGTCCAGGCGAGAGCAGCGATTCACGGGAAGGAAGGCGGTGCGGGATTTACCGAGAGAATAAAGGCTTGGTTTGCTTTTTATCGCAAGGGGCCGGTCCAACCTCTCACGCCACCGCTCAAGGCCACCGCCCAAACTTAATTTGGGTTTATTTTGTGGTTCAATTGCTTTAAAACAAAACCTCAAACTCTTTTAACACATACATTCCGCTAATCGCACACCAATATTATCATTTTAACACATACATTTCCTTTAATTGCACACCAAGGTTATCCAGCTCATTATTTTTCTATGGCTATTGGCACACCCACTTGCTTAGTAGCACAATAAGTCTATTAATTGCACACCAAGCTATACTTTATAAGTTTAGGGTGTTACAATGTGGGCCCGGGTCGTCAGGCGTGGAACGGACCGGGACAGAATGGGCATGGACAGGGCTGGCAAGGGCAGGCAGGGCCCCGAGCGTACATGCCACCGAAGTTGACACGTATGAACTTTCCGAAGTTCAAAGGCGGGAATGCACTGGAGTGGGTTCAGAAGGCGGAGTTGTTCTTCAGCTACCAGGAGGTCCCAGAAGGGCAATGGGTGCAACTAGCATCGTTTCATCTGGAAGACGACGTGTTCCAGTGGACACAATGGTTCATGAGAGATCGAGATTATGTACCCTGGACTGATTTTGTGGATGGGTTCACCGCTCGATTTGGACCCCTAGAGTACGAGGACTTTGAGGCTCAACTGCAGAAGTTACGACAGAAAGGTGCAGTGATGGAGTACCGGACAGAGTTCGAGAAGCTGGCAAACCGAGTACACTGGGAGGAGAAGACAATGCTGAGTTGTTTTGTGTCCGGTCTGAAGGAGCAATTGCGGGATGAGGTTCACGCATATATGCCGCGGAGTTTGAACCACGCCATCATCTTAGCCCGCATTCAGGAGGAGCGCTTCAACCAGCAACGGTTGCGGGCGACGGGGAGACCTGCTGCCACCCCCGCCGTTGCCAGGAGAGAGCCGCAGGCGGTAGCGAGGCCTACAGTGACTCGTTTGTCGTGGGGCGAGCTCCAGGCCCGCAAGGAGAAAGGCCTCTGCTTTAACTGTGACGAGAAAGATACAGGTTTTCATGTTGCATGAGGACGGAGGCGACGAGTCGCCTTCCGAGTTAGCAGTCGAGGAGGCGCTGTTGGAGGAGGACGTGGATGTGACAGAGTTTGGGGTTTCCATCCATGCCATGGAAGGGTGCAATCCGCCCCTCACGATGCGGGTTGCCGGAAGGGTTAGACGCGAGAGGGTGACGATATTGGTGGACAGTGGGAGTACCCACAACTTTGTTCATCCGGCAGTTGCACAGCGGGTGGGACATGAGATTGGCAGAGGAGCGGCATTCCAGGTTATGGTGGCTGACGGCAGCAAGTTGCAGTGCGAAGGGGTAATGAAGGGAGTGGAGTTACGGATCAAACGATACAATGGGAGCACGGATGTGTACCTTCTACCCATCCAGGGATCGGACATGGTACTCGGAGTTCAGTGGCTACAGCAGCTGAAGCGGGTCACTTTTGATTGGGACCTCATGACGATGGAGTTCGTGCAGCATGGACGACCGTTCTGTTTGAAGCGTCTCACAGCTTCGCCAGTGAAGGAAGTCTCTCTTCGCAGCATGCAGCAGCTCGGAGAGGAAGGGAGCTTGATGACGGTCCTTTTGGGGGTGCGGTCAGAGGAGGCCGGGTCACCTGAGGTACCCATACAGATGCAGTCTTTGGTAGAGCAGTATTCTGACGTTTTTCAGGAGCCGCGTACACTCCGTCCCGGTTTTGGGATCACCAGATTGTACTCAAGGCCGGAGCGGAGCCTACCAACATTCGGCCTTACCGATATCCACACATGCAGAAGACAGAGATCGAGCGTAGCGTCTGGGAGATGCTCGACGCCGGGATCATCCGGCCCAGCACGAGCTCTTTCTCAGCCCCTATTATTCTCGTCAAGAAGAAGGATGGCTCATGGCGATTCTGTGTAGACTACCGGGCTTTGAACAGCGTCACCTTGAAGGACAAATTTCCAATACCGTTGGTTGAAGAGCTGTTGGATGAGCTACACGGGGCGACACGATTCACCAAGCTCGACCTACAGTCGGGTTACTACCAGATCCTCATGCGGGAAGACGACATCCACAAGACGGCCTTCAGGACTCACGACGGCCACTATGAGTTTCTGGTGATGGCCAACGGATTGACTGGCGGGCCATCCACCTTCCAGGCCAACATGAACGAGATCTTCCGTCCACTACTTCGCCTCTTCGTGCTGATTTTCTTTGATGACATCCTTATATACAGTGCTAATTGGGAAGACCACTTGTGCCATGTTGAACAGGTCTTCTCTATTCTTCGCAAGCATCGGCTGTATGCTAAGCGATCCAAGTGTTCTTTTGGGCAGGCGGAGGTCGAGTACTGACCCTCGGAAGATTGAGTGCATGGTTTCTTGGCCGCGACCCCAGACTGTTCGGGCTTTGCGGGGATTCCTGGGCCTCACCGGGTACTACCGGAGGTTCGTGCGGGACTACGGGAAGATTGTGAGACCCCTGACACAGCTCCTGCAGAAGGATGGCTTCTCGTGGCAGGATGATGCTGAGACGGCTTTTCAGGCACTCAAACGGGCCGTGACGACCACCCCAGTCTTGGCCCTTCCGGATTTCACTAAGGAGTTCATCGTGGAGACGGACGCCTCAGGAGTGGGGCTGGGGGCAGTGTTGATGCAGGAGGGTCGGCCACTAGCCTTTTACAGCAAGGCGTTGGCGCCCAAGACGTTGGGACTGTCCACATATGAGAAGGAATTGCTAGCGGTGGTTCAGGCAGTGGCCCTTTGGCGGCCATATCTTTTGGGACGTCATTTCAAATTCGTACGGATCACCAAAGTTTGAAGCACTTTTTGGACCAACGAGTCTCCTCTCCTCTTCAGCAAAAGTGGGTTACCAAACTTTTGGGTTACGATTACGAGATCGTTTACCGCCAGGGCAAGGAGAATGTAGTGGCGGACGCCTTGTCTCGTCTACTAGAGGATGCACTCGCCCAGATTTCAAGACTGGTCCTCGACTCCTTCGATGACATACACGAGGAGGTCTTGTGGGATCCTTCATTGCGCGCCTTGGTAGAAGCCCTCCAGCGCGGGGAAACTGTGACAGCGGGTTATCATCTACAGGATGGTCGGCTCTATTACTACGGTAGGGTGGTCATACCTCCAGGCTCAGCGTGGAAAACAGTTATGCTTCACGAGTTTCATTCCTCTCCAGTGGGGGGTCATGCAGGGGTGCTCCGCACCCTCCAGCGGGCGAGAGCAAATGTATTTTGGCCCGGAATACGACGGGATGTGCAGCAGTTCGTGCGGCAATGTGAGACATGTCAGCGACAAAAGTATGAGACCACCACACCTGCCGGATTGCTCCAACCACTAGAGATTCCGCATCACATTTGGGATACTGTGTCGAGGGATTTTATTGATGGATTGCCCAAGTCTCAGGGCAAGTCGGTTATTTTAGTGGTAGTCGACAAACTCTCCAAGTATGGTCACTTCCTCGCCCTCAGTCATCCTTATACGGCGGAGTCGGTCGCCGAACTCTTTACTAAGGAGGTCATCCGCTTGCACGGCCTTCCTCGTGCCATCATTTCTGATCGTGATCCCACTTTTGTGAGCCAGTTCCGGAGAGAGCTTTTCCGCCTCCAAGGGACTTGTTTACGTTTCAGCACCGCCAATCACCCCCAGACCGACGGTCAGACGGAGGTTCTTAATCGGAGCGTGGAGACATACCTCCGGTGTTTCGTCCTGGACGAGCCTCGGACTTGGACCAGCTGGCTGCATTGGGCCGAGTATTGTTACAACACCGCTTACCACTCTGCCAACAAGATGACGTCGTTTGAGGTGGTCTACGCCCCCCCCCCCCCCCCTTCTTTGAGCAGTTATGAGCCGGGCAGCACGACGTTACCGGCAGTTGATTGGGCCCTCCGCGACCGCGACCGCACCTTAGTGACATTGCGGGCGAATCTTCGCCTTGCCCAAGATCGCATGAAGGCCCAGGCGGACAAGCACCATAAGGAGAGGGAGTTTGCTGTGGGTGATGAAGTCTTCCTTAAGCTCCAACCATACCGACAGCTCTCAGTGGCCCGCCGGGCAAATCAGAATTTGTCTCCTCGCTATTATGGGCCCTTTCGGGTTCTCAAACGGGTGGGGCCGGTCGCTTACAGCTTGGCGCTTCCCGCGGGCTCCCGCATCCATCCGACATTTCATGTATCCTTGCTTAAGAAGAAGATTGGCGACAGTGCCCAACCGAGTCCTTTCTTGCTGGAAGCAACCGTTGCGGGAGAACTTCGGCCGATGCCCGAGAACGTTCTATTACTCAGGTGGAAGCAACGGAGCGCAGAATTTCGGGTTGAACTTTTGGTCAAGTGGAAACACTTATCAGAGGCACATAACTCATGGGTTGATCTGTTGGACTTCAAGGAGCTGTACCCGGATTTCCACCTTGCGGACAAGCTGGGTCTTGATGGGGAGGGGAATGTTACGCCTCCGACCGCGCCTCGCTTCTCGGGGCATCATTATGTTCGCAAGCACAAGGAGAAGACGGGCGACGAAGGGGCTGAACCAACCGGTTCAGCCCCCACTCAGTAAACCGGCCGGCCAAAGGCTGAACCAACTGGTTCAGCCCTCTTTGGAGGGGGGCGGCCGGCTCCCTCCTTGGCCCGGGTACTTATACCCGGGGAGGTGGTCTTTTGGGGCTAGGCATGATAATCTCAAGGTATTTCTCCTTTCTTCTAAACCCTGACCTTCTTCTTCTCTAGTTTTCTTTCCCCTCTCTAGTAGCTTCCTATCACGAACTTACTCAGACATCAGAAAAGAGAGAGTTAAATGCAAAGAGAGCTATATAGGGAAATTAATTTATAGTTAGAAACAAAGAGGCATGAAACTATCAACATAAATCGACATCAACCAGGATGATAAACCAACATGAACCATGGTCATAAAGTGTCACGGGTCAACAAAAATAACAAGTTATAACACTCATGGCTTGGCCCACCAAAACTGAACAAAATCATACTAAAACAAGTTATAAGATTAATAGTGCCCAAACAAATATCAAAAAAATCCGAAACTGGAATGTGCTCATGCAAAGCGCCAGTACCTATTTTTAATCACTATATGATATAAATTTTCAGCACCATTTTTTTAACATTTCGTTTTTTTAATATATATGATATTAAATTTTTTTCCAATTTGAAATTTTTGTTAGTGGAATATGTACATATATATAATATAGTATAATAATATAATTATAAAATAGAAATAGTGAGTATAAAATATTTCAAGTATATATATATAATGTAAATAGGTGAAATTGATATATTTAAATTGGAAACTGGAAAAAACACTTCAATTTGGTGAGTTTTTAAATATTTATAATATGAATTTTCTGTCTCTAATGTGTCATATAAGGTGGATTTATATATATATATATAATTTAATAAATAAAAAATGTATAATGATTTATATTTAGTGAATTTTGTGTATTTATTTTTGGGGAAACATAATTTTACCCATAATTATTTTATCTTAATCGAATGCAAATGAATACTTTGCATTTCCCAGATCATGATCTATAATTGAATTGGAGCCTTGACACAATTTTTGCTCAATCTTTAATACAGAATCCAAGCAGGTTGGTTGAAGTGGAGAGGCGCGTCTGGGATCTTACGTGATCGTAAAGTACCTTTAAAACTTAAGGGCAAGTTTTACCGTACTGCAATTAGGCCAGCAATGCTCAACTGTTCTGAGTGTTGTGCAGTGAATGGCGTACATGAGCAAAAATGGGAGTTGCGGAGATGAGAATGCTTAGGTGGATGTGTGGTCACACGAGACTGAATAAAATTAAGAATGAATGTATCAGGGATAAGACAGTAGTGGCGCCAATTGTAGAGAAGATGCGAGAAGCTCGTTTAAGATGGTTCGGGCATGTACATAGGAGACCATTAGAGGCACCAGTTAGGCGTTGTGAGAGTTTAGTCACTAGACATGTTAAACGGGGGAGGGGTAGACCAAAAAAGACTTGGAATGAAACTATAAGGAAAGATATGATGTACTTAGGCATTAGTGAGGCTATGATTAAAGATAGGGCGCAATGGCAACAAAGGATCCATATAGCCGACCCCACTATGGTGGGATAAAGGCTCGAGTGTTGTTGTCTTTAATACAGAATCCATGCACAATAAAACTAGTGTTGTTGTCTTTAATACAGAATCCATGCACAATAAAACTATCTAACCCGACTCTGTTTTCTTTAGATCAAAATACTGTAAAAATTTACCATGGGATTTTTACTGCTCTAACTCTTCCATACTCTAGATTTAGTCAACTTATGGGAAAAAAACTTTCATGAATTCAATCGGAGAAGTGGCCTCTTTAACTGAATTCACACATAATAACTTTTCCTTCATTTTGAACCCCCAGACACCATTTCGATCAAAATTTGATCTCGAAATTATGTTCCTAGCTAAAAAAACTCAAAACTTTTTCATCATGCCAGTACAAAAAAACTCAAACAGTTACGGATTCAAATTGTAGAATAGAATGAATAGAGAAGTGTATATTGAAATACTATATCAAATATGTAACATGACTGGACCCATAACAATTTACATGACTATAAAAAATAAAAAATTACAGCAAAGAAAATATAGCCAGTACAGCTCAAATCAAAACTTAAAAATAAAAACTAGGCATAGTAATACAGTTAAACAATTTCAAATGTCATATTCAGCTCAAAAAAAATCCAGAAAGACAAATATGTTCCCTGCTCGTTTGCGCCGCCAAGGAGAAGGCAGCGGCGGAGTGGTCATCGGAGACGCTTGCTCGGGTTTTGCTTGCTGCACCAAAAGAGCAACCTCAGGCTCGGCCTCGGGCACCTCCTCGATCTCTGACACGGGCTTGGGGGCTCGATGTATGTTCTCTTCACAACCCTTCTCTAGCACGTCTGCGGAGACGGATTCTGTTTTCTCAAAGGCTTCCAGACTAATAGCTCGGGCGGTGCCTCCACGGTCATCTCCCTCAGCCTTCTTTTATTCGCCCGCCTCTTTCGACCGCGCTTCGGCATGATGTTGGCGTTCTAGGGTGCAATGCCGAGCGGTCAGTCTTGGTGTTGGATGTCGAGAGACGAAAACGACTGCAGGAGGAATGCAGTCGTGGGTCGGTGCAGGAGAATACCAGTAGCCGCTCCACATTTCTCCACGACTGCATTCCTCCTGTAGGCATCCAACACCAAGACTGACCGCTCGACATTGCACCGTAGAACGCCAGCATCATGCCGAAGCGCGATCGAAAGAAGCGGACGAATAAAAGAAGACTAAGAGAGACGGACGTGGAGGCACCGCCCGAGCCTACTATTACTCTGGAAGCCTTCGAGAAAACGGAAGCCGCCACCGCAGACGTGCTGGAGAAGGGTTGTGCAGAGAACCCGCATCAAGTCCCCAAAGCCTGTGTCAGAGATCGAGGAAGTGCCCGAGGCCGAGCCTAAGGTTGCTCTTTTGGAGCAACAAGCAGAACCCGAGCAAGCGTAGCCGATGACCACTCCTCCGCCGCGCCATTCTCTTTGGTGTCGCAAACGAGCAGGGAACATATCTAACTTTCTTGGATTGAGCATGACATTTGAAATTGTTTAAATGTACTTCCATTTGATATAGTATTTCAATATACACTTCTCTATTCATTCTATTCTACAATTTGAATCCGAAACCGTTTGAGTTTTTTTTAACTGGTATGATGAAAAAGTTTGAGTTTTTTTAGCTAGGAACATAATTTCGAGGTCAAATTTTGATCGAAAATGGTGTGTGTGTGTGTGTGGGGGGGGGGGGGGGGGGGGGGGGGGGGCGGGGGTCAAAAGGAAGGAAAAGGAATTCATGAAAGGATTTTTTTTCCATAAGTTGACTAAATCTAGAGTATGGAAGAGCTAGAGCAGTAAAAATCACATGCTAAAATTTTATAGTGTTTTGATCTAAAGAATACAGAGCTGAGTTAGATAGTTTTACTGTGCATGGATTCTGTATTAAAGATTGAGCAAAAATTGTGTCAAGGCTCCGGTTATAGATCGGGATCCGGCAAATGTAAAGTATTCATTTGCATTCGATTAAGATAAAATAATTAGGGGTAAAATTATGTTCCCCCAAAAATAAATACACAAAAAAATCAGGAATTATAAATCATTATACATTATTTTTTTATTAAATCATATATAAATCCACCTATATGACACATTAGAGATAGAAAATTCATATTATAAATATTTAAAAAAATCACAAAATTGGAGTGTTTTTTCCATTTCCAATTTAAATATATCAATTTCACCTATTTACATTATATATACACTTGAAATATTTTATGCTCACTATTTCTATTTTATAATTAAAATCCGGCGTGACCAAAGAAACTTTTAATTATCGCCCCCACTAACGTTAAGGCCATTAAAAGTTTCTTTGGCCATGCCGACTTTTATATCTCGATAGATTGTTCCTAAATTCATCGAAAAAAATCAAAGTTTGCATGAATTATTTTGATCCGAACAATATCGAGCACTGACAGTTACTTATCTGGAGGACATGACTGTACACGATTGCTGAGAGTTACTCAGTCAGACTGCGGAACAGTTTAATGACAAGCAGACAGAGGTTTCTTCGCTATGCTCTGATACATTACGTTACGTATACTACACCATCTTCTCATTTTGACTATCGGAGGGTCAGGTGTGCGCGCCAACATTCTTAGTAGGAGAGATGTTTTGTTCGTGTATAGCATGGCCGAGTATAAGTTCAATGTGGGGTTTTCCTATTTCAGAGTCTCCGCGATCAGGCGGAAAAACCTTCGATCACCGCCGTGAGCATCGGCCCATACATTACATTCCTTGCAAAGGCATTGGGAGCCTTCGATAGACTTCCACACATGGAGCCCATATGTCGGATGACTCCTGTTGAAAGCGAGTTCTCGGCCTCTTGTGGAGCTCGGGGCCCTCACCGAAATGAGGGGCAGCTAGCCCTTACTGATCCCTCGGAGAAGGTAGACTGAAGACTGGGAAAACGACTAAGACCTTAGTCACAGCGAGGAGGTCCCTCCACTAACCCGGAAGATCGTTGAGCGCTTCCCCTCCCAAGCCAAAGCTGAGACTCGGGCACCTTCGAGAGCTCTGGAAATGCTAACCAAAGAAAGCCTGAGGAGAGAAAAGCTGAAGTGAAGTCCTCTCCAAAGGTGCCCTTGAGGTCCTATTTATAGGTTTTCTGGTCTGGCCTGCAAATAGCAGGATCCCGCCTTTAAATTTTACTATCCGCACCCCAAATGGGTCTGCTAACAGCCGAACTCCGCTGTTTGGAGAGGCTAAAGGCAGACCACCGAGGGTAAAAGGGTAATTTGGCCCTATCAACCTATGGGCATGGAACCGCGAGAGCATTACTGCCGAAGCACTTGCGGGCCTTCTCGCGAGTCCTGCTCGCGATGCCTCTCCTAGGCGATCGCCCTGCGAGGACCTCGCTGGCCCATTCTGGCGGTATCTGCCGAGGTCCGGTCTTGCGAGCCTTCCTGCGAGACCGCCTCCTGACTTCGTCGGGCTCAACACACCTTTCGTCGAACGCAGGGCACTTCGCCGATCACAGACGAGCTCGACGAAATACAGAACGTCAAGTTGTTCGCTGGCCGCTGAGACGGGCAGTTCGTCGACCGCTGCTATAGAATATATTTTGTTCGTCGGGCGCCGTCCGACGAATGCCGAGCTCCGTTCGACATTTGTCGAACGCAGAATTGAGCTCGCTGGACGCTGAGGCTCTAAACTCGCGAGCCTTCCTGCGAGATCGCCTACTAACTTTGTCGCGCACTGAACACGTTTCACTGAACACCTCTTTACTGAACAAAGGTCTCTCCGGCCAGCGGCCTGCGAGGTATTGGTTTGTCAGCCCTCGCTTGGCCCAGTCTCTTGAAGATATCTGCCGAGGTCTGGATCTCACGACTCCTCTTGCGAGACCGTCCCTTTGGCTTTAATGAGCATAGAACACTTCGTCGACTTCTGATGATTTCGCCGAACAGGGGTGAGCTCGACGACCGCAGGTGAGCTCGACGAACACGGAAGAGTTCGTCGAACGCGGTACTCCTTTCGTCGAACTCAGGAAACTTCCTCAGATTGCCTGTGAGCGCTTATCTCGCCGACCCTTCTCGCTCGCCTCTCAGCGAGTCCTCCGAGAGAGACTTCTCCAAGGTCTCTCTAGCGAGGTCTTTGGCCCTAAGGCCTCCATCTCTTATTATTTCCTTCATCCAGTTGCCTTCTCACACCGTGCTTCCTCGCCTGGCGAATATCGGGGTTGTACACAATCTCCGCTCTTCGCGAGGCTATTTAGGCTCGCGAAGAAACATCCAACCCCTGGTATTCGTCAGCCCCTTGATGATCTGTCAGGAATCTTTGGTAGGGCCCACCCTGAGGGCTATAAATATCGTCCCGAGTCCTTAGTGGCGTGCGCCGCCACTTCCTTTTCTTTCTTTTTGCCCCGTACTGTAGCTGCCAGGAGATGCCGCTTTCCGAAGAAGCTGAGGCTCGCTTGAGGGCTGTGAGAGTCGGCGGGGTACCTTCTACGACCAAGGTCCCCGCCTGGATGAATCGGCCGTCTCCCGCTCAGTCGCCAAAAACTAAGAAGGCGAAGGCGGCTTGCCGAACGGGGATGGCTCCGTGCTGCTGGACTCCTCCCCGGATAGCCGTCTCCACGAGAAGGTATGAGCTACCCCTCTAGCTTAAGTCAATAAGTTTGCCTGTGATTCATGCCTACTCGCAGGATGCCTTGCCGAACGAGGACGCTGGCGAACCTGCTGGTGGGTCTCGCAAAAGTCCGCCGGCGGATACGAATCTTGCTGGGAAAAATGTCGCGGGTACGCCCTTAAGCTCGCATGTCAGTCCTCCTTTTGTCAACTGACCTTCATTCCCTGCTTCTTACAGTCTCGCCCCTGAAGTCCCCGGCTCGCCCGGCGTTGCAGCCTCCGTCTTCGCCTCCTCCCGACAAAACTATGGATAGGCCAGGGTTCCAACTTCTGACGAGCAAGGAGACCGGCGGCTCTATGCCGCCAAAGATCCCTCCTATCAACAGCGCTGCCTACCCTCCTGGTCTGGGTAAATCTCTTTACCCTCACTACGGTAACGTCTTCCAGGGCCGCCCTGGGACTTCTCGCCCCCCTCTAGGTAAGCATTCCGACGACCCCCCTGCCCTGCGCGAACTCAAGCGCGCTATCTAACCTTTTCGTAATATTTCGCAGAGAATCCTGAAAATCCGCCTACCGATTCCGAGTTGGGCGACGACGAGATGTCCCCCCTTCCTGACCAGGTGGAAGACTTCTTAGGGGATCCGCGAGATCCTGAGATGATGAAACAACGAGCCGCAGAGTTGTTGAGAAAACATGGTCGAATGCTGATGGACCTCAACATGCAGGCGAGGCGGGACAGAGAAGCCGCCGAGGATAGGCATGCTGTCTTGATGGAAGAGTGTGCGAGGCTCCGGGCCGCGAGACAACGCGATCACGATGAGAACGTTACGACGTCGGAGGTGCATATAGCGAGGATGAGGGATTACGCCTTCCTCATGGACCGGGAGGGCCGCGCGGCCGAGGATTATTATAATTCTAGGGTACCGCCGCGGTCCGGGTCGCGGGGTGGGGGTAGGTGGAAGTGGTTGCCCCATGACTCTCGCTAACTTCTTTGTTGTTGCGAACTCTCATTACCTGTTAATGAGTGCCGCTATTCTGGACAATTTCGCAATGGCTTGCAACTCATATATTGGCTTTATTTCTTCTGATAATAATTATTACTAGCTTTTTATTAGTTCTCGCTCGCTGCTAATATGTCTGTTTCATTTTCATTCTATGTTGTGTTCGCGGGGAGCCTCCGTTCTCGCTGAATGTATCTCGCGGCGCCCCCCCCCCCCCCCCCCCCCCCCCCCCCCCCCCCCCCCCCCTTTACGCCATTATATCTGTTTGTGTTGTTCTCGCAAAGGTGTTGATTGTACTAACCTCGCAGGCCTTTCTCGCCCGCGGTCGTGATGTGATGTTTTGGCTAACCGAGCTCACCGGCCTTGGGCTTCTTCCCGCCCTTTTACTTTTGCTATAAATAGGCTGTCATAGCTGAGTCAACCACCGCATTTACTGTCAACCTTCTTCCTCCTCCGCTTCAGAGCTCTCGCTCCTTCCCGTTCTCGTTCTACTTTCTTTCTCGCAGGTTATTGAAATGGGCGGCAACGCTAACGAGTCGGAGGGTCGGCGAAAGATTGCTAAGGCTTTCGCCGAGCATAGCTTCTTTCACTGCAACCAGACAGACGAGGAGTACTTCACCGCGGTCGCCGACTACGTCACCCCTCCATTCGAGGCGCGCCGTCCTAGCGAGAACGACGTGATCAACGCGCCACTTGTCGACGAGCTGGCCATCCCCACCGCTCATTTCGCGGTCGGCTTGCGTCTCCCCTTGTGGTCGGAAGTTCGCTAGGTAATAATCGCTCTCGCTCGTTTCTTATTCTCTGCAGGTCAAGTCTCGCTCATTATATAAACTAATCCTGGTCTTCTTACTGCTCGCCAGGTGCTCAAGCATTACGGCGTTGTTCCGGGTCAGCTTACCCCTAACGCCATGGCGGTGATCACAGCTTTCGCCTGCTACCTACGCGAGGAGCGCATCGAGTTCAGCCTTCCGGTCTTTCGGAAGCTGTTCTCCTTCCGCGCCTACAAGGACGGGACCGCCTACTTCGTGGGCTCGGGTCCTAAGGTCGACGAGACCGTCAACAAGGCCCACTTCTGGGCCCAGAAGTTCCTCTTCGTCAAGGGGAACTTCGGCAATATCCCGATCTCGCCAGTCCAGCACGGCGAGACCACCTACTGGCCCGCTGCCCTCGAAGGACATGACGCCCTCCTTTACCAGTTCTTCTGTAAGAAGAACTTTGAGGTTGTTCATCTCCGTCGCAACCTCGACTCGCTGCCTCCAGTGCTCGCTGGGGAAGGTAAAGATCTCGCTCAATAACTATAACTTTATTCCCAGTAACTCCGTATTTATTGAAATTTCAACACTTTTTTAGGCGAGCGGGATCTCCCCATCCATCCCCCCTACGCGAGCAATCGGAAGACCGACGCTACCCTTGCTCTCGCGACCATGAGGGCGGAGGCTTGCCGAGGTGCCGTCACACCAGGTGAGCCCTCCTCTCGCAAGGAATAATAAGCTGACTTATACCTGAAGCGTCGTCTGTCTATGTTTCCTTCAGGGAACTTCCCTGATGATAGGAAAGTGATGAAGGGATCCATCCACGAGACCCGCTGATCCACCTCCATCAATTCTCCTTCCTCGATGGTGGGTCGGAAGAGTTCCGAAACTGTTCCCCCTGCTCGGGGACCGAACTTGGCCAAGAGGTCTGCGGGGGTGCTCTCTTCTCTTGGCACGTGCTTGACGGAGAAAGTGCAGAAATGCCCGATGACCCCCTTGACCTTCTCCAAGTACCGCAGGAGGGTCGGGTCCTTTGCCTCAAACTCTCCCCTGACTTGGCATGCTACCACCATGGAGTCCGTCGAGACCTCCACATCTTGCACTCCCAGTTCCCGAGCTAGCCGCAGGCCCGCTATCACCGCCTCGTACTCTGCTTGGTTGTTGGTAATCGGGAAGTGGATGTTTAAAGCTTGCTCGATCTTGGTCCCTTGGGGGCTCACCAAGATGATTCCCCCTCCATAGGAGTGCTTTCCTGACGCGCCATCCACCAACAGCTTCCATGCCACTGAGGGGGGAGATTCATGCTCCCCAACTTCGGTTGTGTAATCAGCCATGAAGTCTGCCACCGCTTGGGCCTTGATCGACGCCCTGGGCACGAACGTAACATTGAACTCACTCAGCTCCACGGACCACTTTGACAATCTTCCCGAGTGCTCCACCCCTTCCATGACTTTGCGAAGTGGGTGATCAGTTACTACCTTGATCGAATGTGCCTGAAAGTAAGGTCGGAGCCTCCGGGCGGCCACCACCAATGCGAAGGCCAACTTTTCCAGAATCGGGTACCGGAGCTCTGCCTTCCTCAGCACTCGGCTGACGTAGTAGATGGGGAACTATTTTCTCCCTTCTTTCCCGGATCAGTACTGAGCTTACTGCCTCGGACCCTACCCCCAGGTACAGGGATAGGTCCTCTCCCGATCTCAGCCCTTGGAGTAGAGGAGTTTGAGTGAGTTGTTCTTTCAAGGCCTGGAAAGCCTCCTCACACTCCGAGGTCCATTCGAATTTTTTGTTTCCCCTCAACACCTTGAAAAAGGGGGCACATTTGTCTCCCGCCTTGGAGAGGAACCTACTGAGTCCGGCCAGCTTTCCAGTGAGGCTTTGAACCTCCTTCGAGTTCCTGGGCGATCCCAACTCCATTATTGCTTTGACTTTGTCCGGGTTTGGCTCCACCCCCGCCGGGGTGAGCAGGTGACCTAGGAATTTCCCTCGGCTAGCCCCGAAGACACACTTCAAGGGGTTGAGTTTCATCTTATACTTCTGCAAAGTCTTAAAGGTCTCTTCAAGGTCTCGGAGGTGGGATCCAAGGTCCCGACTCTTTACCATGAGGTCATCGACGTAGACCTCCAAGTTTATCCCTTTTTGTTCTCGGAAGACCATGTCCATCATTCTCTGGTATGTGGCACTTGCATTCTTGAGCCCGAAGGGCATCATCTTATAACAATAACACTCATCCCCCGTGATGAAGGAGACACCCTTGATGTCCGGGGGATGCATGTGAATCTGATGATAACCTGAAAAAGCATCTAGAAAAGACATTATGGGGAAACCGACGGTTGAGTCAACCAGCGCGTCGATTCTAGGCAGAGGGTAGCAATCCTTGGGGCATGATTTATTAAGCAAGGAAAAGTCGATACACATTCTCCACTTACCTCCCCCCTTCTTCACCATGACCACGTTAGAGACTCAGCCTGGATACTGGATCTCTGATGCAAACCCTGCCTGAATGAGCTTACCCACCTCCTCTCGAATGGGTCCTTCCAGCTTGTCTGCTATGGCCCTCCTCTTCTAACGGATGGGACGGGTGCCGGGGTCGAGATTTAGGCGGTGGCAAGCCACATCCGCATCGATCCCGGGCATCTCCGCGGCGCTCCAAGCGAAGACATCTACATTCTCCTGAACACAGGCTAGAATCTGCTTCTTCTCCTCCGGGCCGAGCTCCCCGCTGATCCTGACCTTCTCCACTACACCGGCTCGGGTGGTGACTTCGAGCTCCACAACCTCCTCCACAGCCTCCAACCGGGACTGTTCACCCCAATCTCCTTCCTTCTCTTCGCCACTAGCGAGTGCTTCGACCTGCCCCTCCTTTCCTTCTTGCCCGACTACCATCAATTCTTCTGCCCCTCCCCCCTCCCGGGGCCTAACCCTCTACCTCCTCTTCCTCTTCCATCGGCTCCTCTGACTTCTGCTCCATCTCCTCCTTCCGGTCCTCTCCTCCAAGCCCTGCCGGCTCACCCACCTCCTGGTCCCATTTTTCTGCCTCTCCCATCCAAGAGATGGTGTTGACTGCCGTCACGTAGCATTGCCTCGCTACCTTCGGGTCTCCTCTGATTCGGACTTGGACTCCTCCGTCATTGAACTTAAGGCACTGGTGGAATGTGAAGGGGACACAGCGGAACGCGCTGATGAGCGGTCGTCCGAAGATGGCGCTATAGCTGCTGGGAGCATCCACTATGACAAAGCGGCAGTTCCTAGACTGCCCCCCCCCCCCCAAGACCACGTAGCATTGCCTCGCTACCTTCGGGTCTCCTCTGATTCGGACTTGGACTCCTCCGTCATTGAACTTAAGGCACTGGTGGAATGTGGAGGGGACACAGCGGAACGCGCTGATGAGCGGTCGTCCGAAGATGGCGCTATAGCTGCTGGGAGCATCCACTATGACAAAGCGGCAGTTCCTGGACTGCCCCCCCCAAGACCACGTGGAGTCCTACTCCCCCTTCTACTTCTTTTCTCTCCCCGGAGAATCCGAACAACGGACCATCTGAGGCCAACACCCTTCGTGGCTCCACCTCCATCCCATCAAACGCCTTTTTGAAAATGACATTGACCGAACTCCCGCTATCCACCAGGATTCTGGAACGGTGAAGTTCTCGATCGCTGTCTGAATGACCAACGCATCGCAGAATGGGTCCTCATAATCTGGCATGTCCTTCTGGGTGAAGGAAATCTTCTCTGTCGGGGGCGGGGCTAGGGATGTCGAAGTCACCCTACGACGGTAGATAGTATGGAGGCTCGCCTTCCGGGTTGCCTCAATCCCTACCCCCCCCCCCCCCCCCCCATGGATCACTCTGATCTCCCCTCGGGACCCCAAATCGGCTCGGTCCTCACACCTTTCCTCCTCCTCCTGAGGCCCAACCTCCTCAATCCTCACCGGTTGTTGTTGTCGCGGCACGGGCACTCGGGCCCTTTTTGTCTTCAGGAACTCTGGGCAGGTGGCCGTCGCGTGACCTTCCTCATCATGGAAGTCACAATACGGCAGTGTCACCTCTCCCGTCTCGGCCTCCGCCATCATATTCCTTCTTCTTCTTCCTGCTCCCGCTTCTTCCCTCGCCTCTTCTCTCCTTCCTCTTCATCCCCTTCCCCGCCTGATTGTCATGACCTGCTGGGGTGGAGGAGGCATCGGTCTCGGACCCTGCCTCCATCCCAGTTGATGGGGCCTTCCTTGACCCCCATTGAAGTTACCCCTCCCCGGGGCGTAACCCCTTCCCTGGCCTTGCATTCCTCCGCCATGATGCCTCCACTCCCCCTCCGGGACCCTGGGCTCTTCCCTTCTCCTCACCTCTTGCGGCCTGACCTCCGGCTCGCTGAGCTTTGCTAGCCTCTTGGTGAGTTCTGGGTTGGCCTCTTCACTCTCGATTTCCTCCGCCACCCTCTCTATTAACTCCTCGTAGGAGACGGGGGCCTTCCTCTTCAGAGCCATCTCGAAGAAACTTTCCTTCAGCCCGACCGTGAAGGCGAGCTGGAGTGTAAACCCAGGCATCTCCTGAGTGAGCAGCACTTCTTCCTGGAACCGGTCCGCATAGCGAGCCAACGACTCCTTCGGTTCCTGCTTCACTTTGAAGAGAGACTCGGCGTCCTTCTTCCTTTTCTTTGAAGTTGAGAACCGCAACAGAAAACTTCGGCGCAAATCTTCAAAGGCGTAGATCGACCCTGTAGGGTGATGGAACCAGTCGCTGGCCTTTTCTTTAAGGGTGACGACGAAGAGCCGACACTTGAAAGCATCTGACATCGGCCTGATAGAGACCGAGTCTTCAAAAGACTGGAGATGTTGGACAGGGTCATCCCTGCCGTTGTAGTACACCCTGTCCCACTCTCCGAACCCTGCCGGGACAGGTGCGGAAAGTACCAACTCGCAGAAGGGACTTCCCCCTTCTGCCACCCTTTCTCGCTCCACACGCCCCTCGAGCTCTCTCGCCAGACTCGGGCTCGCGGGGACTGCGCTCGCGAGAACGGTGTTCGCCTGGACCACTCCCACAGTCGCTACATCCTCCGGGCGCGCGCTCCCCTGCGCAGCGCTCGCCGGCACAGAGCTCGCCGACACAGAGCTCGCCGGGCTGACGAACAGCACTCGCCCCTCCAAGTCTTGAACTGAACTTCCGGCGATTTCCTTTCCGGCCCTCCCCCCCCCCCCCCCCCGGGGCGTTCTCGCCAACCGCTGTTGGGGGAAGGGTCGCCTGAGGTGCTGGGGTCGCGAACTCACTCCGCAGCGCCGCGACCGTGAGCCCGAAAGTGTCAAGCACCTCCCTCCTGAAATCCGCGAACATCCTCGGCGTCACCACCTGCGGTGACTCGCTGAACTCCTCGCCTTGATCCTCGCCTCCTGTCATATCTGCTCCTTGGAACTTTCTTGGACCAGCCACGCTCCCGCTCACCGCACCAAAATGTTGAAACCGATTTCTCGACCTCTTGTGGAACTCGGGGCCCTCACCGAAATGAGGGGCAGCTCGGTGGTCTGCCTTTAGCCTCTCCAAACAGCGGAGTTCGGCTGTTAGCAGACCCATTTGGGGTGCGGATAATAAAATTAAAAGGCGGGATCCTGCTATTTGCAGGCCAGACCAGAAAACCTATAAATAGGACCTCAAGGGCACCTTTGGAGAGGACTTCACTTCAGCTTCTCCCTCCTCAGGCTTTCTTTGGTTAGCATTTCCAGAGCTCTCCAAGGTGCCCGAGTCTCAGCTTTGGCTTGGGAGGGGAAGCGCTCAACGATCTTCCGGGTTAGTGGAGGGACCTCCTCGCAGTGACTAAGGTCTTAGTCGTTTTCCCAGTCTTCAGTCTACCTTCTCCGAGGGATCAGTAAGGGCTAGCTGCCCCTCATTTCGGTGAGGGCCCCGAGCTCCACAAGAGGCCGAGAAATCGGTTTCAACAACTCTAATCTCGATGGATGCTCTAGTGTCTTTGGGGATAGTCCAAACGCATATTGGGCAGAGTGGAGTACATTTTTACATTAAGGTTGTGTCTTTGGTGATCCTCATGCTCGTGAAGACAGGCAGGCCTCCTCTAGTTCTTCTGACACCTTGTCTATTTCGATAGATATTCATGAGTGCAATCAGGCCCCAAACACGCAAGGAGTAAGATCTGAAGGAATCCAAGAGTTAGATCGATGAAAGAAGATTGAGGAAGCTCAAGAGACTATGGCAACCTAGATAGCCACCATTATTAGCACCTAGGAATGGATAGAAGAAACTCTACAACACCTTCATTATCAGGGGATAGAACTCCAACGGTCTCAGTATAAGATTACATATGAGTTGAGGGTTGGTACCACTAGCATGCACAATTATCTTTTCTATTTATACGACAAAAGCAATGTTGCGACCTCCTCACGCAATGGATCGTCTCGTTCCCGTCCTCACCCTTGATCTTTATTCCATCATAGTTGCTAGTTATGTATGTTATATGACTCTATTGTAGAATATTATGTATTTCCCTATTATGTTTGAACATTTGTTGTTTGTTATCACATCATACAATTATTGTCTTGACTCTCATTCTACCTCATGTTACAAACATATTCCTTGTTCAAATTTATGAAATGTTTTAACTTTTCAATTGCTTGCTCTCACAAACTTGTTTATTACTGTAATAATCATAATAAATTATTTATTATATTTCTTCTCTATACAACGATGACATTGTCTATTGAAATGTTTTCACTCAATTTTTAGACAATTTTCAGGAAAGACATGATGTACTTAGGCATTAGTGAGATTATTACTAAAGATAGTGCACAATGGCGACAAAAGATCCAAATAGCCGACCCCACTGTAGTGGGATAAAGGCTTTGACACAGGACGAATCTATAGGCGGCAAGAGAATCGGCGACCTAACCCTACATGCTATGCAAAGCCCGACGGATCAATACCAAATTAGGTAATAAATAATAACATCCCACGAAGATATAAATTCATAGCAAGACATGATAATTTATTGAGCGAACAAGCTTAGGCTTTCCTCCGCATGTCGGTGATCTTCCGTGGTGCCGACGCCGCAACACCTGGGTGCCGACTCCCAGGTGAGTTTTTTTCCTCCTTTTCCCTCCCCACTTCATGTTGCCATCATCCCACACGACTCCCCCTCGCCGTCTGCCATTCCGTATCTCAGTCACAACCCTTTCAGCCACCAACACTCCTGTCGCAACACCTCCAGCAACCCGCACCCCAGCCGCAACCCATGCCCCACTCCGCCTCCCTTCCCCTACCCCCGATCCGACATCCCAACCACGTCTTCTTTCCAAATCCCGCATCCCCACTCGTCCACTGTTCCCCATCCGCCGCCGATCCCCTTCCAGACTCCCGATTTCAGTCCCATCCGCCTCCTCCACCGCATCCTACTACCAGGCCACCTCCCCTCCCTTCCAGACCCCGCTCCCTCCCCTGCTGGCGCCCGTTGGCCTCGTCCAGGCTAAACCCGACGCAGGCCGGCTTCCTCCATCGCGAATCTCACCGAACTCTTTGCTCTGTAGCAACCCCGACCATCCATGTGGTTGTAAGACTTGTTTTGGGTGTTTTGTTCTTGTTTACATTATTAAATATTGTTGTGTTTGTCATTCTCTTAAAGTATTGCTTGTGTGAGCTTGTATCGTGACTTGCAGGGACGCATTCGCTTGTGGGCTCTAGTTTTCCCCTCTAAAACGGAGGCCGCCCAAACTAGTTCGTTGTGGAATATTTGCGCCGCTTACAATTAATCAAATTAAGATTATTATGGTTTGCATAGTTGTGTTATTTCATACGGATTGCACTTGAAGTCTTTTCCCACTCTTGGTTTCACTAGGTCGTTGTCTCACCCACCCGCACGTCCAAATCCCCATCGTGTAAGCCTACCCTACATCACAAAGTAATGGTGAAAATCTTACCACAACAATTCAAGGCCTTGCGTAGCATGCACAAAGGCTTGGTGCGGAGGTTTGAAGGCCCATTTCCGGTCATGGGTAAGGTGGGTAAGGTTTCATATCGCCTTGACTTACCGAGCTCTTTGAAGATAAATTTGGTGTTTCATGTGAATATGCTCAAGTCATACTATGAGGATAATGAAGATCTTCAAAGAGCACCTCTAGTGATTACGAAGTCTTTTGACAAGGCCATGGAAGAGGTGCTTTCAAAAAGAGTGGTCTAGAGAAGTGGTGTGCAACCCAACACACAATACCAAATCATATGGAAGGATTTGTCAGAGTCCGAAATAACATAGGAGACAGTAGAAGACTTTTGGCAATTCAAAAACATCCTTCAACGGTACGAGGACGAGGACGTCACCAGATTAGGTGGAGGAGGATGTCACGGATTATCATCTTTAAGGTCAAGTCCCGAGAGAATTCTAGAGAAATTTGGAGTCTTGTACATAGGAAGAGGCAAGAAGATGGAGTATTCTAGAGTTGTCTCATGAGAGCATTATAGAATAGGAGGGAGGATTTATGTATCTTGTAAATAGTAGAGATGTATAGATCAATCTAGAATAGTAGGAATTTTTGATTCTTCCATACTTTGGAGGGAAGATTCTTTGGGGCCTATAAAAGGGGATGACCTCCACATTTATAAGCATCCAAGTTTTGGATAAGCAATAGAGTTTTTTGGAGTTCTTTTACTTGTGAGTTTTCTCTTGAGTTGTTTCTCCATTCATTTTGTTGTGGGGTATAGGCACATGAGGTTTGGTGGATAATACCAAACATAGTTTCCTGGAAGTCGTGACCGGTATATTCACGTACATTATCAGTTCGGAGGATTTTTATAAAGCGCGAGAATTGAGTACGGGTTTCGACAATAAAGGAGCAGAAAACATGTAGCATTTCAGAGCGATCACGCAATAAATACAACCAAGTCATGCGAAAATGATCATCAATGAATGTAAGAAAATAACAAAATCCATACAGAGTAGCATTTTTATATGGCCCCAGATATCTGAGTGCACTAAATCAAAAGGAGTGGAGCTCCAAGTACAGGGGGGAGGTAGAGCGATGTCGTTTCCCGTCGATGCATGATTCACATGTAAAATCAGAAAAGGAAAAATTCGAAAGAGCCTTCTGCAAAATAGAACGAGGAGCATGACCAAGAAGCCGGTGTCAATCCACAAAGCTAACAAAGGAGAGAACTGATGTGGGAAGGTCCAAAGTGTATAGCCCATTTGACAGTAGTCCCTTACCAATGATATCTCGCGTCCGCCGATCCTGCACCACAAAGGAAGAGGAGAAAAAAGTGATGGAACAGTCATGATCATTAGTAAGGCGACTAACAAACAAAGGTTGAATTGAGAGCCAGGAACATGAAGCGGAGAGCGAAGAAAGTGGGACAAAGTGAGGGGCACATCGCCGGGGCCGCAGACCGGGGTGGTGTTGCCATTGGACACCATGATAAACTTCTTCAGACAAGCAGAGTCTGTATACTGAGAAGGCTTTTGCGGGGTAATATGATTTGTTGCTCCAGAGTTCACTATCCAAAAGGGACTATGGGAAAAGCAAGATATACCTTCATTGGAGATAGAGGCGACGGAGCTGGACGTCTGAGTAACTAGCCCCCGAAGATGTTGTAGTTCTTCTCGCAGGGTGTCAATGTCAGAGTGAGAGGTGGTATGACCATCCACGACAGGAGTTGCGTGGTGCTGAGAGGTGGATGAATGCGGCGGGAACCCATGATTGCGATAACAAGTGGCATCAGCATGATTCTTTGGCACACAATGGGTACGCAAGCGAGTGTTTTGCCCCCCGGAGCGATTGCGGCCATCGCGCCTACCACCCCGAGATCCATGACGACCGCCACGGTTCCCAGAAGGGGGAGGACGGGCGTCAAGAGAGTGTTGGAGTAGGGAAGGAGAGGGATGCATTGGGAGGTCGATGAGCGGAGTCACTTTCAAGATCATGGAGCACGCACCTGAGAGGGGCGGAATAATGGGAGAGGATAAGATGGTCGCATGGACACTATGAAGATGAGGTGGTAGTTGTGCCATCATTAGAGCTATGCCGACAATCTCCTCCTGGGCATGTTGGGTAGCAAGACCAAACGTCGGAGGCTGGTGCTGTACCCGGGACTCGATGAGTGTCTTGTATTGAGCCACAAAGGATGTCAGGTCACCGTCAGAACCAGGTTCAACGACTTGGAGATCCTGAAAGATATCGAACAAATGATGAAGGATGTCCTGGCAAGAGTACAGGGTCTTCAGTTCATCCCACATAGCTTTAGTTGTCTCGTGGTGCATAGTCATGCGATATGGCTCACTGTCCATGGAATTGAGGATCCATGATTGTACGTGTCCATCATCCCGGAGTCATTGCTCTGTAGGATCAGTAAGGGTATCACGAGTGACATGATGAAAGAGACCTTTGGTCTGGAGGGCAGGGCGCACAAAGTTTACCCATTTAACAAAGTTTTTCTTCCCAGTGAGGGAGAGAGTTGTAATGCGAAATTTGTCCTGATGTCAAGGAGAGGAGTTGGAGCAAGGGCGGGAAGGGTTGAGGCAGCATTCGTTCCCGCGTGATGAGACATTGTCAGGAGAGAAGGAGAGGAAATAGAGGTCCCGCGAGCGCTGCAAAAAAACAGCCGAGAAAGAGTTACGACGAGCTCAGGAGAAACCAGGGGGGGTAGGCGAGCTCAAGCGAAGAAGAAAAAGAGATCTAGCAAGCTCTGAATAAGTGAACCCATGGGATCCCACTGAGGAGCAGTAGGTCACAGAAAGAAATCAGCGAATTCCTAAGAGCAGTCGGCGAGTACCTTGCAAGCTTAAGAGAAAACAACCGAGAAGAATCGCGAGTCCCAGAAGTTCCTGTGAGGTCCCGCTAGCAGTCAGGAAGGAGGGCGAGTTCCTGCGAGTGCTGGCGAGCTTAGGAGAGCACGGGAGACAGTCGCCGACGAATGCAGGGCGTATACACTGGGTCCAGCGACACGCGAGCTCAAGCCGTCACAGGAAGACGCGGCGAGTGCTGGAAAGCGGGTCTCAGGCGATCAGTCGGGAGCTGCGGGAGCGAGTAACAACATGCGATGGGAGATCAGCGAGTCTCGTAGCCAGAGGATGCGAGAAACTGGTTCATTGAGGGCCTATAAAAAAGACTAGAGAGTTGTCTCATTCGTGGAGTCCATGAAGAGCAGGGAACGGGTGAGTACCCAGAAGCACAGGGAGAAGCATATGTGAGTACTAAAAAAATTAGGAGGAATTAATTGGTGAGGGTGCACCAATTTGGATCGTGTGGCTCTAATATCATGTAGATGGTCACAATACAAAAAGAAAAGATTTATTTGAAATGAAAACCTTATTTAGGAATTTGCAGTCGAATATATATATGAGGCTAATCACTTATGTAGTTATGTATCTGACATGAACCTCGGTCTAATGCGTGTTTCTCGCTGAAGCCTCTTTTGAACTATATATAGGCTTCTATGCATAATTATTGTATGTTGTTCTTCTTGTTAGGTTATGTTATTACTGATTTTACTGCTAATGAATAGTGTTGTGTAATGATATAGATGACTGAAATCTGCTCATCTTTTGATTCCAAAGCAACCACTATGTTTTCATCTTTTTTTGTTTTCACCTGCAAAATATCAAATCAGAAACCATCATTACTCACTTCTGAGAGTAATGGACCCTTTTGGTGCAGATCCTCACAAATTCTCTTTCCCCTGCAATTACTACAAAGGATTTGCCATCACTTTCATGTTAAAATAAAAGCTAAGCAAGATCAGGGGCAAGTGCTAGTCTTGTCTCTATATCGTCCTGTGGTCATGTACTCTTTTTCTCTGTTTCGAGCATGATAATATGATATCAAAGATTCATGATTTGGCTTGAGTCTATTCAGGCGGCGGTGCTTCGCCTACCATCAACACGTGTATCGATGCCACCGCATGTCTCACCATTAGTGTTGGAGCCTTGTGCGCCATTCCATATTTTCCTCCTCTGATCATATGATGTTCTGTTTTTTTAAGTGCTTGAGGGTTTCTAATCATACTGTCGGGATGATTGCTCTAAATCAAGGCAATATTTGCTTTTTTTTGTTAAATCAAAGCCCAAAGTGAAAGAAGTTAAAGGGTTTACATAATGTGTTTAGGTATGATAAATATCGCATAAAGTCAGTTTTCATGCGTAAGAAATTCACATAGCCTACATTATTTTCTCACAAAAATAACGGTGAACCACATTTGTTGAAGCTATCAACGGTTTAGTTTATAGCTTTATATAAAGGGCACAGTAAACCACATAGTGACACCTTAATTCTAAAAAAAATAGAACCCAAAATTAAAATCTACATGCTCCCGGCTCCCCCCACAACTCCACCATTCACCATGTTCAACTCTAATTAGCAAAGACAGAAATAAGATTTATGGTAATGTGAAATAAAAAACATTAATACATGATTGGATAAAAATTTATCTCATAAACCATATTAGAGAAAGATTGAAAGAAACCAAAAAATTGAAAGAAGAGTGAAACAGCATTAGTCTTCCTTTTTTTTCTCAATGCTTCAACCAATTTTATTTAAATGACAGCAATATTTGTAAATATTGTGTGTCTAGATCAGCATTGTTATTTAAAAGCATCTAGACAATGTAAATAATGACTGCATCTTATCTATAAAACATCATTGATATCTTCACATGCCACCCCCATTCTGTTGATGTCGGACTTTTGATACTAAGCACTCTCTAATTATGAAGTTTTTGCACATTGCACCATAAATATTTAATTTTAGCACTTTGCACCCCCAAAGGCTTTAATATTGGCATTTTGCACCCTCTTAATTGAATATGTAGGGTGCAAAAGGCCAATATTAGAGCTTTTGGGGGGTGCAAAGTGCCAAAATTAAATATTTAAGGTCCAATGTACAAAAACTCATAATTGGAGGGTGCTTAGTACCAAAGTCCCAGTGATGTCTAACTATCACTCTTCTAAAACTATCATGTAAATATTATCTAAAGACCGAAGCAAATTAAACAACGGTCGTTTTTAATTAACATGACATCAAATTATGTGGTCAGTTAGCAAAAATCCCTAGACATTTATCCCAGCTAAATCTTCTACACCTAGGCTAATTATATCAATAATTATTGAAGATCACTTACTATGCTCTGAAGAAATTTGTGGTAGACAGAAGAATTAAACCTCCCTTCTTTGTCCTGCTTCACAAATTCCATAATTAAATCCACTGCTGCATGCTAAGACAATGTATCACCACAGAATAAACTATTAACTCAAGCTACATCACTATTAAAAAATACAATTGAAACCAAGGTGCATACCTAAATGGCCACAACAGACTTGTAAGAAACAACAATTTCTCATCGAACTTAGTAAGAAGCCACGACCTGTAAGAAGCCTCCGGATCCTCCTCTGCTCCGGTTTGCTTGGAAAGAGATGAAATGGAGGGGATTTCAGGTAGGAGGGGAATAAAGAACGAATGAAGGGAAATTAGGGCTTCTTGTGCAAGATCGAGTGGGGAGGAAGAAGAAAGGGCGGAGAGGATGATTGGAAGGTTGTTTATGTGAGCACTGGAAGACAGAAGCTCTTGGCGTAGGGATTTGAGATCTTTAAGGGAGACCATAATGTAGCGCGGGGACCTGAGTGGATGAACTCCGCATGGCTGAAACTTCTTCTTGCGAGCGGCGGCTGGAGTGGAAGCGGCGGCTGGAGTGGAAGCGGCTCTCTCGACTGACGGCGAAGCCTTGCGTGCTAAAAGCAGCGTGGGGGACGATGGAGGCGGCGGCCGACTAAAAACCGCGACTTGAAGGGCGTTCTCGGAAAAACGAAAATGTTCGGGGCGGACGCCGTTACTGATCATGCGTCAAGCGCCTACTGATGAATAGTGCAGGGGCGTCCGTTTATCACTCACGCCAAACGTCTTACGTTTTTTATCACTCACGCGAAAAACAATCTTTGACGAAAGGTTTAGCTTTGGGTAATTATATTTGCAGGCCCTATATGGATATTTGCAGCTCATCGATATTTGCAGGCCCCATATTGATATTTGCAGCCCAACATGCTATTTGCAGCCCACCAAATAAAGTCATATTTTTCCATTGTGCAATAAAATAGTAGAGTACTAAATATACGGAATTTAGTTCTAAAGTCAGAAATATAAGTTAATGTCCAAAAATTACAAAGTATCAGTTGCAAATGTTCTAGTAATAAATAAAGCTGACGATCCTTTGCCCCAAAATGATCACCACCCTGCATGAAACAATGAACAAAATCCCAAATTAGTTGTCCGAAATTTATTTTATTTCATGCATCATGATAGGTAGATATAGAAGACAATGAAAAACTTACAAAATTCTTGCACGCTGCGATAGATTTTTGCGCCTGATAGAATCCAAAAACAACAATGACATGTTGACAACTACAAAAAATATTTAAACAAAAATTAGATAACATATACACCTACTCATAACATTTTTTTAAAGTATATTAAATATACATACCTTTCGTCAATCACGAATATTTGTTATATAGGGAATGCCCCACTGCTCTGCCATTGTTGTATAAATCTTCGTAATTTAATTCATGAGATAGATCACGTCTGACTTGCAACCAATCACACCATATCTATCACAACCTAGAGTTACTCTAGGTTTCGCTCTTTTATCCAGTTTGTCGACCCTTAAAATGATCACAACAAACCCCAAGCCTCTACCAATATTTCTAGCTCATTCTATCAATTCTTCCTTGGTAGGAAAACTCATTTTGAACTACATGGAATAAATAATTACAATGAATTAGGGAGGGTTGTGACAAGTGCACGCTAACGCTAACGGGAAAAAAACATCACAGAACATGATAATAGGGCTTCGGGCAACTGCAGGAATAGGAGCAGCGTAAATGAGGATCAAGAAACAGGAGGCGGGGCCGGGGGCTTCGGGGAAACAGGCGGCGTAAATGGGGAGAAAGCGAACCTTGAAGCAGGCGGCGCCGGGGGCTTCGGGGATCGGGATCCTTGAAGGAAGCGGCGACGGCGAAGAGGAGGCGAATTCCGGTGAGAATCGCGCGGATGGAGAAGACGGCGCCCGCTAGGTCTGCGATTCGCAGGAATCGGGAGTAAAAAGACGGGCGGCAAATAGAGACTCAATTTATGTTAAAAGTAACTATTTCGGTTTATTTTGGGGGCTGCAAATATCTGTATAGGGCCTGCAATTATAAGCACCCTTAGCTTTTCATTTTATTTCTATTTATTACAAAATTTTAATTTTTTTTAGTTTATATATATATATACACACACGAGTGACGGTGCACAGGAAGCCTCCCGTGCTCTGCGTGATGGTACCTTGTCCATGACGATACCCCGCGTGCGAGTATCACACAACAACACTCTTCGTGTGCATAACATTAATTTAATAAATATTAATTTAGTAAATAATAATTTAATAAATATTTTGAAACATCAATATTTTATATAACTTTTAATAAACATTTATATACTATATATAAAATTTTATAAAGCTTTTAGTTATATATATCTAAATATTAATCAAAATGTTGTGGGACACACATCCACCTCTATCATTTCTCTTTCTCTCTCTTTCTCTCTCCAATTCAAAGACACGTTGTCGGCTTGTCGCCCTCTCTCCCCTGGGCGCCACTCCCTCTCTGCCCTCTCTCTCTCTATCTCTCTCTCCTTATCGAACGATGATTATACGAATTTGACAGCTCATATTCGTTTGCCGACCATGTTACGTCATAAGGTGATATCTTTATATATTAGTATAGACATATATTTTTTAATTTTAAGAAAATATGTTCTCGCATAATTAAAAAAAATTACCTATAATAAAAAATATACCCGCCACTCGCAAACTCACGTGCACACGGAAAAAAGAGTGATGGACGAAATATTGCGCTCGGGAATTTGCGAGTGGCGGGAGCGTCGTCACACTGGAACAATGTTATGACCAGAGTACTCTCGCGCGAGGCACTAAGGGTCCCCGTGCACTGTCGCGGTCGGAGTACTGTCGCGGTCGGGGTAATGTCGTGGTTGGCATGCTGTCACGGTCATGGTACTATCATGATTGGTCGTAGGGGAGGAGCTTCGTGATTGTGCATGGTAAAATCATTAAACAGAATTTAAATAAAATACATGATGCTTTCTCGACAGTTCAGTCTCCCGTGCTTGGAGGCGTGCGGAGCCCGCCCGATTGTAGCCAGCACCAGTACTGTCGCGCGGGGCACATAGGGGCCCCATGCACTGTCACTCGCATGGAATTAAAAAAGTATTGAAATACTTAACTCGTCAAATGAAAGAATCAATGAGGATCTTAGTTCATTCGTGTTTGTGTGTGTGTGTGTGTGTGTGTGTATATATATATACACAAACACGAGTGACACTCTTGACGGACACGGGGCTTTAGGCCTTCACCCTTATCCCTAATTGCGATCGTGACCGGTCTCTGTTGCCTCTCGCCTCGCCATGTTGTCGGTTTGGAATCTTTTTGTAGTCCGGTTTTCAAATCTCCAACCCAGACCAAAAAAATCCCGCCCATAGCAAAAATCTTGCTAAGGCCTCGATTTGGACAATCCATCCGCGCCATTTCGCACAACTCATCTCTCTCATACTCTTGCGCTCGGTGATCTCATCTTCTCCCTGCCAGCTCCGTCGCTTTTAGTGTTTCTAGAGATCTTTATTTGCTTTTCCTACCGCCATTCTCCAATTTCACAAGCCGAGACCTATTCCGCCCCTTGTTCTTGACCCGATAACTCCATCACCATTTGAAGTTTATCTCCTTCCTCGATCGACTGATGGAAATAGAAGCAGCGGCATTTAGCCCTGCCAAAAGGAGGTGCTCCCGGTGCTCATCCTCGCTAGATTTCATCTCCCTCCCTGCGCTCAGAAATCGCAATATCCCCCTCCCTGCATTCTCGGATTTCCTTCTCGCTTCAGGCGCTCCAATCCTTCTCCGGATGTCATGAAATTTGTTCTTTGTATGAGGCATTTGTTGATTCTTGCGAGAGTATTCACCCTGTAATTTCATGTGTGGAAAGAGAAGAAATCAGAGGAAAACAAACATACCCACTTTAATCAATGCTATTCAGATCATAGGAATGTCTTCATGTCTTGATCGTTCAGGCTTTTTCGAGCAAGAGGTAGGCCTCAAACGACACCAATATTGAATTATTAAAGCCGGATTAGAGAAAACTGTAAATTATTCTCCAAAAACATTGCTTGAGAAGATCCTGGAAATTGTTACTGATATGGGTTTCCAAGTCCAAAGTGGCAACAGAAAGGTTAATATTTACCAAATGTTCAGGAACATGATTTGATGTTCTTGAGAAAAAAGAATATCTAATCTGTATATGCTATGATCATCAAATGGCTGCAGCAGCAACTGAAGGTCTGCTACAAACTAGAGGCTCTGCAAGTCCTAGGAATTCAGGCTCCCTTTCTGCAGCTGCTGAGGAGAAATGTTTTTTAATCTTCTCCGGCTGAATTTACTAATTTATGACAACACATATAAATCATTTTCATATTAGTACAATGAAATAACATAATGGCGTGTCATAGCTAAAATATCTCCTAGTCCCAAAATTATACTTTTGTTGGCACGTTAACAACAAAAATACACGTACGTGCATGAAACGACAAAGTACCCCATCCGCAATACAAATAAATATGGATTTATTCATGCTATATATAGCAAAGTAGCAAACATAAACATGCATACATTCATACATATATTACCAATGAATTAATAGACATTATAGAGGAATAGTCATTAAATCATGTTTTTCTCAACATTGACAATTATAAGAAGGGTTACAAAACAATCTACACAGGTCTCATGATACAGATTGTAAAAACACAGAGAGAAGAAGAAAAAATATACATTCAATCCAAACTAAATTTATAGCAGCAATAAAATATGGAATGTGAGGGGAAGGAGAGACGCGTTTCCGTGCACATGAGAATATCTCAAGCCTGGGACAGACAAGCGGAACCAGTCTCTAAAGTATCTCACTTCTTCAACACGCTGCATCAAATTAAAAGACCAGCGTCATCAGAAAAAATCTAGCAATATCAAATGAAACAAAAATAACAAATGAGGACGCAATTATATAATTTTATTTTGATGTTATATATAGGGCTTCGGAATTGGAAGTTGAGGCCCAATTCTAATGAAAATGATTTTCAATTCTAATTCCACGGCCAAAATTTCATCCAAACAAGCGGAACCAAGAAGTGCTCAAATTATTTTCATTGGGTTTGGACGAAGACAAAAGATCGTGAATGATTGATTCAGTATTACAACTAAAACTATCATGAATTTCAAGGAAACTACTAAAAAGGAGTCTGATGCTGAGAAGAAGCCTACAATGTCGTAGCCGCTCATGGTTCTATTGGCCGATTGATCTTCCAATATGCTAGTTTCAACTATTCTTGTTACTTACATTTCTCTCTGGCTTTTTGGCATGTGTATGTTGTGCCGTTGGATGAGTTTGATGTTTGTTTTTGGTGTCAACTAATTTGGGGCAATCTCCTTAACGATGACATTTTGGATGGAGGATAAGGTGGTCACTCCGCAAGGGGAGGTGACCAACCAAACACCGAAAATTGACATGCTACATAGTGGAGTATAACAACAAGAATTGATGGGCACTCATTGACCACTCGAACATTTTTCTTGATCCTGAAGGGTAGTCGCATCCTCGCCAACGTGATCACCATATCTTACTACAATCTGCCACGGCTCCCATCGTGGCTTGCCCTTATAAATATCACTTCATTCATAAGGATGAAATAGAAAAGTCATGTGAGGAAATGTTTCCCTTCATTCATAAGGATGAAATATAAAAGCCAACTGGACGTTGTTAATGCATGCAAAGGTATAATTTAATCCTAAAACAAATGTGTAAATTTTGTTGGTGTTGAAATATGCAGTTAGCCCTCACCCTTTGGACTATGCTTTTAGACTTGACAACTGGTGTATATCACTTAACTTTGATTCTGTTACGGTCCTTTTACGACATTATTTAGTATTAATTATTTCTTAATATGCTTTTATTTTGTCTTAGAGTTGCATCCTTATTGAGTGTCGTTATTTATATCGTGTTTTTATGTGATGTCCAAGTTTGTCTTATTTCCTTTAGCGTTATTTCCTAGTAGCTCTTTCCTTGTTTGTGTCGATTGTAAGTCATATTTAAAGGACCCAGTGAGTCTTGTACTGGCATGAATAAAGAAGTCTATTTTTCACAACCCTAAAAGAGATCTTGGAAGCTCTCTCACTCTTGAGCACGCCCCGCATAGGCAGCCGCGGTCAAGGCTCTGTAGTATCTCCGCCTCCGTCATCTCCACCTCCGGCTACTCTTCGGGTGACCTCCGAGTCGGTCCCTAACATCATCTTGGTATCAGAGGGACTCCTCCCCTCCTTCTCGCAAACTGACATCCTCGACGATCCTCAACTCCGCGAGCCCCGTGACATCACATCCCACCCGACAACTTCTCTGTCGTCTGTCGCACCCCGTTCCAGCGACGAACTCGACGCACTTTTCCTCTCAGCCATCCGCACTCCGGCGACAGATCCTTCCGATTCCAGGAAATCGACGCCGCCATCCGATCATTATTTGACTTCTGCAACACAGCCGATCGACGCCTGCGGCATCCTCTGAGCTCCTCGACACCGATCAAGATCGACGCTCTCACCGACAGTCAATTCCGCAGTAGATCGCTCTCCTTCCAATGCAACGCCTCCAGCCGATGCTGCTTCCCCGCCGCTGCTCTCAGTCCTTTTCCTCCGACGCCGCTTCCCCGACGATGCATCCTCGGCAAACCAGCCCAATGGGCGTCTAATCCTCCTCTGCCGACATTACACGCACGCGTAACCAACGCATAAGTTAATCAAATTTGTGACGCCATCATTGGGAGACGACGAGGCACTCGCGCCAACATAAATTCAGCCACCTCCGACGACTCCAGTCGTCCCGTCACCCGCTCTTTATACCGTGCTACCTCCATCCACACTATGGGAGACTCGCCTGATTTCTTGGATGCTATGAACCGGCTGCACGCAGTCATATCTTCCATGGATGCACGCCTTCAAGATGTAGAGGCACGCTTTCGAGACTCCGACCCACGGATCACGCCACCAAGCCTAATGGACTAACAACAGCACCTCCCGTGGTTACCACCCCACCCACGGATCACGCCAGCAGCAGTCAAGTTCCGTTACAGCCGCTCATTCGCCATGAGCCGCCACCACAGACCATTTTACGCCCTGAAGCTGCTATTCTGTCGCGTCATACCCGGTTGGAATTCCCCACCTACGATGGGAAAACTGATCTCTTGGGCTGGCTCACCAGGTGCGAACAATTCTTTGGCCATCAACAAACTCGAACAGTTGAACGGCTCCTTTTTCCACCTTCTCGACTCGACTTCGCTTTGGGACACTCGTCTCCTCACTGATCAGTCGGGCCTAACATGGGACGACTTCAAGTGATTTTGCAACATGCGTTTCGGCCCTCCCATCCGCAACAACCCACTTGGTTCCCTCACAACACTACGCCAGATAGGCTCCGTGGACGACTATCTGGACCAGTTTCAACTTCTTCTGGCGCACGTCACGCTTTCCCCAGAGATGCGGGTCGACATCTTCACCGCCGGACTTCGCGAACGCCTGCGACTTGATGTTGAATTTGAGGCTCCTCCAGACTTAGTGAGTGTTATGAGTATGGCTAGGATATGTGACATTCACCTCCAACTGGTACAGTAGGTCTATTTGCCCACCGACACGGGCATTCAGCCAGGTCATTCAGAGGGACATCAATCCCCACCAGTCCGGAAACTATCTCGGGATGAGATGATGGAACGATGCGCCAAGGGCTTATGTTTCAACTGCGATGAGCAGTACACTCGCGGTCATAGGTGCAAACGGCTTTTCTATTTGCACGTCGAGGACTCTGATGATGAGGGTGTCGGCTGACGCGGACACCATTGATCTCCCTCGAGCTTGAGGACAAGCTCGTTTTGCACGGCGGGAGAGATGTTACGGGTCCTTTTATGACATTATTTAGTATTAATTATTTCTTAATATGCTTTTATTGTCTTAGAGTCGTGTCCTTATTGGGCGTCGTTATTTATGTCGTGTTTTTATGTGGTGTCCAGTTTGTCTTATTTCTTTTAGCGTTATTTCCTTGTAGCTCTTTCCTTGTTTGTGTCGATTGTAAGTCCTATTTAAAGGACTCAGTGAGTCTTGTATTGGCATGAATAAAGAAGTCTATTTTCCACAACCCTAAAAGAGATTTTGGAAGCTCTCTCTTGAGCACGCCCCGCATAGGCAACCGCAGTCAAGACTTTGTAGTATCTCCGCCTCCGTCATCTCTACCTCCGGCTACTCTTCCGGCGACCTCCGAGTCAGTCCCTAACAGATTCACACGCAATACACCAGATTTAGGAAGGAAGCAAGTGAAGTACTAGAGATAGTGTGGTCCATTAAATGAGTATAGTTCACTGAAAGCTGAGTAGAGCAACTACGAAATATTCAGAAAGAAGAAGCAGGGTACTGATGCTTGGAAAAGTCTACCTAAAGAACTAGGATATAAAAAAATGCAAATATATATTTGATGAGACTCATTAAACTTAGAGGAGATAACCCTGACTCTGATAGTGATCACTGAACCAGATTAATAAAAAATAAATCTCCATAAACAGAAAACTATTCAAAACACGCAAAATGAAGAAATTAGAAAAAAAAAATCAAGCAATTTGAGTTAAATCATTTCCTCGTGTTTAGACCACTGTTACGCATACACTTTCACGCAAGTGGACCCCCCGGATGGAGATCATCGACGCACGCATATGGAAGCCGCTGCACTTATTTGGGGCACGCGCATGGAAGCCGCCATGATTATTCCTCTCGAAATTAAATTAGTTAATTAATATTAATTAGACTTAATTATTATTAATTGGATTTCTTATTTTGTGTGCCCTCCCTCATCTATATAAGAGGGAAGGGTAGGAGTTTGTAAGACATCTTGGAATGTATGAAAGTTTTTAGGGTTGCTCCCTAGTTCCTCTTTTTCCCTCCTCTATTCGTCTCGCCTTCCACCGCCGGCTCTCCCCCCCCTTTGCCGGATTCTTCATCTTTCTCTCGATCTCCTATCTATTCGGTAACAATGGTCCGACCTGCCGCTCCGCCCGCCGTAGCGCCGCCGGCTCTTGGCTATCCTTCCATGGCTACGAACATGCGTCTCCACACCGCCAACCCTAAAGATTGCATTCGCGCCCGGCTCGACGAACACGACGCTGCGCTCGACAAACTGCAGTCCTCCGTCAACACCGCCCTCGCCAATCAGGCGCTCATCCTCCGCCGCCTCGATGCCCTCATGCCACCACAGATCCAGAACGCCACGGCTTCTGCTTTCCCCATCATCCTCGAACCGACTCCGGCAACCGCAGCCAACACCCGCACCACCAGCGTCGTCATCATCAAGCAACCCGTCCAAGCCTCCCCTTCCAGCGCCTTCGAGCACGCCTCTCCGCAACACGTCGAGCAAGTCTCCCAGCAAACCGCCGAGCAGCACCCCCAATCGTCCCCGTCCTGCGTCGAGCAGTCAGCCCCGCAGCCCCCTTCCGGCGTCGAGCCACTGCCGTCGTCGCCGCACCTCCAACATCGAGCAGAAACCGTCGCCGCACCTTCCACGCCGCTTCCGCCATCCGCAACTCTCGCACCAGACTCGCCGATCAGCGGCCCCGCTCCAAGAACGGCCTCGCCGCTCGTCTCCCTCCAGCAGTGCAAACCCACCCTCCGCATTAATGTCGATTGCTTTGGCTCCTTCTCCCCAGCCCTCGAGCCACGCGCCTATTTTCTTTTTGGCCATCATGTAGTCTTTCCCCTGCCATCTTCAATGCCACCAAACCCCACACACAGCAGCCCCCATCATATCCTTGTATCTCCCCTGCCACACCATCACTGTTCTCGGGGCCCAAAAATGAACCCACGCTAGAATCCAAACTCTTGTCTCCCCTACACCCTCAATTTATCAATTTTTTACATTGACTTGTCACATCAAATTGGGTGTCCTTTCCTTCTCTCTCCCCTTCCAAACAAATGCACACCCACCCTTTTCCCTCCTAGCTGCCACCCCCATTTCCACACCCATCCAGCACTCACTTTCACTCTCACAAGCCCACCCACTCTTATTGTCCTCCTTTCTTCTAACCGCACTCCTCCAACACATACATATTCAGCCCAAATTTTTCTTTGTTTGACACATCTTCGTTCTTTCTCCTCAAGGCACTCGCCACCGCCACTAACAATACACAACTCTTTTCTCGTCAACATTCTTAAAGATCCCGATAAAATCATTACACTCGACCTTGAGGACAAGGTCGATTTTCAAGGGCGGTATAGCGTTACGCATACACTTTCACGCAAGTGGACCCCCCGGGTGGAGATCATCGACGCACGCATATGGAAGCCGCCGCACTTATTTGGGGCACGCGCATGGAAGCCGTCATGATTATTCCTCTCGAAATTAAATTAGTTAATTAATATTAATTAGACTTAATTATTATTAATTGTATTTCTTATTTTGTGTGCCCTCCCTCATCTATATAAGAGGGAGGGGTAGGAGTTTGTAAGACATCTTGGAATGTATGAAAGTTTTTAGGGTTGCTCCCTAGTTTCTCTTTTTCCCTCCTCTATTCGTCTCGCCTTCCACCGCCGGCTCTCCCCCCCCCCCCCCCCCCCCTTTGCCGGATTCTTCATCTTTCTCCCGATCTCCTATCTATTCGGTAACAACCACCAAATAGATTCTAAGTGCACCTGTTAATTAAGTTCACGGGACATATGGACCATCAAATAAGGCAAAACATATGTTGTGACATCAAAGAAAGTCCTAAATGAAGAATAACAATGCTAAAAAAATGTTGAAAAAGTAAAACGGCAAACACGTCCTAACCTATTAAGCAACCAGGCGGAGAACTAGAAAAGACCCCCCAAAAAACTTGAGTACAAACCAATTTCAGTGAGTCAATAGCAAAGCAAGACTCACTTGTAGAGATAAGCAGCAATTCCAAGTATAATGCAAAGCAGAATAATGTCAATACAAAAGTTGCGACTTGATCTCAGCTGTAAAAATAATAGGAAAATTTTTAGTTCAGTAAAAAGAGGAAGAAGGATTTAAGTTGCATTATACATGGAGGATCACTGGGACACAAAAGCCAGACCTGGTCAATAGTTTCTTTAAGCCTCACGTTCGTATTTTTTAAGTCGGCATTGGCCCTGTCAACCTGGATATACGAACGAAACCATCATCATTTATAAATTTTCCTACCTTCCAATCAAGCATCCGGACAAAAAGGAGAAGATGGAATTTTCACCTTAGTATCAATCTCGTCAATCAACGGCACTTGCCTGTCCAATTCCTAATAATGAAAACAAATTAAGTAGTTATCTTTTTTAGAAAAAGGCAAATAGGAATTCGAAAGCAAACCTCATTCATATCATGGGCCATGTTTTTTAGCGTATCTAGTCCTTCCGCAATAGTATCCAAGCCTTGATCCTGCAAATATGCACCTTTGCCATAAAGCCAATTTTCAACTTGTAGGAAGCCAGCAAAAATGATTAAATTAATTATCACATATAAAGCTTTTCACCACTGCATGATCACACACCCTAATTTAGATTGACTTTTAGTGCTTATCATAATGGCAAAGGCGTGACCTCAGTTTGGGGGAGCAATTTACGAATCATTGTATAATTCATAATTCTTTCTGAGAAATTCATAAGCAATATTTTCAAATTTAAAGAATATAATAAGGGCCTAAAGAAAACAGCTAAAATAAACAATGTTCTTGTGATTCCAAGATGGTTGCTAAAAGAGGAAAATTAGAACTCTGTAAATGAGCGCAATCGTGGAACATATTGTTAGATTTAAAGATTGGTGCAAAGAATTTAAGAGAATCTAAAAATACATCACAAATTGATATGGAAACTTGACCTTAAATTCCTTTGGTTCAACTGCTGCAGTAGATGATAGAAGCAAACGACAAAAAGATACAATGATTATTCATTTTAACACAACAAAATAAACATTTTAATGCATATATGAACTCCTCTACGCCTCCAAGCACCTTCCTCATAGACAATCCTCCTCGACGTCATCAGCTGCTACATCATTGAAGCATGTCTTTATGGTCTTAGTAGCCATTGCCTCCGGGTAGTTCTTCAGTGACAGAGCTACCTATGCAGTCTCTAGCAACTGCAGCTGTGATGAGTTCTACGCAATCGCATTTTTTACAATCGAATATTTGACCGCCAGTCGCACGGCTTCCACAGGCCAAATCCACACCATGTTCCTGATCTAATAGTGCATTGATGCCGTGTGGATGAAAAAAAATGTAGGAAACTCTCCTTGATTGATGGCAGTAATTAGTATTAGGGTTTTGAGATGACTTAGTAGAGAGGTGTGAGTAGGGTCAGTGTTTTAAATGTCCTCCGACATGTCATTTTTGAGATCAAAACGATATTTTTTTTCTTAAAAAATAGATTGTCCTTTTGTAAAATATAGGCCGACATATCCGATTTTTTCTGATATATCGGCCGACACGACTTTTAAACATATCGTCCGCTATTTTATGTTATGTTTGAAAAATAGCATTATATGTTTAAATCATGTATATGCATTATATTTTGTATGCTTAAATCAATAAGACTTGATGCCGGTCCCAAGCCTGGATGAAAAATGGTGAGAGTTGTGTTAGGTAGACGGCTAGCGTAAAATTTAGTCACCCTTATGAATATGGATCTTTTGAGAAATTGTGTTAAAGCTAGGTTGTTCCCTATAAGGAACGCGTCGTATGGTCCAAATGCGACGTCTTGGCAAGGACCGCTACATCTCCAGGACTTGGGTGTAGTGTTAAATAGGTAAGAGTCCTCGTCGTATGGTCCGAATGCGGCGTCTTGGCAAGGACCGATGCCCCTCCAAGAGGACTTGGGTGTAGTGTTAAATATGCAAGAGCGCATATATTAGGCGTCCTAGAAAAATAGACCGTAAGCTTTGTGATCGACTTAGGTTTGGAAGTTGGAATATAGGGACGCTAACAAGAAAAATGATGGAATTAGTGGATACAATGATTAGGAGAAGAATAAATATTTTATGTCTGCAGGAGACTAAATGGGTGGGTGAGAAAACTAAATTTCTAGATAATTCAGATTTTAAATTATGGTATACAGAAAAAAATAAAACAAGCAATCGAGTAGGTATTATTGTAGATACAACTTGGAGGGATGGAGTTGTTGGGGTAAGCAGAAAAAATGATAGAATCTTAGCTCTTAAATTAATCACAGGAATGGAAATTGTAGGAAAGAGCGAATCTTGTATGTATTTTCCGTATTGTATACAAAGAGAGAGTACATATTTATAGGAGAGAGAAGAGAGAGAAGAGAGAGAAGAGAGAGAGAAACCATATACACAATGTGGGACTAAAGAGAAATAGAAGAGGAGTAAATGGGCCACCAAATGGGCCAAAACACATGGGCTATTTCAACACTCCCCCGCAAGCTGGAGCGTACAAATCGTATGCGCCAAGCTTGGATAAGCATTGATAGAAGAGGGTACTGGACAGTGCCTTTGTGAGGACATCCGCAACTTGTTCAGTACCAGGGACATGTTTTAGCTCGATCTTCTTCATTTGTACTTTCTCCCGGATAAAGTGGCAGTCAACCTCGATATGCTTGGTCCTTTCGTGGAAGACCGGGTTCTTGGCAATATGTATAGCAGTCTGACTGTCGCAAAGTAGAAGAGCAGGAGCAGGAAGTTTTACCCCAAGATCTGTGAGAAGACTTTCAAGCCATGTAAGTTCAGAGACCACAGATGTCATTGCCCTGTATTCTGCTTCTGCTGAGGAGCGCGCAACCACTGCTTGTTTCTTGCTACGCCAGGTAATCAAATGTCCTCCGAAGTACGTACAGAAGGCACTGGTTGACCGACGATCATCCAGAGAGCCGGCATAGTCAGCATCAGAGTATGCCACCAGTGTTGGAGTTGAGGATGAGGTCTTGTATACCAAGCCTTGATCAGGAGCCGCTTTTAGATATCGGAGAATCCGTTCCACAGCCTGAAGATGAGAGGAACGAGGGGCGTGCATGTAACGGCTGACAATACCGACTGCGAAGGAGATATCTGGTCTTGTAACAGTCAGATAGATCAATTTTCCAACTAGACGGCGATAGTACTCCGGGTTCTGAAGCAAGAGATCAGAGTCAGAGGACTGAGCACAAATCTTGTGATTTGCGTCCATTGGAGTATTGATGGGTTTGCAGCCAGAGTAGCCTGCATCATGAAGAAGATCGAGGCAATACTTTCTCTGAGATAGAACAAGGCCATCTGGTCGCCTGGCTACCTCCAGGCCCAGGAAGTAATGAAGGTTCCCCAGATCTTTAGTTTGGAACACGGAGCTGAGTTGTTGTTTGATCGCCTGAATTGCTTTTGAGTCGTTGCCTGTGATAATGATATCATCCACATAGACAAGAAGGAGAACGGTGCCTGTTGCCTGGTGGCGAGTAAACAGGGAGAAGTCAGTCGAGCTCCGAGTAAACTCTGCTTCACGAAGGACCTTGCTGAGCTTGTCGAATCATGCTCGAGGAGACTGTTTGAGACCATATAGAGACCGCAAAAGATGACAGACTTTTGGGGTCCTAGACTCCCCCGTGGTCTCAAACCCGGGCGGCTGCTGCATGTACACCGTTTCAGTGAGATCACCGTTTAAGAAGACGTTCTTAATATCCAGTTGATGTAAGGGCCATTGGCGGTGCACAGCAACGGAGAGAAGAACCCGTACTGTGTTCAGTTTGGCGACGGGAGAGAAGGTTTCGTCGTAGTCCAAACCTTGTTGCTGGGTGTAGCCGCGAGCCACTAGTCGAGCTTTTAAGCGGTCAATGGTCTCATTCGCAGCATGCTTGATGACAAAGACCCATTTGCAACCAACAGTTTTCTGGCCAGAGGGAAGATCCACCAGCTGCCAGGTCTGGTTTGCCCACAACGCAGCCATTTCTTCTTCCATGGCGGCACGCCAGCCAGGATGTTGAAGAGCCTCCTGCACAGAGTTAGAAACTGCAACCGACGATAAAGAAGTGGCCAGAGTATGAAGGTGGGGTGAGAGGCGATGTAAGGACATATAATTCGCCAAAGGATGGGCAGTCGATTCTGGTACCTGATCAGCAGAACACGGAGCACCGGAGGTCGAGTCGGACTGCGGAGTCGGATCAGAACGAGGATGTTGACGAGTGTAGACACGGATTATCGGTGGTTTAGAGATAATGGAGGTTGGAGTGGGAGCAATATCAGGAGCCGGAGATGGAGGAATGGGAACGGAAGTTTCGTTGACCGGGATGACAGGTCGCGGAGCGGGTGGTGGTGCAAGGGTGGATACAGGATCAGAAAAGAACGGCTGATCCTCCCAGAAGGTAACATCGGCAGAGACCGTTATTTTACGGGTTGTAGGGAAGTAGCAGACGTAACCTTTCTGAGTTCGAGAGTAGCCGACGAAGATGGACTTGGTAGCACGAGGATCCAACTTATCCGTGGAGGGTCCCAAGATGTGGACGTAGCAGGTGCACCCAAAGGTGCGGGGTGTGAGAGAGAAGGGTGGAGTAGAAGGAAAAAGAAGGCTGAACGGAGTATTATTATGGAGAACGGATGAAGGGAGACGGTTGATAAGGAAACAGGCAGTGGAGACCACGAAGTTCCAATATGATTTGGGAACGTTCATGTGAAGCATAAGTGAGCGGGCAACCTCGAGAAGGTGACGGTTCTTTCGCTCGGCCACGCCGTTTTGTTGAGGGGTGTAAGCGCAGGATGTTTGATGGATGATTCCGAAGTCTGAGCATAGAGTGGTGATATCGTGGCTTGTGTATTCGCGAGCATTGTCGGAGCGTAAGGTTTTGATGGTAGTGGAGAATTGCGTACGGGTCTCGAGGACAAATGCTCTAAAGACACGAGGGAGCTCAGAGCGATCATGAAGCAGGTAAAGCCACGTTAACCGAGAGTAATCATCAACAAACGTGAGAAAATACCGATATCCAGAAATACTAGTAGTTTTATATGGCCCCCAAATATCGGAGTGCACTAAATCAAAAGGAGCCGGGCTCCGAGTACAATGTGCGGGAAAAGAAGAACGTGGTTGTTTGCCGAAAATACATGTTTCACATTTAAACGGAGAAAGAGGTACATCAGGGAGAGCCTTCTGGAGGACGGGTAGAGGAGGGTGCCCGAGGCGTCGATGCCATTCTATGGCGGAGACAGAGGAGAGGATGGTGGGAGAGTCGTCAAGGAGGTAGAGTCCGTTCCGCAATCGTCATTTGCCAATGGTAGTCCGCGTCCGTCGATCTTGTATCAAAAAAGACGAGGGGTTAAATGTGACAGAACAATCCAAGTCATTTGTAAGACGACCAATGGAAAGTAAATTGAAGGAGGAGCCCGGAACATGAAGAACCGAGCGAAGAGAAAGAGAGGAGGTGAGCGAGATGTCAGCAGAACCGGAGACGGGAACAGTATCCCATTGGCCACAGTGATGCACTTTGGATGAGGAGTATCCAAATATTGAGTTGGTTGTAGCGCGGTAATATGATGAGTAGCACCGGAGTCCATTATCCAACCTGGGCTAGTGGAGAGACAAGCCATACCTTCATTGGAGACGGAGGCGACAGATGCAGAAGTAGGGCTGAGAAGTCCATGAAGTTGCTGGAGTTGGAGGCGGACTGCGTCAAGGTCCACCGGATTGCTTGAGGTGGACAGACTTTCCGTGGCAAGGGATGCTGTAGGACGAGGAGGATGTCCGTTTTTACGAAAGCATGTGGCCTCATAATGACCATCACAGCCGCAGAACGAGCATTTAGGTCTCCCCCGGCCCCCCCGACCTCTTCCCCGAGAGCCAGACCGGCCTCCCCGGGTAGGTGGAGGAGGAAGAGAGGGAGAAGTAGGAGCGTGCTGGAGGAGGGCCGGTGAGGTAGGTGCCGTGATATCAAGAGGTGGTGTGACTCGGAGGAGCATGGAGCACACACTTGATAGCGACGGAGTGGTAGCTGAGGCCAAGATCTGAGTCTGAAGGCCCAGAAGATGAGGTGGGACCCGGGCCATGAGCATAGCAATGCAGACTGCCTCCTTCTGAGCCCGCTGAGTTGCATGATCATTTGTTGATGGCTGATGTTGGATCCATGCTTCAGCCAGAGATTTGACACGGGCAACAACAGAGGTCATGTTAGGCCCGGTGGTGTCCAGAGCCTGTAGGTCGGTGATGATATCGAACAGACGTTGAAGGCTATCTTTTTCGGAATACAGGGACTGGAGCTCGTCCCACATGGCCTTGGCCGTCTCAAGGTACATGGCCATTTCATAAGGTTCGCCATCCAGCGAGTTCAGGAGCCATGACTGAACGCGGCCATCGTCCCGCAGCCATTCCTCAGTGACTGGAGTGGGGGGATCCTGGGTGAGATGGGAGGCAAGGCCCTTGGCTTGAAGGATGCGGCGGACGGAGTGCATCCAGGGAATGAAGTTTTTCTTCCCAGATAGGGAGATGGTAGTAATCCGCAGCTCATCACGGAGCTCACTAGGAGAGTGCTGTTGGCGGGCGGTCTCAGGAGGCAAAGTCGAGGAGTGTTGTTGGCGGGCGGTCTCAGGAGGCACAGTCGAGGAGTTCTCAGACGAACCCATTATAGCCGGGAAGAGCAGATCGTGCATGAAGAACTTGGCTGGCGGTCTTGAGGAGAGCAGTTCGCACTTCTTGGCTGGCGGTCTTGAGGAGAGCAGTTCGCACGGTCAGCCGGTCAAGGCTACGCCCCGGTGCAGAGAAGACCGCTGCGGAGTTGAGAAGGCCGGAGACCGTTGCACGGGGGGGAGCGGCTAGAGGAGGCTGCGGTTGAAGAGACCGCAGCGGTTGGAGATGAGCTCGCTGGCGATCTGAGATGAGCTCGCTCTATGAGCTGATGAGCTCGCAGAAGAAGAGCGGCTAGCGGTCTGAAGGAGAGCTCGCTGGCGGCGAGAGTTGCGAGTATGAGAGCGCTCGCGGAGGAAGCTCGCAGAAGCTCGGCCGAGAGATAAGACCGGCTGAAGGAGATCGCGAGACCGGTAGAGGGCAGAGGGCTGCTTGAGCTCAGGTGGAAGCCACGAGCAGGGAATTTGCGGAGAGCTCGGGCGGTTTGAGAGAGACCGCTGGAGAGGAGAGCGGTCTGGCGAGCTCGCTGGACAAGAGAAAAAAAACGGCGGGACCCACGCGTCAGAGGGAGGAAGCTATAAAAAGCCAAGAAGAGAGGGAAGCGTGGGAGGCTGGGAGCAATACGGGAGGTAGCGGCAGGGGGAGCGGTCTCAGGAAAGGAGACCGCCAGAAGTTGAGAACAGGAGGGTGGGCGGTCAGAAAACGGGAGACCGGAAAAAACGGAAACCTAGCTTTGATACCATGTAGGAAAGAGTGAATTTTGTATGTATTTTCCGTATTGTATACAAAGAGAGAGTACATATTTATAGGAGAGAGAAGAGAGAGAGAAACCCTATACACAATGTGGGACTAAAGAGAAATAGAAGAGGAGTAAATGGGCCAACAAATGGGCCAAAACACATGGGCTATTTCAACAGAAACTATTAATGTAATTAGTGTTTATGCGTCATAAGTGGGATTAAGTGAAGCTATTAAAGTACAATTTTGGGAAGACTTAGATGATTTGGTAAGAGAAATCCCACAAAGCAAGAAAATTTTCATTGAAGGAGACTTAAATGGACATGTAGGGAAGACAAATACGAATTATACAGACGTTAATGGAAGATTTGGGTATGAAGAAAGAAATGAAGAAAAAAGAATTATTCTAGACTTTGTCATAGCACATGAGCTAATTGTGACAAATACGGTTTACATGAAGAGGGAAGAACACTTAATTATGTTTAAGAGTTGACAAAATAAGTCACAAATTTACTATTTTATGACTCGCAAAATGGATAAAAAAATTTGTGAGGATTGCAAAGTCATACCAGGAGAAAGTTTGACAAAGCAACATAGGCTAGTGGCGTTGGATGTGCAAATTAAATATAGTAACTTTAAGAGAAAGACAAAAGTGTTGTCAAAAATTTGATGGTGGAATTTGAAGGAAAACCGGGTTGCTTTCAAGACAACGGTTATAGAACAACTAGTTGATGATCCTTATGTTGATCTCAGTGTCACATGGGAAGTTATGTCTTCTCATTTAAGGATAAGTGAAAAGAACGTACTTAGATAGTCAAAAGGTCGTGCGCCCCACATAAAAAATATTGGTGATGAAAAAAGGAAGTGCAAGACAAAGTGAAGGCAAAGAGGATCAGCTACAAAACATTATATGTTTGTAGAAATGATGAAAACTTGACAAAGTATAAAATCACCATGAAAGAAGCTAAAAATACAGTAAGTAAAGCAAGAAGTCAAGCTTACGAAGAATTTTACAAACGGCTAGATACCAAAAATGGAGTGATATATATAAAATTGCCCGAGCTAGAGAGAGGAAGATGAGATTTAAGCCAAGTTAAATGCATAAAAGATGAAACATATATGGTTTTTACGGATGATGTGGCTATTAAGGAGCAATGGAAAAGATACTTTTATTAACTATATAATGAAGGAAAAGACAATAAATTGAACTTGGAAGAGCTAAATAAATCAAAAGAGTATAAAAACATAACTTTTTATCGTAAAATTCAAGCATCGGAGATAAATGATGCTCTGAAGAAGATGAAATATGGAAAGGCGGTTGGCCAGATGATATACTCATTGATATATGAAAATGCTTAGTGAGGGAAGGAACTTTATGGTTTATAAGTTTCTTCAATAAGATACTGAAGACAAAGAGGATGTCAGACCAATGGAGAGAAAGTATTTTGATATCTTTGTATAAGAACGAAAGAGATATACAAAATTGTGTCAATTACAGGAGAATTAAATTAATGAGTCATACTATGAAACTATGAGAACGAGTAATAAAGAGAAGCGTAAAATGTGAGACTAGCATCTCAGAGAATCAATTTGGATTCATGCCACAGAGGTCAACCATGGAAGCTATACATCTCTTGAGGAGACTCATTGACAACTATCGGGAAAGACAAAAAGATTTGCATATGTTGTTTATCGATCTGGAGAAGGCTTGTGATATGGTTCCAAGAGAGGTCTTGTGGAGAGTCTTAGAAAAGAAAGGTGTAAATGTATCATATATTGACATAATTAAATATATGTATGCAAATTCAGTGACCAGGGTGAGGACATATGGAGGGTTAACACAGGAATTCTCTATCGATGTTGGCTTACATCAAGGGTCAGCTTTAAGCCCTTATCTCTTTACCCTTATCTTAGATGAGCTCACCAGACATATCCAACAAGTAATACCTTGGTGTTTATTATTTGCAGATGATATTGTTTTGGTCGATGAGACGCGCAAGGGTGTAAACGCGAAACTTGAATCTTGGCGAGATACTTTAGAAAAGAAGGGTTTTAGGTTGAGCAGGACAAAGACGGAGTATATAGAGCTTAAATTTAGTAGTGCAAGAAGGTCGGATGACTCTGTCATTAAATTGGGTGACCAAGATATTTCCCGCAGTGAGTTCTTTAAATATCTGGGATCGATAATTCAAAAAGATTGAGGTGTAAATAAAGATGTGATACATAGAATCCAAGCAGGTTGGCTGAAGTGGAGAGGCACGTCTTGGATCTTATGTGATTGTAAAGTACCATTAAAACTTAAAGGCAAGTTTTACCGTACTGCAATTAAGCCAGCAATGCTATAAGGTTCTGAGTGTTGGGCAGTGAATGGTGTATATGAGCAAAAAATGGGAGTTGCGGAGATGAGAATGCTTAGGTGGATGTGTGGTCACACAAGACTGGATAAAATTAGGAATGAATATATCATGGATAAGACAGGAGTGGCGCCAATTGTAGAGAAGATGCAAGAAGCTCGTTTAAGATGATTCAGACATGTACATAGGAGACCATTATAGTCACCTGTTAGGCGTTGTGAGAGTTTAGTCACTAGACATGTTAAACGGGGGAGGGGTAAACCAAAAAAGACTTGGAATGAAACTATAAGGAAAGACATGATGTACTTAGGCATTATTGAGACTATGATTAAAGATAGGGCGTAATGGCGACAAAGGATCCATATAGCTGACCCCACTATGGTGGGATAAAAGCTTGATTGTTGTTTGTTGTATTTTGCAATATAATTTAATATTGCAAAAAATGTACAAAAATCAAAACATTTATTTGTTGATAATTTTATGATTTTAACGTAAATTTATTAAGCTTGGAAAGATTATAATTAATTAAGGATATTTAGCATTAAATCTCTTTATTTGCTATAAAACTTAACATTATCAAAATAAAATTATTGTATAGTATTAAATATATTTTACAATAAATTGATTTGTATTTGTTAATAATATTTTATTTTGGATCTTCTTCGCATTTCTTTTGGATCCTCATCGCAGTTATGTTAGTTTTTTTACTTTTATATAATATATAATTATACTTAGTATACATAAAAATAAATTTTTTATTATAAGATATGGAAATCTGATATTTTAAAATATCTCCGACTTCCGATATCCAACATCTAAAAACTCAATCCGACATATTGTCGACGTCTGATATTTACAACTTTGAGTAGGGTAGTAAGCTTATATGAATGACTTCCAAGCAAATATAGGCATATATAGAAGAAATAAAAAATGATGAATACAAAGTTAAGAGAAATAAAGTCCCAAACATACAAAGATAAAAAACACTCAATTCCAATGAGCATAGGGAGAGTTTATTATGCAAATATAGGCTAATGTTTTGAATATGGTAGTATCCTTTATGCTTTTTATACTTTTGAAGTATTGTCTAATAAATCAATTTCAATCAAAAAGTAAACATTATGGGGAGAGAAGTACACAAAAAAGTATGAAAACATGAAGGGCAGGGAAAGAAGGAAGACTTGCCTGTCTTATTTTGCGCATCTCAAACTCTTGTTTGAATTTGCTTGACTCTTCAGTATGCTGAAAGTATTCAGCGTCAAAATTTCCATCTAAAATGAAGATGAAAAGATAAGGGTTAACCTTAAAATTCACATGACAAGCACAAGTACTCTCACCATCACTGGGAAGTTCTAATGTTCCTTTAATGAAGAGCAAACCATGGATAGTTAAAAGAAATAATACTAAAACGCTCTCTCATTTAGAATCTAACCACAATCGTGACCCAGGACGAATGTGAAGATGTGTGTATATGTGCCCTCAAAGGACTTCAATGAATGAATGCTAGTGTAGTGTCGATGATAGACCTAAATGATACGGTGTTCATACAATTATCTAACCAATAATTACAATAAATTCTGAAATTATTAGTAGAGCTCACAAACATTCACATAGAGACTAGGTGTTAGAAATCCAACCAAGATCCAATTAAATTAAAGAAAAAGTGCTTCGATTAAATGACCGGCGAATAAATCTTGTAAGTAGCATAATTGATGGGCAAATTAATACAAATTAGTATCACATATGATATGTTTGTTCATTAAATACACAACAAAAAACAATGTTGAGTTCAAACAAAAACTTACATAAGCAATAGAATCCTGGAGAACTTAATAATTGCTGATTTCTGAGTCTGGGCAGCAATCCTTCATTGGGCAGGTTCAGATTTCAAAGTGTCGGGAGGGGAATGTATGATTGATGTTATTGAGAAGGGTTGGATGAGGTCCTGACTAATGTAGGAGCGTTGTTTGGGAATATCTGTGCAATCGGCTTGCTGGATAGGGGGGGATTGTAGGAGCGCTGTTTGGGAATATCTGTGCAATCGGCTTGCTGGATAGGGGGGACTAGAGGCTGAATACTCTCAGCAAGGTACTTTCTAGGTGGGGACAGCAAATCGTGTGCTACTGGTTGCAGTGCTAGTAGGGGATGGAGTATGCAGGTGGGTAATTCTGGGAATGGGATTTAGAGGGACTGCTAGGATTGCATGCTTATATGGGGGGTACCGTGAAGGGAATTTAGGCAGGGAAGGGTTTGTTTAATGAAGGAATGGGTGGTTGTGCAATTTTAGAATGATATGAGTGGAGATGGGGTAGTTTGTGTTGGTTAGGAGGTAGTTATGGCTGATATTAGGGAAAAACAGCGGTTTACGGCGGTTACGAGTAGTTTTTGGGTGGTTAATTAGGCATTAAAAATCCAAGCAAGATCCAATTAAACTAAAGAGAAAACGCTTCAATTAAATGTCCCGCGAATAAATTTTGTAAGTGGCATAATTGATAGGCAAATTAATACAAATTAGTATCTCATATGATATTTTGTTCATTAAATACACAACAAAAAGCAATGTTGACTTCAAACTAGAACTTACATAAGCAATAGGATCCCGGAGAACTTAATAATTGCTGATTTCTGAGTCTGGGAAGCAATCCTTTATTAGGACGGTTCAGATTTCAGAGTGTCGGGAGGAGATGATTGATGTTCTTGATAAAGGTTGGATAAGGTCCTGACTACTGTAGGAGGGTTGTTTGGAGGATTCTCTGTACAGTAGGCATGCTGGATAGGGGGGACTGGAGGCTGAATACTCAGTAAGGTAGTCTCTAGGTGGAGACAGCAGATCGTCGTGTGCTACCGGTTGCAGTCGCTGGAAGGGGGTGGAGTATGAAGGAGGATAATTCTGGGAATGGGATTTAGAGGGGATGCTAGAATTGGTTGCTAATATGGGGTACCGTGAAGGGAATTCAAGCAAGGAAGGGTTCGTTTGATGAAGGAATGGGTGGTTGTGCAATTTTAGAGTGATATGAGTGGAGGTTGGATAGTTTGTGTTGGTTAGGAGGTAGTTAACGCTGAAATTAGGAAAAACAGCGGTTAACAACGGTTATGAGCAGTTTTTGGATGGTTATTGAGTGGTGGGGTAATAATGGTGAGTGTGGTGGTTAGAAAAAGTAGTTATCTTAGCTTCGGCATCAAGGGTCCACGGAATCGGCACCATAGGAAGACCGCGAGAGCCCGGAAATTTTCTTCAAATTCTGTGTTGTCTGAAAATCAGCCCCTAGACCCATATTTATAGACTTACAGTCCAATACGGATGGTCAAGATCATCTGGAACATAAATCCACTAATTTTATAGGAAATAAACATAAAAATATGTTGTCGCTCTAAACACGACTATCGGCTCGAATATACGACGATCCTATCTCAGCCTCCTGCATATGTAGACTTGTGTGGGCTCTGGTAAGTGCCGGCCTACGAAGCACGGATACGCTATTCTTCTTCTTCTTCTAAAAATATGTTGTCGCTCTAAACGCGACTATCGGCTCGAATATACGACGATCCTATCTCAACCTCCTGCGTATGTAGACTTGTGTGGGCTCTGGTAAGTGTCGGCCAACGAAGCACGGATACGCTATTCTTCTTCTTCACTGAAATCTTCTTCTTCATTGAAATCTTCTTCTTCACTGAAATCTTCCTCTTCTTCACTGAAATCTTCTTGAATTTCTTCACTGAAATCTTCTTCTTCTTCACTGAAATCTTCTTCTTCTTCTTCACTAAAATCTCCTTCTTCTTCACTGAAATTCACTGAAATCTTCTTCTTCTTCTCCTTCAACGAAATCTTCTTCTCCTTCACCAAAATCTTCTTCTTCTTCTTCACCAAAATCTTCTTCTTCTTCTTCACTGAAATCTTCTTCTTCTTCTTCACTGAAATCTTCTTCACTGAAATCTTCTTCTTCTTCATTGAAATCTTCTTCTTCGCTGAAATCTTCTTCTTCTTCGCTGAAATCTTCTTCTTCACTGAATCTTCTTCTTGTTCACTGAAATCTTCTTCTTCACTGAAATCTTCTTCTTCGCTGAAATCTTCTTCTTCACTGAAATCTTCTTCTTCTTCACTGAAATCTTCTTCTTCTTCTTCTTCTGAGCGATGAAGAATAAGGTAAGTTTGAAATTTAATTTTTTAAAATTTTGATGTTATAGAAAATATATATAGTTGCAATCTTTTAAAATTATTAGTTTTACAATGTTTCTATCATTAACGTATTATATGTTAAATGTTTCGTATAGCTTTTAAGATTTATAATTTCAATAGGTTGCAAAATAGTTAATATTGTAACATATAATTATATATATAATTAATTAAATATTAAAACCCGATATATGATATATCCCCCGATATATTCCCCAATATATAAAAAACCGACATGAAAACCCAAACCGACGTGTCCCCGACATCCGACATCTGCAACCTTGGTAGGACCCTAATGAGTGATGATTCATCAGAAGGCTCTCTAGGTAAAGTGTAGAAATATTCGATAAGTGTGTGACGACTACTCAAAAGAATGTAAGAGACATCGACATTAAGATATCATTCTAGGATATAATGAATGCCTCCATGAAGGGAAATCACATCAAGTGGCTCACCATGAGGGATATAATAAATTTTGTCGCAGATGATGTGATGACTCCTCATGCAACGTGGAGGGACTCTAAGGAGTCTGTATTTGAAGGTGAATCTATGACTCAGGTAATAACTAGGTCTGTGCAGGGGGTAGGTTAAGGGCATACCATTATACGATCACTAGGTCACTCATACTCTCTATCAGAGCCATGTGGTATGGGTCAGACTCAAATGACAAACCATTCATCAGACATTAAACCTCAATATAGTGAGATGCACGTATATCTGGTGTCTCCCCTTTCATATCCATGGGCACACGAGTAGGCACAATGGTGGCCTTGGACTGGGGAGGGCTACTCATGATGGGTCAGTCAGAGTGTGAGTATACTAGACTAGTTTTAGTAGTTCTCAAGGATTGTTCGTAATAAAAGGCGAGCTGAAATATCTGCTCAACGGACTCTAAGCAGTTATCGGTCAACTCAATATACATCTCGAATTGAAGCCCAGATTGAAATCGGGAAGTGTCGCAATGGGTTCTTCTTGGATGTTTCTCCTCACTACTAGCTCGTAATAGCTAGCACAATAATCAACGGACATAGATCTTTGATGTAGGGAAACAGTTGCTCGAGGAGACAACTCCTATAAGAAGTTGGAAGATACTCCTGGCATAACTTCTACTTCATATCAACCCAACTAGCAACTGAGTGAAGATGGTCGCGTTTAAGAGTCCACTCTATCCTATTTTAATATGTTTTGGCCTGATCAAGGAGTCAAAGAGTCTAGTCTTCACAGATCTAACGCAGCGCTCACCTAATATCTCATATCTATCAGGTCGTGTTCCATATTTACGAATCAACAACTAAAATATTCGGGACTTAGTAAGCCATCAAAAGCTGGGCAACGCTCTAAAATCTATACTCGAAATTCTCCTCTGCATGATACCATCCCTGATGTGACTCCTGATAATCATCATAATGAGAGTATCATCTCTACCATAATCGGATAGTGTGGGAGGTCAACAAGACCTCTATGAAAGGGTGGACGAAGATGATCAATATACTAACATAAAAATCTCTTGCAACTTGTAAGAAGCTCTCCGGAGTCATTCATAAACAGGCTTCAAATTCTCAAATTGAGGAAAGGAGTAATGACTACAACCTAGATGGTGATAGTCCTGATCATAACCACATCATGTTAGATGACTACTATGATATGTCATGAATGATTGATAGATTCTAGTCCTATGTATCCTAGACTAAGCCCGAACCTAGGGATCTGATACCAAAATGATGCAGGATGAATGTAAAGAGTGAGTGTATGTGTGCCCTCAAGGGACTCCAATGAATGAATGCTAATATTGTGTCATGGATAGGTCTAAATGATGCAATGTTCATACAATTACCTGACGAATAATTACAATATATTCTGAAATTATTAATCGAGTTCGCAAACATTCACACTAGAGATTAGGAGCTAGAAATACAAGCAAGATTCAATTAAACTAAAGAGAAAATGCTTCAATTAAATGTTCGGTGAATAAATCTTGCAAGTAGCACAATTGATGCGCAAATTAATAAAAATTAGTATCTCATACGATATGTTCGTTCATCAAATACACGACAATAAGCAATGTTGACTTCAAACACAAACTTACATAAGCAATAGGATCCTGAAGAATTGCATAACTGCTTATTTCTGAGTCTGGACAGCAATCCTTTACTGGGACGGTTCATATTTCAGGGTGTCGGAGGAGAATGTATGATAGATTTTTTAAGAAGGGCTGCATGGGTCCTGGCAGCTGTAGGAGGGCTGTTTGGAGGATTATATGTGCAATCGGCTTGCTGGATAGTGGGAACTGGAGGCTGAACACGCTCAGCAAGGTAGTTTCTAGGTGGGGACAGCAGGTCATGTGCTACTGGTTGCAGGCAAGTCGCTGGAACCAACTCTTCCTTCTTCCAAATCCTGCTAGCGCTCGCTCCATTTGATCATCGATCCGTACCAATGGTCTGGTATGGCGCTTTCACCCATACGTAGCACCACTAGGAACCACACGCTCATCAATGATTCGCCTCCTCCGACGCTACTTAAGTGTCGTGTGTAGTAGCGGGCTCACCTGACCTCGCCTCTTTAGTGTCTGCTGTCCAATGCTACCCTACATCTCCTCCAGTTCCATATGCCCTTGACTCGGGCAATGGAGGGGCACATTGGCGAAATTGCAAACAAGGTCAGTACCCTCTCGTCACGCCTCACGGTCCTCGAAACCTCTGCAATGACATAATTAAATTGTTGTCGAATGGATATGATGCCTTACCCCTCCCTGGAGCCTCTACGTCCACCACCAGCAACAACACTGTGAGGACACTGTCAACCAATGACTACAACACCAACCAAGATCTCCATCGGTGCTCTACCAAACCAGGTGTTCATTCTGATTTTCAAGAGGGCTAACCTCCTCTAATGAATTACTCGATTTGAGCAATTATTCGAGCTCGAAGACACGCCTCTGAAGCACAAGGTAGCTCTTTCCATTTACATGGAAGGTTTAGCTCTTCATTGGATATAATTGCTCTGATAAGCAAATCCAACCTTGACTTGCCTTTGCAAGAGGAATTACTCAGGTGCTATGATACCTGCAAAGCTGGCAATGTCATTGAAACCTTCTGCGTCATGTGGCAAACCTGAGTATGTTGACTCCTATATTGACAAATTATGGAGATCGCTAATCATGTGCTCGGTATCACAATAACCCACTACTTAAGCTATTTCATGTACATCGCATCTCAGCAGCCAGAGTCCCACCACCTTGTCTATTGCAATGCGATAACAATAGTTTGTGAAGAAATACTTTGATATTATCAGCACCATACACTCACATCCCACTATAAATCTTCATACCAATCATACAACCCCTTTGCAAATCTCAATCATCCACTTTGGGCACAGCTTCACCAGACAATTCCATTACCACTCCCAAAACCACCATCCAGATTTGAATACGCTCCTCATTCTACATATACATGATGCTCCTGACATGGGGAATGGAACTCTTGCAAGCATATGTTATGGTCTCACACGACCCATTATCCATTTTAATTTATGTAAGTTCTAATTTATGTCCATGCCTACCCATGTCGCATTTTTTTAATTATCAGGTCTTGAGCCAGTTTATCATAGGAGTTTATATTAGGCGTTTTAGTATTTTATAATAAGTCCAAATATCGGAATTTATTACATGTATGCCACTATGTAATATTATTTAAAGATCACTAGGCTCATGAACGAAGATATCCAAGAAATTATAAAAGTTCAAGTCTCATCATCTCTCTTAGTTCTTTTCTTCATCACCCCCTTCTAGGTTTACAGTTGAGCACCGCTCCCCCTTCTTCCTTCCCCTCGCATTCTCCATAGATTGAGCTCGGCTCCCTTGTATCTCCGCCACCACCACCACCTCTGATGAGATATTTAAGTCTTACGGGATAGGCCTGTAACAGCACCTCGAAGGTCAATAGAAAGTGTTATGCGGTAAAAATGATTTCTATCTATTAACCGGACTCTTCATACATATATATATATATGAACCCAATATCTAACACTCCCCCTCAAGTTGGGTCGTGGAAACTTTCCAGACCTAACTTGTTACATATGAAATTCATTCTGACCCCAGTAACTCCTTTCGTGAGAATATCAGCAACTTGGTCTCCAGTCTTCACATGGCTCAAGGAAATAAGGCCTTCTTCATACTTCTCTCGTACGAAGTGACAGTCAACCTCGATGTGCTTCGTGCGTTCATGAAATACAGGATTGGTTGCTATCTGTATTGCAGCTTGATTATCGCACCATAACAGAGTTGGGTCATGAACAGGGTATCCGATTTCACAAAGAGTCTGTCTGATCCACATGATCTCAGCAACAGTGTGCGACATAGCCCGATACTCTGCCTCGGCACTAGATCTGGCGACAGTGGTCTGTTTCTTGCTCTTCCAGGAGACAAGGTTTCCCCCCATAAATATAGTAAATCCTGTGGTAGACTTCCGAGTGGCTAAACAACCTGCCCAGTCGGAGTCACAGTAAGCCTCTATATTGGAATGACCACGATTCTTGTATGATATTCCTAGACCAGGATCCTTCTTTATGTACCTAACAATGCGGAGAACAGAGTCCCATTGAGAGATAGTTGGGGTGGCCATGAACTGACTGACCTTACTCACAGCACATGCAATATCTGGGCGAGTCATAGTAAGGTAGTTAAGTTTTCCAACTACTCTACGATACTTCTCTGGCGAATCAAAAGATTTGCTCTCGGCATGAAGGCTCTTTTCTCCTGGTTCAAGGGGAGAATCCATAGGGCGGCAGTCAGACATTCCAAGATCAGATAACAGATCAAGGGCATATTTACGTTGAGACACAAAGATAGAGTCGTCATGATCAGTAACTTCAATCCCAAGGAAGTATTGCAACAGCCCTAAATCTTTGGTTTGGAAGTTGGAGTGTAAGAACGCTTTAAGATCGGCTATCCCTTTAGGATCACTACCCGTGATGACAATATCATCAACATAAACAATTAGGAGCACAATACCAGCTGAGGAGTTCCGATAAAAGAGAGATGAGTCTTTGACACTTTTGGTAAGGCCGAATTTGGTGACAACAGACCGAAAGCGAGCAAACCACTGGCGCGGGGATTGTTTCAACCCATATAAGGAGGCAAGGAGACGACACACCTTGTTACGCTCCCCCTCAGCAACGAACCCAGGTGGTTGTTCCATATACACCTCTTCCTCCAAGGACCCATGAAGGAACGCATTCTTGATATCCAACTGATGGAGAGGCCACCGGTGAGTGGCTGCAAGAGAGATCACGATCCGAATAGAGGACATCTTGGCAACGGGTGCAAACGTTTCCTCATAATCCACGCCATAAGTTTGGGCATAACCTTTGGCAACAAGGCGGGCTTTCAAGCGAGCAAGAGAGCCATCAGCATTGGCTTTAACAGAATAGATCCATTTGCAACCAATAGCCCGCTTTCCAGGAGGCAAAGACACAAGTTCCCAAGTAGTATTCAGTTGAAGTGCCGTCAATTCCTCTTGCATAGCAGCCATCCAGCCAGGATGAGTTTTGGCCTCCCCAACCGTTGAGGGAATGGTGTACTGATCCAACATCAAGTGAAGAGCGGTATGAGAAGCAGATAACCCCTGATAAGAGCTCACATAGAGAGGTCTATTCTGGCAAGTCCGACTTCCCTTTCGGAGAGCAATAGGAAGCTCGGTACTAGCCAGAGGTGGAGCGGCAGGCACTTCATTTTGGTTCAGGTCCTCACTTGCAGGAGCAATCTGAGGAACAGTAGTTGTGCCATCAATGGTTGAGGTAGGCTGAGATGGTGGTATTTCAGTTCTGTCAGAAGTACGACGAGAGTAGATTTGTCCCCAAAGGGGGCACAATATGTCAGTCGGAGAGACGAGAGCAGAATCAAGACGAGGAACTAGCATCTCATCGAGAGAGGGATCAGAGGATGAAGTGCGAAGGGGAGAGCCAGTGGTACGATAAGAGTCAGATTCGAGGAAGACAACATCTGAAGAAATGATATATTTGTGAAGGTCTGGAGAATAACAGCGATATCCTTTGGTAGTCCGAGAGTATCCAAGGAAGATACACTTCAAAGAGCGAGGATCAAGTTTGGAAACGGAGGGACGAGCATCCCGGACATAGCAAACACACCCAAAGACCTTGAAGGGTAGAGGAGGCCCCGAGTGGTCGGGATAGAGGATGTGATAAGGTGTCTCCCCCTGAAGTATATGAGTAGGAAGATGATTAATGAGATGGGCAGCGGTAAGAACAGCATCTCCCCAAAAGTGTTTGGGAACATGCGTATGATGAAGGATAGCCCGGGTTACCTCAAGAAGGTGGCGATTTTTCCGTTCGGCAACCCCGTTTTGTTGGGGGGTATCAGGGCAACTGGTTTGGTGTATGATACCTTTGTCGGAAAAAAAGCTAGACATGGACTGGGACATGTATTCCCTCCCATTATCAGTACGAAGACATTTCAGACGAACAGAAAATTGAGTGAAAATTTCATTCCACAAATGTTGAAAAATAGATAGTAATTCAGAGCGATTTTTCATTAAGTAAACCCAAGTCATGCGAGAAAAATCATCAATAAAGGTAACATAATATCTGTGTCCTAACAACGTAGGGACAGGACACGGTCCCCAGACATCAGAGTGAAGTAAATCAAAAGGTGCAGAAGCACGAACATCTACACGAGGTACATAGCTAACTCTATGGAGTTTAGCAAACAAACACGACTCACAGCTGAGATGGGAAACGTTCCCAAACTCAGGATACAAACGACGCATGACCTGCATAGAAGGATGACCATGACGGTAGTGGAGGTCCAAGAGTTTGGCCGAAGCAGCAGAACAGGCAATGTGGGAAACTTCATCCAGAACATAAACACCACCACGCAGCTTTCCTCTACCAATAATACGGCTCGTCGACTGTTCCTGAAAAATGCAACCAGAAGATGTGAAGATAGCAGTACAGTTTAAATCACGAGTAAGCTTACTAATGGACAATAGGTTGTAAGCAGATTGAGGAACATGAGCAACCGAGGATAGAGGCATATCCGGTGTCACATTGCAGCTTCCAAAGCCAACAATAGGAACAGTGGATCCGTCTGCAACAGTAATGGAAGACCCAGAATGGGTATGATACGAATGCAAGATACCTGAAGAGCTAGTCAGGTGGTCAGAAGCTCCAGAATCTGCCAGCCACTGAACTGGGCGCTGGGTGGTCTGGGAAGTGCAGGCAGGTTGAATAGTCTGGGCCACAGCAGCACTATGAGGTGGAGAGGAAATTGGAAGAGCCTGCAGGCGACGATAATCCTCCTCAAAGATCTGGACCGTGTGGTGACCCGGAGGAGCCGGTGTCGAGTCGGCAACGTGAGCAGATCGAGGTGAAGCTGACGAGGTTTTGGCCGCCCAGTCTGGCTTCCCATGCACGAGCCAGCACGTATCCCTTGTGTGACCACGACGTCCGCAATGAGTACAATGCCGCGTATCAGTCTCCCGACCACGTCCAGAACCAGACCGACCACCTCGGCTAGTGCCCCTTCCCCCTCGAGAGGCCAGCGCAATTGACTCGCTGGAGGAAACATGTAGAGCAGCAGGAGAAGCGGCAGAGCCCGCTTTAGTCAGACGATGGTACACACTAGCAGTCTGCAAAGTAGAAGGGCTCGCAAGCATTTCCGTTCTTGTTGTTGAGAAATTTGGATCGAGTCCGTTCAGAAGCCAGATGATGACTAAATGCTCACGTTGAGCCTGATGTCCTTCACGAATAGAGGGGATCTCCCAAAGATCCAGGATTTCATCGGCAAGAACCTTCCATTCGGCGAAGTACTCAGCGACAGGACGAGCTCCTTGTCGTAGCTCAGTCATCTTGGGAAAGAGTTCACCAAGACGAGAGAGGTTGTTAGCTTGAGAAAACATCATATGCAGGGTGTCCCACAGCTCCTTAGTGCTATCACAATTCTTGCACATTTGTTGAACTGATGGATCCATGGAACTCAAAAGGAGCGCAAAGATACGACAATCATCATTGTACCAATCGTCGTGTTCGGCACTTCCCACGGCATGAGTGGGCAGTCTAGTAAGGTGGTGAGTACGTCGGATGCCTGCTAGAGACATAGTAACCCCCTTTTTCCACAACTGAAAGTTGGAGGAGGTAAGGATAGTGGTAGCCAACCTTGCATTGGAAGGAAAAGTGTTGGTAGAATCCCCTGAGGGAACAGGTGTCTGAGCGGTGCTTGTGGCCGAGTCCCCCATGGCAATGGCAGGAGCCTTCAATAGTCAACAGGAGATATCAAGGAACAGTGCCCGGAGACGGCATCGCAGTAGCAGCGCTCGATGTTCGACATCAGCGTAGCAGAGGTGTCCTCTAGGAGCAGCTTCGACGGGAGGACGACAGCAGGACGACTGCGGCTTCGACGACAGGTAGCAGCAGCGGCTTCAGGCGACAACAGGACGACAGCCGCAGATCTTCAGGTAGCAGCAGCGGCTACGATAGCAGCAGATCCTCAGGCGTCGGCTTCAGGAGGTAGTGACGGCAGGCGGCATCACGGCGGCGCGCCTCCGTCTAGGGCACGGGAGGAACCAGACGGCTAGAAGAGAAAGGCGAGCGAACGAGCGAGAGGCGAGAGATCTGCGGAGAGGCAAGCGAACGAGCGAGAGGCGAGAGGCGAGCGACGGCGAGAGGCGAGCGAACAAGCGGAGAGAGCGAGTCGAGCGCGGCGGCGGCTGTGGGAGAACCCTAGCGGAGAGAGCGATGCTCTGATACCATGTTATGCGGTAAAAATGATTTCTATCTATTAACCGGACTCTTCATACATATATATATATATGAACCCAATATCTAACAGAAAGAATTAGGGTTGCTTCCTATGGCTATCAAGTGAGGTACTCTTGTGGATTTCCATATCTCAATTCCTCACCTCTAACATGGGACTTACATTTATTTGTCTAAGTGAAGACTAAAGAAGACGCAAAACGGGCAACAGCTCATATAAGGATTGGAAAACTGCTGCATCCACTATCTCGTGTTGTTATCTTCTTCCTCCTCTCTTTACAAGGTTATTACCATATTCATCTATATACGGATCATAATACTACAAACATTTACACTCCACTCTAATATTGAAGCCTCTAGAAATAAAATTAATATTCCGTTATTTGGTCATCACTGAAGGTAATGCAGAATGTTAGACATCAAGTATTATAATTAATGAAGGTTACTATCATATTCACCTATAGCGAATCATTGATGCATAACACAGGAAACATTGAACAGTCCATGCTACTATATCAACAATCAAGATAACCAAATTAAACATTCATTATTTTTTCTAAATTGAAGATAATGCATGGTGCTATATAGAGTATTATAATCTCCTTGTAGAAGATCTATGAATTAGCTCATGTGAATGTCCTCTTTTCTCATGTATAGATTAGTCTCACATTTGGGTTTGGAGTTGAAATTTCATTCATACATCCTATAAATATGTGTACAAATGCTTCTTTTGAAAGTTGATACATATGAAGTAATAAAAACTTTAAGCTTCGTATTCCATTTTTCTATGATATTAGAGCAAGATTATGATCCTAGGAGCTTTGCTCCCTTTGATTTAGTTCATTCAAACATTTGGGGTCCTTATAAAACTGCTAGTTTATCTGGATATCATTATTTTCTTACATTAATTGATGATCATCCTCGCATGACATGATTGTATTTATTGGGTGATCACATTCAATTACTACGTGTCTTTCGCTTCATCATTGCTGAGAATCGTACTCAATTCTCGCATTCAATTAAAATACTTCGAACCGATAATGCGCGTGAATATACGAGTCACGACTTCTAGGAAACATGTAATACGTTGAGTATTATCTACCAAACATCCTGTGTTTATACACCACAACAAAATGATGTGATCGAGTCACCTCCTCGAGGTTGCACACTCCCTTATATTTCAAATGCAAGTCTCCAAGATCTATTGACACTTCGCAGCCTCCACGACATTCCCTCGTCAATTCTCCACTTTGCGACGTCATTCCCATCCTCCTTTCAACACCCATATTCCCCTTGACTCCTCATGTCTTCTAAAGTGTTTGGACAAACTGGCCCCATGCGCTACCAAGTATATATCTGTTGGGTACTCTCGCACACAGAAGGGTTATGTGTGCTACTCTCTCACTGATCAGAAAACAGTTACATCTGCTGATGTCACCTTCCTCGGGAACCAACCCTTCTAATCATCAACTCCTTGTGATAACTTCTCACTTGTTATCCCGCATCCTAACGTACCTATCACCAACACCACACCTCTCATGCTTCCAACACCACCTCTTGTGCTCCCAACACCACCACTTCCTTCTCCTCTATGTGCGTGCACTCGCTGTTGTCCTCGATCTGATGTCCTGAGACAGTTTCCCCTACTAATGACACTCGATTCGACTATGTCTTACCCCCCAAGATGCAGTCTCTTCTACATCTCACACACACTCTCTCTCTCATTATGTCTCCTTTCACCGCTTATCTCCCGAACTTCACAGGTTTACGACTTCCTTGTTTCTTATTTCCACCCCCTCTTCCGTGCAGGAAACTCTTCAACATCCGGGGTGGCGGGCAACGATGGATGAGAAAATGGTTGCCCTTTGGGCCAATCAAACTTGGGACCTTGTCCCCCTTCCTCCTGGCCAATCCCGTGTGAGATGTAGATGGGTCTTTACTATGAAGCATCGTCCTGTTGGGACAGTTGAGAGCTTCAAAGCTCGTCTTGTAGCTCGTGGTTTCACTCAACAATACGGCTTCGACTATGAAGAGACGTTCCCTCCAATCGCTAGGTTGAATACTATACGAGTCCTGATCTCCTTGGTCGCCCATCGTGATTGGCAATTGTATCAACTTGATATCATGAATGCAAATCTTAATGGCAATCTTGCAAAAAATATCTACAAGCAGCAACCTCCTGATTATAAAACCACAGGGAAGCCTCTTGTCTGCCACCTCAAGAAATCTATATATGGCCTCAAGCAGTCCCGTCGGGCTTGGTTTGACAAATTCAGTTAGGTCGTTCAAAATTTTGGCTTCATCCGGAGCTCGACAGACTTCTCCTTATTTAATCGGCACCGCCCAGCAGGCGTGGTGATACTTCTTATATATGTTGATGATATTCTCATATAGGGAATGATCTGAACGGTATATCAATGATCAAGAAGCACTTGACCTCACACTTTCAGACCAAATATTTGGGCCACCTCCGATATTTCTTAGATATTGAGATAGCTCGTCAACCCGATGGACTTGTCTTGTCTCAATAGAAAGTATTTTCTCGATCTTCTTCATGATGCAGGCTACTCAGGATGCAAGATTGCTGACACACTAATGGATGTCAACCACAAGCTCTGTGCTCATGCATCCGACTCATCTGCTTCTCTCTAATCCGGAGTATTATCGTCGTCTTGTTGGCAAGCTTATCTATCTGACTGTCACACAGCCCGATATGTCATTTGTTGTTTGGGTGATCTGCCTCTTCATGCATGATCCTTCGGTATCTGAGGAATGCTCTGGGACAAGGGCTTGTGTATAAGCTCTCATCTTCTCTATCATTAATTGTCTATTGTGATGCAGACTATACCGACTCCCTTTGATGAACGTCGGTCTACGAGTGGATACTGCACATATTTTGGAGGACACCTAATCATTTGGCGAAGCAAGAAGCAGGCGGTGGTGGCACGCTCTTCTGCGGAGGCTGAGTATCGTTCGATGGTGTCTGATGTTGCTAAACTCACGTGATTGGAAAGTCTTTTTACTGATCTTAGTGTAAAACTCTCTCTACGGTCGTTCTCTACTGCGATAGTCAAGTTGTCATCCATATCGCCGAGAATCTCATTTTTCATGAGCGTACCAAGCATTTCAAAGTCGATTGTCACTTTATCCGGAAAAAAGTTCAACTTCGCAAACTTGATTTGAGACATGTATCCGCTGCTGAGCAAATTCTTGATGTCCACACCAACACCTTACCACATATCCACGTCCACTATAACGACAATTCATTTCCAAGCTTGGAGCTTACAATCTGTATGCTTCAGCTTGTGGGGGAGTGTACAAGATCTATGAATAAGCCCATGTAAAGGCTCATGTAAAGACCCTCTTTTCTCATGTATAGATTAATCTCGCATCTTGATTTGGAGTTGAGATTTCACTCCTTCATCCAATAAATATGTGTACAAATGTTTGTATTGAAAGTTGATACATATGAAGCAATAAAAACACTAAGCTTCGTATTCCATTTTTCTACACTCCTAAACATCAAAAAATGACATGTGCTTCAATAAAAATAGGAATGCTAACAAAAAAAATGTCACGCCGCCTCTTGAGAAAAAATAATTAAAAAATGTTCAAACTTCCAGTTTGGATAAGTAAAAGACCAAATTTTTTTTTTCTACAGAAGTAATAAGATAAATGTGCACCGGGCTGCCCTTTTAGAAGTAATAAGATAAATAGAAAGTTGCCTGAGGGAGAGTCAAATTTAATTTCAGTGCGAGAAGCCGAAGCAGTCCAGCCACCAGTTTGTTTGGTTCCATTTGAATAAGTTCCATCAGGAATGGATTGAATTCTATCAGGTAGTGCAAGAACCAGATCATGCCGTGCAGCAAGTTCTTCTTTTGAAATCCCTTTTACCTGAAATTAAGGCATGAAACGCTTTCTAGTGCCAAGAGCAGGGAGAATATAAAATAGATGCAACCAAATGAAGAAAATATGAGCCTGTGATGAATCAGAAATAAATAAGAAGACGATCGTAGTAATTTAACCTTCTTAAAACAGTATAGGACTCTAGAATAACACTAGATATTTCTTGATCAATGTAAGTGTAATACCCGAATCCGAGTGTGTATAAATGTTACAAATATATTTTAAAATATAAGAAATAATATTCCCCTATGATGAAAAAGAAAGAGATTCAGTGCTGATTCGACGTCGCACGTTTATTTCTGATGTTCGAGCTTTTTCGATATTTTAGCGACGCTCGTTTCATTTTCGTCATTAAAAATAAATATTGTATATGGCTTGATGACTTGGTGAATGAACTTTGGAGTCACATAGAGGGGATGATTGGGGTTCCTTGTGGACGGCTGGTTGTTTTAAGAAGGCTGGATGAATTTGTGGCTGTATGAGTTAATTATTTGAGCAATAATTGTTGAGCCGGTTCTATATTTTATATTTTGATGGGAGTTGGGCGGTGGATTTTGGCTGTGGCTGGGTGTTGGTTTTGGCCAGTTATGACTTTAAGAATATAATTTATGATGGGGAAGGTAGATGGATGCTCCTGTAGCTGCCATTAAAGGCTCATGCTAGCTGCTTTGGTTGGCTGTCTTTGGTTGGGGGGTTTGTCTTGGAAATGGGCTGCTGTTGGTAGCAGCCCATGTTTGTTGCCTTTTGGGCTGCTATTGATGGTAATGAATTGCCCTTCTATTGGCTTGTATTGGCTGCCTTTTTGTGGTGTTTCCAGCTACCATGTAGGCTGATCTTTGGGCTGCCTTTGTAGCTATTGTGGGTTGTCTTCTTTGGTGTTTATTGGCCACAAAAGTGGCTAATATCAGAAGTGTATCGTAGCTGAATTCGAATTTTTGACGTTTTCTTTTCAAGTCACCAAGTTTGTCCCTCCCTAGGCAACTCCTAGAGGTCGTAGTTGTGACCGTTTTAGGAGTCTGTTCGTAACTATTTAACGACGCAACCCTAAAGTAAATAATTTCCTTGATACTGCAGAGGATGACGTCCGACGATAGACGCGACGAGAATCCTTCGAAGGACAAGGGCAAAGGAAAAGTTGCGGTGAGTCCTTACTGCTTTGATTACGTGTACATTTGAATATTTTGATTTATGAAGATGTAGCATTACTTTACTTTGAGCTATTTCTTTATATGGACACCGAATATGAATTGTATTGAGTTAAAGAAATTCGGAGATTTGGAATCACTGGAATTATGAAATGGCTAAACATAGATTAGCAAGCGATGAAAACTCTGAGGGGAAATTAATATAATTATTTCCTATATTTATGAATTGAATACGAAATGAAATGAATAAGAAATAGAGAGAGCGTCGACGCATCGAAACACCAAGGGTCAGCCTAGTAGGGGGGGTAAGCTTCAGACTCCTACACCCAGTGGGAGGGGTAGATCTCCTACGGAAAGTGATACTGAAATGTACAATCTAGGAGGCGTGGAAGCCTATTGCGTTGTTGAGCGCCCTAGAGCGGACATTGATTTGATGGGCCCAGATGATTGATTTTAAAATGACCCTCCGTATTTCGAAAGAATGAAAAGTGATATGAAAATCCTGAATTGAATATAGAAATGAATAAGAATGAAAGAATAAGAATTTTGATACGAAAATGGTTATTTCTGTTATACTAGCTCACTATACTTGCCTACAGTACTTCCTGTTCTACTGAACAAGTTCATATCGAAATATATAACTGCTTATTGATGTTGACTCTCTGTGTTTACTTGTAGAGCGATTGAAGAGGTAAGGAACTCACTTAGTTTTTTTAAACTAACTGGGTGTCGATTTATATTTTTAGGATCAGACTATCAGTGGATCATGCCCCATTAGAAAGACTCTTGCGGAAGCAGAAATGAAGTAAAAGGATAATGTGATTCGAATATGGGTTAGAAATTTTGTGATATGTTGTAACTTATGCTTATATAAATGAAAAGTTATTTGATGTTGTCTTTTGGTACCTCTCTTATATATTTATTAGAATTGTTGCATTATTTAATTGTGAAAAACAACTCAGAAGAAAGAAATAAATTATGGCGGACTTCGGGCCGTTACAGTAAGTACAAAAACACACAACATCGTAGCAATTGTTGAATGACCAAATTCGATGAGTGATATTACAAGATTAAGTGAAACTTAGGTTTGAGAGGTTAAAATATTTTGGATCTATTTACATAAAAGATGGAATGTGGATGCTAATATAAATTTGTTTTGACTAGTTATAATTGAGAGGTATTTCAGAGAGAATAATGTGATAAGAGGACACACAATGAGGACTGGGCCCGCTATCTTGTATAAATCTGAATGTTGGACATTTGGAAAGTCGTTGATAGCTTATGTAAGCATGTAGAAGTTGTGAATAATGTTCTTCGAAGAGAGTATGGCGAGAGAGAAATCAGATTAGCATTGCACAACAGGGAACAGAAAGTTGGTCGCATTAAGAGGAAGAGAGATATGATGAAATAGGAAATTTTATTAGTGGTCAGATGAATGAATATAAAGAATACCCTTCAATAAAGTGTAAAGTAGCTAATATAAAGAATACCCTTTAATAAAGTGGTGGCCATAATAATAGTTTGAAGACTACCTCTTTTTTTCTGACGAGTTAAAAGAATTAAATAGATGTAATGATGAGGTAAAAGGCTCCAGCGTGGAACCACTTGGATCAATTAATATTGATATAAACAAGCAAAGCAATCTGCTAGTTCAGCTCCCTACAAGAAAATTACAGAGGGGTGCATTATATAGTGGTAGTCTTCAAATTATTACAATGTTTATATGGGTGATGGAGGAGGTGAAGCAAGCATTGTACAGAGGGGTGCATTATATATTGAAAATTTGGATCGTCACCATTCGTTGAACGAACTTGCCAACTATGCACAGTAGATAAACTCTTTTCATCATGCACTTCAGATGCGCGACCTTCTCCATCACGTGGCATGTGAACTATCCTCTAAGGTCTCTAAGTTCTGGCTTCATGATGTTGGTCGAGTTCAAGCCTGGATGATAAAATCCATGGAGAAATATCCCAACGAACTCGTAATGAAACATGAATTCACCAAGACCATGTGGGACGAATATAGCTCCTTTTACCGTTCCAATCTTTGTATTGAATTTAGGATATGTTTATCAAGTTTATCTCTCACACTCCTAAAGCATCTAAAGATATGCAGCCCTTGATGGCTAAGATCAAAGGTGTGTTTGATGCCTGGATACAACACCACCCACTAACAATTGATTAACAATTCAATGGGCTTGGTGAGAAGTCACTCAATTTTGATCATCATCTCCTTACTGTTCGATCTAGCAAACTCTATGCTCTGATTGTTCCTTCCATATTGAGTGCGTGACCTATGATTTTGAAGGTGACATCCATTGATGAGATTTTGTCATCCCCGCCACAGATCCTACTTCAACAGGCTTCAATAGTTCCTCCATAGCGTAATGTTGGTAGGCACCTCTTATGGGATCTCCTTAATGGCAGACCTAAGGCTTCCAAAATGGGAAACAAACAAGGAAAGAAGAATCAATTCATCCTAAGGCCCAATTCCAAAAGTTGTTCTTGCATACCCTTATATGAGTTTTTTACTCATATATAAGGAGGCGCAAACCAAAATTAGAGAAATACCCCAAATAGAAAAATACACATTAATTGAGGAAGTATAAATTGCAATTAATTATCACATGTTTAGTGGGTCGCATCAACATGATTCAGCTCTCAGTAGTTCTGCCTAATTGGTTGCAATGCCCATTGCCGGTCCAGAAAATCAGGAAAGAATTCCTCAGGTTGGAGAAAGATGATGTTGTTGGACGATGTATGGGATGTCTCCTGTTGAAACCAGAGAACTGACTTCGACGTTCACAACAGGTATGCAGCTGACCCTTAATTCACCTGAGCTAGAACACGTGACCGATCGCTGAGAGCCGAAGGACCTTGCACCTAAGAAGACCTGAAGACCAAAACAGACCCCTTGAGCTGTAGCGAGGAGGTCCCGCCACAAACCCGGAAGATCAAAGAGAGCTTCCCCTCCCAAGCCAATGCTGAGCCTGGGCACACTGGAGAGCACTAAGGAACACCTGACTGTCGACTAGATGGACAGAGGGCAGGAGTACTTGCTCACAAGTAACACGCGAGGGAGAGAGGAAGAAGAGGTCCCTCCCAAGGGGGTTTATTTATAGACTTCTTGAAAATGGACTGTGGATAGCCACTTGAAATTACTACTCGCACCCCCCCCCCCCGAATAACCAACTAGGAAGAGGGAGGGGGAGGTCGAATGTCACTTGCCCGCTAGGAAGGGCAAGTGGGGGAGAGAGGGGTCTTCCCCCACTTGCCCGTAAGGGGGGTGAGTGGGGGTGCTTCCCCCGAAACCAGATAGAGGGGGCGAGTGGGGGTGCTCCCTCTACTCGCCCGCAAGAGAGGGGCGAGTGGGAGGCTTCCCCCACTCGCCAGCAAGGGGGAGCGAGTGGGGGCTTCCCCCACTCGCCAGCAAGGGGGGGCGAGTGGGGGGCTTCCCCCACTTGCCCTGCTACTCCTTTCTTCCCTCCCCCGGGACCTCCTTTTGCCTTGGTTGGTTTCAGTCGCCTCTGAGCGGTCATTTTCACTTGTCACGGCCACATTTGCAATCTGTCATGGTCTCGACGAATTACGAGTTATGCACAATCCCCGCTTTTTTCGGGCTCGACACGAGCCCGAAAAAACAATGGATCACCCGTGGTTCGGAGAGAGGGGCGTTGGGAACGCGGTGGTTGAACTCCTAAAAGACGGTTCAATCCAAACTAAATGCAAGAGCGGCAAACATTTCTCCACTTAACAACCCTCCCGTGAACCGAGCTCAACTGAAGGTGGAGAAAGCTCAACACCTCTAGTCGAGTCGAGCTCAACTTGAGGTGGAAGGCGAACCTTTCTCCACTTAACAACCCTCCCGTGAACCGAGCTCAACTGGAGGTGGAGAAAGCTCAACACCTCTAGTCTAGCCGAGCTCAACTTGAGGTGGAAAGCGAACTTTTCTCCACTTAACAACCCTCCCGTGAACCGAACTCAACTGGAGGTGGAGAAAGCTCAACACCGCTAGTCGAGCTGAACTTGACCCGAGGTGGAGGAAGACTCAACACCTCTAGTCGAGCTGAACTCAACCTGAGGCGGAGGGGAACTCAACACCTCTAGTCGAGCCGAGCTCAACTTGAGGTGGAAGACAAACATTTCTCCACTTAACAACCCTCCCGTGAACCAAGCTCAACTGGAGGTGGAGAAAGCTCAACACCTCTAGTCGAGCTGAACTCGACCCGAGGTGGAGGAAGACTCAACACCTCTAGTCGAGCTGAACTCAACCTGAGGTGGAGGGGAACTCAACACCTCTAGTCGAGCCGAGCTCAACTTGAGGTGGAAGGCGAACCTTTCTCCACTTAACAACCCTCCCGTGAACCGAGCTCAACTGGAGGTGGAGAAAGCTCAACACCTCTAGTCGAGCTGAACTCGACCCGAGGTGGAGGAAGACTCAACACCTCTAGTCGAGCTGAACTCAACCTGAGGTGGAGGGGAACTCAACACCTCTAGTCGAGCCGAGCTCAACTTAAGGTGGAAGGCGAACCTTTCTCCACTTAACAACCCTCCCGTGAACCGAGCTCAACTGGAGGTGGAGAAAGCTAAACACCTCTAGTCGAGCTGAACTCGACCCGAGGTGGAGGAAGACTCAACACCTCTAGTCGAGCTGAACTCAACCTGAGGTGGAGGGGAACTCAACACCTCTAGTCGAGCCGAGCCCAACTTGAGGTGGAAGGCGAACATTTCTCCACTTAACAACTCTCCCGGGAACCGAGCTCAACTGGAGGTGGAGAAAGCTCAACACCTCTAGTCGAGCTGAACTCGACCCGAGGTGGAGGAAGACTCAACACCTCTAGTCGAGCTGAACTTAACCTGAGGTGGAGGGGAACTCAATACCTCTAGTCGAGCCGAGCTCAACTTGAGGTGGAAGGCGAACCTTTTTCCACTTAACCCTCCCGTGAACCGAGCTCAACTGGAGGTGGAGAAGGCTCAACACCTCTAGTCGAGCTGAACTCGACCCGAGGTGGAGGAAGACTCAACACATCTAGTCGAGCTGAACTCAACCTGAGGTGGAGGGGAACTCAACACCTCTTAAGGGCTTGGACCAACTGGAGTGGAGGACTTCAACACTTCCTGGGAGCTCAGTTCACCCGGAGGCGGAGGAACTCAACACTGCCTAAGAGCTTGGACCAACTGGAGTGGAGGACTACAACACTTCCTAGGAGCTCAGCTCACCCGGAGGCGGAGGAACTCAACACTGCCTAAGAGTTTGGTCTAAACTGAAGTGGAGGACTCCAACAATTCCTAGGAGCTTTAACTCACTCAGAGGCGGAGGAACTCAACACTGCCTAAGAGCTTGGACCAACTGGAGTGGAGGACTTCAACACTTCCTAGGAGCTTAGCTCACCTGGAGGCGGAGGAACTCAACACTTCCCTAGACTAACTGGAGGTGGAGAACTTCAACACTTCCTAGGAACTTAGCTCACCTGGAGGCGGAGGAACTCAACACTTCCCCAGACTAACTGGAGGTAGAGAACTTCAACACTTCCTAGGAGCTTAGCCCACCTGGAGGCGGAGGAACTCAACACTTCCCCAGACTAACTGGAGGTGGAGAACTACAACACTTCCTAGGAGCTTAACTCACCTGGAGGCGGAGGAACTCAACACTTCCTCATACTAACTAGAGGTGGAGAACTTCAACACTTCCTAGGAGCTTAGCTCACCTGGAGGCGGAGGAACTCAACACTTCCCCAGACTAACTGGAGGTGGAGAACTTCAACACTTCCTAGGAGCTTAGCTCACTTGAAGGCGGAGGAACTCAACACTTCGCCAGACTAACTGGAGGTGGAGAGCATCAACACTTCCTAGGAGCTTAGCTCACCTGGAGGCGGAGGAACTCAACACTTCCCCAGACTAACTGGAGGTGGAGAACTTCAACACTTCCTAGGAGCTTAGCTCACCTAGAGGCGGAGGAACTCAACACTTCCCTAAGCAGGTTTCTTCTCTCGAAGCCTTAACTCAAAATGGCTCGATTACGAGCTGGCTCGAAATCGATTTCGAGTCGAGTCGACTCAAAATGGCTCGATTACGAGCTGGCTCTAAATCAAATCGAGCTGGCTCGAAATCGAATCGAGATGATTCAAAATCGAATCAAGTTGGCTCGAAATTGAGCAATTTTTCTCTTTATTCATAGTTGGCTCGAAATTAAATTGGGAAACATCTAAATTTAGCAAATGGAACACTTAAAACCTTCAATATCTTTATTTAGGTTTAAAATTTAGTGTTTTAATTTTAAAATAATAATATATTAATAAATAAATAATATTTTTAATCAATTCGAGTTGATTCAAATCATATTTCGAGCGATTCATGGCTGGCTCGAAATCGACTCGAAATAAGATTCGAGTCAAATTGAATCAACTCAAATTGAGTCAAATCAATTGTAACTGATTCCGATTCGACTCAATATTCGAGCGACTTTCGAGTTTCGAATACTATGCTCAACCTTAGACGAGCCGACCCGATGAGCCTCCCAGCCGCCGGCATCACTAAGCCCGGTCAGTGGTCTCTAGTCGGGGTCTTACCAAAAGTGTTACCTTAAACATTTTTCATTCATCATGGAGATATTACATGTCTACTACAACGCGCCCTCCTGCGCCTACTCGGCCACATGCATCTTGGCCATCTCTTCTATCATCTTTTCCACTTCCTCTGCTTTCTTCTTCCATGTTATCGTGTTGACCTCCGTGACATAGCACTGACGCGCCACCTTAGGGTCTCCCCTGACCCGGATCTGGACTCCTACAGTGTTGTATTTCAAGCACTAGTGGTACGAGGAGGGTACGCACTTGAAGGCGTTGATGAGGGGACGCCCGAAAATGGCGTTATAGCTGTTCAGCGCGTCCACGATGACGAACCGGCAATTCTTTGACGTGCTCCCTAAAGTGACGAGGAGTTCGACTCCTCCTTCCACCTCCTTCCTCTCTCCGGAGAATCCGAAGAGTGGTCCATCCAAGGCCAGCACCAGCTTCGCGTCCACCTTCATCTCGCCGAAGGCCTTCTTGAAGAACACGTTCACCGAGCTCCCGTTGTCGACCAGGATCCGGGAGACCGTGAAGTTCTCGATCGCCGCTTTGATGACAAGCGCGTCGCAGAACAGATCCTCATGGGTCGGCATGTCTTGGGCCGAGAAGGTGATCTTCTCGCCCGGGGGCGGGGCTCGGGAGGTCGAAGCGACGCTTCGACGGTAGATGGTGTGAAGGCTCCCCTTCCGGGTGGCCTCTATGCCCACTCCTCTGTGGATCACCCCGATCCCGCCCAGGGTCCCCAAATCGGCCCTTTCCTCGCACGGGTCTTCTTCTTCCTTCCTTCTTCTTCCTTCTCCTTCCTTCTCCTTCCCCATGGCTAACTTTCCCACGAACTCCTGGTTGGTGGTCTCGCACTCGATTTCTCGAGCAGCCCGTGTAACATCCCCAAAACTACTAGGCCCCCTTAGTACAAGTTTTGACACTCTCCCCTTCTAAACAAGCTCCCTAGACCAACAGGAGATTGGGGGACACTAGGGTGAACTCCCTAACCAATGTACAAAACCTTAAGGTTGAGGGCAACTAACTTATTAAGAGGATTTGACCTCTAGGGTTTCATTTAATGAGCTCTTTCAACCTAAAAATTAGGGCAAAACCCTAAGGGCCCCATTATGCGCCCCCCCCCCCCCCCCCCTCCCCCCAAGCTCAATAAGTGAGCTTAAGACCTCCTTGTGTCCCCCTCCACAAAGCTCCACCAATCTAGGACCCATAAAGTCCATTGGATTCATTTGAATCACTCACATTAACCAAGGTGGGCTTGAGCTAAGCCAAATCTCAAGTAACCCATTAAGTTATCATGGGTTAAACTGATTTCTCCTTGGGCCCTAGCCCAACCTCAAGCCCACAATCAGTCCATGACATGGTTGATTTACCTTTAAATAATGAATTAAATAGGTTGTTAATTAAAGGGCCATTTTTGGGGAAAAGCCAAAATAGAAAGAGAGAGAAAGAAAGGAAGTTTTGAGCACCATGCCAAATGGCACACTCCACCTTAACCCAATATATTCAGATGACCTTGGAGAGTAAACCCCCACCATTTTGAGCTGAGGTGGCAACCATGCATGGTCATGAAGGGGGTGAAAAATCGGGTGAATAGTGTTTTACAAAGGAGTGATTTCACCCACCTTGAATGTGGGTTTAGAGTGCCAAATGGCACCTCCCTTCCACCTCTCTCTCCTCACCCGACCTCAGGCTTGATGCCCAGCTGGTTTGGCTCGAGCTGGAAGCCATGCATTGGGTGTTTGAGAGGTGGCATTAATGGCCGAACCACCCTTTTGAATCCCCTACTTTAAACTCCCCTCAGCCTCATTTGAGGCCACCTTCACGTTCAGTGAGCTCCACGAGGACAATCCCTCAACTCCGGCGAAGCTTTCGAGCTCAGAACCCCCATCCGGCCATGGCTTCCGGCGGCGACAACTCACGCATGGGAACAAGGGCAAATCCGCGCCTCCGACCACAAACTCAGGCCCGTACCTCTCCCTCTCCCCTCATGCTAGCTATTTAGATCAAATAGGAGGTGAGACGAGCTCAATCGAGCGAGATCCACCACTGGTTTTCACGGGTTTTTCCGTCAAAATCACCCTCCCCTCTTTCCTTATTCCGGCCGCCACCGGCCGATCAAGACCGCCGTCCCGATAGCCCCCACCTCCGTGAAGGTGGTGGTGGTGGTGGTCGGTCGTGGAGTCAAGTAGGTGGCCGGGAAATCGGGCTCAAAGGTAGCCCAGGCACTTTCATTCTCAGCCCTTGGCGGGAGGTTGAAGACGATGCCTTGGTCGTTGGATCTGATCAGATCCCTAAACGCAGACCACCTAGATTCAATAAATGAATAGTAAATCTGTCACATTTTATTCAAGAAGTTCAAGCAGGAAATTGAAGCCCTTAGGGGCTGAATTAGCAAATGTCACCAGAGACAAGAGTTGTAGATCTTGATGTCTACTTTCATCTGAGCTTGAAATCAACTGATTTGGATGACTGTACAGTCCTGTGCATCTGTTTTTGTGCAGGATGTACAATTTGTCCATGCATGTGAATAATGTGTATTTTTCTCTTAATATTCATTGCATGCATGTGAAATTTATACCCAAGGTGTGTGATGGCTATATAAAATCACTGTCCAAAGTTGGTGATTTTAGGAGAAAAATTTTCTATAGTTTTTGGAATAATTTAAATTTCATTAATGTCATAACTTGTGGGGCATAAACTTATAGTTTTGGCCCAAATTTTGGTGACATGTTTATCATGTGTTGGCCCACCTCTGTACAAAATTTTATGATATTTGGACTTGATTTGGGTGAGTAATCTAGGCATGCATGTTGATTGCTCTAAGTGAAGAGAAGTGAATAGTGGCATCCATGTCCATATATAGTAACACATGTACATGGTTTAAGATTTTGGTATTTTTGAAATTTTAAAAATATTGGTGCATGCAACATGAATGATTTTCAGACCATGCATGTATCCATGTATGACCTATGCTGGGTGAGAAATTTAGAATTATTAGAGGACACTTTTCTATAGTTTTGCTAGATATTTCATTCTATGAATTTTGTGAGTTTAGGGAATATTAATTATTAATTTTTAATGAAATCTCAAGGGTTCTCTCCCCAAGTCATGATTAAGTCATCTATGAGGTTTGGCTAAGTAGAAATGAAGATATGAAGTTTGGAATTTGTGATCACTAGATTGAATAAATGAATAGTAATTAGTTATCACACCCTATGCTGAAACTTTAGGCAGTAAATTGAATGACTTACACTCAAATTCAGAACATGTGGTCAACACAAAAGTTGTAGCTCTTGCTCTTACCTTTCTAATGATATGTTATACAGAATTTTTGGTGTAGTATAGCTCCTTGTAGACCCATTTTAGTAAAGCATGTATTTTTAGTAATTAATTGTCACACCCCATGCTGAAACTTTAAGCAGTAAATTGAATGACTTACACTCAAATTCAGAACATGTGGTCAACACAAAAGTTGTAGCTCTTGCTCTTACCTTTCTAATGATATGTTATACAGAATTTTTGGTGTAGTATAGCTCCCTGTGGACCCATTTTAGTAAAGCATGTATTTTTAGTAATTAATTGTCACACCCCATGCTGAAACTTTAAGCAGTAAATTGAATGACTTACACTCAAATTCAGAACATGTGGTAACACAAAAGTTGTAGCTCTTGCTCTTACCTTTCTAATGATATGTTATACAGAATTTTTGGTGTAGTATAGCTCCCTGTAGACCCATTTTAGTAAAGCATGTATTTTTAGTAATTAATTGTCACACCCCATGCTGAAACTTTAAGCAGTAAATTGAATGACTTACACTCAAATTCAGAACATGTGGTAACACAAAAGTTGTAGCTCTTGCTCTTACCTTTCTAATGATATGTTATACATAATTTTTGGTGTAGTATAGCTCCCTGTAGACCCATTTTAGTAAAGCATGTATTTTTAGTAATTAATTGTCACACCCCATGCTGAAACTTTAAGCAGTAAATTGAATGACTTACACTCAAATTCAGAACATGTGGTCAACACAAAAGTTGTAGCTCTTGCTCTTGCCTTTCTAATGATATGTTATACAGAATTTTTGGTGCAGTATAGCTCCCTATAGACCCATTTTAGTAAAGCATGTATAAGGTTACGTATCTGAGTATTTTGATGTCTTAGGTAAAATGGTCCATGTAATTTAGTTGATTTTCCTAATCACACTTCAAGTATAACATATAGAGTGAACTTAAGAACTACATGATTTTTAAAACTTATATTGATAGGAGTTCACTAACCCTGGAGATTAGTAAAAATAGAGTTAGTTAGAAACAACGATGATTCACCTTACTCTAGTGAGCTTACATAGGATGACCAGAAGTCTTGAACAAATCATAGGAGTCTAAATTGTCCCAAGGCTCAAGATCATACATTAGCCCACCCCAATGTCCATAGAGATTTCTAGTGAGCGGATGTTATCAATTGAAGTCATGAACAAATTTTCTTAATACATGATATCAATTAAATCATGGTAATAAAATGGTAGGACGACCAGCAGACCCCACAGAAGCTATTAAATTAATCTGGGTGAGAACGAGAAGGAAACACTTGTGATATAGTAACCCCTAGGTGGTCACCAAAACCACCACAAGTTTGACAAAAAAATTCACCTCCGTTAGGATTCCTATAAGAAGGGGTACCCCAAACCTTTATTAGAGAGGAGGCAACCCTCTACTGTTCAGAATTGAAATAGGACTAAAAAAAGCTGTAGAACTCCCGAAAATTCATCTTTACCGAGGCCTAGTTTAGTATGAGCCAATTCACTAAGATGGACCCCCATACCTATTGAGACACCCGACTGTCCCCAAACTTTTACAGGACTAGGGACACCCTTAGACCCAACCCATGTTCAAAAAAAATCATAAGCCTTAGACATAATTTACCTTAGATTACCCCTAGGGGATTGAATTGAAAGAGGAGTAAAACTAGGAAGATACCCACCTCGGAACCACCTCAACTTTGGTAAGCAACTTAATTAAGTAAGGACTATGGGTAGGGAGAGGTTTCATAACCTTTGGACCAGCAAAATGAAAGGAAGTCCCCTCTTCAAGAATAGAGTTGGGTAGGCCTTCGGTGAATAGTAAAATGCCCTTCGGTAACCAAAATAAATTGAATACTCACTAAATGATCCAAATCGTTGCATATCACAAAACTTGAGAGATACAAATTTTGTTCTTATAAGGCTCATTAATAAAGCTCGTATACTCGGGAGTCGTCTGATGCCTTCTCTAAGGCATATAACTACTAAGATTCCAATTAAACAAATCGATCTCCTCCAGAAACTTAACCTCTTGGGACTTGGAGTTTAAGTTAAATCCTCTGAGTACTCGTCAAATAATAGACTCAAATCATTAGAAGATAACCACTCGAGGACGCATCGGGTCAATAACACCTTGCCCATGTTGAAACAAGAACTAAGCAATACGAGGAGAATCTAAAGTGATCTTTTAAGGTAGTATAATCGAGACGAGTTAAAACGACTTCGAGTCCCGAGGAGGTCTCAGATATGTGATCCCACAGCACTTAACCTACCCCAAGGCACTTAGGTCTATGCCTAGGGAAGTCCAAGGTAAATTCTAAACCCCTAAGTCTATAAGCTAAGGTAAGGGCACCGTGTCGATCGGATCATGCTACAACGTAATCAACCCCACATGATAGGTGAGGATTGGTAGGATAATCTAGGTTCGCCTTTCAAATTTACAAGAGTAGGGTCAACGGGGAGAGAACTTGTAATTTAGAGTCCAGTGAATACATTATTAGACAATTCCACATGCCTACCTTGGAAATGAATTTGTCTTGAGGCCTAGTGAGAGGCCGGCTGAGCCCGTGTTTTATACGATTAATAGCGAGCTGTAAGCTCGGAGTAAAACTTTTATGAACAAATGGAATCTGTGGCGGGTCTTCGGTATGGTCAGGGCTGGCACACCGGCGGACATACGCTGACTCAGGCAAGTGATGAGGGTTAGGGATCTGGCTTAGTTGAAGATGTGGAGAAGCCACCACCCCTAAAACTCATACTTGGCCTATCTAAGTCTGACGCGCAGCAAAAAGCACGACTAGTCCGCCCACGCGTGGGTCTCGGAGGGAGTGTGGAGAGGTCTAGGCCTGGTAGTGTGTGTACCCGCCTAGAAGTGGGGGAGCCCGACCCACTGTCACTACGGCCACGGTAGTGAGACCCTGGGTGATAGCTACACCTTGAACAATGGGGAACTAATAAGGTCTGTACGTACAGAGTCGTGTGTGTGGATAAATCATCATTTCATAATAATGCGCATCATTGCATAACATAGCATACATCATATTACTCATCTTCCCCCTTTATACCCCCACCATATAAAGTAGTATGGGATGCCTTATATGATGAGCCTTGCAAAACGACCCCTTAACTTATCTATTGAATTGATAAGTTAAGGTTTTCCTTCCTTAAAATTATGAAAACCTCACTGTTGCCTCATGTACCGCAGTTTGTTTACTTTTAGTGGATGCTCCTTATACTGCGTCATGTTACACTTTCCATCGCTTCTCTTATATTGTGATACTGCTTGTGATGGTAGTGTCCTTGTACAATGGTTATTGTCTTACTATATACTCGCCTGTTCTTATTTGGTTACCGTGTTCATTTATATAAATATGTGCTATACTTAATTTACCTACCATTTGCCATCTGCTTGAAATTATACTGCTTTGTGTCCTTCCTCTTCCTCCTCTCCGCCCGGTGCCTAGGAGTCGCGGGGGGAGGCGGGGAGGTTGTGGCTGAGTCTTTTAGACTGACGGTCGGTTGTGACCTAACACAGGGGAGGCAGCACCAGGAGACCCAGCACCAGAGGACAGGAGGACCTGATTCGGCGGGAGCTACAGATCCCGGAGCCCCTTATGTTGGCGGCCGTACTACCGTGAGATTTCGTCCTAGATTCTTAGTACTTGGTGATGAGGGTTGTGTTATAGTCACTTTAGTTTTCGAGGAGTTTTAGTTTCAGCTTTATTTGACCGGGTTTGTTCCCGAGTACTCCCTTATGAATTGTACCAGACTATGATGTTACCTTTCTATGACATTTAGTTTATGGATGGATATGAATCTCTTATGAAATGTTAACTATGGATGCTTCCTCTAGATTTTGCCGGCAGAATCGGCGTTAAGTGGTGGCAGTCCACCATGAGACGGCGGTTCTGGGCAGTAAGACCCGTAGTAAGGCTAAAAGGGCCTCGACTACTACTTGTTGCCCTATTTTCGGGGCCCACTTCTCTTCGTGTTCCCTCCGTCCTTCCACGTTTTTGGGACGTCCGGGGGAAGGGGTCTTACAAAGGGTATGCCACCTCTCAAACACACAATGCATGGCTTCCAGCTCGAGCCAAACCAGCTCGGCATCAAGCCTGAGGTCGGGTGAGGAGAGAGAGGTGGAAGGGAGGTGCCATTTGGCACTCTAAACCCACATTCAAGGTGGGTGAAATCACTCCTTTGTAAAACACTATTCACCCGATTTTTCACCCCCTTCATGACCATGCATGGTTTCCACCTCAGCTCAAAAATGGTGGGGGTTTACTCTCCAAGGTCATCTGAATATATTGGGTTAAGGTGGAGTGTGCCATTTGGCATGGTGCTCAAAACTTCCTTTCTTTCTCTCTCTTCCTATTTTGGCTTTTTCCCAAAAAATGGCCCTTTAATTAACAACCTATTTAATTCATTATTTAAAGGTAAATCAGCCATGTCATGGACTGATTGTGGGCTTGAGGTTGGGCTAGGGCCCAAGGAGAAATCAGTTTAACCCATGATAACTTAATGGGTTACTTGAGATTTGGCTTAGCTCAAGCCCACCTAGGTTAATGTGAGTGATTCAAATGAATCCAATGAACTCTATGGGTCCTAGATTGGTGGAGCTTTGTGGAGGGGGACACAAGGAGGTCTTAAGCTCACTTATTGAGCTTGGGGGGGCATAATGGGGCCCTTAGGGTTTTGCCCTAATTTTTAGGTTGAAAGAGCTCATTAAATGAAACCCTAGAGGTCAAATCCTCTTAATAAGTTAGTTGCCCTCAACCTTAAGGTTCTGTACATTGGTTAGAGAGTTCACCCTAGTGTCCCCAAATCTCCTGTTGGTCTAGGGAGCTTGTTTAGAAGGGGAGAGTGTCAAAACTTGTACTAAGGGGGCCTAGTAGTTTTGGGGATGTTACAATTCCCAATATGCAATAAAATAACTTCGTCCCCGAAATTTAAGATTAGTTGTACGGGTGTTGACATTAAGAGACAAACTTAATCTTTAAAGAAGAGTGCGAAGTGTACCTGCACTGAATAGCCTTGAATACTTTTGTTGCATGAGATCCAGGGGCTCCCAGGTATGCTCCTCTTGGCCATGATTAGAACACAACACCTTGACTAGTGGAATTTTCTTAATACATGATATCAATTAAATCATGGTAATAAAATGGTAGGACGACCAGCAGACCCCACAGAAGCTATTAAATTAATCTGGGTGAGAACGAGAAGGAAACACTTGTGAAATAGTAACCCCTAGGTGGTCACCAAAACCACCACAAGTTTGACAAAAAAATTCACCTCTGTTAGGATTCCTATAAGAAGGGATACCCCAAACCTTTATTAGAGAGGAGACAACCCTCTATTGTTCAGAATTGAAATAGGACTAAAAAGAGCTGTAGAACTCCCGGAAATTCATCTTTACCGAGGCCTAGTTTAGCATGAGCCAATTCACTAAGATGGACCCCCATACCTATTGAGACACCCGACTGTCCCCAAACTTTTACAGGACTAGGGACACCCTTAGACCCAACCCATGTTCAAAAAAAAATCATAAGCCTTAGACTTAATTTACCTTAGATTACCCCTAGGGGATTGAATTGAAAGAGGAGTAAAACTAGGAAGATACACACCTCGGAACCACCTCAACTTTGGTGAGCAACTTAATTAAGTAAGGACTCTGGGTAGGGAGAGGTTTCATAACCTTTGGACCAGCAAAATGAAAGGGAGTCCCCTCTTCAAGAATAGAGTTGGGTAGGCCTTCGGTGAATAGTAAAATGCCCTTCGGTAACCGGAATAAATTGAATACTTATTAAATGATCCAAATCGTTCCATATCACAAAACTTGAGCGATACAAATCTTGTTCTTATAAGGCTCATTAATAAAGCTCGTATACTCGGGAGTCGACTGATGCCTTCTCTAAGGCATATAATTACTAAGATTCCAATTAAACAAATCGATCTCCTCCAGAAACTTAACCTCTTGGGACGTGGAGTTTAAGTTAAATCCTCTGAGTACTCGTCAAATAATAGACTCAAATCATTAGAAGATAACCACTCGAGGAAGCATCGGGTCAATAGAACACCTTGCCCATGTTGGAACAAGAACTAAGCAATACGAGGAGAATCTAAAGTGATCATTTAAGGTAGTATAATCGAGACGAGTTAAAACGACTTCGAGTCCCGAGGAGGTCTCAGATATGTGATCCCACATCACTTAACCTACCCCAAGGCACTTAGGTCTATGCCTAGGGAAGTCCAAGGTAAAATTCTAAACCCCTAAATCTATAAGCTAAGGTAAGGGCACCGTGTCGATCGGATCATGCTACAACGTAATCAACCCCACATGATAGGTGAGGATTGGTAGGATAATCTAGGTTCGCCTTTCAAATTTACAAGAGTAGGGTCAACGGGGAGAGAACTTGTAATTTAGAGTCCAGTGAATACATTATTAGACAATTCCACATGCCTACCTTGGAAATGAATTTGTCTTGAGGCCTAGTGAGAGGCCGGCTGAGCCCGTGTTTTATACGATTAATAGCGAGCTGTAAGCTCGGAGTAAAACTTTTATGAACAAATGGAATCTGTGGCGGGTCTTCGGTATGGTCAGGGCTGGCACACCGGCGGACATACGTTGACTCAGGCAAGTGATGAGGGTTAGGGATCTGGCTTAGTTGAAGATGTGGAGAAGCCACCACCCCTAAAACTCATACTTGGCCTATCTAAGTCTGACGCGCAGCAAAAAGCACGACTAGTCCGCCCACGCGTGGGTCTCGGAGGGAGTGTGGATAGGTCTAGGCCTGGTAGTGTGTGTACCCGCCTAGAAGTTGGGGAGCCCGACCCACTGTCACTACGGCCACGGTAGTGAGACCCTGGGTGATAGCTACAACTTGAACAATGGGGAACTAATAAGGTTTGTACGTACAGAGTCGTGTGTGTGGGTAAATCATCATTTCATAATAATGCGCATCATTGCATAACATAGCATACATCATATCACTCATCTTCCCCCTTTATACCCCCATCATATAAAGTAGTATGGGATGCCTTATATGATGGGCCTTGCAAAACGACACCTTAACTTATCTATTGAATTGATAAGTTAAGGTTTTCCTTCCTTAAAATTATGAAAACCTCACTGTTGCACCATGTACCGTGGTTTGTTTACTTTTAGTGGATGCTCCTTAAACTGCGTCATGTTACACTTTCCATCGCTTCTCTTATATTGTGATACTGCTTGTGATGGTAGTGTCCTTGTACAATGGTTATTGCCTTACTATATACTCGTCTGTTCTTATTTAGTTACCGTGTTCATTTATATAAATATGTGCTATACTTAATTTACCTGCCATTTGCCATCTGCTTGAAATTATACTGCTTTGTGTCCTTCCTCTTCCTCCTCTCCGCCCGGTGCCTAGGAGTCGCGGGGGGAGGCGGGGAGGTTGTGGCTCAGTCTTTTAGACTGACGGTCGGTTGTGACCTAACACAGGGGAGGCAGCACCAGGAGACCCAGCACCAGAGGACAGGAGGACCTGATTCGGCGGGAGCTACAGATCCCGGAGCCCCTTATGTTGGCGGTCGTACTACTGTGAGATTTCGTCCTAGATTCTTAGTACTTGGTGATGAGGGCTGTGTTATAGTCACTTTAGTTTTCGAGGAGTTTTAGTTTCAGCTTTATTTGACCGGGTTTGTTCCCGAGTACTCCCTTATGAATTGTACCAGACTATGATGTTACCTTTCTATGACATTTGGTTTATGGATGGATATGTATCTCTTATGAAATGTTAACTATGGATGCTTCCTCTAGATTTTCCCGGCAGAATCGGCGTTAAGTGGTGGCAGTCCACCATGAGACGGCGGTTCTGGGCAGTAAGACCCGTAGTAAGGCTAAAAGGGCCTCGACTACTACTTGTTGCCCTATTTTCGGGGCTCATTTCTCTTCATGTTCCCTCCGTCCTTCCAAGTTTTGGGGAAGTCCGGGGGAAGGGGTCTTACAAAGGGTGCCACTATTCACTTCTCTTCACTTAGAGCAATCAACATGCATGCCTAGATTACTCACCCAAATCAAGTCCAAATATCATAAAATTTTGTGCAGAGGTGGGCCAACACATGATAAACATGTCACCAAAATTCGGGCCAAAACTATAAGTTTATGCTCCACAAGTTATGACATTAATGAAATTTAAATTATTCCAAAAACTATAGAAAATTTTTCTACTAAAATCACCAACTTTGGACAGTGATTTTATATAGCCATCACACACCTTGGGTATAAATTTCACATGCATGCAATGAATATTAAGAGAAAAATACACATTATTCACATGCATGGACAAATTGTACATCCTACACAAAAACAGATGCACAGGACTGTACAGTCATCCAAATCAGTTGATTTCAAGCTCAGATGAAAGTAGACATCAAGATCTACAACTCTTGTCTCTGGTGACATTTGCTAATTCAGCCCCTAAGGGCTTCAATTTCCTGAAGATGCGATTTGACGGCCTGGACGAGGTCTTCCCCCACTCCTCTGATTCCTAATGAATTGATCTTCCCCCACTGCTTCGGTTGTTGGGCAGCGGATTCCAGCAAGCATATCTTGAATGGTATCGATCCATTCCTCAGTTTGTACTGCTGATTTTGTACCCGAGAAGGATGGCGGAGAGAGTCCTTTGAACACACTGAGCCAGTTTGAAGCCGGGTTGAGCTCCCTAACTGGGGCTTGATCCCTGAATGCTTGCAGAATGGCCTGCAGTGTCTGCCCCACATTGTCTTCTTGAAATTGGGCGGGGGGCGGAGGTGGAGGGGGAACCCTATTCTCTGGGACAGGATTCTGCAGGATAAGAATGAGAAATTGAAAATTTGAATATTACTCTAGTCTCCCGAGCAGACCCCGAATTGTACGAAGAGTATCTGGGATCGATCTCAATCGAGAGTGATATCAAGGATCGCATCCGGGAAAGTCAAAAGCAAGATTCGGAGTTGGAACCAGTTTTTGAAGCACTGAATACGGGCACCGCCAAAGACTTCTCTATTATCGACGGGTTAGTCCGCTTCAAGGACCGAGTTTACATTCCGGCTATAAACCAGCTTAGGGAGGAGATCATGACCGAAGCGCATTATAGCAGGTATTCAGTGCACCCGGGAATCACCAAGATGACAACAGATTTAAAAAGAACCATGTTTTGGCCTGGGATGAAGAAGGATATAACAAAATTTATAAACCTCTGCGAAACTTGTCAGTGTGTAAAGGCGGAATGCAGAAATCCGGCAGGACGGCTTCAATCCTTGACAGTGCCTGTTTGGAAATTTGAAGATATCTCGATGGAGTTCGTGCATGGGTTACCAAGGTCCCGTTCCGGTCATGACTCAGTCTGGGTAATCGTTGACAGATTAACTAAAGTGGCCAGATTCATTCCGATGAAAAAGAAAGCCCCGGTCAGCGTACTAATTCGACTCTTCGTAGAACAGTTTGTACGTTACCACGGCATGCCAAAAACTATCATATCTGATCGAGATGGAAGATTTACATCTAAGGAGTGGAGGGCCGTCCAAGCTTATTTAGGGTCCCGCCTGAACTTCAGTACCGCTTTCCACCCTCAAACAGATGGGCAAACTGAACGCACTATTCGGACGATGGAAGACCTCCTCCGATTATGCATATTGGATAGTGGGGAGCCATGGGAGGAACAGTTACCGTTGGTAGAGTTCTCCTACAACAACAGCCATCATACCTCCATAGGAATGGCACCTTATGAAGCCTTGTACGGAAGGAAGTGCAGAACTCCGCTATCCTGGGTGCAAGATGAAGACCCCTCGGCCTTAGGATCTAAATTCATCGAAGACACTGATGCTCAAGTACGCTTAATACGACAGAAGATGTTAGAGGCATAGAGCAGGCAAGCCAAATACTATGACGCGCATCACCGTCAGGTAGAATTCCAAGTGGGTGACCAAGTTTTTCTAAAGATCCGACCAGCTCATGGCATCACCCGGGTACGGGGACTGAAGAAGCTCAGCCCCAGGTACCTCGGGCCTTTCAGAATTCTAGAAAGATTCGGTCCCGTGGCATATAGATTAGAACTATCCCCGGACTTCGCCGGCCTGCACAACGTTTTTCATATCTCCTCCCTCCGGAAGGCGCTAATCTGGACAGATCAACATGTAACTTCAGCTTCAAACCCAGTGGCTTCTGATAGAACTGTTCTTCTAGAGCCAATCCGAATTGATGAAACGGCAGTCCGGACCCTGAGAAAGAAGAAAATTCCACTAGTCAAGGTGTTGTGGTCTAATCATGGCCAAGAGGAGCATACCTGGGAGCCCCTGGATCTCATGCAACAAAAGTATCCAAGGCTATTCAGTGCAGGTACACTTCGCACTCTTCTTTAAAGATTAAGTTTGTCTCTTAATGTCAACACCCGTACAACTAATCTTAAATTTCGGGGACGAAATTATTTTATTGCATATTGGGAATTGTAACATCCCCAAAACTACTAGGCCCCCTTAGTACAAGTTTTGACACTCTCCCCTTCAAAACAAGCTCCCTAGACCAACAGGAGATTGGGGGACACTAGGGTGAACTCCCTAACCAATGTACAGAACCTTAAGGTTGAGGGCAACTAACTTATTAAGAGGATTTGACCTCTAGGGTTTCATTTAATGAGCTCTTTCAACCTAAAAATTAGGGCAAAACCCTAAGGGCCCCATTATGCCCCCCCCCCCCCCAAGCTCAATAAGTGAGCTTAAGACCTCCTTGTGTCCCCCTCCACAAAGCTCCACCAATCTAGGACCCATAGAGTCCATTGGATTCATTTGAATCACTCACATTAACCTAGGTGGGCTTGAGCTAAGCCAAATCTCAAGTAACCCATTAAGTTATCATGGGTTAAACTGATTTCTCCTTGGGCCCTAGCCCAACCTCAAGCCCACAATCAGTCCATGACATGGCTGATTTACCTTTAAATAATGAATTAAATAGGTTGTTAATTAAAGGGCCATTTTTGGGAAAAAGACAAAATAGGAAGAGAGAGAAAGAAAGGAAGTTTTGAGCATCATGCCAAATGGCACACTCCACATTAACCCAATATATTCAGATGACCTTGGAGAGTAAACCCCCACCATTTTGAGCTGAGGTGGCAACCATGCATGGTCATGAAGGGGGTGAAAAATCCGGTGAATAGTGTTTTACAAAGGAGTGATTTCACCCACCTTGAATGTGGGTTTAGAGTGCCAAATGGCACCTCCCTTCCACCTCTCTCTCCTCACCCAACCTCAGGCTTGATGCCCAGCTGGTTTGGCTCGAGCTGGAAGCCATGCATTGGGTGTTTGAGAGGTGGCATTAATGGCCGAACCACCCTTTTGAATCCCCTACTTTAAACTCCCCTCAGCCTCATTTGAGGCCACCTTCACGTTCAGTGAGCTCCACGAGGACAATCCCCCAACTCCGGCGAAGCTTTCGAGCTCAAAACCCCCATCCGGCCATGGCTTCCGGCGGGGACAACTCACGCATGGGAACAAGGGCACATCCGCGCCTCCGACCACAAACTCAGGCCCGTACCTCTCCCTCTCCCCTCATGCTAGCTATTTAGATCAAATAAGAGGTGAGACGAGCTCAATCGAGCGAGATCCACCACTGGTTTTCACGGGTTTTTTCGTCAAAATCACCCTCCCCTCTTTCCTTATTCCGGCCGCCACCGGCCGATCAAGACCGCCGTCCCGATAGCCCCCACCTCCGTGAAGGTGGTGGTGGTGGTGGTCGGCCGTGGAGTCAAGTAGGTGGCCGGGAAATCGGGCTCAAAGGTAGCCCAGGCGATTTCATTCTCAGCCCTTGGCGGGAGGTTGAAGACGATGTCTTGGCCGTTGGATCTGATCAGATCCCTAAACGCAGACCACGTAGATTTAATAAATGAATAGTAAATCTGTCACATTTTATTCAAGAAGTTCAAGCAGGAAATTGAAGCCCTTAGGGGCTGAATTAGCAAATGTCACCAGAGACAAGAGTTGTAGATCTTGATGTCTACTTTCATCTGAGCTTGAAATCAACTGATTTGGATGACTGTACAGTCCTGTGCATCTGTTTTTGTGCAGGATGTACAATTTGTCCATGCATGTGAATAATGTGTATTTTTCTCTTAATATTCATTGCATGCATGTGAAATTTATACCCAAGGTGTGTGATGGCTATATAAAATCACTGTCCAAAGTTGGTGATTTTAGGAGAAAAATTTTCTATAGTTTTGGAATAATTTAAATTTCATTAATGTCATAACTTGTGGGGCATAAACTTATAGTTTTGGCCCAAATTTTGGTGACATGTTTATCATGTGTTGGCCCACCTCTGTACAAAATTTTATGATATTTGGACTTGATTTGGGTGAGTAATCTAGGCATGCATGTTGATTGCTCTAAGTGAAGAGAAGTGAATAGTGACATCCATGTCCATATATAGTAACACATGTACGTGGTTTAAGATTTTGGTATTTTTGATATTTTAAAAATAATGGTGCATGCAACATGAATGATTTTCAGACCATGCATGTATCCATGTATGACCTATGCTGGGTGAGAAATTTAGAATTATTAGAGGACACTTTTCTATAGTTTTGCTAGATATTTCATTCTATGAATTTTGTGAGTTTAGGGAATATTAATTATTAATTTTTAATGAAATCTCAAGGGTTCTCTCCCCAAGTCATGATTAAGTCATCTATGAGGTTTGGCTAAGTAGAAATGAAGATATGAAGTTTGGAATTTGTGATCACTAGATTGAATAAATGAATAGTAATTAGTTATCACACCCTATGCTGAAACTTTAGGCAGTAAATTGAATGACTTACACTCAAATTCAGAACATGTGGTCAACACAAAAGTTGTAGCTGTTGCTCTTACCTTTCTAAGGATATGTTATACAGAATTTTGGTGTAGTATAGCTCCTTGTAGACTCATTTTAGTAAAGCATGTATTTTTAGTAATTAATTGCCACACCCCATGCTGAAACTTTAAGCAGTAAATTGAATGATTTACACTCAAATTCAGAACATGTGGTCAACACAAAAGTTGTAGCTCTTGCTCTTACCTTTCTAATGACATGTTATACAGAATTTTTGGTGTAGTATAGCTCCCTGTAGACCCTTTTTAGTAAAGCATGTATTTTTAGTAATTAATTGTCACACCCCATGCTGAAACTTTAAGCAGTAAACTGAATGACTTACACTCAAATTCAGAACATGTGGTCAACACAAAAGTTGTAGCTCTTGCTCTTACCTTTCTAATGATATGTTATACAGAATTTTTGGTGTAGTATAGCTCCCTGTAGACCCATTTTAGTAAAGCATGTATTTTTAGTAATTAATTGTCACACCCCATGCTGAAACTTTAAGCAGTAAATTGAATGACTTACACTCAAATTCAGAACATGTGGTCAACACAAAAGTTGTAGCTCTTGCTCTTGCCTTTCTAATGATATGTTATACAGAATTTTTGGTGCAGTATAGCTCCCTATAGACCCATTTTAGTAAAGCATGTATAAGGTTACGTATCTGAGTATTTTGATGTCTTAGGTAAAATGGTCCATGTAATTTAGTTGATTTTCCTAATCACACTTCAAGTATAACATATAGAGTGAACTTAAGAACTGCATGATTTTTAAAACTTATATTGATAGGAGTTCACTAACCCTGGAAGTGACTTGGCATAGGGTATCTAGAGGGAATAAAGTTAAACTAGCCTCACTCAATAGTAAAAATAGAGTTAGTTAGAAACAACGATGATTCACCTTACTCTAGTGAGCTTACATAGGATGACCAGAAGTCTTGAACAAATCATAGGAGTCTAAAATGTCCCAAGGCTCAAGATCATACATTAGCCCACCCCAATGTCCATAGAGATTTCTAGTGAGCGGATGTTATCAATTGAAGTCATGAACAAATTTTCTTAATACATGATATCAATTAAATCATGGTAATAAAATGGTAGGACGACCAGCAGACCCCACAGAAGCTATTAAATTAATCTGGGTGAGAACGAGAAGGAAACACTTGTGATATAGTAACCCCTAGGTGGTCACCAAAACCACCACAAGTTTGACAAAAAAATTCACCTCCGTTAGGATTCCTCTAAGAAGGGGTACCCCAAACCTTTATTAGAGAGGAGGCAACCCTCTACTGTTCAGAATTGAAATAGGACTAAAAAGAGCTGTAGAACTCCCGGAAATTCATCTTTACCGAGGCATAGTTTAGTATGAGCCAATTCACTAAGATGGATCCCCATACCTATTGAGACACCCGACTATCCCCAAACTTTTACAGGACTAGGGACACCCTTAGACCCAACCCATGTTCAAAAAAAATCATAAGCCTTAGACTTAATTTACCTTAGATTACCCCTAGGGGATTGAATTGAAAGAGGAGTAAAACTAGGAAGATACCCACCTCGGAACCACCTCAACTTTGGTAAGCAACTTAATTAAGTAAGGACTCTGGGTAGGGAGAGGTTTCATAACCTTTGGACCAGCAAAATGAATGGAAGTCCCCTCTTCAAGAATAGAGTTGGGTAGGCCTTCGGTGAATAGTAAAATGCCCTTCGGTAACCGGAATAAATTGAATACTCACTAAATGATCCAAATCGTTGCATATCACAAAACTTGAGAGATACAAATCTTGTTCTTATAAGGCTCATTAATAAAGCTCGTATACTCGGGAGTCGTCTGATGCCTTCTCTAAGGCATATAACTACTAAGATTCCAATTAAACAAATCGATCTCCTCCAGAAACTTAACCTCTTGGGACTTGGAGTTTATGTTAAATCCTCTGAGTACTCATCAAATAATAGACTCAAATCATTAGAAGATAACCACTCGAGGACGCATCGGGTCAATAGAACACCTTGCCCATGTTGAAACAAGAACTAAGCAATACGAGGAGAATCTAAAGTGATCTTTTAAGGTAGTATAATCGAGACGAGTTAAAACGACTTCGAGTCCCGATGAGGTCTCAGATATGTGATCCCACATCACTTAACCTACCCCAAGGCACTTAGGTCTATGCCTAGGGAAGTCCAAGGTAAATTCTAAACCCCTAAGTCTATAAGCTAAGGTAAGGGCACCGTGTCGATCGGATCATGCTACAACGTAATCAACCCCACATGATAGGTGAGGATTGGTAGGATAATCTAGGTTCGCCTTTCAAATTTACAAGAGTAGGGTCAACGGGGAGAGAACTTGTAATTTAGAGTCCAGTGAATACATTATTAGACAATTCCACATGCCTACCTTGGAAATGAATTTGTCTTGAGGCCTAGTGAGAGGCCGGCTGAGCCCGTGTTTTATACGATTAATAGCGAGCTGTAAGCTCGGAGTAAAACTTTTATGAACAAATGGAATCTGTGGCGGGTCCTCGGTATGGTCAGGGCTGGCACACCAGCGGACATACGCTGACTCAGGCAAGTGATGAGGGTTAGGGATCTGGCTTAGTTGAAGATGTGGAGAAGCCACCACCCCTAAAACTCATACTTGGCCTATCTAAGTCTGACGCGCAGCAAAAAGCACGACTAGTCCACCCACGCGTGGGTCTCGGAGGGAGTGTGGAGAGGTCTAGGCCTGGTAGTGTGTGTACCCGCCTAGAAGTGGGGGAGCCCGACCCACTGTCACTACGGCCACGGTAGTGAGACCCTGGGTGATAGCTACACCTTGAACAATGGGGAACTAATAAGGTATGTACGTACAGAGTTGTGTGTGTGGATAAATCATCATTTCATAATAATGCGCATCATTGCATAACATAGCATACATCATATCACTCATCTTCCCCCTTTATACCCCCATCATATAAAGTAGTATGGGATGCCTTATATGATGGGTCTTGCAAAACGACCCCTTAACTTATCTATTGAATTGATAAGTTAAGGTTTTCCTTAAAATTATGAAAACCTCACTGTTGCCCCATGTACCGCGGTTTGTTTACTTTTAGTGGATGCTCCTTATATTGCGTCATGTTACACTTTCCATCGCTTCTCTTATATTGTGATACTGCTTGTGATGGTAGTGTCCTTGTACAATGGTTATTGCCTTACTATATACTCGCCTGTTCTTATTTGGTTACCGTGTTCATTTATATAAATATGTGTTATACTTAATTTACCTGCCATTTGCCATCTGCTTGAAATTATACTGCTTTGTGTCCTTCCTCTTCCTCCTCTCCGCCCGGTGCCTAGGAGTCGCGGGGGGAGGCGGGGAGGTTGTGGCTCAGTCTTTTAGACTGACGGTCGGTTGTGACCTAACACAGGGGAGGCAGCACCAGGAGACCCAGCACCAGAGGACAAGAGGACCTGATTCGGCGGGAGCTACAGATCCCGGAGCCCCTTATGTTGGCGGTCGTACTACCGTGAGATTTCGTCCTAGATTCTTAGTACTTGGTGATGAGGGCTGTGTTATAGTCACTTTAGTTTTCGAGGAGTTTTAGTTTCAGCTTTATTTGACCGGGTTTGTTCCCGAGTACTCCCTTATGAATTGTACCAGACTATGATGTTACCTTTCTATGACATTTAGTTTATGGATGGATATGTATCTCTTATGAAATGTTAACTATGGATGCTTCCTCTAGATTTTGCCGGCAGAATCGGCGTTAAGTGGTGGCAGTCCACCATGAGACGGCGGTTCTGGGCAGTAAGACCCGTAGTAAGGCTAAAAGGGCCTCGACTACTACTTGTTGCCCTATTTTCGGGGCCCATTTCTCTTCATGTTCCCTCCGTCCTTCCAAGTTTTGGGGAAGTCCGGGGGAAGGGGTCTTACAGCCCGCTCCACCAGCCCCTCGAAAGACAGAGGGGGGTCCCGAGTCAGGCTCATCCTGAACAGCCCCTGTTGTAGCCCGGGGGTAAAGGCCAGCTGTAGGTATAGTTGTTAAAGGCGCGCCTCAGGCGCGCCTAAGGCTCAAGGCTCACCAGGCTCAGAGGTTTGCGCCTTAGTGCGCCTTTGGATCATAAAAGACACGTCTAGGTGCAATTTCTATTGTAATTTTTTTTTCAAAATAAAGAAAGAAATAATGTAAGAACTCAATATTTTTTTTCAATGATTTAGTGTTTGTGAAACATAATCGAGCGTTGAGACTTAGATATGATGCAAATGATCACATTGATTCTATTTTATAAGAGATATAAATGATAGTAATGAATAATTAATTAGTAGAATAGATGAAAAAATCTGATTAAGAAGATGAAGTGGTGTTTGGTGCTAATTAATTAAATTGAATATGCTTGCGCCTTGCCTTCGTCAGGCGCGCGCCTGCGCCTTGAGCCTTGCGCCTAGGCTCCAAGACACTTTTGCGCTTTGGTGCGTCTTGCGCCTTTAATAACTAAGGGCCTGCAGGGTGTGCCCGGGCACCACATTGACGAGGACTTCTTCCTGAAATCGATCCGCGTAGCTCCCTAACGTCTCCCCTACTTTTGTCGAATCAAGAACAAGGCCTCCGCCCCCTTCCTCCTCTTCTTCGAGGTGGAGAACCTCAAGAAGAAGCTTTGGCGAAGGTCCTCGAAGTTGTAGATAGTACCCGATGGGAGCTGGTGGAACCAGTCTCTTGCTTTTCCCTTGAAAGTAACGGCAAAGAGTTTACACTTGAAAGAGTTCTTCATCTGTCTGATCGAGACCATGTCTTCAAACCAATGGAGATGCTGGAGAGGGTCATCCTTGCAAGTGTAGTAAGACATGGCAGGTTCACTGAAACCGTCTGGAACGGGAGCTGAGGTAATCAGCTCGCAGAAGGGACTCCCCCATCCTCCCTGGTGAGACAGAGGCATTCTCCGCACCTCCTCACCGAGGCAACTGGTCCCAGGCGAACTGTTGAAGAGCACTCGCGCTTGGAGGCTCAAGCCTTCCTCCGAGGCTGGCCCCTTCCCTTGTCGACGTGCTTGCTGTGTCTCCATCAGAGACGGCGAGGCGAGCACGGGTGTTGGTGGTGTCGAGCACTTGCCCTGAGGGAGGAGTGTGAACCGCAAGAGTTCCAGGATCGACTTCCTGAACTCTTCGAAGTCACTCGTCTTCACGTACTCGCTGGTAGGGGCGAGTTCCTCAGCTCATCGCTTCCAGTCATGGGGCTTGCTCAGATTTTTCCGAACTAGCTGCTTCCACGCTCACCGCACCAGAATGTTGAAACCAGAGAACTAGTTTCAACGTTCGCAACGGGTATGCAGCTGACCCTTACTTCACCTGAGCTAGAACACGTGACCGATCACTGAGAGTCGAAGGTCCTTGCACCTAAGAAGACCTGAAGACCAAAACAGGCCCCTTGAGCTGTAGCGAGGAGGTCCCACCACAAACCCGGAAGATCAAAGAGAGCTTCCCCTCTCAAGCCAATGTTGAGCCTGGGCACCCTGGAGAGCACTAAGGAACACCTGACTGTCGACAAGATGGACAGAGGGCAGGAGTACTTGCTCACAAGTAACACGCGAGGGAGAGAGGAAGAAGAGGTCCCTCCCAAGGTGCCTATGGGGGTCTATTTATAGACTTCTTGAACATGGGTTGTTGATAGCCACTTGAAATTACTACTCGCACCCCCCCCCCCCGAATAACCCACTAGGAAGAGGGAGGGGGAGGTCGAATGTCACTTACCCGCTAGGAAGGGCGAGTGGGGGGCGAGAGGTGTCTTCTCCCACTTGACCGTAAGGGGGGCGAGTGGGGGTGCTTCCCCCGAAATCAGAGAGAGGGGGCGAGAGGGGGCGAGAGGGGGCGAGTGGGGGCGAGTGGGGGTGCTCCCTCTACTCGCCCGCAATAGCTCTTGGGCGAGTGGGGCTTCCCCCACTCACCAAGCAAGGGGGGCGAGTGGGAGGCTTCCCCCACTCGCCAGCAAGGAAGGGCGAGTGGGGGGGCTTCCCCCACTCGCCCGCAAAGGGGGGCGAGTGGGGGCTTCCCCCACTCGCCCGCAAAGGGGGGCGAGTGGGGGCTTCCCCCACTCGCCAGCAAGGGGGGGCGAGTGGGGGGCTTCCCCCACTCGCCCGCAAAGGAGGGGGGGGGGGGGGGGGGGGGGGGGGGGGGCTTCCCCTGCTACTCCTTTATTCCCTCCCCCGGACCCTCCTTTTGCCTTGGTTGGTTTCAGTCGCCTCTGAGCGATCATTTTCACTTGACACAGCCACCTTTGCTATCCGTCATAGTCTCGATGAATTGCGGTTTATACATCTCCCATGAGTGTCTGCAGTTGTTCATTCCAAAGGAAGGACATCTTTAAATGGCCCAATTAAAAATGATGTCCCTAAATGTTTGTAGCCCTGCGACCCCCCAAGATGCCCCTGTGGAAGAACATAAATATTTGCCATGAACTAACAAGTGCCCAACTTGAGCTGAAGGTGGCGGCAGAGGCTGCACGTGGATGTGCAATGGTTGTCTTCCAAGAGAACAGTGAAATTTGGGGATGATTCAACCAGAAGATACAACTGAATCGCCAGATCCCAGGAGAAGAAATTGTGACTCGCCCCATGTCTATCAGAATCAGAATGGAGTGACCCTGAAGATTTCCTTGCACTTGCATTAGACGAGATCCCGAGAGTCAGGCAGCGGAGAGGCATGCAAGGTTGAGCCGATAAAACTGTCCTTTTGGTCTAGGAGTGGGAACCTCCAAGGCTTCAAAGTCAGTGAGTGACCTCTAGTTAATCATCCTCAATAAGGGTGCACAACTGCTTCACCTAGTAATCATTAGTGGGTGAATATGGTTGCTTATTGCGAAACAAAGCGCCTTGCTATGAAGATTACTATGTTTCTAGTTGGATAGGAGGTGGGTCGGTGGTGGAGACAGATGATTTGGGAATAGGGATTTGAGTGGTGGAGGGTAATTGTCTAAGGTAGGCTGGGCGGTGGTTGTATGGAGTGGAATAGGAATGGCGGGAAGGCATGGAGAGGGGGGATATTTGTAACAAATTTATGGAGAGGGGGGATATTTGTAACAAATTTATGGATATTTGTGGGCGGTAGGCTGGGCGGTGGTTGTATGGAGTGGAATAGGAATGGCGGGAAGGCATGGAGAGGGGGGATAAAGAATATAGGTTGGGGGATCGGATGGTGCATTAGGCTTCCATAAGGAGGACCAAGTCCATGGCTTGGTTGAGGGTGGATGTGGGGTTGTAGGTCGTGCATGAAGTACCCAGATAGTGATCCATGGAACATGCGTAACAAATTTATGAACTCGACGACGTAGGAGTCCATTGATCCCGTTTGTCAGACTTCGTAAAAGCGTTCTAATGCATTGCCCGAGTGACGGTGGACGTAACGTTGTATGAGAACCTGAGTGAGGGTTGTCCATGCGAGATTAGGGAAATACTGGCAGAACCAGTAAACCTAATGGAGCTTCGAACCTTCCATGTCAAGGAGGGTCATACAAACTTTCGGTGCCTCAGTCGTGTAGAGCATGTCTTGTGAAGACATGGAGTTCTGGTGTGGTCTAACTGTCGTCACTGTCGCGGGATCGGGTGGAGAGAAAAGGCGCTCAGAACAGTTAATCAAGTAAGGAAGGCATGCTTCAATTGACGGTGGCGAGAGTCCCACAACTCGATTGTGGGCGAGGCAAAGCGAGTTTGCAATTTGCGTAAGTGTGTGATGCGCGTGATAGAAAATTGCGGCGTGTGGGAAGAATCTGATGGAGGCGGCGTTGGAACTCGACAGCAATGTCATTTGCACACGGAGGATGGTAGGTCAAACCAATGTAAGGACATCCCCCTAACAGCAGGCTTAGAGCTTCGAAAAATGAAGAGTAAATTCACCTCATGGCTCAATTCCAAGACTTGTTCTTGTGTACTCTTACATGAGTTTTCTAATCCTTGGATATAAGGATTCACCCAAAAATAGAGAAATACATATAAACTAGGGAAATAAATTGCAATTAACTAATATGTGCTTAGTGTGCGCATCGACAGTACGTGCCATGTGTGTAAGTACGCCTTGCTTGCAATGGTCGAAGCAGAAGACGTGAACCTCAACGTTCACATGGCCAACTTCATAGTATGTGCTCTTTTTGTAGTCTTCACCATACTGAGGCAACCTGGTCCCAAAAACATGGGTACCCGCAAATCGACCACGACAACCCCTGATGCAGGACAGGCGTCACACCTTCCTGCCACCCTGGCACCTGGCGTCGCACCAGATCAGGGGTGCCACCGGGAGTCCACCCGATAGATCTTATCAGGTCCGCAGACCGTACACCCCAACCCATCCCCGGCTCCACCACTAGGCCGATAGGTTGTTGAGACCGGGGCTCGATCCCCCGACCTCCTTGATAAAGAGTCTTCAGGCAGACTCTCATCACACTGACTCATCCTTCTACTTGCATCTCCTCTCCTATCATCGACACTTCCTCCCTTATTGTTGAGGAATGTTATGGTCTTGGTTCGTTGCCGGATTGTTGGAGGCGGAGATACAAAGGGCAAGCCCTAGAATGGTGGAGGAAGGGATGAGAGAGGAAGAAAACCCTAGAGGGTGGAGGAAGAAGAGAAGAGCTTAGAGAGAGAGAGGAATTTAGAGAGAGAGAAGAAAAAGTCATAATTCATTTCATAATCCCCAAATACAAGAGAAGGGTCTATTTATAGAATCCCGGGTGGCATACCCGTAAATACATAAAAATGCAACAATATTAAAATACTAAAACATTACTACGATTCTAATAACTATGACTCAATACACACGACGAGGTAAATAAGATAACTGACGGAGGACCATAACACATAACATTCCACCCGTCCTTCTTTTTGGTGGCTTCGCTGGGCTCAAGAAAAGGCGCTGGAAAAGATATTAATAAAAGGTGATGGGGCTCGATGGGGACAGAGCAACAGTTGGAGGAGCGACAGTCGGGCGTGACGGGAAAGACGCGGGAGGTCGCAGGGCTCGATGAAATAGCGGAGCAGGGCTCGATGGATCAGGATCGATGGACAGAGCAACAGTTGGGAGATCGACAGCAGTGGGGTCGACGATGGAGGAGAAGATGAGCGTCGGCGCTGGGGACGGCTTGCGTGGGCTCGTCGGCGCTGGGGGTGAAGAGGAGCGGTCGACGATGGAGGAGAAGATGGTTCGTGGAAATCGAAGCAACAGAAACAGCGGATGCGGCGGCTGTGGCTTGCGGAAAACAGCGGAGGCGGCGGTGTGGAGCAGCGGAGAGTAACGCCGAGGAAGGATGGCTCTGATACCAAGTTGTTATGGGCTTAGTTCGTTGCCGGATTGTTGGAGGCGGAGATACAAAGGGCAAGCCCTAGAATGGTGGAGGAAGGGATGAGAGAGGAAGAAAACCCTAGAGGGTGGAGGAAGGAGAGAAGAGCTTAGAGAGAGAGAGAGGAATTTAGAGAGAGAGAAGAAAAACTCATAATTCATTTCATAATCCCCAAATACAAGAGAAGGGTCTATTTATAGAACCCCGGGTGGCATACCCGTAAATACATAAAAATGCAACAATATTAAAATACTAAAACATTACTACGATTCTAATAACTATGACTCAAAACACACGACGAGGTAAATAAGATAACTGACGGAGGACCACAACACATAATCATGATAACTGACGGAGGACCATAACACATAACAAGGAACTTCTTCACAGGATTTGTAGTTTTTCACTTATTCATCCTCTCTATCAAGTTTCTCATATGCATATATAGAAGGTATATCTTGTTTTCTCATAGTACCTCTTGGATTATAGACGTGCTTCAACTCAGATGGCAATTCAAACACCCTTGCTCTGCACCAAATTTACATCATCAAAGTATATCAGAGTTGCTAATAACAACATCACTCCTGTTGCGGGAACTGGAATCGTGTATCTTACTACCACTGAACAACTCCATTATGACCTTCATATTCTTAGTTCTCACTATTAATTTGTTGTCATTTAGTAGACTTGTAGCTTTGTGAGTTTTCTTCATCTTTGTCTTCCTTTGTGGTGATCTTCGGATATAGAGTTTCATTGGTAAGAGTCAGCTCGAGAACTGAATCAACGTCATGGACATGTCTCATCACGTTCTCACGTTCGTTTATATTGTTGACTGACATTGTCGTCTTGGACATCCTCCTCTTCCGATCTATCGTCGGACCCCCCCCCCCCCCCCCGGATCTTCAACATTTTAATTTTTTTCTGTGCGACTTGAATTTACAGGAAACATCCCCACTCTAGCTTTCCTACTTATTCTTTTAGAGAGATGCTCCCTTTTTGTTTAGTCCATTTTAACATTTTAGGTCCATATAAAACTCCTATTTTATCTATTTTTTTACTGCTTAATACCTTTATTATTAAACACTCAAGATTAACATGATTGTATTTTCTTTATGACTGTTCTGAAATCTTACATGTTTTCGCTCTTTTATTGCTGAAATTTGTACTCAATTCTCTATCATTGTTAAAATTAATCATACTGATAATTACAAGGATTGCTTAAGCCATGATGGCCCAAAAATGTGCACATCTTTGGGTATCATCAAATCTTATGTTCCTATACTCCACAACAAAACGGTGTTGCATAAGGGAAAAATCATTATCTCTTTGACGTAACCGGATTCCTTATATTTCAAATGAATGTCCATGTTCGTTATTGGTAGTTTGCTCTTCTTACCACATGCTACATCCTCAACTGTCTGCCTTCAATTGTTTTCCTTCATCACTCTTTGATTTCTCATTCCCTTTCTTCATTTTATTTCATTGTAGTCCTTTCCCTCTGAAACTACGGGTGTTTAGTTGTGCATTATATGCCCATCATTTGCACCCACAAGTGGATAAATTGGCCTCATGTGCGATCAAAATATATCTTTACAGGGGTACTCTTGGACTCAAAAAGATTATACATATTTGGCGCAGGGTAGGCGGTGTAACCGGGATGTGCCAACGCTAATGTAAACCTAAGTGAATGTGCGGAAAGAACTTAAGGACACCTAAGCTATATGATGCGGGGACATTTCAATTTAAATCCGGAAATAAAATTTAGCAAGTGAAGTTTTATAATTTCAGCAAATTAACACAAGATGAATAATAATTTTCCGGCGCACAGGCAAGCCAAGCTTATTTTCAAACAAAGTGATTTTACTACAATTTCCACGATTAGGTTTTATAAAACAAAAGACAATACAGAACAATTACACTGATGAATCAAAATACACAAACAAGTACGAAATATTTTCCCAACATTCAATAATGAAGTAAATAAGCACAATACAATAAAACTCACATAGCATTGAAGATCCAATAGTGGTGGTGGGAGCAGATCCCTGAAGATAGGCTTGTTGGAGGTGGACTGCAGGAAGGCTTGGGGCTTATATGGTGGAGAGAAACTGCGAGGAGGAAAATGGGTGGCAGAGGGGGAGTTTGGTGGTTCCACGACAAGACACAGGGGAGGGAAGGAGTGGGCTGGTGTGAGGAAGGGAGGTTTGCGGCTCGACAGGGCTCGGTAAACCGTGACGGGACTGGAAGTGCTTCCCTGCAGGAGATGGGATCGAAAGGAGTTGTCTGGTGGGAACTATGATGGTAGACGGTGACGTGGGAGTGGTGGAAAATGGTGATGCGACTTAGGCGAGGGTGGATCCATGGGAAGACGAGAAGGGGGAGGGTGTTGGCGTGGGGTATTCAGGGTTCTGGTTCCAATCAAGTGGGAGATGGGGGTAAGGAAGAAGATGAACAGGAATGGGGACGTGTGGTTTCACGCTGGGAGGCGGTATCGGGAAGATGGATGCAGTTAGTGGTGGAAAATGGGGAGGTTGTCGAGCGGTTAAGGCAGAGGAATACGCGACTGGAGATTTTCGATCCGTCGAGGAAGAAGGTAATGAAAAGAACAGTTGGCAAACGGTTTCCTCCTTCTGATCGATGGGAATCGTGGCATAGAGGGAGGAATAAAGGTGGTTTCACGGGGAAATAAAATAGAAACAAAAATATAACTGAAATTAACCGGGACTTCGCACCCCGGGGTCTCGTAGCATCGCACCGCGAATGATTGTCGCTCTGGATTCTCTCACAATACAAGCAATGAATAAAAATGACAGCCTCCGCACATATTTATAACGAGAGGGGCGGTTGGGCACCCGGCGTGAACAGCTATGATTGGTCGTTACGCCTGGTGTCCTAAAACACTAAATATAAGTCCAAATAAGAAAAATAAAATACATAAAATAGTAAAACGAGGACCGGACACACTCGCGGTCTCGGATCACCGATCTGATCAGCGCCTCTTGCGCGAATACACAAATGCGGGCCTCGCCGAATGGTGACCCGAAGTCCAGCGTCGATCCTCATCAACTCCCCTCAACTGAAAAACATTCATCTCTGATGAATGGAGATGATCGTACTTACGTCAAAGATCGAGTGGCAAGTCTATCAAGCTCTGTCGCAGATATTCAAGTTTCATCAAATATGGGGCGTCCACTCCAGTACACCAAGTAATGGCAAGAAGGACCGTCTGCAGTGGAAATGCACTCATGCGCCACAATATCAGCAATGGGCTCAGCTCTCACCTCTCGTGCTGGTGGATCTAGAAGAACCGATGGAATCATTGGTGGTGCGGGCAAGTCCGCGGGTGCTTGTCCAAGGTGGTCAGGAGAAGGGTCAGGCTGTAACTGGGAGGATGAAGGAAGTGGCTCAAAGTATGGTTCCCTATGCTCGAGAGGCTCAAAGTACGGTGTTAAATCTTCAGTATTAAATACGGAATGAATACTCATATCTGCTGGGAGGTTGACCTCATAGACATTTATTCCAATTTTCTTTATAATCCTATAAGGGCCCATTCGTTTCGGTTGTAGCTTCTTAGCGACTCCTTTTGGGAGCCTCTCCATGCGAAGACGGATTATGACTTGCTCACCTACCCAAAAATGTTGCTCATGCTTGTGTTCATCTGTCTGCACTTTATATAATTCATTACTACTAGCAATTTTCTTCCGGATTAATTCATGCAGTTCATGTATGTGATGAATGAAGGACTCGGCGGACTCGCTAGGACGTGACTCTAAGGAACAGGGGCAATGCCAATAGGCTTCATAGACTCATAACCTGACACTATATGAAATATACTCATGTCAGTAGACCTATTGATGGAACTATTGTATGCAAACTCAGCTACGGGTAACACAGAATCCCAAACCAACGGGTGATCACCAACTAGACACCGTAACAAATTCCCTAAACTCATATTAACGACCTCAGTCTGGCCGTCAGTCTGTGGGTGGTAAGCGGTAGAAAACTTCAAAGTCGTGCGCGTTTTATGCCATAATTTGTGCTTGACCCTAGAGTTTTTAGTGATTAGTTGATGAACATGAATCACTATTTCGATTGATTTGAAATGATCGATGAGCGTCATGTTAAATTCGTGAAGATGCGGCTCCAGGGGCAAGAGAAAATTTATTGGACTAGCCTTGAGCGGTCTCTGGAGCGAGAGGGATACTATCTCATCACAAGATGGACTGAACTGAAGCTAAGGTTGAAAGAAAAATACCTGTCTGCGTCGTATTAGAATCAATTAATTGACCAATTGTATGCGCTCTGACAGGGCACCCACTTTATAGTAGAGTATATGGCACGATTCGATGAACATGTTGTGAGGAGCAACCTCCATGAGCAGGCCATTGCTACCGCCTCCCCTTTTTGGCCGGGTTTAAGAGCGGACATCCGTCGCAAGCTAATTCCTCATAGGTTAAAGATGATAGAGTAGGTTTATCAAATGGCTCTATAATACGAGCAATACCTTCGTTCATCTGCTCCCCGACAGGTTGCATATCCACTTTTAGGAAGCTTGCTCCCCCATCCTTTGCTTCTCCCACACCTTCTCGTGCCCCCATCGACACGAAAGGGAAGGCGATCATTCCTTCTGATGCAAAGCCAAGCGGGATTCAGTTCTTTAGTTGTTCAGGTATGGGCCATGTGGCGGCTCATTGCCCCACAAGGAATCTACTCATTTAGGAGGAGGCTAACACGAGTACAGAAGTTGATGAGGCCCCTATGGAGGATGTTCTCGTGACCGTGGAGGAAGGATGGGAGAGCGACGTTGAGAGAGCATTAGAGATGGGAGCATTCGGCGCCTTCTCCATAGTCCTCCTACCGATGAGGATTGGCGACGCACGACCATATTTTACACATACTTCTCTAGTGCAGGTGGCGCATGCAAGATTGTTATCGACAGCGGTAGCTGCGTAAACATTGTAGCCCAGAAGGGCTTAGAATGCTTGAAAGTCTCACCTAAGCAGTGCCCGCATCCCTATAGAGTTATTTGGGTTGATAAGACCGCAATTCAGGTCACCCAGAGATGCCTGGTCCCGATTAGTCTAGCGTCCTTTGAGGACCAAGTATGGTGCGACGTGATCCCAATGGATGTCGCACACATTGTTGGGGAGACCATGGCTCTATGACCGAGACGTGACATATTTTGGGAGATCGAACACTTGTGTCATTTACGACAAAGGGCGCAAGATTACCCTTGTCCCGACCAAGCCCAAGGGCTCCCCGGGGGGCAAGATCACTCCTTCGGTGAGCACTAGCACGTCGAAGCCCCTTCAGCTCATAAGGACATGAGAATTCTTGAGAGAGAGTCGTGAGGCCGACGTCATCTACGTTGTGGCGGCCTCCCAAGTCATTGAAGCCCCCACCGAACCCATTATCCATCCTGACGTCCATAGTATACTAGATGAGTATACGGATGTCCTACCCGACGAGCTCCCCGATGAGCTACCTCCTACCAGAGACATCCAACATGCCATCGATCTTGTACCAGGGGCATCCCTGCCCAACTTGCCACACTATAGAATGAATCTCGTTGAGCACGCCGAGTTAAAGCGGCAAGTAGACAAGCTTCTTCGGAAGCAATTCATCCGAGAAAGCCTTAGCCCGTGTGCCTTCCCCGCCCTCCTTACCCCTAAGAAGGACGGCAGTTGGCGCATGTGCATCGATAGCGGGGCTATAAACAAGATTATCGTGAAATACAGATTCCATATTCACCGCCTGGATGATCTCTTGGATGAGTTAGGCGGTGCCCAAGTTTTTTCCAAGATCGACTTACGAAGTGGGTATCACCAAATTAGGATATGTGAGGGCGACGAATGGAAGACGGCTTTGAAAACCAAATACGAATTGTACGAGTGGTTAGTGATGTCATTCGGGCACTCCAACTCCCAGAGCACATTTATGAGGATGATGACCCAAGTCCTACGACCATTCATGGGTCAGTTTTTAGTAGTCTATTTTGATGACATCCTTATATACAGCAGGACGCCTGATGACCATCTTCACCATTTGCACTCCGTCTTAGATATACTTTATAGGGAGCATCTATACGTCAACCTGAAGAAATGTATCTTCCAATCTGAGTCTGTCCACTTTTGGGGGTATATCGTATCTACAATTGGCGTCTCGGTGGATCCTGACAAGGCCAGATCCACGAGGCTCGCAACTTTCGCGGACTTGCCACGTTCTATCGGAGGTTCGTTCGGGGTTTCAGTAGTATCATGGCACCCTTTGTCTCCGTAAAGGTGAGTTTGTATGGACTAATGAGGCCATTAAGGCCTTCGAGGAGATCAAGGACAAGTTATCCTCAGCCCCTGTTTTGTGATTGCCCGATTTTAGCAAGGTGTTTGAAGTCGCTTGTGATACGTCGGGAGTAGGCATAGGTTGTTGAGCCAGAAAGGTCATCCAGTTGCCTACTTTAGTGAGAAATTGAATGAAGTCCGACAAAAGTACTTGAACTATGATGGGAAATTCTACGTCGTGGTTCAAGCTTTTTGCGTTACTGGTGTCACTATCTCCTCTCAAAAGAATTCATTTTATATTAAGACCACCAAGCTCAGCGATACCTAGAATCGCAGCGGAAGTTGAGTCACCGACATGCGAAATGGGTCGAAAGAGTTTCACTTTGTTCTCAAACACAAAGTTGGTGTTGAGAACAAGCCAGTTGTCGCACTTAGCCGTCGAGTTAGTATTTTACATACGCTTAGTACGAGGGTGCAGGGTTTGAGCACATTATCAACGACTACCCCTCCTGCCCACACTTTGGTATGATATATGCGTCCCTCGGTAAAGTGACCCCAGAACCGATTGATGGGTTCCTTATTGCAGACGGTTATCTTTATTGGGGGTCTCGACTGTGCATCCCACTTATCTCATATCGAGACTATCTGATCTGGGGGATGCACACTGGTGGTGTCGTCGGCCACTTTGGCAAGGGACAAATCAATTGCTTTAGTTGAGGATCGCTTTTATTGGTCGAACTTGAAAAGGGATGTGGCCCACGCCATTCGCCACTGTCGGGTATGCCAAACGGCCAAAGGGACCGGACAAAATGCAGGCTTGTACACACCACTATTGGTTCCCACCATCCCTGGGTAGACATCAGTATGGATTTCGTATTGGGACTCTCACACACCTTTAGGAGGCATGATTCCATATTTGTAGTTGTCAATCGGTTCTCTAAAATGGCTCATTTTATTGCATGCAGCAAGACGTCGGATGCCTCTCAAGTTGCCTCACTCTTCATTCAAGATGTTTTTAGGTTACACGATCTCCCCAAGACTACAGTCTCTGATCGCGACGTTCAGTTTGTGAGTTACTTCTGGAAGACTCTATGCGAAAAACAGGGACGGCCCTTAACTTTTCATCTCCCTACCACTCTGAAACCGACGACCAGACAGAGGTAGTAAATCAGAGCCAAGGAAATCTATTTTGATGCTTAGTGGGTGAGCACGCATCGAGTTGGGATTTGATTCTACCTAAAGTCGAATTTGTGTATAATAGCTCAGTCATTAGGTCTAAGCCCATTTCACGTAGTATTAGGGTACGAGCCTATGTAGCCGATTGAACTGATCCCAGTTCCCCTTAAGTCCCAACCTGGTGCGCCTGTCGAGTCCTTTGTTCATCGTTTGCATGAGTTGCATGATTCAATTCGTCGAAAGATAACATCTAGCAATGAAATCTATAAGTCTTATGCATATATTCACAGGCGTGAGCAAGTATTTCGTGAAAGCAACCGGGTGATGGATCGTAACCGTGCGGAGCGGCTCTCCCACGGGCCGGCTAAAAAATTGAAGGATAAGCGAATGGGTCCTTTTACAATCTTGAGAAAGATTGGGACAAACACTTATGAGTTATACCTCCCTAAGGATACAGGCATTCACCCTGTGTTCAATATAAAGGACTCAACACCATACTATGAGCCGTGTGAGTACAGGGATCCGCATTCCGAAGCCACTCCTAATTCCCCTCCTCAACAGCATCCACCTTCTCCTCCTCCCCAACCTTCTCACCCCACCCCTACTAGGCCCCGCGCACTACAGGGTACTGAGGCACCACCGCTGGATTCACTATTCCCACCAGAGCATAGTGAGAGTCCCATGAGTACTGGACAGTTGATGGACAGTATCACTGATGTTGTGACACATGAGTACGTCGCCACTCCTACCGGTCATACTTGGAGATACTTAGTTCAATAGAGAGGATGTCCAACCATTGATGATACACGGGTCACACTTCCCGAGCTGGATCGACTCGCCCCCCGCCCTACGCCAGCAGTATGATCATCTTCATTCAGCAGAGATGAATTCTTTCGAGTCGGGGGGAGTTTATGAGGATCGCCATGATCGCAATCCAGAGCACGTGCGCGTCTATACGCGTCGTAGGAGCTGATCGGAGCTGCATCTTGACGATATGGGTCACATCCGCATCTGGCCCGTTGTTTTATATTTTTTGTATTTTATGGAATATTTTGTGGGTTTAAGCATCCATTATCGGCACGCGATCTGAGCCATCCATTATCTGGCCCGTTGTTTTATATACATATGCGCATATATGGTTGCTTGAGGTTTTATCCAGGTTAGGGTGTGTCTTCGTCCACCTCCTGCCGCCTCCTGCCACCTCTCGCTGCCTCCTATCGTCTCCTACCAGGTATTCCATCCCTTCCAAACCTTCAACCGAGCCACTCCTCTTCCCGTTCCAGTACATCGCCACCACCACCTCCCCACCTCAGATCTGATCCTCCCCTTCCCTTCCTGCTCCAAAACACCACCTGTAACTTCATTCCCGTAGCTCTCCAGCCCACCACAGCCCAGATTTGTGCCTCTACTTCCCTCCCCGCTGCATATCCTAGCCTTATTCAGCACCTCCACAAACAACTTCCAGCCAATACCCCTCTCTTTATCCACCCCCGCAGTTGCCAGACATCTCTCCGCATCCACCGAGCACCTCAAAGCAGCCCTAATACTTGTAAGTCTTATAGTTGTGGTTGTGTTGTTCCTTTATTGTGCACTATGGATGTCTGTATTGTTTAGTGGAACCTATTTTGTAATCGTTTGTCTCTCTAATTAATCAATATAGATTGTGGGATTCAATTGCTTAGTATTATACTATTATTACGTGTGCACTCCAAGTGAAAGAGCTAAACTCGCTTGTTTTCACTATATTTGCAAGTTGTTGAATGTTTTGATAAGTCTTCTGATTTCATTATTAAAGTATTAATCTAACGACTGAAAACTTGCATGCATTTAATTTCAGTACACACACGCATTGATCACGAGTACATCTTGCACACTCACCATCATTAAGCATTGTGTTTTAGGTGTCCGAACACACTCACCAAGCCTACCCTACATCACCATTGCTTCCATGTCTAAGCCTTTCCTAGCTTGAAAAATGAACTCTTCGTTAATTAAATTAAATGAGGTGTTTGGTGATTAGGGGGTACAAGTGTACAACTATATGAGGTGATTGGTAAGTGGTAAAGAGTAGCTGGGAAACATAACTTGTATAAAATGTACACGTCATTTACCAACTTATTTATGCCTTTTGTTTGTTCTTCATCATAAATTTTCAAATCACCTTATCTTTATTTCCCATTCCTTACTTTCAATAGAAAATACCACATAGAATTACTTTACCACACATCCACTTAGTATTTCAGTTATTAAGCGTTCAACTTGATTATTATAGTGGCTTCCTTGTTGGAAATCAATTTGATCTATGCTATGTGCTTATTTGGGGGGTTTATCGGAGGTGGCGGGGGAGGGGAGATACAAGGTGCTAACCCTAAAATAGGGAAGAAGATGAGAAGAGAAAACTAGAGGAAGAGAAGAGGAGACTAAAGAGAGAAGGAGAAGAGTTAGAGGGAGAGAGATTTTGAATTCTTTGATAACATCTACAAAACCTAAGGGGCCAATATATATAGGACTCCGATGGCATGGGCATAAATATCTCATCTAAAGAAAAATGCATGAAATATTAAAACTACTAAAGTGTTAATAACCCATAACCACGACTCGACTCATACAACTCGACTCATACACTCGACTAATACAACTCGACTCAATACCGACAGACCCGTAATAATGTAACCGCTAAATAACTAACAGTGTGGGGCCCCTAACAATCTAATAACATTGTTAGTTTATTAAGATTTTATAAGAAATCACATAATGCTCTTCGAAACACTCACATGCCATTCTATCAATTTTAACTCTAAAAGATATATCATCATTTATAGATTTTTTTTAAATGCTAGAATCACTAACTATCTTGGATATTTCCCGCAGTGAGTGCTTTAAATATCTTGGATCAATAGTTCAAAGAGATTGAGGTGTTGATAAAGATGTGATACATAGAATCCAAGCAGGTTGGTAGAAGTGGAGAGGCGCATCAGGGATCTTATGTGATCGTAAAGAAACTTAAAGGCGAGTTTTATCGTACTGCAATTAGACCAGCAATGCTCTATGGTTCTGAGTGTTGGACAGTGAATTGTGTACATGAGCAAAAAATGGGAGTTGCGGAGATGAGAATGCTTAGGTGGATGTGTGGACACATGAAACTGGATAAAATTAGGAAAGAATGTATCAGGTATAAGACAAAAGTGGCACCAATTGCAGAGAAAATGCGAGAAGCTCGACTAAGATGGTTTGGACACGTACAGACGAGACCATTAGAGGCACCTGTTAGGCGATGTGAGAGTTTAGTCATTAGGCATGTTAAACAGGGGAGAGGTAGACCAATAAAGCCTTGGAATGAAACTATAAGAAAATACATGATGTACTAAGGCATTAGTGAAATTATGACTAAAGATAGGGCACAATGGCGACAAAGGATCCATATAGCCGACCCCACTATAGTGGGATAAAGGCTTGAGTGTTGTTGTTGATAGAATCACTAACTTTAACTTTTTATGTCTAGTAGCAATAATCACTAACTTAAACTTTTTATGTCTAGGAGCAATAATCACTAACTTAAACTTTTTATGTCTAGGAGCAATGATCACTAACTTAAACTTTTTATGTCTAGTAGCAATAATCACTAACTTAAACTTTTTATATGAGGTGATCGGTAAGACTATCTCACACTCATCCTTACGATCTTTCTTTACTTCTTACCTTTCAAAATGACGTTTAAATAAGAATAGTTTACACTGGTATTTCTGCTATAGACTTGAAATAATTCCTCAACATTTTAGTCATTTTCTCTAGGTCTAAAACTTCATCTGATGGCTTTCTAATTCATCTGTATCACATCATAAGCATCCCCAAAATATATAACGTGAATTTCTAAGTTTATGCTCCGTTACACGCCCAAAACTTCATTTGATGACTCGATAATTCCACCATGATGTATACAATCATGACCATCTCCAAATCATAGGACCCCAAAAAATGAAGATTAAACAAGCGAATTCGTCACTGAGAACAGAACTAGGAATATATGACACATGGAAGAGTACCTTTTTAAGCGCCAGTCTCTGCAATTTCGGGACCTCCTCGAGCAATTTGGCCTTAGTGCGCCGGATCTCGGCGTTCATGGCGACGACCGCCGCCCTGCTCTTCTCGTTCGACGCTAATTCAGATTTCTGCGTAGAAAATCATCCGATCAGCTGTAAACATGCCTTGATTGGTAAAACAAAGCAAATCGAGCAAAGCAGGAGCGGGCAAGACGATGAAGACGCAGATAGGGTTTAGAAATATAGGGATTACCTGTAGGGCGGCCTCGAGGTCGGCCTCGACGGAGGAGTAGAGGCGGGCAAAGGCATCTTCGCTGGGGAAATTTCCGCCGTCGCTCCGCTGTTTCTCGACGTCGTACTTGTCGTACTTCTTGCAGATTGCATCAACGCGGGTTAATAAGTCGATCACGCTCATTTTTCCTCGCTATTGTGCCTCTCCACCCGAACACTTTTCCCCTTACGAGTCCTCCCACATTGATTCTGCTCAGGGCAGAGAATGCAAGAGGGAAAGGGGTGAAGGGGAACGAGATTTCTCAAAACGAAGGAAGAAACGAGAAGCGGGACGGAATGCCAGACTGGCTTGACTGTTATTTTTACAGTGGGTTATAATCACACCAATATTCTTTATATGCACGCCTTTAAACAAAGAGTGATGTTATGAGCACACCAAAGAGTAAAGTTGTCACTTAAAATTGAAAACTGTAAACTGAACCAGAACAGCCGAACCGTTCGTGAATTATTTGGGTTCCGGTTTGAATTTTGCAATCGTCATTGGTTCCGGTGTGGTTCTTTCATTTTATTATCCGGACAGGAATCGCAACCGGAACCGCAATATACAAGTCTCAAGCGGTTTCAAGATTTTTAGAACCGATCTGAACCGGACTGAAGCAGAACCGAACCGCAACCCGTTTATTATTATTATTATTATATTGTTATTTTTTATAATATGTCTATAATATCTATACTTACTATTATGTGTGAAACTGGTGTGGTTTGAACCCAAATCGCAATAGCAACAAAGGGGGTTGATTTTAAACTGAACAAAATCGCACCGCACCAAAACCGTGCTGTGTGGTTTGACATTGGTGCGATTTGGAGTCGGTTTTTGAGGTATACTTTTAGTTTTTATACAATCATATAATGTATTTTCAATTTTACTCACATATTATTCTGAATTATTTTGTTTTAAAAATATAGTGGATATACAACTAATATTTAATAGTAATCATGAAAGACAAATTTAATTGTAGCTGATAAATTAGTCAAATTGAATTAACTAATATATTATTAAAAAAAAAATTAATTGTAAAATAAGATTTCAAGAGCAACAATTCAAATTTCTGTATCATATGTTGAGTCGTGGTCTTCAGCAACATGAACATTATTGCATCAGCATTACACTATCGTGATCTTTGAATTTGTAAAATCGGCGCGGTCTGGTGCAATTTTGTGGTTTTGCGGTTTCAGTTTTTTAACTTTCAGCCTGACTTACTATATACAAAAAGTATCCCCCCTTGGTGTAAAGCAAAATTCCTGCGCCCAGGTCTCAGACATCGAAGTCTCACTTGCAAAAAAAAACGAACGCGCGGGCATAATTTTCCCCTCCGGTTTTTTATTTTTGACCTCCCTCATTCATTCCGCTAAGTTTGGTTTTAATTCTAGTTGGAACCGATTGGAACCGGATTGAACCGCATAGAACCGGACTGAACCGTTAGTGGTCGGTTTGGTTTTGGTTCTTGTTGAACCAAAACCAGAACCGTTAACACGACGGTTCCAAAAATTATGCTGGAACCGGAACCAGAACCGGTCAAACCAAATATGGTTTTTTTCTAATTTAAAGAACCGTTACCTTAGCGGTTTGATTCACGGTTTTAGTAGAACCGGAACCGAACCGAAACCGTGACAGCTCTACCAAAGAGAGTTGATATTAGCAGTTCGGAATTGTCTATTCGCAGTTCATCGCTATTCGTAGTCCATAAACTTATTTGTAATTAAAAATTATATTCGCACTCCACTCCCAACCCAAATAAGCGCAACACTTTGCTGATTTATTAAGTACTAGAAATATAGAAAAACATCTTAAAGACTAAAACAAATTAAAAACCTAGCAGGAAAATAAGTTAAATGACACGCATAGAGGAATTAACTCTAAACCAAGTTAAATGGCATGGAAACCTTTCTCTAACAAGAAAACTAACTACTTTTTGAAATTTTCGCCGGATAATTTCTTTCTTTTTTGAAGGTGAATCTAAGAGAGGGGAAAATGACGCGACCGATAGAACTACGGGTAGGGTTTAGGCAACGGGAGAGAGATGGAGAGGAGGAGGTTATTTGATGGAATGCGATTAGCGAGAATCGGACTGCAAATATAATTAGTATTTTTACAATTTTTGGGGTGCGAATAGCGAGAATTGGACTTGCTAATATCAACTCTCTTAAATAATGGAAAACAACTTAAAACTTTATTTTTTTTCTCTATTTTTAATCTTGCTAAGGACAGCTCAGCCCGATCGAAGTAAAATTTCTCTCCCTCTCGTTCCTCGCCCTCCCCTGCTCGTCGAACAACCCGGGCAACTCCAGCCCGGTAAATAGAGCCCAGCCCGTCCACCGAAAGTGTTTTGCGGAAGATGGAGATCTCGTTGCTCTAGAATTTGAAAGCGGTGGGGTTCAGGAAGTCGGGGAAGTATACGGGGCCGGGTCAGACGATACTTGAACCTCCATTCCTCGTTGATAAGTAGCCATGTTTTATCATCCATGGAGAAAGAGAGAAAGTAATGAGGGGCAGGGGGCGGAGAAGGAAGCTTCTTATCGTGATTAGAAAAAAATTTGTTGTGCATCCAAACATATATACAACAACAACAAACAACAACACTCAAGCCTTTATCCCACCATAGTGGGGTCGGCTATATGGATCCTCTGTCGCCATTGCGCCCTATCTTTAAGCATAGTCTCATTAATGCCTAAGTACATCATGTCTTTCTTTATAGTTTCATTCCAAGTCTTTTTTGGTCTACCCCTCCCCCGTTTAACATGTCTAGTGACTAAACTCTCACAACGCCTAATAGGTGCCTCTAATGGTCTCCTATGTACATGTCCAAACCATCTTAAACGAGCTTCTCGCATCTTCTCTACAATTGGCGCCACTCCTATCTTATCCCTGATACATTCATTCCTAATTTTATCCAGTCTCGTGTGACCACACATCCACCTAAGCATTCTCATCTCCGCGACTCCCATTTTTTGCTCGTGTACACCATTCACTGCCCAACACTCAGAACCGTAGAGCATTGCAGGCCTAATTGCAGTACGGTAAAACTTGCCTTTAAATTTTAGTGGTACTTTACATTCAAGTGGGGTAGCTAACCGCACAAGCCTTTCTGTCATGACAAGACAATAGCAGTGGGACGGTGTTTCCCACTTCCATGTTGGTTTTGTACTACGAATCTAGACCCTCTCATACGTCATCATGTACGCATGGATGTAGGAGACGTCCTCACCCTGTTAGTGATATAAAAACAACAGGTTAACTAGTAGAGTACACCCATAACAAGAAGCTAACACATAGGAACACGACCTAAGCTAGGCAATCTAAAGAGACCTACTCTTTAGGCTAAAGAATCGTCAAAAATCGTCCATCAGTACGATCTACCTAGAAGAATGACCGACCCTCCACAATAAACACACTTCAGTTATACTAATACATAATTATGAGAACACCATTCTGCCACTGCAACAACACATGTCCAGTGAGAATAACAAGCACAACGATATTAATATAATCCCTAACCGAAGCTATCTTAGAATAGTAGATGTGCGAACTGTGGTTCAACAAGTATGGATATTTTGTCCCGAGACTATCAAAACCATGCATATTGGGTAGAGTTAGTATGAGTTAGTAAGTCATTCACAATTATTTCATCGCGAGGGATAACCAAATGTGATAAGACATCAGAATAACTTTTAAGTGACTATGAGCATTTTCATTTCATATTATGTTGAAGTGCGAGGGTATTAAATAATTATTTCATTTTATGGTAATCATCTTTTCGCAATTTAAGTCTGGTTAAGTTGAAACTTATGACTTAGATCCCCAGTCCCAAGATGAGCATCTTTCATCATGGGCACAGATCAATTCAGTGCTCCCAACCATGGGTCTAAGAATCTTGACTTGACTTGGGTTAATTTTAAGACAAATTTTGTTATCAATAACCTTCGCATTGTTTCTCCAAAATGAATGAAATTAAAATATTGAGCTATCTGTCCTAACAAAAACAACTTTCGTCTTGCACATAAAGGATTTCGGGCACAATATATCTTACAGTAGTAGGTAACACGATGTACTATTTTATTAAGAAGATTTAATACGTACATTTAGGGTTAACCTTGGATGAATATAACTTCTCCAAATCATCTCCAATTACAACAAAACCTAAACTTTAAGTTCTCTGTCATAAGTGAAACATTTTTCTCCTTGGGGTCAATATGAAACTATCTTACTTTGGGGGCAGAGGTTAGATCAAACCATGTTAATTTATAAATTATTTGAACACACTTAATTAATTAGATCCTTAAGTAGATAACTATTTTGACAATTTGATATGTCAAATGACCACAAATACAATTTCAAACAAATTATCTACAACCTTCATATATTACACTTTTAATTCCAAGGTCATCTTGATAGGTTAATAATTACACAAAATCCTCTAGTTCATTTGTTAAAACACTAACCCTAGTGCGACTTTAACGACCATGGTTGCGCTGGACATATTCTATACAAATGGCCTTCATGGCGGATCAAGAGCATGATCCGCTATGGAGCCATAGTATTTTTATAATATCATTTTATCATGGAAATTAAATAGCCAAAGATTAGGGCTTTGATGTCTCTGAACAAAAGGGGGTGGAAATTGCCTTTGTGGTAAACCCTAATGTGGTATTTTCATGAAGGTGTTATGAATATTGTATGGAAGGATTTTATGTGATGAATAATATGAGAATTTTGGTTTGAATGAAAACTTTAGATGGATGAAACAATTATTTTGAATTGAAAGATGAACGCTTTGAAGTGAGGAAATGTTGGAGGGCTTATATTGTTTTTCTTAGCAAACCATAATGGAAAGATAGTGAAAGGTTTATATAAATGTGTTATGAAAATATTTTGTGTGCTAAATAGTGTTAAAATGAGGTCTCAATGAAGTCCTTGGAACGTTTATACTAAGGCATATGAAATAAAGAGATGTTGAAGGTAGTGGAATGACCTCCATGGCTCCATGGCAAGCAATAATGATGAGAATTGGTGGTTATGATTTGAATAGTAATGTAAGAATTATATGTGGTTAAAATGAATGTAAATGATGATGGAATAGGCCCCTAAATATGATTTGGAATAAGTCATTATACTTGGCCATGTGTTGGTGATGATGAGTTGAAATATACAAAATTGTGCAATTGTGTAGTGGCTAATATATGAAATTGTGATGTGCAATCCATTATTGTGTCTGGTTGGATAGATCTAATTTATGATGGAGTAAGACTCCTCATATGATTTTGTAATAGATAATGGGTTTGACTTGCATATAGAATAGTCCGTAAATTGAGGAAAGCTTGTTTTGTGTTGTTATAACCGATGATGAATTGATACATTAGACATGTGTTGAAATATGGAAGATTGATACTCTCTTATATGTTGAATATAATGCAATTTAAGTGATATGTATACGAATGCAAGAGTAATGTGTTATATCCCTTGACATGCTAGTGTGGTCTTTATGAATTGGATAATGTCTTGACTCGGAGATTTGAGAGATCCATTGAGTGTTGTTGTATCTCCTATAAAGTAGATGACTTTTGTATATTTTATGGTTGTAGAATCTTAAGAGAAAAGACAAGTCTAAATAATGTCTTGGTTAGCATGGATGCAAAGGTGGTATACAATGTACATTATAATGCATGAATGATGTTTTGAGAATCTGACTATGATGAACTTGGGTTAATTTGAGCGGGCATAATACCCACATTTGATGTGTTTATGTTTGTTCTACATTGGTATGATATCGACATAGCTAAAGTGATAATATATGTATGTATCATACTATTATCCATAATCATGGCAGAGAATGTACGAGAAAAGATGGTGATTTTTGCATCATGGGAGTTTCGGTTGACATGAGGTCCCGTCACATGGTGATATGAGCAACATGAATTGATGTTGCATCTCACTGCACCATGCAAGGTCGACATGAATAGGTCCCATTAGCATGTTGTTTGTTCTGGGAGAGGTCTATGGGTTGAGTGAAATGATCCAGCCCTCAAGGCAAATGCTCACTGGAATGGAGAGTGGACTATGTCCTCTCTTAGTTTGGGGTGCCATGAGAGCACTTGAAGAGAGTGGAAGACCCCTCTCTAAATTGATATATTGGGGATATTTTGCTTGTCCCCTTCATGCATTTGTAGACCCTTTTAATTGGAGTGTTATGTATGTACTCGTTTGTTGCATGTTGGTTATGGGTATGGGTTAAGGAACTCAGTTAAGTGGGCTTTAATTTTTTGATGTTTGTGAACTTGTTGAGCATTGAGTGTGGTGGTAGCGTAAGACATGATAGTACGCTACTAAGATTAGATGTGCATGGATATGGCATACTTATGCTATCTTGCAATTGCATAATAAGCCCTCTTTACTTTACTGCTCAACATAGAAAAATGTGTATGATGCTTGTGACACCTCACCTTGTTGCTTGTTACTGCTTTCTTTCTTTTGTTGTTGTGATATTCTGAACCTGCGGGACATAGCTCTCTGGGCTCTGCTAGGATGCCTAGGGAGAAGGAGACTCGTTACACAGTTTGTGATCAGCTTCGATTGACCATTATTTTTCCGCTTATTTGTGATGGTTGCAGGGTTTTACGCGCGCTTAAAAAGCTTTGCTACCAAAAGAAATTTGGCTGGAAGTTCCTATTTTTACTTATTTGTATAAAGTGATGTAAGAACTTATTTGCCCATTTGTAAAAGCTTGTAAATGGTATCGTAAAGTATTACATGTGGACATTTGTAGAAGTTTTAAATGTTTATGAGAAGTTTAGTTATGGACATGCTCTGGGTTTATGTGCTTTGGTCTATTGTAAGTTAGTTTTAAATTAGCTTTCACAGTAAATATTATTACTATGAGATGTGAGTTACGTTGGTTACCTTCTTCTAATGCGCCATTTGTTGACGTTATATGTTATGGGGACTCAGCTGAACCCATATTATATGATGTATACGAGTGGGGTGTTACACACCATGCCTATAATGACCTTATAATACATGTGCGGGCGTGCGCCCCTTGCACGGGCATGAGTCAAAGCCTTATCCCCCAAACCACACATTGAACCTACAAGAAAGGTCATGGAGCTTCGCACATGAATGTACACACACGAGCATGCATTTTCGCGCATGGGGATGCACCAGGCCGTGTGCTCTCCTTTTTCTCACAACTTTGAATTGCAATCCCTAGACAACAGTGCATCCCACGAATGGGTGTGTGTGTGGGCGTGCACAACCCATTAACACTCAAAACCTTTCGGTTCGCTATAGTTCCTCCACGGTAAACCCCCATACTATCAAGGGTGAGAGAAAGGCATGGCGAAGGGTGCTCTATGGGTATTTTAAGACATTGCATGTTCGCCGGAGGTAACGGTCCTTTCAGTGGCATTCCGACAACCTGCCGTCGACGGCGATCGCTAAATAATGCTAAACAGAGAGCCATGATATGCTGCCATAATTTACCAACGATGACACTATCTTTAGGGCTTTCAGAGGGGGTCGTGGATCCCCTCTCTGGTCTTTCATACATTCATATATAGTGACCCGAGAATGGTTTGGGGAGCTTTTGCCATTATAGGTGGTCAGAAGTGATTATTGGACAAAGATGGAGTTCCGGTGGATGGAGCTCATATGCATCACATAAAGGAAGATCTATAAACGGAAAGGAGTGATGAGCACATATTTGTAGTCGCTCTCTGAGCATTTTTAAGTCAGGGAGAGATTGTCAAAGTTCGGGAAGGAAACACCGATGCTGAAGGGATTAAGAGGCGCCGACAAGGGGTTGAGTCTCTCTATCTCATTTTGTTTTGGTTCTCCCTGAGGCGTGGAGTCGATATAAGACAGTGGTGGCCTTTAATAGGCAATTCGAAGGTAACTCCTTGTAAGCCTTGTACTACCTCAGCCACCACATAGCCGAGTTATTTTTGACCTCGACCACCACCTAGGGGTTGGAGGGCAACTGACCATCCTTGTACTTTGGGAGTAGGTTTTTGGCCTCTAGTAAGGGAGGTGAGGGAAATGGGCGGAGTTTGCGTGGGTTTGAGTGAAAAAAGTCTTATTGGATCCCAATGTGTCAAATCCAGACCATTAGGGGGGTGGGGTGACTTGTCAGCTCTCCTTGGTGGGTCATGGGGGTCCACTAGGTTAGAATTTGGTGGGGTATGGATTAATTTGGTCAAATGAACCCATTAGAGTCACATTAGGCTAGTTTTGACTATACCAACTCACCTCAAGTTAGGTTTAGGTCCATTATGATGAAAATGAGCTAAGATTGACCTAATAGGGCCAATGAGAGGTCATTGGGTCTAGTCGTGTCTATTACGTCAAACATGACCTAATAAGACTAGGGATGCCACTTCGGGTCCACTAAGGTCACACAAAGTCTACCATGACCTAATTAAACTAAATGGATCATCTTGAGTCCAATTAGGTCATAGGAGAGTCCATTAGGTCATGCCTGGCCCAATTGAGCCAATGTGGGCACCTCAGGCTCAACATGACTAACCTTAGGTCAAGGTACAATGGAGGGGTCCTACTGGCTCATAGGGCACACTAGCAAGTGTTAGGCTATCTTAATTTGGTCAGCTTGGGTGCTAATGACCAATTAAAAATCGGGAATGCTAAAATTATCACCCATGCATGTTCAACCACTATTACTCGTTCGAACTTGGGGGGAGGGTAATTGGGGTAGATCCAATCACACTTGGGTTAGGAAAGTTGCTTGACCAAAGAAACGGGCATGCTCAACTCGGTCTGATGCAACTCACGTGTTTTCATTGATGAGTGAACACGCCCATGAAACTTGGGTTCAATCCGCCACTATTATGTTATTTAAAGTACACGATCATCGTCAATTTTCTTATCGAATACTTTGAGGAGAATTGGATTTAGCTTTAATGTTATACTAATCATTGTTAGTTGACTTTTTGAGTACCATTAATTTTTTTTATATAGTTTTACTCTAACTAAAAAGAGGCAGCCTGTGCACAAAGCATCCCCGCGCAGCGAGGGTCTGAGGAAGGGTCCCACCACAAGGGTGAAATGTTTACCCTGCATTTTGCAAGAGTCTGCTGCAAAGACTTGAACCCGTGACCTCAAGGTCACACGACAACACCTTAACCGGTGCGTCAAGGCTCCCCTCTATATAGTTTTACTCTAACTATTTGAAAAAATTAGTAACTACCTTCAACATGGCTATTGTTAGTTGTGCTCAACATATAAAACATAAACACGTGTTAATTCATATCGCATACATCTCTTTCTAAGTATATGACATGTTCATAATGTACTCAATACTTCATGATGTATATTGAAGCGTAGTATACATGACCTCATGCGTATACGTATGCATGTTAGAACGTTGTATGCGACACACTATATGATGAATCATAGTATACTACACTTTCCAATGCATGCAAAAGCACCGCATACATCACTTTCACATCGTATATGATACTTCACAGTATATGTTAAAATATATACGACACTTTCACAACATATACGATACATAATGTATGCTAAACATCGTATATGACATTTTCACAGCATATACGACACTCCACGGTGTTTGCTAAAGTGTCATATATATACTTCCATAATGTACATGAGTCATGACACTTCACAATATATGATGAAATAGTGTACTGCGTATACTCTGCTTTACAATGTATATAACATTTCATAGTACATTTTATGGTGTTCTAAGAATGAGTTTCGACTTTCAACGCGTGTACACTAAATGTGACCCCATCCCCCTTCCTCCCAGCCAAAGACCTATATTCTATTCATTTGACACCAAATAGACTGTCCAAGAAAATAGTCTCCATCCAATGGTCCCAATTAAATACAAGATTATAATAAATAAAATAAAAAACCCTTCTCAAAATAACCCATGAGCTACTTTGAAACAATTGGTTGAAAGGAATTGGATCCTGCTTTTGGTTTGGGGTTTAATAAATCAATTGCAGTTATTCGGTTCAAAGGAATTGAACTGGTTTTGGTTTTGCAGGAAAACCAATTTTTTTCATATTTGACTAACCCGAAAAAACGCGTATTCCTCAGGTTTTTCTCGGTTTTGGACGGCGCAAGTGAAGAAGCCGCGAGTTCCTCCTTCCTCCCTCGCCGTCGAGCTTTGCCGCCGGAGATTTCCTCGCCGCCGGTAAATGTTTCAACCTTCTTCTTCCTCACATCTCCATCTACAACAGACCATGAGAGATATAGAAATTGTAAGCAGGTCATAACGACTGATGTACTCGGTGTCTGCGACAATCAGATGAAATTATTATATGTCCTACCTGGTTAGGAATGGTCTTCTTCTGATTCTAGAGTCTTACGAGATGCACTAGAGATGACTGACCGATTTGAAGCTCCAATTGGTAAGACAAAAATTTGAAGCAACATTTAATTTACTGTTGATGCTAATGTAAAGTGTTAGGTAAATATTACTTGGTGGATGTTGGTTACACTAACGGTCGTGGGTTCCTTTCACCGTATCGATCAACCCATTATCATCTACAAGAATGGTCGACGCAAGGAAATAACCCCTTTAATTACAAGGAGTTATTCAATCTTCGTCATACAAGAGAACGTAATGTCAAATAGCGAACATTTGGTTTATTGAAGAAGCGTTGGACAATTTTACGACAACAAACTTTTTTTAATATAAGAGTTCAGGTACTAAATTAGCAAATCTAAAATTCACATAAGTTAGTATTGACTCATCCTGATATAAATTTTCAACGCAGGTGCAAATAATAAATGCATGTTGCGTCTTACACAAATTTCTCATACAGAAGAGACTTGCTAGTGATTCGCAACTGCTCACTGAGGTTGATGCTGAATTATTAGCTGAATGGGTGACTGAAGACGATGAGATCTTCGAATATGACGATGACATTAATCCAATTCAATCTTCAAATGAATGAGCAACCTTTCGAGACAACTTAGACATGGAAATGTTTGAAGAGCATTAAAACCACAGTGAGATTGTGTAGTTGAACTTGACATATAATTTGGCCATAGATATATTTTGAAGTGTTATTTGGATTTCGTAATAGGAGCAGTAGAATAATTTATCGTTTAATATTATCTATGGATTATATAGTTTTGTATGGTCTCTGGATGAATTTGGTCAGTCTATTTTGAAGTATTTTTTGTATATGGTATTCTGATATAGTTTTTTTGTACTTTGTATTTTAGAATAGTTTATTTGTATTTGTTTTTTATTTTCAAGTAACAAGAAATGGCTAGTGGCTCAATCAAAGAGAAATCATTTGTTCACTGGACTAGTGAAATGGATCATACGCTTTCAAACGTTCTATTGGAGGAGCATGGGAATGACCACAAAACCTCGAATGGATGGAAATGCGTGGCCTTCACAACAACAATTAATGGCATGAAAGAGGCTCATAATATAACTTTTACTAAGGAAAAGTTAATGACAAGGTTGAAAACATAGAATAAGTATTGCAAGGAGGTTTCTGCGATGCTAGATACAAGTGGTTTCAGATGGTATTGAGAACGAAATATAGTCAAGGTGGATAGCGAGGAAGTATGTGTCAATTATGTAATGATAATTTTCATGGCTTACATTATTTATTTTTTATTACTTTTCATGGCAGCCTCACTATAGACAAATCATTTTGTGCAGGCTCATCCGACGATGAAACACTATAGAGACAAAGTTATCATTAACTGGTCAAATTTGGGCATATTATGCGGCGCTGACAAAGCTACAGGTAGTTTTGCAGCAACAACAAATGAGACAGTGAATGAGTTTGAAGTCGGGTCATTTGGAGAGGAGAGCATTGTGGGAGAACCTACTTCAGTAGCAGGAGCAGTAGAGAGAGGAAGAGGAAGACAAATCCCGCTGAAGTAACCGCAAGTGCGATTACTCAAATGACAACAACAAGTATGGAACAGACGATTATCGCTATAACAAATGTTGTTGCAAAGCCTACAGAGATAAGTTCTGTTCAGATTTACGAAGTGCTAGGTTAACTGACAGATCTGATAGACCTTGAATACTGAAACCATAGATCTCCTCGGTGATAGCTGCACTAAGTTCGACAGATTCATCGCTCTAGCCATTCACATGAGGATGTCATGGATTCACTTGCAATTTTATAGGGATAGATATTGAATTCTTCAATTTGGGCTGTTTATGCCTTCAAAATATTTTGTGTTATGTTATTGTGTATTGAAACATTTTAGTTCATGTTGTTAATGTGTATTAGAACATTTTAGTTCATGTTGTTGTTGTGTATTAGAATATTTTGTGTTGTGTTTATATGCTCAAAACACCTTGTGGTATGTTGCTTTAAAAAAGATTATGCCTGCATTTTTATACTTCTAAACAGAATTTTAGATTCCATGCGATTCTTGTGAATGAATTTAATTCTGCATCCGAATAGCAAAATTGCTCGATTCCAATACGTGCGGTTCAAAACCTTCTGCAGCTGAACAAAGTAATTGAAATTCAAGCAAAACAAAAACCTGTTTGATCCGAATGTACCCTTACATGTGAACCACCAAATGACCTAATGAACAAAATAGACCGGGGGCCAAATGGAGAGGTTCGCCAGCCATCCTCCAGCAAGCGATGAGAGAGCGAGAGAGGGGTCACAAACGATCCCGTCAGGCGGCGGCGGCGGCTGCACGCGACCTTCTGACGAGGAAACAGGCGGTCGACCCCGTCCCGCATTGGCTTACCGCAATGACTACTCGAGGTGACTCACTTAGTCGGCGAAGGCTGTGCTAGAGCCGTGAAATAGGGTGCACATCAGCGACGACTAAATTCCGGCATCATGCTGCGTGGTCCGGCGGCTGGAGGTTTTCAATTTCTTCCCCTACGACATTTATCAAGTGAGTGTCCCCTAAACATTGACCTTTGCAATGCGCGCTCTCTTATTTGGGTAGTTGATGATGTATGTGATTTACTCCGCGTCAGTGGTGATAAATCACTGTATTAATGTTTACTCTGACAATTCTTTCATAAGCACGAGATAATTAAGCTGTGGATTATTTGTATGTAATCGCTCATGTATTGCTATGCGCTCATAGATTATATGCTTGGTTTGTGTTACATGTCTTTATATGATAATTTAAATCCTGTAACAGCGGCAATAGACATTACTGTCTGTGTTCGTGTATTAAGTAAGTTAAGTGTGTACCTGTCCGGTCCAATAACAGTTATGTTGCTTGTATTGCAGTTGTGTGTGGAGCGGTAACTATGTGTAACCTCTGGGGATTTGGAACCTCTATTTGGTATATATAAAGTTGTTTGTTTGTCTCTTGAATTGTGTTGTGCCCACTTGGACGCTTCCAACAACATATACTCCTCCAGCCAATTGTGAATGGTTTTGAATGTTGTTGTCGTGAAATCTCATTCCTTCCCGTCTTTCATTCTTCTTTCTTACATACTTGAAGAACCTCCATTCCCTCTTCGGGCCCAAGCCTTCGGGGAGTTAAGTGCCATACATAGAGAATTTATTAGAGGGGGATAAGTGATATTAGAGCACTTCCCGGTCACCATTTTTGCCACAGGAGATCATAACACGAAGCATCAAGATCTACGAAGGGAGGTGGAAACCATTAAACAAACATTGCAGGACATGAACCATAATCAAATTGCAACCATGGAAGAATTGCACAATATGATCCCGCGCTTACTCTGAATCGTGAGACGGTTATGACCATTCACCAAAATGCTGAAGATTGACAACATCAAGGATTAAATTATTCCTTACTCACCCGATGTGCTCGATTAGAGTTTTCGTGTTTCTCAGGGAATGCAGTGAAGGAATGGATTTATCAGAGCTAGCAAATTTTCGAAGTGGATGGAATCCCGGAGGAAATGAAGGTGAAATTGGCGTATGTTAATTTGGAAGGGAAGACCTTGGCTTTGTTCCAGATACTCGAAGGCGAGAGCTAACAAGGAAGAAATGATTTGGGAATAATTTGCTATGACTGTACACGAGCGATTCGAGTTAAGTTCGTTTGAAGATCCCATCAGTGAGATCAAATAACCGAGTCAACTCACCACTGTGCAAGCTTATATCGACGATTTTGAAGCCTTGAGAAATGAAGTGTTGATCACTAAAGAATATGCCATTGGACTATTTCTAAAGAGCTCAAGAAGGAGATCGAACTTACTGTGAGAATGTTTGCACCAATTCCTCTTCAGTAGGTGCATGGATTGGACATAATTCAAGAGCAACACAACTCTCTTTGCCCAAGGAGGACACCTCATCATCAAGGTATGATGGGCAACAACCTGAAGTAGAGTGTCCCTCGACAAAACTTACCAGTTCAGGGTACACTGACATTTGTTGTTAAACAACAAGCGACCAAGCGGTTATGACCCATGGAAGTAGAGGAGAGCAAAGGGTCTCTGGTTTTGGTGTGACGAGAAGTTCGTTCGTGGCCACAAATGTAGAAATCAAACCCATTTGCACATTTTGGAGATAGAGATTGCTGAAATTGATAATGAAAATGACCATTTGTTTGAGGAGGATGCAATTCTCGAGGATTCTCCTCAAACTCAAGAGCTATGATCACCCCTCATGTCTTGATGCATTTATTGACGGGCATTAAGGATTATCACACCAGACATGAGCTCTCACCAGGGAACACCCATTTCTATTCTCATTGTCACATGGAGCACTCATAACTTCATTGGCGAGCATACATCAACCCACTTACAATGTAAGTGCTCATATTCCTTCTTTCACCGTGGGTGCGGCAGACGACAACCAAATCATGAGTGTGCGAAATTCAGTTGGACTATGCAAGGAGTTCAGTTTGAAGCCGACATGCTAGTTTTACCTCGGAGGGGGGGGGGGGGTGACATTGTACTAGGAATTCAATGGATGATTACGCTGTGAACCATCCAATGGGATTTCCTGAATTTGAAAATGGAGTTCAGATCTCAAGATAAGATTTCTCTTAAAGGAATCCATACATTGTTAATAAAAGGAAGATGATAAAAATTATCCAGAAGCCGACACAATTACTACTTATCTCAGTCTGTTGGCTATATCAGGAGGTATGTCTTAACCTCCATTCTTTAAATTCTATATTTGTTAGCGAGGGAGTGGGGAGAGAAGATACTAATGAATACCCACTCCATGATGAATTATGGGCATTGTTAAAAGAGTGCCATGATATTTCCGACACCCCAAGGAACTACCCCTACCAAGATATCATGACCACCATATCCATTTAAAACACTCCACCCAGTATGTCAACACCAAACTGTATAGATATGCAACGTTACAGAAATATGAATTTGGGAGGCTCATTGTAAAAATGTTGGAGGCGGGGCATATTAAAAGCCCATTTTCTTCACCTATTGTTTTGATTAAAAAGAAAGTCAGTGCCCGGAGAATGTGCATTGATTACATGGATTTAAATAACAATACAATTAAAGACAACTTCCCAGTTCATGTTATTTTGGAGTTATTAGATGAATTGGGTGGAGTGTTTATTTGTTTCAAACTAGATCTTAGCTCAGGGTATCTGTTACGATCCCATCGAGGAGGTTGTCGGAGGATGACTGGAGGCGGATGATACAATGGAGCCGGAATCATGGCTTCCTAAGCGGGGCTTTCTCAAGAGAGAGCTTCTGAGGTCTCATAAGGGGGACAAGGAATTAGACTTCTTTTATTGCATAACCAAAGAAGACTCAATGGGATCCCTTAAATAGAACATAGAAGAACATTTATGTAAATAACCTGACACTTAACAGAAACAAACACATAATGAAGATACATAATAAGACTTGATAATAATGGGGCGTGAAGCCGATAACATCTCCTCCTTCATTTAAATCAAGTTTGCCTTCAAGCTCGAACGAGGCTTTCTCTGCTTGATTGTCTGACTCTTTGATTTCCCGCCAGAATAACTTCTGGTATCGCGTTGTTGTAGCGGAGGCTTCATCGAGCGACTGGACGTCCACGATGGCAGAAAAGATGGCGATAAATGGGCAGAATGAGGGTACCCGGTCTTTGCAGACAGTCGAAGATGACAGTAGCTCGGGCGGAGAAAGAATGGCGACGATCAGAATTGACGGCGTCGACTTGGGGATGATCGGCTGAAAAAATGGATCCGGAGGGGCCGGTAAAAGAAGCGGTGAAGTGACGACTGCAGGGACTGGCGGTAGCGATGGAACGACAAGGACCGCGGAGAGCCGGGGAGCGGCTTCAGTCGTTGGTGGGAGCGACGACTATTTAAGTGGAATCGGCGGTGGCACGGGCTGCTGAAGAAAGGTGGCTATCAAATTATTAAGCTTATGGAGGAGTGAGGTCATGTCATCCCGACGACGTGCCTCTGCGTCTCGAAGTCGTGCGTCCATGAATGTAATGAAGTTTTGCATGACGTCCCGGAGAGCATCCAGAAGATTGGCTGAGCCCCCATACTCCTGCCAATTAATTAAAAGGTGGCTGCTGAAATGAATCGGTCTGAACAGGCGGCTGCACGGTCCAGGGGCACAAAGCCAAAAAATGATATTTAAGTCTGCTGTTGGCTGCTGCGGTTGGCGGCCCCGAGGAATGGAAAGACGTAAAATTGCAAGGATGGGCAGGAAACCCCAGAGTAGTGTCCAGCTCGAGGGGGTGCTGTTGTGCGGGGGGTTCGAGAAGAAAGACGAGCGCATGGATCAAAAATTAAAACCGCATGTGGCTTGGGAGACCTACAGAGACGTCCGAAACTGACGAGGAAATCGTGGGATCTGCTTTGAAATTGAAGGCGCGAGAGATGCGCAAGTGTTTGCAAAAGATGGACGTCGATGGAAGAGAACATGCGGCTCGATGAAGGAAGAAGCGGAACGATCGGTGTGTGCGGTAATACTTGATGTTTTATTCATCCCTCAAGGGGGCATTATATAAGACATATATGGACTCTTAAAGTTAAAACTGCAATGTGGGACTAAACTCAACTACACCTAAAGTTTCTAATAGACCGACATTGACTCGATATTTCCAACAATAATGTCTCTCTTTATACGCTTAGACGAGATAATCAGCGGGACAACCTCGATTTGATACCATGTTGAAAGATGAAAAAAGAAATACTTGATGTTTTATTCATCCCTCAAGGGGGCATTATATAAGACATATATGGACTCTTAAAGTTAAAACTGCAATGTGGGACTAAACCCAACTACACCTAAAGTTTCTAATAGACCGACATAGACTCGATATTTCCAACAATAATGTCTCTCTTTATACGCTCAGACGAGATAATTAAAGTACCTTGGGTTGAGTGATAGATGCTTGACATCGATTCAATAGATTGATACCAATCACGATACAATATATCGAGGTATGCTCAATATCCACTCTTGAGGTTAGGATTTCTAAGAGTTCTTCTCTCTTAAGAGAGCCTAAAACAATACAATGATTCTAGATCCGTAAAAGAATCACTAACACCCCTTATATGTGAGGGAGTGAGATATACATAATTACAGAAATGCATTAAGGTTACATAGGCAGATAGGGGACTCATGGATGGGCTGGGAAGTCGTCGTTGTATCAACACTCCCTACCAAAAATCGACTTTTTCCTTCGGGTTGAGGCCCGTAAGGGCCATCAGCGAGCGTCAGAGGATCCAAGTCAGTGAGGTTGGAATCATCGTCTTCAACGCCGAGCAGCAAGCATGAGTCCTTGATAGGGCATTTGTGTATGAGCGAGTACGGCTGGTGGTAGCGAAAACAGATGCCCTTTTGGTGAAGTTTGAGGTACTGCTAGTGAGATAACAGCCGAGGTGGTGGGGGTATTGACGGAGGCAAGATCAGCGGAACTGGTGGCGACTACGGGCCGATCAACGGGTGGAGGCAGGTGATCCAGACAATGGAAGGGTAGTTGAGATTTCGGTGGTGGAAACGACTGGTCGTGTAACATTCAGTCTGTAAATGTTAAATAATATGGATCCGACCGGGCCCGCCACAACATACAACCTTCACAAGTCAAACATTATAAAGAGGTACAAAATAGAACTCACGTCCCAGAGTATACGACGTCTAGCGGAAGCATAATAAGCCGACTAATAAAAGGGGAATGTCCACAACTAATCCATAAAGGAACAAGTGTTTGGCTTTAAGGCCTTACATTAATATGTTCTTACAACAGTACTAACATACAATCAACTTCATCGACATGTAGCCCGGAATCATAGGAGCTAGAAAGTAAAGGGACATAAGCTAAGCATCAATCTTTTCCTTTTCTTTTTAAGCGGCTTTAGGCTTTAGCCCGTTATACATCACTACATGCTATGCTTCCTGCAACCAAATACATATCGGGGAAAACAAGAATCAACTATGAGTTGATCATAAACCGCGTAACAACCTCTTCACCGGTCATCCTAACAGACTTTGGGGCGAGTCATTGCACACATTCAAGTACGCGCCACGAGAAAGCATGTAGTATGTATATCAAAACAGAATATAAAAGATATACGCTACATATGCAAAGGCTCGGACATCAAACAATCTTCTATGTTGAGCAATTAATAAAAAGGGAGTCTATCATGCATGTATCATGATTGTTTGGTTTGTTCAAAGGATCCAACCGCAACCCCTAGCACATCAGCGTACGATTCTAGCACAACATCAAGCATCAAAGCATGATTTGTGGCTCTCATGGCTACCCCATTCCAAGCCACAAACACACAATAAGAAGAGAGGTATAGGTCATCTCACCCCATGATGGGAGGTTTGGTCATCTCAACCATCGAATAGTAGTAAGGGAGGTATAAAATCATCTCACCCCTTGATGAGAGGTTTAGATCATCCCAACCATCAAATCGTATTAAGGGATGTATAATATCATCTCACCCCTTTATGCGAGGTTTAGATCATCCCAACCATCAAATCGACAAACACACCACATACAATCGATTATGAAGTCGTCTAATTTCAATAATCACAATCTCTAATGTGACGGTCATTTCTCCTCACCGCAATGAGGCAACATTCATCAACTTATCGGTTACAATCATGGGCTACGCAAAGGATGTCAAAACCACCCAAATAACCATGTCCTCGCACACACTGCGACATTTCTAGCGGAGTCTTCTCCGGCTACGCAAACTAGGATAATCCTAAATGCAAACGTCATAACATCATTCTTGATCTGGGCCTACGACCACAAATAAGCTTCACACACCAATTTAGGCCTGCAAGCGGTTCGGTTTGGGTCGGTTTGTACCCAAACCGAAACCGAACCAACATGCTTCAGTTTTCGGAAGGTCCGAACCGAACCAAACCCGTTCGGTTCGGTTTGTTGTCAGTTCGGTTTTTTATCATTTTTTGACGGTTCGGTGTCGGTTTTTGTACTTACCTAATTACACATTTACACTCTTGTATATTAAGTGAAGCAAATGTTACAATCGTTCATCGTACAGTTACCAAAATATTTAAATTTGTATCAATATAATATACAAATGATAAATAAACATGAAACAATATTTAAAAATATTATAATCATCCTGTCAAATTAAACATTATAACCATAAAAATTATAAACATGCAACAATACCATCTCAGATAATTCTTTGTTGCTTTAATATTTAAAAATGGTCATTCAAAATTAGCTTACATCTTAGAAGGAAACAGTAGCAATTAAGCTTCCAAATCGGTGTTTCCAAGGCACTAGCTTTTCAATATTCTTCATACAATTATCTCTTCAGTATTCTTCATTCTTGGAAACATTGTTTTCCAACTCTAACAAGAAGAAGAAATTTAAAAATTTAATACTTTTTTCAATTTGTGCTTCTCCGCAACGAAAAGGTTGATGCAATATTTAGCTATAGTGGTACGCGAAGGTACAATAAACCTCGGTTCTAATTGGTTTGAGTAATATCTAAATCCTTCATGCTCAACAAATTTAAATGGCTTTGAGTGGTAGCTACCTAATGTCCTTAAAGCGCTAGTGTCATTCTTCTTCGGATCAGTTGCATATACCTTGTACAATATTTACATTTAGCTTTATCACTTCCTTCATTATCCTTAAACTTACTAAACCACTCCCATACTGCAGATTTATTTCTAGCATTAGCTCCTTCAGGCTGAATGGTAGTGTCATCAATTTTTTGTTTCTTGAACACATTTTTTGATACATCCTCCTCCTGAGAGGGTATAGGTTCGACTGCCACAATTTTTATCTCAACGACTTCTTTTATTATTTCTTTTCCTTTGAACTGTTTTGAAGAAGAGGACATCCCTTTTGAGTGGTAGCTACCTAAGGGAATAGAAAAATAGAAAAGTTTATTTTATGGACAACACATTTATGTAGGAAAATACAAATGAATTTAATAGATCAACTAAGAAATCTCAGACATTGCTAGCAACTGATACTAAATATTACTGACAACACATTTATGTAGGAAAATACACGGACAGTAGCGAATCTTTTCTTTAGAACCTTTTCTTTAGAACATGACTATTTTTATGTAAGGAAAAAATGCAAAATATGTGGTATTACCAGCATAGCACTTTATTATGGATAATCTGAAACTTGCATAAGTTGGCATGGTTGGAGGGTTTGGATGTTTACCATCGCAAGTATTATGGTTTAAAAACCCTTGAAAAATTGGCCCAGCACTCCAGCAGAGGCCAAAGGAGTATGGGTCTGAGAAATAACTCAACAAGAAAGACATTTAAATGATTGGAGGGTTTTGAAATCTGACCTTGCACTTGCTGCGTGACTGCGTGGATGAGGAGAAAATGAAATCCAGAGGAAAACTCGCCGCTAGTACATTAACTCGTCGGCCGCCGCTGCATGGATGAGGAAAAATCCAGAGGAAAACTCGCCTGAGCTTAGCGTGAAACCCTTGTTACCCTTCAGATTTTTGTCCTTCACTGCTTCACGGAAATGAGGCTTGCGTGAAATAATAGCTTTTTTTATATTTATTAAGTAGCTAAGTGCAAATAGAAGATAGTCAGCTGGCTTGTAAATAATTTTAAAGTTAGCTCATTTAGTCATTTGTCATTTCGGTTTGACCACTTAAAATTATATATTTATATTAAGTCGAAATGAGTCACATCTTATATTTATTAAGTGGAATTGAGACATACAATTATTATAATATTAGTCGGTTCGGTTCGGTTTGACCGGTTTTTACAACTTGAAAACCGACCCGAGCCGAAGTGACTTCGGTTTTCACAAACCCCAAACCGAACCGACACCGAACCGGGCGGCTCAGTTTCACAATCGGTGCGGTTCGGTCGGTTTTGTCGGTTTTGTCGGTTTTGTCGGTTTTCGGTTTTTGCTCCTCACCCTTACCATGTCTAGTCCGGACTTGAACGTCGGATTCTCTAATACAAAGCATGTCAAGGTCGCAATACCATGCCTCGGGGTTCTGACGAACCAAATGAGTTCATACCCACCACTTAGTTAGATGAGAGTCCCCCAATGCAAGAAAATAAAGGCATGACTCATACAAAACGGGCCTAAAATCGGAGGAAGAAGTCGTTACCCTTGAGGACCTCTTTGGAGCCATGGAAATCTTTCACAAATGGGAAGAACATGACCGTAGGGATGAGATCTATCCGCTGTCGACGACGTTTCGTTGATCGAGTTCATGGATCTCCGCCGCCGCCTCTTTCTTCCTCTTCAAGCTCCTCTTCTTTCTCCTCTCCTTTTCACCCTAAGAGGGAGAACGCGAGAGATAAAGCGAGGGATTATACCACCTCTTGACGACCTAAAGTCCTCAGAAATCTCCTCTAGTCGTCGGATCTCAGTCCGGTAATCAAAAGGCTCGAAACAGACTTATTTCTCTGCTTTCGCAAAGTACACGCCCCGGTTATATGCACTGAGTGTACCGCCTTTCTGCCAAAATTCCACTATTCGACGTACGTAGGAACCTAGAAAGTGATGTACGTAGGAACCTAGAAATTGACGTACGTCAAAATTATGCATGAACGCCCTGGTTACAAGGCATGTACCAGGGGCTTGCACCGTCATGCAACACGTTCCCACTATTCGATGTACACTGAGCACTCCCAAATCGACGTACGTCGAAAAGTGCTGGACACGTCCTGGTTACACGGCGTGCACCGCCTTCTACACTAATCGATGTACGTTGAGTACTCAGAAATTGACATACGTCGAGAAACACACAAACATGGGTGAACACGCCCTGGTTACACGACGTGTACCAGAGGAATGTAACATGTGCTTCGACTTCTCAGGTTGTGCGTCGATTAGAAATCGACCTGCGTCAAATTGGAACTTACACGACCATATTACACAGCGTGTAGGGAGGGCGTGTAAACTGAAAAACGTCGGATTTTTCCTCCAGAGAGTCTCTCAATCATGTTACACTCAACCCGCAACTCATTCAAAGCCTCAATTACTCATTTCAAGCCATGGCAAGGCAAAACGGGGTGTTATAGGTTCGGTGGTCGAGTAGAGGAGGCCAGATGGGCTGCATAGAGTTCCACGTTGAGACAACGAGCATGGTCCATGATGCGAAAGAAAGTAGATGGGTTGTGGACACGAAGGTGGCGAAAACAGGGGCCCTTTCGACGAAGTTTGAGGTACTGATGTTGAGATAAGCGCAAAGGTAGTGGGGGTAACGACGGAGGAAAGATCGGCGGAACTGGCGGTGCCTGAGGGCCAATCAACGGGTAGAGGAGGGTGATCCAGGTGATGGATGGATAGTTGAGATTTTGGCGGTGGTAACTGTTGGTTGGGTGGTCGAGTAGAGGAAGACAGATTGGCCACATAGAGTTCCTCATCGAGACAACGAGCTTGCTCACAAGCTTGCTCCATGAAGCGAGAGAAAGTAGATTGGTTGTGGACACGAAGGCGCGCTCGGATGTGGGGCTGCAGACCCGTGAGAAAATGCCTCAGATCATGGTTTGGGGATAGTCCAATAACAAGTGTGACGACCTCGACGAACTCAGTGAAGTAAGCGAAGACAGTGTCAAAGTGGCGAATGGAGTTGAGGCACTTGTAGGCATTACCTGCTTGGCGCGTGTCATAGTGGCGAAGGAGTTCCTCCTTCATGATGGACCAAGAGAGATCATGGACATGTTGGCACGTCCAACACACCCAATGGAGCGCAGGTCCCTCCATATAGATAGTCGTCATAGGAAACTTTTGGTTGGCGGAGGTGGGCTGGAGATCGAAAAATTGTTCAGCATGGGCGATCCAATCGAGGGAGTCAATGTCGTTGAATACCAGAATATAAATCTGGCAGAGCTAAGTATAGTAGATGTCCTCAACGGAGTGTAAGAATTCCATGTGGTCAATGACAGGTCGGTTGGAGGAAGCGGTGAAGGTGTCGGAAGTGCTGGTGGACGATTGAGTGCGGTGGTCACAAGTTTAAGGAGGAGAAGCGTAAGATCTTCTAATCGAGCTTCCAAGCGAGTAGAATCAGTGGAAGCCGAAGTGGAGGCATCCTCAACGGCATGTAGGGTCATTGAACGAGTTATGGGCATGAATGAAAGAGTCGATGTATCGTGTGTAACACCCGGTTTCCCCTAGTCAAAGGGTGAAACCTGGGAGCTACCGCGTCGTGGTAGGGCTACCGCCGACACAAAAATTAATTCAAAACCATTTCATTTTAAAGGGGGTTCTCTGTTAGCTACCGCGAGCCGTGCAGTAGTGCTACCGCGAGCCGTGCGGTAGTGCTACCGCTGGCGATAACAGTTGTTTTGAGTGGCCTGGGTGGCCAGGGAGATACCGACACGTGATAGCTCTCAGGCGGGCCGACCGATTTTGATCTTGTGATCTCAATCGTTTAAACATTTTAAAGATCGATCTGATGGCCACGATTAGTGCTCCTGAGGGTTCTATTAGGGTTGAAATCCCTCAGTTGAAGCCATTTGATTCATTTGCTTCGGTTAGGTCACGCAAAAGAGAGGGAGGCCGGTCACCGGGCGTGAGGAAGAAGGAGGGATTGTCGGAGCTCCTCCGCGAGAATCGACGAGCCGTCGCTAGAGAAAGCTTCCTTGGATCGTCACGGTCGTCTTCAACCTTTTTTCTCCGAGGATTATGGCTCCAAAGCGGGCTCCAAGGGCAACAACCCTTTCCTTCCGGTCAATAGGATGCGTTGTTTTCTCCTTGAAACGTTTTTTGCATTTTCCCTTAAATTGATTTTGTGTGTGAAGCCAAAACAGCGGTGCGTGACCCATTTTGGTGATGTTTATACGAAATCGTTTGTGAAGGAGATCATCAGGGAGATACATAATGCCCTAGTGCCATAGTCACCAGGTCAAAATGGGAGATACAAGATTTCACATTTTTAACCTATATCGACTTGGTGACTATGGAAGGATCTCGCATACTGGTGACTATGGTAGGATCTCACATACTGGCGAGATGTCATCGATGTCGCCGATGTCGCATACCTGGCGAGTATGGAAGAATCTCGCATACTCGCACGTGACCTTCAAATGCTCCTGCTGGTTGACTTTGCCTTGACATTTGACTTTGACTTCTGCCTACGTGGCATGAATAGGCTCTACCCTCGACGATATATGGGTTGTACACAATCCCCGCTCTTTGCGAGCTATAAAAGAGCTCGGAAAGAATCATCTAACCCTTTATCGGTGAGGGGCCTTGGAGAGTAACTGGCTTACTCGGCTTGTCTCGATGGCCGGCCTCCGTTATCTATAAATAAGAGGGGGGTCTGTTATGAGTTGTCCTTTCTGAACTTGTGCGAGATGCCTGTCACGCCTGAAGAAATTGCGGCTAACAAGGTCGCCTTGCAGAAGATGCTGAATCCAGTCTCGACGAAGCGTCATCGCCAGGATGACGATACTGGCGATCAGAGGAGAAAGAAGAAGAAGGTCGCAAGGGAGGGGGCTCAAGTGCCCGCTCATGCCGACAATGCTCCGCCACCCGCCGATGATCCTTCTGTTCCTGTAGCCACTCAAGAGTTGCTGAACCAGATGGGCCTGGGCAAGAATGTTGAACAACTTGCTCCTGAGTTTTCGAGCGCAACACGGTAAATACATAAGCACAATGAGTACAAAAATGCACAAAATAAAAAAATTTTATTTATTAAAAACATAATTATACTTGATCTCAGATCCAAGTATACAACTACATAAGCACGACTACATACGAGTATAGAGATAGATATACAACTCCACGATATCAAAATTCATTATTAAACTAAACTAATCGGTCATTCTGCAAGCAGGACACTTCGGGTCCCGACACCACTTCCTGTGTTCCTCAACCACCTTTGTGATTCTTACTAGCAACTTGGCCCATAATTGATATTGCTCGTCTCTTTCTTTCTTTTCTCCTCTTCGATCAATTTTTTATGTGTCATGTTTTATGCTTAAACCCAAAAAATAAAATAAAAAGGGTTTGTCATATAATGACTTAGTAAAACTTTTACATCTTTAACCGTTGTACATACAAACACAGAATTAGTAACAATATGCATATTATATTTTATATTAAGCAGTAAACAGTAGGGCTATAAAGTAATAGTGTGGTATTCTATAAGCAGTATGTAACAGTATGATGCAATATAAATTTTTATATATAAGCAGTGTGAAAAATCTATAAGGAGATTGTGTAATGAGTAAGCAATATATTCATTTATTATCATATTCATTTCATCATTTCCATTTTCAGTCTAAGGTATTGCTAAGGGTAGCCGTATCTGTATAAGTCATCTGTCTTTGAGCCCGATACCTTTGGGTCATCATCATCGACCAATCTAGCACACACCAACACACTTCGGTTAACCTTGGAGCGAGTAAGGAAGTCTCGCACTAGAAGAGAGGGAAGTCGAGAAATGAGAATCTTTTATTAGGAGGTGAGAGTGTAAATTACTCTCATTCCAATAACCAAATACATATTTCGCGAGAGGCCTAGTAGTCCGGCGAGATCTCTTAGAACTAGTCCCCTTCCCTGGCTAGAGCGTCATATTTATAGGCTTGAGCCTCCGTCAGTCTATGGTTAGCGCAATTGCGACGGGCATGCTTACTTAAGCCGTTGAAATGCTTACAACAAGAGTTTCTACGAGGTCTCGCAGGGCGAGATGACCCCTTGGAGATTAGAGGGGTGTAGTATGAATCCTTTCCCACTCTCAGATGATCTGTCCCTCCCCAGAAGGGATGTGTTGTAGTACTTGTATTCGTCGAGATCAGAATACACGTGGAGGACATGACAGCAGGTCACCTCGGCTAACTCAGTAGGTCACCTCGGCTAGCTCAGCAGGTCACCTCGGCTAGCTCAGCAGGTCACCTTGGCGAGCTCAGCAAGTCACCTCGGCGACTTCACATTGACCTCGCATGAGGGTGGGGTCCATCTTCTGACAGCAAGGTACCCCTCCCCGCTTGTAACGGGTAGGAGGACGGTTGACACCCCGCGAAGGTCGCTCATTTGAAGATTTGACGACCTCGTCTGCCTTCCCCGAACTCGCACAACACTTGGTTCCAGAGAGGGACTTCCTATACACTCCTGGGTATGCGGCGGGACCATCACAATGTAACACGACCACCTTATCAGGTAACAAAGTAAACTTGTGTTCTCTTGTTTGCCTCTTGTTTTTGTGGTCGTTCGCGAACAATTAACCTTTGGTCATATACAGTCCGAACTTCGCGGGCCGAGAACTTGGCCCTTTGCGGGTCGAGATCTTGGCTCCTACATGTGAGTCGAGCTCTTGGCTTCAACATGATAGTGCGGGTGAGTATGGGCTTTGGTTGAAGGATGGAAAAGTCGTTAGCGACCTTGCAAGGCTAGTGGTGAAGACCTCACATCACGTCGCACAGGCTTTGAGGGAAGTCACAATCACCTCGCGGGGACCTAAAGTCTACTCCCAGTCACCTCACAGAGACCTAAAGTAAGCTCGCAATCACCTCGTAGAGACCTAAAGTTAGCTTGCAATCATCTTGCAGGGACATGAAATCAACTCGCAATCAACTCGCCTAAATGTTTTGGTTTTACTAATCTTAACGAGTTGTTCTGTCATGCTTGCTGACTTGACCTCCCTCAAAAAAAAAACGACCAACATACGGACGCCTCCCGATTCTACGGGACGTCGATTGATCCACCGAGCGACATGACTTTAAATCCAAGCATCTGCATTGATGGTCGTGATTAGCTCCCCATTTGCACGTTGGTTGTCTATCCCCGCATGATAGCAATGACATTTCCAAAGAGTCAACCTCCAGAATCTCATCTAGGGCTGCAGATCCTTACATCGCTCTCTTCACAACCGTTCGACCGTGCAAATAGCCAACATCCCAGGGTGCATGTCTCTAAATCCAAGTTTATGCATTGACCGCCGAGATGAGCTCCCCCATTGTACGTTGGTTTCCTACCCTTCAGATGCTCGTGCCTTTCTGAGCGTTAGCGATCCGCGGGGAGATGGGATGGGGAGAACCTCCTAGCGAGCTTTGTCGAGCTGAAGTCACCTAAATTTCAAGTACAACTCGCACAGGAAATATCTCGCGCGACTTTCAGCTCGCTAGATATCCACCTCGCTAGGGGCCCCGCGGGCATGGGGAACCGGGAGTGTATTGATACTAAGTCTGGTCTTATACCGTCGACGTGACTTTCAATTCGCTAGATATCCACCTCGCCAGGGGCCCCGCGGACATGCGGCAGCCGGGAGTGTCTTGATCCTAAGTCTAGTCTTGTACCGTCAACGCGACTTTCAACTTGCTAGATATCCACATAACAAGGGGCCCCGCGGACATGCGGAAGCCGGAAGTGTGTTGATCCTGAGTCCGATATTGTGTCGTCGATGCGACTTTCAGCTCACTAGATATCCACCTTGTCAGGGTCCCCGCTGACATGCGGCAGTTGGGAATGTGTTGATCCTAAGTCCGGTCTTGTACCGTCGACGCAACTTTCAGCTCGCTAGATACCCACTTGACAGGGGCCGCGCGAACTTAAGTCACCCAGGAGTGTGTTGATCTTAAGTTCGATTTTGTACGTCGATGCGACTTCCAGCTCGTTAGATATCCACCTCGCCAGGGGCCCTGCGGACATGCGACATCCATGAGTGTATTGATCCTAAGTCCGGTCTTGTACTGTCGACACGACTTTAAGCTCACTAGATACCCACCTCGCCAGAGGCCGCGCGCACTTGCGGTAGCCGAAAGTGTGATGATCTTTTTCGATTTCGATACCATCAACGCGACTCACAATTAGCCTTATCCACCTCCTTTAGTTGAACTCACTCCTAGAAAATGGCCTGAGAGTGTGAAGATATTTTCCGATGTCAATACCATCGACCTTCGCATACCAAAAAGCATGTGAGGGCTCTCAGAGTCAAGTCAATTCATTCACCTAAAAAGTTCAAATCACTTCCATATTTTTAGCTCATGATCCTCACCATGACAGGGACCTCGTCGACGCAATTTAGAACCAGAAAAATGTCGAGATCATTCTCGCACAGTGAACCAGCTTGCGACTCTTGTGAAGCTTAACGTTAAGTCATTATGCTGCACTCAACCCTGCGACAAACCAAAAAGGAGAGTGTATATCCTGGCGCATTACCATCATGACCATCTCGCCGAAGTACGAGTCTTACATTGTTTTTTCGACCTCGTACCGAGCTCTAAAAAAGTGGGGATTGTGTATTACATTGTTTTTTCGACCTCGTGCCGAGCTCGAAAAAAGTGGGGATTGTGTATTACCCGAATTCGTTGAGATCAGAAGTACATGTGGAGGACATGACAGCAAGTCACCTCGACGAACTCAGCAGGTCACCTCGGCGAGCTCAACAGGTCACCTCGGCGAGCTCAACAGGTCACCTCAACGACTTCAGATTGACTCGCATGGGGGTGGGGTCCACCTTATGACAGCAAGGTACCACCGTCCCCCTTGCATTCGCCTATAAATACGACCCCATTGTAACGGGTGGGAGGTCAGTTGACACCCCGCGAAGAACGCTCATTTAAAGATTTGGCGACCTCGCATGCCTTCCCCCAAAATCGCACAACACTTGGTTCGGGAGGGGGAGTTCCTATACCCTCCTGGGTACGAAGCGGGACCTCCACAATATAACACGACCACCTCGTCAAGTAACAAAGTAGTCTTTTGTTCTATTTTTTGCCTCGTGTGTTTGTGGTCCCCGCGAACAAGTAACCTTCGGTCATATACAGTCCAAACTTTGCGGGATCAACGTATGTGCTCCTAGAGATCGTCCTCTTAGTATGATGGTGCGCCCTAGAACTTTTCGTCCACCTTCCTCTGTGCTTGTCATGTGTCATCCCTTTGGCTAAGATATGTGGTACTAAGTGTCGGCGTTTGTGGGATACCGAATTTTGGGCAAACACTTTTCGTATATGTCGTCTCAGCTTTCACTAATCGCAGATGGTTCTAATGTTAGTATAACAATATCATACCAATAAATATTATTAGTGCAATATACGCAAGGCATGTTTTTGGTGTACATTCGACAACCACCTTCACTACTCATCATTTAGATCGTTTGCATCATTGAAATCGTTAAAATTTTGGATAAATTCTTCCACCTTGCAATTACAATATGGACCCCCCACATAGCTTTGTTCTCCTTTAGCGTTTCATGGGGTCAAGACAATTTTCAAGTAATAAGGAGTGCTACGGAGGCACCGACCCTAGGACTAGTATTATTGGCACAACAAAGCCTATGACGTCAAGGAGCATACACGGGACTTGGACTACTCAATACTTACTACTGTCTCAGACAGACTCCACTTGACTGTAAGAGAAGAATTTGGATCTTACCACCATGGAATATTGGGACCACTGCAATAATAAAGCCTGGCAACTATGGTTGGTGTGCTATTTTGAAAAAGAAGCAATTCAAGAGTACTTTTGGGAAAAGAATGAATAACTAGTGAAATTCGGAATTAGTGCACAGAATTAAATTTTTTTTTTCTTTGTATGAGAAAGCGAGTTTTGACCTTGAGCAAAACGATGGAACAGATGTTGGAGTTGTATATGGTGAGAATATGTCTCTCGAGTTTTAATGTATCCATCACCTTTGTGTTCTTAGTTGTGCATCTTCACATTTCTCCCTCCCATCAATATCGTTTTTATATCATTACTAAACATAAGCTTGACTATGCGAAATCTCAAATCTTGGAAAACATTAATATTTTGACACTTATTAAGGTTTATTCAAGAGTGACTGGAGCATCTTCTATGATGATAATATGGTAATGTTTATCATTCTACATAAGTTACTAGCCTGCCTCTAATTGAGAGTCAAGGTCATGTAGACAGCACCAGACAGTTAGAGAATATGGTGTTGACGTTGAAGTCATGGGGCACACTAATGATAATTGCTACAACTTTTATGGTTTACCACACACTCACTCCACTTTAACTCGCAAGGTATCTAGTATTACTTTATAAGAGGAGACAGGAGGGATCGTACCCATCTTTTGTTGACAGCCATTCATGTATCATTCTACAATAGGTGAATCAAGATTTGTAACCTTCTTATTGCACCATCTTCCTTTTTCCACATGAATCATAGATTTCTTCTCCCACGTGAATCATGGACTCGAGTACATCTTCACATGTTTAGTAATGCAACTCCCTTTACCCATCTCCACAAACTTTGTTTCATTAGGAGACTTGTGCATATATGTAACAAGTTGAGTTTTATGATGAGAGTTAAACATATATACATATATATGAATAGTCTAGTCCTTGTGCATTCATTACAGAAATCCTAGGAGATTTGTACATATATCTGCACAGAGGAAGGGGTCTGCCAAAATAATCAAAATCATAAAATCAAGTATTTAAGGCCACTAAAACCAAATCACCATTAGTCAACTCAGCATGCATGAGATTCAAACCCAAACAATAATGGGTTAAAACAAATCATGCTAGTAATGACTCATAAGACGTATTCAAGAACTCATGTCAGATCGCATGAAAAGTGCATACAAGGAAAGAGAGATTCCAAAATAACCAAAACTCCTTTTTAGCATTGTTATGTCTACAGACTCTACACATCTTGATTACAAACTGATGTCCTAATTAATTTTCATGTATGGTAGGTAACTCCCCTGAGGCTGCGCCTGAACAGAGAATACAGGTTTTGCAGGAATGCAAGAACACATAACAAAAGAAAAAGAAGAAAGAAGATTTCACGACAATAACAATCAATGTCATTTGCGATCGGCTAGAGGAGTATATATAATCCCCAAATAGTTACACAGTTATTTTTCCACACACAACCGCAATGCAAGTAACATAAATGCAACTCGACAGGTACACACTTAACTTATTTGATACACATATATAGACAATAACAGCTATTGCCGATGCTACAAAATTTAAAGTATCGGTTATGGGCTGCGTACCCACCTATCTCTATATGTCATCATTATATATGTGTTATCATTATGTAGGGGCCTCGAGCACCGGGTCTAGTAATAGGTATTATTATTACTACTTGTCTTTTATTATCTTGTAAGCCTATATAAATGCATATGGTGTATTGTATGGATTATCAATGAATGAATTCTAGTTCTTGTCCCCTTGTTGTGAGATACTTGACGGCTCTCTCCTCTAATGAGCAACCCCGCTTAGGCAGCCGCGGTCATGGCTCCGTAGTATCTCCGTCATCTTCCCCGCCTCCGACCACTCCTCCGGCGATCTCCGAGTAAGCCCATAACATCTTGGTATCAGAACTTCTCGGTCCTCTTCCGCCGACGCACGCCAACATCTCCTCCGCTGCGAATCACGGTCCGTCAAATTCCAGCCCGTTGTTTCTCGTTCTAGCCGCATATCGCCAATCTTCCCCCTCTACAGCCTTGTAGACCGCCTCTCTGCTTCTTCGACACCCCCAATCCCTCTACGTCGTTCGACAAAAACAAACCGCGGCCCTCCTCTTTGCTTCCTCGACACCGAAGCAGCCGCACCTTGGTCCCAGCCCACGTCCCCGTTTCTTCTTCATCTCCGACGGGATTGGCAATCTCCCTCGTCTCGAGCAGGAAAACAGTCCGGCTGCTGCTTCCTTTCGTCCAGATTGAGGCTTCCAGCGAGCTCTGCGACGACATCAACGAGGTCCAGGCTCTTCTCCTTCCAGCGTCTCCGCTTCTTCATCGTCTCCCCCGCCCAGAACAAGCCCGTCGCAGCTTCTTCCTGTCGACGACATCGTCGACCTCACCTCCTGTGCGGGATGCACGCCTGACTGTCGCTCCCCCGCCTGCTACTTTGTCCCTATTGAACCCCATTCCCGCTCAGTTCCTGCAACTCCCCTCACGTCAGGTCCATCTTCTCAAGCAGAAAAGCAACCCCTTTACTTTCGATCTCCCCCTCCTCGAGCCCAGCGCCATTTCCCCTCTTTTCCTTTTATTATTATTATTATTATTATTATTATTATTATTATCCTTCCTATTCCTACTGCCTATTCACAGCAAGCCCACCAAACCGCCGGTCATTTAATTGATTATTGTTTAAGTTATTAATTCTTAATTGAATTAATTAAGTCATCAATTAATTATGGGGAACATCAAGCTTAGTATCGCGGAGAATGCTGCCCTCCGTTCGATCGAGGAAATGATAATCTCGTGGGATGCATGCCTTCGGGACGCCGACGCACGTCGTAAGGACGTCATGACGAATCTCCTCCAGAAGTTTGATAAATTGATAGCCGCTTTTCCGCCGAAGCTTCCACCTTCGCCGCCGCCACCTCCCGTCGTAAAGTCACCATCTTCGTCAGCCGTTGACGTGTCACCGCTCTTCCCTATGTGGACTCCCCCGCCATCCCCCCCCCCCCCCCCCCCCCCCCCCCCCCCCCCCCCCCCCCCCCCCCGTGGTGCTGCCTCCCCACCTTGGGCCACCTTCGTCAGTCACCGTCGCCGCCGTTCCGCCGCACCTGTCGACCCTTACTCCACCGGCCCCCGCTCCGCCGACTCCGACGGACCCGTTCCTGCCTCCGGCCACATCGCCGCCTCTTTTGCCGGTCCTTCCTCTGGCCCCGCTCATGCCAGCCCCTGCTTTACCGGGTCCCCTGGATCCCTTCCTTCAACCAACCGATCCTGCCACCATATCTGCCTGACGCTTCTCGCTCTCCGCCCGAGCTACCGTCGTTCCGCTCGCTCATCGCCATCGTGTCTACCTCAGTCTCCGCTACAACAACACGATACTGAGAATTATTTTGGCACGAAATTAAGGAGTCAGACGATCATGCAGTACAAGCCTCGTTCAAGCTTGAGGACAAGCTCGATTTGAAGGCCGGGAGAGATGTTATGGGCTGCGTACCCACCTATCTAGTTGATTATGATTATCTTCATGTGTCATCATTATATAAGTGTTATCATTATGTAGGGGCCTCGAGCACCGGGTCTAGTAATAAGTATTATTATTACTACTTGTCTTTTATTATCTTGCAAGCCTATATAAAGGCATATGGTGTATGTATGGATTATCAATGAATGAATTCTAGTTCTTGTCCCCTTGTTATGAGATACTTGGTGGCTCTCTCCTCTAATGAGCAACCCCTCTTAGGCAGCCGCGGTCATGGCTCCGTAGTATCTCCGTCATCTTCCCCGCCTCCGACCACTCCTCCGGTGACCTCCGAGTAGACCCATAACAATATCATATAATGACATGTAACAATACTCCGCTCTTTAAAATTCCCTGTCCTCGATGATCAAATGAGGGGTATGCTTTCTTCAAGGCATGGTAATCTCCCCAAGTCACATCATCGGCAGCTGAATTGGACCATTTAACTAATACCTGGGGAATAGCTAGACCTCCCTAGGGTATCATTCTCCTCTCAAGAATATCTTATGTCATCATTAATAGATTACCCACTTGTATGATAAACACTGGAATTGTTGTCGATGTTCGTACAACGCGAATATGTTGTTTAAGCTGTGATATATGGAAGGTGTGGTGTATCTTGGAGGAGGGAGGGAGCTGCAATCTATATGCCACCAGTCCAAATTTTTTGTGATCAAGAAGGGCCCAAAATATTGTGGTGATAACTTATGATATGAAGCACCTCGAAGGCTAACTTGTCTGTATGGTTGAAGCCTAATATACACATATGTCCCCTCCTGAAATGTTCTTTCTTTCCTTTTCTTATCGACGAGCAACTTCATCCTATTCTAGGCCTATGTAAGTGTTGTTTCAGCAGTCTGAGAGCTGTTTCTCTTGCTTGTAGGCTCATGTCCACTTCCTCAACATTGGTTGAATCTGGAAGATAATGAATGTGTTTGGAAGAGGAGGGGTGCTTGACCATAGATAATATTATAGGGGGTCAATTGGATGGCACTATGATATGATGTGTCGTACCGCCACTCAGCCATAGGCAACCACTAGCTCCATTTCTTGGCCTTATCAAAGGAAACACATAAGCGATAATTTTCTAGGCACCGATTTACCACTTTTGACTGGGCATCTGATTGAGGAGGATATATTGTAGAGGTGTTAAGTTGCACATTATGTACTTTAAAGAAGCCTTGCTCAAAAGAACCAATAAAAATCACATCACTATCACTTACAATTGAGTTGGGCATACCATATAGCTTAATGTTATCCATGAATGCTTGTGCAACTATAGTAGAAGTGTTTGAGTGTTTCAAGGCCACAAAATGAGCATATTTACTTATCCTATCAACCACCACCATAATCATAGCCATTGGAACTTGGGAGACCCTCAATGAAGTCCATCGAAATATCCTTCCAAACTCTATCCGGAATTAGTAGGGATTGTAGTAGTCCAAAGGGTGGTTCATTGGAGGCCTTGCATTGTCGGCAGATGGAACACTACCTTATGAATTGATACACAAACTCCTTCATGTTCTTCCAGCTTACTAACCTCAATTCCTGATTATCCCACTAAACTTGAGTCATGGTAAATGTGACAAATCATTTTTTTACTTGCTCTACATTCTCCACTGATATTGAGGCTTAAGGGTAAGATTGTTCTCCTTAATGTGTATTAAATTTTGCATCTTCACATCTTGCTTTCTGTTATGCCGCCGCATCCGTTACAGTTCACAGACCAACAATATTCAAGACGGCGCAAGGAGGTACAAGACAACGGGGCTGAACCATCCGGTTCAGCCCCCTCGCAGCAATAAATAAAGGATAGGGGCTGAACCACACCGGTTCAGCCCCTACTGGGGGGGGGGGGGGGCGGCCAGCCCCCTTGTCCCCGGGTATTAATAGGCCCGGGGACCCTCTTGTGATGGCATGCAATATTATAATTCAGGTATTCCCCTCTCTCTTTCTCTCCTCTCAAACCCTAGCCGTCTTTCTTCTTCTTGCTCTCCCCTAGATCTCTCTCTTCTCTTCTACTCTAGCCCGTTCATATCAATTGGTATCAGAGCATCGCTCCTACGACCATGGTTACCACACGCACCGAAGCTGAAATCGCTCGCCTCGCCGCCATCGAGGAGAACTACGTCACCTTGGCGGATTCGGTGGCCGGCATCGAGGAACAAGTCAAGACAACCACCAAAAATCTGGAGGAACGGATGGAAGGACGCTTGGATGAACTCAAGGCGTTGTTAACGCAGTCCCTACGGGGAAAATCGAACGGAAACAACGATTACACCGGAGAAACGTCAAATTCAGCGCCGCCAATCAACGGAGGAGGCACGGGGGGGGGGGGGGGGGGGGGGGACTGGCGTGATGCCCTACGCCTACCCCGGCCAGGAATCAACACGTACGGGCGGCCAGGGAGCGCCCGTAGTCGCGCCAGGCGCGCTAGGGCAGACGGCGCCGTTTCCGCCCAGCGCCTGGGCGGGCGCCGCTGCCGCCAGGCCGCCGGCCGGACCGACCTTCACTCCCCACCAGCAGGTCGCCGGGAGGTGGTCCGGCCCTGGAGGGGTGGCCGCCGGTGGTGGGATCGCCGGAGGGGCTGCCGGACGTCAAATTGGAGCCCCGGAGCAGAATTTCAGACCGCCGCCACCTATGGGAGGCCCGACCGGAGTTGGAAACGGAATTCTGCCCATGCCACCACCCTTTGGGGCCCCGATGCGGATGGGGCAAGGAGAACCTTGGCGGGAAAACCCTTCAAGACACGTATATGAAGAGGAGGATCAACACGATTACTATGGGCGACCAAATCTCATGGCGGACCCATTCCGGCATGGAGGACACGAACCGGAATTCGGGAGGAATGGAGGGGCAAATCAGCGGGCGTACATGCAACCGAAGAGGACTCGGATGAATTTTCCAAAATTCCGGGGCGGCGACGCCTTGGAGTGGGTACAAAAGGCCGAGCTGTTCTTTACCTACCAGGAGATCCCCAAGGATCAATGGGTGCAGTTGGCCTCGTTTCATTTGGAGGATGACGCGTACCAGTGGGCGCAGTGGTTTGTCCGCAGCCAGGGCTACGCCCCATGGGACTATTTTGTGGAAGGGTTTACGGCCCGTTTCGGCCCCCTGGAGTATGAGGATATGGAGGCCACCCTGCAGAAGCTCAAGCAGAAGAGAACGGTCATGGAGTACCGCACTGAGTTCGAACGGTTAGCAAATCGGGTCAACTGGGGCGAAAAGACCCTTCTCAGTTGTTTCATTTCGGGACTGAAGGACCATCTGAGGGACGAAGTCCACGCATACCTGCCGTCCAGTTTGAGCCATGCCATTAGTCTAGCTCGGATACAGGAGGAGCGGTTCAACCGCCAGCGCAATCGGGGGACAACACGGCCAACTCCAGCAGTACCTGCAGCACCAGGAGCCGGACGGCGAGACCCGCCACCTGCAGTACGACCGACTGTGACTCGGTTGACTTGGCCAGAGCTACAGGCCAGGAGGGACAAAGGGTTATGTTTCAATTGCGACGAAAAGTTCACTCCCGGACATCGATGTCAGAAGATACAAGTCTTTATGTTACGAGAGGAGGAGGACGAGGAAGAACCCATCAGTTGTGAGGAGGTGGAGGAACTGGACCTGGCAGAGTTTGGAATCTGCCTGCAAGCCATGGAGGGATGTCCCGCACCGCTCACGTTACGCGTTTCAGGGAGGCTGGGACACGAGCGGGTGACCATCTTGATCGATAGTGGGAGCACCCACAATTTTATCACCCCCGCAGCAGCACTGAAGGCAGGGTGTGCAGTAGATCGGAGAGCTTCCTTCCAGGTCATGGTCGCGGACGGTAGCAAGCTGCGGTGTGAGGGGGTCCTAAAAGGGGTGGAGCTGCGAATTCAGGGTTATGTATGCCAGACGGATGTTTACCTTTTGCCGATTCGGGGGTCTGACATGGTTTTGGGTGTGCAGTAGCTCCGCCAGCTCAAGAGGGTCACGACGGACTGGGAAAAGATGACATTGGAGTTTACGCATCTGGGAACAGAGCATTGCCTGCATGGCATTAGATCACCGCCGCTAAAGGAGATTTCCATTCGGAGCTTATAGAGGATGGAGGAGGAGGGCAGTACTATAGCCATGATTCTGGGGATCGAGGCCCTGGAACCGGGCACAGCAGCCGAACCAGAGCAGATACAGGGGTTGCTGCCACAGTTCGAGGATGTTTTTCAGGAGCCGTCTTCTTTGCCACCCTCTAGGTTCCGGGACCACCAGATCCAGTTGAAGGCCGGATCAGATCCGACTAATATCCGGCCTTATCGCTACCCGCATATCCAGAAGGCAGAGATCGAGCGTAGTGTACGCGAGATGTTATCCACTGGCATCATCCGTCCCAGCACTAGTGCTTTCTCCTCACCGATCATCCTTGTGAAAAAGAAGGATGGCTCGTGGCGCTTCTGTGTGAATTACCGGGGCCTGAATGGTTCCACTATTAAAGATAAATTTCCTATCCCGATGATTGAGGAGTTGCTGGACGAGCTACACGGAGCTAGCCTATTCACCAAGCTGGACCTCCGGTCTGGGTACCATCAGATTCGGATGAAAGAGGAGGACATCCACAAGACGGCCTTTCGCACCCACGACGGTCACTACGAGTTCCTGGTGATGCCGTTTGGGCTGGCCAATGCCCCATCTACTTTCCAGGCAGTGATGAACGAGATCTTCCGGCCACTACTCCGTCGGTACGTTCTAGTTTTCTTTGATGGCATACTGATCTATAGCAGGAACTGGGAAGATCATCTGGAGCACGTCCACCATGTTCTGAGTATTTTGAGGGAGCACAAGCTGTACGCCAAGCGCTCCAAATGCTCTTTTGGGCAGGAGGAAGTCGAGTACATGGGCCACCTAGTGTCCTCCCGTGGGGTTCAGGCGGACCCAAAGAAGATCGAGAGCATGGTGACCTGGCCACAGCCCACGACGATACGGGCCCTACGGGGCTTTCTCGGTTGACTGGCTACTACCGCCGGTTCGTGCAGGACTACGGGAAGATTGCCCGACCCTTGACCAACTGTTGCAGAAGGACGCCTTTAACTGGACGGCAGAAGCAGAGGCGGCATTCCAGGCCCTGAAACGCGCCATGATGACTACTCCGGTGCTGGCGCTGCCGGACTTTTCCAAAGACTTTGTGGTGGAGACCGACGCTTCAGGAGTCGGAATCGGCGCGGTGTTGATGCAAGAGGGCCGGCCGATAGCTTATTTCAGCAAGGCTTTAGCGCCCCGGACTTTGGGGCTATCTACTTATGAGAAGGAGATGCTAGCCATCCTTCATGCGGTGGCAATGTGGCGGCCTTATTTATTGGGGCGGCACTTTCAGGTCCGTACGGACCACCAGAGCTTGAAGCATTTTTTGGAACAACGCCTGGCCTCTCCCCTCCAGCAGAAATGGTTGACGAAGCTGCTAGGCTACGACTACGAGATTGTCTACAAGCAGGGGAAGGAGAATGTGGTGGCAGACGCCTTATCTCGGTTACCAGAGGGATCCCTAGCACATGTTTCCGGACCGCTGATTGATTCCTTAGATGAGGTTCAGGTGGCAGTACAACAGGATCCAGCTCTCCGTGACATTGTCGAGGCACTACAGCACGGTCACCCTACCGAGGCCGGCTATCACCTACAGGGCGCGCGGTTGTACTATCAGGGCCGGCTCGTCATTCCCGCCACGTCACCTTGGCGCACCATCATGATACGGGAGTTCCATTCCTCTCCTACCGGGGGCCACGCCGGTATCCTGCGGACCCTACAGCGGGTAAGGGCGAATGTATTCTGGAAGGGAATTCGGCGAGATGTTCAAAAGTTTGTCAGGGAATGCGACATCTGTCAACGACAGAAATACGAGACGACGTCCCCGGCCGGATTGCTCACTCCCCTGGCAATTCCTCATCAGATTTGGGATACCATCTCTTTGGACTTCATCGACGGCTTACCCAAGTCTCAGGGCAAATCGGTCATTCTCGTAGTGGTCGACAAGCTCTCCAAATACGGCCACTTCTTGGCTTTGAGCCACCCTTACACAGGCGAGTCCGTCGCGGACCTTTTTGCCAGGGAGATAGTGCGTCTCCACGGGGTTCCTCGCGCCATCATATCAGACAGAGATCCGGTGTTCGTCAGCAAATTCTGGAAGGAGTTATTTCGCCTGCAAGGCACCACTTTGCGCATGAGCACTGCCAACCATCCTCAGACCGACGGGCAGACAGAGGTGCTCAATCGCGGTGTTGAGACCTACTTGAGATGTTTTGTGATGGATGAACCGCGGACTTGGACCCAGTGGTTACACTGGGCGGAATATTGCTACAACACATCGTTCCATACCGCGAGCAAGCTCACCCCTTTTGACGTGGTCTACGGCCGCCCACCTCCCACACTGAGTTCCTATGAGCCAGATAGTACATCTCTGCCGGCAGTGGGCCGGACACTTCAGGAGCGGGACCAGACGCTCACCCTCTTGCGGGACAATCTTCGGACAGCGCAGGATCGCATGAAGGTCCAAGCGGATAAGCATCGTAGGGAACGGGAATTTGCTGTGGGGGATGAGGTTTTCCTCCGTCTCCAACCCTACAGACAGCTCTCGGTCGCTCGGCGGGCCAATCAGAAATTGGCTCCACTGTACTACGCACCCTTCAGAATCATCAGGCGAGTGGGTCCAGTTGCTTACACCTTGGAACTCCCAGAGGGGTCGCGCATTCACCCAACTTTCCACGTCTCCGTGCTGAAAAGGAAACTTGGGGATTCGGTCCAGGCCGACCCCGTCCTTCCGGAGGCCACTAGCAGCGGGGAACTGCGACCGTCACCAGAAACCATCTTACTTACCAAGTGGAAGAAGCGGGGCACGGAGTACCGCTTCGAGGTCCTCGTCAAGTGGAAGCACCTATCTGATACGCACAACTCTTGGGTCGATCTTTTGGAGTTCCGCGAGCACTTCCCGGATTTCCACCTTGAGGACAAGGTGGCTCTTGATGGGGGAGGGAATGTTATGCCGCCGCATCCGTTACAGTTCACAGGCCAACAATATTCAAGACGGCGCAAGGAGGTACAAGACAACGGGGCTGAACCATCCGGTTCAGCCCCCTCGCAGCAATAAATAAAGAATAGGGGCTAAACCACACCGGTTCAGCCCCTACTGGGGGGGCCGGCCAGCCCCCTTGTCCCCGGGTATTAATAGGCCCGGGGACCCTCTTGTGATGGCATGCAATATTATAATTCAGGTATTCCCCTCTCTCTTTCTCTCCTCTCAAACCCTAGCCGTCTTTCTTCTTCTTGCTCTCCCCTAGATCTCTCTCTTCTCTTCTACTCTAGCCCGTTCATATCACTTTCTAGTTAACTGGACCTTCTCTAAAAGATCAGTATTTCCGGTTACCAACAGCCTTTATATGTTATCATCTTTTTGAATAAGACGTCAACAGATATATTGTCAACCCCTTTCTTGGAATGTATGGTGTAGTCAAACCCCGTTAGCTTGGCCATAAATTTTTGTGTTGCTATCTTTTGTTCCAACAAAAAAATGGAGACTTGATGATTGGTGTTGATGACAAAATGAACTCGAATAAGATAATGCTGACACTATTGCATTGCCATTACAATTGATAGCAATTTCTTCTCATAGATGGAGTAAGTTGCATGTCGGGGGCCCAAGACCCTGCTAAAAATGATATCGGGTGGTCTTTCTGGAGTAACACTGCCCTTGCCATTCATTGGAAGCATCTGTCTCTAATATAAATAGTTTAGTGAAATAAGGCAATGCTGGCATAGGGGGAGAACTTACTGCTTTTTCAAGGTGCTCAAATGTTGCTTCTGTTGGTTGGCTCCAGTGGAATTGATCATTCTTTAACAAATTTGTTGGGGGCTTGGCAATATACCATAGCCTTTAATGAATCTTCTGTAATATCCAGTGAGGCCTAGGAATCCTCTTAGTTGTTTCATTGTCTTTGGAGTTGGCAAATCCAACATGTCTTGAACCTTGAGGGGGCAGTTGAGACTCATTTGGAAGAGATGATGTATCCAAGGTATACAACTTGAGACATGCCAAACATACATTTACTCATCTTAACATACAATTTGTCTTTTCTTAGCGCTTGAAGAGTAATTCTCAGATGAGTTAGATGGTGTTTCCAAGTGATATTGTATATGAGTGTGTCATCAAAAAAATACCAATATTAATTTTCTTAGATATGAGTGGAAGACAAGGTTCGTGAGACTTTGGAAGGTGGAAGAGACATTGGTTAAGTCAAAATGCATTACCAATAACTCATAATAACCTTCGTGAGATTGAAAAGGTGTCTTCTAAATGTCTTGGGTTGCCATCCTCACCGATAATGTTATGGGCTTTGCGCACCATTATTATTGAGTCTTATTATGTATTCTTCATTATGTGTTTGTTATTGCTAAGTGTCGGGTTATTCATATAAATGCCCTTGTATGTTCTATTTAAGGGATCTCTTGGGTCTTCTTTGGCTATGCAATGAAAGAAGTCTAATTCCATGTCCCCCTTATGAGATCTCGGAAGCTCTCTCTCTCTCTCTCTCTTGAGCAAGCTCCACTTAGCCAACCGTGGTTCCGGCTCCATTGTATCATCTGTCACAACCCGCATTTTTTCCAGTAAAGTATCTATTTTCTCGCAAAATGTCGTTAAGAGTGCTTGCCTGAGCGTCTGTAGTTGTCCCTTGCAGGACGCGGCATCACGACGCGTATTTTTCCCTTACGCTGATATCGTAAAATATTTCGGGAAAATGTGGGTTGTGACATCATCCGCCTTCGGTCATCCTCCGACAACCTCCTGGATGAGATCATAACAACTTGGTATCATAGCTGCGTTCCTCCGCGTCAGTCCACCCGTCGCCGGCCAAAGCAGCACCAGCCATCCACAGTTTGCAACAATCGACGCCGCCAGCAAAACCGGCGACTTCACCGCCCTCATTTCCCTCCGTTGACAACCGCTTATGCGTCGGCGTCTGCAGAAGAAGCCGCCCGACCCAACAATGCTGAAGAAATGTCAAAATATTGTCGTTTCCATCCTGGAACCAGTCAACGCCCTTCCTTCGTCGTTCTGCCACGGTAGCAGAGAATAAATAGTACGTTCTGGTCAAACACCAAATGAAGAATTTGAACAGTGAGAGTTGTAAGTGGGATCTCTTATATTTTATCTACTTTAGGGAGCTTTTTATACTAGGATTTGTCTTTCTAAGATCTCATTATAAAACCTGTAGTTCCCAAGCTCCTCGATATGAGAGCTCTAATGAACTCTAATGAAGCCTGGCACAGCATAAATCTATACGCGGGGGACAAGTGACGTCCTAACCCTAATGCAATTCAAATAATCATGCAACAAATACAATGAACCTAAACACCAACCTAGAATGACGTGAATGCGCGCACACAATCCAATAATTAAAATACCAGTTCATGTAGTGTAGGTTAAGTGGTTATGCGACTAGCAAGCTACCCTAAGTGAGGTGCAAATAGTACGTTCTGGCCATGTGATTGCTTGGTGGAGGGGAAGCGTTTGCTGCTTTGTGGGGGAAATAGAAGCATGAGTCGGCTGATGGGGAAAACAGTGGTTTTCAGTGGGGGATATTGTAGGGTTTTTTGGTGGAAGGTTAGAAAGAGATGAGCGACGGCAAGAGGGGATACAAAACAAATCTAGGAGTCGTCATTTATGACCTCACAGAATCGTCACCGTGAGAGGATCACCGGGAGTCCGAGAAATCTTCTTCTCCAAAATCAGCAATAGCAATTCCAGCAGCCCCTAATGTCTATTTTATAACAAATAAAACTAGTGCAACCTTAAATCGATAGCTATGATGGACCGTTAACATAAGGGGCCCAATCTAACTAAATAATACACGGACATGACAATATAATTTATGAAAAAATATGCAAACGCGGATCCGGACTCATCCGCGTAGTCGGATCACGGATCCGATCAAGCTCTCATGCGTGAGTAGACAAAAAATGGGTCCCACCTTGCGGCATTCCGATGGTGAAGGCTGATCCCCATCAAAGCCCCTCTAAGATCTTTTTGGGTGAAGCTAGATCTTCAAGATTGGGAAGTACATTGAGTCATCGTCCTATGTTCTCTTGAAATAAAATTTCTGCATATTAAATGAGGGGATTAACTCTTAATGAAGACGCCTACTCCCAACTCCATCAAGTCATATACCTTCCATCCTCTTGAAGGTGACCTAAATCTTAGTCTTTAGCCACCTCGTTTCTTCCTAATAAGCAAAGTTTGGCCGAAATTCCACAAGACAAATTTGAATTCAACACAGATTTAAATTGCCTGGTCATTAATCCAAGTTCTACCCGCCCACCTCCTACTTCCACTAACACCATTCGGCCATTCCTTTAAATCTATAAAAGTTCATGCAACCTTTGGCAACACATACAGTCTATCCAAAAAAAGCATCTAAATACACAAAAAATTGTAAACAATGTTCTTAGAAATCTCACACCCTGCAGAAAGTAAAATCTTGGCCCCTTCAAAATCGTGAAGTGTAAGACGTCGATCACATCCACTATTGCGGTGGCGAAGGATGACGCGTTGGACTTTTCAATTGTAGAACTGATTGCGCTATCAAAGGGGCTACAGTCCATGCCTTGGTGGAGTCCTTCCAAGACGACCCCTTAGCATGTTGTCATAATTTGGACATGTGACATATCTCAACTTTTCGGGGGTTCTAGGAGAAGGCTAATGTTCAAAATAACACTCTTTCTGTTGATTCTCTAACATGCAGTCTAATAATCAATGTCATTTAAGAAAGGATCATAGGAAAGAGAAGTTGAATTTTAAAACTTCTACTTGGAGCTCAAGAATATTGTTTGACAATAAGAAAACACTGACCTAGCAACTATAACAGAGCCACTTACCTTATTCTAACTAAACATTTTCATTATTGATAGACAGCTGGGAGAAAGTCATTCTTTTACGAATTATTGATGGCCAAAACTTAATATTTTTCTTAAACCATTGACTTCAGATCATTTCAATGTAGAAAACAAAGCAAATGACCGTGACGTACAACCGCTTAAGATTAGCTTAGATTTTTGTAATCCATGCTATCTTAAAAGGAGATAGCTTTCTTGATATCATATTTTAGCTTTTAATTTTATTTTTTTCAGTTGAAAAGGGGAGCGCCTTGGCGCACCGGTTGTGGTGTTGACCTTGAGGTCACGGGTTTGAGTCCTGGAAGCAGTCTCTTGCAAAAATGCAGGGTAGAGTTTGCCTACATTTCACACTTGTGGTGGGACCCTTCCTCGGACCCTCGCTGCGCGGGGATGCTTTGTGCACCGGGCTGATCTTTTTTTTAGTTGGGGACACCATGCCCCGCCTTTGTGTTTTTTAATTTAATAGGAGCAGAAGTTGAAGCAGTCCTTCAACTCGCTCTAATTCGTGTTCATTTTACCTGTACATAGAATTCCGAATCAGGACTTACTGAATTTTGTCAGCTTAGTCTTCAATTACTTTGTATGCATGCTGAGATGATGATATTTTCATTATGAAATGTTCCAGAAAAGCTAGTTTCTGTTTATTAAGAATGCCATGAATTAGTCTCTTCAATCTTCATGTGAATTAGATATTAATAAATTTGAATATTTCTTCTTAGTAGATAAGCCCTCAGTGAGAGTTTTTTTTAAAAGTTAGGGATTATTTGGTCTTCTTAGCATTAGATTCCTTATAGTTATTAACATTCGATTTGGCTTCCTATTTGTCTCAACCAATTGAAATATTTTATGCAGTTGGCTGAATCTTGAAACACACGCACACACAAGCAGTCGTGCACGGGATTCCCCCATGCCCCGATGCGACAGTACACCCGTCATTTGTCGTTTCCATGAAATTTTTTCCGTCGTCTCACTGAATATCAGTATTGTGCTTCACCAATGCTCTGGATGCTGAATGAAGGAAGCATGGTTATGTGCACATAAATCAAAATGGATTCTTGGGTCTGCCCTCTCTGATGTCTTTGGCTTTGATTTGAGGGCATGATTCCGCAGCAAACGCGATGGTATAGGGGGCCACTATTTCAGTGGTACTCTGTGAGCAGCCACTTTGTGCATTTATTGTCAAAGGTTAGGTCTTTCTCCTCTGAGAGAAGCCACTTTGTGCATAGTGCCAAAGGTTAGGTCTGTTTCCAATCTTCCCCCGCCCATACCCCCAATGATTGGGGACTATATGGGTTCTGTTGTTGTTGTTGTTGTCTCACTGAATATCAGGCTTAATAGGAATTGATTGGAGGACACATTTTTGTAAAAATAAAATAGAACACACATTAAAGTGATTTATAGAAGACGCATAAAGTGTAACAAAGAAGGGGTAAAATTGAAAAGTGAATGTTCACCAAAGGGTATTTTTCCCATATATGTAGTATACATACTAGCAGTCGTTTACGGGGCTTCACCCGTCCGAGCCCAAAGTCTTTGCACGTGCTTTTTGAATCTTTGCACGTACTTTAATTAATAATGAAAGGTAAAATTGGAATAATGAATGTTACACCAAATGCTCATCTTCCCTTAAAGATAATGTGTGTCTATATTTATATATAATTGCTTTCTATCACATTCATTGACCTGTTCATGATGAAATCAGACCTAACTTCACCGGCCTACAGTTTCTATTATATCCCGTCCACTTTGATCGTCATTTTATTAGTAATGGTTTAAGAGTTTTAAAGACAATTTAGGGTTCGTTTGGCATGGAGTTGGCGGTCATAAAACGGTGGTTATGAACCGTCGTTCACGAACGCCCGACCTCACCTAAGGAACTCCATCTAGTTTTATGTTCAAAACTAGGTTTTTCTCAGTAGCGGTCATAACTGTTGTCATGCCAAACACATCCTATGACGGTGATGTTTTTGTCCAAACTCACCGGAGCAAATAAGTCGTGTCAAACGGAGCCTTGGTCTGCATAGGAGACCTAGCTATAGTTCCAGCTATAATATCATATTATATAAAGGGACAGAATATACAAAGGCTTAATATGAATTCTGAACTTGCAGTAGGAAGGAAATTTCCTGGAAGTAGAGGACTCAGAAAATCAAGCTTGCATATATAATACAAGTTTTGAGAGTCAGACAGGATATTTGACCCAGCTGAATGAAGGAAGAAATCCCCCTTAATCTTAGGTTTTTGCTATATGATGCATTTTGTAATATTTAAGGCGAAGGAATATTAAAAACTTTTGATGCAAACTATTGGTTAATATTTTGTTATAGAATTTTCAATTATTTATTTTTTGTTTGCACGTAACAATTTAGTTTGCACATATAATTTTTTGATCTGCACGTAAAATTGATTTGCACGTATTCAAAATTGGTTTGCACGCAACAATTACCAATATTAAATAGTTTAGCACTTCTAATCAAATGTTGAGAAAATAAAACCTGTAATTTTTATATTTCAATTAATTTCTAGTTAAACAAGGTGAATAGGAGCTCTATGTGAAGTTCCATCCAGGACCTTTTTGTACAGTACAATTGTCAGATTCTTTGGGCAGCTGGTTTTGGCTGTTGGAGAGTATTATTAGTTATCATATTCTACTGTATGCATAAAGGGCATATTGGTCTTTTGGGATAGATTAAAAATTAAAATTCATTTTAATTAGAGTTAAGGAGTTGAGAATTATTTTTTTATTTATTTAAGGGAATTGTTAGAGGCACTGCTGATTGATTTTTGAAACAATCATGTGTTGTGCTATTAATATTTTTGTGGTGCAATTATCAATTTGGAGTGCCTCTAATCATGTGTTGTGTCTTTAACAAATGAGTACGACTAGCGAAAAGTGCGGTGTCTCTAACAATTTCCTTAATTAATTACAGTGCTATATTACACATTATATTAAGAGTCTTTATGCATTGAGTTCGAGTTGTATTAGTCGTGCATTATCAAGTCGAGCCATTTCAGCAGAGTCTAAATGTTTTATTGTTGTGTTCATCTCTTTATGCCTATGTAGTATGTAAATAGATATTTTGTGTCATGTATGAGAACATGAATGAATTAATCAAGTTTTCTCTCTTTAAATTCATCTCCTTCTCTGTCAAGCTAGGGTTTTGGTGAGCAAAGCTCCCCTCTTCCACCTTCTCCTCCGTCTTTCTTCCGGTGAGCTCGGCTCCCTTGTATCTCCACCGTCACCTCCGACAACATTCCGACGACGTTACGGGTTAGGCCCATAACAAAAACTCATTGCGTGCAAATATCACAATCCAATGCATAAGTTGAATTAATATCTATCTAGAGATACAACCAATTTCAAAAATTACATCGATTAAAATTTTTATACGAGATTTGGGCACTAAACATTTGCATGCCGTCAAACATATAAAAAATAAGAGGGTTGATATTAGCAGTCCAATTTTCACTATTCGCACCCCAAAAATTGTAAAAAAATTTATTATCTTCGCAGTCCAATTCTCGCTAATCGCACCCCATCGAATAACCTCTTCCTCTCCATCTCTCTCCTTTCGTTGCTTAAACCCTAGCCGTAGTTCTATCGTCTGCGTTGTCTTCCCCCTCTTAGATTCACTTTCTTCAAAAAAGAAGGAAAATATATCCAGCGAAAATCCAAAAAAAAATAGTCACCTTTCTAGTTAGAGGAAGGTTTGAATGTCATTTAACTTGTTTTAGTGTTAATTCCTCTATGCATGCTATTTAACTTGTTTTTCTGCTAGGTATTTAAATTATTTTAGAGTTCTTAAGATGTTTCTCTAGGCTTCTAGTGCTTAATAAATCAACAAAGTGTTTCGTTTATTTGAAATGGGAGTGGAGTGCAAATATAATTTTGGACTACAAGTAAAATTTATGGACTGCAAATAGCCCGTTCCGGACTGCTAATGTCGACTCTCTAAAATAATTGTCACTTTAAGCTGTAGAGTTCATCAAAAATTGATTTTTTTTTAAAATCTGCCTGACAAGTTATGAATTATCAATATACATTGAAATTTGAGGAAAAGTGTTGAGAATTGTCATTTATATTCGATCCTACGCTCCAAATTCTATATCAGAAATGAATGGCTCAGATGCATTTTCATTGATTCCTATTTATCTCCCCCTCATTCCATTATAAGAAGCTTCCTCGTTCTCATCTGCTAGAGATTACTTCCATCTCCAGGTTTGTAATAGAATGCAAATCTCCAGCTGTCTTTTTAATTTAAAGTATACAGTTTTTTTCAATGATTTTCTATAATATATTAACCATATTATCTGTCTTATTGTAATTTTGCAGTTTTTTTTAAATTTTTAGGCAACTGACATACAAAAAAATAGTTTAAATAAAAAAATCGGTGTTACATTCATTGTCAGGGTCTATGGATATTATTTTGACTATAGTGTTTTATTTAGTCCGCAGACTTTCGTTTTCATCTGGTGAATTGTTTTTACCAAAAAGTGTTTTTTTTTGTTATTAGCAAATCACGTTTCGCTAAGATCATCTCAGGATCGTCGACCGCAACGATCACAGACACATGCTGGGTCTCCAATAATTTAAAGCAGAAGTGCAGAGAATCAAAAAAAATAGGAACTGTTACGGGAACGAGAGATCTGAAGCGTTGGGTCTCGCCAGGCCTCGAAGACGGCTGGAGCGGAAGAGGGGTGGCAGCGCAGAGTTAGATTTCGGCGGAAGAGGCTCACCGGTCAAGAACTTGAGGGTTTGCTAGTAGCGATTTTGTAGGAATATCAAATGATTCTATACTTTATTTTATTTTAGTTAGTTTTTCAACTATATTATTCAAATTGTAATTTGATAACTTCCAAAAAAAAAGTTATTTCCCTACTTATTTTATTCTAATTTTCATTAAAAAGAGGAAAATAATCTCCAATTATAGTAAATATGTTTAAATATCTTATTAATCAATATTGGACTAATTACGGTCATTTTTCATGGTTTTCTATCAAAGATTGGTCAAAGGATTCAAGTTGGAGAAGCAATGGATCATTTATTGCTGATGCAGAAAATAGGTTGCAACGCCTAAAATTAGCAGGTTGCAACGTGGCGGCGAAATTCAGATTTTGAATTTTAAAAGTGGCGCCTATTTGAAATTCCAAAGGAGGCATCCCTTCAGTTTTGGAAAGGAAGTTATGAGCACGAAATTAAAGCACTAAGGGGGGATGATTCTTGGAGGAGAACGCGGAATAGAGGGGAGAGAACTTTGGAGGTCTTCTTCTTCCTCTTGAAGGTTTTCGGCTAGGGTTTGGAGAAAGGGAAAAACTCTTCTACATCGTTTTAATTTCCTGGATCATGTCTTGTAAGATCTACTTTGATTTGTGGTTTCTCTCTTCCTTCATGAACTAAATTCATAAGTCTTGCATGTGTAGAGTACCTTAGTTATGATGATGACTTGATTTTCATTTATAATTTGTGAATGTGTTGATGTTAATCTTTATTAAATTTATGATATATTCTTGGGATTTTGGTTTAAGTTTCATCTTTAAAGTGCTTGGCAAAAATTCGAGAGATGAGTTGGGCTAGATGAACGTTTGTTTTGCACGGCGATATTCGAGAGAGGAGTCGTGTAGTTTTTAACCAAACTTCCGTATTTATACTTCATCGCGAGATTCGAGAGAGGAGCGTTGAAAGTGTATCATAAATCTTAATATAATTCCAAGAGAGAGAGAGAGAGATCTCCTCTTGAATTAGCAACCGTGATTCTAGCGCTTCATGTTATTTTAATCTCATCTAAGTTGGAGACGACTAGAGGATTTTGGAATAAACGGATAATGGAGATCGAGAGATAAAGTTATCCATTTTAGAATCGTTGCAAGAGAATCATCAATACTTCATAAATTATCACTTTTGTTCGTTGTCATCATAACAAGGGAAAATCACATGCGGGACTATCTTTCCAAGTGAAGTAAAAGTAATTTAAGTAACCGTAACTAGAATTGTAGTTGTTTTCTTTTGCACTATTTTAGTTTTTCTATCAATCATTATTACTTGCTTGAATTTAGAGAAAAGGCAGAATTAATATTTGTGAGCGCTAAGTTATGCACTTCCTCGTAGGAACGATCACTTTCTCATCATTTTATTACTTGTACGGCACGTGCACTTGCGTATTTATATACACCTTTCACGGGCGTATCAAGTTTTTGGCGCCGTTGCCGGGGAAGCGCGCTAATTTAGTGTTTTATTTCTCACAATATTTGTGAAACCTTAGTACTTAGAGATCAAGCATTTGTTTGTTCGTGTTATTTGTTTTAATTTATTCGTCTATTTGAATACTGGTCTGTGTATGTCCAGATATAGGCAAGTAGAATTATTGCCGTTGAATTCTGAAATTGAGCGTACCTGTAGACGAAACAGGAGAGACTTTATGACCGTTAACATTATTCATCCTGCGATGAATGATCCTGAGCCAAATAATGTTAATAATAATGATGGTCAGGTTGAGCAAAATGCCTAACCGCCAGCACCACCACGTATGACTTGTCACGATTATAACACACCTCTAAGGGGAGGTTTGCACTTCAGCATTGCTCGACCAGCAATTGCTGCTAACAATTTTAAAATGGACCCACTAATTATGCAACAAGTGCAAAACAATAAGTTTGGGGGTCTAGGTCATGAAGATGCAAATTCCCACTTACGAACCTTCTTAGCAATTTGCGATATGCTTAAGTTTAATGGAGCATCGGAAGATGCAATCCTGTTGAGAGCATTTCCGTTCTCCTTAGAGGGTAGAGCTAAGGATTGGTTAGACTCGTTACCACATGAGTGTATCACCACATGGGACGAACTAGTCGATAGATTCCTGAACAAATATTTTCCACCCTCTAAGACTGCAAAACTGAAAAGGGATATTACAACATTTTTACAAGGTAACGGGGAAACTCTTTACGACGCATGAGAACGTTTTAAAGAGCTGTTGAGAAAATGTCCTCATCATGGGTTGCACCAACACCAGCAGGTGTCCACATTTTACAATGGCTGCAAACTGCAACCATGATTTTAGTCGATGGAGCCGCTGGGGGCTCATTAATGAAGAAGTATCCTGAAGACGCATATGCTATTTTAGAAGACTTAACATCTAATAATTATCAAGCATACGAGAGACAAACTAATAGTAATCCAGCGGGAGTCCATCAGGTGGACCAAATCACTTCGTTGGCCGCTCAGATGGCGTCGCAGTTCAATTTAATTAACAAAAGATTAGATTCACTCTCAACCCCTACAACTAGTGCCCCGCTCACAGTTGAACAACTAAATCAAATAACTGAAGAAGCAAATTATGTGGGAGGGCAACCAAGACAAATTCCGCCAGGATTTGCCAATCATTATCACCTCGAGTGGCGAAATCATCCAAATTTTTCCTGGAAGAATAATCAAGGGATGAATCAACCACAATGTTTTAATCAAAATATGAATCAACTACCTATCAATAACAACTCTCAACCCCAACAAGTAAACCAAAGGAAGGTGACTGATGAGTTTATCTTAGGCATGTTCCAAAAGTATGACTCAAAAATGGTAGGAATAGAATCAACGTTAAGATCACTAGAAACTACTATGGGTCAACTTGCAAATTCATTAAGTCAAAGGCCCATTGGAACTCTACCTTCTGATACCACACCCAATCCAACAAAAGATAATCATAATAACCATTGCAAGGCTATTGCACTAAGGAGTGGTGTAGAGATCCCAAGTGCGGAGGGGTTGCTTGAGAAAGTTAGGGAAGAAGAGACGAGTAAGAAGCCAAGTGAGTTGAGCATATTAGAGAAGGACAAGTTGGGTGAGAAAAATGAGGTGGGAGATAAACAAAAAGAGAAACTAAATCAAAAGAAAGAAGTAGTTTATCCACCACCCCCATTTCCGGCTAGACTTGTTAAATCCAAACTTGACACACAATTACAAAAGTTTATGGAGATTTTCAAAAAGTTAACTATAAATATCCCATTTGTTGAGGCTCTTGAGCAAATGCCAAGTTATGCCAAGTTTATGAAGGATATCTTGGCAAAGAAAAGAAAGTTTGTTGATAAAGAGATAGTGGCGTTGACTGAGGAGTGTAGTGCTATATTGCAGAAGAAGTTGCCACCCAAGCTTAAGGACCCCGGTAGCTTCACAATTCCTTGTTCTATCGGTTTAAACTTTGTTGGGAGAGCTCTATGTGACCTTGGGGCGAGCATTAATCTGATGCCTTTATCTATCTATAAGAAGTTTGGTTTAGGGGAGATCACACCTACATCTCTGACTCTACAGTTGGCCGATAGGTCTCTAGCATTTCCAAAGGGAATTGTAGAGGACGTATTGGTTAAGGTGGATAAATTCATTTTCCCCGCCGATTTTGTGGTACTTGATATGGATGAGGACAAGGATGTCCCCATCATTCTTGGTAGACCATTCTTGGCCACCGGACGAACACTCATTGACGTCCAGAAGGGTGAGCTTACGATGAGAGTTAATGATGAGAATGTGACATTCAACATCCTCAAGGCTATGAAATTTCCGGATGATAAGGAGGAGTGTTTTTCTATTGAGGAAGTGAATGCACATACACGTATGATTTATGATGAGAATGATTGGGAGCGTAAAATCCTGAGTGTGTTAACAAATGAAGAAATAGAAGAGGACCCAGACTTAACAGAAACTGTAGAAGCTTTAAGTATTTATGAGCATATACCAAATGCTAACATGTTTGAGTTAATAAGTAGACCAAGTGAGTCTAAGGTCATGAAGCCTTCTATCTTAGAGCCACCTACACTTGAATTGAAACCGCTACCCGAAAACTTAAAGTATGTCTTTCTAGGTAAAGATAACACACTACCGGTTATTATAGATGCATCTTTAGTTAAGGAAAATGAATAGAAATTGCTTGAGGTTCTCCGTGAGTATAAAGGAGCAATGAGGTGGACCATTGCAGATATTAGAGGGATAAGTCCCTCAATTTGTATGCACAAAATTCTTTTGGAAGAAGAAGCAAAAGAGTCAGTTGAACACCAACGAAGACTTAGCCCACCGATGAAAGAAGTGGTCAAGAAGGAGATAATCAAATGGTTGGATGCGGGTATTATTTATCCTATCTCCGACAGCCGGTGGGTAAGTCCTGTTCAATGTGTGCCAAAGAAGGGGGGCATTACGGTAGTTAAGAATGAGAGCAACGAGTTGATCCCCACTAGAACGGTAACTGGATGGCGGATTTGTATGGATTATCGAAAGTTGAATAAGGCGACTAGGAAAGATCATTTCCCACTCCCATTTCTCGATCAAGTTCTTGATAGGTTAGCAGGAAATGAGTATTTCTGTTTCTTAGATGGTTACTCGGGGTATAATCAAATCATGGTAGCTCCCGAGGATCAGGAGAAGACTACCTTCACCTGTCCTTTTGGGACATTTGCATTTAGGAAAATGCCCTTTGGATTGTGTAACGCTCCTGACACATTCCAGCGCTACATGATCGCTATTTTTACTGATCTGATTGATGAGGGGATCGAGATCTTTATGGATGATTTTTCAGTATTTGGGAGATCATTTGATGAATGTCTGAAAGTGTTGAAGAAAGCTTTGGATAAGTGCATTCAAACCAATTTGATCCTAAATTGGGAAAAATGTCACTTTATGGTCAAAGAAGGAATTGTTTTAGGACACAAGGTGTCAAAGAAGGGATTGGAAGTAGATCGTGCAAAGACAGAGGTTATAGAGAAATTGCCTCCACCAACTAATGTTAAGGGAGTGCGAAGTTTTTTAGGACACGTCGGCTTCTACCGTCGTTTCATTAAGGATTTTTCTAAAATCTCTAAACCACTAAGTCATTTATTAGAAAAAGATTCACATTTTAACTTTGATGAGGAATGTCTAGCCGCCTTTCATTCTTTGAAGCAAAGGCTGATTTCTTCACCCATTATTATTTCACCCGATTGGTCTTTACCATTCACCATTATGTGCGATGCTAGCAACTTTGCTGTGGGCGCGGTTTTAGGACAAGTGCGTGACAAGGTCTTTCACACAATCTACTATGCTAGCAAGACGTTGATTGATGCACAAGTAAACTACACAACTACCGAGAAGGAGTTATTAGCAGTCATTTTCGCTTTTGACAAATTTCGATCCTACTTGGTAGCTTCTAAGGTGATTGTTTATACGGACCATGCAGCAATTCGATTTTTAGTGGAGAAAAAAGACGCTAAACCTAGACTGATTAGGTGGGTTCTCCTCTTGCAAGAGTTCGACTTAGAGATTAAAGATCGTAAGGGAGCGGAGAATCCGGTAGCGGACCACCTATCACGTCTAGAGTACGAGTGTGAGAAAGATGTAGACATAGAGATTAGAGAGAATTTTCCTGATGAGAGGTTGCTGGCAATATCTGAGGCGAGTATGCCATGGTATGCAGACATTGTGAACTACATAGTGAGCAATGTATTTCCCCCAGACATGGACTATCAACGAAGAAAAAGGTTTCTCCACCAGGTGAAATCTTACATATGGGATGATCCGTATCTGTTTAAGATTTGTGCTGACCAAGTGATCCGCAGATGCATCCCGGAGGTAGAAGTACAAGGTATCCTAGCAAAATGTCATGCTTCACCTTATGGTGGACATTTTATGGGAGAGAGATCGACAATAAAAGTCCTAGAGGCTGGCTTCTATTGGCCAACACTATTTAAGGATGCTCATAGGTTCGCAAAATGTTGCGATAGATGTCAAAGAACGGGAAACATCAATCGAGGGGATAGCATGCCACTGACTAATATTCTAGAGGTGGAGATCTTCGATGTGTGGGGAATAGATTTCATGGGCCCATTTGTAAACTCAAATGGAAATCTTTATATACTTTTAGCTGTGGATTACGTCTCGAAGTGGATAGAAGCTGTAGCCACACCGAAGAATGATGCTAAGGTTGTTCTAAAATTTCTTAAGGCTAATATTTTTTCTAGATTCGGTACACCCAGAGCCATAATAAGTGACGGTGGATCACACTTTTGTAATACTCAATTTAAATCGCTCCTTCGAAAATATGGAGTCACTCACAAAGTCGCCCTTGCGTACCATCCTCAAACAAATGGTTTGGCTGAAGTTTTTAATAGAGAGATAAAATCAATCCTAGAAAAAACGGTAAGCACAACTCGTAAGGATTGGTCACAAAAACTAAACGAGGCATTATGGGCTTATAGGACGGCTTTTAAAACATCGATAGGCGTAACCCCATATAAAATGATCTATGGCAAATCTTGCCATCTTCCCGTCGAATTGGAGCACAAAGCATATTGGGCAATAAAAAGGTTGAATTTCGATCTCCAAGAAGCGGGCAAGAACAGACTTTTTCATTTGAACGAATTGGAAGAAATCAGATCTGACGCGTATGAAAATGCTAAGTTGTACAAGGAAAGGACGAAGAAATGGCATGATTTGAGGTTGCAAAGAAAGGAGTTCAAAAAAGGGCAGCTAGTCCTCTTGTATAACTCACGACTGAGATTATTCCCGGGAAAGTTGAAGTCACGATGGTCTGGACCTTTTCGGGTGGAGGAGGTACATCCGTTTGGAGTGATAACGATTTGTAATGAGAGAGACGGATCAAAGTTTAAAGTAAATGGACAGAGGTTGAAGGAATATTATGAAGGCAGTGACCAGCGTGAGGCGATGGTGTTAACTTTCAGTTGAAAATGAAATAGGGAAAGCGTCCTGCCGAGACGTTCTAAACGAGGCGCTAGGTGGAAGGCAACCCACCATCTTTGCTATTTTTCTATTGTTTTTAGTTTGTTTTGTTTGTTTTATATTTATTTTTATCAATTGAAGGACAATAAGTGATGGAAGAGAGAAAATCTGCACCGGAAATCAAAATAAAAAAAATGATATGAGAATGCAACGTGGATCGTGGTAGTAAATAGTTTTAGAAAGGAAATGTCCAGATTTTAGGTTGCAACGCAACAATTCTGCGCGTTATAACATGCCAGCCTCGGTGGTAGTATAATTTCTGGCAGTTTTGGATTTCACGTTGCAACGCAACTATTTTTCGCATTATAACATGCCAGGCTCGGTGACAGTATTACTTTCCTGCAGAATTGTTTCCGCGTTGCAACGCAGGGAAATCAGGTGTTGTAACCTGCTAGGCTCGGTGGTGGCATAAGAAATGAAAAGGCGCTACCGGTTCAGTTGAACCGGTCGATTGTCTCAGTTATACATGAGCGACAGGTACCGGTCCAGTTGAACCGGCCACCAAATGCTGCGTTATTTTTCAAACCCCAGCCCCGATACTTCATTTAGGGCACGCGAACACTGCACAGCGGAGGGATTTGGCGGAAGCGAGCACTGAACGCGGAGGGCGTCGTCGCTAGCGGCCATCCCGACGATCGACGATCGACGACGTATCGGCGTCGACTTTCTCCAGCGACCACGAAGGCTGCGCTTGTCCTCTCATTCCAGCGTCTCGACCACGAAACATTAGGTAACGCATGGTGCTCCTTCCGTTTCTTGTATCGTTTCTATTTTGCTATGTTTTGGCTATGGTGTTTGCGAATCCATTAGGGCTTGAGTTTCTTTTCGTTCTTCTCTTATGGGTGAAGAAATGTCGTCAAAGGGAAAAGGGAAACAAGGAAGGGGGAAAGAGTGTGCTCACAAGGGTGATGTCCGTTTTGTAAACGATGAGGCACATAAGCTCTGTGATGCCCTACAATCAATACCGTTTATACATGAACGAGGTTTCAAAATGGAGTTCAGAGGTTGGAGAATAGCCTATGAGGACCTAATTCATCAGTTAGGTTGGGAGATGTTATGCCACCCGCGAGTTGAGGCAGTGTATCAGTGGGTTTACGAGTTCTATGCTAATGCTAGGTTCTCTGAAGGGGACAACGTTTTAGTTCGTGGTCGCATGATCAACTATTCCCCAAAGGCAATAAATGAAATGTTCGAGTTGGAAGACAATGAGATTACTCCTTATGATGCATTAGCGATCACGGCCCCATTGGAAGACATTGCTGCAGTAGTTTGTGGTGGTACGAAGCCGGATTGGGTTTTAAAATCAAAAAAGGCATTGAGGTCTCAGTGTTTATCTCGAGAGGCAAAAGTGTGGCTACTATTTATTAATGCAGGTATCGTGCCAACAAGGCACGCAAATGTTGTATCTTTCGAGCGTATTGCCCTCATCTATGGTATCCTAAAGGGCATTAAATTTAATGTTGGCCATTTAGTACATAGTAGCATCCGGAAGAAAGTAGGAGAAGAAAAAGCAAAACACCTTTGGTTCCCCACTTTGATTACTGAGCTATGCAAGAATGCTGGTGTGGAGATTAGGAGAGGAGACACAGTTACACAGGTAGGTCATCATATCACGGTGACGGTGATAGAGAAGAATATCAAGGTTGCGGAGGAGTCCCCGAAGAAGACAAATGAAAGAATGCAATCAGTTCTCCGAGGGCAATACACAAGGCCACCTCCCGAATCTCCAGAGACAATTACTCTAAATGAAGGAAACCCAGCTCAGGCTAGCATGCTATGTTTGCAGGATACAGAGTACATGAAGACGTACCAACGCCTTGAGCATTGTTATTTTGATGCCCGACAGGACTACGTGTGTAATGTACTTGCTCAGCTCATGTACAAGGCGAAACTCCCGATGCCGATACCAAGTTATCCTTACTGCAATAATTTTGACAAGAGAGGATATCTGATGACTAAAGGTCGGGAAAGGTTGGATACTGCCTATGATGAAGATGACAGTGATGATGCTGATGAGAATGATGATGCTGATGACGAGGACGAGGACGACGAACCCGATGAGGATGAGGAAGAGATGGACGAAGATGAAAGCGAGTAGCTGGGAGCTGTCCAGTTTCATATTTTTGGATATTTTGCTTCATTTGTGAATGTTTTTTTTGGACAATATTATGCCTTCTTTTGCCTTCTTAGTTTTGGATAATATTTCTGTGGAGTTAGTGCTGTGATGTTTGTATATTTTAATTTTATAGCCCATTACCTTGCATTCCATTACTTTAGTTACTTGAAAGGTTTTGCTAGGATATGGTACCATCCAATATCCATTGCTAACGTTAAAATCTTTAAATTAAAAGCTACTTTATTAGGGTTATGCTTTTGTTTGGTTTTGTGATGTTATTTGCAGATCCTTTGAAATACTGGGCTATGATTCGACCGAAACACTCATGGACTATGAATTCTTTGGAAGGTGGCTATGCACCATGCAGAAAAATCTGAGGGGAGTATTTGTTTTACATTATTCCTATTTCTTTCATCGTAAAATTGTCAATTATTTCCTCTTTTATATTTTCACTGAATTCATTGCTAGGGACTAGCAATGTTTAAGTGTGGGGGTGGTTAGAGTGCAACCCCTACTGCTTGGATAAGGACTTATTTATTTATATATGCGAACTCAATAACTTCGTCTTTGTTTTTGCAATTTAACCTATAGGACATTCTTGTTATCCAATGATAATCGAGTGGTATTGCCGGTTAATCAAACGATTTCAGTCACAGAATTTGAAATTAGTGAGAATTTTTTTTGGTAAAGCGCTCTTAAGTCTGATTTAAGCACAATTTTCCTTGAAAGATTTTACTTCAAAACCTAGCTTTTGATATGGCTTTCTAAAAATACTATGGGAATGGGTGAGTAAGAACTGAGTTAGCGATATTGGCTGAAACTTGGGTTTATGTAGTTAAACCATTTTGACCCTCCACTACAATCTTTGTATTTGAACTCTTTTCATGTTGATACGTATTATTCCACGCTTACCTTCCCAATATTCTTATTAGTTACGTCTTAATATATTAGCCATTTTATGGATGTTTAATCAAAAAAAAAATGAGTGAGATTCATAGTGATATGGGCCTAAGTATATGTATACATACCTGGAATGATCCCTACTATGCTAGCAAATTATAAATAATAAAAAAAAATTTGCATCATAGTGATTATGTGGCCTGGGTATGTACACTTATACTTGGAATGATCCCTATTATGAATATAAAGAAAAAAAAGTGAAAATGTCAATAAACCCCATGATTTGGTGAATTATTAAGATTACAAACTAAGGGAATGTCTTTCTGCTATCAACATCATCCCTGAACGCGTAACCAAGTCGATTCTACTCTCATTTGAACTACTGATCTTTGTGTAGGCTCAATCAATAATTTAGCTATTCTTATCCTTCCCTATGTTGCGGAGATCCATTGTTAAAAGATGTTTAGGAGTAACTAATTTTAAGGAAAAGCACACACAACACTTATGACTTTATTTGAGCTTTACCTTTCATTCGAGCTAATGGATTTGTGAATGATTGAATTCGTGTTGATTTATTGGCTTATCAGTTGAGTAAAGCGGATTTCATTAATATGTCTTAGTTAATTTATTGTTAAGGATGTGTGATTATCTGAGTTTGCACAATTTTATCAGTTCTTTATTCAAGTTTTGAATTGATTATTCTGTTGCTAGGGACTAGAAACTGTCTTAGTGTGGGGGTGTGATAACTTCCCAAAAGGAAGTTATTTCCCTACTTATTTTATTCTAATTTTCATTAAAAAGAGGAAAATAATCCCCAATTATAGTAAATATGTTTAAATATCTTATTAATCAATATTGGATTAATTACGGTCATTTTCCATGGTTTTCTATCAAAAATTGGTCAAAGGATTCAAGTTGGAGAAGCAATGGATCATTTATTGCTGATGCAGAAAATAGGTTGCAACGCCTAAAATTAGCAGGTTGCAACGTGGCGGCGAAATTCAGATTTTGAATTTTAAAAGTGGCGCCTATTTGAAATTCCAAAGGAGGCATCCCTTCAGTTTTGGAAAGGAAGTTATGAGCACGAAATTAAAGCACTAAGGGGGGATGATTCTTGGAGGAGAACGCGGAATAGAGGGGAGAGAACTTTGGAGGTCTTCTTCTTCCTCTTGAAGGTTTTCGGCTAGGGTTTGGAGAAAGGGAAAAACTCTTCTACATCGTTTTAATTTCCTGGATCATGTCTTGTAAGATCTACTTTGATTTGTGGTTTCTCTTTTCCTTCATGAACTAAATTCCTAAGTCTTGCATGTGTGGAGTACCTTAGTTATGATGATGACTTGATTTTCATTTATAATTTGTGAATGTGTTGATGTTAATCTTTATTAAATTTATGATCTATTATTGGGATTTTGGTTTAAGTTTCATCTTTAAAGTGCTTGGCAAAAATTCGAGAGATGAGTTGGGCTAGATGAATATTTGTTTTGCACGGCGATATTCGAGAGAGGAGTCGTGTAGTTTTTAACCAAACTTCCGTATTTATACTTCATCGCGAGATTCGAGAGAGGAGCGTTGAAAGTGTATCATAAATCTTAATATAATTCCAAGAGAGAGAGAGATCTCCTCTTGAATTAGCAACCGTGATTCTAGCGCTTCATGTTATTTTAATCTCATCTAAGTTGGAGACGACTAGAGGATTTTGGAATAAACGGATAATGGAGATCGAGAGATAAAGTTATCCATTTTAGAATCGTTGCAAGAGAATCATCAATACTTCATAAATTATCACTTTTGTTCGTTGTCATCATAACAAGGGAAAATCACATGCGGGACTATCTTTCCAAGTGAAGTAAAAGTAATTTAAGTAACCGTAACTAGAATTGTAGTTGTTTTCTTTTGCACTATTTTAGTTTTTCTATCAATCATTATTACTTGCTTGAATTTAGAGAAAAGACAGAATTAATATTTGTGAGCGCTAAGTTAAGCACTTCCTCGTGGGAACGATCACTTTATCATCATTTTATTACTTGTACGGCACGTGCACTTGCGTATTTATATACACCTTTCACGGGCGTATCATAATTATTATTTGATTGGGTAATAGGTAGAATGGGAGGGCTAAAAAAAGTCTTAAAACGATATCAAATGAATATTTTTTTACTTGTATATGCTCTTTCTATTTTTTTTATTTGATTTTTGTTTATTTCAATCTTATTTTATTTTATTATTTGAAAATAATAAAATAAATAGAGTAAAATGAAATACATGTAAACAAAAACAATACCATAAAATATAAAAGAAGAGGAAAATTAAATCTAAATATACATGGTAAAATAATATAAATAAATATAAACAGGAGAGATAAATTATTACATGATAAAAATGTTTGATGATCGGATGTATTGTGCTCGTGAACTGTGTGCAGTGTGCCATTAAAATCTATGCTATTTTGCACAATATGAAATTAAAATAAAAATAAAAATAAAACATTAAAGAGAGATTTCTTTTAATATTTAATAGTAAAGAAGTTGAGGATGTTTGTAAACTTTTCAAATATCATTAAATGTAACTAAAATATAATCACCATAAATATAATATTCATAATCGTTACCAAAATTTTAATATATTTAATAAAAGATTAAAAGATAAAAAAAAGTAATGTCCTGTTGTTAGGAAAATGTTATATTCAAATCGTATGTTTATAAATTGAGCGAGAAATAACGGAGAAGATTGACAAAGATTATATCATATATTAATTCTATGAAGTGAAAAATCGTCATGCGTAATTGAAGTATCATGTATGTGATTGTATGCATCTTTTTTGCTTAATGAAGATATGTGATATATATTGTTCAAATTTTTTTTATATTATTTTTATGTTTAAAATTTTATCAAACCCCAAAATTCCTGGATCCGCCCCTGATTATTGCACTCGTTAGTTTGAATTTATTTGTTCTTGAATTAGGCTTTGTTTGTTTCTCCCTCTCCTTCATTTAATTCTAATCGGGCCGGACCTTAGTGTTTAGCAACAATCAATTTCCCACCGTTTGAGGGCATTTTTAGCTTAAAATTGAATTTATTTTGGTAAAGTGATATTTTTAAAATAAATAATTTACAGAATTTAAATAATGGTATTTTTACGAATAAAAATACAATTGGATTTACAACTATAATTCGAACTGTAATTTTCTGATAAAAAATTTCAAAAAAAAAAAATTGAACTGTATTTTTTGATTGCAATTTAGAAATGTATTTTTGAGCTGGAATAATGTCCACGCACGATCCTCATTATATGTTGTGCGTATATAAAATTTTCCCCTAAAATTAGCTTTTTCCTCCTTTTTGGAATGGACTAAGAGCTCTTTCTCCTTTCCAAAATGACCAAGTTGACATTTTTTTAATCAATAGAAGTTGTGTAAAAAATAAAATCATGCTTATAAATTTGTAAAATATATATATATATATATAATACTTATTTTTGTTTAAAATAATTCAAAAAAAAAAGGAAACAAAATAAATAAAATTTTTGTTGAGATATTTTTGAATATAATTCAAACCGCCGCCGGAACGGAGGTCACTCAATGAGAGCCTCAATTTTAAAAATATATCTTTGAAAATAAAGTTTATCATCTCCCCTTCAAATTAATCTATTTTAAAATGACACTGATATCTCAAACAGAACCTTAGTTATTTAATTATATAGTTTTTGTGCTAATCTATGGGTAACAATTTTCATTTATTCTAGGCCGCGGATAGTCAAAATTTGCATATAGCTGAACTTGATGTGCGTATAATAATTTCTAATTTTTAAGAATTATTTTAAATATTAGCTTAAGTAGTATTTAAATACAGTAATAATTCTCTCTCTCTCTCTCTCTCTCTCAAATAGTGAATGCTTCTTATAATTATTAATAATATAATAGGATATCTTCATAATTTGGTCATTTTTGTGATAAGATATAATTATATGTCGGTGGCATTTTGGTAAAAGATTCTCAAATTGAACTATGAATGATCAAATCCTTGGCCTAATAAGGAGCACAAACAAAACCATCACATACTCATGGGCCCCATTTTTTTCCCCAATAATCATATCATAGGAATAGTATGATAAGATTCATTATATATTATGCAAGCAAATAATTATGAAGTTATTGAGGGAGTGTGAAGGCGCGAAGTTATTTGCCTCTTTAAGCTTCTTCTAGCTAGCGTGGTCTCTAAAGCTCCGTTTGGCATGATCGTGACAGTTGTTAACGTGGTAGTTATGAATCGTCGTTCGTGAACGTCTGATCTTACCTAAGAAATTTCATCAACTTTTATGTTAAAAACTAGTAATCTTTTTTTTTGTGTTCGGCATAACCGTTGTCATGCCAAACATGTTGGAATATTTTCATTACATATTCCTAAATTATCATATGTTTTTAGTTTTTGAAAACTCTTATACCATAATATCAGATTTTGAAAAAAACAAGATTCGTAGAGAAAACTTATAACAGAAAGATCAAAAAAGAATCAAAGCATAATAGTATATAGTTTATAATCGAGCATGAATAAGGCGTGTGATCATTGTCATAAAAAAGTTGCATCATCATCCGGCAGGACTTTCAATCGATGTTCACTCCTCCAAAGTACAACACCCGACCGCTAGATCCTCAAAACTCTGATGTGTGCTGACACCAAAGATGCGCAGAGCACCTAAACTCTCACTTGATAAAGCAAACGTCAAGAAAGCACAGAAATCGCAATAGAAAACTGAATAGCGTCTGAGAGCGAGAGAATGAGAGCAAGTGAAAGAAGAAGTGTTATTTCATTTTAGGAAAATCTTATATATATATGTCTCCTAAAATCGCAAGTAATAATCACATAATTAATTCCGACGATTATATTTAGTAAATTTTATCGTGCAGAGATAGTTATGTTTCCAACATAGGAAATTAAATGTGTAGTACGCGTAAAGAACTCACCTGTACAGAAATTATGCACACAGAAATCGACGCAAGGAAGTCGACTTCTTGTCGTCGCACTGGCGCAAAGAAAGACATCGCAAAGCGGAGACGGAAGATCTCGACGTATGTCGAGTTGAGATGTGGAGAACTCGATGTACGTCGAGTTGAGAGGTCGACGCATGTCAAATACCATTCGACGCATGAGTGATTTAGTTTATATATTCTCTTAAAGAGCTGGAGAATCACAATATTGGACTAAATGATGCATCCTTTCGGATGAAAGAATTTCCCTCCAAACATTTAGGCCCTCCAAACATTTGGGGTGCCCTCCAAATTTTGTTTTGAGTTTTGCCGTTAAATGATATGGAGCCCAAACACCAAACACTTATAAGCTCCAATAAAACATTATGAAATAAATATTTTAAGATTAAAATTTTCAACAAAACACGTGGAGTTTTTCTTCAAATTCACCGGAGCAAAAAAGCAGCGTCAAACGGAGCCTAAGTTTTGGTATCCATATATGTGAACATTGCAGGAAAAAAAGCCCATCATTTTTTTAATTGAGAAACTTATATTAAATAAATAATAAACTCTCTCATGCTTCCTAAGCAAGCGGTGCTGCTTATACTGTTCATGGTATACATTAATACATGTTCTTCCCCTTTGATGTATTATTAAGTATGAAAATAGAAGGAGAGTATGAAAAAATATAAGAAAATTTAGAGGAGACAGCGGAAAAAACCCGACATTTGACAACATCGAAGAACCGGCGAAAACTCCTTTTTCTCTCTCATGGTTTCCATTTCTCTGCCAGAGCTAGTTCTCATTGAACTGGGTAGAAAATCACAGATTATTTTGTACAATTTTTTGAGTTTAGATGTTTTATTGGATAGAGTGTATGTGTTACCAAAGATTGCATGAACCTTTATAGACTTTAAAGGGATGGTGTTAGCGGAAGTAGTTGGTGGGCGGGTAGTACTTAGATTAATGGGTCGTTGAATCAAACTATGCTTATTAGGTAGAAACGAGGTGGCTAAAGACTAAGATTTTGGTCGCCTTCATGAGGATGGAAGCTATATGACTTGATCATGATGGAGTTGGGAGTAGTCTTCTTCATAATTATGAGCTAATCCCCTCAATTAACCTCAAAGCTAGAGTTGATCGATAACATTTCTGAAGTTGGTGAGAGAGATCGAGCTGAAGGAGAGTTCTAACTAGAATATGGAGGGAAGGCGAAGGTTTTGTGAGCATGCTAGTGTACAACCCTGAATTCGCCGAGCGAACCCCCAGGACCCAAGAGGTATTTAAGACTTGTTTTTCCTACAATGGCTAGCTGAGGACAAGAGCAGGGGGCGAGACCCCAGGGGGGGGGGGGGGCGAGCTCCTCTCGCCCCCCGCGCCCCTAGCAGAAGGGCGAGACCAGCAGGGGGGGGACGCCCCTAGCTGGGTCTCGCCGCGCCCCTAGCAGAAGGGCGAGACCAGCAGGGGGGCCGCCCCTAGCTGGGTCTCGCCCAGCCCCAGCAGAGGGGCGAGACCAGCAGGGGGGCCGCCCCTAGCTGGGTCTCGCCCAGCCCCAGCAGAGGGGCGAGACCAGCAGGGGGGCCGCCCCTAGCTGGGTCTCGCCCAGCCCCAGCAGAGGGGCGAGACCAGCAGGGGGGGCCGCCCCTAGCTGGGTCTCGCCCAGCCCCAGCAGAGGGGCGAGACCAGCAGGGGGGCCGCCCCTAGCTGGGTCTCGCCCAACCCCAGCAGAGGGGCGAGACCAGCAGGGGGGCCGCCCCTAGCTGGGTCTCGCCCAGCCCCAGCAGAGGGGCGAGACCAGCAGGGGGGCCGCCCCTAGCTGGGTCTCGCCCAGCCCCAGCAGAGGGGCGAGACCAGCAGGGGGGCCGCCCCTAGCTGGGTCTCGCCCAGCCCTAGTAGAGGGGCGAGACCAGCAGGGGGCCGCCCCTAGCTGGGTCTCGCCCAGCCCTAGCAGAGGGGCGAGACCAGCAGGGGGGGCCGCCCCTAGCTGGGTCTCGCCCAGCCCAAGCAGAGGGGCGAGACCAGCAGGGGGGCCGCCCCTAGCTGGGTCTCGCCCAGCCCCAGCAGAGGGGCGAGACCAGCAGGGGGGGCCGCCCCTAGCTGGGTCTCGCCCCGCCCCAGCAGGGGGGCGAGACCAGCAGGGGGGCCGACCCCCGGGTCTCGCCCCACCCGGTTAATGGGCTCGCCGAGCCCCGCGAGGTACCCCCTCTCGCCCAGTTCCTGGGGAGGGGGTCGGTCTGCTTTTAGCGCCTCAGAACAGCGGGATTTGGCTATTCGCAGGCCAAATCCGGGGGCATTTTGGTAACTTCGCAGACAGTTTTCGGTTATTCGCAGCCCAAATCCAGAAATCCTATAAATAGGACCAAGGAGGCACCATTTGGAGGGGATCAGTCTAGGCTAGCTCTCTTCCTCTCTCTCCCTCCCCAAGTCCCTCTTGGGGGTGAGGAGAGCCTCCAGTGGTGCCCAAGCTTAGTAGTGGCTTGGAGGGAAGTTCCTAAGGGGCTTCCGGGTATGTGGCGGGACCTCCCCACTAAGCCCTTGGTCCAGGTCATAGTTCCTCAACCTTCAACCTAGAGCTCTCCCTTTGGGGGAGTAAGGGTTGGTCGCCCCTCAGCTTGCTGAGGGCCCCGAACTCCACAGAGGCCGAGAAGTCGGTTTCAACATTATGGTGCGGTGAGCGTGGAGTGTGACCAACTCAAGAAATCCTCAAGATGAGCTCCATGGACGGAGGTGGAGGAAGATCCGACCCAGGTCACTCGCAGCTCCCGGAGGCTAGGGTGACGTTGGAGATGTTCGAAAATCTCAAGCGGGAGGTCATGCAGACCTTGCAGGTAGCTTTCGTCACGATAAGCGAAGGCATGAGAGAAAGTGGTCCGGAGGCCTCACCTCAGCAGGTGGGCGAGAGCATCCTTGGCCAGGCATCCGGGAAAGAGGTGTCGTAAGGGGGCGAGTGGGGAGGTCCTCGACCCCCACTCGCCGAGACCCAAGTGGGCGAGTGGGGAGGTCCTCGACCCCCACTCGCCCAGATCCAAGTGGGCGATTGGGGAGGTCCTCGACCCCCACTCGCCCAGACCCAAGTGGGCGAGTGGGGAGGTCCTCGACCCCCACTCGCCGAGACCCAAGTGGGCGAGTGGGGAGGTCCTCGACCCCCACTCGTCGAGACCCAAGTGGGCGAGTGGGGAGGTCCTCGACGCCCACTCGCCGAGACCCAAGTGGGCGAGTGGGGAGGTCCTCGACCCCCACTCGCCGAGACCCAAGTGGGCGAGTGGGGAGGTGTCAAACCCCGTCTCGCCCAACTCCAAAGGGGGGCGAGCATAGGAAGTCCTTTGTGTGAGTTGATCCTCTCAGCCCCGGTTCCAGAGGGGTTCGGGAGGTTGGAGATGTCTCACTACTCCGGCAAGGATGACCCCGTCCTGCACCTACAGTGGTTTGAGGATATGGTCTCCATCAGGCCCATGACGGACGCTTTCAAGTGTCGCCTTTCCGCGACAACTCTGAAGGAGAAGGCTAGAGATTGGTTCCACCAACTCCCTGCGGGATCCATCTATGCCTTCGAAGACTTGCGCCGAGTTTTCCTGCTACGCTTCTCGACGTCAAGGAAGAGGAAGAAAGATGTCGAAGCACTTTTCAAGATCAAGCAAGAGCCAGGGGAGTCGCTGGCTCACTATCTGGAGCGGTTTAGGGAGGAGGTTCTCCTCGTCCAAGAAGTGCCCGGGTACACCCTCAAGCTTGCCTTCACGTTGGGGCTGCGGGAGGGCTTCTTCAAGATGGACCTCAAGAGGAGAGCTCCTTTGTCCTTTGAGGAGTTGATGGAAAGAGTGGCAGAAGAAGTTGAGAGTGAGGAGGCCAACCCGGAGTTCGCGAGAAGGTTGGCCAAGTTGAGTGAGCCGGAGGCAAGGAAGCAGGGGGGAAGGGTAGGGGCCCCCAAGAGGAAGTTCGACCAAGAGGAAGACAACTTTCAGGAAGAAGAGTCCGACCTCCCAGGGTGGAGGCAAGGACCGAAGAAGAGGAAAAAGAAGGGATATGGTTGAGTTACCTTACTGCGAATTCCACGATGAGGAGGGTCACGCGACGTCCGCCTGCCCTGAATTCTTGGAACTAAGGGAGGCGAGGGGTCCGAGGAAGCAACAACAACAACAACAACAACCAGAAGAGGTCGAGGAAGACCAGACTTGGGAATAGGAGACCAAGTTTTAGTTTTCTTGCTTATCTTTTTCTTTAAGCCTATGTAGTGTGATGGTCTACTTTTAGACTTAGTTTTTCTTGCATGTAATATGACAATCAAAGTTATGAAAGTTTTTCAAGTACTTAGCCCTGATGCTGGCCCGCTGACCAGGCTCCCATCAAGCTGGCAGGGCCGGGAACCGCTCGGTGGCCGGATGTTTCTCAAGGTACTTAGCCCCGATGCTGGCCCGCTGACCAGGCTCCCATCAAGCTGGCAGGGCCGGGAACCGCTCGGTGGCCAAATGTTTCAAAGGTACCTAGCCCCGATGCTGGCCCGCTGACCAGGCTCCCATCAAGCTGGCAGGGCTGGGAACCGCTCGGTGGCTGGATGTTTCAGGAGTACTTAGCCCCGATGCTGGCCCGCTGACCAGGCTCCCATCAAGCTGTCAGGGCCGGGAACCGCTCGGTGGTCGGATGTTTCTCAAGGTACTTAGCCCGGATGCTGGCCCGCTGACCAGGCTCCCATCAAGCTGGCAGGGCCGGGAACCGCTCGGTGGCTGGATGATTTCTCAAGGTACTTAGCCCCGATGCTGGCCCGCTGACCAGGCTCCCATCAAGCTGGCAGGGCCGGGAACCGCTCGGTGGCCGGATGTTTCAGGAGTACTTAGCTCCGATGCTGGCCCGCTGACCAGGCTCCCATCAAGCTGGCAGGGCCGGGAACCGCTCGGTGGCCGGATATTTCAGGAGTACTTAGCCCCGATGCTGGCCCGCTGACCAGGCTCCCATCAAGCTGGCAGGGCCGGGAACCGCTCGGTGGCCGGATGTTTCAAGAGTACTTAGCCCCGATGCTGGCCCGCTGACCAGCTCCCATCAAGCTGGCAGGGCCGGGAACCGCTCGGTGGCCGGATGTTTCAGGAGTACTTAGCCCCGATGCTGGCCCGCTGACCAGGCTCCCATCAAGCTGGCAGGGTCAGGAACCGCTCGGTGGCCGAAAGTTTTGCCAGGTACTTAGCCCCGATGCTGGCCCGCTGACCAGGCTCTCACCTAGCTGGCAGGGCCGAGAACCGCTCGGTGGCAGGGATGTCTCACGATATGTTTCTCCCGAGGCAGTCTCGCTAGACGGGCTCTCACTAGCCGGCAGGGTTGGAAGACCTCTCGAGGAGGTTATGTTTTTCTCCCGAGGTGGTCTCGCTAGCCGGGCTCTCGCTAGCCGGCAGGGTTGGGAGGACTCTCGGGAAGCAAGGTATTTCTCCCCCGAAGTGGTCTCGCTAGCCAGCAGGGTTGGAAGACCTCTCGGGGAGGCTATATGTTTTTCCCGAGGTGGCTACGCTAGCCAGTCTCTCACTAGTCGGCAGGGTTGGAGGACCTCTCGAGGAGGCTTTATAATTTCCCTCAAAATAGCTCCGTTCGCCGGATTCCCAGCGACGCTCGTCGAATATGCAGGGTTGGACGTTTCTTTCCGAGCGCGTACCTCGCTCGAAAAGAGCGGGGATTGTGTACAACCCTGAATTCGCCGAGCGAACCCCCGGGACCCAAGAGGTATTTAAGACTTGTTTTTCCTACAATGGCTGAGGACAAGAGCAGGGGGGCGAGACCCCAGGGGGGGCGAGCTCCTCTCGCCCCGCCCCAAGGCAAGGGGGGCGAGCTCCTCTCGCCCCCATCCCCCCAGGGGGGCGAGCTCCTCTCGCCCCCCCCCCCCCCCCCCCCCCGCGCCCCTAGCAGAAGGGCGAGACCAGCAGGGGGGCCGCCCCTAGCTGGGTCTCGCTCAGCTCCAGCAGAGGGGCGAGACCAGCAGGGGGGCCGCCCCTAGCTGGGTCTCGCCGCGCCCCTAGCAGAAGGGCGAGACCAGCAGGGGGCCGCCCCTAGCTGGGTCTCGCCCAGCCCCAGCAGAGGGGCGAGACCAGCAGGGGGGCGCCCCTAGCTGGGTCTCGCCCAGCCCCAGCAAAGGGGCGAGACCAGCAGGGGGGCCTCCCCTAGCTGGGTCTCGCCCAGCCCCAGCAGAGGGGCGAGACCAGCAGGGGGGCCGCCCCTAGCTGGGTCTCGCCCAGCCCCAGCAGAGGGGCGAGACCAGCAGGGGGCCGCCCCTAGTTGGGTCTCGCCCAGCCCCAGCAGAGGGGCGAGACCAGCAGGGGGCCGCCCCTAGCTGGGTCTCGCCCAGCCCCAGCAGAGGGGCGAGACCAGCAGGGGGGCCGCCCCTAGCTGGGTCTCGCCCAGCCCCAGCAGAGGGGCGAGACCAGCAGGGGGGCCGCCCCTAGCTGGGTCTCGCCCAGCCCTAGCAGAGTGGGAGACCAGCAGGGGGGCCGCCCCTAGCTGGGTCTCGCCCAGCCCCAGCAGAGGGGCGAGACCAGCAGGGGGGGCCGCCCCTAGCTGGGTCTCGCCCAGCCCCAGCAGAGGGGCGAGACCAGCAGGGGGGCCACCCCTAGCTGGGTCTCACCCCGCCCCAGCAGGGGTGCGAGACTAGCAGGGGGCCGACCCACCCGGTTAATGGGCTCGCCGAGGCCCGCGAGGTACCCCCTCTCGCCCAGTTCCGGGTGAGGGGGTCGGTCTGCGTTTAGCGCCTCAGAGCAGCGGGATTTGGCTATTCGTAGGCCAAATCCGGGGGCATTTTGGTAACTTCGCAGACAGTTTTCTGTTATTCGCAGCCCAAATCCAGAAATCCTATTAATAGGACCAAGGGGGCACCATTTGGAGGGGATCAGTCTAGGCTAGCTCTCTCCCTCTCTCTCCCTCCCCAAGTCCCTCTAGGGGGTGAGGAGAGCCTCCAGTGGTGCTCAAGCTTAGTAGTGGCTTGGGAGGGGAAGTTCCTAAGGGGCTTCCGGGTATGTGGCGGGACCTCCCCACTAAGCCCTTGGTCCAGGCCATAGTTTCTCAACCTTCAACCTAGAGCTCTCCCTTGGGGGGAGTAAGGGTTGGTCGCCCCTCAGCTTGCTGAGGGCCCCGAACTCCACAGAGGTCGAGAAATCGGTTTCAACAGCTAGGTCATATATTGACGATTCCTTGAAGTAGGAAATGAGAAATTGAGGTTATTTTGGTAATAAAACCAGTGAATCATTGAGTGATATCCACGGGATCGTTGATCAATGGTCTGTGATCAATGAAGTAGATAGTAAACTAAAGAGATGATTAATTCAGATAAATTGGTCGGCGATCGATGATCGTAGACAGGAAGTCAGTTCACAATCGTTGGATGTTGGTTTGAGAATCATCAATTGTCGATTGCTTAGTCACAGAGGAGAGAGAAGAAGTTGGGTGAGGGAAGTCGATCGATGGTCAATGATCATAGATAGATTTCACAAAGAAAGGGAATTTTTCAAAGGGTCTAAGTGAATTTTTCTAAGGGAGTCATACAAGAAGACTACCTGAACTTCAATAAGAGATCATTTTATGTTGCTCTTTCAATCATGTGAGCTAATATTGGGTGGTTAGATTAATTCATTTTATCTAAACCAATTATAATATAGAGAGCTATAGTAAGTGAAAACATAAATAGAGAGTGTGAGAAATAAGGTGACAGGAAGATCGATTAGGTCTCACATTCAACTAGTCCATACTATCAAGAGTACCAAGCAAGTTAATGAAATAATTAAGCTTCATTTCATCCAAGGGCTTAGTGATAATGTCAGCAATTTTATTCTCTATTAGAATAAATTCTATGAAGATGCTGTATTTTTCCACATGATTTGTTATGAAATGATGTATTGTCTCAATATGCTTGGTCCTACTATGGAGTACAGAATTAGAAGAAATAGAGATAACATTAGTGTTGTCAAAATAAATGGGGATATTGGGAAGATCATACTCATAGTCGTGCATCTGACTCTTGATCCCCAAGATTATACACCTGCGCGCAGCATAGGTGACCACACGCCTGCGTGAACCCACACACAATGCGCGCGTGCCTGCGAGTGTCGCGTGCAAACGCGCGCAGGCCGACATGCTCCCCCCCCCCCCCCCCCCCCCCCCCCCCCCCCGCAACCACTGGCAACCTGCCCGAGTTGCCCGAACTGCCCGTTGGTCATGGTCGTCATATCCCTAAAGTTCGTGATCAGGTGACCGGGACCGTGCGTTCATATTCGTCCGTTCAATTTTCAAGAGAGTGCAATTACCAGGGTGCTCCCCAGAATAACTATAAAAAGGCGTACATGCCTTCATTTGGAGGGACATAAGAAAAAGGGAGAAGATAGCTCTAAGGTTTTCCAATGAGCAAGCTCCACTTCCACTTGGGACAGTTCTGCTCTTGTGATTGCTCCAGTGAGCGCTCATCGACACTTAGTTTTTCTCAAGATTGGACACTCCAAATACTTCTAAAGGAGCGGTGGCATGTCACCCTCCTAATTAAACAATAACTTTTGTACTAAGCTACAACTAATGGATTCGTCAGAACAGAGTCCCTTTCCGAGTTTTCCACGCAAATGTCTGATGTTGGTTCTTCATTTTGACTGTTTGCGCGCTTGGCTCACTCTCGAGCTAAGACGGTCTGATTCATCCGGTTCGTGAGAGCGTTAAGCGACCCGCAACAATATTTTACATGAGTACAAAAGCATCATTCCTTGTTAAAAACAATCCCAAATTGAGGAATAAGATAGTCTCACGCATTTAATATATATCGAGTCTCTCAATCTCTAACCAATTAAATATCATTTTGGGTCAGCTTATTCCCGTGGAAAAACTCAATTCCAATCGCAAACCCTAAAAGCGGCTCTATTCTCGTCATTGATTTCTCGTAACAACTTTCTCATCAACATTAGCTGTCTCAAACAAAACCTAAATGCGCATGACGCGTATTGATTTTTCACTGTATATTGATTATTTTCACCACGTACATATCATGTATATGGATTGATTTGACGTTCAGCAGTCCAAAAGACAGGTTAGCATTAATTTCAATTTTTTTTAAAATTAAGCAGTGCTGTTTTCAACAGTAGGGTTGGTATTTATATTTTTGGGATTAATTTTTCATTATTAATCAAAGTGGGCACGATTTCTCCCTATTTTTTTAGAATGTGTCACTTTGTGAGTGCATAGTTTTCGTTTGTTGTGCCAAATTATGTTATTTATTTCAGAGCTATATTTAATTCATTCATACATGTGTTGGATGTATTTTCTAGCTGTAGTTATAACCATTTTTTAAAATTATAAAACAATTTATTGTTGACTATGTTATTGGAACCTTCCTCTCACTTGTTTAATGCACGTTGTTTCAACCCCAGCTAGCTGTAATAAGAACAATGGTGGTATTCGGCACCCTTTTTAATTAAATATTGGCTATTAGCACTTACATTTACTCACTCATGCCGCCGAGTCGCCGACTCTTTCTCGCGGGTTCGCCCCTGACCTCTCCCTCGTTCTCCGGTTTCCTGGAACGAGAACCTCCCGCGTGCTGGTAGCTCGCCTCCAAACGAGAACCTCCTGCGTCCTGGTAGCTCGTCTCTGAACGAGAACCTCATGTGTGTTGGTAGCTCGCCTCCAAACAAGAACCTCCCGCGTGTTGGTAGCTCCCCTCTGAACCTCCCGTGTGGGAATGGTTCAAGGAGACACATCCACGACCTCACGAGACAAATGGGGCATGGAGAGGTTGTGCTGGGGGGAGGACACTGGACAGTGCCTAGCAAGACCGCTGGGGCATATTTGCTTTTAGGGACACGACGGAGATGCTTGTGAAATTAAAGTTCAGGTCATCGCGGAGGGGATGAGGTGGGACATCAAGATTGCAGAGCTAGAAAATACTTGAGATTTTCGTTTATCCGCTCGACTGTTGAAGCACCTAAAGAAAACTAAATATCCGCGTTGATTAACTTTGTATTTGGCATTCCGTCCTCATTATTGCGGCACATTATTTACTGCTCTAATTTGCAATTCTTTAGATCTTCATTTATCTAAAATTTTAGGCAAAATACTCAAATTAATCTCTCAACTTTAAGTCAAGTTTCAAATAAGTCCTTTAATTTTTATTTATTTCAAATAAGTCTTTTAACTTTTGACTTAGTTTCAAATAGGTACTTTAATTTTTATTTGTTTTAAATTAGACACTTAATTTTGGACATATTTTCAAATAAGTTCTTTAATTTTCCATTTATTTCAAATTAGTCTCTTAACTTTATACTTTATTTCAATTTCTGATAAACTATTTTTTTGTAATTATCTCATAAAAATAATTACTATTTTTTCTAATTTATAATTTTTTAATTATTATTTTTAAAATAATATAAATTTATATTCATTTATTAGAAAATAGGGATTATAAAAGTCATCATAAAATTGAAATATAAAAAAACTGAAAGAAATTCAAAATGTAACAATCTATGTGACACTTATTTTAATAAAAATATATTCAATAGATGATAATTAGTATAAATAAGTATCATCGAGAATGCTACGTTTTAAACAAAATTCATTATTTTTGATATTTCAATGATGTGCTTTTTATTAGATAATTATAATAAATTATTTTATTGTCACATACGCAATTTATCAATACTATATAAATGTCTCGTCATAAATAATAATATGAATAATGGCGGTTTATGAACTTATTTGAAATAAAATATAAAGTTTATGACCAATTTGAAACAAATGAAAATTAAAAGACCTATTTATTACTAGATTCAATGTTAATGGACCAATTTGAAGCAGATGAAAATTGTTTAACCTATTTGAAATCAAACCAAAAGCAAAAAAAGACTTATTTGAAATAAATGAAAATTAAATAATCTATTTGAAACTAGACCCAAAATTAAGCCAAAAAAAAAATTACAAATATAATTTTTGAAAATAATGATTTACAGCTATTAAATAATTACGAATAATCAAAAAATAGTGCTAATAACAACTGTCAATTTTAATTATGAAGTGTACACCACAAAATCTTACAACTAAGAATATGACGAGCATATTCTCTACAACAAGTGAGAGTAAGCTTCCCATAACATAGTCAACAATAAATTAATTTATTATTTAAAAATGGTTATAACTACAGCTAGAAAATTAATCCATCCCATGTGTGAATGAATTAAATATAGCTTTAAAATAAATAACATAAAATGGCACAAGAAATGAAAATTATGAATTCAAAAAGTGACCCATTCTCAAAAAAAAGGGAGAAACTGTGCCCACTTTGATTAATAATGAAAAATTAATCCTAAAAATATAAATTGCAACCCTATTGTTGAAAATTGCACAGCATATTTTCAACAAAAAATGAAATTAATGCTAAACTATGTCTTTTGGACTACTGAGCATCAAATCAATCCATATATTTGATATGTACATGGTCCAGAAATTAATTAACATTTAGTGCTAATCCGTTTTGGAGCTTTTTTCATGGCGCGGCGGGTGCAAACGTGGCAAACGCCGCCGTTGGGCGTTTGTTTACCCGCCTTGCGGTGGCGTTTGCCGCAAACGCCGCCCGCCACCGCCGCGCCAAATGAAGCCAGTATTTTTACGACTGCGAATAGTCATTTTAGATATTTTTAGGACCGCGAATAGCCGTCGTAGGACTGCTAATAACATCGCCCATTATTAAATGCACAAACTATTGTAGAATCCATATTTGTCGAAGGTGGGCTCATCCCAATTACATCAGCAAACAAGACAATCGACGAAGACATGAGAAACTCCAACAAAAGAGATAGGAGGCAACGAGGAGGCGAGAACTCTAGGTACTCGCCAATAGGCGAGATCCCCACTGCACTCGCCCATAGGCGAGATCCCCATTGCACTCGCCTATCGGAGATTCCTCTCTTGTACTCGCCCATGGGCGAGTCCCTCACCATCTTGATGAGGTTCTCTCACCCGTTAGACGGGTCAGGCAATTTGCAGGCAATTGTAGACCAACTTCCCTGGATTGCCTATAAATAAGACTCCATAAGTACAACAAAGGCATGTTAACCCTCACCCCCCCCCCCCCCCCCCCCCCCCCCCCTACACACAAGCGCGCGCTATTTACTTCTCAAGTACGTGTCTTCATTGTGCCTAGATCAGTTCTTGACTTTGGAGGGGAAGATCTTATAGACTTTCGGGTATGTGACGGGACCTTCTCGTTGCAGCACTCTGGTACTATTTGTAAACAATCCTTCTCTCTCTCTCTCTCTCTCTCTCACTAGTGTTGGACCGCGAGAACAGTAACCTCAGACTACCCCTTTGGTTTAAACTTTTGTGAACGGATTTCTTGATTCCTACAACAACCTTATTCCCCAATTCTGATTTCTGATTATTTTCAACAAGAAATGATGCTTTTGTATTAATCTAAAGTATACCATACTATCACATTCTACATTCGTGCCATTATTTGATTTTGCCTTAACACAAGATCAAAGGAGCACAAGTTTATGAAATTTGTATCTATCTCTCTATTTATATATTCAAAGTTCGCCTGCAAATCATCTTTTTAAGCTAAAATGTTGTCTATAAAAGAATACCCGCCTTGTTTTATGGAGGTTGTCATTAGCACCGTATTTTTGGCTATTAGCACTCACAACAACTCAATTTTAAGGCATTCCCAAAAAACTATTTCCTCCTTTCCGCCGACTTCTGCTCAGGTGCTCGCCCCCCATACACCCTTCTTCACCCATTTCCTGTTCACCCTGACGCACCCTTCTTCTCTTGATTTCTTCTCGCCCGGCGTTTTTTGCTACCGGAAGGAAGATCTGTTTTTTTGGAAGGTCACAAGCCGATTTCTGCTCACAGAGAAGGTATGCTGCTCAAATTCCTGCAACTCCTTCAACGTTTGGAGGAAGGGCTTGTACTTTGTGAAGAATTTTGTCACAAGTTAGCCGATCTTTGATGCAACTCGATCCTTCAGCAAAATTGATGCAGTTGGAAACTTGGAGCGGAAAAGTGTGCGCTCGCGCTGATCTTCCAAATCTACCTTGGTGTCATCAACAAACATTAAATAGTATTATTAAGATTTCCTCTTAATTGCATAAGATTTAGATCCTAACGCAAGAGTGGCCAATCTTCTGAACAAACAAAAGAGCCCCAAAGATAACATTTTAGGATTGGTTTAGAGAGCTAATTCTCTATTTTAAAGTTGGAGAAGAAATTCCTTCGAGGAAGAAATGTTAATTCGAAAGAAAGTCGATCAAGACCTAAATCAGTAGAAACTGCCGACAAAAATACCTTCAACTCTCTAGAGAAGTTTTCTCACTTTGTGCTTACAACCATCACAGTATATGTTCAATTTTGCTTGTCAATTTTGCTTGTGGATAACAATATTATTTGCAGATATAGTTTTATGAAGATATAGTTTTATGAAAAATAGTGATCTGCGGTTATCAAATAGTTGTGAATTGTCAAAAAGTGTGATTATTTCTTCTCTATTCAATTCCACCTCACTCAACGTCCAATCATCCCCAATTCCAATGCTCTTTATTTCTCTATCTTAATAAAGTATATAGCAATAGTTAAATAAGGGTGATTGTCATTAGCACTGCAGATTTTGCTATTAGCACTCGATTTTAGGTTTGTTTTTTCTCCTCAATTGGATACTTGCACGCATAAATTCATGAATCCCGACCTGCTTCTGGCTGCCTCCTCTCTTGCCGGCTAGGGATTCTTCCGACCGCCTCTCGCCCGCCTGGTTTCCGGTCTCCTGCTGCTCGCTTGACGACCCCCCCCCCCCCCCTGTCGGCTAGGGTATCTCTCACCGACCTCCCTTCTTGCCGGGTAGGGTTTCTTTTGCATAGGTATAATCTTCTTCCTCCTCCTTTCAAGCTTTATTGTTTCGTTCATCCTACCAAGCTACATTAGCATTTGCCGACATTACCCTTGTTTTTGGTTATTTGTTTTTCATCAAGAGGCTAAGATTTTTTGGATCCACACCAAGCTACAACCTACTCTTTCAGTTTTTATTCTATCATTAATAGGTTATTTTTTTGTATCAAGAGTAGCCGTGCACAAAAAAATCGGTTCGGTTAGGACCGGCTAGGGACCGGTCCCAGGGGGCCCAAGGGTCTCCCTTTTTTTCATCAAAGACCGGTCCCGGACCGGGAACGTCCAGGACAGGGACCGGTCCAGGGTCAGGACCGAGACCGGTCCAATTAAAGAGTCTTTTGTAACGGCTCTTTAAAGAGCCGTACAAACTGCTCAGCCGTTACTTATTGTTTAATATTTATTAATTTTTTTAATTAAATATTTTTTAAAAAATTAAAATTAAAAAATAAATGTATTTTTTTAATCTATTAATTAATAACAATCCAAGCTAGTACAGTAGCTTCAGAGTTTGCATTTTCTTTGAGTGACATGACTTTGAACGGGCGAAGAAGTCATTTTACCAAAGAATCTTTAGAGATTTTCATTTGCTACAAGGACCATTTTAATGCTACGAGGAGAAGACATGTCTCGTAAATTGAAGATAGCGAGCCTCAAATTGAAGACGGACTGAATAACTTAAATCTAAGCAGCGTAGAATAGGGAAGCAAAATGTAATTTAAATATTGTGATTTTAGTAATTTAAATATTGTAACAAAATTTGAAATTTTATAATTTTCACTTGTATACAATTGTAATGTTATTTAATTTTTATTAATAATCAAATTTTATTTCATCTTGACCGGCCCGACAGTCCTAATGTGCACGGCTAATCAAGAGACTATGTTAGAATTTTAAAATTTTGCTTTGCTTATAACATTTTAATTTGCAAATATAATTTTATCAAAAACTGCATCGAGGATATCAAAACTTTGTGAATAGTCAATTTAGTAGTGCTGATGACATGCCTACACAATTTAGGCTTTATTTGGCGCGTCGGTGGCGGGCAGAATCGGCGGGTGGAGAGGGAGGGTTGGGAACGGAGAGGAGGAGGCGGATCTCGAAAAGCTCCGTTTTGACTCTTTTTCCATGGCGCGGCGGGTGCAAACGCGGCAAACGCCGCCGCCGGGCGTTTGTTTACCCGCCTTGCGGTGGCGTTTGCCGCAAACGCCGCCCGCCGCAGCCGCGCCAAATGAAGCCTTACTGTTCATCTGGACACAATTGAGATAAATGTGCAGTAAAACTCCCATCTTTATTGATGTGCATGTAAAGCTCATTAAAACAACAATTCAAATTCCAGGAAATTCCTCAGCAAATTGAGCGACAACAAAATCATACATCCTTTACAAAAATATGTACTCAAAATACTTTTATGGTCACAAGTAGGCGAGTTCCTGAGAAAACTCCCCGATTTTCCTCTCAACAGAAGCATCAGGCCAAAGAGAAGCACTCGTATCATCAAAACCAGAACCACTGAGAAGATCAGAGACGATGTATCCAAATTCCAACTCCCACAAAAATCCAAATTCAGATTCACCTCTGTGAATTTGATGATGCAGAGGACTGGCCATGGTCGAGCTGTCATCAGAGCTCTGCAGCTCTTGGCCGCCCGTGGCCGCTGCCGTTGATGCAGAGCTGATGGAAGAGAGGGCGGCAGTTCTCGGAACGGACGGCTGTGGTGAAAACGGAGGAGTCGACGGAGATCTACGAATAGCACTTTCTGAAAGATTTGCTTGGATTTCCATCACCCTCTTCTTTAACTTGGTGTTCCAGTAATTTTTCACATCGTTATCTGTTCTTCCAGGTAGTTTGGAGGCAATCACGGACCACCTGATTGATGGTAGCAGCGATCAGTAAAGTTCCTGGTGGACGAAGATGATACATAAAAGGAAAATGCAGGGGGTGAATCAATACCTGCTTCCAATCTGACTGTAGAGAGAGAAAATCATGTCATCTTCTTCCTTGGAGAAGTATCCGTGCTTGATGTCTGGCCTGAGGTAATTAAGCCATCTAAGGCGGCAGCTCTTTCCACAGCGCTTGAGGCCTTCAAGACAACCGACAATTAATTGAAGTCAAGCATTGGCTCAGGGGAATTTTCACAAACAGGGGAAGCGCAGAAAATTAAAGAGCGATTTTTGTTCTGCAGGTAAATCATCATAGAGAAAGGAGGAGAGGAGAGATGGAAGTACAAAAATGTTATTACCAGCTTTATGTGGCAGAGCAATCCAGTTGCCTCCGAAGCCATTAGCGTGGATGTAGTCTTTCAGAGCCGCGTCTTCCTCCGGAGACCATGGACCTCTCTTCACATTTTCTTTGTCACAGCAAGGAGCTCTCCCCATTGTTAACAGTTAATCAGAGAGAGAGAGAGAGAGAGAGAGAGAGAGAAGAATATAGAAGGAGATCGAGGGAGAGAGAGAGAGAGAGAGAGATGATGATTTAAGAAGAAGAAAAGAGCGGAGGGCTTGTTTAAAAAAGATGAGGGACGCCAGAAAGGTTGACTTTATATACGGTTTCACCGCGACTTTTCTGCGTGGTTATGGCCTCGTGGATTTTGACAAGTGGGTGTCAACTCACTGATAATTGCCTTTTCAGATTTAGAAGTGTGACGGTTGCTCGAAGCATTTTGGTTGGTGGTCAAAGTGGAACTATCTCTCTGTTGTTCCTAGCTTGGGTTTTATAGAGAAATTCTAGAGTTGGAACGGGTAACGGATATCCCAGTATCTGTACAGGACCCGTTAAGCCTCCGAACCCGTTATTTACCCAAATATACACTTACAAAAAGATGGTTAAAAACTTGTTAATTAATTTAACATACCGTGCTCATTGTATTATCTACTTGTGATAGTTAATAGGCTCACTTGAGCCTCTCCATAAACAGAGCCTAAGGGCTCGTTTGGCTCCGCCGAGCCAATCCGCTCGAATCCACGCGGTCGATATTAGCGTAAAATTCATGGAAATCGACCGTTGGGTGGATTGTCGTCGCCGCGGCCGGGCTGTGTAGTCCACGCGAGATCTGTCACGTCAAACATGCTTGTTCCCACTTAAATTCCTTTTGAGTTGGTTTGAATTTTATTAAGGGAGCTGTTAGAGACAACCTAGTTTTGGCTAGTCGCACCATAATTTCTACCTCTTAATTTAATCTTAAAATAACTCGTCAAAAAATACTAGACGCGCCGCACTAATTTGCACCGCAATTTCTTCTAATTTATGATGTTGGACTTCTAAAGTCACCTACAAGAGTGGAGCCTTCCGCTCCTCCGGTACCGGTTTCAACGGAGGGTGTTTCGCCACTACCGAAGTGCAGAGAGCGGTGGCCGTTGCGGAGGAAGAACGAGCTTTTGGGAATGATTCACTCACAATCTGGGCACATAAGAAGATAATAAAAATGCCGCAACACAGAGAACACAGAAATTTATGTGGAAAATCATCTCCAAATCAATAAGGGAAAAACTACGGAGCGGGGCGCACAGAAAAATCCACTATAGTCTTAAAATGGTTACAATAATAATAGACACTAGGTTTGCCCAACCTAGATCCCTCCTTTGAATTCACAAATCGAATCTCCCTCACAACACACGGTGAAATCTCTTCAAAAATGAAACACCTCCAACCTTTCTCCAAGCACTCCGGCGACAAAGACAAGATGAAGAATCTTTACAGCGATGACGATGGACACCAAATGTGAGAACCTCTTGTTCTTCCTCCTGAAGAACTCTCTTATGGTTGTTTTTCACGAACAACAACTTGACATCCAAGAAATTAGAGAGATTAATCTAAATTTTAATCTCTCTCTCCCTTAAATGAGGTCGGCCCGAGCCCTCTATAAGACACTAAGTATCGCTCGTGTTAGCTCTAACCGACAAAAGGGTCATCTGGATGATATCGGAGACTCATCTCGACGATAATATCGGAGACTCATATCGACGATATCGGAGACTCATCTCAACGATCTGCTACCGCCAGCGTTACCCCTATCTCTAGGCGTTAGCAACCAGCAACCAGCCTTCTAATCGACATAACTCTAGCTTCTCGCCGATATCGGAAACATGTCTCGACGATATGGTCTCGCTGATATGGACCATGTCTCGTCGACCTGCACACAGTCAAGCCGACACGCTGCAGACTTCAAGTCGATATGCTACCGCCTTCGGTAGGGTTACTGCCCGGCAATAGCTTCCAGCTCCTGATTTGCTCTCTCTTTAGTGGTTGGACCCCAACAAGAGCCTCTTTTCCGCCATCAGCGCTTCTTTCCAAATTTTTTTTGTTTCGATTTCTCAAATTCTTGATAAATTTCGCACTTCTCAGCCTATTTTCCGACATCCATCGGTTGGCCTTCGATTCATTTTTCCCATGTAGATTGGCCGACCATCTTTGATTTCAGACCTCTAGCTTAATGTCTAGTCTCTACCATTCATTTTATGTTCATACAACAATTGAATGGTGCAAATTCTATTGAAAATCAAGTTGAGAGCATTTCCCGTTACTTTTATATTTGGGCGACGTTATTAACAGTCCTAAAACGGCTATTCGCAGTCCTAAAAACATTTAAATTCATTGGATTGCGAATATCAATGAACAACTCCTCTCCTCTGTGCATTCATCGGTTAAAGTCTCGGCGATTCAAGAAAAGTAACGGACCAGTTATTTTTTTCGGTAAAAAAAAAAAGAGAGCTATCTGTTCACAATTTCTCAAAGTAGAAAAATTCAATTATTCATTGCATTAGTTGGTTGAGGTTTAGGGTTTAGAATCCAAATAAAAAGCCACTCTTTCAGGTTTCCAAATGGTCGCACCCTCTCTCCTTGTTTGATTGGACGCAGCTTTTGGAGAGAAAAAAGGGCGATGTTATTCGCGGTCCTAAAAATACTTAAAACAGATATTCATAGTTCTAAATACACTTAAATTTATTGGACTGCGAATATCAATGAACTACGCTCAGCGGTTATAGGACTGCTTATATCATTGCCCCCCCCTCCCCCCCCCCAAAAAAACGGTTCTTCTTTTGTATGCACAGCCGGTAAAAAGTACTGTTTTTTTTTACTCAGAAAATTGGAAAAAGTCTTCCATCTCCTCATCCACGATAGAAGAAGAAATATTGCTCCCGGGCTTCTTCTTCGTTTTCCGAAGGCGCTGGATATCAAAGGGGTCGCTGGTATTCTCCTCTTATATCTCTGATCGATCTTACCGCAGAGGAAAAGCGAAGATGATAGCGGTGTCTTGTGAAGCAGAGAGTAGGCGTTCTCGTTCAGTTTTTTCGTGAGAATATTATGGCGCTCAAAGCATCCCGTGTGACCGTCTATTTTGGAACGGTCTTCACGTTGTCCCCAGCAGAGGTATTTAAAGGACAAAACCCTAAATCTCTGACGACCTGTTATGAATCATATACCATATATATAAATATACCTTAACAGAAAGCTTGCCTGGCTTTATTTATCTCTCTCGGATTTTAAGTTGTGTTTCTCTCCGGTTATAAGTGTGTGCTTTTGGAAACTTGATTTTAAATTTGTTTTGCGTGGAGTTTATCTCATTCGGGTTCATTATTGTCGATTCTCATTGCGATTGAGACTGGATATTGTGCAAAGAGGCGACGTGATTCTGGGCACATTAATTTCAACAAATTCCGCCATTTTTAATTCTCACTGCTTGATTTTTTTTGATTTTGCTTTCCCGATTTTTGATGCGGGATGGTCTTTCTAATGTCTCTCCGCATGTAGAGTTTATGAAGCTGGAGAGCTTGACGTCGAGTCTCCTCTTTGATCTAGCTTTTCATGCTTCGCTCTATCTCTTCCTCAAGCTCCATTCGTATAATTCTTTATTTTCTTCTTCAGAGACCTATCTTTGGTGGGTGATATTTGTACAAATAAACTATTTAAAACTCATGTGCGGCGCCCTTAACAAAAATTCGGTGCAAATAACAAGTATGCGCGTCTTTAACGAATCAAAAAAAAAAAAAAATCTTTAACAAAACGATACGACTAGCCAAAGCTACGGTGCCCTTAACATAATCCGCAGTTCTTAGGGATAAGGCACGTAAGTCTCTTTAATGGCGTTTAAAACGCTTCACTGAGGTTTTGGGCAATAGACTTATTTCGGCATTCCTCATCTATCCGAGCATGTGGGTTATAGACTTTCATAGTCAAAGGTGGAGATGACAGTGGATCTTATTTTATAAGCAAATTCTTGTATTATAATACCCGTATACTATATATATATACACATATGAGGGACAGGGCACGGCCCCGTGCGGGCGGCGATATTCTGCGGGGGCGGCGGTATTTGGCGGGGACGGCGACATTCTGCGGGGGCAACATTCGGCAGGACGGCGACATTCGACGGGGGCGACATTCGGCAGGGGAGACGACATTCGGCGGGGGCGACATTCGGCAGGGGCGACATTCGGCAGGGGCGGCGATTTTCAGCTGGGGCGATCTATATTTATATATGTATATATAAAACTTAATTCAATTTTGTTCAACAAAAATCATATGGTGTGATGGTTGTTATCTTTACTTGACATAGTGGGTTCAATTCTCACCATTGACAATTTTTGTGAGATTAAAAAATCGGTCATATGACCCTCCTTTTTCAATAAATTTAGAGGAAAAATCGTAATTTTATGTTGTATGATACTCTACACCTTCATAATTTTAGGTCATCCATAGTAGATTTAGGAGATCTATGAAAAAGTGGAGAGAGAGAGAGAGAGCGGTTTGATCTGACGGCGGATAAAAATATCATGCTAAAGTTGGTTGTCCCGAGTCAACTTCTTTGTGACTGCGTAGATTTTGGCTTCGTTTGGCACGACGTTTTGCTCCGATGAGTTTGGACAAAAACACCACCGCAATAGAATGTATGTTTTACATGACAACGGTTATGATCGTCATCAAGAAAAGAAAAACTAGTTTTGAACATAAAAGTGCACGTATTTCCTTATGTAAGATCGTGCGTTCACAAACGACACTTGATAACCACCGCGTTCACGACCGTTACCGCCGTGCAAAATGAAACCTTTGTCTTGTGCATTTGTACAATATTCTAGCCTAGACTTCATATCTACATTTTTTTTAATATCACCTGATGTGATCATAGGATTTCTGACAAGTAGCCTAATAAGCTCAAAGTGATAAATTTGGTGCTTTGCCGAACCTACGCAATAATCATTTAATTGTTATGTCCGTTTTGGTCCATACTTTGAAATGAAATGTTCATCGCCATTAATGGTTTCTTGGGATTCCAAGAGGAAGGAGGTAGAGGGAAGAACTTTCTGGCAAGCTAAGCGGGGACTCGACCATCCCCAACGGTTAGGGGGAGCGACGACGATGATCTCCCGCTCGGTGAAGTACCAGGATTCTCTCCATTTGAGTCAAAATAGTATTCCTTTCACGGTTCACATTAATTCGTGGCTTTCAACTTCAATCTCCTCTTATTTTTTGTACAGATGACAAAGTTTGGTCTTATTTAAGGAGAAACTACTTCAGAATTGTTTCATCCAGCTATTGAAGATGGTGAGGTCATGCAAGTAGATAGTCATCCATTTTGGATGGATCCATTTATGCTTTATCTCTCAACTGGGGAGTTTCATCCATCTGTAAAAGATAAGAGGAGATTCAAATTGAAAGCAACTCGGAAATTTCACGGGCCATATTTAATAGATGGGCTAGGCCTTAACTAAAACAGTATTTACAACTTACATCATAATGACTGCCTATTGTTGGGCCGATGTGGGCTGTAAATGAATTAACTTGAACAATAAAATGGGCCGAAGAAAATATAGGTGATTGTTATGGGCAAATTTATTTTGGATGGGAGCAAATTAAACCAATAAATTATATGCAAATCAAATTGTTATGTTAGGTGCAAATCAATTTTTTTTTATAAATTTTTTAACAAAAAACTATCTAATAGTTTGCATTAATAGTCCAAATGTTAACATATATAGACTTTAAATTAATCATAGAAATTCTCTTTTCGCGACATTTTTTGCTGCAATAATTGCATCTGTAAATTTATTTTTGTCAAATATAGAAAAATTATAAGTTCGTGTAAGTCTAATATAAATGTATCTTGTATAGTACCTTTAAGTCCAAAATATTGATGAAAAACATCTTTGATTAGAACATCAACTATTTGTGCATTTTGGCACCTATGATACTATAATAACATACCATTTTTAACGTTAACACAATATATCGATAACTCAAAAATACAAATTAATGTGCAAAGTTAGTTGTGTACCATTCTGTAGCAATTTCTTCATGATACCTCCTCCAAATCGAGATAATTGAAGATAGTGGGTAATCTTCACGCATACGCATTTGTACAAAGTGATTTCCATGAATAAATCCCATGAATATTGTTCTTCGAATTGCCGACGATGGCGAATGCAATGACAAGAATGTACGAAGGATTGAAACATGCTTGTTGAAGCCAGGAAAATCCCGATCCCAAATATTCAGATCAATGTAGCCAAAGATTACTCGTGTAGCGATCTGCCTCGACGGCTTGATGAGCAACGACGAAGGGACTAAGAGAACAACAATAGGACCCTAGGTGCTGCGGCAGAGAGGTCCCTCCACGTACCCAGAAGCTCAGAAGAGACTTCTCCTCCACAACCAAAGATGTCCGAGCAGGGTATGAGGAAGGCACCGACTTTGCGAGTATCAAGAGTGACGACCAAGGATGACGGGTCCAAGAGTTCGAAAGTAGGGTTCTGAATGCTCAGCCAAAAGTGCAAATTCTGGTACCCCTGGAGTCCTATTTATAGGAAAACCAAAGGGGAGAGGGGGTCTTATTTATAGCGCAGCCCAACCCGACGACTATGCGATATTTGAGGGGATCTCGCCTGGCGTCGGCGAGCATCGCCTATGTTCGCCCACCTTGGCGAGTATGAGGGGTTGCTCGCACATGCTCGCCTATACTCGCACATGCTCGCCTATGCATTCTACTGTTCCTGCTGGCTGAGTTGCCTTTAACCTCTGACTCTTGACTTCTGTTTTGACCTTTTGACTTTGACTTTTGCCTACGTGGTCTGAATCGGGTCCCACCCTCGAAGAATATGGGTTGTACAATGCTGAAATGCACTAACTTAATATTGTAGCAAGAAGAAATAATCAGTCTCATATCATGCATCATCATCCACTTATCCAAAGGGGCAGGAACAACCACACAATCTACTGAATCTAGTAATTCAAATCTTCTTGCTTTCCCAAAAATATTCTCATATAACTCTTTTTGCTGAACTTTTATGATAATTCATTACAGACTTTTAATCAATTATCTCTCATTTCCATTCCATTGCTTATTACTCGATAACCACAATGTATATCTCCCAAGACATCAACAACATCAATAATGCAGGTTGATATGTATTTTGGCATCTCTTTACAAACGACTCTAACAATTCTATTTTCAATCTTTGCAACTTTTTAATGAGATTTTTTGAACTCATTGCCAAGCTCAATTGCTCACTAATCAAAACATGTTCAAATAAAGAGTGATCTCGCTTTGACTTAGTTGGTATTAAATGCTCCAATGTTTAACTTAAGGTGTGATCCATTAGTTCACGAAACTTTCTCATTATTTGGTTTTTTTGAAGTTCCGAGGTGTTATTATAGCTTCTTAGGATGCCATCAACTTCATTAGCCGAATTTTCTTCAACTTTTATGTCGCGATCTTCTTTCATTTCTTTTAAGGTAAGCTGCTTCTAATGATCATGTATCATCCATAACGGAAAAGAATTATAATGTGTGATGTATGACAACAATTCATATGCACAAGGTAATCCCAACGTATATTTTATTTTATGTGTGCAATCTCCATTTAATGTTCTTCCCGACCTTGCCAAAAGTTCCTTTTTAATGAAGTCCAAAGCTGCAAATGAGATACATCCCACTAAATTAGAATACAAACAAGTGTTGAATTCTTTGTTAATTTGAATGATACGCCCAAAAGACCGTTTTATCTCTGTATGTTGTAAGCTAATCATCTAATCAAAAAATTTCCAAACAGTGCTTAGGTTGCCAATTGAAACTTCCAAAAATTTCTTGAGCTGACTATATATGACTACCCTCCACACGTTTTGTTGTGCAGTTACCCAAATGTAGATGCATATCCACCCACGCCGAAATAAAATATTCTTTGTAAGGTGTTATCCATGTTGTGAGCACATGAGAAAATACTTCCAGTTGGTTAATCTCATAGTTGTTTTTCAAATCAATAAAGTTATGATAAAATTCTATTTGAGAGTCAACTAACTTGTGTCATAAAGCTATGAACTTCTCCTAATCTTAACCTTTCATGAATTTTCTCTTGGAATGCGCCAAAATATTCTCGCTTATGTGAAACCTGCACAAAATACTCTTAGCATTTGTAAACACAACTGAAATTGTATTGAGTAGCGCAATTTCTCTATCAGTCATCAATACATTTGACATTTTTTCTTGGTCCAAAACAGATCGAAAGCACTCAAGAGCTCATGTATAACTTGCTAGAACTTCGTTAGACATGAATGCAAAAGCAGCATACAAAAATTGTTGGTTGAAGTGACACCAATAATACATAATAATGGTAATCTACATATGTTCATCTTGTACGTACAATCCAACAAAAACACACCACTTTACATAATTGAATTGCAACATGATGAGCAAAAAATAAATGTTCCAACCTATTATTCCCGGCATTGACTTTGTTAAAATTGATGTAGTCACTATTAGTAATGCATTTGTACAAAAATTGAATTTGAGTGTCTCCTTCAAGATGAACCACTTCATGGTTGTGTGATCCACACTTTACTTCTAAATTCCACTCATTTATATATGCACTTTTTTGACCTTTAAGTGAAAACGGACGTCCGCAACTCTTGGTGGTACTTCTTCGCACATTCTTCTTCACCCATCCTTTACCTCGTTGTTTTTCACGATAATAATCGGCTCTATCACATCCCAATATAACTCTGGGCTTAAGTCTACTAGTAAGCTAGTCGGCACCTTGAATAGTCAATACAAATCTCAATCCCCTCGTAAATTTTTGAGCCCAACATACTCACTCCTCTTTAGAGTCAAAACATTGTGACGTGACAAAATGAATTCCAATTAACATCAATTTGTGTATGTTGAGACAATTCGCTGCATGTTGTCAATTACAAAATTTTCATGCTCATTTAATCTGCATATGGTAATTAAAATAAAATTGAATCAAATAATATGGTCATGAAGTGGTGGAGCATTGGATCAAAATATAGAAAACTGAATCAAAATAACTTTGGTTTGCAAAATTAAAACTAAACTGAATCAAAATAATGTGGTTAACAACTTAACATAAGTGTACAACCCGTATTCGTCGAGTGGCCCCCCCAGTCAACTGGCGAAACCTGGGTCGTCCAGATCATTCGCCGGGTCACTCGCCCAGGCCAAGGAAGGTAAAAATACCCCCGTGTTGGTGAGGGTAAGCTGTAGGAGAGAAGGCGCTAGGCGAGTGGTGCCCTCACGGACCACTCGCCCAGAAGCGTGGGCATTCGCCCAGCCAGGCGGGTACCCAGCGAATGGTGCCCTCACGGACCACTCGCCCAAAGGGCTGTGAGGGGAAAATGACCATAATACCCCTGGTGGGCTGCAAATAGCCCTTCGGAACAGCGGAGTTAGGCTATTAGCAGACCAATTTGGGGTGCGGTTAGTAGAATTGAAAGGCGGATTCAGGCTATTTACAGACCAGCCTAGGAAAACTATAAATAGACCCTTAAGGGCACCTTGGAGGAGATCCGATTTTAGAGAATCCTCTCCTCTAGGCTAGTTTTGGTTGGCAGCCAGTGCCCTCCAAGGTGCCCGGTTGAGCTTTGGTTTGGGAGGGGAAGCTCTCTAAGATCTTCCGGGTGTGTGGCGGGACCTCCTCGCTTCAGCCTTGGGTCTATTCCGTTTCCAGCATCCACCGTCAAGAGAGTCTAGTGAGGGAGAAATAAGCATCGGCTACACCCCCAGTGAGTCCGAACTCAAGAGACCAGTTGCTGGTTTCAACAATAAGGAAATTAATACAAAATAAATCAAAATCGAATTCTCTGCATCTTCGAGTCAAAAAAGAGGTAAAATCACAAAAGTTAATCAACTCGGGACATGAGATCTCAATAGAACGTACAATTAGCAGATGCAGAACAAAAAGTCCAAATCTCAAAACCCATAAAGCTTTTCGATATCTACAGCAGGAGTTGAAAACAAATGATCCAAACCGAAAGAATAGAGAGGTGGAAAATACCCGCAGGCGGACGGGTCGGAGGCGACCGACGCACTCGCCGGAGACGGACGAGTAGGAGGCGGACGAGCAGACCGCCGTGAGTATGGTAGTTAACCGTGAACACTCGACCACACCTAAGAAAGTTCATTCACTTTTATGTTCAGAACTAGTTTTCTTTTTTGGTAGGGGGTCATGGCTGTTGTCATGTCAAACATGTTAATGTATTTTATATATATGTCCTGTCGTGTCAAGACCGACTCGGATAACCTAACGGGTTCGTGTCACTCTAGGACCCGGTCCTATGCTGGAGGTACTACTTATACCTCATTCCAAACTAGATGGAGATAGGTAGAATACTTTGAGCAAACCCCCTATCAAAACATACATTCTATAACACATCGTTTTTCTCCAAACTTACCAGAGCAAAAATGCGGCGCCAAGTCCCGCCAAAAGGAGACATAATGTCAACACGGTGCCACGTTTTGTTCTAGTTCGATCGACGAGCAGCGAATTTTGGGATTTTCTCATTTTTCTCTTCAAAAGAAAAATAGTTTTGAGTTAATGAAAAAAAATGCATCGACTCTAAAAGTCCAATTGATAAAGACTTAAAATTAAGGCTTTGTTTGGCGCAGCGATTTAGAAGTGGGGGACCGCTAATTTTGAAAAATCCCCGCCAAACAACATTTTTCAGTTGCAATGGTATTACGTTAATATATTACGTTTTTATTATATACACTACACGTTTTTAATATATTACGTTAATATATTACGTTATATATAATTATATTAACGTTATAACTATTCAAAAGATGGAGACAAATGATCGTATGTCCTTTCCATATCATTGAATATATTAACGTTATATTCTGCAAATGATGTTCTTCCACCACTGCAAATGTTGTTCTTCCAAACAGTTTAACAGATTCTGCCACCACTCTGCAAAACAGCTGATTATTCCCCCACTGCTTCCCACCACTGCTTCTCCAGTCGCCCCCACTGCGCCAAACAGAGCCTAACTTCTAAGGCTTACCTCATGCATACTAAGGCTTCATTTGGCGTGGCGTTTGGAGACAGCATTTACGGCAAACGCCGCCGCAAAGCGGGTAACCAAATGCCCGGCGGTGGTGTTTGCCGTGTCTGCACCCACCACGCCTTGAGAAATGGAGCAAACTGCTACGTTTCGAGCCCTGTCTCCTCCCCTCCGGTCCCAACCCGCCGTCTCCGCCCGCCACGACCTAACTAAATGAAGCCTAAGGCTTCATTTGGCGCGGCGTTTATGACATCCACACCTAAGGAATTACATCCACTTTTATGCTCAAAATTAATTTTCTTTTTTGTTGGCGGTTATAACCATGGGCAATATGTCGTACATATTTTTACACATGGCACAATCTGATTTGTCTCGGACTAGACACAAATATTTCAGGTCAAAGAGAGCCTAATTTTTCTAGTTTGATCCAATCCGATCGCAGAAGAATCTATCACGATCTTGGTGTGCAAATTGATAATATATACTATATATATACATAATAAATAAATAATAAAATATATCGTTTCCATAAATATATACACATAGGCATCACATCGAAAGATACATATATCAAAAACAGGACAGAGAGGGTATAGTCGACTTAGGGGGCCCACTAAGCACGTGAAAAGTCAATTTCATCCAAGTGGATCACATTTATTAATAAAATAAATATTAAAATGTGTTTTTATAGATCTTAAAATAGAATAGAATATTGTGAACTCCCATCCACGACCTCAATTCCGATCTTATCTCTTACCTATTCATTTATTCAAGCCAAAAAAAATATTATTTAATAATTCCTACGCTTAATCTCTTACAGGCTACAGCTAATAAACTTACAATATTTTTTAGTCAATTTCTTGAAATAAGCTGTTTAATTTGAACCATGTTCTAAGCCACTTAGAAAATTTATAATAATTGTAATAAGTAATCACATATTATAAGATTGTTGTGGGTCATTCGAGGCGCTCGTAAACCGGTTGAGGCGAATCGTTCTAGCTCGGGAGCGGGTCGAGCGCACAAACAATCATAGAAAAGTACCAACGGCTGACAAGCAAGCTTTTACAGGAAAAACCTCGGAAAGAAAAAAAAACACTAGGTCGGGACTGTGTTGGCCAAATTTTACTATCTTCTTTGAGAGTTACTAAAGTTATCTCTCGAGGGTGACATGTCACCGCTCATTATAATAATTCTTCTCGACCGTGGAGGCCGCTTGGAGTGTAATGGTGATGAGCGTACTCTGAAGCAATTTGGAACGTTGAATGCAGCAACCAGGGTTTTGGAATAGGGACTTGAGGTCGTTGGGATGACAGGAACTTTGGCGTGCTGAGAAGCGACGAGGAGCTTTGCGTGCTCGGAGGCGACGCAAGCTTTGGCGTGCTCGGAGGCGACAGGAGTTTTCCCGTGCTCGGAGGCGACGAGAGCTTTGGGGTCTTCGAGCAGTCTTCAAAGGAATCTTTGAATTCTGGTGGCGTTCTTCAAGTGCTGATGAGAATTCTCCAAGTGATCTTCAAGTCCGAAGAAGGTCTTCGAGCAATCTTCGAAGCCGAAGGAGATCTTTGAGCAATTTTCAAAGGATCTTCAAGCGCTCATAGAGAACTTATGAGATCTTTTTTACCGTGGAAAACCCCCAAAAAGGTGAAAAATCACATGGTCGGTTCGGTGTCGACCCAACTTCACTATTTGTTGTTGCTTTACATGGCTCTGGAGAGAAATCGAGGGCGACATGCCGCTCCTCGTTACAACTTGTAGAGAGAAAGAGAGTTGCGTTCGGAGGGTGACATGTCACCGCTCTCGAAGCTAAGTCTTTTTCCTGGCCGTGGTGGAGAGCGCCGTGCTTTGAGGCCTGTACGACCTTCTGCTTTCGCTTGGGATCTTAAGTGGCACTATCTGTGCGTCTGGATGTCTTCGAAGTATATCTTGCAGGTTTGTGGTGGTGTCTGGAGCACGGAGCTTGCCGTTGATTTGAAGGCGATGAGCACTGAGCGTTCTGCGCTCGGAAGGAAGCTTGAAGGTTGATGAAGATCTTTGAACAATCTTCGAAGTGCTTGAAGATTCTTCAATGACGACTTCGAAGGCGATGAAGACTCTCAAGGAACTCTTTTGCACGTAGAAGAAGTCATAGCAGAAAAGGATGAAAATGAAGAAGAGAGAGGTCTTATTTATGCCTAGGCTCCAGGGGGGTTATGGTAGTTATGCGGGTATTCGAAAACCGTAACCATCATAATTGTTATTTGTAGGCCGATTTTATATAATTTAGGACGCGCATTATTTAAGTATTTTCATATGCGCAAACCGATATATTTTCGGGAATTTACACCCACCAATAATGGGTGGTTACGCCGGTGGTTACGCGCTCACTAGAGGGTGGAGATTGCGCGGGGGCGATCAGATGGCGACGGTAAAGGGGCCGGATGATGGAGGAAGGGTTGACCGGCGCCAAGATCCGGGGGAAGGCCACGCCGCGGGCATACGGTCAAGGGCGACCAGGCGGGAGAGGCCGGTCGCGGAGCTTCCGCAACCGGGCGTCGCGACCGCGCGATCAAGGGTGACCGGCCGGAAGAGGTCAGCCGCATGGGCCTTGCGGATGCGGGCGCGCGGCTAGGGGCGGCCGGCTGGGGGAGGTCGGCCGCGGGGGCCTCGCGGCCGCGCGCCGCTGCCGCCCGACCAAGGGCGGGCGGCCGGGGGAGGTCGGCTGCAGGTGCCTCGCGGCCGCTCGCCATGAGTGCGCGGATGGCCGGGGAAGGCCGGCCGTAGGGGCATCGCGACCGCGCGGCCAAGGGCGACCAGCCGGGGGATACCGACCGCGGGGGCCTCGCGGCCCCGCGCCATGGGCACGCGGCCATTGGAGGTCGGTCGCGGGGGGCCTCGCGGCCGCGGGCCACATGCACCCGACTAAGGGCGGCTGGCCAAGGGAGTATGGCCGCGGGGGCCTCGCGGCTGCAGGCCATGGGCGCGCGACCAAGGTCGGCCAGGGGAGGTCGGCCGCGGGGAGCCTTACGGCTTCGCGCCCAGGGGTACAAGTTGAGTCGAGCCGGCTCGAAAAAAGCTCGACTCGAGCTCGAGCCAGTTGAGCTCGAGCTCGATTTCGAGCCGAACTCGAGCTCAATTGCTCTTTATCATGAGCTCGCGAGCTTTTTTTGGGGCATTTAAAAAAATATAAATATAAATAAAAATAGGTTCATGAGCAAAAAGCTTGTAACAACCCTTAAATATTTAACTTAGAAATAAAAATAATAATAATAATAGGTTTAAATAAAATAAAATAAAACTCTCCCATATTAACCTCAGCAGAGCCCCCCCTTTCCCCCGACATCTCTCTCGGTCCAGGTTTCGAGCCGCTCCTCCCGATCCCGCCTCATAGCGCCGCTTCTCCCGTTTCTGCTCCCGGACGACTCTCCCGCTCTCGTTTCCTGCGTGCACCGCCGCCGCCGCCGCCTGCTCCGCCTCCAGCCGGCATCTGCGCCGCCGCCTGCGCCTCCCTTCCTCCTCCTGGCCGACGACTGCAGCAAAGGCTGCCTCCCTCCCTCTTCAGGTCGACGACAGCAGCAAAAAATCCCCTCCTTCCCCTCTATAGGTCGACGGCACCAGCCTTCTTGAGGGACGGCAGTGGCTCCTCCTCCTCCAAGAGGTCGACAGCCCCTCTTCCTCTCCGTTTCGGCCGACGGACTTCAAGGGACTCCTAGGGTTTCGCTCGAAACCCCTCCCCGTGGACTCTTGAGCCCAGATCTGGTCTCCTTGGGTAAGGATCTCTGCCAAATCTTCGATTTCAGATTTGCCCTAATTTTTTAGTGATGATTTTCGCTCTCTGATCGACGTAATTTTGTCGGTCCGCCTTGCGTTCGTCGTATAATCGTCTAATCCCGACTTTGTTTGTGTTTCCGGTGCCGCTCGCCGGATCCAGTGGCGGAACCTCTCCAAAACTCTCTCTGATTTAGGGTCTCCGTCGCCTAAGCGCCGCCAAATCTCCGATTTGTTCGTGGTAACTCCTCTCCCCTCATACTTGAGGGAGGTAAATTGCTAATCCGCTTCTGATTTTGTTTTCGCGAATTAAACTGCCTGTGCTAGCTTATGGTTTGCTGCTTGTCAAATATCAAATATCATCTGCGATTATTTCTGAACAGGTTCAATAGAGCCTTGTCCTTGCTTGCGCCGCATAGCAGTTGCTGGTAGTTGCGGCTTCACCTTAAGGCAAGTGGAGAAATTCCCTCTCGCTTGCAAACAAGAATTTAAATTCTTTTACTGTTTTCCTAAATTATTATCAATATCTGATAGCATAAGCACTACCACTCGCGAGCATGTCGCGTTGTGATAGGAATCTCCTCGGAAAAACATGAAACCCTTAGGTCTTGAGTGTCATAAGCGAATCGTGGAAACTAGGTTTTAGGTGGTGCAACGTCTTGCTTGCATGGTCACGGTGAGCATGGAATACCCTTATTCTGGTAAGTCTTACACTTGGACTTGAGTGTGAACCATGTGTGCCCACTATAAACACCTACGCATTTCATAGATAACAGCTTATGTCTTTGCAAAATACTTGTTTAGGCTATACTCCGGAGTAGGCTAATATTTCTAGATAGTTTCAGCTTGTTTCAGTTACCTGCCTGTTTCACTAGCCTGTTTCAAGAGTTAATTGGTACTTTAGATTTATTTCTGCATGTACTTAAAATTACAGCTTGTTTACTATTATTTTCTTGTTCTGAGGCATTTTCCTTCTGTTTGGATTTGCCTTAGGGTTCGTGACCGCGCCGTCTGCTCCCTGAGTTTTCTTCGTTCAGCTGCAGTTTTGCTTAGAGGTTCTTTTTTTTTTATTATTGTGTCAGCAGGTTCTATGTATTTTGTTTCAGTACTGTTGGGTCTACTTTTCTTGTATTAGTTATTGTCAGCCATTTTCTCTGGTATTGTGGACAACTCTTAGGGTGTTCTTGCTTGTATCAAATCATTTTACTTATAGCATTTTACTATTGTGGCTCATTGCATGTTCATCATTTCAGTATAATGTATGACATCTGATTTTAATGAAAATGCATAGTTTTAACCTTTCATTGTGGATTCCGCATACTTATAAAATATACTAAATTCTTTTCAAAGTAATAAATTCAAAACTATTGTAGTATTTCTGTTTTCGCCTTAGCAGGCATGGGTTCCTGTTCGCTCATGTCTGTGGCATCACGGCCCGCCCGAAGTGCGCTCTAACTCTTGTTGAGACGGGTTGTGACAAAGCTCGCGAGCAGCTCGAGCTCGACTCCAGCTCGCGAGCTCGAAAGCTCGAACTCGAGCTCAATATACTGGTTGCTCGAGCTCGAGCTCGAGTTTGGGATTTTTGCCAAGCTCGACTCGAGCTCGACTCGTTTACACCCCTGCGTCGGCCAAGGGCGACCGGTCGTGGGGGCCTTATTGCGGTCATCCGGTGGTGGCGCAGTGGCGGTCGGTTGCCCGACTGCGAGCGGTTAGCGTGGCGGTCGAGCGCATGGATCGCGCGCTATAATTTTTTTCATAACCCCCACTAAGTTAGTGGGGTCATGGAATTCCGGCTAATCGCAGCCCAAAATTCTTATATATTGAGAGTGACCCCATCAAATCACATATAAGATTGTTGCGGGTCATTCGAGGCACTCATAAATCGGTTGAGATGAAACGTCCTAGCTTGGGAGCGGATCGAACACGCAAACAGTCACAGAAAAGTGCCAACGACTGACAAGCAAGATTTTACGCGGAAAAAACCCCGGAAAGGGGAAAACACGGGGTCGGGACTGAGTTGGCCAAATTTCACTATTTTCTTTGACAGTTACAAAATTTATCTCTTGGGGGTGACATACCACCACTTGTTACAATAATTCTTTTGGATCGTAAAGGTCGCTTGAAGTGTAATGATGATGAGGGTACTCGGAAGCAATTTGGAACGTTGAATGCAGCAGCCGGGGCTTTGGACTAGGGACTTGAGGCCGTTGGGATGACAGAAACTTTAGCGTGCTCAAAGATGACGAGAGCTTTAGCGTGCTCGGAGGCGACGGGAGTTTTGGCGTGCTCAGAGGCGATGAGAGCTTTCCCGTGCTTGGAGGCGACATGAGCTTTAGGGTCTTTGAGTGGTCTTCAAAGGAATCTTCGAACTCTGGTGGCGTTCTTCAAGTGTTGATGAAAATTCTCCAAGTGATCTTCAAGTCCCGAAGAAGGTCTTCGAGCAATCTTCGAAGCTGAAGGAGATCTTCGAGCAATTTTCAAGGGATCTTCAAGCGCTCAAGGAGAGCTTCGAAAGAAGACACTTGAGCTTTCTCAAGCGTAGAAGATCAGGTCCTCCCAAATGAGAGATTTGGGTCCCTTTTTATAGATTTTGAGAGGGACATTTTGGTAATTAAATTGCCTTCGGAGAATTTCAATCCACGCACCCATAATCATTACTTTAGCTAAACGCACTCCCATGATGGGGATTTAGCTATGCGCACATCCATAACCACAAATTTGGCTATGCACACCCATATTATGTGGATTTTGCTATGCGTACACCTATGTACATAAATTGGGCTATGCTCATCCTCATGATGTTGGATTTTACTATGCGCACCCATATGGCAATGTCAGACGAAGAGCGCGGCGAGGTCGGCGGCGCGACGGCGGGTGATGATCGCGGGGCGAGCGACGAGCACAGTGGCGGTGACTAGCGCATCCGTGGGTGATGAGCGCGGAGAGCGCGACGACGGGTGATGAGCGCGGCAAGGCCGGCGGCGTGGAGGAGAAAGAGAGTGGTCGTGCGGAGGTCGCGCGCCTTCAGCCACGTGGAAATGCAAGGTCTGCGCGGCCTCCGACCGTGCGGCGGAGGCCGCGCGGCACGCATGGCCTGCGCGGCCCCACAGACACCGCGTGCCCGTACGGCTGCCTCCCTGTTCGAGGGAGGTGGCTTGCACGTGCTCCCAACGATGGGGTGCGGTTACCCCCATAATGGGGGGGGGGGGTTACCCCATTTCCCCATGGTTGGGGGTAGAGTGGTTTGCACGCCGGGTGCTTCGTCGTTCGTTTGGAAGACCAAACAGACTCAGTATTGCGCGACAGTATGTACCTTCAAAATATCAAACTACGCTTCAGGAAAACTTTCAGACATGACCCATCCTCCGACCTCAGCCATGTACATGTACATTGGTCCGAACTTTGGCGTGTACCAAACCATGTAGCACACTGGAAAAAGACTTGGTCCTACGTACGCTCACCCCAACACAGGTCATGTGTAGCTAGCCGCTGCATGGCCTTGCACGTGTGTAGATGACCATGCACATCCACACGCCCACACATACTGCTGTGTTACGAAGTCATGTTCCTTACCTGAAATTGTTGACATGTTGGGTGCTACAGATATGAACACACAGACATGGACATGAGCATTTGCCAAAATGTGTAGACCGGGAAAAATCCTGAAATGGGTCTCTAACTAATCCATGACAGGCTATACACACGCAAACACATATTCAAGGCATAAACTGTTGAAGTTGAAGTGTGCAAAGTTGGAGCTGGGCGAGTGGATGATGGGCGAGTCCAGCATGGAGGGGGCGAGTGCAAGTGGCGAGTGGAAGTGAAGTGGCGAGTCCATCTTGCATGGTTGGCGAGTGGGTCAAGTGGGAGTTGCCGAGTGGAGCCTTCTTTGGCTCTTGCCGAGTGAAGCTTGGGAGGGGGTGTAACATCCCCCAAACAGCTAGACCCCCCCAGGTGAATTTGTCTTGGCAAGGTCATGACAAGGTCTTGGTAGTGTAGAAATCCCTTTAACTTAGGCAAGATTAGGGTTGAAAGTGCCTTGGACTGCAAATAGCAATTTCCAGTGACCAAGCTTAGGGTTGGACTTTAGGGCCTCAACTTGACCATTTGACCCCACCATAGTATCCCTAACCATTTAAGGGCCCCCTTAGGGCACCAAGGGCCCATTGGGGTCAACCAAAGAGGCCAAATTGACCAAAGTCAACCCTAACCCTAAATTGGTCAAAGTAGCCTAATTAGAGTCAATTGACCTCCACCATGCCAAATTGACCACTACTCTAGGTCTAAAATGTCATAAGAAACCTAGTAGACCTAAAAGCCCCATCATGGGACCCCCAGTGGTGCAAATTGACCAAAATGCCCTTTTAGGTCAAAATGGCAATTCTTCACTAAGTGCCCTAATTGACCATCACCATATTAAATTGACCTTACCCATAGTGTTATCATATCATAGGGGACCCAGTGGACCAAAAATCCCCATGACTGGGTCAACCCTAGGGCTCAATCTGACCAAAGTCAACTTAGCCTGTTTTGATCAAATCAGCTTAAATTGGGTCAACTAAGGCTCATGTGACCAAATTGACCCCACCAGTAGTTTCTAAATTTAATTTGGAAATCCAAAGGACCCAAAAGCCCCATCCTAGGGTCACCCAATTGGTCAATTTGATCAAAAGTCAAACTTGCCCAAATTAGGTCAAATCTCTTGGATCTAGCCCAATCCCTTTGGGCTAAGCCCAAATTGATCACTTGACCAGCATGCTTGACTGATATTTAACCTAGGTGAGAGAGTAAAATCGGCCATGATAAGTAGGAGAGAGAAAAACCCATTTAGGGGGAGAGAGAAAGAGGGGGAATTAATGGGAAGGAAGAAGAAACCTTCAATCTCCCCCATTAATGGTTGCATTCATCTCCTCTGGCGATTTAGAGGAGTTTCCAGCAGTTTCCAGGAGGAATTGAAGGCAGGGGGGATGTATTGTGGCCGGCCATAGGAATACCAAGGGGCCATTAATGGCTTTTGGAGTTGGAACCCTCCTCCCATTAAATTGACCCTCCCATTAACTTCATAATGGAGAGAGGAGTTGAACCCCCCCCCCCCCCCCCTCCCCGAAAGGATTGAGCTATCTGTGCAAGGATTTGGATGGTGCCGAAATCTCCAAGGAGGAGCAATGGTGGTCGACGGTCGGAGCACCTAAACCCCCCAAGACAGGTCTGGTTCTCTGCTCCTTCCTCTGTGGTGTAGATCCAGATCGCCGGCGGCTCGATTCGTGGCCAATCGGCCGTGAATCGAGCCAGCCAAGCCACCCGTAGATCGGGTTGGGCTTCCTCTTCCAGAACCAGTGTCCGGTCACCTCCGGCCAATCAAACACCGCTCATCGCCGGCCACCACCTCAACGGAGGTGGCGGTGGCGTTGGTTGGCCGGGGCGTCAAGATCAAAGTCGCCCCAGGCACGGCAAATCCTGACCGCTGATTTCATCGGGGACGATGGCCAGGCGCCGTCGGATGCGCGCGTTTTATTAATAATAATTAGATTATTTATTTATATACTTCATTTTTATAGTGCAAATTGCTGGCTGATTCTAGTATTAAATATAGAAAATACTTAGAGGCTTCTAGGGAAAATTTGTCCAACATCAAAGTTGCAGCCCCTGATGTCTAGAATATTACAAAATTAATTTCACCCAAATAGGAGTCCTGGTTTGACCTCAGCACCCATTTGAGTGCAAAGTTTGACTGAACTTTGAATGGGTGCCCACACCAAACCACTAGTCCAAATGACTTGAAATTTGGACTAGGAGTGAGTCATGCCTAGGACTACATCATATCCAAAAATGAGAATTTTTGGAGAACTTTTTCCTAAAGTTTTTTGTAATAATTTAATATTCAATGAATAAATTATTTGGAGGGTCAAATGACCTCCAATCTCCACAAAACTTTGGTGGGGTGTTATTGGGGTCATGATAAGCCCCTGGTTAAAATTTCAACTCATTTAGGGTTCATTTGAGTAGGTAGTCATTAGGCCAAAAATTTGTCCAAAGAGGGGAAAATTGTGATTAGGGGTTATTTGGGGTTTTTCATGGTCAAACCACCTCCAAATGGAGTGGAATCTTGGCCACTGCCCTAACACCACCCAAATCACCTCCAGGTGAGTTTTGGGGTCATGGGGAGTTGGATTGCCCTAGGACATGGAGTTGGAGCCCTTTGGGGTGCATTTAGCCAAGTAAAGATCCATTGGCCAAATGGGCCCATAGAGACTTGAGTCTTCTTGGGAAGGTCAGTGGGATCAATTTGAGACCCCATGAGGAAGATTGGTGAGCATTGGAGTTGATTTGCTCAAAGCCATAGGGTTGATCCCTATGGAGTGGAATTTGGGGTTGTGAAGGACATAGAAGAGTTTGTCCTTGGAGAGGAGTGTAATAGACTCCTCTGAGTTCTATGGGTGATAGAACACCCTCACAAGAAGTTTGGGTGGATTTGGGGAAGTATGGACCATAATCTTAGAGTAAACCCTAAGGGGTACATTTAGAGGTCAATGAAGGAAGAGGGATCAAACCTCTATGGTTTGGCCTAGAATTTTGGGGCGATGGTCATTGTGACCAGATAGTCCTCCTATGAGAAATTGGTGGAATTTGGAGTTGCCAACCCTAGGTAATAAATCCTTGGGTAGATTTGTAAATATTTAGGTTTTGGAGATTTAGGAAGAAATAATACTTAGTGATTAACCATCTTCTGTCACCAACTTAGTTTTGATGTTATTAATCCCTGGAGATTCTGTTAGAACCATTGAAAGAATTTTAGAGGTCCAAATTGTAATTATTCATATTGTTGGCAATTTTTGGGATGGTTAATTGTAGGGTGATAGATTTCTGTAATTTCATGAAACTTTGTTGTTGTCATTTCATACCACTATGAACCCACAGTAATTTTCTCATAATTTTTGGATTGATATATTTGGTACTTCTAGTTCAATTTGAAATTAATTGCAAATATGTCCTTTGTGGAAATTACAAATGTAACCTCTATGGAATATGGTCAAATTTTATAGGGCTGAATATTTTAGTATGAATCACCTATGTATAAATTTGCATAAGGTTTGAAGTTCATATGAGGGTACCTCCTTTGGAAATAATTGAAAATTAATGGGTTTTAGAATTTTTAATAATAGTAAATCTTGTTGGAATTTCCTACAAATTCAAATGTACTGATTATTAGGTACCCTTGATTTATGTAAAAAGTTTGGTAGGCACTGGAAGTCAGAAAAGTGCACTTGTAGTTCCAACCATAGGAAGTTGTATTTTGGAAAAATTGTTTTAATTATTAATAGTATTGGGAAAAATGTGATTCTCTGGAATTTGCCTTATAATATCATGACAGACCTCCAGTAAATAGCCTGGGTCAGTTGGATGAATATTTGGAGTACCTTCAGTTGTGAGCTTCATATGATTAGTTTGGTCTGCGTATAGTAAAACTGTGAAATTTGAGAATCAAGTGGATCCTTAGGAGGGATGGGAGGTAAGTGGTTTACCTAGTTTAGTTGAGAAGGTAAGGATTATAGACGGTAAAGTGTGCTTGGTGAGTTGAGGGTAAAGTGGTGCCCGAGATTGACGAAGGACCGTCTTGGAAAGTCGTAAGCCACCTAAGTTTAATTCAATTGTAATAACAAGGAGGGGGTTCTTATGGGTAGATATCAACAACACTAAGTGTCTTGAGAAAGGGAACCTTGGAGTGTCATCCCATAGTAGTTCCTAGTACCGTAGCGAGCCCCTTACGGGGTAACCCTCGGGAAGTCCAGGACTAACCCTAACTTATAGGAGTAAGACGATGTATAAGATTAACTAATAACACACTCACCCACACCCCGTGGTTACGAGAAGTTAGATGGTTTGGTTTACGAGCAGTAGGCTCGGTGGATAAAGGAGCGGATTGCTGAGTCAGGTGAGCTTGTGACACAGTAGTGTTTGAAGGTACGGATGAGTTGGTTCGGCGAGCCGATGGCTCGACAGGTTATTGATGGCGGGCAGGTTAGCCCGGGGAGCTTATGGCTCAGAGGTAGGAAGTAGAACATGTTGCATGTGCATTGAAGGTGGTGGGTCTTCGGTATGGGACGGTCGTTCACACCGACGTCAATACGTTGACTCGGCGAGTGTGGTATTTACACTTAGCCTTGAAAGTCTGGCGGTCCAGTCAGTAAGAGTACGCAGGCGCTCCACAGTTTCGCATTGAGGCGTACGATAGGTCTAGGTAGGGTAGTGTGAATACCAACCTAAAGGTGGGCGAGGCCCAACCCACCGCTTCCGTTTGCCACTACGGGAGAATCCTAGGAGTCTAGCTCGCTCCAAAAAGGGGGAACTAAAGGTCTATGCGCATAGAGTCGTAGTGAGTGAGTTGCACTGTATGAACATAGCATAATAGCATACTTTGCATGTCATAGCATAAACATTGCATTCAACCTACCCCTAACGTATAAGTCGGTTATGGGACTTCTTATACGGTAGGCCCTGCTAAATGACCCCTTGGTCTATAGGTTTGTACGGGCATTCCTATAAACCAATGGTTACTTTTATATTACTTTACTTGCCATTATATATACTGCTTACTGTTCTTTACATGCATTTTACTATGCTTACTTACTGCTTCATATATATATACACATGTGTAGTTGTAGATCCGCCGCCACCTGCTTTTGTTTTTACCCCTTGAATGTCCTCCGCTTCCTCCTCCCCATACGGTGCCTAGGAGCCATTGGGGGTGGGGTGGGGAACATAAGGCTTAGCCTTTTTGACTAATGGTCGGTGGACCATATCATTTTAGGGGTTCGAGGAGACGCAGCAACATCAGAGGCCGGAGCAGACGGAGGCGGGCCAGTCTAGTACAGGAGCACAGGATTCAGGATCTGTGAGTGATTAGTAGTTAGCTTCCGCGAGTGATCTTGTAGTGAGGATATGATGTACAGGGCACGAGCCCTTTATTATTGTACCTTTGTTATTTTTATTCAGTTATATCATGTGGACGTTTATATTTCATGTTGATTCTGTGGACTTGTCTTCTTTAATGTACTTTTCTTCGTGATCGATTTGGCCCGCAGGATCAGCATTTTGTAGTGGCGACCTTCCCGAGTGAAGGTGTCACCGCAAAGCGGCGGTTCTGGGCCTAAGACCCGGATGTTTGAAAAAAAAGGGTCTTACAGGGGGCGAGTGGATGAAGGAGAGGAGGCGAGTGGTGCAATGGAGTGGGCGAGTGCAGCCTTTGTGTTGGGGCGAGTGCATGTATGGGGCTAGGCGAGTGCAGCCCTTATGTTGGGCGAGTGGAAGCAAGGGGGGTTGGCGAGTGGAATGTTGGGGAGGGGCTAGTGCATGTGTTGAGGTGTATGCACCCCCCATCTCTCCTATATTGTGTTTTCTATAAATACCCCCCCTCCCCAAGAGAACCAACCTAATGAAAAGAGAGAGAAGAGGAGAGAACTAGTAGAGAGCTAGTGAGGTGAGCTGTGCCTACACCCCAAGAGAGTCCAACCCCAACCCGTACCTCAGTGAGAGGGGGAGAGTGCACTGTGAGGTGAAGAGTGCAGGGTTGAGTGTGTTGTGAAGTGGAAAGTGCGTTGACAAGCTCAACGACACTAAGTGGAGAAGCGGACCTTGTCCGCGACAAGTTATTTTTTCTTTTATTTTAGCTGTTGTGAATCAAGGTGTATGCACCTTGTATTCAGCTTGTTAATTTGTAATCAATTGCCTAGTTATAAAGTGTTCTTCATCTTTGTTCATTGTTGGTGTTCTTGTTCATGGTAGCAGCACAAAAATTTAACAGGGTATCAGAGCGAGATTGGTGAAGCGAAGTGTGCTATCAAGGTTCAAGGTCGAAAACCAAGATGGACGGCGGAGGAGGTTATGCGAGAGGACTAGGCATTGAGCTGCTCACCCAGACCAACTACAAGAAGTGGAAGTCGTTGGAGGAGCTGAGCAGGAGGAAGTTGTAGCTGCCAGAGACAATGGTCCAGCAGTGAGGGCGTGGAGGAAGACCAACGCCAAAGCTGAGTTCACCTTAAAGAGGGCTATCTCACCTGACTTGTTCGACCACATCCTGGGGTGCAAGTCAGCGTCAGAGATCTGGAGAGACCTTGATGGGTTATTCAACAAGAAGAACGTAGCGCGGCTACAGTTCCTGGAGAATGAGTTGGCGCGGTCCACTCAGGGAGGTTGTCGATGCCACCTTTTTCTTGAAAGTGAAGAACTTGTGTGCAGAGATCTCGGCCTTGGATCCTGACGAGCCGATCTCAGAGGCGAAGATGAAGAGGCACATACTCAGAGGTCTGCGGAATGAGTATGTTTCGTTTATCACATCTGTGCAAGGATGAGCTACTCAGCCCACCTTACTGGAGCTAGAGAACCTGCTGTCGTCACAGGAGAGCTTGGCGAAGCAGATGGCAGGAGTATCTATCTCATGGGGAGATAGCGAGGCGCTGTTCTCAAGCAAGAGGAAGCCTTAGGACAAGAAGAAGAAGAAATCCGGAGATGGACCTTCAACGTCCTCTCAGGGAGTTAGGGAGAACTTCCTCCCCCCATATGACCAGAGGGGGAGACCCCTCTGCTTTGCCTGCAAGAAGTACGGGCACATGGCAAAGGAGTGCTGATACGGTGAAAATGAGTGTTACGCAAGTACACGTGCTGATTCAAGTAGTAAAGTGTAAGTAAGATCGTCTCCACAGGGAAGTGTTAATTTAACGCTCACAAGTACTAATATTATCCTTTTCTTTGAATCCAAGTAAATAATTCAAAAGTTGGTTGCGTGAAGAAAAATTAAAATAGGAAAATAATTTTAATTAATTAATTCAATGGGTTTTTATTTTTATTTTTGAGAAATACCAATTTTTAGAGAAGACTTTGCATGTGAATTTCCTAAGTCTATGTGATATGAAATTTCAAAAGATTTAATTAAATATTTGTAAAATTATTCTCCGGACGCAAATTAAATGTAGGACTCATTACCTCTCGGTCTCCGAAATCCGTACACAGCGACTAATCATGAAGAAAGTGAAATCTCTTTCTACTTACAATGATTAAATTAGAATATGCGAATTACTTTCGTCACTCCTCTCTCGAATTTCGCGATGCAGTATTTGGATGAAGAATTTTTGGTTAAAGATTTATGTGATTTCTTTCTCGATTTATTTCACATAAGAAAATGGTTTGTATAACCTTGCGTGCAACTCCTCTCTCGATTTATGAATACACTCCAAAGTGATATACAAAGCTTGACACAAAATCTTCAAAATGTAATCGCACACTTAAAACGGACAAATAATTGAAGCAAATAATTTAACAGAATTGTGTTCTAATACATATCACAAAAGACAAAGTATTTTTCCACACACAAAGCTACAGATTTTAGTTCATGCTAATTGGAATAAAATAACAAATAAGAACATCCTTACAAGACATGCTCAAAGACATGGTTGAAGAAGGTAAGTTTTTTATTCCAAAGTTGCAATATCTCTCTCCCGGATTGGAATGGTTTGACTCTCCAAGTAGGAAGAATTCTCCTTGCTGAAAATATCTTTCCTTTTCTCCTCAATTTCGTTCTCCTCCTTGCTCTCCCTTCCCTCTATTTTATAATTCAAATTAAGTAACTTTCCGGTTTTCAATTCTTGTAACCGCCATCTTCTATATTTAATTCTCCTCTTTAGAATCACATAATGAGCCTTCTAATTCCGTCTCCAGCCAGCTGTCCGCCTGTGCATAACTGCTGCCACCTCATCATATGGTTTTAAATAGTCGCGCCATTTATGCCATGTTTGCATCCCCCGCTTGTTGTAACCTTGTTGCGACAAATCTGCCTGCATTAATTATTCCTCTATTTCTTTTCTTTCCATCCTGAATACTCATTTAATTCCTGCATATTAAACTCGAATTTAAGCAGAATCACCATGAAATAATTACTTTGTAATTTATAATTAATTAAGTTTATTATATCCAAGTTTCATATTAATATTCATTATTTCATAGTGCAAAATGTGTTATTCATAGAACAAATAACTTCTATTTTGGGAAGTTATCACACCCCCACACTTAGCTTTTTGCTAGCCCCTAGCAAAACTTCATACAAAATTTTTGATTCATATGAGCTTGCATGCTCAAGATTTATAATATAAGGAGGCTAAGCAAGCAACAACATTGTATAATTTGCCAAATAAACATATTTTAGTAAGCTAGGGAAATAGTGGGAATAATGTTCAAATGAGACTTCACATAGTGTGTGTGTGTGTGCGATTCTCTTTTAAATCAATCGTTCCTATCCAAATTAATACATTTAAACATCTATATAAAAAAATTCTGAGTAGAACAATGCTAATAACCATGATTAGTCCATTACAACAATAATTTAATAAAAACAAGGAATGGAAAGGATTCTCAACAATATGATCTTTTATAACAAATGAGAAAGGATTTTCAAAAAGCAACAATCCCCTAGTGCTTAGGTCATGAAGACACACATTTATTACTTTTTTATGTACTCATGATAGGGATCTTTCCAAATATTTGAGTGCTTACTTAGGCCACGTATCACTATGGTACTAATTTTTTTTTTCTTTTTATATATATATCATCATAATAGGGATCATTCCAAACATATGCATGCTTAGGCCACATATCATTATGAGACGTTCTTTTTTTTTTCTAACATATATTCACATAGCAGGGATCATTCCAAGTAAGCAAGCAAATATCCAGGCCACATATCACCATAAGCAATTTCTCTCTTTTTTTATCATTTTTTTCATGATTTAACACACTAGCATGGATGTCACTTGAGAAAATCCACAAGATTAATATTCAAGAATGAAGTTGATTTTCCAAGATGATAGCAAGTGATGGTTCGATAAATGATATTTACTAGTTCATTATTGCTTTTGACTAAACAATGCTTATTTGGCTCTTGACTACTTTTGAATTTAATTTTTATAGAAATTTAAAATATATACAACTTGTTTTAGAGCTCATGAAATAAAGAGAAGTAGTGTTCAACGAATTTTTCAAAAGAATACTACCATTATTCCCTAACTTTGGAAAATAAATATACATTCATTTGGCAAAATAATTATCCTTGCTACTTATGAAAATAATGGGGAGGTAAAATTTTATAGTGACAAAGGTTATCAAATATAACCTACCCACCCCCACACTTTAGAATCTAACTTGCCCTCAAGTTAAAACAGATGTATTCATATAACGATATAAATTGAACAAAATACTCCCCTTCCAAACATAGAAGTATGTTGGATCCATTCAACTAGCTCCAAGCTCCATGTAGTAGATGACCTTGGGCTCGACATGTCTCATTTTCCTGCAACATAAACTCACCAAAAATAATACATGCATAGCAATATCCCCAAAATATAATATTCAGCAACATAATGATCAACCACAAGTAGCCACATGTGGGTCCTAGCTTCCACAACAATATTCGTTCAGAAAAACATAACCAACCCAGCAGAATAGTGTAGAAATTAACAATCAAAACACATATATGGTTCAAGCAAAAAACAGTAATTATGCAAAAAAATTATATTAAAAATTAAAAACAGCTTCCTATTCTACATTTTATTGGGTTGCCTCCCATCCAACGCCTAATTTAAAGTCCCGACAGGACCTAATGACAGTGTTTATGCTAATATGGCTACCACCACCTCACATTGCTCATTCATTTTGTTGGAAATATATCTTAAGGCGTTGTCCATTGACTTTAAATTCAGATTTGTCTTTCTCATTTTGTATGGTCACAACCCCATATGGGTGTACATTTGTTACACGAAATGGTCCCGACCACCTAGGTTTTAGTTTACACGGGAATAATCTCAACCTTGAATTATATAATAATACTAATTATCCTTCCCGGAATTCCTTAGGTGAAATCCTAGCGTCATGCTATTTCTTCGCCCTTTCTTTATAGAGCTTATGATTCTCATATGCATGAAATCGTATTTCATCGAGTTTGTTTATTTGGGCTAAACGATTTTTATTTGCATTGTTAAAATCAAAATTCAATTTCTTAATTGCCCAAAAAGCTCTTTGCTCTAGCTCAACCGGTAAGTGGCATGCCTTACCAAATATCATCCGATATGGAGTCAACCCTATAGGTGTTTTGAATGCAGTCCTATAAGCCCAAAATGAATCATTCAACTTGTGTGACCAATCCTTACGGGTTGTACTCACTATCTTTTCTAAGATTGATTTAATTTCTCTATTTGAAACTTCGGCCAAACCATTGGTTTGTGGGTGGTAAGATAAGGCAACTTTATGTATTATCCCATATTTATTTAACAAGGATTTAAAATGATAATTGCAAAAGTGTGCCCCCCATCACTAATGATAGCCCTTGGTGTGCCGAACCTACTAAAAATATGTGACTTTAGAAATTTTAGTACGTATTTTGCATCACACTTTTGAGTTGGAATTGCCTCTACCCATTTGCTAACATAATCACCCGCTAGTAGAATGTAAAGATGTCCATTTGAATTCACAAATGGACCCATAAAATCTATCCCCCAAACATCAAATATCTCAACTTCTATGATGTTATTAAGGGGCATACTCGCTCCTCTATTCATATTACCGGTGCGTTGGCACCTATCACATTATTTTACAAATTCATGGGAGTCCCTAAAAAAATTTGGCCAATTGAATCCAGCTTCTAAGACCTTCATAGCCGTCCTAAGTCCTTGAAAATGTCCTCCATAAAGGAGATGCATGACATTTGTGAAGGATACTTGGGACTTCTATTTCGGGGACACATCTACGAATCATTTGATCGGCACAAATTTGAAATAAATGTGGTGCATCCCATAAATAAGATTTCACTAAATGAAGGAATCTCTTCTTTTGTTGAAAACTTAAATCCGGTGGTAAAATATTACTAACAATATAATTTACAAAATCAGCATACCATGGAGTATTATCACTAGTAATTGCAAGAATATACTCATCCGGAAAGTTTTCCTTAATCTTTACTTGGCTATTCTTTTCACATTCTTGTTCTAGCCTTGATAGGTGGCCGGCCGCTTGATTTTCAGCCCCCTTACGGTCCTTAATTTCTATATCAAACTCTTGTAATAGTAGCACCCACCTAATAAGACGGGGTTTAGCATCTTTTTTCTCTACCAAGTATTTGATAGCCGAGTGGTCCGTATAAACTATCACTTTAGAATTTATTAAATAAGAACGGAACTTATCAAATGCAAACATTACGGCTAAGAGTTCCTTCTCGGTTGTAGTGTAGTTTATTTGTGCATCAATAAGTGTTATGTTAGCATAATATATAGTATGAAAAATTCTATCCCGGATTTGTCCTAAAACAACTCCTACGACATAATCACTAGCATCACACATAAGAACAAAAGGTGACGACCAATCCGGTGTTGTGACAATAGGTGAAGAAACTAATTTGTGTTTTAATGTGTCAAAAGCGTGCAAACAGTGGTCATCAAATATAAAGGGAGTGTCTTTTTCTAACAAGTTACATAAAAGTTTTGATACTTTAGAGAAATCTTTAATAAACCTCCTATAGAACCCCGCATGACCTAAAAAGCTACGAATGCCCTTGACATTCTTAGGAGGAGGAAGCTTTTCAATAACTTCTATTTTAGCCCGATCTACCTCCAAACCCTTGCTTGATACTTTATGGCCTAAGACAATTCCCTCTCTCACCATGAAATGACACTTCTCCCAATTTAGCACTAAATTTGTCTCAACACATCTTGTTAATACCTTCCTAAGAACTTCCAAACAACAATCAAATGACTTCCCAAACACAGAAAAATCATCCATAAACACCTCTATTCCTTCATCCATTAAATCAGTAAAATAGATATCATGCACCTTTGAAAAGTGGCGGGTGCATTACATAATCCAAATGGCATTTTGCGAAATGCAAACGTACCATAAGGACATGTAAATGTGGTCTTTTCTTGATCTTACGGAGCAACCATAATCTGATTATAGCCGGAATATCCGTCCAAGAAACAAAAATAATCATTACCCGCCAACTTGTCAAGTACTTGATCAATAAAAGGTAGTGGAAAATGATCCTTCCGAGTTGATTTATTTAGTTTTCTATAATCCATACATATTCTCCAACAGGTAACCGTCCTAGTTGGTATCAACTCGTTGTTATCATTTTTCACCACCGTAATTCCTCCCTTCTTCGGTACACATTGTACCGGACTCACCCACTTGCTATCCGAAATAGGGTAAATAATTCCTGCATCTAACCATTTTATTATCTCATTCATAACTACTTCTTTCATGGGTAGACTAAGCCTACGTTGATGTTCAATTGATCCTTTAGCCTCATCTTTTAATATTATTTTATGCATACAAATCGAGGGGCTAATGCCACTAATGTCTGCTATAGTCCATCCCATGGCCTTCTTAAATTCTTTCAGAACAAGAATTAGTTTTTCTTCATCTTCAAATTTTAATGATGCATCAATTATTACCGGAAGAGTATTTTATTCTCCAAGAAAAGCATATTTAAGATGTTCCGGAAGAGGTTTCAAATCTAAAGTTGGAGGTTCAACAATTGAGGGTTTCATAATTTTTGGTTCACTTGTCCTAGTTATAGATTCAAAACTCCTAAAGAAAGGCAATTTATAATGGGATTCTAAGACCTTCACACATTCATCCAATTCTAAATCATCATCCCACTCTTCATTTGTCAAAATTGTGAGAAGTCTTTATTCTAGGTCATCTTCATTACCCTTAATTAATTGATTTTTAAACTCCACTTCTTCAATAGAGTAACAATCTTCTTTTTCATTTGGAAATTTCATAGCTTTTAGAATATTGAATGTTACTTCCTCTTCATTAATTCTCATTGTTAACTCCCCTTTTTGTACGTCAATTAAAGTTCTTCCGGTTGCTAAAAATGGCCTCCCTAAGATTATGGGCACATCCTTATCCTCTTCCATGTCCAACACTACAAAATCGGCCGGAAAAATAAATTTCTCCACCTTAACCAATACATCCTCAACTATTCCCTTAGGGAATGCTAAAGTCCTATCGGCTAATTGGAGAGTAAGAGTTGTTGGAGCTATCTCTCCTAGACCTAACTTTGTATAAATAGATAAGGGCATTAAATTGATGCTCGCACCTAAATCACATAATGCTCTCCCGATAAATTTCACTCCTATGGAACAAGGTATGGTAAAACTACCGGGGTCCTTAAGTTTTTGAGGCAATTTCTTTTGCAAAATTGCACTACACTCTTCGGTTAATGCAACTATTTCTCTATCTAGAAATTTTCTTTTCTTAGATAAAATATCTTTCATAAACTTGACATAAATGGGCATTTGCTCTAATGCCTCGGCAAATGGAATATTAATTGTAAGCTTCTTAAAAATTTCCATAAATTTTTGAAATTGTTTGTCAAGTTTTGTTTTATTTAATCTAGATGGAAAAGGTGGAGGAGGGTAAATAATTTCTTTCTTTTTATTATTTTGTGAATCTACTTCCACTTCCTCCGGCTCCTTAACTTCTATAGACTCTTCTCTCCTAATCGTATTTTCTCTTGCCTCTTCCTCCCTTAAGCAATCCATCCCCACTTGAGATCTCTACCCCACTCCTTAATGCAATAGCTTTACAATGATTATTTGGCTCTTCCCTTGTTGGATTAAGTGTGGTGTCAGATGGTAGCGATCCTATTGTTCTCTGATTTAAAGCATTGGCCAATTGGTCAATTGTGGATTCTAAAGATCGGAGTGAAGACTCAATACCACCCATCCTAGAGTCATTCTTTTGAAACAAACCTACAATTTACTCATCAGTCAATGTCCTATTATTGGTTTGTTGATTATGCATATGGGTTGGTATAGAATTAATGTTTTGATTGAAACCTGGTGGTTGCATTGCATTTTGTGAATTTTTCCAAGAAAAATTGGGATGATTTCGCCATTCTGGATTATAATGATTGCCAAAACTTGAAGGTCCTTGCCTTTGTTGGCCTCCAAGATAATGTACTTCTTCAGTACTTGGTTTAATTGTTCCACTGTCATTGGCACACTTGTTGAATGGGTAGATAAAGAATCTAACCTCTTATTTATTAAATTAAATTGTGTGGCCATTTGAGCTGCTAACAAAGTGATTTGATCTACTTGATGAATACCGGCTGGATGGTTATTACCTTGCCTTTCGAATTCTTGGTAATTGTTAGAAGTAAGATCTTCTAAAATTTCAAAAGCATCTTCTGGATATTTCTTTAATATAGACCCTCCCGCAGCTCCGTCAACTAGGATCATCGTAGTGGTTTGTAACCCGTTATAAAAAATTGTGACTTGATGGTGTTGGGCCATCCCGTGATGTGGGCACTTCCTAAGCATTTCTTTAAACCTTTCCCACACTTTATAAAGTGTTTCGCCATGATTTTGGACAAAAGTGGTGATGTCTCTAACCAGCTTAGTTGTTTTAGAAGGTGGAAAATATTTATTCAGAAATTTCTCTTCCAATTGATCCCACGTAGTGATGAAACCAGGAGGTAGAGAGTTAAGCCAATCTTTAGCCCGACCCTCCAAAGAAAATGGGAATAATCTCAATTGAATAGCTTCATCCGAAGCCCCATTTACCTTGTACATATCACAGATTTCTAAGAATGTTCTTAAATGAGCGTTTGCATTTTCATGATTAAGACCCCCAAACTTGTTATGTTGTACTAGTTGCATTGTGGTAGAGTCTATTTTAAAATTATTAGCGGCGATTGTGGGTCGCGCTATACTAAATTGCAAACCTCCTCTTAACGGTGCGTTATAGTCTCGACAAGTCATTCGCGGTGCAGCGTTTTGAATATTATGACCATTGTGTTCGACTTGACCATTAGGGTCCACCTGACCCCCATGATCATGACCATCATGACCATTCCCATTCCCGTTATTTAAACCGTTTGGGTTCATAGTAGGATGACTAGAATGCTCTAAGCGAAAAGCTCTTCTATTTTGCCTACACTTACGCTCAATTTCTAAATTTAGCGGGAATAATTCAATTGGCCGAAATCTGGACATAAACTAAAGTAATGCAATTAAAATAAGTAAAACAGACAAACAATTGTTGGAACACGGTCTTCCGCATCTCCTAGGTTTGAGAATAACAAATCCTATGTGTGTATTTAATCTTGTGTGATCTAAGTGTGCAGGATAACAGGTCAAAATGACTCAAGGTTTACATATGGTGGTTGCCCCCGAAATTGAGCCATCAACTCCAAACTGATCACTAGCGCAGGCGATAGTGGATAGCGCCGGCGCTAGCTCGATGCACAGAAGGCATGCTGGAATTGTTGCCTCGGATTGAAGATTCTGCCGCGCAAAAAGTCTCCTAATATGGGATAGCGCCGGCGTTAGTGGCTAGCGCAGGCGCTAGCGCTAGTCTATAAAAAGGACCCAAGTCCTCTCATTTCAAACACACATCAGAGAGATATATTGAGTACCAGAATTCCAGAGGCTATCTTGGCCGAAAGTTGATGTGCTAGCGAAGCTCTGCAAAACTTCTGAAGGAGAATCTCGTTACGCCGGATCAGATCGAAGTCCGCTTCTACAACGCTTATTCAACGGCGGATCTTCGTCTCCAACTTCAGAAGTCCATCTTGAGGGAGTTCTTATTTCTTTATTATTATTTCATATTCCACTTTGTAAACGATTAGTGAAATCGCCTCATGTTGGCGACTAGGTCTGTGTAGGACTTAGGGGGAAAATCGCCTCGTATTGACGACTAGATCTAGGCTAGGTCTAGGGGGGCTCGAGGCCACATCCGGGGAGGGATTGGCTAGAGCGGCTTGAGGCCGAATCCGGGGTGGATAAGGCTAGGGCCACCGGTTCGTGGGGTAGCGAGTCGGGATAGAAAACCAAAAGGTTTCTTTTCTATTTAGCTTTGATTTCTAGCTTTCATAAGAGATCAAGTTTTTGTAATCATGTCTCTCAAATTAATAAAATCATGTCTCTATTCTTACCTTACTTGATTAGTCTTGATCTTCTTTATTATCATATTTAAAGCTTTTTTCTAAAATAATCAAAATAGTTTTAAAATCTTTAAAACCCTTATTCACCCCCCCTCTAAGGGCGCCTACCGATCCAACAAGTGGTATCAGAGCCAGGTTTTATTCCAATCGGCTTAACAACCGGGAATAATGGCGTCTCATGATCTCGCTTCTACTAGTGAGGTAAATTTTTATGAAGAAGAAAAATCTCCTAAACCACCTTTATTCGAAGGGAAAAATTATAAAGGGTGGAAATTATTAATGGAAAAATTTATTAAAAGCTTAGAAAAAAATGCATGGGATATAGCAATAGTTAGACCAGCGGACGAATCAAATAAACAAGAGCGTCACCTAAATGCAAAAGCTATGCATTATATTTTTTGTGCTTTATCTCAAGATATTTTCAAATTAATATATTGTTTTTCTAGTGCTTACAAAGTATGGAATTTTCTTGAAGAAATGTATGATTCTCCTCCTGCAGGTATGGAACAATCACAAGAACCGGAGAATATGCAAGCGTGCACTAGTCTTCAAGAAAGCTTCTCTCATGACGAATCAATGGAGCACACCTCAAATGAAAAAGAAGAAGAAGTACTGTCTTCGGAAGAGGAGTTGCAAAAAGATGTAATATGTTCAAATCATGCCTCTCCCGAAAGCAATGTGAGGAAATCAAATCCTTTCTTCTGTACTTCTATTTCTTCATTACAATTGCTACAATCTACAAAATGCAAAATTAAGAAATTAAAAAGTGCTAATAAACATCTGCGTTTAGAAAATAAAAATTTAAGAACAAAAATTAATGAAGAATTAAATTCTAATTTATCTAGATCTACACATAGCTCCTTAGTTGAAAACATTATACCTTGTGTAGAATATAATGATATTAAAGAAAAATTTAAGGAACTTGAAAAAGAAATTATTTTTATAAAAGAACAAAATGAAAAATTATGTTTAGAAAATTTATCTTTGATAAATAATTGTACTAAGTGTAAAGAATATAAAATTGAAATTAAAGAGATGGACAAAACATTTGATGAATATAGGGATAAATATGAAAAACATATTGAATCAATTGTTACCACTCTCAAAAACAGCACAATCGCTTATAATAAAGATAGACACAATTTAAAAACTAAGAATGATGAATTAGAAACTAAAATTATCTTGCTTAAGAAAATCTTAAAGAAAAATTCTCAAACAAATTCCAAAAGCAAGTTAAATATGAATTTTCATAATAAGTCTAAACCCAACAAAGGAAATAAAAATTATCAAATGCTTAAAAATGAAATTCCAAATCATCATCATTCACAAAATAACCACTCTCCCAACATAAACTTAAGAATAAACAAATTTCCTATAAAGAATGTTTTGCAAAATTATCATGGAAATTTGACAAATAAGAATAATATTAAACCAATATTTGAATGGAGACCAAAAATTAAAAATGAAACCTTAAATGCAAGGATCCATTCATCTTTATTTAAACCAAACAATAAACAACAAAAGATGGTAAATGAACTTTTAAAACATTATCATCATCATCATTTACAATATCAACAAATTCCCAACTTAAGTTTAAATGCAAATAAATTTCCAATAAATAATGTTTTGCAAAATCACAATGGAAATTTAATGAACAAAAACAATTGTAAACCAAGGCATGAATGGAGATCCATACTTAAGAATGATGCATTAATGTCAAACGAAAGGGTTCATTCATCCTTGTCTCCTCAAAAGAAAACACGATGTATTTGGGTACCCAAAGGAACCGTCACTCCAGGTCCTCTTTGGATACCTAAATCTCTTATTCATTAGTATCCCACTACTTGCATGAAGTAGAAATCAATTAAAAATAAAATATCATTTCTCTACTTCATGATATGCTTAAACCTGTTTTTATTGTTTTTGAACTATCATGCTACGATCACTTTATATATCTTGTGACATGACTCTCATATAGTGATCTACTTATCCTTTTTATTTTTACCGTCTAAATCCATTACCTTTTAAATATCTTGAATTATAAATTGTAAATTGAAGACCAATGAAATTATTTTAAAATGGATTTAAATGGTTAATAAAGGGCTTACGCTAAAAATTAAAAATGCGCAATGAGTTGATTATTATCTATCTTGTTTGTTTGATATGATAGCCCTTATAATGAAGAATATTATCAAGAAAAATCAAAAAGAAAAATATGTTTCACAAAATGCATGATTAATCCTTTGTTTAACATTGCATCCAAACTCATCATTCTAGCATCACTTTTTGGTTTATGCTTATAAATCTATGCTAGGAACAACATTTATGATGTTATTCAAATTTTATGATAACTATGTAATTTGAAATCATAATAGAATACTAAAATTCCATCAATTACATAGTTTATGGATTAATCATTGGAACATATATCATTTGGCTTATTCAAACATGATATTTTGTGCTCACATTTCCTATCAAATTCAATTACATTATATTAATAAATATGAGCCATTAGAAAAATAAAAATGAAAATATAAGAAAATATATATCATGCGTTGTCAAGTCATACACCAAATTGCTAATATTTCATGCAATTTGCACTATCAAAACATCTCCTAAAATTCTGTAATTTCTGTATGAAACTACTATTGGGACACCTAATCAAGATCACCAATCAAAACTTTCAAAAACCTAAAAATTTGCTTACTGTCGCCCGCGCTAGCGCTACCGTAGGCGTTAGCGTCCATGTTCAAATTTCTGTGATTTTAAAATTTCGAAAAATTTGTAAAAATATATTAATCTATATGTACTATTTGGTTTTGCACTTCTGATTTTATTTCATTTTTGAAAAATCAAATACAAAATTATAAAAGCCAAATTACAAAAAATATGCTTTTTCCTTTTGACTCTTGTTTTTGCCTTTTGCTTAAAGTTCATCTTATTGCAAAAATCAAATACAAAAATACAATACAAAAACAAGTATCAAAAATTGTTATTATTGAACTTAACTTTTCTATCTTGCGAAAGGGTAATTTGGGCTATCATTCCATCATATCACCTAGTACCGGGCGAACCTCTCACAAGGTAGTCCTCGGGAAGTCCAAGATCAATCTTATGAGTTCAAACTTTAATTCAAAATTATTTCTCAAAAATATCAAAAATACTGTATGGACTGTATTGAAAATCAAGCATGATTTAACCCATCATTTAGAACTTCTATGATGTTGCAATTTATCTTTTCAAACTACTTTGAACATTGCTTTCATCATGCTTTGATACATCTATTAATGTGTGCATCAATTATATTGTAAAAGTTGTGTAGAACTATGCATAGCATGCCTCTAAGTATGAGTAAATGTTTTATGTTTGATAACGATCTTTATTCACTCACTTATTTTTGGCATTGTCTACATTTGTGTTTAAATCTAAGAATGCTTGTGCATGTTTTGTATTAGTACAATAAATTAAAATTGCACAAGTATCTTACCTACACTCCTTTATTTGCACGTGTTAAAAGTTAAGACAAGTGGTTATGTTTTAAAAATTCTATTGGTTTGCAAAACAAGTGTATTCGGAGAACTTTGTACAAAATAAAAATTATAAAATAAATGACAAAGATAACTCCACCAAGCACTACTTGAACCTCCTGATAAGTCTTAATAAGCGTTGTGAGGTTGAGCACCTTGGAAAAATAGTAAAGTGTCTTGTGCAAACCATATCTCTCTTTCAAAATAAAAACCACTTACTCTTAAGTACACCGGATCACTAATCTCAAAATTTCAATAAAATATGTGATCCCCCGAGCACTACTTTGCACCCTGATAAGTCTTAATGAGCATTGTGTGTGCAAAGCACCTTGGTAGTTGTACATTTTTTTGTGCATTAAAAGTGTGTGCAAGTAAAAATATTTGTGTTTTATTGTGCTTTTACTTTACATATTACTTGTATTTTTAATTAAAACACTTGTATACTCTACTCAAAAATACACTTATGTGCACATCATTATCTTCCATAACACTTCTTCTCATGAGTATTGGATCCTAATGCTAATTATATGCTACTCTTTTATTTATAAAATGCACTAGATAACCTAGCATGATTTCTACAATGTTTGGTATATTTTGAAATTCTAAATTGAAGTAACATTGTAGTATTTTGTCTTTGATAACATTATTTCATGCTTGGTTAAATTAGTGTCAAACTTAAAAATCTTAATTGAAAATTGATTTACAAAAACATCTTCTTTTTGAACTTTAAACTCATATATCTTTTTATGGATTATCCTTGATTACAATAAGATGTTTCTTGTATTTCTACAAGTCTTCCGCATCATCACCATATAACTTTTACCTTGCACTTTCTTGATTATATCAGGTCTTAAATCTCTATGTTTCCTAAAACAATTGGTAGACTTGCTTGGTAGAATTTATATTGGTTGTAACATCTCTGATTTATAAACTTTTCTGTTAAACACTCCTCCAACGAGTGAACTTTTGCTTATCAAAACATCCTCTTATTATTGAAATTTCAAATCAAATTTTACCTTTGTATTTCTAATTGCTAAAAGGATGTTGAAAAATGCCTTAACTCTTATCTTTATAAAGTTTGTTTTTGAAAACCCAATAAACATCTACTTTTCTTTAAACTCAAACTCTTAGTATGATGTTTCTTTTTTTTTAAATCTTCCGCAAATGCTCAAACTCTGATTCATTCATGATTTTCAATATAGCTATGGGAGTGTTTTCATAAAGACAAATAAAAATAAAAACTCATAGGCTATAAATTATCATTAGACTTAAATGCTTAATGTTTCCAATAATTATTATCTATGACTTCATATCTCACCATAGCGGGGGCGTAGGGTTGTAGACATTAGATAACCTTATCTCTAGTCATGTCTTGCCCTTAACCGGGGAGGGTTCCAGTAGGGCCTTGCGAGGCACTGGGGGGAAAGAGTGTTAGGTTAAGTGTTTGTCTAGTGTTTGCATATGGGACTAACACCCCGACCTACGACATGTTTGCAGCTCCTCATGCCCATCCGTCACTTAGTACGGGGCTAGGGTGTAGACATATTGTCTAGGTAGATTAGTTACTTGAAAATCATAATTTTATGCTAAAACTTTGATATTTTTTTATATATATAAAGGGGAAATCATTATTTTTCTTAAGCTAAAACTCTGATCTATTTTTCTCTACACCTTATTCTAAAAACTTCTTATCATTTCCTTCTCACTAAGAAGCTCGATCATGCTTTTACTATCCAACTTTTCTGTGGTGCCTCCTAACCCACTTTTGCTAATAACAAATGGGGAGAATTAACATGATAAATTACAAAAGGGGGAGACCCATAAATACAATCCGCTATCAAAATAAAAACCCAACATGATTAATTAAGATGATAGCTTACATATTAGGAGAGCATTCACATAGGGGGAGCATGTATTTAGGGGGAGCAATACTAAAATGCTATAATCATTATTTATCCTAAGTCATCCTTTTCACACACACACAAATATGTTTCTTCATGCTTATTTAGATTAATGCTCTGATTTATCATTAATGGATTTGTTATTATCAAAAGGGGGAGTTTTTTGGAACACGGTCTTCCGCATCTCCTAGGTTTGAGAATAACAAATCCTATGTGTGTATTTAATCTTGTGTGATCTAAGTGTGCAGGATAACAGGTCAAAATGACTCAAGGTTTACATATGGTGGTTGCCCCCGAAATTGAGCCATCAACTCCAAACTGATCACTAGCGCAGGCGATAGTGGATAGCGCCGGCGCTAGCTCGATGCACAGAAGGCATGCTGGAATTGTTGCCTCGGATTGAAGATTCTGCCGCGCAAAAAGTCTCCTAATATGGGATAGCGCCGGCGTTAGTGGCTAACGCAGGCGCTAGCGCTAGTCTATAAAAAGGACCCAAGTCCTCTCGTTTCAAACACACATCAGAGAGATATATTGAGTACCAAAATTCCAGAGGCTATCTTGGCCGAAAGTTGATGTGCTAGCGAAGCTCTGCAAAACTTCTGAAGGAGAATCTCGTCACGCCGGATCAGATCGAAGTCCGCTTCTACAACGCTTATTCAACGGCGGATCTTCGTCTCCAACTTCAGAAGTCCATCTTGAGGGAGTTCTTATTTCTTTATTATTATTTCATATTCCACTTTGTAAACGATTAGTGAAATCGCCTCGTGTTGGCGACTAGGTCTGTGTAGGACTTAGGGGGAAAATCGCCTCGTGTTGACGACTAGATCTAGGCTAGGTCTAGGGGGGCTCGAGGCCACATCCGGGGAGGGATTGGCTAGAGCGGCTTGAGGCCAAATCCGGGGTGGATAAGGCTAGGGCCACCGGTTCGTGGGGTAGCGAGTCGGGATAGAAAACCAAAAGGTTTCTTTTCTATTTAGCTTTGACTTCTAGCTTTCATAAGAGATCAAGTTTTTGTAATCATGTCTCTCAAATTAATAAAATCATGTCTCTATTCTTACCTTACTTGATTAGTCTTGATCTTCTTTATTATCATATTTAAAGCTTTTTTCTAAAATAATCAAAATAGTTTTAAAATCTTAAAACCCTTATTCATCCCCCCTCTAAGGGCGCCTACCGATCCAACAACAATGAAATAAAACAAAAACAGTACTTGAGCTCCAATTACTAAGGATTTACTAATATTGCAAGAAAACGCTAAATTAGTACACCTCCCCGGCAACGGCGCCAAAAACTTGATACGGTGAAAATGAGTGTTATGCAAGTGCACGCGCCGATTCAAGTAATAAAGTGTAAGTAAGATCGTCTCCACAGGGAAGTGTTAATTTAACGCTCACAAGTACTAATATTATCCTTTTCTTTGAATCCAAGTAAATAATTCAAAAGTTGGTTGCGTGAAGAAAAATTAAAATAGGAAAATAATTTTAATTAATTAATTTAATGAGTTTTTATTTTTATTTTTGAGAAATACCAATTTTTAGAGAAGGCTTTGCATGTGGATTTCCTAAGTCTATGTGATATGAAATTTCAAAAGATTTAATTAAATATTTGTAAAATTATTCTCCTGACGCAAATTAAATGTAGGACTCATTACCTCTCGGTCTCCGAAATCCGTACACAGCGACTAATCATGAAGAAAGTGAAATCTCTTTCTACTTCCAATTATTAAATTAGAATATGCGAATTACTTTCGTCACTCCTCTCTCGAATTTCGCGACGCAGTATTTGGATGAAGAATTTTTGGTTAAAGATTTATGTGATTCCTCTCTCGATTTATTCCACATAAGAAAATGGTTTGTATAACCTTGCGTGCAACTTCTCTCTCGATTTATGAATACACTCCAAAGAGATATACAAAGCTTGACACAAAATCTTCAAAATGTAATCGCACACTTAAAACGGACAAATAATTGAAGCAAATAATTTAACAGAATTGTGTTCTAATACATATCACAAAAGACAAAGTATTTTTCCACACACAAAGCTACAGATTTTAGTTCATGCTAATTGGAATAAAATAACAAATAAGAACATCCTTACAAGACATGCTCAAAGACATGGTTGAAGAAGGTAAGTTTTTCATTCTAAAGTTGCAATATCTCTCTCCCGGATTGGAATGGTTCGGCTCTCCAAGTAGGAAGAATTCTCCTTGCCGAAAATATCTTTTCTTTTCTCCTCAATTTCGTTCTCCTCCTTGCTCTCCCTTCCCTCTATTTTATAATTCAAATTAAGTAACTTTCCGATTTTCAATTCTTGTAACCGTCATCTTCTATATTTAATTCTCCTCTTTAGAATCACATAATGAGCCTTCTAATTCCGTCTCCAGCCAGTTGTCCGCCTGTGCATAACTGCTGCCACCTCATCATATGGTTTTAAATAGTCGCGCCATTTATGCCATGTTTGCAGCCCCCGCTTGTTGTAACCTTGTTGCGACAAATTCGCCTGGATTAATTATTCCTCTATTTCTTTTCTTTCCATCCTGAATACTCATTTAATTCCTGCATATTAAACTCGAATTTAAGCAGAATCACCATGAAATAATTACTTTGTAATTTATAATTAATTAAGTTTATTATATCCAAGTTTCATATTAATATTCATCATTTCATAGTGCAAAATGTGTTATTCATAGACCAAATAACTTCTATTTTGGGAAGTTATCAAGTGCCGGTCTAATCTCAAGGCCGATCATGTTGCTGAGAGAGAGGGAGACCACCAGAGAGGTGGAGACCATTAGAGAGGTGGAGGAAGAGGTCGAGGTCACCAGGGTGATGAAGGCGGAGACAACTGCTTCTTGGCTGAGATGACGGCAACGTCGGTCGATGCCTTAGCTTCCGTCAGTTTTGAGAACGACTGGATAGTAGACTCCGGTTGCGGGAACCATCACACTGGAGATGTGTCTAAGTTTGCCTCCTTGAAGGCATATGGTGGAACTGATGCTATCATCACGGCGGATGATACGGTGCATCCAGTTGAGAAGGAAGGGATGGTATCCCTGGGAAGTGAAGAGAAGCCCGTGACACTGAAGAGTACTGTGTATCACGTGTCGGGCATGAAGAAGAACTTCTTCTCGGTTGCGAATGCAGTGGATGCAGGATACCACGTGATGTTCGGACCGAAGGAGGTGAAGTTCCTGAAGAACCTGTCTTCAGTTGATGTTGATGTCACGCTCACCGGGAGAGGGGTGAAGGACTTGTACGTTCTATCTGCAAGTGCCTATGTAGACAAGCTGAAGACAAATGACAGCGCATCGATCTGGCATGAGAGGCTAGGTCACGTAGGGATGGACAAGTTGAAGATGATAGCGGCGAAGGGTCTGGTGCCTGGCCTGCCCAATCTCTCCTCTTGCGGCGATGGACATGCGTGTGAGGGCTGTCAGTTTGGAAAGTTACATCAACTTCCATTTGACAAGTCGGAGACCAGGTGTAAGGCACCTCTTGAGTGCGTACACGCTGATGTGATGGGACCGTGCGCCACCCTGTCCTATGGAGGAAACAAGTATGCGCTGGTCTTGGTGGATGACTACACCCGCTACACGTGGGTTTACTTCATGAGGGAGAATGCGGAGGTGTTTAAGAAGTTCCAGGAGTGGAAGGAACTAGTGGAGGGGAGGCTGAACCTGAGGGTGAAGAAGTTAAGAAGTGATAATGGGGGGGGGGGGAGTTTACCTCTAACGCTTTTAACTCTTTCTGCAGGAAGTTCGACATCCGGCGAGAGCTCTCCTGCGCCCACACCCCTCAACAAAATGGGGTCGCAGAGAGGAAGATCCGCCATCTGGTGGAGACTACCAGGAGTTGGCTACATGCCAAGGGGATTCCCAAAGCCTTATGGGCGGATGGAATGACATGTGCTACCCATGTGATCAACCGGCTACCTCTGAGTCCCAACAAGGTGGTGTCTCCACACCAACTCATGTTCGGGGAGAAGCCAGATGTGAGTCACATAAGGGTGTTTGGCTCTACCTGCTTCGTGCACATTCCAGAGGCTGAGAGAACCAAGTTGGAGCCGAAAGCGAGGAAGTGTGTCTTCATCGGCTACGACGAGAGGAAGAATGGATGGAAGTGCATGAACCCGCAGACCCACAAGTTCATCGTCTCGCGCGACATTGTGTTTGATGAACTGATCTCGTATCAGGGAGTCTCTTCTGTGGTTCTGCCGGAGAGTGGAGAATCAAGCAGGGAAGAAGAGAGAGTCACTGAGGACTCTATGGTGGAGTTGGAGGTATCTCCAAGTGCCCCATCGCCATCTGGCTCAAGGGGAGCATCTAGCTCAGGGGGAGCTTCTGGCTCAGGTGGAGCTTTAAGCTCTAGAAGCAGGGGGAGCGCTGCTTCAAGAGAAGTTGAAAGAGGAGCTGGAGAGGAGGAGTCTACCGGAGTGGTAGAAAGTGGCCAAGCCTTGAGGAGGTCGAAGCGGACCATCGTCCCGCCTGCTCGCTATAAGGAGGGGAACTTCGTGAGTTTGGTCTCTTGCTTCTTCACAGGACCACTCGACGAGAGGGAACCTGCCCGCTTTGAAGATTCTGTTGGCACTAAGGAGTGAGACGTGGCCATGGATGAGGAGATGGATGAAGAAGAATGAGACATGGGACCTTGTTCCCATGGTGGAGGGCATCAAGCCTGTCACCTGCAAGTGGGTGTACAAGGTGAAGAAGAGAGCTGATGGAGAAGTAGAGCGGTACAAGGCTAGGCTTGTCGCTCGAGGTTTCTCACAAACCTATGGAGAGGACTATGAGGAGATGTTCAGTCCTGTGGCAAAGATGACGACGGTGAGGACGGTCATTGCCCTAGCAGCGTGCAGAGGGTGGAAGCTGTGGCAGCTTGATGTGAAGAACGCATTCCTATACGGAGAGATAGACAAGGACATATTCATGGTGCAACCACCTGGGTATGTGTCCAAGTCTCAGCCACGTCACGTCTGCAAGCTGAAGAAGGCCCTCTATGGGTTGAAACAGGCGCCGAGAGCCTGGTATGGGAAGATTGCAGAGTATCTGCAGTTCTGTGGTTATGATGCCTCAGACTCAGACTCTAGCATGTTTGTGATGAAGAGTGGATATCTTCACGTGTTGGTGCTGTTGTACGTCGACGACATGATCGTGACCGGGAACAACGGTGAGGAGGTCGCGGCGCTGAGACAGCAACTAGCCATCCGGTTTGAGATGGAGGATCTTGGTGAACTGCACCATTTCCTTGGACTTCAAGTGGAGAAGAGAAGTGGCGGGCTGCTCATGACCCAGAAGGCGTATGCCGAGAAGATCGTCGAGATATTCGGCATGAAGGAGGGGAAGAGCAGCTCCGTTCCACTGGAGGTTTTGCTGAAGCTTCGGAAGGAAGAAGGGAGGATTCTTCCTGATCCAAAGATCTTCTGGGCAATGGTGGGGAGCCTTATCTATCTGACCATCACAAGGTCGGACATCGCCTTTGCTGTCGGCCGAGTGAGTCGGTACATGCAGGAGCCGCGGAAGCCTCATCTGGAGGCAGCCAAGGGGATACTGAAGTATGTGAAGGGGACCCTATAGATGGGGTTGTTCTATGGAGGGAGGACTGATTTCAAGCTGCATGGTTACACAGATGCAGATTACGCAGGTGACGCTGATGACCGCAAGTCGACATCAGGTTACGTGTTCAAGTGTGGAGCCACTGCCATCTCGTGGTGTGATAAGAAGCAGGACTCCATTTCCCTTTCCACCACTGAGGCTGAGTACAAGTCGTCGTCCTTAGCAGTTCAGGAGTGTGTCTGGCTGAGGAGGCTGGTGGAAGACGTGGATGAGAAGGTCAGTGAACCTACTATGCTGCGTGGAGACAACGAGAGTGCTCTGAAGCTGGCAACTAACTCAGTGTGTCACGCAAGGACAAAGCACATAGAGATCGAGCACCACTTCATCCGAGAGAAGGTGTTGGGTGGCTCGCTTGCTATGGAGCACGTGCGGAGTGAAGAGAACCTGGCGGACATCTTCATAAAGCCTCTATCTGCGGGGCCGTTCAAGAAGCTTCACGCTTGCCTTGGAGTTGTCCCTGATGCTCACTTCAAGGGGGAGTGTTGAAGTTGAAATGTGCAAAGTTGGAGTTGGGCGAGTGGATGATGGGCGAGTCCAGCATGGAGGGGGCGAGTGCAAGTGGCGAGTGGAAGTGAAGTGGCGAGTCCATCTTGCATGGTTGGAGAGTGGGTCAAGTGGGAGTTGCCGAGTGGAGCCTTCTTTGGCTCTTGCCGAGTGAAGCTTGGGAGGGGGTGAGTGGATGAAGGAGAGGAGGTGAGTGGTGCAATGGAGTGGGCGAGTGCAGACCTTGTGTTGGGGCGAGTGCATGTATGGGGCTAGGCGAGTGCAACCCTTGTGTTGGGCGAGTGGAAGCAAGGGGGGTTGGCGAGTGGAATGTTGGGGAGGGGCTAGTGCATGTGTTGAGGTGTATGCACCCCCCCCCCCCATCTCTCCTATATTGTGTTTTCTATAAATACCCCCTCCCCCCCCCTCCCCAAGAGAACCAACCTAATGAAAAGAGAGAGAAGAGGAGAGAACTAGTAGAGAGCTAGTGAGTTGAGGTGAGGTGAGTTGTGCCTACACCCCAAGAGAGTCCAACCCCAACCCGTACCTCAGCGAGAGGTGGAGAGTGCACTGTGAGGTGAAGAGTGCAGGGTTGAGTGTGTTGTGAAGTGGAAAGTGCGTTGACAAGCTCAACGACACTAAGTGGAGAAGCGGACCTTGTCCGCGACAAGTTATTTTTTCTTTTATTTCATCTGTTGTGAATCAAGGTGTATGCACCTTGTATTCAGCTTGTTAATTTGTAATCAATTGCCTAGTTATAAAGTGTTCTTCGTTGGTGTTCTTGTTCATGGTAGCAGCACGAAAATTTAACATAAACCATTCATCAAAAATTCCAAATGAGAAAAAATGGGACATATCTTTCTGCCCTCGTGCCCAACTCGATGACTACCATCTGCCTCGCTGACCACCTTTTGAGGATATCGTGTGAGCCAACAAACTCCAGCATATTTTTTATGGGCGCTGATATCCGCACTGCAGTTTTGGCTATCCGCACTCTAATTGTATGAGTTATTACGCGCCTTTTAGAAATATGTCTTGTACATGCATTTTTAGGAAAAGTGTTCAACACGAAGGTTGTAGATCTAGTCGAGATCTACAACTTTCGTGTTGAACACTTTTTCTAAAAATTCACACACAAGGCGTATTGGACGAGATCTACAACTTTCGTGTTGAACAATTTTCCTAAAAATGCACACATGACGTATTGCCGCCCTGATTGAAACATGCACGTATTGCCGCCCTGATCGTAAATACGTTTTACAAACAGAATACGGATAACCAAAACTGCAGTGCAAATATCAGCGTCCCTTACTTGAGGATGTATTCCATCAAATTTTTATTTATATGCAGAAATAACAATATTTACAAACTATAAACGAGACAAAAAAAAATTGATGTCTATAGAAGCTAGGTGGCAATTTCACGCTTTTATATTAGTATATATTATCGATCATCAAGGAGTCCCAGGCAAATTTTTTCGTCCGGGACTCATCCAAGTCCCCCACAAAAAATAATATTTATCTCTAAAAAAAATGTTTTTTTATAGAATAAATTATAAAATATTAATTATTATTTATTTATCATTAGTTTAAGATCCAATTTTCCTATAAAAAATTATTTTTTTAAAAAATCCGACCGGATATCGCGTCCTTTAAAATCCGGCCGGATTTTTTTTTTTGCTTTTTTATAAATGCGAATTTCACTGGCGGTTTGATTAATGATCATACAGTCAAATCTGACATGGACGACCATGTTTAAGATCCGGATCACGGATGGAAAAATCCCATAAGTGCAATATGTGATTTCAATCCCCAACCCATATAACCAAAGTTGATATCTAAGCTATCAATTTAGGCATTCGACACATTTTTATTGATATGTTTGATAGAATTATTAACTTATTTAAATATTTGTAAGTACATATGATAATCTAATTCAAATGGATTATCAATTAAACATGTATACTTAGTAGCAATATTTAGGAAGAACCTTTGTATTTACTACTGTTGCGGACCACTCAAGGCTCCGATACATCGGAACAGATTGGACCGTCTTAGCCCGGGAGCATTCGAGCACACAAACAGTCACAGAAAAAAAGAAAGTTGACAAGACAATTTTTTTTAATGTGAAAAACCTGTCAACTGAGTGAAAAATCACGCGGCCGGGTCTATGTCGGCCAAAACCTCAACTATTTGTTGGTTGTTGTACAAAGCTGTTTTCAAGAACTCGAGGGCGACATGCCGCCTCTCGCTACAATTGTTGAGAGAGAGAAAGAGAGATGTGCTTGGAGGATGATAGGTCACCGCTCACAGAGCTAAGTCTTTTGCCTGCTGTAGACGGGAATGCTGCTTGAAGGTTGGATTGATGTGCTCGGGCGACAGACCGATCTCCCGAGTCTGTTTTTTACATGTTCGACGGTTAATTGGTCATAGCCCCTTGTTGCTTCTAATGCTAGTGTTTAGGTCCTAGGCTCCTAGCGCAACGTTCGGGAGATCGGCCTGAGCCAAGTTAGGCCGGGTAGAACTGGTTCGGGTTAGTTTTTCGGCGAACCATTCCAAAGGCAATTTAATGGGCAAAACAGACTCGAAACTGTGCGACATTAGGTGCGTTGAAATCGTTCCGTCAAGTCGATAGTAATCATTGTCTTTCGGGTCCAATTCGACCACATCAAATTCTCAAGGGAACTCACCAACAATTATACTTTAATAATAACGAAAATGTAAAAAAAAAAACTTAAAAACTAACTTATATTAATATAAAGGAAACTATTTAACGCGATATGTATTTTTTTTTTTTTGAAATTTGATAAGGCCCGTTCGTTTGCACAAATTAAATTTGATTTCAAGAATTGAGATTAGTTCAAATTCCTTAAGAATTGGAATTAATTTCAATTTCAATTTATTATTCTGCTAGGATATGAATTACTAATCATGTCTAAATGAAATATGCTAATTCTATTATTTTGACGATAATTACTCGAGCCCTGTCAATTGAATATATGAACTGTCATCACGAGTAGTCTCAAAATAATGAAATAGATTTTCCCAAAAATTTGAGAATAATTCAACAAATTTTCACTATTACAAAGCCAGTGGTCCAACGAAGATTACATGAAATTTGGTAATCGGATCGATGAAACGTCACAATCATTGATCTTATGTCAATGAGAAAAACCTTCCCTAAAAATTGTTGGAGATCTGACCATCAGATCAACGAATGGTCACGGCCAGCAGTCTTAGAATGACAGAATTAAGCTTTCCTGAATTTTTTTAAAATGATCGAACCACTTCCAATTTTTTCGGTGATTAGAATTCAAAAGTGCTTTCCTGACATCCAAGGATCCGAGCGATGATTTTTTTAGGATAATATGACGACATTTATTTTTTCGGCGAGACGGCAGCGCCCACCAGTTGTCGCTAATCAACATTTTTGGCGAACTAAACGAAACTCAACAACTCGTAGACACATTGAATGACAATAAAATATATTTAAGAATTAAATTAAGAAAACATCATTTATTAGTCAACATATGTACTAATGATCTGAATTACGAAAGGAATTCACTTTAGTTAAAGTTAATTCCACGAAATTTATCTTGAATACCAATTCCCTCCTTCAAGACACGAGCAAATAACAAACTTGAAATTGGACCTTCAATTCTGATTTTAAGATCAAATTTCGGTCCAAAAGAACGGCCTGAAAGAGTATTCTGCAGTGAGCAAACAAAGCCGGCTTTGTCTCAAGTAACTCAGAATCATGTCTAAAGAGTTTTGACAACGACATTAGAAGTTTATGGAATATACCATTCGGCCGTAATCCTTCGCTTGCAATTCCTATGGCTGATTATTAATAGTGTAGCATTTGCCTATATAATATTACAAGCCCCTTGACCGCTTTTAGTTTGGAGCGTGCAAAGATAGCTCTTGAAAGTTTTGACAGAGAAGCAGCACACGGTCTCTGTCGGTGTGTGCTATCAGGTTCCCCCAAAGAGTGTTGTCTGTCAAGGAATTTTCGGGTTAGTGGCGGGACCTCCTCACTGTAGCATGTGGGTTTTTGAGTAGGCACTTAGTCTCTATTCGGCGAGGGTTAGTTCTATGCTCGAAATTCTTAGCTCTCAGAATCAGACGGTGAGAAAAGTAACTCAAGCTACCCCTCTAGGTCCGAACTCGATTGAACTGGTTTCCGGGTTTCAACACCGTCCATATAGTTAATTGAGCGCGTTTAAAAGTTCCACAGGAAATCTTTCTTCTCACACCCCCTCTCTCTAATAAAAATTGGATGACCCAAATACATTTGACGATCTTATATGAGAACTGCCAACTTTATAAAGTCTGTTTGGTTTGAAGGAATTGGCCAGGTGGAATTGGAATTGGTTTAAATAATTCATTTCAAGCTCTTCGAATGACATGAATTGAGGTTGTAATTGGAATTGGGCAAAACTCACGTTTTTCTTTTTTGCCTACTCTCAATTCTTATCTAATTAGGTCGTTTTTCGTTGTAGAGCTTCAGTCATGACTGTAAGTGTATATTTGGATAATATAATGGGTCGGAGGCATAAAGGGTACGGACAGATATAGAGATATCCGTCACCCGTTACGTTTCTAGGGTTTGTCTATATAAACCCTCCTAGGGGCAACGAGAAGCGCGATTCCACTTAGATCCGCCTTCGGATGCTTCGAGCAAAACCTCTTCACTATCTCGAAGTTTGCCCTAAGAGTTTCTGCTCTCGTTCCCGTACGCACGACAAAGAGAAATCATCAGTAACCGTTGCTCGTCGTTTTCGCTCCCGTGCGCTACTGCCAATCGTCTTTGCTAGCGAAGGTTTCCTTCTCGCGAGCGTCGCCGCCGGTACTGACCTCTGTCGCTGCCGCAGCTACCCGGAGTCGCAGACCTAAGTCCGCCGGATCTGGTAACCGCTCGGCTCCAAACGTTTTCCGATTCGACGAGATCGCCGGCTTCCACTCCCAGTCGCGAGGAGCACGTAGTCGCCTGGATCCAGAGCCATCGCTCCGACCGGCATCTGTTGAAGCCACAATTTTTTGGTTGTGCGCCGCCGTGCCTCAGTCCGCTCGGATCCAGAAGCCGCAACCGCCGGTTTCCCCGCCGCTGCGCCGCTTACGCTCGGGTATCATCGTTGCCCTACCTTGAGCGCTACCCTCGTTCAAGATCCCTCCCAGAGTCCCAGTCGCTGCCGTCAAGCATCCCGCCGCCACCTTCCACGATCACCGTGTAACGACCCAGGCCCGACTCGTCAACACGAGATCCAGCGGGACCCAGCCATGCCGCTACCGGGCTGCAACCCAAGCACCCCAAGCCTCTCCGCGCCACTATTTTTCAGCAATGACACATTGTTGAGGCCGGGTCTTGAACCCGCAACCTCCTTGATAAGGAGTTTTCAAACCACTCCTCATCACCAATTGAGCTTTTTTTGTAACGACCCAGGCCCGACTCGTCAACACGAGATCCAGCAGGACCCAGCCAGGCCGCTACCGGGCTGCAGCCCAAGCACCCCAAAGCCTCTCCGCGCCACTATTTTTCAGCAACGGCGCATTGTTGAGGCCGGGTCTTGAACTCGCAACCTCCTTGATAAGGAGTTTTCAAACCCGGTAGCGGCCTGGCTGGGTCCCGCTGGATCTCGTGTTGATGAGTCGGGCCTGGGTCGTTACAAAAAAAAATGCGGGTTCAAGACCCGGCCTCAACAATGCGCCTTTGCTAAGAAATAGTGGCGCGGAGAGGCTTTGGGGTGCTTGGGCTGCAACCCGGTAGCGTCCTGGTTGGGTCCCGCTGGATCTCGTGTTGACGAGTCGGGCCTGGGTCGTTACAAAAAAAGTGCATTTTTTTTTGTAACGACCCAGGCTCGACTCGTCAACACGAGATCCAGCGGGACCCAGCCAGGCCGCTACCGGGCTGCAGCTCAATTGGTGATGAGGAGTGGTTTGAAAACTCCTTATCAAGGAGGTTGCGGGTTCAAGACCCGACCTCAACAATGCGTAGTTGCTTAAAAATAGTGGTGCGAAGAGGCTTTGGGGTGCTTGGGTTGCAGCCCGGTAGCGGCCTGGCTAGGTCCCGCTGGATCTCGTGTTGACGAGTCGGGCCTGGGTCGTTATACACCGAGTGCAGCCATAACCGCTACCGCTAGAGATACTGCCAGACGAAAGCGGCAACATCCAGTTCTCGCTACCCGCCCGGCTACCGCCAGCGTTAGCAAACATAAACCCTATTTTTCTATTTTTTTCGTGTCCGGATCTCCATTTGTCGGGCGCACAATGATGAAGGGGAAGAATTTCTTGTCCCCCGTTCTGATGATCAAGTTGGAGAAGTTCACGGCAACTGAGTTCAACGAGTGGAAGTTGAATACTCAGTTCGGGATGAAGTATCTGAACGTGTTCTACATAGTTCAGTCAGACTGTGTTGGGGTCGTCGGGACTGATGACGAAGCTCAGTGGGTTGCTGATGAGGACTTCTGTCACGACTATCTGCTGAACTGCCTTTCCTCCAGCCTAGCAAAGACCTACCTGAAGATGAAGACTGCTAAGGAGATCTGGGATGCACTGGAGGAGCACTTCAGGCAAGAGGAGGATCTGTCCAAGGCACACTTGGTGGACAAGTTCCATTCCTTCACTTTCGACGAGGAAAAAGTCATTCTCCCTCGGGTATCGCAATTTGAAAATTTGGTAGACTCCTTGCATAGTGAGAGCATAACATTGCCAGATAGTTTTGTTCCTGACACAATAGTCTTTAAGTTGTCTTCCACGTGGTACAATTTCAAAACTGAAATGTACCACAAGAAGATGCAGGTTGGTCTCAACGACCTCAAGCGTTTCATACGTATTGAGGATGAGAGTAGGATTCGACATGCTTTAGAAGTTGTTAGCAAGCAGAAGGTTGCTGCTAACATGATTTCTTACTCTAAACGCGTGTCGAACCCTAGGAAGACCAAACCCACTCCTAGTAGTTCCCAAGTTGCAGGCCCTAGTAAAAACATCAAAAAGTTCAAGGGCAAGTGTTTTAACTGCAACAAGTGGGGACACAGTGCATCCGATTGCAGGCTTCCTCGGAAGGAAAAGGGCAAAGCTCCACCAGAAAGCAACCATGCTAATAAGGTTAGCCTCACTGAGCCATCCAACTTTGTCGCCATGGTTGGAAACGAGAAGGCCAGTACTGAGTGGTACCTTGACTCGGGGGTAACGTGACACGTTTGCAACAATTTTAATCTGATGACAGGAATCACTGATGCGAGAGAATCGGTGACCATTACAAACGGTGAGACAACATATGTTCTGAAGGTGGGGAATGTGACACTACTGCTCTCCTCAGGTAAAACCTTAACTCTTAAAAATGTTAAGTTTATTCCTTCACTAGCTGCTAACTTAGTGTTTATTAGCTTATTGTGTGATGCTGGTATGTCTTTTAATTTTTGTAGTGGTAGAGTAACACTATCAGTTAACACACACAATTTTGGATGTGCCTACGTTCAAAATAGAATGTACCGACTAAGTCTAGCAAACGAAATAGTTCAACAAGTTCAAACAAACTTAGTTAGCCCTAAGACTCTACATGAGAGACTAGGACACGTAAACTATAGGAAAATATTCCAAAATACCTAGAACTCACCAGATCACTTTAGACACTACAGAAAAACCTGATAAATGTGAAGTGTGTGCTCAGATTAAGATCACTAAGAAACCTTTTAGTGCGGTTACTATGAGCACAACACCCTTAGAACTAATACATTCTGACAATTGTGACTTCAAAAATTTTGTAACTAGAGGAGGCAGGAAGTATTTGATCACCTTTATAGATGAATGTTCTAGGTTTTGTCACATCTATCTCCTTAAAACTAAAGACGAAGCATTTAAAACATTTTGTATTTTCAAAACCAGGGTAGAAAACCAATTAGACATGAAAATCAAGAGGTTTAGAAGTGATAGAGGAGGAGAATTTATGTCTAGTGAGTTCAAGTGTTTCCTTGCCCAACATGGAATCATAGCAGAAACCACTGCTCCTTACTCACCCCAGTCTAATGACATAGTTGGGCGCAAAAATCTGACGTTAACAGAAATATTAAACTCTATGCTCTTGATTGCAGGCATGTCTTCTGCTTCTTGGGGAGAAGCAGTCTTAACTGCAAACCACATTCTAAATAAAGTTATTCATGCTAAGTTAGAGGTTACACCCTACGATCTTTGGCTTAAGAGACCCCAGTCCTTTACTAAACTAAAGACCTGGGACTGTATTGTAACATCCCGACTTTTATTGGGCCACTAGACCCTAGTGAGCCCAATAAAAGTAGGCCCGAGCGGTAGAAAACTACCATTTTAAGTAGTGTTGCGCGCCGCAACTAAGTCGTTGGGGTACAGTGACCAAATGAACCCCGATTTGACTCCAGTCAGTTCCGTTAGACTCGTATGAACAATATGAGCGCAACGGAATTCGTTGCACTTCGATCCGAGGTCGTTTGGAGAAAACGACCATTTCGGGTATCGTAGCGCACCACTACCTCATTGTTATGAATAGTGACCGTACGAACCCCAATTTGAATCCAGTCAGTTCCGTTAGACTCGTATGAACAATACGAGCGCAACGGAATTCGTTGCACTTCGATCCGAGGTCGTTTGGAGAAAACGACCATTTCGGGTATCGTAGCGCACTACTACCTCATTGTTATGAATAATGACCGTACGAACCCCGATTTGGCTCCAGTCAGTTCCGTTAGACTCGTATGAACAATACGAGCGCAACGGAATTCGTTGCACTTCGATCCGAGGTCATTTGGAGAAAACGACCATTTCGGGTATCGTAGCGCGCCACTACCTCATTTTTATGAATAGTGGTCGTACGAACCCCGAATTGACTTCCGTCAGTTCTGTTAGACTCGTACAAACAATACGGACGCAACGAAATTCGTTGCACCTCGATTCGAGGTCGTATGGAGAGTATGCCATTTTAGGACTATGCATACCATCTCAGTGCAACGCACGAAATATAAAGCGCACGAACCCGACATCAGCCCCGACAAATCTTAATGGACCCCGGGACCATGGAGGACCCCGTCCTAGGTTGACCTCGGTCAACCCCCCCCCCCCAACTTAAAACACATTGGAAAAAGAAAAGAAAGAAAGGGCGGGAGGAGAGAGAAGATCCTCCCCTAAGGGAAGGGGGCTGCCCATGAATAGGCAGCCCCCTATTAGGGCAAGGGGGCAGGAGAGAGAAGGGGAGGGATGGGGAGAAAATATCTCCCCCCCCCCCCACTCACCCTCCCTTAACTCCACGTGGAGAAAGGAGGGGAGGAGGGGGGGAGTCTCCACCTTCCTATAAAAGGAGGGCCAAGCATCTCCTTCCAGCACCCCCCCTCTCAGGCTCTCCCCTGCCAGCAAGCCCAGCCAGCCACCTCGTCGGAGCTCTGCCCAACCAAACCGCCGCCACCTTCCCTCCTCACCATGGACGGCCGCCCCTCAACCTCCCGATCCCCTCCACCACAGGTAGAACCTCCCCCCTCCTCCTTACCTCCCGGAGGCAAGTCGACCCCTCCCCGTCGCCGGAGCGCCGCCAGCACCTCCCCGAGGCTTGCAAGCCTCGGGGAGGAGGCTGGCCGTGGAAGCCAACCCCCCCCCCCCCCCACCCAGCGCCGATGGTGGCGCTGGGGGAGCAGGTCCCCCCTCGGGGACCTTGGCGCCGACGAAGGGGAGGCGGTCAGGCCGCCGGAGGACGCAGCCCCGGCTGCGCCCGAAGCCTCCTCCCTCTCCTCTGTTTTCCTGTAAGGAAAAACCACCACCCGGCGGCGGCCGGCGGCTCCAGGCCGCCGGACCCCCGTCGGAGGTCTGCCCCCTCCCCGGCGCCCCGACCAGGGGCGGCAGGGAGGGCCCTCCCCGAGGAGGCGGCGGCGCAGCAAGCTGCATGGCCCATGCAGGCTGTGTCGCGCCTCCCCGCCCCCCTTCTGCTCAGGTTTCCAGTGGGGTCCGGCGGCGCCAGGCCGCCGGACCACCACCGGAGTGGTCGCCGACCCCCGGCGCACCGACCGGGAGCGGCACTAGCAATCCCCCTGCGGAGGTGGCGGCGCGGCAAGCATGCATGGTGCATGCAGGCCACGCCACCGCATCCCGTCCCCTTCGTTCAGCACTCCCGGCGGTGGCCGGCGGCGTCAGGCCGCCGGACCACCACCGGAGTGGTCTCCGGCCCCCGGCGCACCGACCGGGGGCGGCGCCGGCCCCAGCCGGCCGCTGCCCGGCGGCGGCAGCGGTCGCCTCCCGATTAATTATCGGGAGCCGCACGATCTCCCCCAGGAGATCGGGCGGCTCCTGATTCCTCGTTTGCCGCCCTCCCCCGCCTCAACTTGTGTGCCTCCCACAGCGGATCCTCCGCAGATCCGCTGTGGGTTAGCCCCAAATAAGGAGCCCTCATACCGCTGAGCCTCCCGGTCAAAAGTTGCGTGACCGGTCGAGTAAGAGTGCCGCGTCAAGTTTTAAAGCGCTCGCTTTAAGTTTTGAAGATTGTTTGAAAGTGGCGGGTCGGTCACGCCCATAGACCGTTTGTACCGGTGTGGGAGGGTTGATGACTCATGGCGACAGGGAGATGTACGCAGCGGGTTATCTCCACTCCGAACCCGCAATTTTGCCTCCGCTGGTCGGCCTAAAAATCGGTTCGCCGGATGTCGCTCACATCCAATTAGTACACCAAGTTGTACAGGAGGGCATGAGTGATACGGTACGACTACATTCAGAAGTGGCAAGACTAGCCACTGTCATCGACGGCCACATCGGTGAGGCCCGCGGGGTTAGCTCCCCTGCTTGAAATAAAGCGGTATAAACTGTGTCGACACAGGGTTTTTGTGTGTGTACATGTTTGAATACCTGGGTGCGTATATGCGCGAGATAGTGTTGTGTATTTACTATTCGGCGCGATTATGGATGATAGGGCGGAAACCCTTTATATATATATGCATACCTGTTGCTAACTCTCTTCCTTGCTTCGGCTATTTATTTCTGTCCTTTAGCCGCCCCCTGGATTTGGATCCGGGGAGGGGATGTATTTTCTACTTAGCTCTGTGACTAACGGTTATTTCTTATAACCAATCACAGGAGATGGGACAGCGCGAAGCCCTCGCACCACAGGATGAGATACCATCCTTGGAGATGGCCCGTTCGATTACCCCAGCCTCGCCCCCTGTCTTCCGCGACGTGAGTCCTAGAGTATAGGACTAGACTAGGATCTTTTGTTTCGTCGATGTAGCCCCCGAGGCAGTAGATGTAAACATTAGGCTTCGGCCCTGTTTAAATATGTAAATATAAGCTGTGTGCTTGATTTTCTGTCTTTCGATTGCTTCCGCTATGCGTTCTGATGTGATGTTGTGATTCTTGTGCCTGACAAGGAGACCGCTCGGTGCTTAAGAGGGTGGGACGTTGCCACCCGGAGAGCGCTAAGTGGTCATCCTTGGGCAGTAAGATCCCCCCTCCCTGAAACCGGTTCAGTTTGGGGAGGGGGGGTCTTACAAATGGATCAGAGCTACCACGATCCGACCACATGGGGCAGTCTTTCAATCCTCCCGTCCCCGGTTCTGTTTCTTGGTTCGGGACGAACCACGCAGCGGAATCCTGGTAGACCCTTTAGGTTAAGGTTAAGGATTCGAGACTGCACGGTAGTACACCCGCACGCTTTCTGCTTTCTTTTCGTTTCAGTCCTGCAAAATTCCCTTATTTTGCAAGTACTGATGTTCGTTTTGTTACTTCTCCAGATACCCGAGTCGAGTAACGAAATATCCTCCTCTAGGGATCAGTACCACCCTACCACTCCACCACCAGCCGCGGCCACTCCAGCCGCAGTTCCGTTTGGGGATACAGAGCTAGGACGGACCCTGATAGCATTGTTAGCCGCTTTCCAGACAGCCACCCTACGACCACCCCAACAGGCCACCGTACCCACCGATCTTCTGACGACATTCCGGGGGCTAAGGCCCCCCAGCTTCTGAGGTACCGAGTTAGCCATTCAGGCCGAAGAGTGGGTGGAGAGGGTAGAGGAGCTCTTAGTCGGGATGATGTGCCCCGCCGTAGCCGTAGTGTCCTTGATGGTGACCATGCTAGAGGGCTATGCCCGGGATTGGTGGAGGGCCTCCAGCCGCTCTACATTCAGAGGGCGACCACTCAGCACGATCCTCTGGGGGAGTTCTTAGAGGCCTTTTTAGAGCACTTCATTTCAGATGCGGACTGGATGGCACTCCAGGAGCGGTTCCTGCAGATCCGGCAGGGAGAGAGGACAGTACCAGACTACCAGAGAGAGTTTATCCACTTGGCCCGCTTCGCCGGGACCTTAGCAGTTACGGATAGGGACAGCGCTGCCAGATTTTACCGAGGGTTACGAGACGATCTCCGTCAGGCCCTGATCATGATTTCTCAGGCATCCTTCCACACGATTGCCTCGCACGCCACCGCTCTAGAGATGGATCAGCGGATGGTGGCCCAGCAGCGGAGGGGACACGTGGGTGTTCCCCGGACTCAGGGCTGAGAGAGAGGAGTAGGCCCACGCAGACAGGACCACGCCAGGAGACAGCGTCAGCGTCACCAGCCGTATAGACAGGCACCCCCGCCTCGACCGGCACCTCCAGCCCCAGCACCACCAGCCCCAGCACCTCAGCCCGCCCCAGCCGCACGACGAGATGTTCCCTTCGCAGGGAACTGCTACCTTTGTCAGCAGCCCGGGCACATACGAGCTTTTTGCCCTCAGGCGGTAGGTAGGCCCGGCCTAGGAGCCGTGCAGGGAGCCGCGGAGAGAGGACGAGGATGAGGTGGACGAGGACGACGTGGACGTAGAGGACAGCCTGCAGGCAGGAGAGGCCAGACCAGGCAGGGCAGAGCAGCACCCCTCGAGGCATACGCCTTAGATCTCTAGCACGGTCCTACTCCAGATGTAGTGATAGGTATCTACTTCTAGTAGTTTCGATATTGTTGAAACCTGCAACAGGTCTCTTGAGTTCGGACCCACTGGGGGTGTAGCCGGTGCTTACTTCTCCCTCACTAGACTCTCTTGACGGTGGATGTGAGAATGTGAATAGACCCAAGGATGGAGCGAGGAGGTCCCGCCACACACCCGGAAGATCTTAGAGAGCTTCCCCTCCCAAACCAGAGCTCAACCGGGCACCTTGGAGGGCACTAGCAGCCGACCAAAAACTAGCCTGGAGGAGAGGATTCTCTAAAATCGGATCTCCTCCAAGGTGCCCTTAAGGGTCTATTTATAGATTTTTCTAGGCTGGTCTGCAAATAACAAGAATCCGCCTTTTAATTTTACTAGCAGCACCCCAAATTGGTCTGCTAACAGCCTGACTCCGCTGTTCCGAAGGGCTATATGCAGCCCACCAGGGGTATCAGGGTCATTTCCCCCTTAAATCATCCTGGGCGAGTGGTCCGTGAGGGCACCACTCGCTGGGCATCCGCCGAGCTGGGCGAGTGCCCACGCCTCCGGGCGAGTGGTCCGTGAGAGCACCACTCGCCTAGCTCCTTCTCTTCCGCACCTTACCCCCACCAAACCGGGGGTACTTCCACCTCCTAGGCGGGGCGAATGATCGAGCTGACCCAGGTCTCGCCATTTGGCTTGAGGGGCACACTCGGTGAATACGGGTTGTACACAATCCCCGCTCTTTGCGAGTGGTTACTACGCTCGGAAAGAACAGTCCAACCCTGTATTTGGTGAGTGCTTGCTGACTGGACTTTCATAAGATTCTGTGGGTCCCACCGTTGTCCTATATATATCTCTTCATGTCAGAACTCCATGGAGCGTTGACAACCCTTGATTCGGAGCTTCTTCCTTCTCTTAGTCCCGCATTGATATCAATGTCTTCTCACAAGCCTTCCGCGAGACCCCTCTCGCGGGAGATGATCGAGCGTCTGGCCGCGGCCCAAGCTGTAACTGTCCCCAAGGCAGCCAGATTTGCTCCCTGGCTCTTGTCTAAACGGGATCCGAATGCCCCTACGTCTCGCGTCGAGCCAAGGCGATTCGACTGAATCGTCAGAGAGGCGAGACTGCCTCGGAATCCCCTGCGGGCACTCCTCCGGCGAGGACTCCGCCGGCGGATACTCTTCCGGCAAGGAACCCTCCGGACCTCGGGACGCAGGTATGAGGATTCCTCTCGTCCCTCTGTTTAGTTCCTCTCCTTACCCTGCCTTCGCTCTGACCATTCGCAGGGGATCTCGATGCCCGAGACCGGCCACAGGGCCGTCTCGAGCAGTGTCGTGGTGCCACCTCCCCCGGGCGAGAGGCCTCCAGATCGGGACCTTGCTCCTCCACCTCCTCCGGGCGAGACCTCATTTCAGTCCGGTAAGTTGTAACCCCTTTTGGATTCATCCTTCCTGCTGCTCGCTGCTGACCACTGTTTTTTGTAGCCCTCGACCCCAACCTTTCGCTGCGGGACTCTATTCCTCCGAGTTCCCCTGTTCGACCGAACCCCTCCGCGCTTGCGGACGAGCTGAGGGTGTCCCCCCCAGAAGGGATCCGGTCAGCAGGGCCGTGCGAATGATCCTGCGGATGCTCCAGCTCCTACCTCACAGCCTTACCGTCCAGGAAAGGGAAAGGTCTTACCTCCCGCCTGGTTGTTTGGAACGCACCCCTATTCGTCTCGTCCTTCAGGTCACCAGGACCCCACCCCAGGTTAGTTCACTCACCTGCCCCTATCGTACTCGCATATTTTACCGCTACTGACCTAGTTGTGCTTTCGCAGTCTATCGGGAAGCCTCCCCCTTTGACTCCTACTACGAGGGGGGAGAGGGGATGCTCTCGCCTCTCCCTTCCCCTGGGGATCTCGCTGACTTCCTGGGTGACTCCTCGGATCACGCGACCCTGAAGGATCGGATCTCGGAGGTTTTGGGGAAGCTCATCCACATCCAGCGAAACGTAGCCGGCCAGGTGGACGACGTGCGGCTGAGAGTCGCGCGTGAGTTAAAGGACCTCCATCGGGACTACTCGCGCATTCTCACAACGGTGGAGCGCCTGGGGGGCGAAAGAGGGGAGTTGTCTCCTGAAACACACGCCGCGCGAGCCCGGGACCAACTCCAATTGGCTTCCCATGAGATCACCAATATACTCGCATATTACCGCCCGCGAATGCCCATGGAAGCTAGGTCGCGAAAGCGAGGTCGGTGGGTCTGGGAGGAGTATTGAGCCAGTCTTCATTCGCCCTTCTTGTAATTTTTCTGCTTTCTGTAGCGCGGATGCTGGACTTTTATTTCCGTTTGTAATAATCTTGTCATGTGTTTTGCGAATGCTCTATTCTTCGTTTTTTATTTCCTATATCTTGCTTGGGTATTGCCGAATGTTTTATTATTGCCGAATGCTTTCTTAACCTCTTTCGCGTAGTCGATGAGCGAATAGCCACAGGGCATTTGTCATTACTGAGCGAGAGGGGTCGGCGCAGGTTCCGAGGCGTCGGGAAGGCGCGACTGCTTTCTGCACACCCGCTACCTCGAAAGCCCAAACGCCGTTTATCCCTTCTATAAATAGGCCTTTCAACCACCATATTAAATACCTTACCATCCGCTCCTTCTCTTTCCTCGCGCTAGCACTCGCGCTTCTCTCTTCTCTGCCGCTTTCTTATCCTTCGTCATTCGTGTCATGGGTGGTGATGCGGAAGGCAGAGCCAGGTGCGCCAGCGCGTTCGTCAACCACACCTTCGATTCATGCGATCTCTCCGACGAGGCTTACCTGACTGCGGTCGCGGATTACATCCCGCCTGGGTTTGAGGCGCGAAAGCCCAGGCCGGACGAGCGCCTAAACTCCATCTCGTCCTGTGCTCTCGCGATCCCGCTAGAGCACTTCGAGGTGGGGTTTCGCCTGCCCATCTGGCCAGAACTCTGCCAGACCTTCAGATATTACGGAGTCGTGCCCGGCCAGCTCAACCCCAACTCCATCGCCATGCTGGTCGGGTACGCGAGCTATCTGCGAGAAGAGGGGATCGAGTTCTCGCTCTCCGTCTTCCGCAAGCTCTACACCTTTCGCTGTACCAACGGCATCTCGTTCTTCTCGGGTCTGAACCCGCTCAAGCATTACAGGCTCCCGAATAAGAATCATGACTGGGTTCGGCGCTTCCTTTTCGTCAGCGGGAACCTGGGGAATACACTTCTCGCCCCAGTGCAGGAGGAGGAGTCAACCTTCCGCCCCCCGACCCTAGGGGGGCATGAGGCCAAACTCCACCAATATATCTTGGAGCACGGGATGGACCTCGTCTATCTCCGGCGAAACGTCAACTCGCTCCCGCTCATTCCGCAGGGCGAGGGTAAGTTTTCGGAACTTCGTTCGTTTCGATCTTGTGACTCTTATACCATTCGCTAAATCACTCGCAATATTATGCAGGCGTGCGTAGCTTTCCCCTGCATCCGCCGCGTCCCGCTGGGGCTTCTGTGTCTTTCGCACAGGCTGCAGCGGATGCCTGTCGGGAAGAACCCTCTGTTGGAGTTACCATTGTGATCTAGAAGTGGTCAAACATGTAATGTCACTGCCAACGCGATATGAGCCTGCAGGGTCGCACATAAGAGCATGTGGAGAAGTTGGAAGATTGACTATGTTGGTAAAGGTTACCAATCACCATATAGAATGGGGGAATTCCAGCAAATGTTGCTGTCTGAATTCGTCGGGTTTACACGGATAGAATTCGTCGGATTCGTCGGATTCGTCGGGATTCGTCGGATTGTTCCGTGGAATCTCGACGAATTGTTACAGAGATCTTTAAGTCGGCAAATGTTGCCGTCTGACATGATTCGTCGGATTCGTCGGGATTCGTCGGATTGTTCCGTGGAATCTCGACGAATTGTCACAGAGATCATTAACTCGGCAAATGTTGCCGTCTGATATGATTCGTCGGAATTCATCGGATTGTCCCCTGAAAAACTCGACGAATGCTGTTCCGTGGAATCCCGACGAATTGTAACCGAAGCCCCTATTTTGCTGTGTGGCCTGCGGATAGCGATTCTTCTAGAAGCTGTTTATCCTTTGGGTATAAATAGGACTTCTTTTTAGGGTTCTTACAACTTGCGACAAGTTGAGCCGGCGGAAAGAGTTCCGCCTCTCGCCCTAGCCGACGGAAGAGTTCCGCCGTCTGAATCGCCTCCGCCGACTTCCTCTCCGACGATTGTCGCCGGTGTTGTTCTTCCTGAAGCGGATCTAGCAATCCGTGGAAGCGCAAGGTGTAGTCTTCTTCTCCCGGCTCGTGTGGACTGCTGTAGAGACGTAGACATTATTCTACGTGAGAACTCTTGCAAAGCCGACGAAGGCAATCTTCTTCTTGGAGCATCTAGGTTGGATCTGATCCAATCCCGCCAAGGTAATTTCATACCTAGCATTTTGATTAACTTCTTGATTCAATATTCATGGTCGATCCGAATCTTTTGGGTTGTTTCTCTTCATTTCCGCTGCGCCTACATTTGATGTATGGTTCTAGAAAATCCCAACAGTGGTATCAGAGCCAGGTTCAGATCATGATCGGTCAGCGAGACCACCGCCAGGGGCTCTGCCCCTTGGACCCCGTTAGGGGCTCTGCCCCTAAGACCCCGCCAGGGGCGCGGCCCCTTGGAACCCCGCCAGGAACGTCTGGGATTTCGTGGTAATTTCTAATTGTTAGAAATTGTTGTCTCCTTAGCAGTAACCGTCCCTCAAGTGGTTAATGAACCCTTGTATTGTTTTGGATTTTGAATCCAACAATGAGAGACGAGCTTGTCTACTGCTTTAAGTCGAGTTGTCTTTGCCTTTGTCCAATGCATGTAAATCTGAAGATTTGGAAGAGTTCTAAATGTCCAGATTTAGCCCTTTCATCTATCAAAGGTTGATAGTCTTATGTTGTGCACATAAGGGATGCATGTGGATTTTAGAAAGCTTATTTTTCTGTTGATGTGCACTTGATCAAATGTTGATCATAGTTAAGTGTTAACTTATCATTAAAAATTAAAATCCCTTCATAAAATATTAAGTGTTCGGATGCCTTCCGATGGATGACACTCTTCCTGCCTCGATCGATGAAGTGTGGGCTTGCCAAAGCAAGGTGCATTAATCTATCTTGGTAAGGGTGCGAGCGGATAATTGTGATATCCCACTGTCGACATCGGGTCTAACTTAACTAGGTGACCTCAAAGGTTGAGTGCCTAGAGGCATAGGGTTGGCATGCACCATATGATGTATGCGAATAAGGAGTTATTCACCAGCCATACAAGAGTTGCATGAGGATGCAATTGGCAAGCGTTGCCTACCTAAATAACCGCATTATGAGAGGAACGCCAAAGCGGACTCGTGGTGTTGGTGAAATACGGATCTTGTCCACTAAGAGAGTAGCTCGCATGGACTCTCCGAATTGATAGTGAGGGCTATCAATTTGAATAAAATAGTGGGAGTATTTAATTGAAGTCCAAATTAAAATAAATTGTATTTTGAAATTAAGGTGCTGATTAAATTCTGCATGAATTCTTGTAGAATTCCATGGCACGTGGTTCACATTCCACCTTGTCCCTAAGAGCTATCCTTGAGAAGGACAAGCTTAGTGGGACGAACTATATGGACTGGTATAGGAACCTGGGAATTGTTCTCAGGCAAGAGCGAAAGCTCTACGTCTTGGAAGAAGAAGCCCCCGAGGTGCTGACCGGGAACACGTCCCGTGTTGATAAGGATGCTTATAAGAAGTATACCGATGACGCCTTAGACGTCGAGTGCCTTATGCTTGCCACCATGAACTCTGAGCTTCAGAAGCAACACGAGAACATGGGGTGCAAGGAGATTGACGAGCACCTAAAGAAAATGTTTCAAGGGCAAGCTCGTCAAGAGAGGTTCGATGTCACGAAGGCATTATTTCAGTGCAAAATGGGAGCTCGAGACTCGGTTGGTACTCACGTACTCAAGATGATTGGGTATATAGAGAACCTGGAGAGACTGGGTTTTCCTCTGGGTCAAGAGTTGGCCACAGATCTTATCCTGCAATCGTTGCCGGATAGTTATGAGCAGTTTGTCTTGAACTACAACATGAATGAAATATACAAGACACTGCATGAGCTCCTAGGCATGTTGCGAACTGCCGAGATAAACATGAAGAAGGCCAAGCCTGCTAGTCCCATATTGATGGTACATAAAGGCAAGGGTAAGGCCAAGGGCTTCAAGAAGACGAAGGTGGGACCTAAGTCACATCTTGAGCCCAAATCTTCTGCGCTGAAAAAGAAGAGCACCGTGAAGGAAGGGAAATGCCACCACTGTGGCAAGGCTGGTCATTGGAGGAGGAATTGTCCTTCGTACATTGACGGTCTGCGAAAAATGAAGGGAGGTATGACTTCCGCTTCGAATATTTACGTTATAGAGATAAACCTTTCTGCTCCTTCATCTTGGGTATTGGATACCGGATGTGGTTCTCACATTTGTACAAATGTGCAGGAACTGGGAAGGAGGAGATTGCTGAGTAAAGGAGAGGTGGACCTGCGCGTCGGCAATGAAGCAAGAGTTGCTGCTGTAGCCGTAGGGGTTTACCGTCTTTCTTTGCCCAGTGGGCTTGTAATAGAACTTGATAATTGTTATTATGTTCCGGCCATAACTAGAAACATTATATCCATTTCATGCTTAGACATGATTGGATTTTTTTTTATAATTAAGAACAATTGTTGTTCTATATTTAAGAATGATGTTTGTTATGCTGTAGCTCAATTGTTTAATGGTCTTTATGTTTTGAACCTAGACCATCCAATCTATAATGTAGATAATAATAAAAGACTAAGAACAAATGACTCAAATCCTACATATCTCTAGCATTGTCGTTTGGGCCATATAAACGAGAAGCGCATATCCAAGCTCCATAAAGATGGACTATTGGACTCATTTGATTATGAATCATTCGAGCGATGCGAGTCTTGTTTGTTAGGCAAGATGACTAAAGCCCCTTTCACTGGTTATACTGAGAGGGCTGAGGATCTCTTGGGTGTTGTACATAGTGATGTATGCGGACCCATGAGTTCTATGGCTAGAGGTGGGTATTTCTACTTCGTTACATTTACTGATGATTTCAGTAGATACGGATACGTGTATCTTATGAAGTGCAAATCCGAAACTTTTGAAAAGTTCAAAGAGTTTAAGAATGAAGTGGAGAACCAATTGGGTAAAAAGGTTAAAGCACTCCGATCTGATTGAGGTAGCGAATACCTGAGTCATGAGTTCCGTGATCATCTGAAAGAGTGTGGTATTGTATCACAGCTCACTCCACCTAGGACACCGCAGCATAATGGTGTGTCTGAGAGGAGAAATCGTACTCTGTTAGACATGGTACGGTCGATGATGAGTCATGCAGACTTGCCTATTTCCTTTTGGGGTTTTGCTTTAGAGACTGCTGCAATAACACTGAATCGCGCTCCAACGAAAACGGTTCTAAAGACACCATATGAGATATGGATTGGGAAGCGTCCTAGTATGTCATTCATTAAAATTTGGGGCTGTGAGGCATACGTACGACGTCAAATGCCTGACAAGCTGGAACCCAAATCAGATAAGTGTTATCTGGTGGGATATCCTAAGGAAACGAAAGGATATTACTTTTACCTACCGTATGAGGGCAAAGTGTTTGTCGCAAGGACGGGTGTATTCTTGGAGAAAGAGTTCTTGTCAAGAAAGACGCAAAAGGTAGAACTTGAAGAAGTTCAAGAACCACAAGTAGTGAATGAACCAGAGTTGGATTCTGAGCCAGGACTACAAGATGTTGTAGCTGGAGAACCTGCTCAAGAGACACAAGTCCTACGTAGATCTGGTAGACCAAGATTTGAGCCTGAGAGATATGGATTTCTCGTGTCTCAAATAGGTAATGTGTTGCTTATGGATCATGATGATGAACCAGCAACCTACCGAGAGGCTATGAATGGACCGGACTCCGACAAATGGCTTGAGGCTATGAAATCCGAAATGGACTCCATGTATACAAACCAAGTTTGGAACTTGGTGGAACCACCTGAAGGGGTACGACCCATAAGGTGCAAGTGGGTCTTCAAGAAGAAGACCGACATGGATGGGAATGTACAGACATTCAAAGGGCGACTGGTGGCTAAGGGTTTCAAGCAAATTCATGGTGTTGACTATGATGAGACCTTTTCCCCTGTTGCCATGGTAAAGTCCATTAGGACATTGCTTGCTATTGCTGCGTATTATGACTACGAGATCTGGCAGATGGATGTCAAAACGGCTTTCCTAAATGGAAACCTCCTTGAGGAAGTGTACATGACACAACCCGAGGGTTTTGTATCCCCAAATGAAGCCACTAAAATATGCAAGCTGAATAGGTCCATCTATGGATTAAAACAGGCCTCTAGAAGTTGGAATCTTCGTTTTGATGAGAAGATCAAAGAGTTTGGTTTTGTCAAGAACGAGGATGAACCGTGTGTTTACAAGCGAATCAGTGGGAGCATTGTTGTCTTCCTGATATTGTATGTAGATGACATACTGTTAATCGGGAATGACATACCTACCCTGAAAGTTGTTAAGAACAACCTAGGGAACTGCTTTTCTATGAAGGACTTGGGTGAAGCGACTTACATACTTGGTATTAAGATCTATAGAGATAGATCGAAGAAGTTGCTGGGTTTGACCCAGAGTGCGTACATTGAGAAGGTGTTGAAGCGGTTCAACATGCTTGAGTCCAAGAAAGGATTTTTGCCCATGTCTCATGGTGTGAATCTCTCTAAGGACCAGTGTCCAAAATCTTGTGAAGATAAGGACCGCATGAAGTTGATTCCATATGCTTCGGCAATTGGGTCAATCATGTATGCAATGTTATGTACTCGACCCGATGTCTCTTTTGCTTTGAGCATGACTAGCAGGTATCAGTCTGATCCCGGTGAATGTCACTGGATAGCCGTAAAGAATATCCTGAAGTACTTGAGAAGGACTAAGGATGTATTCTTGGTGTATGGTGGAGAGGAAGAGCTCGTTGTAAGTGGTTACACGGATGCCAGCTTCCAAACTGATAGGGATGATTCGAAGTCTCAGTCAGGGTTTGTGTTTTGCCTGAATGAAGGAGCTGTGAGCTGGAAGAGTTCCAAGCAAGAGACAGTTGCTGATTCTACAACTGAGGCCGAGTATATCGCTGCGGCAAACGCAGCGAAGGAGGCTGTATGGATTAGAAAATTCATCGGCGAGCTAGATGTAGTTCCTAGCATTGTTGGTCCCGTAGTTCTATGCTGTGATAACAATGGTGCAATTGCACAATCTAAGGAACCTAGATCCCATCAGCGCTCCAAGCACATACTTCGGCGGTTCCATCTTATTCGTGAGATTGTTGAACGAGGAGATGTGAACATTTGCAGAGTGCCGACTGAGGAGAATATTGCAGATCCACTGACAAAGCCTCTCGCGCAGAGAAAGCATGATGGTCATACTAGATCAATGGGTATACGATACCTGAGTGATCAACTCTAGTGGGAGTCTTGTGGGTTGCATGTAAAATAAATATTCTGTTGGCTGTTTATTATTTATTCATATGATGAATTGTGTACCAATTATTTCTTTTTACAATTAATGACAAGTTCTTTTATTACGATATGCTGTTTCTATATGATAGAATAAAATTCGTGATAAATACCCTTAGAATGTTCGCTTCCATAGGACATCAAGTACGTGACTTGAATGTGAGAGCCTATGATTTTGAAGCTTCATTCTTAAAAGGTCCCTGGTCGAGGTATCATCATAGAAGCTAAGGGTGATGATGATACATTAAGACTAGCATGTGTGTTGACTGATGACCGGTTCTCATAGGTCATGATATTGTGATATCAAGTCATCACGTGGGTACTTGTTAGTGAACAAGTTGTACTGGACAGACCCAACCTGAGACTGCTTTGTGGATTGTTACTTAAAAGTGTCACAAGTAGGTCTCATTTGACAATGGTGTTGTGGTCCTTTGACCTGAAGTCACAACATTCATCGAGTGAGGAAGAGCGTGCTTTGATGTCATCTAAAGTCTTCCTTGAAGAAGGTTGATAATAAGGGTGGTCGTTGGGTACGTTACGAATCATTTGGGTGTTTGGGTGTGAGCAGATATGGGATTTGTCCTCCTATATAACAGGAGTTGCATCCATGGGCCCCTTGGTGGAATTGGACTGAGAAATGCATGACCATGCTTGGTAGAGTCAATATGTGATATTGAGCTCACCATTCTCTGGAAGTCCGTTCTAGATCAAGAAACTTGGATTGAGCTATTATGAGGGTGACACGGTCCATGCCTCTAGTTCTTTCCGGATGTAAGGGACAAAGGGACAAAGACAACGCTGGAACATTGGTCATAAAGGCTTATGAGTTATGAACTCTTATTGCTTGGGGAGCAATGATGCATTGCTAGATGCCGCTCATTGTTTGTGAGGTTTTTGTTTGATACTTTCAAGATCAAGTGGGAGACTGTTGGAGTTACCATTATGATCTAGAAGTGGTCAAACATGTAATGTGACTGCCAACATGATATGAGCCTGCAGGGTCGCACATAAGAGCATGTGGAGAAGTTGGAAGATTGACTATGTTGGTAAAGGTTACCAATCACCATATAGAATGGGGGAAGTCCAGCAAATGTTGCTGTCTGAATTCGTCGGGTTTACACGGATAGAATTCGTCGGATTCGTCGGGATTCGTCGGATTGTTCCGTGGAATCTCGACGAATTATTACAGAGATCCTTAACTCGGCAAATGTTGCCGTCTGACATGATTCGTCGGATTCGTCGGGATTCGTCGGATTGTTCCGAGGAATCTCGACGAATTGTTACAGAGATCTTTAAGTCGGCAAATGTTGTCGTCTGACATGATTCATCGGATTCGTCAGGATTCGTCGGATTGTTCCGTGGAATCTCGACGAATTGTCACAGAGATCATTAACTCGGCAAATGTTGCCGTCTGATATGATTCGTCGGAATTCATCGGATTGTCCCGTGAAAAACTCGACGAATGCTGTTCCGTGGAATCCCGACGAATTGTAACCGAAGCCCCTATTTTGCTGTGTGGTCTGCGGATAGCGATTCTTCTAGAAGCTGTTTATCCTTTGGATATAAATAGGACTTCTTTTTAGGGTTCTTACAACTTGCGACAAGTTGAGCCGACGGAAAGAGTTCCGCCTCTCGCCCTAGCCGACGGAAGAGTTCCGCCGTCTGAATCGCCTCCGCCGACTTCCTCTCCGACGATTGTCGCCGGTGTTGTTCTTCCTGAAGCGGATCTAGCAATCCGTGGAAGCGCAAGGTGTAGTCTTCTTCTCCCGGCTCGTGTGGACTGCTGTAGAGACGTAGACATTATTCTACGTGAGAACTCTTGCAAAGCCGACGAAGGCAATCTTCTTCTTGGAGCATCTAGGTTGGATCTGATCCAATCCTGCCAAGGTAATTTCATACCTAGCATTTTGTTTAACTTCTTGATTCAATATTCATGGTCGATCCGAATCTTTTGGGTTGTTTCTCTTCATTTCCGCTGCGCCTACATTTGATGTATGGTTCTAGAAAATCCCAACACCCTCCTCCTCCAAGCCTAGCGGAAAGAAGCGGAAGCCTGGGGCGCTGACCTCCTCTTCTTCCAAGAAATCAAAGAATCCCCCCTCCGCCAAGGGAAAGGGGGTCTTGGACGAGGCCCTAGGGGCGAGTGCTCAGACTCAGACCCCGGGGGCGGGTGCGCCAGGCGAGACCACCCTTCGCGCGGGATCGTCGTTGCCGCCGCCTCCATTGCCCAGGGACCACCGGAACTTCCCCAGCGGCGAGAAGTACGTGGACCCCTCGGGGGCTCCCTTGGTAAAGTGGGACAGGAATGCCAACAGGGTCTCGCTCTCCACCCTTCATCCATCGTGGATAGAGAGCGACCTCGCGAGTGGTGAGGCCTATGCCATCGCGTATGCCCTCTACGGTCGGGAGGATGCTGAGGTTTATGATGCCGAGATGACTCAGGTCCTCGCCCATGAGACCGCCAGGGCCATGCTGCGGGCGCTCGAGCTCGCGCATATGTCTTCGCGCCGGAGCATCAGACTGGCGCGGAGCTTGGCGGAGGTTGAGGAGTCCAGGGCCGTCGTTTCTGCCGAGGCGCAGGAGCTCAGGACGAAGCTGGCAGCTGCGGAAACCCTTCTCGCCCGCCGCCCCGTTGCGGAGGTATATATTTTCTTCATCACCGTGAGTGACCTGTTGCCGATTGATGTACTTTCTTCTTAACACCTTTATTATTATTCTTAGGACACCACCGTTGCCGAGATGCTTCGTGCTCGGGTGGCTGGCCTTGAAGACGAAGTTCGGCTGGCCAAGGCCGAGGCCCAGCGGTCGCGAGAAGCCGAGGTCTCGGCACTCGCCTTGGGGAGCGGGGGGCACTTCTACCCCCACCACGAGCTGGAGCAATTGATGCAGGAGAACGCCCAGAGCGCCGTGAAGCATGCGCTGCAGGTGTTGCGGCTGGCTGGGTACCTGAAGGAAGAGGCTGAATGCCTCTCTGCTCGGCAGGTCGTCCCCGAGCTCTTCATCCCGATCCCCTTCCCGGAAGATGAGGATGGAGAGCCGCGAGAAGACGCCCTCCTGCCGGATTCAGGCGAGAGTGATAGATTTTCTGGCGAGAAGCCTGCCGACCCCTGAGCTGGACCGTGTTTTTTGTAGTCTTTTACTTAAAATCTTTTGAATGTAATCATGAGCGGGGCGAGTGCCCTTGAAATATATGTATATTGGCCATGATTTTTGTGCTCTCCATTTTTGTGCTATCTCCACTTTTTCTCATTTGTTGTTATGTCTCGCTAGGCTCGCTAGGACGTTAATTCTTTCTCATTCGCCGCTATATCTCGCTAGGCTCATTAGGACGTTTAAACTGTAGTGCAACTGCCCCGGCCACCTAGTGAATGCTCGAGGGTGACCTGGGCGTGTCTCTCCCCTTCGCTTTCCGCTGCCTCCCCCACTCGCACTTCCTTACCATTCGCCCAAACCGGGGTTTCGCTTAGGTAATCATGAAAGTGAAGTGAGGTCATTTCTCCCGCGCGTGGTCAATGCGAGTGCTCTTGAGGTCACCCCCTGAGGATTTTGAACCTGCCACCGAGTGAGCCTTCGGACCTGCCAGCTAGATGAGAGCCTGGACAGCGGGTCTGCTCGGGGCCTTCTTTTCTTTCACATAGAACGTGCCTCCGAGTGAGCCTTCGGACCTGCCAGCTAGATGAGAGCCTGGACAACGGGTCTGCTCGGGGCCATTTTCTCAACACCTTGGAACCTGCCACTGAGTGAGCCTTCGGACCTGCCAGCTAGATGAGAGCCTGGACAGCGGGTCTGCTCGGGGCCATTTTCTCAACACCTTGGGACCTGCCACCGAGTGAGCCTTCGGACCTGCCAGCTAGATGAGAGCCTGGACAGCGGGTCTGCTCGGGGCCATTTTCTCAACACCTTGGAACCTGCCACCGAGTGAGCCTTCGGACCTGCCAGCTAGATGAGAGCCTGGACAGCGGGTCTGCTCGGGGCCATTTTCTCAACACCTTGGAACCTGCCACCGAGTGAGCCTTCGGACCTGCCAGCTTGATGAGAGCCTGGACAGCGGGTCTGCTCGGGGCCATTTTCTCAACACATTGGAACCTGCCACCGAGTGAGCCTTCGGACCTGCCAGCTAGATGAGAGCCTGGACAGCGGGTCTGCTCGGGGCCATTTTCTCAACACCTTGGGACCTGCCACCGAGTGAGCCTTCGGACCTGCCAGCTAGATGAGAGCCTGGACAGCGGGTCTGCTCGGGGCCATTTTCTCAACACCTTGGAACCTGCCACCGAGTGAGCCTTCGGACCTGCCAGCTAGATGAGAGCCTGGACAGCGGGTCTGCTCGGGGCCATTTTGGGAGCTTTAGGAGTTTTTCCTACAAGCTGCAGTATCAATCTCAAACACACATGTTAAACAGAATATTCTTATTTCAAAAACATTTTCATTACATAATTTCAGGGATAGAAACGTTTAAGATCGTCACCACTCCATGTGTGGCTGAGAGGTTGGCCCTCCACATTCTGAAGGCGATACCCCCAGACTTTAGTGCCTCTTCCACGACATAGGGGCCTTCCCAGTTGGGGTTAAGTTTTCCCACTGCGGCGGACCTTCCAGCCGCGTCGACCTTCTTGAGCACCAGATCTCCCTTCTCGAACTGCTTGACCCTGATGTGCTTGTCGAAATACCTGGCCATCCGCCGCTTGACCTCTTCTTGGCGAATGGCTGCCAGGTCCCGAGCTTCCTCGATGAGGTCGAGGGAGAGCTGCAACTCCATCTCATTTTCGGCTTTCCAACTTTCCTCTCTGCTTGCGACGGCCTTTACCCGTGGTGTCATAACTTCGAACTCTATGGGGATGAATACCTCGCAGCCGTGAGAGAGCTTGAAAGGGGTCTCTCCCGTGGCGGTGTTGGGGGTAGTTCTTAGGGCCCACAAGACCGATGGAAGCTGTTCCACCCAATTGCCCTTCAGATTTTCCACCTTCTTCTTGAGCAGGTTCACAATGACCTTGTTTGCCGCCTCCACCTGCCCGTTGCTCCTGGGATGGTGAACGGATGCAAACCTGAGGTCTATCCCCAGCTGGCCACAGAAGGTGATGAATTCCTCGCTTGCGAACTGCGGACCATTATCCGTGACTATGGCCTGTGGAAGCCCATGTCGACAAATGATCTCCCCCCATACGAAGTTGCGGATTACCTGGGAGGTGACCTTAGCTAACGCCTTGACCTCCAACCACTTTGAGAAGTAGTCAATCATTACTAGGAGAAACCTCCTCTGCCCACTAGCCTGGGGGAAGGGTCCTACCAGATCCATCCCCCATATGGCGAATGGCCAGGGCGCCGTGATACTCTTTAGCCTCTGATCTGGCATGAGCTGAAGTGGGGCGAACATTTGGCACTTCTGGCACCTCTTGGCGAAGGCTGACGCGTCTTTACTTAGGGTCGGCCAGAAGTACCCCTGCCTCACTATTCTTGCCTCCAACATCCTACTCCCCGAGTGACTGCCGCACTCGCCGGAGTGGACCTCTTCCAAGATCTTTGGGACCTCCTCCTCTGAAACGCATCGGGCCAGGAGGCTTGAGAGGGTCTTCCGATATAAGTCCCCCTCGTGGAGCACGTAGTAGGCGGACTTATATCGAAAGCGCCTCTGGTCCGGGACTTCCTCTGGAAACTTTCCTGTTGCAAGGAAGGTGACGAAGGGATCCTTCCAGGAGGGCCGCTGCTCTACTTCCATGAGCCCCCCCCCCCCCCCCCCCCCCCTCTTCGATCGAAGGGCGGAATAGGTCCGTCAGGGTTCCCCCGGCCCGAGGACCGGATTTGGCCAACCGATCTGCCGGGGTGCTCTCCTCCCGCGGGACGTGCTGGATGGAGAAAGTTTTGAACGCTCCCACGAGACCTCTCACTTTGGCCAAGTACCTTATGAGCACAGGCTCCCTCGTCTCGAACTCTCCCCTGATCTGAGAGGCTATTACCATGGAGTCGGTGAGGACCTCCACGTCATGGACACCGAGCTCTTGGGCCAACCGTAGACCGGCGATCATCGCCTCATACTCCGCCTGGTTGTTGGTGATTGGGAAGTGTATCACTAGTGTCTGCTCGATCTTTACCCCTTGGGGACTCTCCAACACCACCCCTCCTCCGAGTGAATTCTTGCCCGAAGCCCCGTCCACCAGCAGCTTCCACGGAACGTGACGAGGGGTTCCATCTTCCTTCATCTCGGCCACATAATCTGCCATGAAGTCAGCCACCACCTATGCCTTCATGGATAGTCGAGGGACGAAGACAATGTTGAATTCACTTAGTTCTATTGACCATTTTTCGAGCCTTCCCGAGTGTTCCACTCCTTCGAAGATCTGGCGGAGAGGGTGGTCTGTCACCACTTGAATTGAATGGGCCTGGAAGTATGGCCTGAGCTTCCTTGCCGCGACGAGTAGAGCAAAGGCCAACTTCTCCAAGATCGGGTATCTGAGCTCTGCTTCCCTCAGGACCCTGCTCACGTAGTAGACGGACGGCTGCTTCTTGCCTTCCTCCCGAACCAGGACGGAGCTTACGGCCTCTGTCCCGACCCCGAGATATAGATATAGATCCTCCCCCTCCTTGGGACCTTGAAGCAGGGGAGCCTTGGTGAGTTGGCTCTTCAAGGCCTGGAAGGCCTCCTCGCATTCTTTTGTCCATTCAAACTTCTGGTTACCGCGTAATGTTTTGAAGAAGGGGGAGCATTTCTCCCCGGCTCGGGAGAGAAACCTGCTCAGCCCTGCGAGTCTTCCGGTCAAGCGCTGAACTTCCTTGGCGTTCCGCGGCGACCCCAGCTCCATTATGGCCTTCACCTTGTCCGGATTAGGTTCTACCCCCCAAGGGGTGAGAAGGTGCCCCAGGAATTTACCCTTACTGGCCCCGAACACACACTTCAGGGGGTTCAAGCGCATCTTGTACTTGCGTAGGGTGGCGAAGGTCTCCTCGAGGTCCTGGATGTGAGAGTTCACGCACTTGCTCTTCACCATAAGGTCATCCACATAGACCTCCAGGTTCCTTCCCCTTTGCTCCCTAAACACCCGGTCCATCATCTTCTGGTAGGTTGCTCCTGCGTTTTTCAACCCGAAGGGCATCATCTTATAGCAGTAGCATCCCTCCCTGGTGATGAACGAGACGTCTTTGACGTCTGGGGGGTGCATCCTGATATGGTGATAACCTGAAAAAGCATCCAAAAAACTCATCACAGAAAAACCGACGGCTGAGTCAACCAGCGCGTCGATCCGAGGCAAGGGATAGCAATCCTTAGGGCAGGCCTTATTTAATAATGAAAAATCCACACACATGCGCCAGCGGCCATCGGCCTTTTTTACCATTACGACGTTGGAGACCCAGCCTGGGTACTGGATCTCCGATACAAAACCTGCTTTGAGGAGCTTTGCCACCTCCTCGCGGATGGGTCCTTCGAGCTTGCTGGCGAAGGTCCTCCTCTTCTGCCGGATGGGACGGGCTTCCGGATCGAGGTTGAGACGATGGCAAGCCACGTCCACCTCGATGCCTGGCATATCAGCTGCGCTCCATGCGAAGACATCCACGTTCCTCTGGATGCACTCCAGCATCTTCACCCTGTCCTCCGGGCCGAGACTCCCGCTGATCCGCACCTCTCTCACCCTCCCTTCCTGGGTGAGGACTTCCATCTCCACCACCTCTTCTGCCTCCTCGAGCCGGGCTGGCTCTTCCCATTGGCCCTTTGCTTTTCGCCCTTCTACCCGGGCCTCTTCCTCTGCGACTCCTCCCGCCTCCCCCGGCTCGACCTCCTGCTCCTCCTAAGCGACCTCCAACAACTCGACCTCCTGCTCCTCACGAGCGACCTCCAACAACTCGACCTCCTGATCCTCACGAGCGACCTCCAACAACTCGACCTCCTGCTCCTCACGAGCGACCTCCATATTCTCCTCTCGGGCATCGCCCTCTCTCCCTACTTCTCTCTTCTCCACTTCTCCTGGCCCCTCCGGCCTCGCCATCTCTTCATCCATCTTCTCGGCATCCGCCATCCATGAAATGGTGTTGACGATAGTCACATAGCACTGCCTCGCCACCTTAGCATCTCCTCGGACGCGGACCTGGACTCCCACTATGGAGCTTTAAGCACTGATGGTACGATGAGGGCACGCACCGGAAGGCGCTGATGAGGGGTCGTCCGAAAATGGCGTTATAGCTGCTCGGAGTGTCCACAATGACGAACCGACAGTTTCTTGGGACTCCTCCTAGCGTCACCTGGAGACCAACACCTCCCTCGACCTCCTTACGCTCTCCTAAGAAACCAAACAGCGGCCCGTCGGAGGCCTGCACCCTCTTCTTTTCCACCTCCATTGCGTCGAAGGCCTTCTTGAAGATCACGTTCACTGAGCTCCCGTTATCTACCAGGATCCGGGAAACCGTGAAATTTTCAATTGCTGTCTGAATCACCAGGGCGTCGCAGAATGGATCCTCATAATCTGGCATGTCTTCCGAGGAGAAGGTGAGCTTCTCCGAGAGGGGTGGGGTCTGGGAAGTCGACGCGACGTCCCTTCGGAACATCGCCTGGAAGCTCCTCTTGCGAGAGGCCTCTATCCCAACCCCTCCATGAATCACCCCGATTCCCCCCTGGTTCCTGTATCCGCCCTGTCCTCGCATCGGTCTTCTTCCGCCTTCGGGAGCATTTCCTCGATCCTGGCTTGCTGCCGCCGTGGCTGACCTCTCTCTCTCATCTCCAAGAACTCTGGGCAGGTGGCGGTCGCGTGACCTTCTTCCTGATGAAAGTCACAATAAGGCAACGCCACCCTGCCCCCTCTCCCTGCTCTTCCTCTTCCTCCTCTTGCTCCTCTGCCTCCTCTTCCCCGGCCTACTGCAATAGCTTGCTCCCTTGGGGGGTGAGGGGGTCTGGGACCCTGCCTCCACCCCGGATTCATTCCTCCCGCTTTTCTTCCTTGGTATCCTTCTTCCTGACCTCTCGCCGGTCCTTCCTGGTGCCTCCAGCCCAACCTGTTGTTGGGCTCTTGATTCCTCCAATTCCGAGTCGGTCTTTCAAACCCCTGACCCCTGGGTTCATCTCGCCTTCTTCCTTCCTGCTGCCTCACCTCAGGCTCGCTCATCTTTGCCAACCTCCTGTAGAACTCCGGGTTGGCCGCCTCCCCTTCAATCTCTTCTGTTGCTCGCTCCATCAATTCTTCAAAGGATGAGGGAGGTCTTCTTTTCAGGTCCATCTTGAAGAACCCGTCTCGCAACCCTACGATGAACGCCATCTGGAGGGCGAATCCCGGCACCTCCTGCACGAGGTGTATCTCCTCCTGGAACCTATCCACGTAATGTGCCAGGGACTCTCCCTCCCTCTGCCTGATCTTGAAGAGAGCCTCCACATCCTTCTTCCTCTTTTTTGACGTCGAGAAACGCAGCCGAAAGCCTCGGCGCAGATCATCAAACGTGTAGATGGAACCCGCGGAAAGCTGGTGGAACCAGTCCCTTGCTTTCTCCTTCAGGGTGGTTGCGAAGAGTCGGCATTGAAAAGCATCTGTCATGGGAAGGATTGAGGTCATGTCCTCAAACCACTGCAGGTGCACGACTGGATCCTCCTTGCCGGTGTAGTAGGACATCTCCGGCCCACGAAACCCCTCTGGCACTGGGGCCGAGAGGATCATCTCGCCAAAGGGGCTCCCTTCCCCTGTTCGGCGAGTGGTCTTCTCGCGCGGGCCCAGCTCGCATACCTCAGCACTCGCCGGACTACTGAATAGCTGCCGCCCCGGGAGATCTCGCGCACTTCCTTCTGCTGGCACCTCCTTCCCCGGCCGCTGCCCTGGTGCGTTCTCGCCGATCTGCAGGGGTGGAACCACGGGGACCGTCGGGGTCTCGCACTCGCTCCTTGCTGCGAGAACTGTTTGCAGGACATCTCGCTTGAACTTCTCAAACATTTCCAGCCATTCCCCTGTCGCGGGTGGCTGCGAGTGGCCTGAGTCAGAACCATTCCCGCCATCTCCTGTCATCGAACCTAATTCAAGATTTTCCTTCACCGGCTACGGTCCACGCTCACCGCACCAAAAATGTTGAAACCTGCAACAGGTCTCTTGAGTTCGGACCCACTGGGGGTGTAGCCGGTGCTTACTTCTCCCTCACTAGACTCTCTTGTCGGTGGATGTGAGAATGTGAATAGACCCAAGGCTGAAGCGAGGAGGTCCCGCCACACACCCGGAAGATCTTAGAGAGCTTCCCCTCCCAAACCAGAGCTCAACTGGGCACCTTGGAGGGCACTAGCAGCTAACCAAAAACTAGCTTGGAGGAGAGGATTCTCTAAAATCGGATCTCCTCCAAGGTACCCTTAAGGGTCTATTTATAGATTTTTCTAGGCTGGTCTGCAAATAACAAGAATCCGCCTTTTAATTTTACTAGCAGCACCCCAAATTGGTCTGCTAACAGCCTGACTCCGCTGTTCCGAAGGGCTATATGCAGCCCACCAGGGGTATCAGGGTCATTTCCCCCTTAAATTATCCTGGGCGAGTGGTCCGTGAGGGCACCACTCGCTGGGCATCCGCCTAGCTGGGCGAGTGCCCACGCCTCCGGGCGAGTGGTCCGTGAGAGCACCACTCGCCTAGCTCCTTCTCTTTCGCACCTTACCCCCACCAAACCGGGGGTACTTCCACCTCCTAGGCGGGGCGAATGATCGAGCTGACCCAGGTCTCGCCACTTGGCTTGAGGGGCACACTCGGTGAATACGGGTTGTACAGATATCCTAGAAGGATGTTATAGTTATATATCTATGTTATGAACTTTTGTGTAGCATGTATAGTCTCAACTCCTGTATATTTGTAAAAACTCATGATCATGGTATATGTATATACATTATCAGGTTTACTTTTGGTAGAGGGTCATCCCGCTAAAACGCTATTCGATACCGGTGCCACGCATTCCTTCGTCGCACAGAACTTCATCGCTGACAAGGGAAACACTGTACGATCATCCGGGATGTCATTACGAATACGACTCCCGGATGGATCAGATATGACGTCCACAGAAAAGTGTTCCTTCCAAGCAATGCTAGGAGGAATAGAATTCGAAGTCAAAGCGACCGTTTTGGCAATAACCGGATTCGACATCATTCTAGGGATGGACTGGTTGGCCGAGCACAGCGCCCAAATTAACTGTTCAACTCGGGAGATCCACCTCCATAACCCAAATGGTCTGTCTGTCACGCTAACAAGTATACCCTCTGTCACCCGCATCATCTTAACATCCGCACAGACAGTAAAAGTAGTCCGACGGAAGGACGAGGTATACCTAATTTACTTCGAGATGGAGGGCAAGACACAGGTGCTCTCTAGAGTACCCATAATTCGGGACTTTCCGGACATCTTTCCAGAATCCCTTCCCGGGTTGCCCCCGCAACGGGAAGTGGACTTCCAAATTGAACTTACACATGGAGCCCGACCCGTGTCCCGAGCTCCATACCGAATGGCCCCGAGAGAACTAGCCGAGCTCAAGATTCAACTACAAGAGCTAGTTGACGCCGGTTTCGTTCGCCCAAGTACCTCGCCCTGGGGAGCCCCAGTGCTGTTCGTTAAAAAGAAAGATGGATCCCTGCGTCTCTGTGTGGACTACATGGAACGGAATAAGCTCACTGTCCGGAATACTTATCCCCTGCCCCGAATAGATGAATTGTTCGACCAATTACAAGGCGCGTCCGTCTTTTCTAAGATGGATTTAAGATCCGGCTACTATCAACTCAGAGTACGAGAAGAAGACATTCCCAAGACCGCTTTCGGCTCCCGCTATGGACTTTATGAGTTTATGGTAATGCTGTTTGGATTGACCAATGCTCCATCCGCCTTCATGGCTTTAATGAATACGGTGTTTAAACCCTTCCTAGATCACTTCGTGATAGTCTTTATAGATGACATACTCATCTACTCGAAGAGCAAAGTTGATCATTCCAGGCATCTCCAAATGGTGCTGCTCAAGCTAAGGGAGCACTCGCTCTTCGCGAAGTTCAGCAAATGTGAGTTCTGGATGGAAGAAGTCGGCTTCCTTGGACATACAGTTAACAAGAACGGGGTAGCGGTGGACCAAGCTAAGGTACGAGCAGTACAAGACTGGCCGCCACTTAAGTCAGCAGAAGACATCAGGAGTTTCCTTGGCCTCGCCGGCTACTACCGAAAGTTTGTGGAAGGATTCTCTAAGATTACGCTACCACTTACCGCCCTGACCAAAAAGGACGTGACGTTCCAGTGGTCTCCTGAATGCGAAGCAGCGTTCATAGAGCTAAAGAGCTGACTGATATCAGCCCCGATTCTGACACTCCCCTCAGGTACAGAGGGCTTCCAGATCTACGCTGATGCCTCACTCAAGGGATTGGGAGCCGTGTTGATGCAACACGGCAAAGTAATCGCCTACGCCTCACGTCAGCTAAAGCCCCACGAACTAAACTACGCAACCCATGACCTGGAACTGGGTGCGGTAGTGTTCGCGCTAAAAGTCTGGAGGCATTATCTCTACGGGGTAAGGTGCGAGATTTTCTCCGACCACAAGAGCCTCAAATACATCTTCACCCAGAAGGAGCTAAATCTCCGACAGCGCCGGTGGCTGGAGTTCCTATGCGATTACGACTTCGCTCTCCAATATCACCCCGGCAAAGCCAATAAGGTTGCAGATGCCTTAAGTCGGCAACCTCCGATGGCCGGCAATTGGCTAGAGATGATACCAAGTGAATTAATCAAGTCCTTGGCAGACTTGGATAACATCCTCATTACCCGCAGGAACCCGATGGAATACCATGCCCAACTTTATTGGATGGAGATACAGTGTGACATCAGAGATAGAATATGAGAGGCCCAGAAGATCGACGTAGAAGCAGCCCCGATCATTCAGGCCTTGCAACATGGGGCACAAGAAGACAACAACTTGTATGATGGCATCCTGCAGTACAGACACCGCATATTCATTCCCGCTGCAGAGGGAATCCGGGAAGAAATACTTCGCGAGGCACACCAGAAGAGGTATTCAATACATTCGGGGGTAGTAAAAATGCACACGGACCTGCGAAGGACATTATATTGGCCAGGAATGAAGAAGGACGTCACCGATTATGTAGCACACTGCCAGACCTGTCAAATGGTCAAAGCAGAATGTCGTAGCCCAGGAGGTTTGCTACAACCCCTGCCGATACCAGAATGGAAATTCGAGGATATCTCCATGGACTTCGTCCATGGCTTACCCCGATCTCGTGCAGGGAACGACTCAATATGGGTCGTAGTAGATCGCCTCACCAAAGTGGCTCGTTTCATCCCGAACAGACAAGGCGACGGTGTCGACATATTAGCCCAGCTATTTATAGAGCAGGTGGTCCGATTTCATGGGGTACCTAAATCCATCGTCTCTGACCGTGACAGGCGCTTTACATCAAAAGAATGGAGGAGAGTGCAAGCTTATCTAGGAACCAGATTAGCTTTTAGCATCGCCTTCCACCCCCAGACCGACGGGTAAACAGAAAGGACGAACCGGACAATGGAAGACCTCCTCCGATTATGCATAGTGGAATGCAATGAGCCTTGGGAGCAGTTACTGCCCTTAGTAGAGTTCTCGTAAAATAACAGCTTCCAGGCGAGCATCAAAATGGCACCTTACGAAGCCCTTTACGGAAGACGCTGTCGAACACCATTATCATGGGCACAGGACGAGGACCCCGAAGCTTTGGGAGTCACCTATATAGATGATACCACGACAACTATCAGGTTGATTCAAGAACGTATGCTGGAGGCACAGAGTCGTCAAACCAGATATTATGATGCGCGTCATCGAATGGTAGAATTCAACGTGGGAGACATGGTGTTCTTAAAAATTAAACCGATGCACGGGGTATCCCGAATAAAGAAGCAGAAGAAGCTAGATCCCCGCTATCTAGGCCCATATCAAGTCACAGAAAGGATTGGCCCTGTCGCTTATAGATTAGCCCTGCCAGCTGAACTGGGAAACCTTCACGACGTATTTCATGTCTCCTCGCTAAGACGTGTTCTACGCCAACCGGAGCAGCATCTACCCACACCACCAACATCAGTACAATCTGACCGATCCATCCAACTTGAACCAGTAAAGATAGTGGACTTCAAGATCAAAGAACTGCGGAACAAAATGATAACTTCTCAAAAAGAAGTTATCTTCATCATTATTTTAATCCTTCTTGTTGGGAATATATGGGAATTATGAATGAAAAATAGAGAAAGTCAAGTTAATTGTTATTTGAAGTCAAAAGTATTATTACTTTCATTTTTGAATGTTTTTATGAGAGGATTTGTGAAGAAATCGAGTCAAGGATCGAAGATTAAGTGTTGTTAAAAAGAACTGGAATATGTTGTAACATAATCTGAAAAAGGTTATAACATATCTAGCAGTTTAAGAAGCAGAATTCCAGATTTTAACAAGTTGCAACTTTTCTGCCGAAAAGTTATAACTTGTCGGCAGTTACAGAATTTTCAGGTCCGAAATTAATTTGATTTCGGCGGTTACGGATGGAAAAGAGGTATCTTTTCAGCAATTAAAACTTACCAAAAGTGGGCCCCGCCTAGAGAGAGAAAGGAGGAGATTTAAAAGGACATTTTTCAGCCATTCAAAGGGCAGAACTTGAAGGGAGATTTTCTATTCGACCATTAGAGAGGAGGAAGAAGGTAAACTGCTTGGGAAAACCAGTCCAGAATTTGCGTCCAGGCTGCAGGAAACGGTGTCAAATCAACGGAGAAGGGAAGATTTACTTAATTTACATCATGTTTAGTAAGATCTACCCTTTATTTTGTTTGTCTCCTTCAAGCATGAACTAATTCCGACGATCTTGTGTTGTGAGAGTACTACTTCTTGTGAAATGATAACTATGCTTTAATTTTCCTTTATGGATGTTTGGTGAATGATCTTTATTGTTCTTATGATCTTTATTTTGGAACTTTTGGCCAAGGTTTCGCTTTTCTACTGCGCTTCATAATTCGAGAGATGAGTTGCGCAAGGGTATCATAAGTTCGATATAGCGTTTGAAGGGACAAAGAGACTTCCCCTTGGCGTTAGCAACATATGTTTTTATTTCTTATGCGGTTCTTTATTTCACTCGAGTTAGAGATGACAGAGGAAATGAGGGATTAGGGGAATCCGATATCGAGAGATACGATTTTCTAAATTAAAATCGTTGCAAGATCATTTCACTACGCAATTTTTATAAAGTTTTATTTTAACTGTCATTACACTAGATTTAGGAAATCACAATACAAGATTATTTCTCCTAATCGTTAGAAAAGTATTCTCTCCAAGGGTTTATAGTTATTTTAATTAAGAATTATTTACTTATAATTTGCTTTCATAATTGAAATCACGGTGTTCGATTGACTTGGATTTAAAGAAAGAACTTAACTGGTATTTGCGAGCACTAAGTTTAACACATCTCCGTGGGAACGATATTTAACTCACATTATATTACTTGAACCGGCACGTGCACTTGCGTACAAAATACGCAACCATTTTCGGGCGTATCACAAAACCATCACGATGGTCAAGATCTTGTGGTCAAACTGTGGACGCGAAGAGTTTACTTGGGAACCAGAGACGCTCGTTCGAGCAAAATACCCGGCACTCTTTCCCCAGGTATATCCTTTAAACCCCCTACTTTAGCCAATTTTCGGGGACGAAAATCTCTTTATTTTTATTGGATTGTAACATCCCGACTTTTATTGGGCCACTAGACCCTAGTGAGCCCAATAAAAGTAGGCCCGAGCAGTAGAAAACTACCATTTTAAGTAGTGTTGCGCGCCGCAACTAAGTAGTTGGGGTACAATGACCAAATGAACCCCGATTTGACTCCAGTCAGTTCCGTTAGACTCGTATGAGCGCAACGGAATTCGTTGCACTTCGATCCGAGGTCGTTTGGCGAAAACGATCATTTCTGGTATCGTAGCGCGCCACTACCTCATTGTTATGAATAGTGACCGTACGAACCCCGATTTGACTCCAGTCAATTCTGTTAGACTCGTATGAACAATACGAGCGCAACGGAATTCGTTGCACTTCGATCCGAGGTCGTTTGGAGAAAACGACCATTTCAGGTATCGTAGCGCGTCACTACCTCATTGTTATGAATAGTGACCGTACGAACCCCGATTTGACTCCAGTCAGTTCCGTTAGACTCGTATGAACAATACGAGCGCAACAGAATTCGTTGCACTTCGATCCGAGGTCGTTTGGAGAAAACGACCATTTCGGGTATCGTAGCGCGTCACTACCTCATTGTTATGAATAGTGACCGTACGAACCCCGAATTGACTTCCGTCAGTTCTGTTAGACTCGTATAAACAATACGGGCGCAACGGAATTCGTTGCACCTCGATTCGAGGTCGTATGGAGAGTATGCCATTTTAGGACTATGCAGACCACCTCAGTGCAACGCACGAAATATATAGCGCACGAACCCGGCATCAGCCCCGGCAAATCTTAACGGACACCGGGACCATGGAGGACCCCGTCCTAGGTTGACCTCGGTCAACCCCCCCCCCCCCCCCCCCCCAGCTTAAAACACATTGGAAAAAGAAGAGAAAGAAAGGGGGGAGGAGAGAGAAGCTCCTCCCCAAGGGAAGGGGGCTGCCCATGAATAGGCAGCCCCCTATTAGGGCAAGGGGGCAGGAGAGAGAAGGGGAGGGAGGGGGAGAAAATATCTCCCCCCCCCCACTCACCCTCCCTCAACTCCACGTAGAGAAAGGAGGGGAGGAGGGGGGAGTCTCCCCCTTCCTATAAAAGGAGGGCCAAGCCTCTCCTTCCAGCACACCACCCCCCCCCCCCCCCTCTCTCAGGCTCTCCCCTGCTGGCAAGCCCAGCCAGCCACCTCGCCGGAACTCTGCCTAACCAAATCGCCGCCACCTTCCCTCCTCACCATGGACGGCCGCCCCTCAACCTCCCGAGCCCCTCCACCACAGGTAGAACCTCCTCCCTCCTCCTTCTTACCTCCCCGAGGCAAGCCGACTCCTCCCCGTCGCCGGAGCGCCGCCAGCACCACCCCGAGGCTTGCAAGCCTCAGGGAGGAGGCTGGCCGTGGAAGCCACCCCCCCCCCCCCCCCCCCCCCAGCGCCGGTGGTGGCGCTGGGGGAGCAGGTCCCCACTCGGGGACCTTGGCGCGGACGAAGGGGAGGCGGTCGGGCCGCCGGAGGACGCAGCCCCGGCGGCGCCCGAAGCCTCCTCCCCCTCCTTTGTTTTCCTATAAGGAAAAACCACCACCACCGGCGTCGGTCGGCGGCTCCAGGCCGCCGGACCCCCGCCGGAGGTCTGCCCCCTCCCCGGCGCCCGGACCAGGGGCGGCAGGGAGGGCCCTCACCGAGGAGGCGGCGGCGCAGCAAGCTGCATGGCCCATGCAGGCTGTGCCACGCCTCCCCCCCCCCCCCCCCCCCCCGCCCACTTCTGCTCAGGTTTCTGGTGGGGTCCGGCGGCGCCAGGCCGCCGGACCACCACCGGAGTGGTCGCCGACCCCCGGCGCACCGACCGGGGGCGGCACTGGCTTTCCCCCTGCGGAGGTGGCGGCGCGACAAGCATGCATGGTGCATGCAGGCCACGCCACCGCCTCCCGTCCCCTTCGTTCAGCACTCCCGGCGGTGGCCGACGACGCCAGGCCGCCGGACCACCACCGGAGTGGTCGTCGGCCCCCGGCGCACCGACCGGGGGCGGCGCTGGCCCCAGCCGGCCGCTTCCCGGCGGCGGCAACGGCCGCCTACCGATTAATTATCGGGAGCCGCACGATCTCCCCCAGGAGATCGGGCGGCTCCTGATTCCTCGTTTGTCGCCCTCCCCCGCCTCAACATGTGTGCCTCACAGCGGATCCTCCGCAGATCCGCTGTGGGGGCCGCGGGAGGGCGCAGGGTGCAAAACCCCTATGCCTTCTCCCTTCCTCTAACCACACCCCAACTGCCCCTTCTCTTCCCCATTTTTATGAGGAAAAATGGGGCAGTTTCAGAAAAAAAAATTCCTGAATGAAAAATGTGCCCCACTCTAAGTGGCACCTCCAGTATTTTTTTGGGGAATTTTAGGAATAATTTTACTATTTTTAAACCTATTTATATGGTTTATTTTAAGGAAATAAAAGCCCAAATGAGTTGGGAAAAATCACCAAAAATTATAGGCCCTAATTAAGGGTGTTTTACAACTACTATTAAAATTGGGAGGTGTGGCCTCTTATTTTGGTCCTCCAAAAGTATTTTGCAAGCAAAATAAACGCCCGAAAAGGAGCGAAACTCATCGAAATAAATCGACGTCCTCTCGACGTATAATTTTTAAACGCATAATAAAGATTACGCGTATCGATCTAAGGAATCGACTAAGTTAAGAATATCGACGCAAAACTCGGGACGAAATCGCGGTGCGACGCCGCACTCCAATAATGTCAGAATAATTATAAAAGAACGAATCCACGACAAAGGGGGAATTACTAAAAATATCATGAAATATAAATAAACTCCCGAGACGGAGTAGAACCCCTATGAACGGGGAGAAAGCAGAACCTCCTCCTATGAACGGAGTCGACGTTGAAGCCTCCTCTTATGGAGTGATTGAACTACTAACCATTTACTTATTTACTGCTTTCTGTACTTCTATTTAAATCCAGTCTCGTACTGGTCCCATGCTTTACTTTCTGTACTTTTCTTTAAATCCAGTCTTGTACTGGTCCCCTGCCTTTACTTTCTGTACTTTTCTTTAAATGCAGTCTCGTACTGGTCCCCTGCCTTTACTTTCGGTACTTTCAATTCTCCAGTCTCGCACTGGTCTTGATAATATGGCCTTTGCTTTCGGCCTAATTTTCTGCTTAATATCATGGCCTTTGCTTTCGGCCTAATTTTCTGCTTAGTATCATGGCCTTTGCTTTCGGAATAATTTTCTGCTTAATATCATTGCCTCTGCTTTCGGCCTAATTTTCTGCTAATATTATGGCCTCTGCTTTCGGCCTATTTTTGCTACTGCACTTATTCATATTTTGGTACTAACTGCAGCCCTACGCTGGCAAGCGGTGCTTATCCTCCTTTCTGCGAGGCCTTAGTTGGGGAAAACCCGGAGTTGAGCCCCTCCTCCCAGGTTAGCCCCAAATAAGGAGCCCTCATACCGCTGAGCCTCCCGGTCAAAAGTTGCGTGATCGGTCGAGTAAGAGTGTCGCGTCAAGTTTTAAAGCGCTCGCTTTAAGTTTTGAAGATTGTTTGAAAGTGGCGGGTCGGTCACGCCCACAGACCGTTCGTACCGGTGTGGGAGGGTTGACGACTCATGGAGACAGGGAGATGTACGCAGCGGGTTATCTCCACTCCGAACCCGCAATTTTGTCTCCGCTGGTCGGCCTAAAAATCGATTCGTCGGATGTCGCTCACATCCAATTAGTACACCAAGTTGTACAGGAGGGCCTGAGTGATACGGTACGACTACATTCAGAAGTGGCAAGACTGGCCACTGTCACCGACGGCCACATCGGTGAGGCCCGCGGGGTTAGCTCCCCTGCTTGAAATAAAGCGGTCTAAACTGTGTCGACACAGGGTTTTTGTGTGTGTACAGGTTTGAATACCTGGGTGCGTATATGCGCGAGATAGTGTTGTGTATTTACTATTCGACGCGATTATGGATGATAGGGCAGGAGCCCCTTATATATATATATATATATATATATATATGCATACATGTTGCTAACTCTCTTCCTTGCTTCGGCTATTTATTTCTGTCCTTTAGCCTCCCCCTGGATATGGATCCGGGGAGGGGATGTATTTTCTACTTAGCTCTGTGACTAACGGTTATTTCTTATAACCAATCACAGGAGATGGGACAGCGCGAATCCCTCGCATCACAGGATGAGATACCAGCCTTGGAGATGGCCCGTTCGATTACCCCAGCATCGCCCCCTGTCTTCCGCGACGTGAGTCCTAGAGTATAGGACTAGACTAGGATCTTTTGTTTCGTCGATGTAGCCCCCGAGGCAGTAGATGTAAACATTAGGCTTCGGCCCTGTTTAAATATGTAAATATAAGCTATGTGCTTGAATTTCTGTCTTTCGATTGCTTCCGCTATGCGTTCTGATGTGATGTTGTGATTCTTGTGCCTGACAAGGAGACCGCTCGGTGCTTAAGAGGGTGGGATGTTGCCACCCGGAAAGCGCTAAGTGGTCATCCTTGGGCAGTAAGATCCTCCCTCCCTGAACCCGGTTCAGTTTGGGGAGGGGGGGGGGGGGTCTTACATGTATTGCCTATGTCAGGGTTCCTGACATTAGACGGTCTGAGATTGGACCTAGGACCAATATATGTGTCTACCTAGGTTATGCTGAAGATAGTGCTGCAGATAGATTCATAGATATTTCTAATAATATCATTTTTAGAATATAAGGACGTGGTGTTCTTTGAAGATAAGTTCCTCAAGGATAAAAATTTGTCACTCCCAGGTTTGCAAGTAACTATTACTGAAGAAGATCTTGGATCAGTACCGAGCACTTCCTATTCAGTTCCCGTAGACAACTCTGACCTAGAGTTTAGGAGAACTTCTGTAAGAGAGCGAACTCCCAAAACCTTCGGTAGTGATTTTATCACTTGCCATGTTGAGGCTGATCCATCCACCTATAAGGAAGCGATGAGATCCAGGGATTCTCTACTCTGGAAAGAAGCAATTGATGAAGAGATGAATTCTCTACTTCAGAATAACACCTGGACGTTGGTTGATAAGCTACAATGGGCTAAAACCGTAGGGTGTAAGTGGATTCTGAAGAAGAAACTAAATCCTGACGGTAGCGTAGCTAAGTATAAAACACGTCTACTGATTAAAGGTTTCACACAAGTAAGCGGAGTAGATTACTTTGATGTCTACTCACCCGTGTGTCACTTAGCAACCATTAGGGTCATCCTTGTTGTTGCGTCTATTGAGAACTTTATTGTTCATCAAATGAATGTTAAGACTGCATTCTTGAATGGAGATCTGACCGAAGAGATCTACATGAATCAACCTGAAAGTTTCATCATAGAAGGTCATAAAACGAAGGTCTATAAATTACTTAAATCTTTATACGGATTAAAACAAACACTTAAACTATGACATGAGAAATTTGACTATAGTGTAAAGAACATGGAATTCATGTCGAGTCTCTCGGATAAATGTCTTTACATACATCATAGATCAGATAAAGTCGTCATAATTTGCTTATATGTAGATGATATGCTCATTCTAGGATCTGATCAATCCGAAGTGGATGACGTTAAGTCAGATCTAATAAAAGAATTTAACATTAAAGACCTAGGTGTAGCTAACACTATACTAGCCATGCAAGTGAGCTTTGAGAAGAATGACATCTCCCTCAGTCAAATCCACTACATCAAGTCCATGTTGGACACGTGGGGATACAATGACAGTAGAGCATTTGAGACACCATACGACTACACTAACCGTCTAAAGCCCAATGAAGGAGCTACGGTTAGACAATTAGATTACTCTAAACTAATTGGTAGTCTCATGTATATTATGGTCTGCACGAGACCCGACATAGCCTTTACGGTAGGCATGTTATGCCGATTCACTAGTAATCATGGCCAAGACCATTGGAACGCCTTAGATAGGCTAATGAGGTACTTAAAACACACCCAAACGTATGATTTATTCTACACTGGTCATCTTTCGGTTCTTGAAGGATATTCTGATGCATCATGGTGCTCGGAATTAAACGACAACAAGTCCACTAGGGGTTTATATTCACACTAGGAGGAGCAGTTGTATGTTGGAAGTCCAAGAGGCAATCCAGTATTGCTCTCTCTTCTATGGAATCCAAACTCTACGCTCTACCTTCAGCAGGAGATGAAGCAGAGTGGCTAAGAGATTTGGTGATGGATATTCCACTGACGAGCCTGAAATTGAGTTCTGCTACAGTTTACTGTGACAATCAGGCTACTAAAACGATTGCTACGAACACTCTGTTCAATAACAAAAGAAGGCAACTAAGGCTGAAACAATCCTGGTTGACCTCACTCACAAGTCAAGGGATTATGACCCTGATTGATATGAGATCAAAAGACAATGTTGTAGACGCTTTGACCAAAGGCCTGAATAGAGCTCTCACAATAAAAACATCGGGGGAGATGAGACTAAAGTTCATAGAAATATGAAACTTTCCTCCGTTGTTTATGTTTTTGATAGTGAGAACATATATAGTCGCAACATTCAAGCATCTAAATAACAGACTGAAAACCCCAAATAATTTCTTGATGAAAACCCAAGATGGTTAGATGTCAGTTATTCCACATTTGATAACTAAGCATCTTTCTCATTGTAAGTTGACTCGAGAATTATCCAACTGAGAATAGAAAGTCGTTGTAATCAATTAATCTAACATTAATGGTCATAAGCACCTTATTCCACACATGATAATGTTGCAAATGTTGGTGTACCACATCATTTCACATGTGATGATGAGACGCATAATGATCACTAATGAGTAAGATAACAACGTTTGATTTACAAAATCAACACTTGACTGGTCCCTGCTAGACTAGATAGGGATGCTGACAGTGTTACTTCACTACTGCTACAAGTACTAAGCTCATTCAGGTAGAGCTAGTTTACTTTAAACGTCACTGCATATGTTTTATGAATTCATAGAGTATTAACTCATGAAATTCCTTGCAGACACTGGTGGAGATGGAGGAGAGAAAGTAGTCTTTGATATGGATGCTGATGATCTACTAGATTAGTAGAATTGTTATTTTTTATCTATTACTACTGTATTTTTTCAGACTTATATGTCCTGAGTAGCACTTTTATGTTTGGATGTTTTGGTTTTACTTAAAACTCTTTTTTATGTTTAACTGTGCTAACTTTTCTGGAAAATGTGTGAAGTCAGAAATTTACTGTTGCTTTCTACTTTCTTGCACTCGGACACGTGTATGTTATTTATCACAAATATAGGAGGAGATTGTAAGTGTATATTTGGATAATATAACGGGTCAGAGGCATAACGGCTACAGACGGATACGGGGATATCTGTCACCTGTTATATTTCTAGGGTTTGTCTATATAAACCCTCCTAGGAACAACATGGAGTGCGATTCCACTTAGTTCCGCCTCCGGATGCTTCGAGCAAAACCTCTTTTCAACGACTACATCCTTCTCTCGCCGCACCGATCCTGCAGAAGAAGAGGTTATTTTCTTCACCGACGTCAATGAAGATGCATCCTCCATCGCAACCAAGAGGCGCCGACGCTTCTGTCTAGCATTTGACGAAGATGGCGCAACATCTGCAGACGGTGCATCCAGGAATGAGGCCCAAAAAGTACCACATTCACCGCCGAAAGCAAATAAAGATCGAGACGGATACTTGGTCTCAGACCGCGCATGAATATAAAGAGCTTATGGCAGACATGTGCGAGAGGAAACTCGTTCCTAATTTGCCTTACACAAAGTTTCTTTTCTTGGGCTGGTTTCAACCTTTCAGGGATCAAATTGCGGTGGAAAAGGAGTTGTGCAGAGAATCGGAGAGCAAGACATCACTTACACATTTCTTCAACGAGTCACTACAACAAAAATGCAATTTAGAAACAAAAAATAGGAAGGCATTAGAATTTGTAGCTAATTGGCAACAAATTTAGCTACATATTTACTTTTTGTCATTTGATACAAGATTAGCCACGAATTTTTTTGTTGAAGATTTAGAATCGAATTTATTTGTTGCAAAAAATTACTTGATAGTTAGGAAGGAAATGTTTTGTGTTCACATTCCTTGATAAATAATCTCTCCCAAATATATGGAGGGAAAATAAAAAATTTCCCCCCAAATCTTGCTTTTACTAAAAAAAATTCCCCCCAAAATATAGCTGCTACGATATATAGTGATATATGCACTTTATATTCTTATTTCTTCTTCACCCCCACCCCCCCCCCCCCCCCATTTCCGCTGGACACCATTGCTGCTCCCGCGCCCACCTCCCGTCGCCCTCTTGCATTCTCTCGTCGCACTCGATCCGACGCCCCAACCTCCCGTCGCCCTCTTGTCTCGTTGCTCTTCTCCCGTCGCCCTCCTCCCGCCGCCCTTCTCTCGCCCTCCTCGCGCCGCCCTCCTCGCGCCGCCCTCCTCGCGCCTCCCTCCTCCCGCCGCCCTTCTCTCGTCGCACTCCTTACGACCCACTCGAAGCCACGTCTTCCGTGTCCCTACTCCAGTGGCCCTACACCAGTGGCCCTCCTCCCGTTGCTCTGCTCCCATCGCCATGCCCTAGAAGAGCCGCCCAGCTAGCCCGAAGAAAACCTCCACTGCCAACATTCTTGATCAGGTGGACGATCTCCCAAGGTATTATTTGATGATTTGTGCATTTCATTCCTAGGTTTGATTTCTCTTTTTCACCACTTCCAATTTCATTCCAATTCCATGAAAATAACAACCAAAAATTTCATTTTTCCCTGTTGCTTTAGTGATTCTACTCTTCCACATTTATCTCTAAGTTGCTATATTTCAGTTCGATAATTAATTAGCTTACAAGCTAATAGCTATTGTTATATGAGCTTAATTAATCGCCTGTTTGTAGGTTAACCTTTTCACTACACAGCTATTTTTCCCCTCTATGTACTGAATCCCAGGTAAGAGAAAATCTGCAAACTGTTATTTATTTTCACTTTGTTTTTCTTTACAAGTTATAGAATACAACAATCTTTAACTTATGCAGAGAGCATTTTTCAATAAAAGTATGGTTGCAACATTTTTGACTATGTAGCAATCAAAATGAGAGTACCATTGGAATGAGTTTGTGTTTCTAAATAAATTGAATAAAACAACGGCACTCTCATTTTGATGTGATACGTTGAGATGTTATTAGGTATCGTTGCCACGGCGGGGGCGGTCTATATTTATATACGTTTGATTTCTCCTTTTCTCCTTTATTAGGTATCGTTTTCTAACATGTAGTATGATCGTCACCAAGAAAAAAGAAGTTTAATTTTAAACATAAAAATGGATGGAGTTCCTTAGGTGAGGTATAGTGTTCACAAATGACGATTTGTAACCACAATGTTCATGCACTCCAAATTGACCCTAAATCTACTATAAAAAGGGTACCAACAAGTTGTTCAACCATATATTGCACTCGTCCCAAATTAATACTTGATAATAAGCATTTCATAAGTCATTCATAATTTCACATATAAAGAGCATTTTGTATATTTCTATGGCACACTCATATATAATGTATATTACAACTCTTCTTTTCGGAGAGATGCATAGTCATATGAAAATGAGAGAAGGGTCATACCATTGTGTCCTTGCATATGTCCTTCTAAACAATTCTTAATACCTTATGAATGGTAACACTTTTGACTTCCCTTGCTAATAAGACTTGAATCGCGCTTTAGTTTTAAACTACACTACAACTTCATGATATGTTTCATTATGCTAGTTGTTTCTCATAGATTGATTTAGCAAGCAAGTATGCGCAAAGCTATAATTTTCTACTTTCACAATCTGAACAACATCCTCATCATGGAGACTATGTGATAACCTCCAATGTTGCGGGTAATGCCTTGAACTTATTCCTCAGACAAGCACATATTTCACATCCTTCACCAAATTACGATGAATGTGATATATTTAGACTTTAATATGTTTCTTTGTTTGTCATCTTATATTTAGACTTTAGTATTTAAACTACGCATGGTTAAGACATTTATTATGAAAATTGTATTGCAGCTTTATGTGATCTTTAATTGAAGTTGATGACATGTACAAGAGTTTATAATAAATATATAGTGAATAATAATTTTGTGTGTTGTATATGCAGAATAACAATCATGCATCCAGATAGGGGATGGATTAAAAGCCGTGTTTGTCCAGGAGGATATGGTATTACAGATGAGTATATAATGGGGGTGAAGGGATTCATAGAATTATGCCAACAATATCCAGCATATATGGATCAAGGAAAAATTCGATGCCCATGCTGTGATTGTAGGAGCTTGAAATTTATTGTGCCTGATATGGTTAATTTTCACCTTATCTCTAGAGGGTTTGAACGTGATTATATTAATTGGGTTAGGCAAGGGGAGCCACTTTGGGATGAACCATCCACTAGAGTCTCTACTGTTCATATGCATGAGCAGATTGTGTTTGAGCAGAGAGTCACTGAAGAGCAACAAAATTCTTTGAGGGATATGGTTATTGATGTCGCTGGTCCTGATTTTAATTGGAATATTGGGGATGAACCACAAAATCCTAACCCGATGGCACAGAAATTCTTTGACATGAAGGATGCTGTTGATAGTCCTCTTTGGCCTGGTTGCGAGAATTATTCAGTGTTGTCAGCATTGACAGAACTCTTAAACATTAAGTCTGAGTCAAATTTAAGCGTGAGACATTTTAATCAATTTCTAAAGGCATTTGGTCGGATGTTGCCTAAGGGACATAAGTTACCTGATAGCTTTTATTCATGTAAGAAGATGGTTGCTCCACTAGGCCTTGGACTTCAGAAGATTGATGCATGCCAGAATGATTGTATGTTGTATTGGAAGTGTGATGAAGTGTTACAAGAATGTCGGATATGTCACCACCCTAGGTTTAAGCCTAGGAATAAATGTGGCAAAAAAAAACGTAAACCTATACCATTTAAACAATTGAGCTATCTACCACTTACACCAAGACTACAAAGGTTGTATATGTCTAAAGTCACTGCAGAACATATGAGATGGCACAAGGAAAACATTAGTGAGGAGGGAAAATTATGTCATCCGAGGGACGGCGAAGCTTGGAAGCACTTTGATCGATCTGAATCTGTATTTTCAGCCGAGCCACGAAATGTTAGACTTGGGCTTTCAACTGATGGTTTTAATCCACATAATCAAGGATCTAAACCTTATTCTTGTTGGCCGGTTATTCTCACACCTTACAATTTACCTCCATGGATGTGTATGGATAGACCTTATTTGTTTCTTACCTTACTCGTGTCGGGTCCAAAGAGTCCACGTAATAGCTTGGATGTATATTTACAACCTTTGATAGATGAGTTGAATACACTATGGAGTTTTGGGGTTGAGACTTATGACATCTCTACAAAACAAAATTTTTTGATGAGAGCAGCACTAATGTGGACCATCAGTGACTTTCCTGCATATGGAATGCTATCAGGTTGGAGTACACATGGTAAACTAGCATGTCCATATTGCATGAACCATATCAAGTCATTTAGACTCAAACATGGTAAGAAACCATGTTTTTTTTTATTGTCATCGCTTATTTTTGCCTTTAGATCATCCTTATAGATATCAAAAAGACAACTTCACTAAGGGAAGGATTGAGACAGATACACCTCTCATTCACTTAACTGGTCATGAGCTTGAGGCAATAGTCGCATCATTACCATACATTGATTTTGGTAAGACAAAGGACTAGTATAGATTGGAAGGGTTTGGTGAATCTCATAATTGGTTGAAAAGAAGTATTTTTTGGGACTTGCCATATTGGAAAACAAATTTAATACGTCATAATCTTGATGTAATGCACATTGAAAAAAATGTGTTTGATAATGTATTTAACACTATTATGGATGTAAAAGGTAAGACCAAGGATAATGTTAATGCTCGTCTAGACCTTCAGAATATATGTAAACGTCGAGATCTCGAGCTCAAGGAGGTGAATGGGAAATATTTTAAGCCTAAGGCAAGCTATGCATTATCTAAGGATGAAAGAGATATTGTTTTGAGGTGGATAAAAAACTTGAGACTTCTAGATGGGTATGTATCCAAATTGGGTAGCTGTGTTAATTTGGATGATTGTAGTATGTATGGAATGAAGAGTCATGACTGTCATGTTTTTATGGAGAGATTGCTTCCTCTTGCATTTCGAGATTTATTACCCGAATTTATATGGAATGGCTTAACTGAATTAAGCCAATTTTTTAGAGACTTGTGTTCAACTATTCTGTATGAATCAAATATGAAAAAAATGGAGGAGAACATAGTCATAATATTATGTAAGCTTGAGAAGATATTTCCCCCAGCTTTTTTTGATTCAATGGAGCATTTGCCAATACATTTGGCATATGAAGCAAAGGTTGGTGGGCATGTTCAGTATCGATGGATGTATCCTTTTGAGAGGTAAAATCATTGAACCTATTTTTTTATTTCATATTATATATGTGTATATTAATTTTTATATCCACAGGTGTTTGAACACATTGAAACATAAGGTAAAGAACAAGGCACGTATAGAAGGATCAATTATTGAAGCTTACTTGATCGAAGAGACTTCAACATTTTGCTCTCATTTCTTTGCTCCTAATGTAGAAACAAGATCTACAGTTTTTGGGCGTAATGATAATATGATCAATCAAGTTGAATCATCTAGTCACATACCTATGTTTAATTCTTCTAGTAGACTCTTTAGCCCAAAAGATCACAAGCGCATTTTAACTCCTAATGAAAAGGCTGCATGCACAATCTATATTATGTTGAATTGTCCAGAGATAGCTGAATTTGTTGAGTAAGTAATATCATAATTAATATTTCTTCATTACCTTCATTATTATTCAAAAGTGATCACAAAGTATGCTTTGCAGACTTTAAGATGTTAAACAACGAGCTCAAATACCGAATCTAACTCCTAAGGCATTAGGAGTTATGCGCGATAAAGACTTTGCCAAATGGTTTGAAGAATATGTAAGTTGATATATTATTATAAGTTATGTGCTTATTTACTATATATTGCTCGTGCTAAGAACTCATTTTTTGCTTAATAGGTTGAGAATCCAGTCAATCAAATAACGGACAATGAAATAAAAGTTTTTGCACGCGGATTCAGTAGCATTGTTAAAACTTGGAATGGGTATATAGTGAATGGATATAGATTCCACACACTCGAATACGGAGAAACAAAATCTATAATGAATAGCGGCGTCTGTGTTAATGGAAGTTATTATGATGATTCCAGTGAAGACTATTATGGAGAATTGATGGAAATTCTTGAGCTAAGTTTTTTAGGGTCTGCTGCCAATACTATAGTGATGTTCAAGTGTAAATGGTTTGATACAGGAAAACGGGGAACAAAAGTTCATCCAAGATATAAGATTATTGATATTAATAATGATCGTAGCATGACCGAAGATAACCCCTTTGTGCTTGCTTCCCAATGTCATCAAGTATACTACACACCATATCCTTGGAGAAAAAAAACACTTGATCGTCGTTGGCGCACTGTTTTTAAGGTTAAAGTAAGAAGCACATATGAGATAAATTATACTCACATGCATTATCAACAAACACCACTAGAGGAATTCTACCAAGAGGCGTCAACTACTAATCCACCCCATGTTGTATTAGATGATGTTCCTATTCTAAGCAATATTCATTGTCAAGCGGAAGAAGTAAGCCCCGATGAATTACAACAATCAAGGAAGGATGTTGAAAAAAATGTTGATTCTGATGAATTAAATGATGTGGGCTCATCAGAGGATGTAGACAAATGATATTTTGTGTTTGATCCAAGCTCTCTTGTTTTCCTTTGACTTAATTTCCATAAATTTTCATTTGGAGCATATTATTTCGGTAATGTTTGCTGATCTTCTTCCTTTTTTGTTTGTATTCATATTTTGTTGATCTTTTGTTGTATTCATATTTTGTTGATCTTTTGTTTGTATATGCCAGCTGCATTCACAGGAAGCTTTTCAAACAATTTATTCACCGGAAAGTGAAGAAGAAACTGATTCTTGGTCCGAATAATGTATGTTATTTTACTTCATCCCATATAATTCTTCATATACTGTGTTGTTCACCTGTACATGACGCGGTATTTAGGGACAATGAAGCTCCTGTTAATGAGGTGTTTGAAATTTATTTTTCTTTTCAATAAAAATAAGTTAAAACAGTGAACAAACACGCTCTTATTCATCTCAACCCAATTTAGTCATGGTTTGCTGTTTTGTATGTGGACTGCAAAAGACTGCTTGAACTTTTTGTTAACTTTTTCAGTGTCATAAGGTTTTTACAGTCATAATTGTGTTCTTTGATGTATCTGTATGCTTCCATATGCACTTTCCATTTATGTAAATGGTTGTTGTTTGTTATTTTCCTATGCTTTGTCAGATATTATTGTTAATTCTTATGTGAAAGGTCTAGCTATTCATTTCTGTTTTGACTTTTGTAAAAAAAAATGTGTTTTGGGGGGTATGGGGCAAAATTTCGGTTTGACTCTGACTTTTTGTTGTCTGGGTGAGGGCAAAGTTTCTGTTCTTCAAGGGAATCATTTCACTGAGAAACCCGAAAAGTTTATAGGGTGAGGAAGAATTATGCAAAATAGTGAAATCAGTCCCCCAACGCTTCATTTGGCGCGGCGTTTGGAGGCTCCATTTGCTTCATTTGGCGCGGCGTTTGGAGTCTCCATTTGCGGCAAACGCCACCGAACGGCGGGTAACCAAATGCCCGCCGGTGGCGTTTGCCGCGTTTCCTCCCGCCGCACCATGAGGAACCGGAGCAAATAGCTCCGTTTCGAGCGGTGGCCTCCGCCCTCCAGTTCGAAAGCGGGGTTTGCACCCGCTGGTTCCGCCCGCCACCGCCGCGCCAAATAAAGCCTTAATATATTTTATGAAATCAGTTCCTATATTTTTTTTTGAGTGATTTTGGTCCCAAAATTTATTTCTTTTATAAAAATTAGTCCCTCCCCCTATTTCCGTTAACATTATAACGGAAAAGTGGTTGTCCAAGCTACAGTCATGTTCGCCGAAGATTTTCCCTCTTGGCGTGGTTCTAGCTAGGATCTTTATTCCATAGTAAACATGTACGCTAGATGCAGCCAAGAGGTGTTCGACAGACTGTGGACTGCCATGATTGCCAACTGTTGAAATGTGTAATGCAGAAGCCTTAACTGCTAGCCAGAAGCCAAGGAGTCAGCCGGCAGAACAAGTAAAGGATCTACCTGTTGGTGAAGAAGACGAGAAGATACCCAACCTGAAGGAGCGGAAGCCAAAACGTTCTTAATTAATGTTTGCATTGAATGTAATTTCCAATTCCTTTGCTATATAAATGTACTTCCTGCAATCAAAGATAGATCGATGAGAATTTTGAGCATCAATGAAATGAAGTGTGGTTTAATGTTCTTCCCTGTTTTTCTTTTTTGATGTGTTTGGTTTCCCCGTAGCCTCACTCTCCAACATTGGTATCAGAGCGATCGTTTGTTCTATGTGAGGCCATCAGAGGGAGTGCGTAAATCAAGCAAGCTTCATATTTCTCTTCCCGTTATCTCTACTCATCATTCTGCTACTCAAATCACCACCCAAATGTTTCAATACACCCAATCAGGCATTCCCATCTTTGATGGAGAAAGCTATGAATTTTGGTCAACCCATATCCGTCTTCTTCTTCAATCTCAAGGGCTCTGGGAGCTAGTAAAAGAAGGGAGGAAGGAGGAGCCATCCACTGCATCCAGTGGGAAAGAGAAGGTTGCGGCCACTGCATCCAGTGGGAAAGAGAAAGATGCAGATCCAGCTAAGCTCAAAGCAGCCGGGGAAGAAGCCAAGCAAGAAGCAAAGGCTCTCATTATCCTGCATCAAGGAGTAAGCAAAAGCATCTACCCAAGGATAATGGCGGCAGCCAGCTCAAAAATTGCCTGGGACACTCTCCAAGAAGAATTCCAGGGCTCAGCAAAGGTAATAGACATTAAGCTACAACATCAATGGAAGCTTTTTGAAAATATAGCCATGAAAGAAGGAGAATCAGTAAAAGCTTTTGTTTCTCGCTTATTAGAAATTGTGAATCAAATTAGGAGTCTAGGAGATAAGCTCAAGGATAAGAAGATAGCACCAAAAATCCTTAGATGCCTTCCTCCTAAATTTGATCCAATAGTAATTACCATAGAAGAGACAAAAGACATCAAGACCCTTTCCATCACAGAGCTTATGGGATCTCTCCAAGCCCATGAGGAAAGGTTAAAAAGATCAAGTGGGGATCTAGAACAAGCATTCCAAACAAAAGTTAAAGTAACTGAAAAATCCACACAAAGAAACCCCAAAAGCAATATGAGGGGTAAGGGAAGAGCTGGACCAAATGAGCAAAGACCATACCAGGAATTCAGTAACCATAACACCCAGCCTTTTTGCACCCTTTGCAAGAGGACAAATCATAATGCCATTGATTGTTTCTACAAGTGCAAACGATGCAAGAAGCCAACACACATGCAAAAAGATTGTTGGTCCAAGGATAAAGAAGAAAAGAAGGAGGAAGCAAAATTCATCAATACAACAGAAAAACTTTTGATCTCAGGAGTGAATCTAGAAGAAACTAATCATGAAACCTGGTACATTGACAGTGGGTGCTCCAACCACATGTCATCATGCAAGCAATTTTTTGTCAACATCAACAAAACAAGCAAGTCCCATGTAACACTAGGGGATGGAAATAAGTTGGACATAGAAGGCACTGGCACAGTAGCAGTAAAATCCAGAGATGGATACATAAGACACATAGAAGGTGTTCACTATGTACCAATGCTCACACAAAGCTTGCTAAGTGTAGGGCAACTCATGAGAAATGGGTACACCATAACCTTTGAAGGAGATCACTGTCACATATGTCAAAAGGAAACAAGCATTTGCATAGCATCAGTCAAGATGAGTGCAAATAAAATGTTTCCTCTTGAACTTGAATCACCACAAGAGCAAGCCCTGTCATGCTCTACTTCTCTATCCTTGTGGCACAACAGATTTGGGCACCTGAACAACAAAGACCTGTGCTTGCTAAAACAAAAGGCAATGGCTGAAGGACTACCAGAATTCGAGGAAGACAATCCTCCATGTGAAGACTGCATTTATGCAAAGGCACACCGGCTCCCATTTCCACACTCGACAACCAGAAGAGCAGAAGAACCACTGGAGCTTATCCATGCTGACTTGTGGGGGCCAGCTTCTACCCCTTCACCCGGAGGAATGAGGTATTACTTTTGTCTAATCGATGACTACTCAAGGTTTTCTTGGATATATTTCTTAAAACAGAAATCAGAAGCCTTTAGCAAGTTCAAAGAATTCAAAGCCCAAGCAGAAAAGGAGAGTGGACACAGCATCAAGAAGCTCAGAACAGATCGTGGAGGAGAATTCACAGGAGAAGAATTCATGAACTACTGTTGAACTCATGGCATTATAAGAGACCTGACGGCACCTCGATCACCAGAACAAAATGGGGTGATAGAAAGGAAGAACAGAACAGTTGGAGAGAAGATGAGAGCCATGTTGAAACACTTCAAGTTACCTGAGAACATGTGGGCAGAAGCAGCAAATACTGCCGTGTATGTATCCAACAGATCACCCACCAAGAGCTTAACTGACTCCACACCCTATGAAATGTGGAAAAAGAAGAAACCCAATGTCCAACATCTTAGGACATTTGGGTGTCTTGCTTACAGACACATTCCAAAGGAGGATAGAAAAAAGCTAGAGATGAAAGCAGAGAAGGGAGTATTTGTGGGGTACAGCCAACACTCCAAAGCATACAGAATTCTCAACCCATTGACCCAGCAACTTCATATCTCCAGGGATGTCATATTTGATGAGGAGGCAACTTGGGATTGGGATCAGAATTCTTCATTGGACTCATCCTATCATGGTCCTGTAGACAGTTTTTCCAGCCCTGCATCAGAAGTGGTTGCTGAACATGTTCAGCCATCCTATTCCACTGATGAGGACACCCAGCAGGAGATTCAAGCACCTGAAGCTGATTCTGATGAAGACTCATCATTTCCCCCAAGGTATAAGCTACTAACTGACATTTATGAGTATGCAGATGTTGCCATGCTCAGCAAAGAAGAACCTGGAGATTACAATGAAGCTGCCATCAATCCAAACTGGAGAAAAGCAATGCAAGAAGAATTAGAGATGGTAGAGAAGAATGCCACCTGGGAGCTTGTTTCAAAGCCTCCAAATAAGAAAGTTATAAATCTCAAATGGGTATACAAAATTAAGCAAGATGAAGAAGGCAACATCACCAAATACAAAGCAAGAATTGTGGCCAAGGGATACTCACAACAACAAGGAATCGACTACACAGAATCATTTGCTCCAGTTGTTAGGATGGAGACCATTCGATCCTTGCTTGCTGTTGCTGCCCAAGCCAATCTTCCAGTTCATCAACTTGATGTTAAGTCGGCATTCCTCAATGGAAGCATAGAGGAGGAGGTGTATGTTAGCCAGCCAGAGGGGTTTGTGAAGAGAGGAGAAGAAGAAAAAGTTTACAAGTTAAACAAAGCTCTTTATGGTTTGAAGCAGGCCCCCAGAGCTTGGAATCAGAAAATAGACTCCTACCTCTTGGCAAATGAATACACAAGGAGCAAGAATGATGCTGCTCTTTACACAAAGTTCACCAAGGAAAACCATTTCCTGCTCCTATGCTTGTATGTTGATGATCTAATATTTATAGGATCATCAACTAATATGGTAGAAGGTTTTAAGAAGACTATGAAGGAAGAATATGAGATGAGTGATCTTGGCCTCATGAGATACTTTCTAGGTTTTCAGATCAAGCAAAAACCTGGAAGCATCTTCATTAGCCAAGAAAGGTACATAGAAAAGCTGTTAGAGAAGTATGGAATGTGTGAAGCAAATCCAGTTACAACCCCTATGGCCACTGGAGTTATTTTCTCTCAAACCAGTCATCAAAAAGGCATCCAGGAAGCTGACTATAGAAGCCTTGTGGGGTCTCTAATCTACCTCACTAACTCCAGGCCAGATATTGAAAACGCTGTGAGTATTCTTTCTCGATACCTCACAAAGCCTAGCCCAGAACATCTTCTCACTGCAAAAAGAGTTCTGCGGTATTTAAAGGGAACCAAACATCTGGGGCTCCTATACGAGCAAGAAGAAGAAACAGAATTATCAGGCTTCACTGATAGTGATTGGGGAGGAGACAGAGAAGATAGAAAAAGCACGAGTGGGTTCATCTTCTTCTTTGGAAGCAAAGTAATCTCCTGGTCTTCCAGGAAACAGAAAATTGTCGCCCTTTCTACAGCAGAAGCAGAGTATGTGGCAGCCTGTGATGCGGCTTGTGAAGCACTTTGGTTGCAAAAGATTCTTTCAGACATGATGCCTTACAGGAAGTTTCCCCCGATCAATATATGGTGTGACAACATTGCTGCCATTGGCATAGGAAAGAATCCAATCTTTCACAATCGTACAAAACATATTGAGCTAAGGTTTCACTTCCTGAAAGGTCTGGTGGAAGCAAAACGCATACAGCTCTCATTCTGTCCAACGAACAAACAGTTGGCAGACATCATGACAAAACCATTGCCAAGGCATACTTTTCTAGCTATAAGAAAATCTTTAGTCTCAGCATTATGGGGGGTGTTGAAATGTGTAATGCAGAAGCCTTAACTGCTAGCCAGAAGCCAAGGAGTCAGCCGACAGAACAAGTAAAGGATCTACCTGTTGGTGAAGAAGACGAGAAGATACCCAACCTGAAGGAGCGGAAGCCAAAACGTTCTTAATTAATGTTTGCATTGAATGTAATTTCCAATTCCTTTGCTATATAAATGTACTTCCTGCAATCAAAGATAGATCGATGAGAATTTTGAGCATCAATGAAATGAAGTGTGGTTTAATGTTCTTCCCTGTTTTTCTTTTTTGATGTGTTTGGTTTCCCCGTAGCCTCACTCTCCAACACCAACTACTGAATGCATGGATTTGCAGAGCAGGCCATGGAGCTTAATTTTCCAAAGAAAGCAGCTTTATGGCCTTAGAACTGGAGAATTCCAGCCACAATGTCTGCTGCCAGCTACAGAATATTTTTTATATTTCAGTGGCTGGAGATGCAACCAACATTATATAGATCTTTTCTTGTGATTGAACTTCCATTCCAAATATGATTTTGAACGCTTTCGAAATTTTACATGCTAATTAATTAAGCTGCTGCCGAATTATCTTTTGATGACTCACTTATTTTCATCTATATCTGAAAATATGCTTACTTATTGTTTGCTAATGGTGAGTTGGATAGGTTTTCTAACTTGTGCTCTTTTATTCGTTTTTTCCCGCTTTAGGAATCCTGAACTTCATGTCTGTCTTCATCATCAACATGGTATTTAGTTATTTAGTGGTGGAAATTTTATAACAACGTTGTGGCTATATTAATATAGTACTGGAAGCCTTTATTTCTACCACAAGCTGTGAAAGAACTATTTTGCTTATATCAGTTTTTTCTTACTTTGACCTGGTTATTATGCATGATTAATTTGCCATATCTTTTGTATGCCACTCCTGCTGCTATATTTTTAATTTATAAATGTAATTCTATACCATTATATGACATGAAGTAATATGCTACGGCAGGAAGCCATAGCTGGAAAATGCTGTGTCATTTGTACATTATGCGATGAGAGGAATCCACAGCCACCTAGCATTGCAAAGTTCATCTTCCTGGTGTCTTTTTTTAAATGATTGTTTTTATAGTGATTCTTTGCTCTCTTAACCAATCTTGATTCAGTTGAGGTTAGATTATCTACATTTAAGTATCAATAATATCTTTTTACTCTGATACTCCCAGCCACCTAGCATTTTAATTTATAAAATGATTGTTTTTATAGTGATTCTTTGCTCTCTTAACCAATCCTGAACTACATTTATGTTGTAAAATGATTGTCTTTTTTATGCATGATTGAAATATATTGTTCTTTTTCAAACATTTTTCTCTCTAAATATTGTTGGTAATTATTTTTAGGATCTTTAATAAGATTTACACCATTCTTTGAGCATGATGAGGACTAGAGGAAGGGGAGGTAGATTATCATCTAAAAGAAATCGCGAAGATCCTTTTCTGAATCTTTTAATGCAAGATGTGAATCATCACTCAACCTCTGATTCTGACTCACAAAATGATATGGATGAAGAGCATGATATATCTGAAAATGTGAATATTGAACAAGTCATATCTGAACGGGTGAATATTGAACATGTCATATCTGAAGAGGTCAATATTGCTCAACATGATTGCTTGGATCCTCCTTTGAACCAACTAGAGACAACTAATTCAGATAGCAAAGATGAGGTTGAGCGTGATGAAGCCGGGCGAGAGATATTGATCATCGTTGGAAAATGGTAAAATTTTCCCTTATTTGATTTTTTTCTATTCATAATATTCTAATATGTTTTTTATATTTGTAGCTTCATTAGTATTGCTGCACCTAGGTCCATGTTGAACTGTTTAAGAGGTTGGTTCAACGGAGTTTGGCCCACATTTAGTAAAATTCCAGATGATGTAAAACAAAATTTTTTCAATATGTTCAAGGTAAATCTTCCAATTGTTTCTTGATTTATTTGTCAAATTAATATTCAAAATTTCAAATCATAATTGTAGGAGAAATTTACATGGCGTGCTCCATCAACAGAACAACAAATCTATAAAATTTGGAAGAGTTATTTTAGCAGAATAATGACTTCAAAGATGAGACGCATCCGAAAAGGTACAAAGTCAAAGTCTGCACCTCCGCCGACATGGATGCGAAAAGAAATCTTTGAAGAATTATGGAGTATATGGGCAGCTGATAAATACAAAGATCTTCAAGAAAATAATCGCAAAAATAGAATTTCTGATAGAGATGGCCTTGGGGTAGTTAAAAGCACAGCAGGATCAATTTCTATTCCACATCATGCTTATAGAATGGTAAGTGAATGAACCTCTAGAATATAATATATTAAGTCTGTTTTAGAAGGTCATCAAAACCAGCTATTGTTTATGAAGATTGAATGGTTATATAATATATTAAGTCTATTTTAAAATATTATGTTGTTCTATTTGGTTGAATGTGTGTATTAAGACTGTTTTAGTAAAATTTTGATGTCACCAGAACCAAAAAACATCAAACTGCTACAAGAGGCGCTGAATGGGTGTAGTAGAAGTGGTTGGCTACTATTTATGAAAGTTGAAATTGGTGGTGGGGCTGCTGAAAGGTTCAGCTAGTGCTGGAAACAGCCCAAGGGAGTGGTGATGGGTGGGATAGGGATAGAAAAGGGGCAACAACACTATGAACATTGGGAAAATAAAAGAGAAAGCAATACCTAGAAGTCGACATCTATGTTTACGGAGTCCGAATGAATTAGTCTCTTTTTGGAAGCTTTAACATGTTTGCACTTTTTCATTAGTTTGAATATTTCTCTTGTCTTCTCCACCAACTAATCGTCATCTATGTTAAATACAATGCAGACTCATGCTAATGCAGGGTTACCTATTCCTCATGAAAAAGTTTTCAACAGAACTCATAGAACCAATAAAGGACGAGGACCATTTGTCGATAAGAAATCAAAGAAAATATTTGTAAGTATTTTTTTATTGTTAGTATATGATATTATCTTATTTCTTAATGTCATTATTAATTATAATTTTCACTTTTCTTTATAGGAATCTTACACCCTGAAGTTAAATGAGAAGCAATCTCAAAGTAATGATACAACGATATTGCCTTCTACCAATGCTTCTTCCACATATTATCCGGATTTATGGATTGAGGCTTCGGGTGGTCTTAAAAATGGTCGTTGCTATGGTTTTGGCAATTCATACAACGAGGGTGTCATCTTTGGTACTAGTTCAAGAACCAATGCCCAAATTGTAATTGATAAGTACAAGGATCGTGTTGAAGAATTAGAGAAACTTCAAATGGAGATGAACAGTAGTTTTGAATAGAGAGTAGATAATGTTGTTAAAGATATTGTTAAAAATGCGGTTTCTACTGCCTTAGAGGTGCATGGAATTTATCAAGGTCATCACTTTTCTCCTGGACATTACTCTTCTCCTGGATCATATACTTCTAGTCAGTTCTCCGCTCCAGGTTCTGGTTACTTTTCAGCTCCAATTCCCAGCTACTATGCAACTCCCAACTATTTTCGAACACCAAGTTATCATCCACAAGCTCAATATCAAGCTCCAAATCAAGATTCTTCTCCAGTTCAACGCTAATCTTTCGACAACGGTCATTGTCCAGATCATCTGATTTCACGCACATAGTTGTCACATTTTGTTTTGTATAAAATTTTGATACATGTTATCATATTTTGACGGACTTACTTTTGATTATGTGTTGTGATTTGGCTATGTATCTAAGTTGGTTATGTATGAAAGTTTGTTGGTATGCCAATTTTTGTGTATATATATATCAATGACATGTTATGGATGACATTTGATTATATTGATGGTAAATTTATATTGGTTGTTTTGTGTGATTTATTATATTAATTAAATAATTGAATAATTATGTAATCAAGAAATATTAATTTAAATTATTGTTAAATATATGAAAATAACAAATTATCATTAATTCAATCATAAAAAAAATTTATTGTCAAATAATTTTATTTTTAGTAATTGATATTTATTTAGCAACAAAATTTGTAACATTTTTATTGCTAGCTAATATTAGGATCGAAATTATTTGATGATGATTAGCTTCAAATCTTTTGGTTGATAGTATTCCTTGTTAATTTAGATAGCAAGAAATTCGTTGCTGATTATTTGTTGTTGATTAGCAAGGAAACTCACCCTTGCTAAATTTAACTAGGCTCAAATTTGCTATGAAATGATTTTGTTCCTAAATTCCTTCCTAAACTAAATTAGCAACAAATTTCATCATTTAGCAAGAAATTCTCTACCTTGCTATTTAATGTTTTTGTTGTAGTGAGTTTCCTCATGACTGGAAATGAAGATGGGTGTGTTCGGGTTGTCCAAGTCAGATTGATGATGCCCTAATGAGGTGAATTCCAACTCTAATTCCTCAAGATTTTGAAATTGTCAAACAACATTATTGGATTTTGACAAAACTTGGGAAATTCTGATTTTCTCATTTCTTGCATTCGAAGAGGATACAACCCATTTATATACACACACGATGCAAAGAAGACAAGTAAGCAAATAGAAATAATTTTCTATTCGGTTGCACCTAGAAATAGATATGCCTTAATTAGCTTTTTGTAAAATTGCTTATCCTAAATTTAAAACAAATCAACTCTCATTATGCAATGGCTATGACTTAATTAGCAATTCCTAAAATAGCATATCCCAAATTAAAACCAAATCAAACTCGATACGAAATAAATTCATTCCGTAGTAACTTCATTTCGTAATAGTGAGGGTTTTGAAATTGACTGAATTCGAATTCCCGCCTATCAAACCCTCCAACCGAACAGACTCTTAAAAAACTTGTTTTAATGTAGTTTAAATAAAGAAAAGTTTGAGTTGTTAAGAGATTAAGGCTCCGTTACGTTTGGCACGGCGGTGGAGGTCGTCAACGCAGTGGTAAAACCGTCAATCGTGAACGTTCATAAACAATGATTTTAGCACCGTATTCATGACCGTCACCACCGTACCAAACGGAGCCTAAATAAAAGAATGTTGGAGACTGATGATAGAATATAATGAGATCATCAATTTTATTGAACCATAAAGCAAACAAAAATCTCTTAATTCTGAAGACATGTTTTACATGAGTATTTTAATGACTATAGTTGATGAAATAATAATATTTTTATTACATGTGTCGGTGAGCAGTGCATGCACTCTAATAGTACGAACACGTGACACTCAACAGAGAGCGAAGTGATTCTCGAAATTGGTTTTAAGTGGCGGCGCAGACCGTGTTTGGAACAACTAAAGTGCAACACTACCCATGATGGTCCCCACGTTTCATAATGTGTAGCAACAAATTTTTGGTACGCGCAGCGTACCATGACACACGCAGCGAGCACACAAAAAAATGTTATCTGGCGAGGTAAAATTATCACGTACGCTCGACACGCCTAACTACGCATCCGCCAAAGTTTAGGTAGCTTATGCATATATGCTCGAGCGCAATATATTTTTGTCGCCGCATTTTGCGATTGAAGTTGCTTCTTGCGGGCTACGGATGGCACGGGTGTGATATTATGCGCACAAGATTTCATTCCCTCCAATATGTTTACAACTTAAACATACAAGTCTATTTATAGAGTTTTGAGGACCAAACGGAAAGAAGACTTTTATGAAAGTTTGGTGAATTTTTTTTTTTAATTTGATGGTTGAGCTTTCATAATGTAGGAAGAAATGTAAATGGGTCATTTGAGTATAATTGGTCATGTGGTCTTAGCTTATTGAGCTTTAGGATTAAACTTAAGTGGTATGAGTTTGGTGGGCTATAGGTTTGACTAGCTCAAATTTTATAAATAAATGTAAGAAATAAAAATCTATGTAAAATAAGAAAATGTGTTTATCGCATGCTCAATACATAAAGATTAAAACTAAAATACAAAATCACGATGTTATCATCCGCACTGACGATATCTTTGCTGAAAAATAGACCTTGTCAAATCGAGCGCAAATTCTCAAGAGCTTCGTCTCATTGATAGATGTGATTGGAGACGACGGATCTTCTTGAAGGAATAGCAAGGATCGTCGGACTTCGACAAATAACCATGGAATGTTGGAGGGAAAAGATTTGGTGCTATGTTAAATCTCCATAAAACATTCAAGTGATCCTCCCATCTTAAGATGCTATTTGAGAGGTCAAATATGTTCCAATTGGATCTCAATTTCAACTAGGAACAAGCTCCTATAAAGTTTTAAGTTTTAAAGAAGTTTCCCAAGATTCCCGGAGTAATTGGTTCCGCCGTAAGTGCGTCCGGAATGGTCCGCCGTGATCCAGACTCACGAGTGCCTTGGCCTTGCAATTCAAAGGGTGGCGCCGAGATAGGCGGATTGCTGTTGCATGCCCAGCCCAAGCTGACTCGAATTCGCCTACAACTGGGCTGAACTTTTAATCCCGACGAGTGCTCATTTGACAAAAATTGGTCTATTACAAAGTCTAACAATAATTAAAAATAATCCTTAAGAAGTACTCAACAAGCTTGTAGAAGTTGATTACATGAATGAACCATATAGCTATCTACATTTCTATACAGCTGCACTCAATAGTAGTCTTTTATCAATCTATCTTCTACAATTATTATTTTTTTCCTGATTTTCAGGGCTCACCATTGCATATTTCTTCTTCTTTTTAGCCAAAGGTTCTAAATCAGATTAAAAAAAACAGTCCTACTACAAGTCGGCTTGCCTCTTCTTCGAAGAATAACAACAGCTCAATGATCAAATAATTTCTAGCTTTGATTCCACTGAGCAGAGGAGTTTCGCAGGGTCAAACCCGCCATATATTAGTGCTGCACCGCCCGGTTGCTTGACAAAAGCTCCTCGCGCATGCTCTTGAACATTAACTTCAGCTTGGGCTACATAAATTGCGGTATTTACAGGCTAATAGAGTAGATCTACCCCGCTTCAATCTCAGTCCTAAACTAAAACCTAACCTTGAATTGAATTGTGATGAAAACAAAGCAGTTTCTATGACTTCATTTGGCATAGATAAACCTGGCCTTTTGAGATTCATACAAGACATGGTGAAAAGCAACTCAAAATTGCAACCGATTCGAAATTGAAACATTTCGAGCCAGGCTCGTGCTATGCATTTGTTCACTATTCCAAACGAAAGCAGGAGGCTACAGATCTCTGATACTTTTGAAGTGAGCCATTGTTGAGAGTTGAAGTGAGGTGGAGGGGGTGAGAGTGAAGTTGGCGAGTGGGCCTTCTGTGAGATAGGCGAGTGGAACATGAGCTTGGGCGAGTGGAGGAAGCTGTGTAGGGGCGAGTGGAGCAAGGTGAAGCTGGGCGAGTCCTTCTGGGGGAGTTGGCGAGTGCACCCATCTCCCTACCTCTACTTGGGCGAGTGGAATTGGAGAGAGGGGGCTGCCTGTTGTGTTGTTGGCGAGTAGGATGGAGTAGTGTGTGCCGAGTGGAGGTTGGGGGCTGCCTAGGGAGATTGGCGAGTGGAGGGGGTTGCCGAGTGGGTTGGTGAGGTGCGAGTAGATGTGTGCTTGCCGAGTGGAAGTGTAGGTGTGCTGGCGAGTGCATGTGAGGGGGGCTGCCATGTGGAGTTGGCGAGTGGAGCATTGCAAGGGTGTCCCCTCCTTCCCCCCCCCCCCCATTATGTGTTTCCTATAAATACCCCCCCCCCCCCCTGGTAGTTTCGAGTTAATGCGAAGAGAGAGAGAAAGAGAGAACTAGTGATCAACTAGTGGAGGAGTGAGATTGGGAGTGTGCCTACACCCCAAGAGAGTCCAACCCCAACCCGTACCTCAGCGAGAGGCGGAGAGTGCACTGTGAGGTGGAGAGTGCAGGGTTGAGTGTGTTGTGAATTGGAGAGTGGAGAAGCGGACCTTGTCCGCGACAAGTTATTTTTTATTTTACATATCAGCTGTTGTGAATCAAGGTGTATGCACCTTGTATTCAGCTTGTCTCTTTGTAATCAACTGTTTGCCTAGTATAAAGAGTTTACTTCATTTTGTTTCATCGTTGGTTCCTTGTACATGGTAGCAGCATACGAAAATTTAACATGGTATTAAAGCCAGGTTGGTGAAGCGACGTGTGCTATCTAGGTTCAAGGTTGTCATCCAAGATGGACGGCGGAGGAGGTTATGCGAGAGGACTAGGCATTGAGCTGCTCACCCAAACCAACTACAAGAAGTGGAAGTCATGCATGGAGAGCTACCTGCATGGAGAGGACCTATGGGAGGTCGTTGGAGGAGAAGAGCAGGCAGAAGTTTTTCCAATCGATGACAATGGTCTAGCTGTGAGAGCTTGGAGGAAGACCAACGCCAAGGCGGAGTTCACCTTGAAGAAAGCTATCTCTCCTGACTTGTTTGATCACATCATGGGGTGCAAGTCAGCGTCAGAGATCTGGAGTGCCCTTGATGGGCTATTCAACAAGAAGAATGTAGCGCGGCTACAGTTCCTGAAGAATGAGTTGGCGCGGTCCACTCAAGGAGAGTTGTCGATATCCACCTTCTTCCTGAAGGTGAAGAACCTGTGTGCTGAGATCTCGGCCTTGGATCCTGACGAGTCGATCTCAGAGGCGGAGCTGAAGAGGCACATACTCCGAGGTCTGCGGAAGGAGTATGTTCCGTTTATCACATCTGTGCAAGGATGGGCTACTCAGCCCACCTTACTGGAGCTAGAGAACCTGCTGTCGTCACAGGAGAGCTTGGCGAAGCAGATGGCAGGAGTGTCTATCTCAGGGGGAGATAGCGACGCGTTGTTCTCAGGCAAGAGGAAGCCTTGGGACAAGAAGAAGAAGAACTCCGGAGATGGACCCTCAACGTCCTCTCAGGGAGTTAGGGACAACTTCCTCCCCCCATATGACCAGAGGGGGAGACCCCTCTGCTTTGCCTGCAAGAAGTACGGGCACATGACAAAGGAGTGTCGGTCAAATCTCAAGGCCGGTCATGTTGCTGAAAGAGAGGGAGACCACCGGAGAGGTGGAGACCATCAGAGAGGTGGAAGAAGAGGTGTAGGAAGAGGTGGAGGTCACCAGGGTGGTGAAGGCGGAGACAACTGCTTCTTGGTTGAGATGACGGCAACGTCGGTCAATGCCTTAGCCTCCGTCCGTTTTGAGAACGACTGGATAGTGGACTCCGGTTGCGGGCACCATCTCACTGGAGATGTGTCTAAGTTTGCCTCCTTGAAGGCATATGGTGGAACTGATGATATCATCACGACGGATGATACGGTGCATCCAGTTGAGAAGGAAGGGATGGTATCCCTGGGAAGTGAAGAGAAGCCCGTGACACTGAAGAGTGTGTATCACGTGTCGGGCATGAAGAAGAACCTCTTCTCGGTTGCGAATGCAGTGGATGCAGGATACCACGTGTTGTTCGGACCGAAGGATGTGAAGTTCCTGAAGAACCTGTCTTCAGTTGATGCTGATGTCACGCTCACCGGGAGAAGGGTGAAGGACTTGTACGTTCTTTCTGCAAGTGCCTATGTGGACAAGCTAAAGACCAACGATAGCGCATCGATCTGGCATGAGAGGCTAGGTCACGTGGGGATGGACAAGTTGAATATGATAGCTGTAACATCCCCCAGACAGCTAGACCCCCCAGGTGAATCTGTCATGACAAGGCCTTGGTGCTGTAGAAATCCCTTTAGCTTAGGCAAAATTAGGGTTGAAAGTGCCTTGGTCTGCAAATAGTAAATTGCAGCTACCCTACCTAGGGTTTGACCTAGGGGCCTCAACTTGACCATTTGACCCCACCATAGTATCCCTAACCCATTAGGGGTCCCCTTAGGGCACCAAGGGCCCATTGGGGTCAACCAAAGAGGCCAAATTGACCAAAGTCAACCATAACCCCAAATTGGTCAAAATAGCCTAATTAGAGTCAATTGACCTTCACCATGCCAAATTGACAACACATTTAGGTATAAAATACCATAAGAGACCTAGTAGGCCTAAAAGCCCCATCATGGGACCCCCAGTGGTGCAAAATGCCCTTTTTAGGTCAAAATGGCAATTCTTCGCTAAGTGCCCTAATTGACCACCACCATATTAAATTGACCCTACCCATAGTGTTACAATATCATAGGGGACCCAGTGGAACAAAAAGCCCCATGACTGGGTCAACCCTAGGGCTCAATTTGACCAAAGTCAACTTAGCCTGTTTTGGTCAAATCAACTTATATTGGGTCAACTAAGGCTCATGTGACCAAATTGACCCCACTAGTAGTTTCTAAATTCAATTTGGAGTCCAATGGACCCAAAAGCCTCATCCTAGGGTCACCCAATTAGTCAATTTGACCAAAGTCAACCTTGTCCTTAATTTGGTCAAAATAACCCAATTTCTCCAAATTAAACCCCATCCACTTGGGCTAAACCCAATTGGTGTGGTCCACCACCTAGTGGTGATTGTAAGTGGATGACTTGGCCATTCAATTTGAATGAATTCGGCCAAGAGAGAGAAAGCCCCAAATTGGAGAGAGAGAGAAGGGGCATTCATGGAGATTGAATGCTTTGACCCCTCAATCCTCCCCCAATTGATGATCATTCATCTCCCCTGTCAGTTACAAGTGAATCCAAGGGTTTTCCAGGGCTGAGGGGGGCTGAATCATAGGGGAATTAGAGGTGGCCGAAATCACCATTAATGGTGATAATGGCAATTCATGCCATGGCTCTTCCCCTCCCCCAATTAACCTCATAAACACCTTCAGAGGTCGGAGAGGAGTGAAACCCCCAAGCTTCCAGAGAAAATCGTGCAGAGGAAGGCTAGATCGGCATGGCACCAAAAGCTCCACCACCGGCCATGGCCAACCGCCGGAGCACGCGCCACCAGGCCCCCCCACAGGTCTGATCCTCCTCCTCCCTCTCAGTGCTTAGATCTTAATCTAACTGGGGCTTGATTCGAGTTCAATCGGGCTCGAATCGTGCACCCAAAGGTGCTCATTTTCGAGCATTTTTTCCCTCCCCGAAACCCCTACTCCGGCCACCACCGGCCGGCAAACGACCTCCTATCGCCGGCCACCACCTCAACGGAGGTGGTGGTGGCACTTGCCGGCCGGGGGGATGTGAGGGTGGCCGGGAAAACGAGGTTGAAGGCGGCCCAGGCGCGGGCTATCGCATCCGTCGATCCGTTGGAGAAGACGAGCGGATGCCGTCCATTTTTTTTATCATTTAATTGTTTTAATAAGTTTATTACTTAGATTAAATGCACTGTCATGGGGTTTTAATTTTTAAAAATAGATAGAGGACTCTACAGAAAAAGTGCCCAACATGAAAGTTGTAGGCCTTGACCCCTAGGATCATACAAAATTGATTTCACCCAATTTGGAGTCTTCGTTTGACCTCAGCACCCATTTCAGTGCAAGGTTTGACTGAACTTTGAGTGGATGCCCACATCAATCCAGAACTCCAAATGACTTGAGATTTGGGGTGTAGGCTATTCTTATATATATATATAGGACATACCAAAAAATCAGAATTGTTGGAGAATATTTTGTATGATGGCTCTTAGGGTTAACCCTAAACCCTAAACTCCAAATGACTTGAGATTTGGGGTGTAGGCTATTCTTATATATATATATAGGACATACCAAAAAATCAGAATTGTTGGAGAATATTTTCCTAAAGTTTTTGTAAAAATTTAATTATCAATGAATAAATTATTTGGAGGGTCAAATGACCTCCAAACTCCACCAAATTTTGGTGGGGTGTTTTTAGGGTCATGATAAACCCCTGGTTAAAATTTCACCTCATTTGGAGGTGTTTTGGTTAGGATTTTACTCAGCCCTAGTTTGGCCCATAAAGGACTATTTCGGGTAAATCACCCCCTTGATATTTGGAGTGGTCAAATCACCTCAACAGAGGCTGATATTTTGGCCACTGACCTTTTAGGGCATAACACACCCTCCAATGGAGTTTGGGGTGGTTTGGTGTAGGGTAGCCCTAGAACCCTAGGGTAGGTCCCTTAGTTGGGATTTTTAGGGTTGTGAAGGACATAGGGGTGTTTGTCCTTGGAGAGGAGTGTAATAGACTCCTCTGAGTTCTATGAGTGATACAACACCCTCACTAGAAGTTTGGGTGGATTTGGGGAAGTATAGACCATAATCCTTGGGTAAACTCTAAGGGGTACATATAGAGGTCAATGAAGGAAGAGGGTCAAACCTTTATGGTTTGACCTAAAATTTTGGGGAGATGGTCATGTAGACCAGAGAGTCCTCCTATGAGAAATTGGTGGGGTTTGGAGTTGCCAACCCTAGGGAATAAATCCTTGGGTAGATTTGTAAATATTTAGGTTTTTGGGATTTAGGAAAGATTAATGCTTAGGGATTAACCAACTTCTGTCACCAACTTAGTTTTGATGTTGTTAATCCCTGGAGATTCTATTAGAACCATTGGAAGACTTTTGGAGGTCCAAATTATAATTATTCTTATTGTTGGCAATTTTTGGGATGATTGCTTTTAGGGTGTTAGTTTTCTGTAATTTCATGAAACCTTGTTGGATGTCATTTCATACCATTATGAACCCACAGTAATTTTCTCATAATTTTTGGATTGATATTTATGGTACTTCTAGTTCAATTTGGAATTAATTGCAAATATGTCCTTTGTGGAAATTACAAATGTAACCTCTATGGAATATGGTCAAATTTTGTAGGGCTGAATATTTTAGTATGAATAACCTCTGTATAAATTTGCTAAGGTTTGGAGTTCATATGAGGGTACCTCCTTTGGAAATAATTGAAAATTTGTGGGTTTTGGAATTTTTAATAATTGTAAACCTTGCTGGAAAATCATGAAAATTCATATTTACTGATTATTAGGTACCCTTGATTTATGTAAAAATTTTAGTAGGCATTGGAAGTCAGAAAAGTGCACTTGTAGTTCAAACCGTAGGAGGTTGTATTCTTGGAAAATTGCTTTAAATATTAATAATGTTGGGAAAAATACGATTCTCTGGAATTAATCTTATAACATCATGATAGACCTCCAGTAAATAGCTTGGGTCAGTTGAACGAATATTTGGAGTACCTATAGTTGTGAGCTTCATATAATTAGTTTGGTCTGCGTATAGTAAAACTGTGAAATTTGAGAATCAAGTGGATCCTTAGGAGGGATGGGAGGTATGAGGTTTACCTAGTTTGGTTGAGAAGGTATGATGGTCAACAAGAAGGATTATAGATGGTAAAGTGTGTTTGGTGTGTTGAGGGTAAAGTGGTGCTCGGGATTGACGAAGGATCGTCTTGGAAAGTCATGAGTCACCTAGGGTTAATTCAATTGTAATAACAAGAGGGTGTTCTTATGGGTAGATACCAACAACACTAAGTGTCTTGAGAAAGGGAACTTTGGGGTGTCATCCCATTTCGGTTCCTAGTACCGTAGCGAGCCCCTTACAGGGTAACCCTCGGGAAGTCCAAGATTAACCATAAACTGTAAGAGTAAAATGTTAAACAAGAATAACTTAATAATACACACACCCACCCCGTGGTTACGACAGGTTAGTTGGTTTGGTGCTACGAGCTGTAGGCTCGGTAGTTGTAAGAGCGGACTGGTTAGTCCGGTGAGCTTGTGACTCAGAGATGGTTGTTGATGGCGGGCAGGTTAGCCCGGGGAGCTTATGGCTTGGAGGTAGGTAGTAGAACATGTTGCATGTGCACTGAAGGTGGTGGGTCTTCGGTATTGGCGGTCGTTCACACCGACGTCAATACGTTGACTCGGCAAGTGTGGTATTTACACTTAGCCATGAAAGTCTGGTGGTCCAGCCAGTAAGAGTACGCAGATGCTCTGCGGGTTTTGCGTTGAGGCGTACGATAGGTTTAGGTTAGATAGTGTGAATACCAACCTAGAGGTGGGCGAGGCCCAACCCACCGCTTCCGTTTGCCACTACGGGAGTATCCTGGGAGTCTAGCTCGCTCCAAAAAGGGGGAACTAAAGGTCTATGCGCATAGAGTCGTAGTGAGTGAGTTGCACTTGTATGAACATAAAATAACAGCATACCTTGCATGTCATAGCATAAAACATTGCATTTCAACCTACCCCTAACGTATAAGTCGATTATGGGACTTCTTATACGGTAGGTCTTGCTAAACGACCCCTTGATCTATAGGGGTAATCATTATAAATCAATGGTTAATTTCTTATACTTATCTTTGTACCCCTGTTTACTTTACCTGTTCGCACCTTACTTTGCTTACTGCTTCAGTTTGTTATATATACACACTTGTGTAGTGGTTGTTGAAACCGATTCCTCGGTCTCGTGTGGAGCTCGGGGCCCTCACCGAAATGAGGGGCAGCTAGCCCTTACCGGTCCCTCGGGAGAGGTAAGGCCGATGATTTGAGCAAAGAACAAAGACCCTAGTCTCAGCGAGGAGGTCGCTCCACTAACCCGGAAGATCATTGAGCGCTTCCCCTCCCAAGCCAAAGCTAAGACTCGGGCACCTTGGAGAGCTAGAGAGCCCCAACCAAAGCGACCTAGGGAGAGAAGAGCTCAAAGATAATGAACCCGGTCTCTTCCAAGGTGCCCTTTGAGGTCTATTTATAGATTTTAGTTTTTTGGTCTGTCAATAACCAAATCCCGCTGTCCATTCTCACTATCCGCACACCGGATTGGTCTGCTAACAGCCAAACTCCGCTGTTCGGAGAGGCTAAATGCAGACCACCGGGGGCCCCTTGGTAAAAATCCCTTCCTGGACTTTTACGGGGCGAGCCAGCCCGCTTCGCGACCTCCCTCGCGAGTGGAGCTCGCGAGCCTCTGGGTCGGCGAACCCCAGGGGTATTATCGGCACATTACATGGCTCGCTCGCCAGCACTACCTCGGCGAGTCCCAGGATGACTATCCGCTCTCACTCTAGGCAGGCTCGCCTAGCGAACTCCTTCCTCGACTGGTTGGGCTCGCCAATAGCGACCCGGCCAAGCCCCAAAATGGCTATCCGCACCCCAAAATGGCTAACTGTACCCCAAGGTTCCGGGCTCGCCTAGCGAACTCCTTCCTCAACTGGTCGGGCTCGCCTGCACTACCCTTGCCGAGCCTCAAAGGAGCCGGTTACCTTCCCTCCGCTGGGCTCGCTCGTCTGCGCAGTCTCTTGCTCTTCCTTGGCCTGCCTCGCCGGAGTTCAGGGTTCGCCCCTCTTGGCTCGCCTCCTCGAGCGCGAGCCGCTGATTTCTTCCTGGCGAACATCGGGGTTGTACACAATCCCCGCTCTTCGCGAGGTTTCTCTAAGCTCGCGAAGATACATCCAACCCCTGGTGTTCGCCGATTCTGCTGACGTGGCGGGAATCTTTTGGTGGGTCCCCTGCCCGAAACTATAAATACTGTCCACCGTGGCTAGTGATCAAGCCTTCCCTTTTGCTCCTTTCTCGCCGAAATCGTTCTCCCTTCAGAATGTCTACCAAGCAGAGCGCGTTGGAATGACTGAAGGCTTCTAGGGAGATGGCGAAAGCTCGGGCCGCCGAGCGCAACGCCTGGATGTTCAACCCTGCCACCTCTCCCCAGACCAAGAAAGCCATGACGGTTAGGAGGTCGCCGGGGGAGGACGTGACATTGCCTCCTGATTCCCCCCCCCCCCCCCCCCTCCGCCGAATACCGTGCTCGCACAACAGGTATCCTCAGTCTAAATTCTTTACATCGGCCCCTTGCTCATTTCCTTTCTTCTCGCAGAATCCTCCACCTGAGGACCGCCTGGCGAGCCTTACGCTGACAACTTTATGTGCTCCGTCCCCCGCGAGGCTGGGATTGCTAGATGCTGGGGTCGGGACTTCGTCCCAACAGGCACCTCTCTCGCAACCTCGTAAGTCACTCGCACCCTACTTTATCTCCGCTTGAGTCTGTGATATCTACACGTTGGTGGCCTATGCAGATACCCCATCGTCGAGTCCCAAGGAGAAAGTCTCCACCCCGGTGAACTCGCCGGTCCCGCCTAAGGTTAACGTGGCGACCCCTGGCTTCGGTCTGATGGGCAGGCGAAGTCCAAGCGGCTCGCTTCTCGACGGCGCCCAAGTCGCGGAGAGAGTGGTATACCCTCCTGGTCTGGGGAAACCCCACGTCTCGGGATTCCGCGAAAACTTCCAGGGTCGGCCGGAGTCTTCGCGCAAGCCCCGTCGCGAGTCCCCCTCCTCGCCAGGTTAGCATGTTTTCACGTGCTCCCATCTCTTGCTCGCCCTCGGATCCTACTAACTCTTCCTTCGTTGAAATCCCAGGAGCCACCCCTGAGTCAGAGCACGGGAGGATGGAGATGTCACCACCGCCTTCGCCTAGCCAGATTGAAGACTTCTTGGGTGACCCTGGCGACCCCGTGCGGATGAAGAGTCGGGTGTCCGAGGTGCTTCAGAAGCACGGCATGATGTTACGCGAGTTGGAGGAGCGGTATGACGCGGACCGGGCTGCCTTTGACGAGAGATTCGCCGTGTTGGAAGACGCAAATGCGCGCTTGATCGCCGAGGCGGAGCCGGTGCCTCGCGCAGATGTTACCTCGCCCGGCGTGCACATCTCGCGGGGCGAGGATCAAGCGCACCTAATCCTGCGCAAGTTTAAAGCGCTTCGCGAATACCATTATCCGAGAGTGCCGCCGCGTGCGGGCAAGCGGGGTCAGGGTCGCTGGAAATGGCTTCCTTACCCCTGAGGCTGCCGCGGGTTTAATTCTACTATCCTTTTGCTTTTATTCCTTTCATGACGTCTGTTGAACAATATCTGGTGTGGTAATATTCGCGAGTCCGTCGCGACTCGCCTTTTATCATTTTTTCCTTTTTAATTTCCCTTCATTTCTGTGGTGTGCATGTGGTTTATTCGGTTCGTCCGCTGTGTTTGATATGATCGCCCTCGCGGAGCGCTTGCGAGCTTCTGTGCAACGCTATGCCCGGACCCCTTTTCCTCGCGGGCCGGCCTTGGGCGGGACTCAATTACCGCGCGACGGCGAGCCCTGGCTCGCAAGACTGCAGTCCCTTTGAGCAGAAATCTACTTTATTTTAGCTATCCGCACTCCCGACGCTTCGATTCCCGTGCCCATCCGAATTTCTTATAAATAGTTCGGATTCACTCTCCTACCCGTCGCATTTATTTCTCCAGTCTTCTCGCGTCTACGCTCATCTCCGTTCTCGCAAGATCGTGCTCGCGTTCGCTGCTTGTAAGTTGCCTCTTCCTGACTTGATGCGGACGAATCAGCAAATGGGAGCGGAGGGCGAGAGCGAGGAGCGGTCAAAATGCGCCTCAGCGTTTCAAGCCAACGAGTTCTACTGCGCGAACATCACAGCCGAGGAGTATAAACTCGCTGTGGACCGCTATCTCCCGGAGGGTTATTCGGCTCGTTGTCCGAGTGAGAGATCTACATTGAACGAGACCGGGGCCGACGAGCTCGCGATCCCCATCGCGCACTTCGAGAATGGGTTGCGACTCCCTTTGTGGCCAGAAATTCGTCAGGTACTTCGCCCAGCCTTCTCGCTGCTTCGTGCCCGCTATAGCAACTTTCTCATCGTTCTTTGTAGGTGTTGCGGTATTATGGGGTGTTACCGAGCCAGTTGACCCCAAATGCGATCGCGGATATTGTCGCGTTCGCCAGTTACCTGCGGGAGGAGAGGATCGAGTTCAGCCTCCTCGTCTTCCGCAAGGTATTTTCCTTCAGCGCCTTCCGAGACGGGACTCCCTATTTCGCGAGTCAGCACGTCACCGTCTGCGAGACGGTGAACAAGAGTCACTATTGGACCCAGAAGTTCCTCCTGGTGAAGGGACCCTTCGGCAACCTCCACTTCACCCCCCTCCAGCGGGATGATGCCACTTACCGCCCTCCGAGCTCGCTGAGCGGCGCCGACGCCAAACTCCTCCAATACCTCTCCGGCAAGAGCTTTGAAGTCGCCTATCTGCGGCGCAATGTCGACTCGCTACTCGTCGTTCCTCAAGGGGAAGGTAGGGCTCGCTCTCGCCCCACTCTCCTCTCCTTTCTTCGTTGTATAACGCTCTTATTTTACAGGCGAGCGCGAGATCCCTGTTAATCCCCCGCACGCACAAGGCATCACTCTCACGGCGGACACCCTCGCGACTGCGGCGGCAGAGGCTTGCCGCGATCTTCCCGCCGCCGGGTCCGGCAAGAAGCGGCCCCCTTCTGCGAGTCAGCCGGGTTCGCGGTCTTCCAAGAAGTTGAAGGGAAAGACCCTCGCTACCAAGGATAGGAGCGCGGTCGTCTATCTAAGCGAGACCGACGGCTCGCCTCCTTCCCCTGCGAAGAAGCCTGACCCCCCGGCGGACCAGGGCGCTGGGAGTTCTTCCGTGACCCCTCAACCCAAAGGCCACAGGAACTTCGGTCTGGGCGAGAAAGTTTCTGACATCCTCGGCGAACCCCTGCTCGCTTGGGACCCCAATGCCAACCGGATTTCCTGCTCCACCCTCCACCCCTCCTGGGTGGAGCTTGGTAAGGCTGGGGAGGAGGCGTTCTCTCTCTCCTTCGGCTTATATGGCCGCGAGGACGCCGCTGCTTATAGAGATATGGGGCCACGGCAACTGGTCTATGAAGAAATGCGAGCCCAGTTCCGCTCGACGGAACTCGCGCATATGGCGGGGCACCGCTATCTGCAGGCGGATAGGGATATCCGCGTGTACCGGGAGGAGCTCAAGAGAGCTCGCGAAGAGATCAAGGGTCTTACGGAGAGGGAGGAGGTGACGGAAAGCCTTCTCGCCGGGATGCAGGGCAAGATGGTAAGTGATCCTTGGGTCTCTTTTCTTTTCCGTTCGCGACCTCTAGCCTTCTCCTAACTCGTTTGACGCTCAGGATGCCGACGTAGCCACCAAGCTTCTCGCTCGCAACGGCGAGCTAGAGTTGGAGAATACTATGTTGAAGGCTCGAGTGGATGAGCTGGTTCGCAGCGTGCTACCTCCCTCTCCTGGGCGAGTCGGCCCCCAACAGAAGGCTGCCGAAAGTGAGGAGCAGAGGCGGCGCGATGCACAGGAGGTCGCCAACCTTGTCTTCACGACCCTTAAGGATGCGAGCCTGCTGGCCGAGGACGCGATGGAGTTCACAGTGGAAGACGTCTGCCCGGACCTCTTCGCCTTGGCTCCATGGTTGGGGGCTCGCAAAGATGGCGAGGGCCCTCCGGAATGACCTCCCTTTTTCCTTCCCCTCTTCTTGCGAATGTATATTGTTCTTTTTGGGCTAGCGAGATTGCCGCCGAACATAGAAGGACCTTGTGATAGTTTTTCTTTCGTTAACATTTATGATCATGCTTGTGTTCATTTCTTTCCTCGCATTGGGTTTCTTTTCAACCTCTCCTAGCTAATTGTTACGCGGTAGTGTTCTCGGAGGGCTCGCGAACATGCATGTCTGGGCTCGCCTCGCCAAGGTTTTCTTCTCACGGATCACGTGAACCCGGGTTGTCGTTGCCCGCGGACACTGCCCGGTGAACCTAACCTTGGCGAGCATGGACACAGGCATCCCGCGAGCTGAACTTCTCTGACTATAGTATTTCAACCCGCTACCTTAGGCTTCACCTGCCTCGATCCAAACCCTTCTGGCTCTAACACCTCAACCTATTAACATAGCCCTTGACCTTTGTTAGTAGCCTCTCCAGAGATCAACCAGAACCGCCCGTCTAGGTGAGAGCCCGGGAGCGGAATCGATCTGGGGCATTCCAGCACCAATATGTTCAACCTTGCCAGCCTCTCCAGAGATCAACCAAAACCCCCCGTCTAGGTGAGAGCCCGGGAGCGGAATCGATCTGGGGCATTCCAGCACCAATGTGTCCAACCTTGCCAGCCTCTCCAGAGATCAACCAGAACCCCCCGTCTAGGTGAGAGCCCGGGAGCGGAATCGATCTGGGGCATTCCAGCACCAATGTGTCCAACCTTGCCAGCCTCTCCAGAGATCAACCAGAACCCCCCGTCTAGGTGAGAGCCCGGGAGCGGAATCGATCTAGGGCATTCCAGCACCAATATGTCCAACCTTGCCAGCCTCTCCAGAGATCAACCAGAACCCCCCGTCTAGGTGAGAGCCCGGGAGCGGAATCGGTCTGGGGCATTCCAGCACCAATATGTCCAACCTTGCCAGCCTCTCCAGAGATCAACCAGAACCCTCCGTCTAGGTGAGAGCCTGGGAGCGGAATCGATCTGGGGCATTCCAGCACCAATATGTTCAACCTCGGCACCGCAGCAGTTAAAAGCATAACAAACGAAAGTAAGATATTGATTGAATAACATAATAAAGTTTTCAAGGGTAGAATCGTTTCAAATCATCCCCACTCCGAGCCCGGTCAAGAGGTATCCCTTCCACATCCTGGAGGTGATACCCCCCCCCCCCCCCGACTTGAGCACCTCGCTTACAATATATGGGCCTTCCCAGTTGGGGTTAAGCTTACCCACTATGGCCCCTCTGCCGGCCGCATCGACCTTCTTCAGGACTAGGTCCCCTTTCTGAAAGTGCTTGATCCGGATATGTTTGTCAAAATATCGAGCCATCCGCCGCTTGACCTCTTCCTGCCTGATGGTGGCCAAGTCCCGGAGTTCTTCCACCAGGTCCAAGGACAGCCTCTGCTCTGCATTGTTACCTTCTAGCCACTCTTCATCCCCCTCGCTCGCAGCGGTCACCCGGGGGGTCTTTACCTCGAACTCTATGGGGAGAACGGCCTCGGACCCGTGAGAGAGCTTGAATGGAGTTTCCTCGGTGGTGGTACTCGGAGTAGTCCTCATTGCCCAGAGGACGGAGGGTAGCTGTTCCACCCAGTTTCCTCGAAGGTTCTCCACTTTCTTTTTTAGCAGGTTGACGATTATTTTGTTTGCCGCCTCCACCTGCCCATTGCTCCTCGGGTGGTGGACCGATGCGAACCTAAGATCAATGCCGAGCTGGGTGCAGAAGCCGACAAACTCTTCACTAGCAAACTGCGGCCCGTTGTCCGTCACTATAGCTAGGGGGAGTCCATGCCTGCAAATTATCTCCCCCCACACAAAATTCCTTACAACCTGAGAGGTTACCTTAGCGAGTGCCTTCACTTCTACCCACTTGGAGAAGTAGTCGATCATGACCAGCAAGAACTTCCTCTGGCCGCTGGCTTGGGGAAAGGGGCCGACCAGGTCCAACCCCCATATGGCGAAGGGCCAGGGGGCTGTGATGGTCCGGAGTCTTTGGGCCGGGAGGAGCTGGAGTGGAGCATAGAGCTGGCATTTTGGACATTTCCTCGCGAACTCAGCCGCATCTTTGCTGAGAGTGGGCCAGAAGTAGCCTTGCCTCAACACCCTCCCTTCCAGGGTCCGACTCCCGGAGTGACTGCCGCACTCCCCGGAGTGGATTTCTTCCAGCACTCTCGGGACCTCCTCCTCGGAGACACAACGGGCCAGGAGTCCCGAGAGAGTCTTTCTATATAGTCCCCCTGCATGCAAAGAGTAGTAGGCGGACTTGTACCTGAAGCGTCTCTTGTCCACATCCTCTCCAGGGAACTGCCCGGATGATAGGAAGGTGATGAACGGATCCATCCATGAGGCTTGTTGATCTACTTCCATCAATTCTCCTTCCTCGATGGAGGGCCGGAAGAGTTCCGAAGTCGTCCCCGCCGCTCGGGGACCGAACTTGGCTAGGAGGTCCGCCTGGGTGCTCTCCTTCCTCGGCACGTGCTTGATTGAGAAGGTGTGGAACTGCCCGATGATTCCCTTAACCTTCTCCAGGTATAGTAGGAGGGTTGGATCCTTTGCTTCAAACTCTCCTTTGATTTGGCATGCTACCACCATGGAGTCCGTGGAGACCTCCACGTCCTGCACACCCAGTTCCCGGGCCAGCCGAAGGCCCGCTATCACTGCTTCGTACTCCGCCTGGTTGTTGGTGATCGGGAAACGGATGTTTAAGGCTTGCTCATTCCGAGTCCCCTGAGGACTCACCAGGACTATTCCCCCCCCCCCCCCCCCCCCGAAGGAGTATTTTCCCGACGCTCCGTCCACCAACATCTTCCATGCTTCTGGGGGAGGTGGCTCGTGCTCCCCTACTTCGGCCGCGTAGTCGGCCATGAAGTCTGCCACCGCTTGAGCCCTGATGGATGTCCTGGGTACGAAGGTGATATTGAATTCGCTTAACTCCACGGACCACTTCGCCAACCTTCCTGAGTGCTCCACCCCTTCCATGATTTTGCGGAGCGGATGGTCCGTCACTACTTTAATTGAATGGGCTTGAACGTAAGGCCGGAGCCTCCGGGCCGACACCACCAATGCGAAGGCTAACTTTTCTAGGATCGGGTACCGGAGTTCCGCCTTGTTCAGCACTCGGCTGACGTAGTAGATTGGGAACTGTTTCTTCCCCTCCTTCCGGACCAGCACGGAACTTACTGCTTCGGATCCTACCCCTAGGTATAGCGATAGGTCTTCCCCTGGCCTCGGTCCCTGGAGCAGAGGGGTTTGGGTGAGCTGTTCTTTCAGAGCTTGGAAGGCCTTCTCGCATTCCGGGGTCCATTCAAACTTCTTGTTTCCCCGCAGTACTTTGAAAAAAGGTGCACATTTTTCTCCCGCCTTGGAGAGGAATCTGCTGAGCCCAGCCAATTTCCCTGTGAGGCTCTGGACCTCCTTCGGATTTCTCGGCGACTCCAACTCCATCACCGCTTTAACTTTGTCCGGGTTGGGCTCCACTCCTGTGGGGGTGAGCAAGTGGCCCAGGAACTTCCCTCGGCTCGCCCCGAAGACACACTTCAAGGGATTGAGCTTCATCTTGTACCGTCGCAGGGTCCCAAATGTCTCTTCGAGGTCGCGGAGGTGAGTCTCGAGGTCTCGGCTCTTAACCATGAGGTCGTCGACATAGACTTCTAAATTTCTTCCTTTCTGCTCGCGGAAGACCCTATCCATCATCCTTTGGTACGTAGCCCCTGCGTTCTTGAGCCCGAAGGGCATCATCTTGTAGCAATAACATCCATCCCCCGTGATGAAGGAAACATCCTTGATGTCCGGGGGATGCATGCGAATTTGATGGTAACCTGAAAAAGCATCTAAGAAAGACATTACAGAAAAACCAACGGCTAAGTCAACCAGCGCGTCGATCCTGGGCAGGGGGTAGCAATCTTTCGGGCATGATTTATTAAGAAGCGAAAAGTCGATACACATACGCCACTTACCTCCTCCCTTCTTTACCATAACGACGTTGGAGACCCAGCCTGGATACTGGATCTCCGATACAAACCCGGCCTGCAGGAGTTTGCCCACCTCTTCGCGGATGGGTCCTTCTAGCTTGTCTGCGACGGCCCTCCTCTTCTGACGGATGGGGCGGGCACCGGGGTCGAGGTTGAGGCGATGGCACGCCACATCCGAGTCGATCCCGGGCATTTCTGCGGCGCTCCAAGCGAAGACGTCCATGTTCTTTTGTACGCAAGCCAGGATCTCCGCTTGATCTCCTGGGCTGAGTTCTCCGCAGACCCGTACTTTTTCCACCACCCCGAGCCGGGTGGTGACCTCGAGCTCCACGACCTCGTCCACAGCCTCCAACCGGGACTGCTCTCCCCAAGCCCTTTCCTCTTCGGCATAAGCGGGAGCTTGGGTCTCTTCCTCGACTTCCTTCCCTACCACCATAAGCTCTTTCGCCCTTCCCTCCTGGGCCTTCTCCTCTTCTTCCTTTCTCCCCGCCCGGGGTACCTCAGCTACCCCTTCCTGGGTATGAACTTCATCTCCCTCCTTCTCTTCGGCTACCTCCAAACCTCCGGCTTCGGCCGCCTCCTCCATCACCTTATCCCACTCCTCAGCTTCTCCCATCCAGGAGATGGTGTTGACAGCCGTCACGTAGCACTGTCTTGCCACTTTGGGATCCCCCCTGATCCGCACCTGGACCCCTCCGTCGTTGAACTTGAGGCACTGATGAAAAGTGGAAGGGACGCAGCGGAACGCGCTGATGAGTGGTCGTCCGAAGATGGCGCTGTAACTGCTCGGGGCGTCCACTATGACAAAGCGACAGTTCCGAGACTGCACACCCAGGGTCACATGGAGCCCCACCCCTCCTTCTACTTCCTTCCTCTCCCCCGAAAATCCGAACAGAGGGCCATCCGAGGCCAACACCCTTCTGGGTTCCACCTCCATCTTGTCGAATGCCTTCTTGAAGATGACATTGACCGAACTCCCATTGTCCACTAGGATTCGGGAGACGGTGAAGTTCTCGATCGCCGTCTGGATGACCAGCGCGTCGCAGAACGGGTCCTCGTAGCTCGGCATGTCCTTCTGGGTGAAAATAATTTTTTCGGCCGGGGGTGGAGCGGTGGATGTTGACGCTACGCTCCGGCGATAGATGGTATGGAGACTAGCCTTGCGGGTTGCCTCCACCCCTACCCCCCCATGGATCACTCCGATCCCTCCCCTACTCCCCAGATCTGCTCTATCCTCACATCTTTCCTCCTCCTCCTCTCGAGGTTCCACCTCCACGATCCTTAATGGCTGCTGCTGTGGTGGCGCGGGCGCTCTGCCCCTCTTCACCTCCAGGAACTCTGGACAGGTGTCCGTTGAGTGGCCTCCCACATCGTGGAAGATGCAATATGGCACCGCCACTTCCCTTGCCTCGGTCTCTGCTACCCTGTTCCTTCTTCTCCTAGCGGCCGCCGTTTCCGCTTCTCCTCCCCTTCCCCTTCCTCTCCCCTGGCCAATTGCCATGGCCTGTTGAGGTGGGGGAGGTAACTGCATCGGGCCCTGCCTCCACCCCAACTGGGGGGGGGGGGGGGGTCTCCATTGACCTTCGAAACGGTTACCCCTTCCTGGGCTGTAACCCCTTCCCTGCCCCTGCATTCCTCCACCTTGCGGCCTCCATCCCCCCTCCGGGGCCCGGGGCTCTTCCCTTCTTATGACCTCTTGCTGCCTCATCTCTGGCTCACTGAGCTTTGCTAGCCTCTTGGTGAGCTCTGGGTTGGCTTCTTCGCTTGCTACTTCCTCTGCCACCCTCTCCATCAGCTCCTCATAGGAGACGGGGGCCTTCCTCTTCAACGCCATCTTGAAAAAGCTTTCCTTCAACCCGACCGTGAAGGCGAGTTGAAGTGCAAACCCAGGCACCTCCTGAGTGAGCTGCACTTCCTCCTGGAACCGATCCGCATACTGAGCCAACGTCTCCCTGGACTCCTGCTTCACCGCGAAGAGGGAATCAGCGTCTTTCTTCCTCCTTTTTGAAGTTGAAAATCTCAACAAAAAACTTCGGCGTAGGTCCTCGAATGCGTAGATAGAGCCTGCCGGAAGTGAATGAAACCAGTCCCTGGCCTTCTCCTTGAGAGTGACGGCGAAGAGCCGACACTTGAAGGCATCGGACATCGGCCTGATGTAGACCGAGTCCTCGAAAGACTGCAGATGCTGAACTGGGTCATCTCTGCCATTGTAGTACACTCTATCCCATTCTCCGAATCCCGCCGGAACGGGTGCAGACAACACCAACTCGCAGAAGGGACTTCCCCCTCCTGCCGTTTTTTCTCGCTCGGCTCGCGGACCTAGCTCGCTCGCCAAGCTTGGGATCGCACTCGCGAGGGCGACGTTCGCCTGAACCACCCCGACTGTCGCCGCATCCTCCTGGCGCGCGCTCGCCTGCGCCGCGCTTGCTGGGGCAGAGCTTGTCGGCACCAAACTCGCCGGCGCGGAGCTCGCCAACACCGGGCTCGCCGGACTGGCGAACAGCACTCGCCCTTCCCTGTCATGCCCTGGTTTGTTGGCAACTTCTTTTCCAGCCCTTCCTCCTGGTGCCCTCTCGCCGACTGCTGTTGGGGGAGTGGTCGCCTGAGGTGCCGGGGTCGCAAACTCATTTTGCAAAGCCGTGACCGTGAACCCCAAGGTGTCGAGCACCTCCTTCCTGAAATCCGCGAACATCCTAGCCATTGCTTCCTGAGGGGTCTCGCCGAACTCCTCGCCCTGTTCTTCATCTCCAGCCATAACTCTTCTCTGGGACTTTCTTGAACCAGCCGCGCTCCACGCTCACCGCACCAAAATGTTGAAACTGATTCCTCGGTCTCGTGTGGAGCTCGGGGTCCTCACCGAAATGAGGGGCAGCTAGCCCTTACCGGTCCCAAATGTTGAAACCGATTCCTCGGTCTCGTGTGGAGCTCGGGGCCATCACCGAAATGAGGGGCAGCTAGCCCTTACCGGTCCCTCGGGAGAGGTAAGGCCGATGATTTGAGCAAAGAACAAAGACCCTAGTCTCAGCGAGGAGGTCCCTCCACTAACCCGGAAGATCGTTGAGCGCTTCCCCTCCCAAGCCAAAGCTAAGACTCGGGCACCTTGGAGAGCTAGAGAGCCCCAACCAAAGCGACCTAGGGAGAGAAGAGCTCAAAGATAATGAACCCGGTCTCTTCCAAGGTGCCCTTTGAGGTTTATTTATAGATTTTAGTTTTGTGGTCTGTCAATAATCAAATCCCGCTGTCCATTCTCACTATCCGCACACCGGATTGGTCTGCTAACAGTCAAACTCCGCTGTTCGAAGAGGCTAAATGCAGACCACCGGGGGCCCCTTGGTAAAAATCCCTTCCTGGACTTTTACGGGCGAGCCAGCCCGCTTCGCGACCTCCCTCGCGAGTGGAGCTCGCGAGCCTCTGGGTCGGCGAACCCCAGGGGTATTATCGGCACATTACATGGCTCGCTCGCCTGCACTACCTCGGCGAGTCCCAGGATGACTATCCGCTCTCACTCTAGGCGGGCTCGCCTAGCGAACTCCTTCCTCGACTGGTTGGGCTCGCCAATAGCGACCCGGCCAAGCCCCAAAATGGCTATCCGCACCCCAAAATGGCTAATTGTACCCCAAGGTTCTGGGCTCGCCTAGCGAACTCCTTCCTCAACTGGTCGGGCTCGCCTGCACTACCCTTGCCGAGCCTCAAAGGAGCCGGTTACCTTCCCTCCGCTGGGCTCGCTCGCCTGCGCAGTCTCTTGCTCTTCCTTGGCCTGCCTCGCCGGAGTTCAGGGTTCGCCCCTCTTGGCTCGCCTCCTCGAGCGCGAGCCGCTGATTTCTTCCTGGCGAACATCGGGGTTGTACAGTGGTAGATCTTTCCATAACTAGTTTCCCTGACACCTGCATTTGTTTACCCCTTTGTTTACCTCCGCTTCGTCCTCCCGCTCGGTGCCTAGGAGTCACTGGGGGAGAGGTGGGGGATTGGCTTAGTCTTTTTGAATAACGGTCGGTGGACCATATCATTTTAGGAGATCGAGGAAACGCAGCAACACCAAAGGCTGGTGCAGACGGAGGCGGACCAGTCTAGTACAGGAGCACAGGATTCAGGATCAGTGAGTGATTAGTAGTTAGCTTCCGCGAGGGATCTTGTAGTGAGGATATGATGTACAGGGCATGAGCCCTTTATTATTGTAACCCTTGTTATCTTTTATTCAGTTATACTCTGTGGACATTTACCTTTATGGTTTTATATTTCATGTTGATTTTGTGGACTTGTTTTCTTTAATGTACTTTTCTTCGTGATCGATTTGGCCGGCAGGATCGGCGTTTTGTAGTGGCGACCTCCCCGAGTGAAGGTGTCACCGCAAAGCGGCGGTTCTGGGCCTAAGACCCGGTGTCTGAAAAGAAAAAAAAATGGGGTCTTACAAGGTCCAGGATTGCACTTTTTGTAACGATCCAAGCCCGCCAACACGGGACCCAGCTGGCACCGGAAGGGTTCAGCCTAACCAGATGGTCTGCAGACCATGCACCCCAACCCCTCTCTGTCCCACCACAGGGCACAGCGGGTTGTTGGAGACCGTAGTCCCCCTTTGATGAGAATTGAGCCAGTTAAGCGGCAGCGCGTGGACTTCCCAGGAGGTTACCCATCCCAGAATTGCTCCAGCCCGAGCACGCTTAACTATGGAGTACTTTCACTTCTCATCACCAATTGAGCTGCAGATCAATTGGTGATGAGAAGTGAAAGTACTCCATAGTAATGGCAGTTGGATGTGAAGAACGCATTCCTATACGGAGAGATAGACAAGGACATATTCATGGTGCAACCACCTGGATATCTGTCCAAGTCTCAGCCACATCATGTCTGCAAGCTGAAGAAGGCCCTCTATGGGTTGAAACAGGCACCGAGAGCCTAGTATGGGAAGATTGCGGAGTATCTGCAGTTCTGTGGTTACGATGCCTTAGACTCGGACTCTAGCATGTTCGTGAAGAAGAGTGGAGATCTTCACGTGTTGGTGCTGCTGTACGTCGACGACATGATCGTGACCGGGAACAACGGTGAAGAGGTCGCGGCGCTGAGACAGTAGCTAGCCATCCGGTTTGAGATGAAGGATCTTTGTGAACTGCACCATTTCCTTGGACTTCAAGTGGAGAAGAGAAGTGACGGGTTGCTCGTGACCCAGAAGGCGTATGCCGAGAAGATCGTCGAGAGATTCGGCATGAAGGAAGGGAAGAGCAGCTCCGTTCCACTGGAGGTTGCGGCTGAAGCTTCGGAAGGAAGAATGGAGGATTCTTCCTGATTCGAAGATCTTCCGGGCACTGGTGGGGAGCCTTATCTATCTGACCATCACAAGGTCGGACATCGCCTTTGCTGTCAGCCGAGTGAGTCGGTACATGCAGGAGCCGCGGAAGCCTCATCTAGAGACAGCCAAGGGGATACTGAAGTATGTGAAGGGGACCCTTGAGATGGGGTTGTTCTATGGAGGGAGGACCGACTTCAAGCTGCATGGTTACACAGATGCAGATTACGCAGGTGACGTTGATGACCGCAAGTCGACATCAGGTTACGTGTTCATGTGTGAAGTCACTGCCATCTCATGGTGCAGCAAGAAGCAGAACTCCATTTCCCTTTCTACCACTGAGGCAGAGTACAAGGCGTCGTCCTTAGCAGCTCAGGAGTGTGTCTGGCTGAGGAGGCTGGTGGAAGATTTGGATGAGAAGGTCAGAGGACCTACTGTGCTTCGTGGAGACAACGAGAGTGCTCTGAAGTTGGCAACCAGCCCAGTTTGTCACGCAAGGACAAAGCACATAGAGATCAAGCACCACTTCATCCGAGAGAAGGTGTTGGGAGGCTCGCTTGCGGTGGAGCACGTGCGGAGTGAAGAGAACCTGGCGGACATCCTTACAAAGCCCCTATCTGTGGGGTCGTTCAAGAAGCTCGTGCCTGCCATGGAGTTGTCCCTGAAGCTCACTTCAAGGGGGAGTGTTGAGAGTTGAAGTGAGGTGGAGGGGGTGAGAGTGAAGTTGGCGAGTGGGCCTTCTGTGAGATAGGCGAGTGGAACATGAGCTTGGGCGAGTGGAGGAAGTTGTGTAGGGGCGAGTGGAGCAAGGTGAAGCTGGGCAAGTCCTTCTGGGGGAGTTGGCGAGTGCACCCATCTCCCTACCCCTACTTGGGCGAGTGGAATTGGAGAGAGGGGCTGCATGTTGTGTTGTTGGCGAGTAGGATGGAGTAGTGTGTGCCGAGTGGATGTTGGGGGCTGCCTAGGGAGATTGGCGAGTGGAGGGGGTTGCTGAGTGGGTTGGTGAGGTGCGAGTAGATGTGTGCTTGCCGAGTGGAAGTGTAGGTGTGCTGACGAGTGCATGTGAGGGGGGCTGCCATGTGGAGTTGGCGAGTGGAGCATTGCAAGGGTGTCCCCCCCTCCCCCACCCCCCACCCCCCTGGTAGTTTCGAGTTAATGCGAAGAGAGAGAGAAAGAGAGAACTAGTGATCAACTAGTGGAGGAGTGAGATTGGGAGTGTGCCTACACCCAAGAGAGTCCAACCTCAACCCGTACCTCAGCGAGAGGTGGAGAGTACAATGTGAGGTGGAGAGTGCAGGATTGAGTGTGTTGTGAAGTGAAGAGTGGAGAAGCGAACCTTGTGCACGACAAGTTATTTTTTATTTTACATATCAGCTGTTGTGAATCAAGATGTATGCACCTTGTATTCAGCTTGTCTCTTTGTAATCAACTGTTTGCCTAGTATAAAGAGTTTACTTCGTTTTGTTTCATTGTTGGTTCCTTGTACATAATAGCAACATACGAAAATTTAACAGCCCCTCGAACCCATTTGGACGGGGCTACAAATTGGTTCAAAATGGGGCTACAGATTGGTTCAAAATTGGTACAATCTGAACCCGTTTCAACCCCAAAATCGAAGGCAGGCCCAACATAAGACTTCAATAAAAGCTTTTATCACGGACCCACGGTCACGATCAATCAGCCATTGAGATTATGGCAGTGTTTGGCGGGGGGCGACCAATCTGGCGTTTCCTCCCACAAATTGAAACCTATGGTGGGAGGAGAAATATTTAGGTACGTGTAAAACACGGTGATCAAAATAGTTCATTATGCCGGAGCAAATACAGCTGTATGATCCATGAAAAAGGGTGCCGCGGTTCTGCACCAACAAAATTTTCTCTGGTGGGGTCTCCAAATGAATAATAGATAATGTCGCCATTCGCTCCGACCCAGACGACGACATCACGCTAATCTTTTTATCCATAAAACAGCAGAGAATCCAATGCCAAGTGGGAGCTCCATGATGTGCCACATTTATAAATTATACTATTTAAATAGCCAACAAAAATACAAGCAATAAATTAATTCATAAAACGCAGCTAAAATTAAACGCACAAAATTACCGTTGAATTCAAATAAAGCACTTTACATAACTTTGCATCAGAATCAAACAGCTCAATTGAAACATGATCGAAGACGAAAAAAAAAGGACGATATTACAATTTACATCAAATAATTACAACTTCCAAGTTTTTCCAGCTCCCGGCAAATTTTTTTTATCGTCGTTTCCCAACTAAAAAAAATCGATGGCACCAAAATCAACACCTGCTGCTGCTCCACTTCCTCTGGTTTCGTACCTCACTTCACAAGCTCGGAAACCCAACCCACGTCGGGCAGCGGGCCGGACTCAGGACGGCCCAGCCCGCTCCTCCTGCTCAGCCTCTCGTACATCTTCTCCCTCAGCGCTCTCCCGGACTCCACCCTCTCCACAGGCTCTGAACTTTCAGTGAGACCGCCGGAGCCGATCCACTCGCCGGAACCGCAGCCGTCGGAGAACAGTGTCTTTACCGTAGTTGACGGCAGGCTACAAAACCCTTGCCTAGGACTCATGACGGTCCCTCCCCCCGGCACCCCACCCCAGGGAGAGCATGGAACAGAGCTCACCTTGCTAAGCTGCAGCGTCCTCAACGAGGCAAGAACATCATTGACCGGCGACCCTAAAGTCCATGAACCGCGACTGGCCGGTGAAATAGGGGGCGAATCAGCCCGCGGGGACAGTGGGGGAGACATCAGAGTCGAGGTCGGTGAAGCGGAGATCACCCCCTTCCCGTAAAAGGCATCCACCGCATGAAGCCTCATCGGCGACCCGTCGTACGATTCCAGAGTCATCCGCGAGTGCTGCTGCGGAGATGGAAGGACGCGAAGTTGCTCCGGCGTGTGGGCGAAGAAACAAACGCGCCGGCGGCACGACGTCCCGTCCTTACAGGGCTGGGTCCGATACCTGGCAGGGTGCAGCCAGCACTCGAACACCCCGTGGGAAAACTCACAGGCGTCGCCCCTCTTGCAGTTCCCCTTGCGGAAATCCGGGCACGCGGTGCCGGAATAGTGGTACGTCTTCGGATCCCGCCGGAGAGCTTTCTCTCCGGGATGAGCGTACGGGCACTCGGTCCAATCGTGCGACCGCCCCCTAACGCACCGCCGAATCTTGAACTCGTACATCCGAAACTCGTCGCAAGAGAATGCGTCGATGGGCGGGTCCGACAGATCCGACGCTTCCGTTTCCGCCACTCCGTTGGCAGGAAGATAGCGCTGAAGTGCCGCCATCACAGCTTCATTCAGGAGATAATCCCCGGCAGCTGCACCGCCTATCCCGCTCACCGGAAAATGCTCCTCGGGAAACGATGACCAAGGCGGCACATCCACCATCAGATTCTGGTGAATAGCTTGCTCTCCCCTCATTATCGTTCGCTCTCTCCCTGCTCACTGCCTTCAGTGTGGACGGACTGTGTGAGGTTATAAACCGGATGGTGACCTTGTCGGGTTAAGCTAACTGGGGTAAGGTGGAGATGAGTTAACGGGAATTGGCCTAGGGTTGAGGCAAGGTAAAGGAAGATATTTATATTTTGGAATATTATATATATAGATATATTTATTTATTTATATATATATATATATATTATATCGAGCGAGAGATGAGGGCCCGGTCAGTAGGTGGGACAGGTGGCGAATGGTGAGTGTGGTGCAGGCATGTGGAAGTTGGTCTTCGTGATGCCTTTCCCTGAAGACACGCTCTTCTCTCTGCGTTCGATAAAGCAAAACTTCCCGCGGGTAAGCTTATCGAAAGTTAAACGTTATTTAGATATATATTTACTATAATTACAAAAAAAGTTATTTGAGCTATATCCTATTATCCTATATATACTATAATTATAAAAAATATATAATTTATCAGGCATGTATTAGTAATTATAATTTATTATAATTTAAGCTATATATTATAATTACTAATACATATATTATAATTTATTTCAAAATAAATAAAAAAATAAATTCATAAAATGAAAAAAGTTTTTTGTAAAACTCATATAACTACTATGATAGGCTGTCACGTGAGCAGTATTTTCAAGAGGATTGGAGAAGCTGCATTAATTAACCATAGATATGGTTGGAGCGAGACAATTAGTTAACCATAGAAACATTTTAACTAATGGTCTTATGTTGGATATACAAGTTGTCGTTGCAAATCCCGAGATATTATTACTGTGAAGGATAAAGAAAGATCAAAAGCTCTGATTCAAAATTCTCTTGTTTCATCCCTCCATGATGAATTACCAAACTATATGACTGTTGACTCCTTACAGTATAAAGATTTGTAAATCAAATAATATATAGTAAATTGATCGGTTTCAAAGTAAATGAATTGTTGGTTGTAGAAATGGTCTATTCGGATGGAAGGCATTGATTTTCAAAATTTTAATTTCAATCCAATATCAATACATGCAGAAATTGACATTGTGTTTAATTCTAATTGTTGCGGAACACTTAGGGCTCTGGGTAGACCGGTCCAATTGAACCACCTTAGCTCGTGAGCGAACTAAGCGCGCAAACAGTCAATTCGAGATTCGCTGAGTACACTGAGACTTTTTTAACGTGGAAAACCCGGAAAGGGTAAAAAACCACGCGGCCGGAGCTGTGCCGACCAAACTTCACTATCTTCTGGGGGTTACAACTTGGTAGTTAGAACTCGAGGGTGACAGGCCGCCACTCGTTACAACAAGAGAGAGAAAGTGCTCCGAGGGTGACAGGCCACCCCTCGGAAAAACTAAGTCTTTTTCCCATCTGAGAATTCTGGAGAACAAAAGTGAGAAACTGCGTCGCCTTTCGGGAACGAAAGCGAGAAGCTGAGTCGCCTTTCTGGAACGAAAGTGAGAAGCTGAGTCGCCTTTCCGGAACGAAAGCGAGAAGCTGAGTCGCCTTTCGTGACGAAGAAAATCTTCAAGTCCGCGAAGGAGATCTTCAAGCGCCGAAGGAGAATTCCGCAAAAGTCTGCAAGGAGCTCTTCCGGGTCCAGAATGTACAACCCCCATATCCATCGAGTGAGGCCCAGCGTGGAGGGCCGCCGAGACGTGTCAACTAGACACAAGGGGTTTTTAGACCTTTGGGTATCGCCCAGCGATACCCTCGTAGTTCTCACCCAGAAGGAGAGGAAGAGGCGGAGAGAGCGGAGGGGGGGGGGGGTCTCGCCCCTCCCTCTCTCGCCCAGCAGGAGAGGCGGAGAGAGGGGAGGGGGGGTCTCGCCCCTCCCTCTCTTGCCCAACAGGAGAGGCGGAGAGGAGGGAGGGGGGGTCTCGCCCCTCCCTCTCTCGCCCACCAGGAGAGGCGTAGAGAGGGGAGGGGGGGTCTCGCCCCTCCCTCTCTCGCCCAGCAGGAAAGGCGGAGAGGAGGGAGGGGGGGTCTCGCCCCTCCCTCTCTCGCCCAGCAGGAGAGGCGGAGAGAGGGGAGGGGGGGTCTCGCCCCTCCCTCTCTCGCCCAGCAGGAAGGGCGGAGAGGAGGGAGAGGGGGTCTCGCCCCTCCCTCTCTCGCCCAGCAGGAGAGGCGGAGAGAGGGGAGGGGGGATCTCGCCCCTCCCTCTCTCGCCCAGCAGGAAAGGGCAGAGAGAGGGGAAGGGGGGGTCTCGCCCCTCCCCCTCTCGCCCAGGGGAGGCCCCCCTCGTCCAGTTTGCTATTCGCAGTCCATTTTTGTCTATTCGCAGTCCAATGGTGTGCGTTTAGCGCTTCAGAACCGCGGGATTCAGTTATCCGCAGCCCAATTCTGAGGGTATTTTGGTAATCTGGCAGATCAGTTTTTGGCTATTTGCAGCCCAACTTGGAAAACCTATAAATAGACCCTAAGGGGCACCAAAGGAGGGGGCTTCAACATTTTCAAATTTCGGATCTTCTTCTTCCCTTAGAGCTCTCCTTTGGTGCTTCTGGTTCAGCATTGGCTAGGGAGGGGAAGATCTCTCAGGTCTTCCGGGTGTGAGGTGGGACCTCCTCGCTGTAGCCTAGGGTCCGTTTCCAAGTCCAAGTGCTCTTGCCTAGAGAGTTGGCTCGAGAGAAGTAGGTGTGAGACCACCCCTTTTTTGGGACCCCGAACTCCACGGAAACCGAGTTTTCGGTTTCAACATTTTTGGTGCGGTGAGCGTGGAGAGTGGTCAGCACAGAAGTTCTTGAACCAAATCTCATGGCAGGAGACCTCGGAGGAGGAGACGACGAGGGGTCTCACATCCCAAGTGAGGTGGTAGGAAGAGGAGAGTTCATGACGGCCATCAAGGGAATCATGGAGCTGCTCCAAGGCATCACCAGGGGAGATGAATGCTCGGCTCCCTCCCCCAGACACCGCCTTCTGGGTCGCAAGGAGTGCTCGCCCAGGGGGGGTCAGGAGAGGTTGCCCCAGGGGGTCGGCCAGGCAAGGAACCAGTGACTGAGAGTGGCGAGCGGGACCTCGCCGGGCGAGTGCTTTTTCCTAGCTCGGTGAGTGGGGTCTCGCTCGGAGCAGGAGTCGCGCAAGTGGAGCTCGCGAAGTCGGCGAGCGGGGGAGGTTCAAGGAACTGTTGGTTCATCATAGTTGACGCTCCTAGCAGTTATAATGCCATCTTCGGAAGACCCCTCATCAGCGCCTTCCGATGCGTACCATCATCCTTCCACCAGTGCCTCAAGTTCAACACTGGAGGAATCCAAGTCAGGATCCGCGGAGACCCCAGGATGGCGAGGCACTGCTACGTCACAGCCGTCAACAACATCTCTTGGCAAGCGGGGGCGGAGGAGATGGAGAAGATCATGGGGAGCATGAGCAGGATGGGAGTGGCAGGAGAAGCAGAGGAATGATCATCTCACGCAAGCAGCCTGAGAGGCGAGTGCCATGGGGGGTATGTTGTGTTTATTTTTTGTTGTTTTCCTTTGTAGCAAGTTCTACCCCTCGCTGGTTGGGCCAGGAGGTTTTGACAAGGGAAATCCCCCCATTAGATGGATGAAGTTATGTTGCTTATATGTTTAGTAAGTTGCCACCGAGATGTCCTCCTCGCTCCAGGCTCTCACTAGCTGGGTGGGTCGAATGATCCTCGGATGGGTAAGATCAACGCCGAGATGTCCTCCTCACTCCAGGCTCTCACTAGCTGGGTGGGTCGAATGTGTTGAAACCTTCAACAGGTCTCTTGAGTTCGGACCCACAGGGGGTATAGCCGATGCTTACTTCTCCCTCACTAGACTCTCTTAGCGGTGGATGTGAGAATGTGAATAGACCCAAGGCTGAAGCGAGGAGGTCCCGCCACACACCCGGAAGATCTTAGAGAGCTTCCCCTCCCAGACCAGAGCTCAACCGGGCACCTTGGAGGGCACTAACAGCCGACCAAAAACTAGCCTGGAGGAGAGGATTCTCTAAAATCGGATCTCCTCCAAGGTGCCCTTAAGGGTCTATTTATAGATTTTTCTAGGCTGGTCTGCAAATAACATGAATCCACCTTTTAGTTTTACTAACAGCACCCCAAATTGGTCTGCTAACAGCCTAACTCCGCTGTTCCGAAGGACTATTTGCAGCCCACCAGGTGTATTAGGGGCATTTCCCCCTCAAATCATCCTGGGCGAGTGGTCCGTGAGGGCACCACTCGCTGGGCACCCGCCTAGCTGGGCGAGTGCCCACGCTCCCGGGCGAATGGTCCGTGAGAGCACCACTCGCCTAGCTCCTTCTCTTCTGCACCTTACCCCCACCAAACCGGGGGTACTTCTACCTCCTAGCCGGGGCGAATGATCGGGCTGACCCAGGTCTCGCCACCTGGCTTGAGGGGCCCACTCGGCGAATACGGGTTGTACACAATCCCCGCTCTTTGCGAGTGGTTACTACGCTCGGAAAGAACAGTCCAACCCTGTATTCGGTGAGTGCTTGCTGACTGGACTCACAAGATTCTGTGGGTCCCACCGTTGTCCTATATATATCTCTTCATGTCAGAACTTCCTGGAGCGTTGACAACCCTCGATTCGGAGCTTCTTCCCTCTCGTAGCCCTTCACCGAGATCAATGTCTTCTCACAAGCCTTCCGCGAGACCCCTCTCGCTGGATATGATCGAGCGTCTGGCCGCGGCCCAAGCTGTAACTGCCCCCAAGGCAGCCAGATTTGCTCCCTGGCTTATGTCTAAGCGGGACCCGAGTGCCCCCTACGTCTCGCGTCGAGCCAAGGCGATTCGACTGAATCGTCAGAGAGGCGTGACTGCCTCGGAATCTCCTACGGGTACTCCACCGGCGAACACTCCGCCGGCGGATACTCTTCTGGCGAGGAATCCTCCGGACCCCGGGACGCAGGTATGAGGATTCCTCCCGTCCCTCTGTTTAGTTCTTTCCCTTACCTTGCCTCTGCTCTGACCATTCGCAGGGGATCTCGATGCCCGAGACCGGCCACGGGGCCGTCTCGAGCAGTGTCATGGTGCCACCTCCCCCGGACGAGAGGCCTTCGGATCGGGACCTTGCTCCTCCACCTCCTCCGGGCGAGACATCGTTGCAGTCCGGTAAGTTGTAACCCCTTTTAGATTCATCCTTCATGCTGCTCGCTGCTGACCACTGTTTTTTGTAGCCCTCGACCCCAACCTTTCGCTGCGGAACTCTATTCCTCCTAGTTCCCCTGTTCGACCGAACCCCTCCGTGCTTGCGGATGAGCTGAGGGTGTCCCCCAGAAGGGATCCGGTCAGCAGGGTCGCGCGGATGATCCTGCGGATGCTCCAGCTCCTACCTCACAGCCTTACCGTCCTGGAAAGGGAAAGGTCTTACCTCCCGCCTGGCTGTTTGGAACGCACCCCCATTCGTCTCGTCCTTCAGGTCATAAGGACCCCACTCCAGGTCAGTTCACTCACCTGCCCCTATTGTACTCGCATATTTTACCGCTACTGACCTAGTTGTGCTTTCGCAGGCTATCGGGAAGCCTCCCCCTTTGATTCCTACAACGAGGGGGAAGAGGGGATGCTCTCGCCCCTCCCTTCCCCTGGGGATCTCGCTGACTTTCTGGGCGACTCCTCAGATCACGCGACCCTGAAGGAGCGGATCACGGAGGTCTTGGGGAAGCTCATCCACATCCAGCAAAATGTTGCCGGCCAGGTGGACGACGTGCGGCTGAGAGTCGCGTGTGAGTTAAAGGACCTCCATCGGGACTACTCGCGCATTCTCACAACGGTGGAGCGCCTGGGGGGTGAAGGAGGGGAGTTGTCTCCCGAAACACATGCCGCGCGAGCCCGGGACCAACTCCAACTGGCTTCCCATGAGATCACCAACATACTCGCATATTACCGCCCGCGAATGCCCCTGGAAGTCGGGTCGCGAAAGCGAGGTCGGTGGGTCTGGGAGGAGTATTGAGCTAGTCTTCATCCGCCCTTCTTGTAATTCTTCTGTTTTCTGTACCGCGGATGCTGAACTTTTATTTCTGTTTGTAATAATCTTATGCCCTGTGTTTTGCGAATGCTCTATTCCTTGTCTCTTATTTCCTATATCTTGCTTGGGTATTTGCGAATGCTTTGCTATTGCCGAATGCTTTCTTAACCTCTTTCGCGTAGTCGATGAGCGAATAGTCACAGGGCATTTGTCATTAATGGGCGAGAGGGGTTGGCCCGGGTTCCGAGGCGTCGGGAAGGCGCGACTGCTATCTGCACACCCGTTACCTCGAAAGCCCAAACGCCGTTTAGCCCTTCTATAAATAGGCCTTTCAACCACCGTATGAAATACCTTACCATCCGCTCCTTCTCTTTCCTCGCGCTAGCACTCGCGCTTCTCTCTTCTCTGCTGCTTTCTTATCCTTCGTCATTCGCGTCATGGGTGGTGATGCGGAAGGCAGAGCCAGGTGCGCCAGCGCGTTCGTCAACCACACCTTCGATTCATGCGACCTCTCCGACGAGGCTTACCTGACTGCGGTCGCGGATTACATCCCGCCTGGGTTCGAGGCGCGAAAGCCCAGGCCGGACGAGCGCCTAAACTCCATCTCGCCCTGTGCTCTCGCGATCCCGCTAGAGCACTTCGAGGTGGGGTTTCGCCTTCCCATCTGGCCAGAACTCCGCCAGACCTTCAGATATTATGGAGTCGTGCCCGGCCAGCTCAACCCCAACTCCATCGCCATGCTGGTCGGGTACGCGAGCTATCTGCGAGAAGAGGGAATCGAGTTCTCGCTCCCCGTCTTCCGCAAGCTCTACACCTTTCGCTGCACCAACGACATCTCATTCTTCTCGGGTATGAACCCGCTCAAGCATTATGGGCTCCCGAATAAGAACCACGACTGGGTTCGGCGCTTCCTCTTCGTCAGCGGGAACCTGGGAAATACACTTCTCGCCCCAGTGCAGGAGGAGGAGTCAACCTTCCGCCCCCCGACCCTAGGGGGGCACGAGGCCAAACTCCACCAATACATCTTGGAGCACGGGATGGACCTCGTCTATCTCCGGCGAAACGTCAACTCGCTCCTGCTCATTCCGCAGGGCGAGGGTAAGTTTTTGGGACTTCGTTCGTTTCGATCTTGTGACTCTTATGCCATTCGCTAAATCATTCGCAATATTATGCAGGTGTGCGTAGCTTCCCCCTGCATCCGCCGCGTCCCGCTGGGGCTTCCGTGTCCTTCGCACAGGCTGCAGCGGATGCCTGTCGGGAGGAACCCTCATCCTCCAAGCCTAGCGGAAAGAAGCGGAAACCTGGGGCGCTGACCTCCTCTTCTTCCAAGAAATCAAAGAATCCCCCCTCCGCCAAGGGGAAGGGGGTCTTGGACGAGACCCTAGGGGCGAGTGCTCAGACTCAAACCCCGGGGGTGGGTGCGCCAGGCGAGACCACCCTTCGCTCGGGATCGTCGTTGCCGCCGCCTCCATTGCCCAGGGACCACCGGAACTTCCCCAGTGGCGAGAAGTACGTGGACCCCTCAGGGGCTCCCCTGGTAAAGTGGGACAGGAACGCCAACAGGGTCTCGCTCTCCACCCTTCATCCATCGTGGATAGAGAGCGACCTCGCGAGTGGTGAGGCCTACGCCATCGCGTATGCCCTCTACGGTCGGGAGGATGCTGAAGTCTATGATGCCGAGACGACTCAGGTCCTCGCCCATGAGACCGCCAGGGCCATGCTGCGGGCGCTCGAGCTCGCGCATATGTCTTCGCGCCGGAGCATCAAACTGGCGCGGAGCTTGGCGGAGGTTGAGGAGTCCAGGACCGTCGTTTCTGCCGAGGCGCTGGAACTCAGGACGAAGCTGGCAGCTGCGGAAACCCTTCTCTCCAGCCGCCCCATTGCGGAGGTATATATTTTCTCCCTCCCCGCGAGTGGCCTGTTGCCGAATGATGTACTTTCTTCTTACCACCTTTATCATTATTCTTAGAACACCACGGTTGCCGAGATGCTTTGTGCTCGGGTGGCTGGCCTTGAAGACGAAGTCCGGCTGGCCAAGGCCGAGGCCCAGCGGTCGCGAGAAGTCGAGGTCTCGGCACTCGCCTTGGGGAGCGGGGGGGGCACTTCTACCCCCACCACGAGCTGGAGCAATTGATGCAGGAGAACGCCCAGAGCGCCGTGAAGCATGCGCTGCAGGTGTTGCGGCAGGCTGGGTACCTGAAGGAAGAGGTCGAATGCCTCTCTGCTCGACAGGTCGTCCCCGAGCTCTTCATCCCGATCCCCTTCCCGGAAGATGAGGATGGCGAGCCGCGAGAAGATGCCCTCCTACCGGATTCAGGCGAGAGCGATAGATCTTCTGGCGAGAAGCCTGCCGACCCCTGAGATGGACCGTGCTTTTTGCCGTCTTTTACTTAAAATCTTTTGAATGTAATCATGAACGGGGCGAGTGCCCTTGAAATATATGTATATTGGTCATGATTTTTGTGCTCTCCATTTTTGTGCTATCTCCACTTTTTTCTCATTTGTTGTTATGTCTCGCTAGGCTCGCTAGGACGTTAATTCTTTCTCATTCGCCGCTATATCTCGCTAGGCTCATTAGGACGTTTAAACTGTAGTGCAACTGTCCCGACCACCTAGCGAATGCTCGAGGGTGACCTGGGCGTGTCTCTCCCCTTCGTTTCCCGCTGCCTCCCCCACTCGCACTTCCTTACCATTCACCCAAACCGGGGTTTCGCTTAGGTAATCATGAAAGTGAAGTGAGGTCGTTTCTCCCGCGCGTGGTCAATGCGAGTGCTCTTGAGGTCACCCTTTGAGAATTTTGAACCTGCCACCGAGTGAGCCTTCGGACCTGCCAGCTAGATGAGAGCCTGGACACCGGGTCTGCTCGGGGCCTTCTTTTCTTTCACATAGAACCTGCCTCCGAGTGAGCCTTCGGACCTGCCAGCTAGATGAGAGCCTGGACAGCGGGTCTGCTCGGGGCCTTCTTTTCTTTCACATAGAACCTGCCTCCGAGTGAGCCTTCGGACCTGCCAGCTAGATGAGAGCCTGGACAGCGGGTCTGCTCGGGGCCTTCTTTTCTTTCACATAGAACCTGCCTCCGAGTGAGCCTTCGGACCTGCCAGCTAGATGAGAGCCTGGACAGCGGGTCTGCTCGGGGCCATTTTCTCAACACCTCGGAACCTGCCACCGAGTGATCCTTCGGACCTGCCAGCTAGATGAGAGCCTGGACAGCGGGTCTGCTCGGGGCCTTCTTTTCTTTCACATAGAACCTGCCTCCGAGTGAGCCTTCGGACCTGCCAGCTAGATGAGAGCCTGGACAGCGGGTCTGCTCGGGGCCTTCTTTTCTTTCACATAGAACCTGCCTCCGAGTGAGCCTTCGGACCTGCCAGCTAGATGAGAGCCTGGACAGCGGGTCTGCTCGGGGCCTTCTTTTCTTTCACATAGAACCTGCCTCCGAGTGAGCCTTCGGACCTGCCAGCTAGATGAGAGCCTGGACAGCGGGTCTGCTCGGGGCCTTCTTTTCTTTCACATAGAACCTGCCTCCGAGTGAGCCTTCGGACCTGCCAGCTAGATGAGAGCCTGGACAGCGGGTCTGCTCGGGGCCTTCTTTTCTTTCACATAGAACCTGCCTCCGAGTGAGCCTTCGGACCTGCCAGCTAGATGAGAGCCTGGACAGCGGGTCTGCTCGGGGCCTTCTTTTCTTTCATATAGAACCTTCCTCCGAGTGAGCCTTCGGACCTGCCAGCTAGATGAGAGCCTGGACAGCGGGTCTGCTCGGGGCCTTCTTTTCTTTCACATAGAACCTGCCTCCAGTGAGCCTTCGGACCTGCCAGCTAGATGAGAGCCTGGACAGCGGGTCTGCTCGGGGCCTTCTTTTCTTTCACATTAAACCTGCCTCCGAGTGAGCCTTCGGACCTGCCAGCTAGATGAGAGCCTGGACAGAGGGTCTGCTCGGGGCTATTTCGGGAGCTTTCAGAGTTTTTCCTACAAGCTGCAGTATCAATCTCAAACACATATGTTAAACAAAATATTCTTATTTCAAAAACATTTTCATTACATAGTTTCAGGGATAGAAACGTTTAAGATCGTCACCACTCCATGTGTGGCTGAGAGGTTGGCCCTCCACATTCTAAAGGCGATACCCCCCAGACTTTAGTGCCTCTTCCACGACATAGGGGCCTTCCCAGTTGGGTTTAAGTTTTCCAACTGCGGCGGACCTTCCAGCCGCGTCGACCTTCTTGAGCACCAGATCTCCCTTCTCGAACTGCTTGACCATGACGTGCTTGTCGAAATACTTGGCCATCCGTCGCTTGACCTCTTCTTGGCGAATGGCTGCCAGGTCCCGAGCTTCTTCGATGAGGTCGAGGGAGAGCTGCAACTCTATCTCATTTTCGGCTCTCCAACTTTCCTCTCTGCTTGCGGCGGCCTTTACCCGTGGTGTCATAACTTCGAACTCTATGGGGATGACGGTCTCGCAGCCGTGAGAGAGCTTGAAAGGGGTCTCTCCTGTGGCGGTGTTGGGGGTAGTTCTTATGGCCCACAAGACCGATGGAAGCTGTTCTACCCAATTGCCCTTCAGATTTTCCACCTTTTTTCTTGAGCAGGTTCACGATGACCTTGTTTGCCGTCTCCACCTGCCCGTTGCTCCTGGGATGGTGAACGGATGCAAACCTGAGGTCTATCCCCAGCTGGCCACAGAAGCTGATGAATTCCTCGCTTGCGAACTGCGGACCATTATCCGTGTCTATGGCATGTGGAAGCCCATGTCGACAAATGATCTCCCCCCATACGAAGTTGCGGATTACCTGGGAGGTGACCTTAGCCAATGCCTTGACCTCCAACCATTTTGAGAAGTAGTCAATCATTACTAGGAGAAACCTCCTCTGCCCACTAGCCTGGGGGAATGGTCCTACCAGATCCATTCCCCATATGGCGAATGGCCAGGGCGCCGTGATACTCTTTAGCCTCTGAGCTGGCACGAGCTGAAGCGAGGCGAACATTTGGCACTTCTGGCACCTCTTGGCGAAGGCTACCGCGTCTTTACTTAGGGTTGGCCAGAAGTACCCCTGCCTCACTATTCTTGCCTCCAACATCCTGCTCCCCGAGTGGCTGCCGCACTCGCCGGAGTGGACTTCTTCCAAGATCTTTGGGACCTCCTCCTCTGAAACGCATCGGGCCAGGAGGCCCGAGAGGGTCTTCCGATACAAGTCCCCCTCGTGGAGCACGTAGTAGGCGGACTTATATCGGAAGCGCCTCTGGTCCGGGACCTCCTCTGGAAACTTTCCTGTTGCAAGGAAGGTGACGAAGGGATCCTTCCAGGAGAGCCGCTTCTCTACTTCCATGAGTTCTCCCTCCTCAATCGAAGGGCGGAATAGATCCGTCAGGGTTCCCCCGGCCCGAGGACCGGATTTGGCCAACCGGTCCGCCGGGGTGCTCTCCTCCCGCGGGACGTGCTGGATGGAGAAAGTTTTGAACGTTCCCACGAGACCTCTCACTTTGGCCAAGTACCTTATGAGCGTAGGCTCCCTCGTCTCGAACTCTCCCTTGATCTGAGAGGCTATTACCATTGAGTCGGTGAGGACCTCCACGTCATGGACACCGAGCTCCTGGGCCAACCGTAGACCGACGATCACCGCCTCATACTCCGCCTGGTTGTTGGTGATTGGGAAGTGTATCACTAGTGTCTGCTCGATCTTTACCCCTTGGGGACTCTCCAGCACCACCCCTCCTCCGAGTGAATTCTTGCCCGAAGCCCCGTCCACCAGCAGCTTCCACGGAATGTGACGCGGGGCTCCATCTTCTTTCATCTCGGCCACATAATCTGCCATGAAATCAGCCACCACCTGTGCCTTCATGGATAGTCGAGGGACGAAGACAATGTTGAATTCACTTAGCTCTATTGACCATTTTGCGAGCCTTCCCGAGTGTTCCACTCCTTCGAAGATCTGGCGGAGAGGGTGGTCCGTCACCACTTGAATTGAATGGGCCTGGAAGTATGGCCTGAGCTTCCTTGCTGCGACGACTAGAGCAAAGGCCAACTTCTCCAAGATCGGGTATCTGAGCTCTGCTTCCCTCAGGACCCTGCTCACGTAGTAGACGGGCAGCTGCTTCTTGCCTTCCTCCCGAACCAGGACGGAGCTTACGACCTCTGTCCCGACCCCGAGATATAGATATAGTTCCTCCCCTCTTTGGGACCTTGAAGCAGTGGAGCCTTGGTGAGTTGGCTCTTCAAGGCCTGGAAGGCCTCCTCGCATTCTTTTGTCCATTCAAACTTCTGGTTACCTCGTAATGTTTTGAAGAAGGGGGAGCATTTCTCCCCGGCTCGGGAGAGAAACCTGCTCAGCCCTGCGAGTCTTCCGGCCAAGCGCTGAACTTCCTTGGCGTTCCGCGGCGACCCTAACTCCATTATGGCCTTAACCTTGTCCGGGTTAGGTTCTACCCCCCAAGGGGTGAGAAGGTGTCCCAGGAATTTCCCCTTACTGGCCCCGAACACACACTTCAGGGGGTTCAAGCGCATCTTGTACTTGCGTAGGGTGGCGAAGGTCTCCTCGAGGTCCTGGATGTGAGAGTTCACGCACTTGCTCTTCACCATAAGGTCATCCACGTAGACCTCCAGGTTCCTTCCCCTTTGCTCGCTAAACACCCGGTCCATCATCTTCTGGTAGGTTGCTCCTGCATTTTTCAGCCCGAAGGGCATCATCTTATAGCAGTAGCATCCCTCCCTGGTGATGAACGAGACGTCTTTGACGTCTGGGGGGTGCATCCTGATCTGGTGATAACCTGAAAAAGCATAAAAAAACTCATCACAGAAAAACCGACGGCTGAGTCAACCAGCGCGTCGATCCGAGGCAAGGGGTAGCAATCCTTAGGGCAGGCCTTATTTAATAATGAAAAATCCACACACATGCGCCAGCGGCTATCGGTCTTTTTTACCATTATGACGTTGGAGACCCAGCCTGGGTACTGGATCTCCGATACAAAACCTGCTTCGAGGAGTTTTGCCATCTCCTCGCGGATGGGTCCTTCGAGCTTGCTGGCGAAGGTCCTCCTCTTCTGCCGGATGGGACGGGCTTCCGGATCGAGGTTGAGACGATGGCAAGCCACGTCCGCCTCGATGCCTGGCATATCAGCTGCGCTCCATGCGAAGACATCCACGTTCCTCTGGATGCACTCCAGCATCTTCACCCTGTCCTCCGGGCCGAGACTCCCGTTGATCCGCACCTCTTTCACCCTCCCTTCCTGGGTGAGGACTTCCATCTCCACCACCTCTTCTGCCGCCTCGAGCCGGGCTGGCTCTTCCCATTGGCCCTTTGCTTTTCGCCCTTCTACCCGGGCCTCTTCCTCTGCGACTCCTTCCGCCTCCACCGGCTCGACCTCCTGCTCCTCCTGAGCGACCTCCAACAACTCGACCTCCTGCTCCTCACGAGCGACCTCCATATTCTCCTCTCGGGCATCGCCCTCTCCCCCTACTTCTCTCTTCTCCACTTCTTCTCCTGGCCCCTCTGGCCTCGCCATCTCTTCATCCATCTTCTCGGCATCCGCCATCCAAGAAATGGTGTTGACGGCAGTCACATAGCACTGCCTCGCCACCTTAGCATCTCCTCGGACGCGGACCTGGACTCCTCCACTATGGAGCTTTAAGCACTGATGGTACGATGAGGGCACGCACCGGAAGGCGCTGATGAGGGGTCGTCCGAAAATGGCGTTATAGCTGCTCGGAGCGTCCACAATGACGAACCGACAGTTTCTTGGGACTCCTCCTAGCGTCACTTGGAGACCAACACCTCCCTCGACCTCCTTCCGCTCTCCTGAGAAACCAAACAGCGGTCCGTCGGAGGCCTGCACCCTCTTCTTTTCCACCTCCATTGCGTCGAAGGCCTTCTTGAAGATCACGTTCACTGAGCTCCCGTTATCTACCAGGATCCGGGAGACCGTGAAATTTTCAATTGCTGTCTGAATCACCAGGGCGTCGCATAATGGATCCTCATAATCTGGCATGTCTTCCGAGGAGAAGGTGAGCTTCTCCGAGAGGGGTGGGGTCTGGGAAGTCGACGCGACGTCCCTTCGGAACATCGCCTGGAAGCTCCTCTTGCGAGAGGCCTCTATCCCAACCCCTCCATGAATCACCCCGATTCCCCCCTGGTTCCTGTATCCGCCCTATCCTCGCATCGGTCTTCTTCCGCCTCCGGGAGCATTTCCTCGATCCTGGCCTGCTGCCGCCGTGGCTGACCTTTCTCTCTCATCTCCAAGAACTCTGGGCAGGTGGCGGTCGCGTGACCTTCTTCCTGATGAAAGTCACAATAAGGCAACGCCACCCTGCCCCCTCTCCCTGCTCTTCCTCTTCCTCCTCTTGCTCCTCTGCCTCCTCTTCCCCGGCCTACTGCCATAGCTTGCTCCCTTGGGGGGTGAGGGGGTCTGGGACCCTGCCTCCACCCCGGATTCATTCCTCCCACTTCTCTTCCTTGGTATCCTTCTTCCTGACCTCTCGCCGGTCCTTCCTGGTGCCTCCAGCCCAACCTGTTGTTGGGCTCTTGATTCCTCCAATTCCGAGGCGGTCTTTCGAACCCCTGACCCCTGGGTTCATCTCGCCTTCTTCCTTCTTGTTGCCTCACCTCAGGCTCGCTCATCTTTGCCAATCTCCTGTAGAACTCCGGGTTGGCCGCCTCCCCTTCAATCTCTTCTGCTGCTCGCTCCATCAATTCTTCAAAGGATGAGGGAGGCATTCTTTTTAGGTCCATCTTAAAGAACCCGTCTCGCAACCCTACGATGAACGCCATCTGGAGGGCGAATCCCGGCACCTCCTGCACGAGGTGTATCTCCTCCTGGAACCTATCCACGTAATGTGCCAGGGACTCTCCCTCTGCCTGATCTTGAAGAGATCCTCCGCATCCTTCTTCCTCTTTTTTGACGTCGAGAAGCGCAGCCGAAAGCCTCGGCGCAGATCATCAAACGTGTAGATGGAACCCGCGGAAAGCTGGTGGAACCAGTCCCTTGCTTTCTCCTTCAGGGTGGTTGCGATGAGTCGGCATTGAAAAGCATCCGACATGGGAAGAATTGAGGTCATGTCCTCAAACCACTACAGGTGCACGACTGGATCCTCCTTGCCGGTGTAGTAGGACATCTCTGGCCCACGAAACCCCTCTCGCACTGGGGCCGAGAGGATCATCTCGCAAAAGGGGTTCCCTTCCCCTGTTCGGCGAATGGTCTTCTCGCGGACCCAGCTCGCACACCTCAGCACTCGCCGGACTGCTGAACAGCTGCCGCCCCGGGAGATCTCGCGCACTTCCTTCTGCTGGCACCTCCTTCCCCGGCCGCTGCCCTGGTTCGTTCTCGCTGATCTGCAGGGGCGGAACCACGGGGACTGTCGGGGTCTCGCACTCGCTCCTTGCTGCGAGAACTGTCTGCAGAACTTCTCGCTTGAACTTCTCAAACATCTCCAGCCACTCTCCTGTCGCGGGTGGCTGCGAGTGGCCTGAGTCAGAACCATTCCCCCCATCTCCTGTCATCGAACCTAATTCGAGATTTTCCTTCACCGGCTACGGTCCACGCTCACCGCACCAAAAATATTGAAACCTTCAACAGGTCTCTTGAGTTCGGACCCACAGGGGGTGTAGCCGATGCTTACTTCTCCCTCACTAGACTCTCTTAGCGGTGGATGTGAGAATGTGAATAGACACAAGGCTGAAGCGAGGAGGTCCCGCCACACACCCGGAAGATCTTAGAGAGCTTCCCCTCCCAGACCAGAGCTCAACCGGGCACCTTGGAGGGCACTAACAGCCGACCACAAACTAGCCTGGAGGAGAGGATTCTCTAAAATCGGATCTCCTCCAAGGTGCCCTTAAGGGTCTATTTATAGATTTTTCTAGGCTGGTCTGCAAATAACATGAATCCGCCTTTTAGTTTTACTAACAGCACCCCAAATTTGTCTGCTAACAGCCTAACTCCGCTGTTCCGAAGGGCTATTTGCAGCCCACCAGGGGTATTAGGGTCATTTCCCCCTCAAATCATCCTGGGCGAGTGGTCCGTGAGGGCACCACTCGCTGGGCACCCGCCTAGCTGGGCGAGTGCCCACGCTCCCGGGCGAATGGTCCGTGAGAGCACCACTCGCCTAGCTCCTTCTCTTCTGCACCTTACCCCCACCAAACCGGGGGTACTTCCACCTCCTAGCCGGGGCGAATGATCGGGCTGACCCAGGTCTCGCCACCTGGCTTGAGGGGCCCACTCGGCGAATACGGGTTGTACAGAATGATCCTCGGAAGGAAGAGCTTGCCATCGAGATGTCCTCCTCACTCCAGGCTCTCACTAGCTGGGTGGGTCGAATGATCCTCGGATGGGTAAGTTCAACGCCGAGATGTCCTCCTCACTCCAGGCTCTCACTAGCTGGGTGGGTCGAATGATCCTCGGAAGGAAGGGCTTGCCATCGAGATGTCCTCCTCACTCCAGGCTCTCACTAGCTGGGTGGGTCGAATGATCCTCGGATGGGTAAGTTCAACGCCGAGATGTCCTCCTCACTCCAGGCTCTCACTAGCTGGGTGGGTCGAATGATCCTCGGAAGGAAGAGCTTGTCATCGAGATGTCCTCCTCACTCCAGGCTCTCACTAGCTGGGTGGGTCGAATGATCCTCGGATGGGTAAGTTCAACGCCGAGATGTCCTCCTCACTCCAGGCTCTCACTAGCTGGGTGGGTCGAATGATCCTCGGAAGGAAGAGCTTGCCATCGAGATGTCCTCCTCACTCCAGGCTCTCACTAGCTGGGTGGGTCGAATGATCCTCGGATGGGTAAGTTCAACGCCGAGATGTCCTCCTCACTCCAGGATCTCACTAGCTGGGTGGGTCGAATGATCCTCGGAAGGAAGGGCTTGCCATCGAGATGTCCTCCTCACTCCAGGCTCTCACTAGCTGGGTGGGTCGAATGATCCTCGGATGGGTAAGTTCAACGCCGAGATGTCCTCCTCACTCCAGGCTCTCACTAGCTGGGTGGGTCGAATGATCCTCGGAAGGAAGAGCTTGCCATCGAGATGTCCTCCTCACTCCAGGCTCTCACTAGCTGGGTGGGTCGAATGATCCTCGGATGGGTAAGTTCAACGCCGAGATGTCCTCCTCACTCCAGGCTCTCACTAGCTGGGTGGGTCGAATGATCCTCGGAAGGAAGAGCTTGCCATCGAGATGTCCTCCTCACTCCAGGCTCTCACTAGCTGGGTGGGTCGAATGATCCTCGGTTGGGTAAGTTCAACGCCGAGATGTCCTCCTCACTCTAGGCTCTCACTAGCTGGGTGGGTCGAATGATCCTTGGAAGGAAGGGCTTGCCATCGAGATGTCCTCCTCACTCCAGGCTCTCACTAGCTGGGTGGGTCGAATGATCCTCGGATTGGTAAGTTCAACTCCGAGATGTCCTCCTCACTCCGGGCTCTCACTAGCTGGGTGGGTCGAATGATCCTCGGAAGGAAGAGCTTGCCATCGAGATGTCCTCCTCACTCCAGGCTCTCACTAGCTGGGTGGGTCGAATGATCCTCGGATGGGTAAGTTCAACGCAGAGATGTCCTCCTCACTCCAGGCTCTCACTAGCTGGGTGGGTCGAATGATCCTCGGATGGGTAAGTTCAACGCTGAGATGTCCTCCTCACTCCAGGCTCTCACTAGCGGATGAGTCAAACATGCCTCGGGGGCAAGGTTCTGCCCCCCTCGATGGATATTTGGGCTTGGACTTTTCTTTCTGAGGTTGTGCCAAACTCGTAAAGAGCGGGGATTGTGTACAACCCCCATATCCATCAAGTGAGGCCCAGCGTGGAGGGCCGCTGAGACGTATCAACTAGACCCAAGGGGTTTTTAGACCTTTGGGTATCGCCCAGCGATACCCCCGTAGCTCTCACCCAGAAGGAGAGGAAGAGGCGGAGAGAGGGGAGGGGGGGTCTCGCCCCTCCCTCTCTCGCCCAGCAGGAGAGGCGGAGAGAGGGGAGGGGGGTCTCGCCCCTCCCTCTCTCGCCTAGCAGGAGAGGCGGAGAGGAGGGAGGGGGGGTCTCGCCCCTCCCTCTCTCGCCCAGCAGGAGAGGCGGAGAGAGGGGGGTGGGGGGGGGGGGGGGGGTCTCGCCCCTCCCTCTCTCGCCCAACGGGAAAGGCGGAGAGGAGGGAGGGGGGGTCTCGCCCCTCCCTCTCTCGCCCAGCAGGAGAGGCGGAGAGAGGGGAGGGGGGGGGGGGGGGGGGGGGTCTCGCCCCTCCCTCTCTCGCCCAGCAGGAAGGGCGGAGAGGAGGGAGAGGGGGTCTCGCCCCTCCCTCTCTCGCCCAGCAGGAGAGGCGGAGAGAGGGGAGGGGGGTCTCGCCCCTCCCTCTCTCGCCCAGCAGGAAAGGGCAGAGAGAGGGGAAGGGGGGTCTCGCCCTTCCCCCTCTCGCCCAGGGGAGGCCCCCCTCGTCCAATTTGCTATTCGCAGTCCAGTTTTGGCTATTCGCAGTCCAGTGATGTGCGTTTAGCGCTTCAGAACAGCGGGATTCGGTTATCCGCAACCCAATTCTGAGGGTATTTTGGTAATCTGGCAGATCAGTTTTTGGCTATTTGCAGCCCAACTTGGAAAACCTATAAATAGACCCTAAGGGGCACCAAAGGAGGGGGCTTCAACATTTTCAAATTTCGGATCTTCTTCTTCCCTTAGAGCTCTCCTTTGGTGCTTCTGGTTCAGCATTGGCTAGGGAGGGGAAGATCTCTCAGGTCTTCCAGGTGTGAGGTGGGACCTCCTCGATGTAGCCTAGGGTCCGTTTACAAGTCCAAGTGCTCTTGCCTAGAGAGTTGGCTCGAGAGAAGTAGGTGTGAGACCACCCCTTTTTTGGGACCCCGAACTCCACGGAAACCGAGTTGTCGGTTTCAACACAGAAGTCAAGGTCCTTTCAAATGAAGCCTTGGGGCTCCTTTTATAGCTTTGGCCGAGGGCGGTCCGGTAATTTTGCCGTTTGCAGTTTCCATAAATGCTCGGCGGACGAATCATATTTTCCGGTTCGGGGAACACGGATCGCCATTTTTCATAAATGACCACCTTATCCTTCGGGCAGTTCGGGTAGTTCGGGCAGTTCGGGCAGTTCTGTTGGAGGAGAAAAAGGCGACAGGTTGTTCCTGAAATCTGAGAAACTGGAAAGACAAAAAGTGAGCACGTCGGAAAGACAAAAAGTGAGAATGTCAGAAAGACAAAAAGTGAGAATGTCAGAAAGACAAAAAGTGAGAATGTCAGAGAGACAAAAAGTGAGAATGTCAGAGAGACAAAAAGTGAGAATGTCAGAGAAAGTGAGAACGCTTCCGAATGCGCTCAGAAGCGTTCTGAGCGCGCAACGAACATGAAAGCGCTTCGAACGCGCTTGGAGGCGTTTTGAGTGCGCGTGAGCGTGGAGGTGCTCTGAGCGCGTTCAGAAGCGTTTTGAGCGCGCAACGAACATGGAAGCGCTTCGAACGCGCTTGGAGGTGTTTTGAGCGCGCGTGAGCGCGGAGGTGCTCTGAGCGCGCTCAGAAGCGTTCTGAGCGCGCAACGAACATGGAAGCGCTTTGAACGCGCTTGGAGGCGTTCTGAGCGCGGAGGCATTCTCAGAGCGCTCAGAAGCGTTCTGAGCGCGCAACGAACATGGAAGCGCTTTTGAACGCGCTTGGAGGCGTTCTGAGCGCGTGTGAGCGCGGAGGCGTTCTGAGCGCGCTCAGAAGCTTTCTGAGCGCGCAACGAACATGGAAGCGCTTTGAACGCGCTTGGAGGCGTTCTGAACGCGTGTGAGCGCGGAGGCGTTCTGAGCGCGCTCAGAAGCGTTCTGAGCGCGCAATGAACATGGAAGCGCTTTGAACGCACTTGGAGGCATTTTGAGCGCGCGACGAACATGGAAACGTTTTGAGCGCGCTTAGAGGCGTTCTGAGCGCGTGTGAGCACGGAGGCGTTCTGAGCGCGCTCAGAAGCGTTCTGAGCGCGTAACGAACATGGAAGCGCTTTGAACGCGCTTGGAGGCGTTCTGAGCGCGTGTGAGCGCGGAGGTGTTCTGAGCGCGCGTGAGCGCAGAGGTGTTCTGAGCGCGTGTGAGCGCAGAGGTGTCCTGGGCGGACGGCGGAGCGGGGATTCGTCCCCCAAAGAGGAATTGGGATCCGACACACCTGACGTGGGGGCGCGAATACGGCGGTGGCCCCTACGAGCCCCCTGCAGAAAAGGCGAGGGGAGGGGGCCTGACAGCACCCTAAGGGTGGTGCGGTTGGGCCGCACCCTGGGGGGGTGCGGCTTTGCCGCACCCGCCGAGGTGGCCGCACCCCCAATAAGGGGTGCGGTTTGCTCTCTGCGCGCTCTATTTCTGGCGGTTGGCGGCGGAAATGGCGGGCTCGGTTTCTTCGACTCGAGCGATTGTGTGTTGACCGCTGACCCCACCTCTCTTTGGTGGAGTTTTCTCTAGATGTACCCCAAGGCCTTTATGGATGGTATAACATAAGCCCCCCAAACCTTCGGAGTCCGAGTTTCGGCGCGGAGGAGTTCGGAGGTTTTAATTTTTTTGTGGCGGCTTTGATCATTGCTCTCTTTGTGGTGCCTTGGGTAGGAGTTGCTGTCGAAGGATGTGTGTGTGGTGGCTTTGTTTCTTTGTTCTGGACAGGCATTTCTCGCCCCGCGCTGAGTCGTGATAGCCCTCTGATGGTCCTGCTGCTCTGGTTGCTGACAAAACGTTGATTGAGGGGAGACGCTTTGAGATGGCCGGCGAAGGGCGTTGGTTCTTTGAGATTATTGTTGGCTTGCTGCCTAGCATTGATATCCGTATTGGTTGAGTGCTTTCTGCAAAATAATAGATGAACTTGCGCGGTTCTGAGCCCGCGGCTTTTATATAATAGAAAATTAGCTTGCGCAAGTCTGTGCTTGTGGCTTTTTGCACGAGTCTGCGCTCGCGGCTTTGGTGCACGAGTCTGTGCTCGCGGCTTTGGTGCACGAGTCTGTGCTTGTGGCTTTGGTGCACGAGTCTGTGCTCGCAGCTTTGGTGCATGAGCCTGTGCTCGCGGCTTTGGTGCACGAGTCTGTGCTCGCGGCTTGGCCGGTGAATAGCGGGTGTATTCAAACCGGGGGTGATCGTAGGGGGGCAGGCCCCCACGACACCGGGACTTGACGGCGGAGGAGAAGGGCAAACCTTCAATCGACGGCGGTGCAAAGTCCCTGGGGCAGGGCCCCAAAGCGGTTCCTGCAGTAGAATAGTTTAGAACGGGTAGAATTCGATTAGAAAATGAATGTTGATACATGCACAAGTGCAGTCTTGCGATTCCTGAGTTGGTGAGTTTCTGATACAAGTTTTGTCTATAGAGAAGGTAATCTTTGAGATCCCTTTGCGCTATGCTTGCTCGAGCCTCTTCGGTCGTTCAGCTTGGTGGGCGGCGGTGGCCCGGTGACCGATCTTTGGTGGCATCCTTCTGTGCCTCTTCGCGGAAAGCCTCCAGGTGCCCTAACTGGACGAGGCGTTCGATTTCTTCTTTCAGCCTTGCGCAGTGCTCCGTTCGGTGCCCTCGGCCTTTGTGGAAGTGGCAAAACTGGGCTCGATCTCCCCTGTGCAGGGAGAGCCGTTTGGGCCAGTTGATGATCTTGCTATTGCTGATTATAGACAAGATGTGCTCCGTATTCAGCGGGGTGAAGCTCCGGGAGCCTTGATTTGCTTAGCCCTTGGGAATGGCCTGCTCGGTTCTGAGTGAGCAGTTCAGCCTTCTCGAACTGCTGCTGCTGTCCCTTTCTATTGCGGCATGTATCGAACTGTTGCGGACTTGCTGACGCCTGAAATTTGGCTTTTTCAGCCAACGTGGGGGTTGCGCGGTCCTTCTGCGCGCCTTGCTTCTCAGACTTTGGTTTCGGCGATGGGTCGTTGTTGATCTAAGGGAGCTTGGAGTCGGGCGCGTCGAAACTGTGAATCGCATTTCTGAGGATACTCCCTTTATTGGCCATGCGCCTGAACATGGAAACGTCGTGGTCCAGGGCGTCTAGTAAGAGGCTCCCAAATATTGCGTCGTAGGGGGAGTCTGCCTCGGCGACGACGAACTGAACGTCGTATTGGACTGGTTCTGCGTGCGTCCCCACTTGGACGGGGAGGGTGATGGTTCCTACGGTGGGTACCGTAGTTCCGTCTGGGAACTCTGCGTCGCTGGCCCTGAGCTTGAGGTTCCCACTTAGGAGTTTGAGTCGTACTACGGCGGTCAGGAATAAGATGTTGAAGGAGATGCGGTGAGTCACCAATGCTCTCCTTAGCTCGCAGGGTGGACTTCCTATGCTTTCGTCTAGGGCGAAGTCCATCCATGCGTAGGGACGCTCCTGGTGGAAACTTGCACGGATCTTCTGTTGCTGCATGCTCCGCTCCGCCTCCCTTAGGCGGGGTGGTTCGTCCGCGCCGGGCTTTTCCTGCCCTTGCTCTTGGATCCTCGGTGTGCGCGCTTCGTGCCATTCAACGAACAGCTGAGAAAACTCGGTGAAGTGGTGAATCGCTCCATTTGGCAGGGATTGATACCAGCGGAGGGCGTTCCCACGCAGTGTCTTGGTGAAGATTTTGCAGCTGATTTGGTCGGGAAGTCCGAACGTCCGCACCGTCATCAAGAAGTGATTAACGTGCGCGTACGGGTCTTCTGCTCCGTGGAACTCCTTGATGTGCGGGAGCTTCAGCCATGACGGGACTGGGTGTTCCAGAATTGACTTTGACAGGGGGGATCGCCCTTGCGGGTGCGCGATATCGTTCAGATCCTGCCCCGCCGCGAGAGGGGCCGGCTTGCTAGTCGGTCCATCCCACTGGGGATGCATTGGTGCGGCGATAGGCGCTCTTTTCATCGGGCCTTCAGGAATTGAGGAACTGCACCCGTCGGACAGTTCGGGGGAGGTGTCCACCCTTGCTGGTTCCGTGAACTCAGGTGAAGCGGGCACTGCGTTCATCTTTTGTTTGGTAATTGGGAATCCATTTCCCACAGACGGCGCCAAACTGTTGCAGAACACTTAGGGCTCTGGGTAGACCGGTCCAATTGAACCACCTTAGCTTGTGAGCGAACTAAACGCGCAAACAGTCAATTCGCGATTCGCTGAGTACACTGGGACTTTTTTAACGTGGAAAACCCGGAAAGGGTAAAAAACCACGTGGCCGGAGCTGTGCCGACCAAACTTCACTATCTTTTGGGGGTTACAACTTGGTAGTTAGAACTCGAGGGCGACAGGCCGCCACTCGTTACAACAAGAGAGAGAAAGTGCTCCGAGGGTGACAGGCCACCCCTCGGAAAAACTAAGTCTTTTTCCCTTCTGAGAATTCTGGAGAACAAAAGTGAGAAGCTGCGTCGCCTTTCGGGAACGAAAGTGAGAAGTTGAGTCGCCTTTCCGGAACGAAAGCGAGAAGCTGAGTCGCCTTTCCGGAACGAAAGTGAGAAGCTGAGTCGCCTTTCCGGAACGAAAGCGAGAAGCTGAGTCGCCTTTCGTGACGAAGAAAATCTTCAAGTCCGCGAAGGAGATCTTCAAGCGCCGAAGGAGAATTCCGCAAAAGTCTGCAAGGAGCTCTCCCGGGTCCAGAAGTCAAGGTCCTTTCAAATGAAGCCTTGGGGCTCCTTTTATAGCTTTGCCGTTTGCAGTTTCCATAAATGCTCGGCGGACGAATCATTTTTTCCGGTTCGGGGCACACGGATCGCCATTTTTCGTAAATGACCACCTTACCCTTCGGGCAGTTCGGGTAGTTCGGGCAGTTCGGGCAGTTCTGTTGGAGGCGAAAAAGGCGACAGGTTGTTTCTGAAATCTGAGAAACTGGAAAGATAAAAAGTGAGCACGCTGGAAAGACAAAAAGTGAGAATGTCAGAAAGACAAAAAATGAGAATGTCAGAAAGACAAAAAGTGAGAATGTCAGAGAGACAAAAAGTGAGAATGTCAGAGAGACAAAAAGTGAGAATGTCAGAGAAAGTGAGAACGCTTCCGAACGCGCTCAGAAGCATTCTGAGCGCGCAACGAACATGGAAGCGCTTCGAACGCGCTTGGAGGCGTTTTGAGTGCGCGTGAGCGCGGAGGTGCTCTGAGCGCGCTCAGAAGCGTTCTGAGCGCGCAACGAACATGGAAGCGCTTCGAACGCGCTTGGAGGTGTTTTGAGCGCTCGTGAGCGCGGAGGTGCTCTGAGCGCGCTCAGAAGCGTTCTGAGCGCGCAACGAACATGGAAGCGCTTTGAACGCGCTTGGAGGCGTTCTGAGCGCGTGTGAACGCGGAGGCGTTCTGAGCGCGCTCAGAAGCGTTCTGAGCGCGCAACGAACATGGAAGCGCTTTTGAACGCGCTTGGAGGTGTTCTGAGCGCGTGTGAGCGCGAAGGCATTCTGAGCGCGTGTGAGCGCGGAGGCGTTCTGAGCGCGCTCAGAAGCGTTCTGAGCGCGCTCAGAAGCGTTCTGAGCGCGCAACGAACATGGAAGCGCTTTGAACGCGCTTGGAGGCGTTCTGAGCGCGTGTGAGCGCGGAGGCGTTCTGAGCGTGCTCAGAAGCGTTCTGAGCGCGCAACGAACATGGAAGCGTTTTGAACGCGCTTGGAGGCGTTCTGAGCGTGCTCAGAAGCGTTCTGAGCGCGTGTGAGCGCGGAGGCGTTCTGAGCGCGCTCAGAAGCGTTCTGAGCGCGCAACGAACATGGAAGCGCTTTGAACGCGCTTGGAGGCGTTCTGAGCGCGTGTGAGCGCGGAGGCGTTCTGAGCGTGCTCAGAAGCGTTTTGAGCGCGCAACGAACATGGAAGCGCTTTGAACGCGCTTGGAGGCGTTCTGAGCGTGCTCAGAAGCGTTCTGAGCGCGCGACGAACATGGAAGCGCTTTGAGCGCGCTTGGAGGCGTTCTGAGCGCGTGTGAGCGCGGAAACATTCTGAGCGCGCTCAGAAGCGTTCTGAGCGCGCAACGAACATGGAAGCGCTTTGAACGCGCTTGGAGGCGTTCTGAGCGCGTGTGAGAGCGGAGGTGTTCTGAGCGCGCGTGAGCGCAGAGGTGTTCTGAGCGCGCGTGAGCGCAGAGGTGTCCTAGGCGGACGGCGGAGCGGGGAGTCGTCCCCCAAGGAGGAATTGGGATCCGACGCACCTGACGAGGGGGCGCGAATACGGCGGTGGCCCCTACGATCCCCCCTGCAGAAAAGGCGAGGGGAGGGGGCCTGACCGCACCCTATGGGTGGTGCGGTTGGGCCGCACCCCCAATGGGGGGTGCGGTTTGGCCGCACCCCAAGGGGGGTGCGGCTAGGCCGCACCCCTTGAGGGGTGCGGCTCGGCGCGAGCCGCACCCGGAGGGGGGTGCGGCGGGGCCGTTCCCCCGCGATGGGGGGGGCGCTGCCCGCGCGCTACCGTGCGTGCGGCAGCGCACGCGCTTGCGGTTTGCTCTCTGCGCGCTCTGTTTCTGGCGGTTGGCGGCGGAAATGGCGGGCTCGGTTTCTTCGACTCGAGCGATTGTTTGTTGACCGCTGACCCCACCTCTCTTTGGTGGAGTTTTCTCTAGACGTACCCCAAGGCCTTTATGGATGGTATAACACTAATTATTTTGTTCAGCAGCATGATGATTTTCTGTCACGGAAATTAGCATTAATCACTTTTGTTATTCGGTTGCAGGATGAATTTTCGTCATAGGAATTGTCATATTGTTGCAGGTCGTTCATCGCACCTATATACGGACCGGCCGTGGCGGACCTTATTAGCTCGAGAGTGAGCTGAACGTGCAAATAGACAAAAATAGAATCAACGGTATACAACAAGATTTTTATGTGGAAAACTCAAAAAGAAAAAAAAATGGGGGCAGACCCAACTTTGACTAAATCTACTAGTAGCAGACGAGTGCAAAGATTAGTTTTTCAGAAAGTGACAGACCACCGCTCGTTTTTAAGTCTTATAAGTGTCTGGCGTTGGGTGGAGCAGAGCATGGTGGAGCGCGCACTAGAGCGGAGTGTGCACGCAGGAAGCGTGTGCTGAGGAGCGGGCATGCAGGAAGCGCGTGCTGAGCAAGAGAATGAGCGCCGAGTCGGGTCTTCGTGCCTCTGAGCTAGACTTCCGTCTATAACTCTTCACCGGAAAACCTTAGAGCTCTCATTGCTTCTTTTTTCTTTGTCCCCCAAAATGAATGTCTAGGCCTTCCTTTTATAGTTCAACACGAGGTGCGCAAGTAATTATCTTCTCTTGACAATTAAACGGGCGAATAGGAACCCAAGGTTTATGTCCCTCAGATCACCAATTTTAAGAATATGATGACCTTGCCCCTTGGCCGGTCCTGGCAACTTGGGCAGCCTATTCAGGCTCGCCAGAAGGGTGGCAGTGGCGGCGGTGGGTGTGTGGGCTACGGGTTGCACGTGCACTTGTTGCGCGAAGGTGGGTGCACTGAGCGTACATGCATGCGCGAATGCGAAGGTGAGCTGAGCAGGCGCACACACTGCGTACAGCAGGCAAGTGCATGCACTGCGCGCAACGGGCAAGTGTGGGTGCGCCCTGCTGGAGTGCAAGTGAGCGCACGCCTTGCTGGGGCGTGCGTGTGTGCGCACCCAGCTCGGGTGTAGAGGCGCACTCGCCCTGCTGAGAAATGTGCGCCTAACGGTGGCACGCGCCCTCCTGGGCATCATGTTCATAATCCCAGTGTCCGTTTGAGGGGTCAAACGGACCTGAGACTACGTACAAAAGGCCCTCTGGAACCATCACGTACAGAGAGCCGGTCGAGGTTGCGGTGAAAGATCTACGATTCAATCAATTGTAATTTTGGGAAACTCCATCAGATATGATTAAATTTGATTACTTGGTGTGTTGTTTTGGTGAAGAAACATCTTCAAGATATTTGATTTCAGACTCATTTTTAACCAAAACCATTCAAACATGTTGCATTGACAAGCTAAAGTGATGTCACATATATTATTGTTGCATGTTGCTTAGCGCTCCCACAGATTGAAGGAAACGCACCTTCTTTGCTCGAGAGTGAGCTAAATGGACAAACAGTCAAAAAGAGAACCACCAGTAGTACAATAAGCCGTGTTACGTGGAAAAACCCGGAAAGGGAAAAAAACTACGGGGTCTTCCCAATTATGACAAAATCCACTAGTTGTAGTCTGTTACATGAGTTAGAGTTTATGAGGGATACATGCCACCGATCATTTACAAGTTATTGAGAAAAAGCTAAGTTTTCAGTAGCGCCCGTGGTAGCAGTCTCTAGAGCAGAACTGTCAGAGGCGAAGCAATGCAAGTTGAGTAGGAGAGCGATCAGAGAGCTAAGTCTTCGCCAGAAAACTTCAAAGCACTCTCCTCTCCTTTTTCATGTCCTTGAAAATGAAGATCTGGGCGCCTTTTTATAGTTTTTTGAGGGGTGCGCTGGTAATTGCGTCCTAGATGTTGAGCGGAAGAATGAGAGCGCACAATTTCGGTCAAATGACGGTCCCCCCCCCCCCCCCCCTCCGGCAGCCCAGGATGGATCGACATCAAGACGACGACGGCGATAAGCAGGTGTACGCGGGGGAGCGCACCTTGCATGCGGAAGCGTCCCACATACATTGCGCGCACCGCGGGCTCTGGAGCACGTGTCTGTGATGTTCGTGCAGACTTGCACCCAGGCGTGCTGCGTGCGCTGGTGTGTGGAGAGTTTTGCGCATAGGTGCATAGTATGTGCTCGTGTGCCCGCGCGTTCCAAAAATACAAAAATGAAAAAGAGTTGAAGTCAGGGAGCTAGCGCCAGGCGCTAGCGCTAGCGCCGGCGGTAGTGGCTCCAAGCGGTACCGACTTAGGGCTAGCGCCAGCGCTAGTAGCTAGCGCCGGCGGTAGCGATAAAATCTTATATATTCCAGAATCCGTCGTTTCAGCTCATATTCTCTGAAATCCTTTGAAGTTCTGAGGGCAGAGGGCTGAGAGTTGGGAAGGAGATCCGTTGGAGTTGCGTTTTCATCGTGCCAGGAGGGACATAGCATCTGCATGCTTGTGCCACCGCGGATTCCAGCCAACCCAATCCCCTCTCAGTTCTATGACGCCAAAACGACCAGCGAGGGTAACGACTCTCTTTCCTAATCCTTGGACATGTATGTCCTTTGGTTTGCATGTATTTCGGGAGACTTCTACTAATTAGTGGATTGAATCTTCCGGTGGGATGAAGGTATTCCCCCACAAATTGCATATAGAGTCTGGAATGGTAGTACGGGCATAGGCATGCTGTTTGAAACCCATCTGGACAGATCGAGCCGGATTGGTGATGTTTAAAGTGCCAGAAACGATTCCGTGTACGTGCGGTGATTCGGGTCATGTGTACGGTTTTGTACAGAAAAAGGGTCCTGGAGGTGTTTCCCAGGCAATACCTAAATTTGGTTGCAGACCTGTGTTCTGTTACTAGCGCCGGGCGCTAGCGATAGCGCCGGCGGTAGCTCCAGGTGAGCTACTAGTGTTGTTATCTGGGGGTGTTTTCCCAGAGGTAGCAGTATTGACTTCTGTTACCAGTGTCGGGCAGAACTGGGTTCTGTTGCTAGCGCCAGGCGCTAGCGTTAGCGCCAGTGATAGCGCCCAGCATACAGACTGTGTGTTTCCGTGCTACCTAAATTCCTGTAGACTGGATATATAGCAGGAGAAGCTGTGGATTTGCAAAACCCAGCTTTAAGAGATGGGTATTGGGTGAAGCTTACTCGTATCGTGTACACTACGATGATTGAGCACGGGTCTAGCTGAACCGAACCCCCTATAGTGGTGGTGAAGAGGTCGCCCCTCGTTGCACCGGGCTATGGAAGAGTGGCGTAACTTCGTGTGTACGGGCTAGCTCAATTTGCTTGTCTAAGTTGAAATGTGACTTAGCATAAGGGCGTAACTCAGGGAGTATGCCAAAGTGTGCCTTGAGAGCACGAAGCGGGTGGCGCGGTATGTCCCCCGTTGGTGTTGTTTGCGGATATAGATTTATATGCTGCTGACATTTACTTGCAGGGAAGGAGCACCGCCGCCCCGAGTGTGGGGTGGGGTCGTTACAAATCTTGGTCAGCTAAAGCTGACCGGTTACTTGTTTTCCCACCACTTGGTGGATTTGCTTATACAGGTCCCGGTGAGACTAGCGTGAGATAGCGGGCTGAAGCCCCTGCTGCTGTGCTGTGCTGGCCCTTGAAGGCCATAGCTTTTGTTTACCTTTTTGTTCATGTGTGGCCGGCCTGCGAGCCGATGTTTGGAAGCCACTTAGATGATGTAAACAAGCAATGTAACTAACTGTTTATGTATTTCATTCCTATTAGAGATGTGGACATGTTATAACTAGTTTTAAGTAAATGAAACATATGCTTCTGTTGCGACTCTGGTGTTGAGATAGTTATAGCTTTAACTGTTTAATGCTAATTTTAGTAATGCGCTCTTCTGTTCGTTTCATATGGCGTGGGGTCCCGGCCGGACCTACTGTTATATGCTATGTAACAGGGAGGGTGTTATAAATTGGTATCAGCTACGGGTCTCGTTCCCTTTCCGTACGAATTCGTGGTCGAATTCTTTTAAGGGGTGGTGAGCACGTGTGTGCGTCGCCTTTAACTTATGTAAATAACCAGTAATTGTCCACTTTAGGAATAAAATACATGTGTGATTGTAGCAACATAGTGGAATCTGGGTATTCCTTTGCTGTTTAATGCTACAATTCGGTTGCTTAATTGTGTTTTGTTACACGATTATAGGTGCTTTGGGGTCCTGCAGGAAGGATCCAACCTCGTAACATCATGGAGAGTGCTGAAACAGTTCGTGTGGTCACAAATGCGGTTGTGGCAACTTTACTTGCGCAACCCGAAATACCACTGCAGAACCAGTGTTTACACCTCGAGCAGGGAGAGCACTCTGTAGATGATTACTTGAATGAATTCCTCCGACTGGACTGTTTTACGGGGTCAACATGGGGCGATGAGGAGACCAGAGTCCACAAGTTTTACAACGGTTTGCGGGGTGACTTACGTCAAGCACTCGCGGGACCGAAGTTACTTAGCTTCCATGCAGTAGTGCGAGCGGCTAGATCTCTGGAAATGAATTTGACATGTGAGCAAAGCATGAAAGACCCCATACGTAAGCAGTCTAAGAGGAAGAGGAAGGGTGGGCGGTTGAATCTACCTTCCTCTAGCGTGGCAGAAGTTGCTACCACTCGGGTTCCCCTAACGTGCTACACATGTGACAAAAAGGGACACATTGCTCGTGACTGTCGAAGTGGGCCCCCACAGTCAGTATTCCGAGGCAGGGACTCTACATGTATGATGGGTCCAGCTTATGAGGATAAAGGTAAAAGTGTAGCAAATGCGACGGTGAACATCCTGAACGCTGCAAAGTCTGGGCAACGCAGATGGAGCAAAAGAGCGAGAGCTTCTGGGTCAGCTCAAGCTTCAGTATCAGGAGTGACTGGGCGAGGCCCAATCATTTGTTACAACTGCGGCAAACCGGGACATATAGCTCGTGATTGTCGTAGTGGAGAGAAGGCAGCTGCGGCTTATGCAGCAAAGAAAAGGGAAAGCAGCGATGTGGTGACAGGTATGTGTTAGTATATAACTTTTGTTGCTTTTTATACTTCATCCCTTGTTGCACTGCTTGTTAACTGATCGTGTACTAGGCTTTGACCTAATCTTTAACTCTCCGACATGAGCACTATTATATACAGGTGCTTCACATTCCTTTCTATCGGAAGCCTTCATATAGTAACTTGGAATGCCTTCGTCGCTTAGACAAGAACGATTAGATGTGTTGCTACCCAATGGGTGTTCGATGCGCGCGGATCGAGGTTGAGTGATAAAGGTATGAATATGAAGTCAAGACTTTGATTTGGAAGCACTGATACTCCATCTTTCGGAGTCGATGTAATCTTTGGTATGGACTGGCTGTCAGCGCAGTAGGCCTACATTGATTGCACGTCTAAGGAGGTCACACTGGGGCGGAATACCGAACGTGCGACTACATTTGCTGGTTTGCGTGGATCGAGCAAGACACTGATGTCTGCTGTCCAAGTGGTCAAGGTAGTTCGACAAGGCGCAGAGTTATGTGTTGTGCTAGTGGGGGATGCAAAGCCTCAACCCAGTTTGAGTGATGTTCCTGTGATTTCAGAGTTTCCAGATGTGTTTTTGAAAGATCTCCCTGGGGCGCCACCTCAGCGAGAGATTGACTTCACTATAAAGCTAGTGCCAGGTGCTAAACCTGTTTCACGCTCTCCGTACCGAATTGCGCCAAAGGAGATGGCGGAATTGAAGGTTCAATTACAGGAGTTGTTAGAGTAGGGTTACATACGCCCAAGTACATCCCCTTGGGGCGCTCCGGTCCTTTTTGTGAAGAAGAAGGACGGAAGCCTGCGTCTATGCATTGACTACCGAGAATTGAACAAGCTGACCGAGAAGAACAAGTATCCGATTCCTCGAATCGATGACTTATTCGATCAGCTAGTTGGGTCAACTGTGTATTCAAAGTTGGATCTCAAGTCCAGCTATTACCAGTTGCGACTTCGGGATTGTGATATCCCCAAAACAGCATTCAGTACCCGCTACGAACACTTCGAGTTTACAGGGATGCCGTTTGGATTAATGAATGCGCCGTCAGTATTTATGGATCTGATGAATAGGACCTTTCGAGAGTACCTTGATCGGTTTGTCATTGTCTTCATTGACGATATCTTGGTGTACTCTCAGTCTGAAGAAGAGCACGCGATTCATTTGCGTGAAGTTTTGGAAACCCTGCGACGTAGTCAACTATATGCCAAGTTCTCTAAGTGCGAGTTCTGGCTAACCTCAGTGGCGTTCCTTGGTCATGTTATTAGTGGTGAGGGTATCGCAGTGGATCCGACAAAGATTGATGCAATCCAGAAGTGGCCCGTTTTGGCGACAGTAGCGGAAGTCAGGAGTTTCCTTGGACTTGCCGGCTACTATCGGCGCTTCGTGGAGAACTTTTCGCGGATCGCTCTACCTCTCACCACCTTGACGAGGAAGGATCAGAAGTTCGTTTGGTCACCAGAGTGTGCACGGGCTTTTGAGGAACTGAAGAGGCGTCTGACCACAACACCAATTCTGTGTTTTCCATCTGGTGCAGAGGGTTATGAAATTTACAGTGATGCGTCAGGGAGCGGCTTAAGCTACGTACTTCTTCAGCATGGTCAAGTAATAGCTTATGACTCTCGTCAGTTGAAAGTGCATGAGCGGAGTTATCCGGTCCACGACTTGGAGTTGGCGGCCGTGATCTTCGCTCTAAAGTTGTGGCGACACTACTTATATGGTGTGAAGGTTGACATCTTTACAGACCATAAGAGCCTTAAGTATCTGTTAACGCAGAAGGAGCTCAATATGCGACAACGAAGGTGGATGGAGTTCCTGGGGGACTACACTTTAGATATACATTATACTCCCGGGAAGGGAAATGTAGTCGCAGATGCTTTGAGCCGAAGGGCTTATACACAGGCCAACTGGATTCAGATGTATGATCCACATCTGATCAGGGACTTGGAAGCCTTGGAGATCTCCTGTGTGGAGAGGACTTCTAGTGCAAGTGCGTGTTTGAACTGGACGGAGGTGCAATATGACCTCGCGGACAGAATACGACAGGCCCTGGAGCTTGATTCGAGCATGCAACGCTATTTGGCAGAGTTTAAGGATGGGACTTGTTGAAACCGACAACTCGGTCTCCGTGGAGTTCGGGGTCCCAGAAAAGGGGTGGTCACACACCTACTTCTCTCGAGCCAACCCTCTAGGCAAGAACACTTGGACTTGGAAACGGACCCTAGGCTACAGCGAGGAGGTCCCACCTCACACCCGGAAGACCTGAGAGATCTTCCCCTCCCTAGCCAATGCTGAACCAGAAGCACCAAAGGAGAGCTCTAAGGGAAGAAGAAGATCCGAAATTTGGAAATCTAGAAGTCTCCTCCTTTGGTGCCCCTTAGGGTCTATTTATAGGTTTTCCAAGTTTGGCTGCAAATAGCCAAAAACTGATCTGCCAGATTACCAAAATACCCTCGGATCTGGACTGCGAATAGCCAAAACTGGACTGCAAATAGCCAAATCCCGCTGTTCTGGGATACTAAACGCAGACCAACCCCCCCTCCTCTGGAACTGGGCGAGAGGGGTTACCTCGCGGAGCTCGGCGAGCCTCCTCGCTGGGGTGGGGCGAGACCAAGGGTCTTCCCCCTTACCAGGGTCGGGGGCGAGAGAGGGGGTCGGCCCCCCTCCTCCACTCGCCCCTGGCCTGGCGAGGGCGAGAGGGGGGGGCACCCGCCCTCCTCCTCTCGCCCCTGGCTGGGCGCGGGCGAGAGGGGGGGCACCCGCCCCTCCTCCTCTCGTCCCTAGCTGGGCGCGGGCGAGAGGGGGGGGCACCCGCCCCTCCTCCTCTCGCCCCTAGCTGGGCGCGGGCGAGAGGGGGGCAGCCGCCCCTCCTCCTCTCGCCCCTAGCTGGGCGCGGGCGAGAGGGGGGGCACCCGCCCCTCCTCCTCTCGCCCCTAGCTGGGCGAGGGCGAGAGGGGGGGGGGGGCACCCGCCCCTCCTCCTCTCGCCCCTAGCTGGGGGCGGGCGAGAGGGGGGGAACCCGCCCCTCCTCCTCTCGCCCCTAGCTGGGCGAGGGCGAGAGGGGGGGGGGGGGGCACCCGCCCCTCCTCCTCTCGCCCCTAGCTGGGCGCGGGCGAGAGGGGGGCACCCGCCCCTCCTCCTCTCGCCCCTAGCTGGGCGAGGGCGAGAGGGGGGGCACCCGCCCCTCCTCCTCTCGCCCCCTCACTTGCCTCTTACTCCAGCTGGGTGAGCAGGAGGTTTCTGCCTCTACTGCTCTCCCTCCTTTCTCTCTGTCTTGGATCATAGTACAAACGTGGCCCTGATGCACTCTTGGGTCCTGACAACCTACTCGGCGGATATAGGGTTGTACAGACACGTCTCGGCGGCCCTCCACGCTGGGCCTCACTCGATGGATATGGGGGTTGTACACAATCCCCGCTCTTTGCGAGGTTGGCACAACCTCGGAAAGAAAAGTCCAAGCCCAAATATCCATCGAGGGGGGCAGAACCTCGCCCCCGAGGCATGTTTGACCCATCCAGCTGGTGAGAGCCTGGAGTGAGGAGGACATCTCAGCGTTAAACTTACCCATCCGAGGATCATTCGACTCACCTAGCTAGTGAGAGCCTGGAGTGAGGAGGACATCTCGATGACAAGCTCTTCCTTCCGAGGATCATTCGACCCACCCAGCTAGTGAGAGCCTGGAGTGAGGAGGACATCTCGGCGTTGAACTTACCCATCCGAGGATCATTCGACCCACCCAGCTAGTGAGAGCCTGGAGTGAGGAGGACATCTCGATGGCAAGCTCTTCCTTCCGAGGATCATTCGACCCACCCAGCTAGTGAGAGCCTGGAGTGAGGAGGACATCTCGGCGTTGAACTTACCCATCCGAGGATCATTCGACCCACCCAGCTAGTGAGAGCCTGGAGTGAGGAGGATATCTCGATGGCAAGCTCTTCCTTCCGAGGATCATTCGACCCACCCAGCTAGTGAGAGCCTGGAGTGAGGAGGACATCTCGGCGTTGAACTTACCCATCCGAGGATCATTCGACCCACCCAGCTAGTGAGAGCCTAGAGTGAGGAGGACATCTCGATGGCAAGCTCTTCCTTCCGAGGATCATTCGACCCACCCAGCTAGTGAGAGCCTGGAGTGAGGAGGACATCTCGGCGTTGAACTTACCCATCCGAGGATCATTCGACCCACCCAGCTAGTAAGATCCTGGAGTGAGGAGGACATCTCGATGGCAAGCTCTTCCTTCTGAGGTTCATTCGACCCACCCAGCTAGTGAGAGCCTGGAGTGAGGAGGACATCTCAACGTTGAACTTACCCATCCGAGGATCATTCGACCCACCCAGCTAGTGAGAGCCTAGAGTGAGGAGGACATCTCGATGGCAAGCTCTTCCTTCCGAGGGTCATTCGACCCACCCAGCTAGTGAGAGTCTGGAGTGAGGAGGACATCTCGGCGTTGAACTTACCCATCCGAGGATCATTCGACCCACCCAGCTAGTGAGAGCCTGGAGTGAGGAGGACATCTCGGCGTTGAACTTACCCATCCGAGGATCATTCGACCCACCCAGCTAGTGAGAGCCTGGAGTGAGGAGGACATCTCGATGGCAAGCTCTTCCTTCCGAGGATCATTCGACCCACCCAGCTAGTGAGAGCCTGGAGTGAGGAGGACATCTCGATGGCAAGCTCTTCCTTCCGAGGATCATTCGACCCACCCAGCTAGTGAGAGCCTGGAGTGAGGAGGACATCTCGATGGCAAGCTCTTCCTTCCGAGGATCATTCGACCCACCCAGCTAGTGAGAGCCTGGAGTGAGGAGGACATCTCGGCGTTGAACTTACTCATCCGAGGATCATTCGACCCACCCAGCTAGTGAGAGCCTGGAGTGAGGAGGACATCTCGGCGGCAACTTACTAAACATATAAGCAACATAACTTCATCCATCTAATGGGGGGATTTCTCTTGCCAAAACCTCCTGGCCCAACCAGCGAGGGGTAGAACTTGCTACAAAGGAAAACAACAAAAAATAAACACAACATACCCCCCCCCCATGGCACTCGCCTCTCAGGCTGCTTGCGTGAGATGATCATTCCTCTGCTTCTCCTGCCACTCCCATCCTGCTCATGCTCTCCATGATCTTCTCCATCTCCTCCGCCCCTGCTTGCCAAGAGATGTTGTTGACGGCTGTGACGTAGTAGTGCCTCGCCATCCTGGGGTCTCCGCGGATCCTGACTTGCATTCCTCCAGTGTTGAATTTGAGGCACTGGTGGAAGGACGATGGTACGCATCGGAAGGCACTGATGAGGGGTCTTCCAAAGATGGCATTATAACTGCTAGGAGCGTCAACTATGACGAACCGACAGTTCCTTGAACCTCCCCCCATTGTCACTTGGAGTCCAACTCCACCCTCTACCTCTTTCCTTTCTCCGGAGAATCCGAACAAGGGCCCATCTGAGGCCAGCACCCTCCTTGCCTCCACCTTCAACTCATCAAATGCCTTCTTGAAAATGACGTTGACAGAGCTCCCGTTGTCAACGAGGATCCGAGAGACAGTGTAACCTTCGATGGCTGTCTGAATGACTAGCGCATCACAGAATGGATCCTCGTGATCTGGCATGTCCCTGCTTGAGAAAGTGATTTTCTCCTCGGGAGGTGGGTCCTGTGACGTTGAAGCGACGCTGCGTCGAAATACGGCGTGGAGGCTTGCCTTACGAGTGGCCTCGATCCCTACCCCCCCCCCCCCCCCCCCCCCCCCCCCCGTGGATCACCGCGACCCGTCCTTTGGCTCCTACGTCAGTTCGGTCCTCGCAGATGTCATCGTCCACTACTGCTCCAGGTGGAACTTCTTCAATCCGCACCGGCGGCTGCTGTTGTGTCTGACCTCTCGCCTCTGGGCAGGTAGTTGTTGCATGCCCCTCTGCTTGGTGGTAGTCGCAGTATGGCACCGCCCTTCCCCCCTTCTCCTACGGGCTGGGATGTCTCTTACTTCGACTCCTCCTCCTCTTCGAATTGCCATAGCTTGAGCTGGTGGGGGTAGGAGCTGCCTAGGGGCCTGCCTCCAAGGAGGAGGGTTGGGCCTCCCTTGGCCTCCGTAGAAGTTTCCCCCTCCTTGGGCGAGACCCCTCCCTTGCTCCTGACCCCCCTGGGGTCCCTGGTACCCTTGACCCCTCTGCTCTTCCCTCCTCCTTCCTTCCTGCTGCCTGGGGCCACCTTGCTCTCTTGGCTCGGCCTCTACCAACTTTGCCAACTTCTTTGCCAGCCCCGGGTTTGCCACCTCGGTGGCTACCTCCTTTGCAGCTTTTTCCATCAGGTCCTCAAAGGACAAGGGAGGCTTCCTAGTTAGGCGCATTTTGAAAAGGCTCTCTCGTAGCCCTACGGTGAAAGCCATCTGGAGGGCATACCCTGGCACCTCCTGGATGTTCAGGATCTCCTCCTAGAATCTGTCCATGTACTGGGCCAACGTCTCCTCGTGCCTCTGCTTGACAAGGAAAATGGACTCAGCATTCTTCTTCCTCTTCTTGGATGTGGAGAAGCGTAGCTGGAAGCTTCGGCCCAAGTCCTCGAAGCTATAAATGGAGCCAACCGGGAGCTGGTGGAACCAGTCCCTAGCTTTGTCCTTCAGGGTGGCGGCGAAGAGACGACACTTGAACGTGTCCGTCATGGGCCTGATGGAAACGGTATCCTCAAACCACTGTAGGTGCTGGACGGGATCATCCTTCCCGGTATAGAAAGTCATGTTGGGCTCCTTGAAGCCTTCCGGGATGGGAGCCGAGATGATCAGCTCACTAAAGGGTGACCCCTCACTCGCCGGCTTCGCGAGCTCCACTTGCGCGACTCCTGCTCCGAGCGAGACCCCACTCACCGGGCTAGGAAAGAGCACTCGCCCGGCGAGGTCCCGCTCGCCACTCCCAGTCACTGGTTCCTTGCCTGGCCGACCCCCTGGGGCAACCTCTCCTGACCCCCCCTGGCCGAGCACTCCTTGCGACCCAGAAGGCGGTGTCTGGGGGGAGGGAGCCGAGCAGTCACCTCCCCTGGTGATGCCTTGGAGCAGCTCCATGATTCCCTTGATGGCCGTCATGAACTCTCCCCTTCCTACCACCTCACTTGGGATGTGAGACCCCTCATCGTCTCCTCCTCCGAGGTCTCCTGCCATGAGATCTGGTTCAAGAACTTCTATGCTGACCACTCTCCACGCTCACCGCACCAAAAATGTTGAAACCGACAACTCGGTCTCCGTGGAGTTCGGGGTCCCAGAAAAGGGGTGGTCTCACACCTACTTCTCTCGAGCCAACCCTCTAGGCAAGAACACTTGGACTTGGAAACGGACCCTAGGCTACAGCGAGGAGGTCCTACCTCACACCCGGAAGACCTGAGAGATCTTCCCCTCCCTAGCCAATGCTGAACCAGAAGCACCAAAGGAGAGCTCTAAGGGAAGAAGAAGATCCGAAATTTGGAAATCTAGAAGTCTCCTCCTTTGGTGCCCCTTAGGGTCTATTTATAGGTTTTCCAAGTTGGGCTGCAAATAGCCAAAAACTGATCTGCCAGATTACCAAAATACCCTCGGATCTGGACTGCGAATAGCCAAAACTGGACTGCAAATAGCCAAATCCCGCTGTTCTGGGATACTAAACGCAAACCAACCCCCCCCCCCCCCCTCCTCTGGAACTGGGCGAGAGGGTTTACCTCGCGGAGCTCGGCGAGCCTCCTCGCTGGGGTGGGGCGAGACCAAGGGTCTTCCCCCTTACCAGGGTCGGGGGCGAGAGAGGGGGTCGGCCCCCCTCCTCCACTCGCCCCTGGCCTGGCGAGGGCGAGAGGGGGGGCACCCGCCCTCCTCCTCTCGCCCCTGGCTGGGCGCGGGCGAGAGGGGGGGCACCCGCCCCTCCTCCTCTCGCCCCTAGCTGGGCGCGGGCGAGAGGGGGGCACCCGCCCCTCCTCCTCTCGCCCCTAGCTGGGCGCGGGCGAGAGGGGGGCACCCGCCCCTCCTCCTCTCGCCCCTAGCTGGGCGAGGGTGAGAGGGGGGGCACCCGCCCCTCCTCCTCTCGCCCCTAGCTGGGCGCGGGCGAGAGGGGGGGGGGCACCCGCCCCTCCTCCTCTCGCCCCTAGCTGGGCGAGGGCGAGAGGGGGGGCACCCGCCCCTCCTCCTCTCGCCCATAGCTGGGCGAGGGCGAGAGGGGGGGTGCACCCGCCCCTCCCCCTCTCGCCCCCTCACTTGCCTCTTACTCCAGCTGGGTGAGCAGGAGGTTTCTGCCTCTACTGCTCTCCCTCCTTTCTCTCTGTCTTGGATCATACTACAAACGTGGCCCTGATGCACTCTTGGGTCCTGGCAACCTACTCGGCGGATATAGGGTTGTACAGACACGTCTCGGCGGCCCTCCACGTTGGGCCTCACTCGATGGATATGGGGGTTGTACAGGACTGCTGCAGAGTTTGTGTTGGACGACGGTCTGATGTGGAAAGACGGTCGGTTGTGCGTCCCAAATGTTGGTAAGTTGCGGGAGGAATTGATGTACGAAGCGCACTATACCAAATACTCAATTCACCCAGGGAGCACAAAGTTGTACCAAGACATGAAAAGCTGTTTTGGTGGCCAGGATTGAAGAAAGACATCGCCTTGTACGTGGCAAAATGCAAAACTTGCGCACTGGTGAAGGCAGAATGTCAGAAACCTGTAGGTTTCCTGAAGTCGTTGCCTATACCGGAATGGAAATTTGATGACATTTCGATGGATTTCGTGCACGGTTTGCCGAGATCGCAGAGTGGGAATGATGCCGTATGGGTGATCGTGGATCGCTTGACGAAGGTAGCCCACTTTATTCCAAACCGGAAGGACGATTCAGTTGAAAAATTGGCAAAACTTGATGTAGATAGCATTGTCCGATTGCACGGTGTGCCCCGTAGCATCGTCAGTGACCGAGATGGGCACTTTACTTCCAAGGATTGGAGGCTAATACACCAGTTGTTAGGTACAAAGTTGAAGTTTAGCACTGCCTTCCACCCTCAGATGGATGGACAGACTGAACATACGAACATAACTCTGGAGGATATGCTCCGAATGTGCGTCCTGGATTTCGGTAAGAAGTGGGAAGATCGTCTCTACATGATCGAGTTCGCTTATAATAACAGCTATCAGACAAGTGTAAAGTTGGCACCCTTCGAGGCCCTCTATGATAGAGCTTGTCGCACTCCCTTAGCTTGGGCAGAGACAGGCGAGACAAAGCTGTTTAAGCGGAAAAAAAGTCGAAAATGCAAATTCGGCTATGCAAACAATCCGGGAGAGATTGTTGGTTAATGCCAAGCACTACAACGTCGAGTTCGCTGTGGGCGACTGGGTTTATCTCAAGATCAAACCTTTCAAGGGTGTGTCCAGGATTCGACGCTTGAAAAAGCTGAGTCCAAGATACCTTGGACCGTTTGAGATACTGGAACGTGTTGGCGAAGCTGCCTATCGACTCGCTCTTTCGACATGAGTTGAGTGGTCTGCACGATGTGTTCCACATATCTGTATTAAGGAAAGCTGTACCAGAGCCTAGCCAAGTGCTTGTAACTAGTCAGGTGCCAGTCGATGATGGGCTGAAGACGCTGGTCACGCCTATTTGCATCGAAGACACTGATATCAAGCAACTGCGGAATAAATTGATCAAGATGGTCAAAGTCCGCTGGAACAACTGCGGTCGTGAGGAGCTTTCATGGGAGCGCGAACAATCTATGCGTGAGGAGTTCCCTGAGCTTTTCCGTTGAGGTACAAATCGTATTTTATATCTTGTTGAGTATCTGCACTGTTAGAATTTCAGGACGAAATTCTTTTAAGGGGGGGGGGGGGGGGGGGGGGGGGGGGGGGGGGGGGGGGGGGGGGGGGGGGGG